>CM062296.1:495940520-498340520 GCA_031216915.1 Pictodentalium vernedei | reverse complement strand
GATAGTACCAAGAACAGGGCTGGAACTAACCTTGCAAGAACCCTAATGTCTAGGGTTGATGACAGCCCGAACAGAAGAAAGAGGGCCTAAAGAAAAAAGGTCCTCAGACTGCTCCTGCAACTGATGCAGAAAGGCAAAGCGACTGGAACACTGCTTTGTAAAGCATCCACTCGGTGGAAATGACTTTGCCCCATCGGAAAAGGGAGTCAGTTAGGACATTCAGGTAACCGGGATTGTGACGACCCACCACCCCAGCATTGACATCCTGAGTGAGCAGTAGAAGATATTTATTTATTTATTTATTGGTGTTTAAGGTCACATGCTTATGCACAATGGCTAATCATGACCGTGACAGTTTTACGGGTGGAGGAAGCCGGAGTACCCGGAGAGAACCACCGAGCAGCTGTCAGCTCTCCAACATCGTAACTCTGAACTCTGCACTGCAGCACAGGCAGTGTTAGATTGGTTGAAGACATGCGCACCATCGACGTGCAGTATGCCTCAGTACACAGCGTCATCGTGCCCCCATGTAGGCAATCGGGGTGAAGTGTCTTGCCCAAGGGCACAACACGGTTGCCGCAGGTGGGATTCGAACCGAGGACCTCTTGGCTTGCAGCCTGCACCTCTACCAACTGAGCCACTGCACCCCAGCAGTAGAAGATCCCAAGCCAATTTGTACATGGGAACCGAGTACATGTCACCCTGGTTCTGAATGTAAAAGACCACTATCAAATTGAAGGACCTGACTATTCGAAAGGTGTGGGATCCACTGCCAGAAACTCAGAAGAGCAAGAAGCTCCTTCTGGTTGATGCAAAGAGATGCTTGATCCTGGTCCCATACACCGTGAAGGGAAAGACCAGAGGATCCAACATCGCACACTATCCAAGATCACTAGCATCAGCTGTCAGAACATGATCGGACATGGGCAAGTCCAACGGAATGCCCTGCATAATCCACTGAATATCCATCCAGGAAAGAAGTTGACGAAAAGATGCTGGTAACTGAAGCACCAGATCCAGAGGATCGACATTTGGCCTCCAACAACTGAGACAGTGTTGGAGAGGTCCGACATGCAGCTGACTTAAAAGAATGAGACCCGTCATCGAACCGCACAGACAGAGCAGCTGGAGAACACTCCGAGCTGTCATGGGCATGGATGAGACAGAGTCAAGGTGAAAGCTGCGAGAATCGCAGCCTTTACGCGAGGAACCGCCTCGGTATTCAGCTGAGTACAGAAGTCCATCCCCAGATGACAAAATAATGGAGAAGGGACCAGGTACGACTTGATTCTGAACCCTAGCGACATGAGCAGGCTCAAATGTGTTGACATCTGACTCCAGAAGAGCAGCATTCAAGTGCCACTGGAGGATATCATCCAGAAACGCTGAAGTAGTCACCCTGGACTAAGAGTGATTGAAGGCTATCGGGTAAAGGCCCAAGCAGCCAGGTTGAGGCCAAAAGGCATGGCCTTGGACTGATAAATGCACCCCAGAAAAGCAAACCTGAGATACTTTTGCGATGGCCGATGAATCTGAACATGAAAGTAAGTGTCTCCCAGGTCGATGCTAGAAGAGAAATATCCCTGGTGAATGGAGTGACGAATCGACCTGAAAGTCTCCATGCTGAACTTGGGAGCAATGATAGACTGGTTCAGGATACTCATATCGATAACCATCAGAGTCAGCTGTCCTTATTCGGCACCAAGAACAGGCAGGAATAAAATCCAACTGAATGAATGTTCTTGACAACCTCAACTGCCCTCTTTGACAGGAGATTGTCTATCTCTGTGATCAAAAGTTCCCGACGTGAAATGTCTAAAGGAACATGGGTTGGAAGAGGCCCTCTCAATAGAAAACAGCCTGCTTCCAATCCAGGGGGCACCTCAAAGCCACTACAAGCCTCGGTGAAGACAATGGGAAGGGTCTTGGAAAGAAGCTGAAACAGCACGGTCTGCGAAAATTGTGCGCGAAATCGGTATAGAGATTTAACACGAAAAATACAGTGAATAATCAAGAGCATATATATAAACTAGAGGCTCTAAAGAGCCTGTAATCGCTCACCTGGAACTACATATAAAAATGTGATTTCCCATAGGCTTTCCATGGATGAGCTGCAATTGTGGCTATGTTTGCAACATTACATCAACATTACATGAGGATCATTGGTAGAAGGCATCCCAGTCCTCAATCATGTGAAGTTTCAAAACATTTGACTCTGTAGTTTCAGAGGGGAATATTTTTGCAAAATAAATCAATCAGAATCAGAGAATGTCTCTGGTGGCCACATTTTCCAACCAATGGGAACAAATAGAGGATCGTTTGTAGAGGGCCTCCAAGAGACCATTCCTGCCAAGTTTGATTCATGTCAGCTCAGTTCCAGAGAGAAGACGAAAATGTGATTTTCATAGGGTTTTCTATAGTAACTATACGCCGCAAATTGTGGCCATGTTTGCAACACGATCAACATTAAATGAGGAACATTGGTAAAGGGTGTCCCAGTCATCAACCATACAAAGTTTCAAAACATTTGGCCCTGTGGTTTCAGAGGACAAGATTTTTCAAAATCCACCAATCAGAATAAAAAAATGCTTCTGGCAGACATGTTTTTCGATGCATGGTAACAAAAATAAGGAGCATTTATAGAAGACCTCCCACAGACTATCCCTGCCAAGTTTGGTTCAAGTCGGCTCAGCAGTTCCAGAGAAGAAGATGAAAATGTGATTTCCCATAGGGTTTCTATAGTAACTAGAAGCCGCAATTAAGGCCATGTTCACAACCCGATCAACATTAAATGAGGACCGTTGGTAAGCGGGTCCCAGTCATCATTTATGTGAAGTATCAAAACATTTGGCCTGGTAGTTTCAGAGGAGAAGATTTTTGAAAATCCACCAACCAGAATCAAAGAATGCCTCTGGCGACCATGTTTTTCAACTCAAGGAAACAAAATGAGGATCGTTTGTAGAGGACTTCCCATATACCATTCCTGCCAAGTTTGGCTCATGGGGGCTCAGTAGTTCCAGAGAAGATGAAAATGTGATTTCCCCATAGGCTTTATATAGTAACTATAAGCCACAATTGAAGCCATGTTTGCACCTGATGAACATTAAATGAGGATCATTGGTAGAGTGGGTCCCAATCATCAACCATGCAAAATTTCCAAAACATTTGGCCTTTAGTAGAGTACATATACTGCAGATCTGTGACCAATTCATAGTGGCATTTGTTTGAATGCATTTTTTGATAGTTCAGACACCTTAGAATGAATTGAGAGGGGGTGTCCCTTGCAAAATGTCCGGCAACTTTTTTTATGGGGCAAAATCCAAGATGGCCACCATTTGGAATCACGAAATTGCTATACCGGCTATTGTGAATCTATAATTCATCTAAAATGGGTCGTGTTTGGTATCATTCTGTGCGGAATGAAATTGCTAGTCATAATGTGACCAAATGACAAAGATCCATTAACCCTTTACCCAACAAATCACCCAAAACCACCCAGAAAATCAACACATGCAAGGCTTCTACACCATAAAATATCTTGCAAGTTTCTCATTGGAACCATGTGAATATGGATATAATTGTAATCAGCTGAACAAGCCGGTCCTAATGATATCTATATTTGCATGGTTCCAATGAGTTATACTCACGAAACATTTCCTAAAATATGAGATTTTGTTCATTTTATAAAAAGTCTGTGTCTGGTGAAGGGTTAATGTTTTTTTCTCAAATAATCGTCTAAAACCTAATTTTTGAGATCGATGGCTGTCACTATAATGGACATAATTGAATTTAAACTCTGAATTAATGATTTCTATCAGTCTAGTCCCCAAGCCTGCCAGTCATCTGAAAATGAGGTTCAGAGTGGGTAAATTTAATCCTGCTCCCCTGCATTGCAGGGTAGTAGCATTACATATGCCACTCTGTACCTCATACTAAATGATAGTTTCAATTCTGTAGATGACAGACAGCTTATTTCCAGGCTTGACTTACAAGTTGATTCCTAACCCTTCTGCAATATAGTGATGTATTTACAACTCAAATATCGTGGTTCGGAATCCCAATCAGAGTTCAAATCGGAGTCTGAACCAGAGTCATCAGTCTCATTCATTTCATCAAAATTCTCTGGATGTGATTTTGTTTCTATTAATGCCTTATAGCTTGACGGTAGTGGTGGAATAGCGTATCTTTTCGGAACGAGTATACCATCTTCCATCACCCAGCCATTTTCAAGAGGTGACAGTAGGATTTCTGACTCATAGTAATGTCTCAAAAGAAACACTTGAAAGTTTGCTCTGAGAATTTTCAGTTTGAAAGAATCGATGCTGGGTGGTATACGCATTGTTGATTTCCTTTTCATCTTGGCCCATTTAGTAGCCCTTGCTTCGGCAAGACTGTTACTTTTTCCATCACCGTAGACATAACGGATAGTGAATAAACCCAAGTCATTCAAAGCAGTTTCCGTGATTGGAATTGATTTACCCAAGACAGACAACAGATTCCTTGCATTCTCACTCTTGGCAACCTTCTCAAATATAGCTTTCTTTCCATGTCCAAAAAACCCTGCAGCTGCATCACTGCCAATAAATATATGCAATTGTAATATAATGCAGGCCATAGTTTTTGTGCAAAATTGTTCACAATCATACAGTTTTGATTTACGTTTCACACATAAAGGCCCATCCACTCTATGAGCTACATAGGCACTCAAAGCTACAACGTCTGTGTCCTCAGCGTCAATCACAACAAAGTCATTCAGTCCATGGTCATTCAATCTTTGATAAATATAAAAGATGATGGTATCTGCTTCTAGGTGAAAACATTCATACCTATGAACTCTCATATCTGGAGTATCAGAAGTCAAATCCCAACACTTGTCACGAACTGAATAGTATACATGAGCCAGATCTTCACTGCGTGCAAGCACTTGAAAAAAACTTCTCTAAGAAATGCCTGAAGGTGAATCTTGTTCTCTGAGTTTTTGAAGAAGTCTGCAAAATCCCATGATTTGGGAACTTCATCTGAAGACTTAATATATACATTCTTTGTTACATTACTGTAGCGTTTGTTATGTTCACTGTCCTTTAAACTTGGACCAATGTCATATGGATCATTCACTAGGAAAATAGTATATGCATGTGGGTGACACCGCCGAATCATTAAAAACATTTTTCATGCATAGTGATCTCATGTGAACAATTCTATGTCAAAAGATTCCAATGTTTTCAATGATTCAATGTCGTCACCCACATGTTTTATATTTATCAAAGATTGAGAGACCATGGACTGAACGACTTTGTTGTGATTGACGCTGAGGACACAGACATTATAGCTTTGAGCGCCCATGTTGCTCATAGAGTGGATGGGCCTTTATGTGTGAAAGGTAAATCAAAACTGTATGATTGTGAACAATTTTGCACAAAAACTATGGCCTGCATTATATTACAATTGCATATATTTATTGGCAGTGATGCAGCTGCAGAGTTTTTTGGACATGGAAAGAAAGCTATATTTGACAAGGTTGCCAAGAGTGAGAATGCAAGAAATCTGTTGTCTGTCTTGGGTAAATCAATTCCAATCGCGGAAACTGCTTTGAATGACTTGGTTTTATTCACTAACCGTTATGTCTACGGTGATGGGAAAAGTAACAGTCTTGCCGAAGCAAGGTCTACTAAATGGGCCAAGATGAAAAGGAAATCAACAATGCGTATACCACCCGACATCGATTCTCTCAAACTGAAAATTCTCAGAGCAAACATTCAAGTGTTTCTTTTGAGACATTACTATGAGTCAGAAATCCCGCTTTCACCTCTTGAAAATGGCTGGGTAATGGAAGAGGGTATACTCGTTCCGAAAAGATACGCTATTCCACCACTACCGTCAAGCTATAAGGCGTTAATAGAAACAAAATCACATCCAGAGAATTTTGATGAAATGAATGAGACTGATGACTCTGGTTCAGACTCCGATTTGAACTCTGACTGGGATCCCGTACACGATATTTGAGTTGTAAATACATCACTATATTGCAGAAGGTTTAGGAATCAACTTGTAAGTCAAGCCTGGAAATAAGCTGTCTGTCATCTACAGAACTGAAACTATCATTTAGTATGAGGTACAGAGTGGCATATGTAATGCTACTACCCTGCTATGTAGGGGAGCAGGATTAAATTTACCCACTCTGAACCTCATTTTCAGATGACTGGCAGGCTTGGGGACTAGATTGAATGAAATCATTAATTCAGAGTTTAAATTCAATTATGTCCATTATAGTGACAGCCATCGATCTCGAAAATTAGGTTTTGGACGATTATTTGAGAAAAAACATTAACCCTTCACCAGAAACGGACTTTTTATAAAATGAACAAAATCTCATATTTTAGGAAATTTTTCATGGGTATAACTTATTGGAACCCTCCAAATATAGATATCATTAGGACCGGCTTGTTCAGCTGATTACAATGATATCCATATTTGCATAGTTCCAATTAGAAACTTGCAAGATATTTTATGGTGTAGAAGCCTTGCATGTGTTGATTTTCTGGGTGGTTTTAGGCAATTTGTTGGGTAAAGGGTTAAGATCTTTGTCGTTTGGTCACATTATGACCAGCAATTTCATTCTGCACAGAATGATACCAAATACAACCCATTTTAGATGAATTATAGATTCACAATAGCCGGTATAGCAATTTCGCGATTTCAAATGGTGGCCATCTTGGATTTTGCCCCATAAAAAAAGTTGCCGGACATTTGGCGCGGGACACCCCCTCTCAATTCATTCTAAGGTGTCTGAACTATCAAAAAATGCATTCAAACAAATGCCACTAAGAATTGGTCACGGATCTACAGTATATGTACTCTACTACTTGCAGTTTCAGAGGAGAAGATTTTTCAAAATCCACCAATCAGAATCAAAGAATGCCTCTGGCAGAGAGGTTTTCAAACCCATGGGAACAAAATGAGGATCGTTTGTAGAGGACCGCCCATAGACTATCCCTGACAGGTTTAGTTCACGTGGGCTCAGTAGTTTTAGAGAAGAAGATGAAAATGTGATTTCCTATAGGGTTTCTATAGTAACTGTAAGCCGCAATTACGGCCATGTTTACACCCGATCAATATTAAATAAGGATCATTGGTAGAGGGGTCCCAGTCATCATATATGTGAAGTATCAAAACATTTGGCCTGATAGTTTTAGAGGAGATTTTTCAAAATCCACGAACCAGAATCAAAGAATGCCTCTGGCGACCATGTTTTTCAACCTACGGGAACAAAATGAGGACCTCCTATAGACTATCACTGCCAGGTTTGGTTCACGTCGGCTCAGTAGTTCCAGAGAAGAAGATGAAAATGTGATTTACCACAGGGTTTCTATAGTAACTATAAGCCACAATTGTGGCCATGTTTGTAACCTGATCAACATTAAATGAGGATCGTTGGTAGAGGGTGTCCCAGACATCATTTAAGTGAAGTTTCAAAACATTTGGCCTTGCAGTTTCAGAGGAGAAGATTTTTCAAAATCCACCAATCAGAATCAAAGAATGCCTCCCATAGACCATTCCTGCCAAGTTTGGTTCACACCGGCTCAGCGTTTACGGAGAAGAAGATGAAGATGTGAAACGTTTTCGGATGACGGACAATGGACGAAAGGATGACGACGGATGCCAAGTGATGAGAAAAGCTCACATGGCCTTTTAGGCCAGGTGAGCTAAAAACACATCCCTGTATGTCTGGATAGTGAAGATCAGCTATGAATCCACAATTCAGAACAGGAACTTTGTCAACATCCGAGTCAAAAGGTATCACTGTTGATGAGCAAAACAATCCGCATCTTGACAGATGGCGGAAAAAAATTAAATGACACGTTGGTTATATGTCTGCGGACTGGTTCTAGAAGCCGTGGATAAGTACTAGGAGAATTGTAATGTAGGCTGATAAGAAATCATCCCTATATCCCCACATTTTTTGAAATGCAGGGATAACTAGAAAAACTGTGAGCACTGCTCACTAAATGATACCACCCACTCCCACCAAGAAACTTTTTACAACAGTAAAAGTGTGTTTAATGTAAAGAGCACAAACACTGACACCCCCACCCCCCAAAGCTTGAATTAACAAAGCCCATTTTTCAACATGTGAAACTGTAAAAATGAAAATATCTGAAAACAAAATAGAAGGTATACATCTTGAGTGTATGTAAAAGAATGTTTGAAGGTTTCATTGAAATCCATTCACTAGTTTAAAAGAGGTCGCGGATAGCAAATGTCAACAACCCCTCCACCCAAGCTTGAACTGACAAAGCCCATTTTTAAATATGGGAAACCCTAAAAATGAAAATATCTGAAAACAAAACAGGAGGTAAATATCTTGAATATATGTAAAAGAATGTCAGAGAGTTTCAATGGAATCCGTTCACTGGTTTAAGAGGAGTTGCAGACAGCAGATGTGTACATCCCTAAAGCGTAACGGATGGTCGGTCGGTCGGGTCGGTCGGTCGGTCGGTCGGTCGGACGGTCGGTCGGACGGACGGACGGGTGGACATCAAAATATGAAAATATCTGAAAGAAAAATAGGAGGTGCTCATCTTCAATGTATGTAAAAGAAGGTCTGAGAGTTCCAATGGAGTTTGTTCAATGGTTTAAGAGAAGTAGAGAATAGCAGATCTATACCCATCCCTACTAAAACCTGAATTGACAAAGACTATTTTTGAATATGGGGAACTGTAAATATGAAAATATCTGAAAAGAAAATAGGAGGTGCACATCTGCAATGTATGTAAAAGAATGTCTGAAAGTTTCAATTAAATCTGTTCAATGGTTTAAGAGGAGTTACGGATAGCAGATGTGTACAGAATGTCAATTGAATTTGACAAAGTTCATTTTTAATATGGGAAACTGTAAAAATGAAAATATCTGAAAAGAAAATAGGAGGTGCACATCTTCAATGTATGTAAAAGAATGTCTGAGAGTTTCAATGAAATCCATTCACTGGTTTAGGAGGAGTTGTGGATAGCAGATGTGTACCCCCCTAAAGTGTAAGGGATGGATGGACGGATGGATGGATGGATGGATAGATGGATGGATGGATGGATGGATGGATGGATAGATGGATGTACCCACCCCACCCCTAAACCCCACCCTGGAATGTCATAACCCTACTCTACATTTATCCAACCCCCCCCCCCCCCCCCCGCACCACAATAAGAGATTCTGTTACGTGCCTAGCCACGTAACAGACTTTAACCACATAAGTATCCTGTTTTACTAACTAGTAGCCACATAAGTAGTCATTTGTGTGTGCGGACGGACATATGCACGGACATAGTGAACACTATATACCACCCACTTTTCAAGTGGGTGGTATAATAATTTATTATGCCATTAATTGTTATTGACCGATCAGCTTCAATATCTAGTGACCATATATGAGACTGTGTATCAACTCAAGCGAGAATCCTTACATGAATAATCTGCCCTTCGCAGTTCATGCAAATATTTTTGAGTTATTCCCCCTGGACTGTAAATTTTATCGTCTGTTTTGTTTTGATTTGAATGACTGAACTTGAAGGCTGATCGATATTGAACTCAAATTACACATGTGGTTGTGTCTCTTTCAAAGGACTGGCATAATAAATACGTTATGGGGCTTTCAGGGGGTGGATATGGTGTGATGTGAGGCTCAGCGAGATCAATATTAGGCTCGGCCTTCAGCCTCCCCTAATACTGATCTCGCTTCGCCTTACATCACACCATATCCGACCCCTGAAAGCCCCATAACTTATAATATACAGTCAGCACTATTCACAAGAAGAGGCCCCAGGGGGGCCTGAGGGCGCTCACCTGACATGGTAGCCTAAATATCAAGCCAGAGTATTGATTTCAACAATTTGCATCTGCTCCTCCTAAGAAAAGCTTATACTAAATATCCAAAGATTCTGACCAGTGGATCTGAAAAAAAAGATTTTTAAAGAATATTCCTCATATTGAACTAAGTTATAATTCGGGCTCCCACAGGGACCCATATATGAACCCAGGGACTTGGCTTTAACAAACTTAAATCTCACCCCCCTAAGGATGCTGCAAACCAAATATAAAAACATCCCAACTGCTGGATCTGAAGAAGAAGATTTTTAAAGAAAATTACTCATTTTGATCTAAGTTGTCATTCGGGCTCCCATAGTGAGCCCAAATATGAACCAAGGGACTTGGCTTGAACAAACTTGAATCTTACCCCCCTAAGGATGCTGCAAACCAAATATCGAAACATTCCGACTGCTGGATCTGAAGAAGAAGATTTTTAAAGAAAATTCCTCATTTTGAACTAAGTTACAATTCGAGCTCCTATAATGAGCCCAAATATGGACCTAGGGACATGGCTTGAACAAACTTGAATCTTACCCCCCTAAGGATGCTGCATAAAAAATATCAAAAGCATTCATCTGCTGGATCTGAAGAAGATTTTTAAAGAAAATTCCTCATTTTGAACTAAGCTGTCATTCGGGCTCTCATAGTGAGCCCAAATATGAACCAAGGGACTTGGCTTGAACAAACTTGAATCTCAGCCCCCTAAGGTTGCTGCATGCCAAATATCAAAACATTCCGACTGCTGAATCTGAAGAAGAAGATTGTTAAAGAAAAATTCCTCATATTGACTAAGTTATAACTCGGTCTCCCACAGGGAGCCCAAATATGGACCCAGGGACTTGGCTTTAACAAACTTGAATATCCCCCCCCCCCCCCCCAAGGATGCTACACACCACATATCAAAACATTCTGACTGCTGGATCTGAAGAAGATTTTTTAAGAAAATTCCTCATTTCAAACTTAGTTATAATTTAAGCTCCCACAGTGAGCTCAAATATGGATCTAGAGACATGGCTTGAACACACTTAAATCTCACCCCACTAAGGATGCTGCATACCGAATATCAAAACATTCCAACTGCTGGATGTGAAAAAGATTTTTAAAGAAAATTCCGTATTCCCACCGTGAGCCCAAATATGGAGGACCTAGGGACATGGCTTGAACAAACTTGAATCTCTCCCCCCCCCTTCCCCCCCCCCCCCCCCACCCTCTAAAGATGCTGCATACCAAATATCAAAACATTCCGACTGCTGGATCTGAAGAAGATTTTTAAAGAAAATTCCTTATTTTGAACTAAGTTACAATTCGGGCTCCCACAGTGAGCCCAAATATGAACCCAGGGACTTGGCTTGAACAAAATTGAATCTCACCCCCCTGAGCATGGTGTATACCCAATATAAAAGATTCTGACTGCTGGATCTTGAGAAGAAGATTTTCAAAGAAATTTGCCTGAAATGCACTAAGTTCAAATTTGGGCTCCTATACTGAGCCCAAATATAAACTCAGGGGGGCCGATTTGAACAAACTTGAATCAGATCCACCCCACAATGTTGCATACCAAATATCAAAAGATTCTGCCTGCTGGATCTGGAGAAGAAGATTTTTTAAGAAATTTGCCTGAAATGCACTTAGTTCGAATTTGGGCTTCTATAGTGAGCCCAAATATGAATCCAGGGGGCCAATTTGAACAAACTTGAATCAGATCCACCCCACAATGTTGCATACCAAATATCAAAAGATTCTGCCTGCTGGATCTGGAGAAGAAGATTTTTAAAGAAATTTGCCTCAAATGCACTAAGTTCGAATTCGAGCCTCTAGAGTGAGCCCAAATATGAATCCAGTGGCCGATTTGAACAAACTTGAATCAGATCCACCCCACAATGTTGCATACCAAATATCAAAAGATTCTGCCAGCTGGATCTGGAGAAGAAGATTTTTTTAATGTTTTCCCAACTGCCTACAGTGTTAAAAAGTGCTGACTCAGCACTTTTTCAAAGTCCCGAAACTGTACCCTATGATAAAACCGATGGCAATTTTTTTATACCAATCCTTTCTGTTGGTCCTAAGGAAGCTTCACACCAAATAAAAATTTTCGGTGCCGTGCAGTTTTGGAGATATGGGCGTTTGAATTTTTTTCTATTTTTAGCTCCAGCAGTTCCCACAGGGCCGCAGGAACAAATTTTTTGGCATAAATCAAGTACTTATAAACCAATAATATCTCACATTAAATTTGGTTCAAATCGGCCTCTGGGTTCAGAAAATAGAAATTTTGGGCGGGGCAAAAATTCTTGCCCTCTGAGAACAAAGGTAAATATTGCCTGTCAAACTTCTCTTGAACAAACTTGAGTCTACACCTCAATTGGAAGCTGCATACCAAATATCAAGTCTCTGCTATGGCTGGTTCATGAAAAGAAGATTTTTTCAAATTTTGTGCATTTTGGTCCCACCCCACTCCACAATATGAGCAGGAAACCAATTTGAAGAAAAACCCAAATGCCCCTATAAAACCACTACTTACATGAAATTTAATTAAAATGTGGCCAGTGGTTTAAGAGAAAGAGGCTCAAACACCACCTTCACGCAGGATGACGGACGACAGACGAAGAGTGATAAGAAAAGCTCACCCTGACTTTCAGTCAGGTGAGCTAAAAATCACTATTCAAATTTTAGTATTTTTTTCAATTTCTGCCTCCAAAACACAGCTTAGAAGAGAAAAATGGAATGTAGTTATTCTTTATTTATTTATTTATTTTTTGCGTCATCCACGTCATAAGGAAAAAGATTAAAAACAGTTTTGGATAGGGATCTCACTCTCTAAGTAATCAATTGTACTGCTGTAAATTACAATTGGGAGGGGGGAGGTCTGATCCCTATATACCAAGTACAATTATCACTAAATGACTACCATCTCACTCCTGCTGATTGTGATTGATCAGACAGCTGACACTTTGTGAGGCCTTGTGATGAACTAATAACTTTCAGCTGAAGGGAACCAGAAAATGCTGGCCTTGAGAAAGAATTCCAAGATGGGGAAATACTCTGATAAATTGGTATAAGGCATAGTTGTGCCTATGGGTAAGTCTTGGGGTGGAACAGTGAAAATCGAGACTGATCAAATCAACAAGTTTATATTTATCAACAGTAATTTACACATAAATAATGTCCAAGATGATCACTTATTCTAATCCTAATGTGTAAAATACTTCAGATAATTGTGATTGATCAGACAGCTGACACTTTATGAGGCCTTGTGATGAACTAATAACTTTCAGCTGAAGGGAACCAGTATATGCTGGCCTTGAGAAAGAATTCCAAGATGGGGAAATACTCTGATAAAATGGTATAAGGCATAGTTGTGCCTATGAGTCAGTCTTGGGGCAGAACGGTGAAAATCAAGACTGGTCAAATCAACAATTTTATATTTATCAACAGTAGTTTACACATAAACAATATCCATGATGCTCACTTATTCTAATCCTACTGTGGCCACCACTAAGTAAATAATTAAATGACATGAAATAAGTATATATTAGATATTAAAACTACACTTCTTTTCAAACAGCATTCATTGGATAAAGGCGTAACCTCATGAAGAAATTTTTACTAGTGAATAGTGATATATCCGCATTCATTTACTTATTCCATTATTTTTTACTTCCTCACTGATTCATTCATCCACTTAGTTATTCAACCCTTTACCCAAGGTAAGGGCCAAAAACGGCCAGCGCTCTTCACAAAAGTTGCTAATTAATTTTCATTATTTTTTTTATTTTTTGTCTCAAAAACATGTTATGCCCCCTCTTTGGAACAAGCTTGTCGAGTTTGTTCCAATGAGTGCTCATAAGCTATGTTTTTGAGAAAAAAATTAGTTATTCAAGAATTTTGTTTGCAAGAGTAGTCCGCTTTTCGAGTTAGATAAAGGGTTAAATGTGTATTAAGTTATTTTCCAGGCTTTCACTCACTATTACCCTGAAACATAAATAAATCTATTAAACACATATTTCTAATTGGGCACTAATGATAACAGTTATTTTCCCCAAGTCTAACAAGGGGTATAACTGTGTTAAGTGTGCATGGACAAAACTTGCAATGTGTTTTGTGAGCTCAGTAACACAAGATACAAGAGAATATAAGTTCAGTTTATCATTAAAATACAGGAACATGACCGAATTCCTGTTGACTGAATACTCCTGTTAACTGAATGTTGTTCTCATGGACAAAATAGCTATTCAGTTAGCAGGGGTCCACTGCAATGAAGTGAACACATAACTGTGAAGAACAAGATGTGTTTGTAGCATTTTTCAGACAACCTCTTGAACAAGTTCATTTTACTTTGAACATGCAGATGGCTATTATCATAAACCAATGCTTTCAATTTTTTTAATGCTTTCGCAATTCCTTAAAATTCTAAGAAAGCCAAAAGGAATTCAGTCCTGTTCTCATACAATACACACTTCCTAACCATTACAGCTGCAATTTCACCTTTGACAAAGCTTTATTGCCTTAAAATAGGTGCTGCAGCATGCAATCATGAAAACATTCTGCAGACAATGGAAGAATTCTGTTACAGAGATTTCTCATCAAATATTGCCGGTAACTTCAGGCAGCCAAGACTTGACCAGAAATAACTTCTTTGTCACAAGACTTAAAGGCTGAGATGTAGCAAGTGAGGCGAAAATTCTGGAAACTTTCTCTGGCCAATGAACGTTAAAAAGAATATTGGCCCTTTTGTCACAGTAATGTCTATACACACAGATATTTACCAATCGATCTGTCCAGTGCCTTAAATTCTTGATGAACTCCTCATCACTTCCTGGTCTTCGATGAAAGACAAATAATATGGAGATACAGTCTTTAAGCTTCCTAATCTGATGTCTGACATCAGAGTTCTGTTGATAACATACTGTAACAGAACAAAAAAAACAGATACACTATTAACCTATTACCTTACAAGACCAGATGAGGGAGTAGCAGGATATCTTCCCCCGCTGGATATTCCCTCCCTCCCCCCTCCCACATCATGGAAATCTCATCCCCCCACCTGAATTTTCTTGATGCAACAGGATGCAATCGCATATTCTTTTTTTGTTTACTGTTATTATACACCTTTTCCTGATTTGATTCTAAACTGTTTGCTTGTTTGTTTATTGGGTTTAATGGCTCTTTCAAGGATCATGTTGGACAGTTTTATGTCTGGAGCAAGTCAGAGTTCCTGGAGAGAACCAGTGAGTAGAGGAGAGCAACTGTCAGATTTTCCAACTTAATAACTCTGCACATGCACAGACAGCAGCAGTTGAAGGCAAGTGCACCATCGGAATGCAGTATGCATTAGTACACAATGCCACCATGACCCCACAAGAGCAATTGGGAACAAGAGGCTGAAGTGTCCCTAAAATGCACACCTGGCTCAAACTGACCAAAAGAGATGAGTGTATCAGTAAGTGACTGGCATACAGCACCCAAATATTAACCCAGGGACTTGATCTGAACAAATTTGAATCTGACACTCCTAGAGATGTTACCCACCCAATATGAAAAAATTCAAAGTGGTGGATCTGAAGATTTTTCAAGAACTTTTGACACATTGCACTAAATTAAACTATAGGCCCTAATAAAGAGCCCAAATATTAACCCAAGGGCCCAACTTGAACAAAATTGAATCTGCCCCCCCCCCCCCCCCCTCCCCTAGAGATGTTGGATATCAAATATGAAAATATTTTGACTGGTGGATGTGAAAAGGAAGATTTTAAAGAAATTTCCTCAAATGGTACTATGTTACAATTTGGGCTCCCATAGAGAGCATAAATATTAACCTGGGAACTTGGTTTGAACAAACTTGAATCTAATCCCCAAATACCAAATATCAAAAGAATCTGACTGGTGGATCTGAAGAAGAATTTTTAAAGATTATTACCCATATTGCACTATATTAAAATTTGGACTCCAATGGGGAGCCCAAATATTGACCCAGGCCCTTGATTTGAACAAATTTGAATCTGACCTCCCAAGAGATGTTGTATACCAAATATCAAAACAATCTGACTGGTGGATCTGAAGAAGAAGATTTTTAAAGATTATTTATTCTCCATATTGCACTAAAATTCAGTCTCCCATTGGGAGCCAAATATTTTCCCAGGAACTCGATTTGAACAAACTTGAATTTGACCCCCCAGAGATGTTGTATAGCAAATATGAAAAAATTCTGACTAGTGGATCTGAAGAAGTAGATTTTAAAAGAGATTTTCTCATATTGCACTAAGTTCAACATTGGGCGCCAATAAAGAGCCTGAATATCAACCCAGGGATCCAATTTGAACAAACTTAAATCTGACTCCCTACAGAATTTCTACATCAAATATCAAAAGAATCTGACAGGTGGATCTGAAGAAGAAGATTTTTAAAGATTATTCCCAATATTGCACTAAGTTAATATTTCAGCTCCCATAGGGAGTCCAAATATTAACCCAAGGTCTCAATTTGAACAAACTTGCATCTGACCCCCCTAGAGATGTTGTATACCAAATATCAAAAGAATCGGACTATTGGATCTGAAGAAAAAGATTTTTAAAGCTTATTCCCCATATTGACCCAAGTTAATTATTCGGGCTCCTGCATTGAGCTCAAATATTAACCGAGGGGTTTAATTTGAACACACTTATATCTGATCCCCTTATGGATGCTGTATACCAATTATCAATAGATTCTGATCGGCGGTTCCGAAAAAAAAAATTTGTTTCAATTTTTGCAAATATGCAACCAACCTGTCATGTGTTCTGAAGTAAGTTTTGGCAGGGCTTAAGCTGTTTAACAGGTAATGCAGTGGCATAGTGTTTAGAGCATTGTACTTAAAACTGAAAGATTGACTGTTCAAACCTGACTTCCAGTAACTGTGGTGTGTCCTTGGGCAAGACAATTTTTGCTGACATAAAAAAATCTTCTTTACAGGTTCTGTACAAAAAATGTAATACATACAATTCCCGTAAATATGACTGCTGACAGGCGCGTTTAATTTTGGGCCAAGCCCAAAAGCACTCATTACCATCCAATGATGATAACAAACATAGTCCTAGAAGTTCTGTACAAAATAATTTCGGTATAAAATGGCCTTGGGCAGCCAGCTTGAATTTCAGACCGCAACCAAAAACACTCGTTCTCGTCCCAAGGTGATAACAAAAGCACCCAAAAGTTTTGTGAAGATCGGTTCATAAATACAGACTCTAGCCCGAGCCGTATTGGCATGTGTACTTACAGTGTATAAGTTGCACTGAATAAATCAAAGTTCATCTAATTTGCATGATTTTGGCACAAGAAAAAAACCTGTTTTATATGTGAAGTATTCCATGTTACTAAACATTCATACAAAAATTCAGATTTTTCACACAGAAGTTCTGCACAAAAAACTCATTGCACTAATTTTGGTACAAAATGGCTGCCGGCAGCAATCTTGAATTTCGGACCACACCCAAAACCACTTGTTCTCGTCCCACGGTGATAACAAAGGTACCCAAGAAGTTTTGTAAATATCGGTTCATAAATACAGCCTCTAGACTGAACTGAATTGAATTCGTCAAAGTTGAGCTAAAAAGTATCCAAGATGGGTTTTGGGTGTGTGGGTGGGGAAATTTCATCCTTTGTGCAAGATATTTTAGGAAGACACTCAGCAAGTCTCATGTCTGGAGCAAATATCTTGCTCCTTGGGTGAAATTTTCCCATTCCACACCAACTGAGGATACCAATAATATTTTTCATTGATTTAACATATATTTTTTTCTTTAACCAATGAGCATTTAACAGGACAAATTTGTAATGAAGCTATAATCAGTGGTTTGGGATGCATTCAAAAGTGAATGGCGTCACAAAGTACTGCCCGAAGTAACAAGGTAGTCACCATATACCAATCCTTGATCATACCTTGTTTATCATTAAAAACATAATTGTTTACCGATAAGAAATTGAAAATGTGAGCATCTTGGTATGATGCTACTGGCTGCCAGTCATCTTTAACTCCTAACCTAATGAATTGTCCATATCCACCCACATAATTTGCAAATTGAGGAATTGAAAAAAACAAATTTAAACAAGAGGTCCCACAGGGCCTGAAGCGCTCATCTTGAAAATGTTTGATCATAATGTAAAATGTAGAGCCCCCTATGAAGCCCCTTGATACAACCTTTGTGGATTAATCTTAGTTACACACCTCTAGAGGGTACTGAATACAAAATTTTTAATTCTTCAGCAAAATGGCCAAATCCGGGGAGCCCAGATATTAACCCAGGCTCTCGATTTGAACACAGTTGAATCTGATTTCCCTAGAGATGCTGTGTACCAAATATGAACGCATTCTGACTGTTGGACCTGAAGAAGAGAAATTTTAAAGAAATTTCTTCATATTGCATTAAGTTAAAATTTGGGTTACTATAGTGAGCCCAAATATTAACCTATGGATCCGATTTGAACAAACTTGAATCTGAGCCCCTAGAGATGTTGTATACCAAATATGAAAGCATTCCGACTAGTGGATCTGAAGAAGAAGATTTTTGAAGAAATTCCCTCATATAGTACTAAGTTAAATTTCAAGTTCCCATATGGAGCCCAAATATTAACCCAGGCACTCGAATTGAACAAACTGGAATCTGGCCCCCCCTAGAGATGTTGTATACCAAATATGAAAGCATTCCGACTGGTTGATCTGAAAAAGAAGATTTTTAAAGAAATTTCCTCATATCGCACTAAGTAAAAATTTGGGCTACCATAGCGAGCCCAAATATATACCTAGGGATCTGATTGGAACAAACTTGAATCTGACACCCCCCCCCCCCCCCCTCACCCCCCCCCCCCCCCCCCCCCGCCCCCCTAGAGCTGTTGCATACCAAGTATGAAAGCATTCTGACTGGTGGATCTGAAGAAGAAGATTTTTAAAATTATCTCCCATATTGAACAAAGTTCCGAAGGAAGCCCAAATATTAACCTAGGGACTTGGTTTGAACAATCTTGAATCTGACCCTCATAACAATGATGTATATCAAACATTAAAAGATTTTGACTGGTGGTTCTGAAGAAGATTTTTAAAGAATATTCCCCATATTACCTTATGTAAAAAATTTGGGCTCAAGTATTGAGCCCAAATAATAACCAATGGGCTTTATTTTAACAAACTTGTATCTGAACCCCTTATGAATGTTGTATACTGAATATCAAAAGATTCTGATGATTGGTTCTGGAGAAAAGATTTTTTTTAATTTTTGCATTTTTTTACAGAACACCCTAACATAATCGATGGCAATTTTTTTTTACCATTCAATTCCACTGGTCCTAAGGATACTTCATACCAAATAACTGCTCTCTGTTCTGTGTGGTTTGGGAAATATGGGCGTTTGAAAATATTTCTATTTTTAGCTCCCAGGGTTCCCATGGGGATGCAGGAATTTTTTTTTTTTGCATGGGTCAAGTAGTTATGACCCAATAATACCACATACCAATTTTGGTTTAAACCGGACCATCGGTTCAAAAAAAAAGAAATTTTGGGCGGGGCCAAAAATCTTAACCCACCCATTACAAAGCCAAATATTGCTTCATGAACTTCGTTTGAACAAACTTGATTCTACACCTCAAAAGGAAGCGCCATAGCAAATATCAGGTCATTGTACACACTGGTTCATGAGAAGAAGATTTTTAAAATATTTTGGAGCTTTTTCCCCAACTCCCTCCCTATGGGGCTGGGCATGTTGAGTTGAACAAATATGCAATGTCCCTTTCGGACCATCACTCACACAAACTTTCACCTGAATTGGCCCAGTGGCTTTGGAGGAGAAGACCAAAACATGGCGTCAATGGACGACAGACGAACGACGGACGGACAAAGGATGGAGAGCGATGAGATTAGCTCAGCTTGACTTTGTCAAGATGAGCTAAAAAAAATTTAATGAAAAAAGATAATGTGACCACTAACTGGAATGAGCTTACTGAGCCCTTTGATAAGCCTCATGGTATGGTTTTAAAAAAAAAATTTAAATTCTAACCCTCCCCCCCGCCCAAATCAAAATGATAAATTTTGATAATGTGCGCATTGAATAAAGGGTTAATATTAATTACCTTGAACTGGACAACTGTGAGGAATGTGTGGGATAAATACTGGTGAGGACACAAACAAATTATGCAGATACGATTCTACTTGCAGCCTGAAAAAAAAAAAAACCTGGTGATAACTTTAGGTTTGGGGACATTTTCCTCATTTCTTGTGCAATATTAAAATATTTGGGGGGGGGGGGGGGGGGGGGGGGGGTGTTGTAAAAATAATTGGCTTTTGTTGGTAACAATTTTTTTTTATAGATATATAGGACCTCTAAAGTGTCATAATTTCATATGAAATACCCAGTTCACTAAAACAATCTGAAGTACATTTACTGAGGCTCAAATAAATTTTAATTAACAAGGTTCTAAAATTTCAAATGAAATTGTGACGAATTGGAGATTCTTTTTATAATATAATGTGTAATATAAATTTTTATCTAATCTAATGGGCAAAACCCTCCAGTGCTATTCAGAAAATTTGATGAGCTGCTTCCATAGAGGGTCATAAACTAGGTTTTTAAGGCAAAAATTGGAAGCTTTTAGCTTTTAGTTGTTTAGAAAATATTTCTGCAAATGTTGTCTCAACCTTGCCATGTTAGGTAAATAGTTAATGAAATAAATAACCTTCAAAAACTGAGAAGACTAATTCAATTCAACTTCAGTAAGCCACTTACTCAAAATGTTAGGATATCATGATGACTTCTGATGCACCGTGTTTATTGGATGTGTTGCAGATGGTATTTCCAGATTGAGGGAGGGTGGAGAATCATGATTATGTGATAAAAATCCATTCAAAGATAACATTTTTTGCTTTGAACTGAATATCAGCTGCATTTGGGGCTGTACCTTACATAATAGAATTTATTTATTTATTTAATTATTTATTGGTGTTTAAGGTCACATATTTATGCACAATGGCTAATCATGACAGTGACAGTTTTACGGGTGGAGGAAGCTGGAGTACCCGGAGAGACCCACCGAGAATCGACAAGCAACGGTCAGCTTCTCAACATTCTAACTCTGTCCAAGCTCTGCTCAAGCAGGGTTACAGCAGTTGAAGACATGTGCACCATCGACGTTCAGTATGTCTTAGTACACGGCGTCATCGAGCCCCCATGTAGGCAAACGGGATAAAGTGCCCTGCCCAAGGATACAATGCGGGTTGTATACAATAGAGTTGTCTCAAAATATCCAGGCCTTCGAGGATTAACCCTTTACTCAATGTAACAACCAAACCAGGCCAGTGCTATTGACAAAAGTCACCAATTAATTTTCATTATTTTTTTAATTTTTTGTTTAAAAAAAATAGGTTATGACCCCTCTTTGGAACGAGCTCATCAGCGCTCATTCCAATGAGGGATCATAACCTATTTTTTTAGACAAAAAATGATAAAAATTAGTTATTCAAGAATTTTGTTTGAAACTTTTGTCTGCTTTTCATGATAGGTAAAGGGTTAACCATAACCTGACATAATGATCATTACTAGAAAGCAGCATATTTACAATGAAAGTGTCAATGACACTGTAGCTTAACTTGTGTGTTGTGTTTGATGAAAAGGATAATGTTCAATGTTTATGAAAGGATTATGAAATAAGACAAGAATTGTGATAATTGGGAATATGTTCATTTCTGTTCCCTGTATGCTATGTTTTTGATAAAAATAATATGAGGTGTACACTGTACTAAAGAGCTGACGGGTGGGTTAATATGACCTCACAGTTAATGTATGTGGCCCTCACAGTTAACGTATATCAACAAAAGTTACCAAGTTACAGTGAAATTATTCCAAAACGAGTCATCCTATCAAGTTACATTGAAATACCTTCATAAATATGGCCTGTAGACAGTGCTAAAGGTTTTCAGGCTTCGGGCCCCTGTAGCCGTCAGTTTCCCAATTGCATCCAAAGGGGACGTTCTCATCTAGACATTACATGAAGTCAACCTACCAAGTTACAATGAAATCCCGTCATAAATATGACCTGTAGACTGTGCTAAAGGTTTTTGGACTTTGGGCTCGGGCAGCCATTATGGTTGAATGATCACAACCAAAAGGGGACATTCTCATGGGCATCATCTGGAGTGACCCTACAAAGTTACAATGAAATCCCTTCATAAATATGACCTGTAGACCGTGCTCAAGGTTTTCGGGCTTCGGGACCCTGAAGCCATCACAGTTGACCAATCACGACCAAAAGGGGATGTCATCATCTAGGCATTATATGGAGTCAAACTAACAGGTTATAATGAAATCCTTCTATAAATATGACCTATAGACTATGCTAAAGGTTTTGGGGTTTTGAGCTTGGGCAGTCATCAAGGCTGAATGATCGCAACCAAAAGGGGACGTTCTCATCTAGACATTATTTGGAGTCATCCTACCAAGGTACAATGAAATCCCTTCATAAATATCACCTGTAGACTGTGCTAAAGGTTGTCGGGCTTCATGCCCCTGTAGCCGTCACAGTTGCCTAATGGTGTCCAAAAGGGGCTGTTCTCATCTAGACATTATATGAAGTCAACCTACCAAGTTATAATGCAATCTCTTCATAAATATGAACTGAAGACTGTGCTAAAGGTTTTCGGGCTTTGGGCTCAGGCAGCCATCTTGGTTGAATGATCGCAACCAAAAGGGGACATTCTCATCTGGGCATCATCTGGAGTGATCCTACGAAGTTACAATGAAATCCCTTCATAAATATGATCTGTAGACTGTGCTCAAGATTTTTCGGACACCTGTAGCCATCACAGTTGACCAATCACGACCAAAAGGGGATGTCGTCATCTAGGCATTATATGGAGTCAACCTAACAAGTTACAATGAAATCCTTCCATAAATACGGCCTATAGTCTATGCTAAAGGTCTTCGGGCACGGGCAGCCATAAAGGCTGAATGATCACGACCAAAAGGGGATGTTTTCATCTAGACATTATTTGGAGTCATCCTCCCAAGCTACAGTGAAATCCCTTCATAATTATGACTTGTAGAATGTTCTAAAGGTTTTCAGGTTTCGGGCCTCTGTAGCCATCACACTTGCCCAATCATGTCCAAAATGGGACGTTCTCATCTAGACATTATATGAAGTCAACCTACCAAGTTACAATGAAATCCCTTTGTAAATATGACCTGTAGACTGTGCTAAGGTTTTCGGGCTTTGGGCTCGGGCAGCCATCATGGTTGAATGATCGCAACCAAAGGGGATAATCTCATCTGGGCATCATCTGGAGTGATCCTACGAAGTTGCAATGAAATTCCTTCATAAATATGACCTGTAGACTGTGCTCAAGGTTTTCGGGCTTCGGGCACCTGTAGCCACACAGTTCACCAATCGCGACCAAAAGGGATGTCATCATCTAGGAATTATATGGAGTCAACCTAACAAGTTATATTGAAATTCTTCCATAAATATGACCTTTTGCCTATGCTAAAGGTTTTTGGGCTCAGGCACCCCTCAAGGCTGAATGATCGCGATCAAAATGGGATGTTCTCATCTAGACATTATTTGGAGTCATCCTACCAAGTTACAATGAAATCCCTTCATAAATATGACCTGTAGATTGTGCTAAAGGTTTTCGGGCTTCGGGCCCCTGTAGCCATCACAGATGCCCAATCATGTCCAAAAGGGGACTTTTTCATCTAGACATTATATGAAGTCAACCCACCAAGTTACAATGAAATTCCGCAATAAATATGACCTGTAGACAGTAGTAAAGGTTTTCAGGTTTTTGGCTCGGGCAGTCGTCACAGTTGGCAGATCATGCCTAAATGGGGAAATTCTCATCTAGACATCATAAGGAGTCATCCTACCAAGTTAGAATGAAATCCATCCATATTAAACATGACCTGCAGACTGTGCTAAAAGTTTTTGGGTTTTGGGCTTGGGCAGCCATCACAGTTGACAGCTCATGCCCAAAAGGGGACGTTCTCATCTAGGCATTATACAGAGGCATCCTACCAAGTTACAATGAAATCCCTTTATAAATATGACCTGTAGGCTGTGCTAAAGGTTTTCGGGCCCCTGTAGCCGTCACAGTTTCCCAATTGTGTGTGTGTGTGTGTGTGTGTGTGTGTGTGTGTGTGTGTGTGTGTGTGTGTGTGTGTGTGTGTGTGTGTGTGTGTGTGTGTGTGTGTGTGTGTGTGTGTGTGTGTGTGTGTGTGTGTGTGTGGGTTTGTCTTACCAACTTGACGAGGTAACTAGACAAAAGAGTTTGCGTGTTTCGCCTTACAGAGGTACAAAAGACAAAAGAAACCCTTTACCTCGGTTGTTTTCCCAGAACTGTACCGGCAAAACGAGATAGAAACCGTTAGTCCACACAAAGGACAAACAATAGGGTACCTCGGTATGTAGGGTAGACAAGACTCTGTGTGTGTGTGTGTGTGTGTGTGTGTGTGTGTGTGTGTGTGTGTGTGTGTGTGTGTGTGTGTGTGTGTGTGTGTGTGTGTGTGTGTGTGTGTGTGTGTGTGTGCTTGAGGTTAAAAAATCGCACTGGCACAGACATTTCCTACTGAAACGTTTTTTTCTTTTAATATGCCGCCGAAAAATTGTTTTACTGAACCCTGATGGGTTTCAAACATGACAAAAAATTACATAAAATTGATTTAAACTAAGTGATGAGCTTAGGAACTGGTTAAACTGACTGGCAAAAATTGATGTTATTCATTGATGGGCTCTAATTTAGTCCTTACAAGGATGTTACGCAAGCTTTTGTTTTTCTTATAGGCGATGACAGGTCAAAGATTCAAAGGTTCATTTAATTTAGCATTGGTAAAATTGAATTCATCTTTTAACATTTTTGCTATTTCGATATTCATTCTGTTGTACGTTAAAGTGAAAGGAATGATGGACCTCCTTTCGCATACGCCCTCTGATATGTTCATACCAAATGGCCAGAGGGTTTGAAGCGTATTGATCCAAAAAGCTTCACGTTTTTTTCTAAATTCATCCGTTTCTTCTAATGTGTCTTTAATTGGTGGTTGTTCAATAGGATGGATTTCGAAATCGTCCAAAGAATGGCCCGGAAGGTTAAAATGTTGTGCTACTGGGGCAACAGCATTATGTTTTATATCCTGTTTGTGTCTAGTAGCACGTTCTCGAAAAGGATTTTGACTTTGACCAACATACTGTTTCCGACATCGCTTACAAGTGATAAGGTAAATAATGTTTGGTGAATCACAATGGAGGGGGTTACGGATCTGATAATGATTTTTCGTTTGTTCGGAGGAAAATTCCTCTTTCTGATCAGGCATAAAAGTATGCAGTCTACAACGAGGCTTTTTGCAATTAAATACCGCGCCACTACCATTCTGCAATGGTCTGTTGTGTTCAATCTTCAGTGGTTCGAAATCGGTAGTTTCAGCTGGACTTTTGAGCTTTTTCAGGGTTTGGGATTTCAGGCTACGCAAGAGGCGCAGCGAGTACCCTCTCGATCTGAGGGTGCCAAATAGAGTAGAACAAGCCTCATTGAAATTTACCTTATCACTTGAATTGCGGTGGAAACGAATGAGTTGTGATTTGATGATACCTTTAAATGTATGTTGAGGATGAAATGATTTTGTGTGCAACAATTGATGTGAATCAGTTGGTTTAAAATACACTTTATAATCTAAATGACCGGACGCCTGAAATTGCTTGCCTTTATACACGGTCACATCGAGAAAATCAACAGAATTTTCACTGATAGTAGCTTTCAATTTAATATTTGGATTGTGATTGTTCAAAATTTCTAAAAATTCAAAAAAATCTTCTTTTGAATGTTCTCAAATAATAAAAATGTCATCTAAATACCTGAGATATACGAGAGGATGCTTTGCACATTTGCTTAAGGCATTTTTCTCCCATTCCGCTACATAAATGCTTGCAAAATTAGGACTGAATCTTTTGCCCATAGGACAACCCATTATTTGTAGAAAATATTCTCCATTGAATTGAAAGTCATTACCTTTTAAGCTCAGCTCTAAAAGATCCAAAATTTGTTCATCCGGGCGTTTCGCATCCGGATATTTTTCAAATGCATTTTTAACTGATTTGTGTGTGTGTGTGTGTGTGTGTGTGTGTGTGTGTGTGTGTGTGTGTGTGTGTGTGCATGTCCACTATAGGAATGAACAGGAATGAATATGGGGCCACCCCGAGTGTCCAAAATGCATCTACCAGGAGTACCTTTTTTATGGCGGAGGTCATCGTCAGGTTTAAACAAGTGTGTGGGGTGGGGATGGAGGTGTAGGGGGGCACCAAAAGTTATGACCAAAATTTTTTTTACTGATAGATGTCTTCAAAGGGGTCTACTAGGGGTACGTTTTTATCAGGAATCTAATGTTGAGGTTTAAAAAAGTATCGGGGTGGGGTGGGGGTGTAGAGGGGCACCAAAAGTTAAAATCAAAACTTTTCTCACCGATATAGGTTTTCAAAGGGGTTTACTAGGGGTAATTTTTTACCAGGAATGTAATGGAGGTTTAAAAAAGTGCCGGGGTTGGGTGGAGATATAGAGGGGTACAAATTTTTTTTTATTGATATAGGTCTTCAAAGGGGTCTACTAGGGGTAATTTTTTACCTGGAATCTAATGGTGAGGTTTAAAAAAAGTGCCAGGGTGGGTGTGGGGGTGTAGAGGGGCACAAATTATTTTTTACCAATAGATGTCTTCAAAGGGGTCTACTAGGGATACGTTTTTAACGGGAATCTAATGGTGAGGTTTAAAAAAGTATTGGGGTGGGGGTGGGGGTGTAGAGGGGTACCAAAAGTTATGACCAAAATTGTTCTCACCGATATAGGTCTTCAAAGGGGTCTATTAGGGGTATTTTTTTACCAGGAATCTAATGGTGAGGTTTAAAAAAAGTGCCGGAAGGGGGGTGGGGGTGGGGGGTAGAGGGGGACAAAATGTTTTTTACCGATAGATGTCTTCAAAGGGGTCTACTACAGGTACGTTTTTATCAGGAATCTAATGGAGAGGTTTAAAAAAACCTATCGGGGTGGGGGGTGGGGGTGGGGGGGTGGGGTGTAGAGGGGCACCAAAAGTTATGACCAAAATTGTTCTCACTGATATAGGTCTTCAAAGGGGTCTACTAGGGGTAATTTTTTACCAGGAATCTAATGGTAAGGTTTAAAAAAGTGCCGGGGTGGGGTAGGGGCACAATTTTTTTTTTACCGATAGATGTCTTTAAAGGGGTCTACTAGGGGTACGTTTTTATCAGGAATCTAATGATGAGATTTAAAAAAGTATCGGGGTGGAGGTGGGGGTGTAGAGGGGCACCAAAAGTTATGACAAAAAATTTTTTCACCGATATAGGTCTTCAAAGGGATCTACTAGGGGTAATTTTTCACCAGGAATCTAATGGAGAGGTTTAAAAAAGTGCCGGGGTGGGGAGGGGGTGTAAAGGGGCACCAATTCGGCCCGAGCAACGCCAGGTAACCCTAATAAAACAGAGCCTGTTACATTCTCACATACAGTAAAATCTGCAAGCAATTTGTCAAAAACCTACAGCTTATAAGCTTATACTCTTTCATTGGAACACAGTTATTGGGCACATTCTAATGATGGTCAATAAGGTATAGTTTGAGAAGACTCAACAATTAAATAAATTTTAGGACAAATTTCTGCTGGATAGTTCTACGCAGAATGATGATATAAAATTTGAACTGTTTCAGAAGTGCATACATGTATCTCAGAGCTACAAACATGATGTGTACAGATATGAAATGTATTGAATCTTGGCCAGAATGGAATGGATATGGATTATGAGGAGAACAAAAAAACAATTGAATTTCAAGAAGGGCTTAAAAATAGCACATGAAAAGTATATGTTTCAAGTCATCTACCTAAAATAATTTGGCACTGTATCATTTAAAAGAAAGAAACTTGGAAGAATGTGCTATATTCAGTTGGCTGAATAAACCTGAGAAACAAACAATGAACTCATTCCAATGAGGGAGCAAAAGCTATATATTTGAGGCAGAAGTTAAAAAAATACAAGTAATAAATGTTTATTAGAGATTTTTGTGAATAAAGATGACTGGATATGGAAATTACATTTGGTAAAGGATAGAAAAAAATATGCACTCAAAACAATCATGTAAGTTTAATTAGATTAAACAAAAACTCATACTTTGCTAACTGGGATGAATATGCATGAAGCGATAGTTGTTCTTCAATATTTTTCTGGATTTTTTCCAATGTTTTATTTAGTGAGCATAATGCCACATTATTCAATTGCACCTGGTCATAATGCTGAATGGTGGAACATTTAACTCCATCACCACACTGACCCTGTAAAAATGATAAATCTTAAGAATTAATACAATTTGTATTAATGGAAGTTTAAGCTGAAACAAGAATATCTTTCACTAATTAAACTGATCTCGTATGGTTTCTATGTACACCAGGCTAGGTACAAGCAGCTGAGTTGCTTTATACCATGTATAGCCTCAAGAGCTATTTCTATAAGTTTAACTAAGTTCTGTGCAGATATTTTAATGTCAATACTGGGCTTTCCTTGGTTGTTAAAAATTACCATTTGTTGCCTCCAAGCTGACTCAGTCTTGCAGGCAGCAGAATGGTATTTTTCTGCAGACCTGAACATTGTCATCTGTTACTGGTGACATTCCAGAGTTGTGACATGGGTATTCTAGCTAAACGTTTCCAGGAAAACTACAAGGAGGTACGACCAAATATGGAAATGGGAATTGCAAAACTTGCTTGTAAATATCAAGTCCCAGCTAGACCAAATCAGTCTCGCTCGTTTCTTTGAAATATACAGACATTCTGTTCAGTCTGTTCAGTAATTCGCATTGTCAATTGTTTCATGATTAAACAACAGTCTACAAACATGTACTTTCGGTTTCACTCTGTTTATGATTGTGTGTGCGGTGTCGGAAACATTGCCTGTTGACTATTTAAGCCACTGTTCATTCTGAGGATATTACATGTAGGAGATGTTTTTTCGTTCAAGTTTGCTGGACTTTCAAGTTACAGTTACATTATGGGTCCGATAAAACGTCCCAAAATAAGGAAACGTCAGCTTTCATATACGGAGCTTGTGACACGGTCACCAACACAAGTGTCAGACAGTTCAAACAAGTGTTTGACCACCAAGGTGCTATTAGTCCCCTACGGCGCTTTTGTGACATAAGGTGTTTTTGTCACAGAAGACACTAGAGTATATAAGCATCTTGAATTTTGAAAAAAAAATATTGAGCGTGCATAATCCCCTCACAACCCTTTATCCATGTACCATATATGAAAGGCGTAGCTTGAACCATGTTGGAGGCAGGGGTGGTAACATAAAATAGAGAAAAAAGCTTAAAAAACACAACAAAAATGGCCGCCATTCTGCCATTTTGGATTTTGAAAAATAAATATTGACTGTGCATCATCCCCTCAGAACCATTTATCCATGTACCAAATATGAAAGGTGTAGCTTGAAGCATTTTAGAGGGAGAGGTGGTAACATAAAAACAGACAGACAAACAGACAGAAGGACAGAGAGAGAGATGTTAGATTTCGAAAAAAAATATTGAGCATGCATAATCCCCTCACAACCTGTAGGGTGTGCCAAAGGGCAATATTGAGTCTTCTGACTAAACTAAGTTCTAAGAACGTTGGCCGCAGCAACATTTTTTGATAGAAATTGAAGAAAATCGATAGTTCCCATCTGGAGGTCTCCCCAAACAAGCATACCAGGTTTCAAAGCAATCTGATCAAAAATGGGCCCTGTAGGGTGTGCCAAAGGGAAATATTGAGGTCTGATTAAACTAAGTTCTACGAACGTTGGCCATGGCAACATTTTTTGCCGGGAATTGAAGAAAATCGATAGCTCCCATCTAGAGGTCACCCTAAATAAGCATACCAGGTTTCAAAGCAATCAAATCATAAATGTGCCCTGTAGGGTGTGCCAAAGGGAAATATTGTGGTTTGACTAAACTAAGTTCTAAGAATGTTGGCCGCGGCAACATTTTTTGACGGAAATTGAAGAAAATCGATAGCTTCCATCTAGAGGTCACCCCAAACAAGCATGCCAGGTTTCAAAGCAATCCGATCATAAATGTACCCTGTAGGGTGTGCCAAAGGGAAATATTGAGTCTTCTGACTAAACTAAGTTCTAAGAACGTTGGCCGCAGCAACATTTTTTGACAGAAATTGAAGAAAATCGATAGCTCCCATCTAGAGGTCTCCCCAAACAAGCATACCAGGTTTCAAAGCAGTCTGATCATAAATGTGCCCTGTAGGGTGTGCCAAAGGGAAATATTGAGGTCTGACTAAACTAAGTTCTACGAATAATGGCCGTGGCAACATTTTTTGCCGGAAATTGAAGATAATCGATAGCTCCCATCTAGAGGTCACCCTAAATAAGCATACCAGGTTTCAAAGCAATCAAATTATAAATGTGCCCTGTAGGGTGTGCCAAAGGGAAATGTTGTGGTTTGACTAAACTAAGTTCTAAGAACGTTGGCCGCGGCAACATTTTTTGACGGAAATTGAAGAAAATCGATAGCTCCCATCTAGGGGTCACCCCAAACAAGCATACCAAGTTTCAAAGTAATCTGATCATAAATGCGACCTGTGAGACGTGCCAAAGGAAATTGTGGACGTACGTACTAACAGTGATGGTAATAGCTCAGCTTGACTTTGTCAAGTTGAGCTAAAAACAGACAGACAGACGGACGGACAAATTTTGGAAAAAAAATATTGAACGTGCAACATCCCATTACAACCCTTTATCCATGTGCCAGATATAAAAAGTGTAGCTTGAACCATGTTGGAGTGAGGGGTGGTAACATGAAAATAGAGAAAAAAAGCTTAAAAAACACAACAAAAATGGCCGCCATGCCGCCATCTTGGATTTTGAAAAAAAAATATTGAACGTGCATCATCCCCTCCCAACCCTCTATCGATGTGCCAAATATTCAAAGTGTAGCTTGAACCATGTTGGTGGGAGGGGTGGTAACATGAAAATAGAGAAAAAAAGCTTAAAAAACACAACAAAAATGGCTGCCATTCCGCCATCTTGGATTTAGAAAAAAAAATTTTGAGCGTGCATCATCCCCTCAGAACCATTAATCCATTACCAAATGTGAAAGGTGTAGCTTAAAGCATGTTGGAGGGAGAGGTGGTAACATAAAAAACAGACAGATGGACGGACGGACTGACGGATGGACGTACGGACGTACAGACGAACGGATGGACGGATGGATGGACAGACAGACAGACAGACGGAGTGCAATCCTATAGTCCCCTTATGGTTCCCGTTGGGGACTAAAAATACAAATAGGAGTGTGTCAGAATCTATAAAAAGACGAACTATCTCACAAAGTTGGGATAACGCAATTCCAGAAAATTGGACAATGACCGAATTACGAACAAAATTGCTAAACGATGGCTTTGTGGTATCCGCAGGGCTGAAGAAATCACTTCTTGTCCAGTTATATTTGTATAATGTATCTAGTAAGTCGATAACTCCAACACATATCGACGAACTGTCTGCTGCTGAGCAGTTAATTCCTTCCTTTACAGCATCCGGAAGTGCTGTTTCCACCGTCGTGTCAAGGTCAAGTAGAGAATTACCAAAACGAACTTCCATTACACACCTTCAGGAATCTTTGTCGAAATTACAGGAATCAGTTTTTTCTTTCCAACAAGCCTTGAATTTGGAAAACATGGCAGACTGCTCTACTATTATTCCAGAAACGTGTGCCTCAACAAAACCGGCGTCTCAACCACCTCCATTGTTATCTGCGAGAGCTTTTTGTGACACTTTCCTTGCCGGATTTGGAATTTCCTGTTTCAAATTCAAGTTCAACATCGACCGAAACATTGACGCCAGTTTCTTCACTTCTGGCTTCTCAAGGTGTGGACCCAAATTCTTTACAATGAAAGTGTCAATGAAACTGTAGCTTAACTTGTGTGTTGTATTTGATGAAAAGGATAATGTTCAATGTTTATGAAAGGATTATGAAATAAGACAAGAATTGTGATAATTAGGAATATGTTCATTTCTGTTCCCTGTATGCTATGTTTTTGATAAAAAATAATATGAGGTGTACACTGTACTGAAGAGCTGAGGGGTGGGGTAATATGACCTCACAGTTAATGTATTTGGCCCTCACAGTTAACATATATTAACGAAAGTTACCAAGTTACAGTGAAATTATTCCAAAACGAGTCATCCTATCAAGTTACATTGAAATCCCTTCATAAATATGGCCTGTAGACTGTGCTAAAGGTTTTCAGGCTTCAGGCCTCTGTAGCCGTCAGTTTCCCAATTGCGTCCAAAGGGGACGTTCTCATCTAGACATTATATGAAGTCAACCTGCCAAGTTACAATGAAATCCCTTCATAAATATGACCTGTAGACTGTGCTAAAGGTTTTTCGGCTTTGGGCTCGAGTAGCCATCATGGTTGAATGATCGCAACCAAAAGGGGACATTCTTATCTGGGCATCATCTGGAGTGATCCTACGAAGTTATAATGAAATTCCTTCATACATATGACCTGTAGATTGTGCTCAAGGTTTTTGGACTTCGGGCCCCTGAAGCCGTCACAGTTGACCAATCACAACCAAAAGGGAATGTCATCATCTAGGCATTATATGGAGTCAAACTAACAGGTTACAATGAAATCCTTCCATAAATATGACCTATAGACTATGCTAAAGGTTTTGGGGTCTTGGGCTCGGGCAGCCATCAAGGCGCTGAATGATCGCGACCAAAAGGGGACGTTCTCATCCAGACATTATTTGGAGTCATCCTACCAAGCTACAATGAAATCCCTTCATAATTATGACCAGTAGACTGTGCTAAAGGTTTTTGGGCTTTGGGCTCGGGCAGCCATAATGGCTGAATGATCGTAACCAAAAGGGGACATTCTCATCTGGGCATCATCTGGAGTGATCCTACAAAGTTACAATGAAATTCCTTCATAAACATGACCTGTAGACGGTGCTCAAGTTTTTCGGGCTTCGGTGCACCTGTAGCCATCACAGTTGGCCAATCACGACCAAAAGGGGATGTCATCATCTAGGAATTCTATGGAGTCAACCTAACAGGTTACAATGAAATCCTTCCATAAATATGACCTATAGACTATGCTAAAGGTCGGGCAGCCATCAAGGCTGAATGAATGATCACAACCAAAAGGGGACGTTCTCATCCAGACATTATTTGGAGTCATCCTACCAAGCTACAATGAAATCCCTTCATAATTATGACCAGTAGACTGTGCTAAAGGTTTTTGGGCTTTGGGCCCCTGTAGCCGTCACAGTTGCCCAATTGTGTCCAAAAGGGGACAGACGTTCTCATCTAGACATTATATGAAGTCAACCTACCAAATTACAATGAAATCCCTTCATAAATATGACCTGTAGACTGTGCTAAAGGTTTTTGGGCTTCGGGCTCAGGCAGCTCTCCTGGTTGAATGATCGCAACCAAAGGGGACAATCTCATCTGGAGTGATCCTACGAAGTTACAATGAAATCCTTTCATAAATATGACCTGTAGACTGGGCTCAAGGTTTTCGGGCTTCGGGTACCTGTAGCCATCACAGTTGACCAATCGCGACCAAAAGGGGATGTCACCATCTAGGCATTATATGGAGTCAACCTAACAGGTTACAATGAAATCCTTCCATAAATATGATCTTTTGCCTATGCTACAGGTTTTTGAGCTCGGGCACCCCTCAAGGCTGAATGATCGCGATCAAAATGGGATGTTCTCATCTAGACATTATTTGGAGTCATCCTACCAAGTTATAATGAAATCCCTTCATAAATATGACCTGTAGACTGTGCTAAAGGTTTTCGGGCTTCGGGCCCCTGTAGCCGTCACAGTTGCCCAATCACGTTCAAAAGGGGACCTTCTCACCCAGACAATATATGAAGTCAACCCACCAAGTTACAATGAAATTCCTCAATAAATATGACCTGTAGACTGTACTAAAGGTTTTCGGGTTTTGGGCTCAGGCAGTCGTCACAGTTGGCAGATCATGCCCAAAATTCTCATCTAGACATCATAAGGAGTCATCCTACCAAGTTACAATGAAATCCATCCATATTAAACATGACCTGCAGACTGTGCTAAAAGTTTTTGGGTTTCGGGCTTGGGCAGCCATCACGGTTGACGGATAATGCCCAAAAGGGGACGTTCTTATCTAGGCATTATACAGAGGCATTCTACCAAGTTACAATGAAATCTCTTCAAAAATACGACCTGTAGACTGTGCTAATGGTTTTGGGGTTTTGGGCTCGGGCAGCCATACCGGTTGCCCGATCGTGACCAAAAGGGGACGTTCTCACCTAGACATGACTCCAAACCTGCATATGAAATTTCGTGACGATCAGATAAGAACTGCGGGGTGTAGCCCGTGCTAAAGGAAAATGTGAACAGACTCACAGACTCACAGACTAACAGACTTCCACACGCGTGATGGCAATAGCTTATCTTGACTATGTCAAGTTAAGCTAAAAAATAGACACTGTGTCCCCATCTTTACGTAGTCAAATTTTATTGGGAAAAAATATAAATTTAGCTTGTTTGTTGATACCACATTACGGTATTGAACAGTGTCTGATCAACACAGGTGATGGACAAGTTAATTTACGTCCTGACCCTAGGTTGCCCAGACAACTCTCCTTTGGCAAATTTATAACAGCATTTACGACATATAAATCTGTCATGTGTGAACATTACCCAACATGGCGCGTGGAGCTAGATGCTTACGAACATGAAATTGTTGAAATGGCTCAACAATTTGGGGGTCCACTTTTTTACTCATATCACAAAGATTTCGTAGCTCAGGCAGCCAATCAATTGCTATACAATAAAAAGAAAGTAGATTGGAGTAAGCGGGATACCAAGCTCTTTAGTACTATATTTGCTGCCCATCAAATGTTACGCTGTCGGATTTGCAACCTGGAAGATCATACCAATGAGTTTTGTCCCCAGGTTGATACATCTTATTTTTCGAGGCCAGGTTGAATACTAGGAGGCTTTCCAAAAATACTTTGGATGTCCAGGGTCAACAGCGGGTGACACACAATGGAAAGGAGATTTGTAATAATTACAATGCATCAAAAGGATGTAGCCTACCATCGTGCAATTTGGTACATATATGTTTACAATGTAAAGGGGGACATTCTTCTGTCAACTGCAAAGGGACTGGTAATAAGAAATGACTACATGTACATGTACCACTCTCACAGGATGACTTGACCCTCCACTGTTCTCAATCTTGCAATACATTAATTGACAGGATGGCTACAGATGGGGTGCCAGGGTCCAGTGCTGGTGTGACATCTTCTCAACCTCTTACCCCCAGTTCGGCTGCTATTCCGGTGTTGGGGACTTCACAACAATTGGCTTCACCGCATGACAGTTTTCATGTGCTTACCGATGTCTTCCTTTCACATCAATGTTCTTGCGACACTCCAGCTTTCTCACCTGTGGATTTCACTCGAGAAAATCCAGCGTCGATCCCTCACAACTCCAAGCAACTGTTACAAACAGATTTCAGTTCAGCAACTACTCCTATCAATATTGCATAACTTTCCCATGAATTATGTATGCATCCAGATCAAAGGTTTGAACACTATCTCCCAAATGGATTCTCTAATGGTTTCCACACTGGACTTAGCAGTATCCCTTCCACTTCCTTTGAATGTAAGAATCTCAGATCTGCCCTCAACCAACCTTCCTTTGTTGATTCTCTTATTCAGACAGAACTAGAAAAGGGTTACCTCTTAGGCCCGTACAGCTCCCCTCCCTTTCCTACAAACCGCGTTAGCCCCATTGGCACAGCTAAGGGAAAATATTCTCACAAAAAATGATTAATTGTTGACCTCTCGGCTCCTCATGATAATGTGACCACACCAAACATGAATGACCTTATTGACAAGCAGTCTTTTTCCCTCTCCTGTGTTCAGGCTGATGACGCCATTAAATTAATCTGCAAATTGGGTCCCGGGGCTTGGATGTGCAAAACCAACATCACTGATGCTTTTAAATTGTTGCCTATACTCCCATCCCTGTGGAATCTCTATGGGATACACTGGAAGGACCAGTATTATTTTTTTGTTCGCCTAGTTTCTGGAAGTCGTTCAAGTCCAAAAATCTTTGACCAACTATCTACTGCTAAATGTTGAATTGCATAACACAATTACAATATTCCACATATTCTGCATTTACTTGATGATTTTCTGACCACAGATCCCCCGGATGGTGAGTCTCTCAGGACTATGGCCTTGTTGACTATGATTTTTGTAAACTCAATATTCCAATTGCTGGCCACAAAACACTTGGCCCAGCCACTTCTCTGGAATTTGTTGGCATTATTCTTGACTCTGACAACATGGAGGCCCGCCTTCCTTTTGAGAAACAAGAGGCCCCAAGGAGCCTTAATCGCTCACCGGCCAAAGTGGTTCAAAGAAGTATTTGGGGGTCACATTCAGTTAGACATGGTTCATCAACACAACAAAGGAATGAAGTCATGAGAGACAAATTTTATGGAACTAGGGCCATGGCTTGAACAAACTTGAATCTTACCCCCTAAGGATGTTGCATACCAAATATCAAAAGCATTCATCTGCGGGATCTGAAGAAGAAGATTTTTAAAGAAAATTCCTCATTTTGAACTAAGTTATCATTCGGACTCCCACAGTGAGCCCAAATATGAACCCCGGGACTTGGCTTGAACAAACTTGAATCTCACCCCCTAAGGATGCTGCATGCCAAATATCAAAACATTCCGACTGCTGAATCTGAAGAAGAAGATTTTTTAAGAAATCACCACAGTGAGCCCAAATATGAACCCAGGGACTTGGCTTGAACAAACTTGAATCTCACCCCCAAGCATGCTGCATACCCAATATCAAAAGATTCTGCCTGCTGGATCTTGAGAAGAAGATTTTTAAAGAAATTTGCCTGAAATGCACTAAGTTCGAATTCAAGCTTTTATAGTGAGCCCAAATAGGAATCCAGGGGGCCGATTTGAACAAACTTGAATCAGATCCACCCCAAAATGTTGCATACTAAATATCAAAAGATTCTGATGGCTGGATCTTGAGAAGAAGATTTTTTAAGAAATTTGCCTGAAATGCACTAAGTTCGAATTCGGGCTTCTATACTGCGCCCAAATATGAATCCAGGGGGCCGATTTGAACAAACTTGAATCAGATCCACCACACAATGTTGCATACCAAATATCAAAAGATTCTGCCTGCTGGATCTGAAGAAGAAGATTTTTTAAGAAATTTACCTGAAATGCACTAAATTCGAATTCAGGCTTCTATACTGAGCCCAAATGTCAATCCAGGAAGCCAATTTTAACAAACTTGAATCAGATCCACCCCACAATGTTGCATTCCAAATATCAAAAGATTCTGCCTGCTGGATCTTGAGAAGAAGCTTTTTGAAGAAATTTGCCTGAAATGCACTAAGTTCGAATTTGGGCTTCTATACTGCGCCCAAATATGAATCCAGGGGGCCGATTTGAACAAACTTGAATCAGATCCAGCCCACAATGTTGCATACCAAATATCAAAAGATTCTGCCTGCTGGATCTGGAGAAGAAGACTTTTTAAGAAATTTGCCTGAAATGCACTAAGTTCGAATTCAAGCTTTTATAGCGAGCCCAAATATGAATCCAGGGGGCCGATTTGAACAAACTTGAATCAGATCCACCCTACAATGTTGCATACCAAATATCAAAATATTCTGCCAGCTGGATCTTGAGAAGAAGATTTTTAAAGAAATTTGCCTGAAATGCACTAAGTTCGAATTCGGGCTTCTATACTGAGCCCAAATATGAATCCAGGGGGCCGATTTGAACAAACTTGAATCAGATCCACCCCACAATGTTGCGTACCAAATATCAAAAGATTCTGCCTGCTGGATCTGGAGAAGACGATATTTTAAGAAATTTGCCTGAAATGCACTAAGTTCGAATTTGGGCTTCCATAGTGAGCCCAAATATGAATCCAGGGGGCCGATTTGAACAAACTTGAATCAGACCCATACCAAGATGCTGCATACCAAGTATCAAAAGATCCTGCCCACTGGTTCTCCAGAAGAAGATTTTTTAATAATTTTTCTATAATTCATACTGTGCTATCAGAGTAATGCCCCCTATGGAGCCCCAAGTGGGCATGTCCATTTCATTTGAACAAACCTGAATTGACATATGGTAATGAACATCCATACCAAGTTTCAAGCAAATCGTCCTAGCGGTTTCAGAGGAGAAGTCGTTTGAAAAATGTTCACAACGCCGGATGGACGACGACGACGGACAACGACGGACGGTAAGTGATAAGTGGGGTGGGGTGGGGGGCTGGGGGTGGGGGTGGGGGGGGGGGGGGGGGCAGTAGGGCCACACATTTTGTCCATACAATTCAAAAGCCATTTTTGAACCGATTTTCACGAAATTTTACACACTCATAGATGGTCACAAAATCTAAAAATATACTGAAGCAGAGTTTTCGATTTAACCCTTATTTCATCAGAATTGGCAAAAAAATGCCAAAATTGGGGTTGATAGGCACTTTCTCGAAACACGTCTTATAGATTTTTTTTAAATATTCATCATTATTAGACCTGTCTGTGACACGACCATTCCTATACAAGAGATATTAGGCGATGCATATGGTAACTCTCCACAGGCTGCCAAATATGGAAATTTTGATGAAATTGGCTGTTTTCAGGCTCCTAAAGCACCCCGACGATACACGGGAGATAAGCATAACTTCATTTATTGGAAGTGAGATTCACCGTGGATCATTTTTGTAAGTAATAAGGGTATTCAATGAAAGTGTCAATGACACTGTAGCTCAACTTGTCAAGACATGTACATGTATAGTATGTGACACAGCAATGACAAACATCTAGGTAATGACATGATAGCAAATGTACATATAAAGTATTGTAACGGTCTGTACATAAATACTGGCCGTGGCCTGTAACAAATGTATAGGTAAAGTATTGTAAAGGTGGGTGACAGTCAGATGCTAAATAGAAAAGAAATCTTTGAGTCCCAGAGTGGGTCTGACTGAACCCCAAAATATGTGTTCTCATAGCACAGTGATAACAAAGGCACCCCAAAACACACTCATTCCTGTCCCAAGGTGAAAACAATGGTACCCAAGAAGTTTCGTGAAGATCAGTTCATAAATACGAGCTGTATAGAAGTTGTGACAAAAACTGATTGGATCTAATTTCGGTACAAAATGGCCACTGGCAGCCATCTTGAATTTTGGACCGCACTCAGAAACACTCGTTCTCGTCCCAAGGTGATAACAAAGGTACCGAAGAAGTTTCCTGAAGATCGGTTAACAAATACAGCCTCTAGCCCGAGCCGTATTGACATGTGCACTTACAGTGTACAAGTAGCACTAAATAAATCAAAATTCATCTAATTTGCATAATTTCTGCAGGTGAAAAAAACCCGTACTGTATGTGATGTATTCCATTTTACTAAACATTCCTACAAACATTTATTCAAATCAGAACTTTCATACAGAAGTTCTGTACAAAAGACTGATTGCACTAATTTTTGTACAAAATGGCTGCTGGTGGACATCTTAAATTTAGGACCACACCCAAAAACACTCGTTCTCATCCCACGATGATAACAAAGGTCCCCAAGAAGTTTCGTAAAGATCGGTTCATAAATACGGCCTCTAGCCTGAGCCGTATAGAAGTTGTGTACAAAAAAACTGATTAGACCTAATTTCGGTACGAAATGGCCACTGGCAGCCATCTTGAATTTTGGACTGCACTCAGAAACACTCGTTCTCATCCCAAGGTGATAACAGAGATACCCAATAAGTTTCGTGAAGATTGGTTGATAAATACAGCCTCCAGCCCGATCCGTATTGACATGTGCACTTACTGTGTGTAAGTAGCACTGAAAAAATCAAAGTTCATCTAATTTGCATAATTTCTGCACGAGAAAAAAACCTGTATTATATGTGATGTATCCCATGGTACTAAACATTCACACAAAAAATTATTCAAGTCAGCACTTTCATATGGAAGTTCTGTGCAAAAATCTGATTGCACCTAATTTTGTACAAAATGGCTGCCATCGGCCATCTTGAATTTCGTACCGCACGCAAAAACACTCGTTCTCGTCCCACGGTGATACCAAAGGTACCCAAGAAGTTTCGTAAAGATCGGTTTATAAATACGGCCTCTAGCCCGAGCCGTATTGGCATTTGCACTTACAGTACTGAAAGTAACACTAAATACATCAAAGTTAGTCTAATTTGCATAATTTACGTACGAGAAAAAAACCCATATTATATGTGATGTATCCCATGGTACTAAACATTCATACAAGAAATTATTCAAATCAGAGCTTTCATATGGAAGTTCTGTACAAAAAACAGATTTCTGCATCGTTGGTACAAAATGGCGGCTGGCGGCCAACTTGAATTTCGGATCGGACCCAAAAACACTCGTTCTCGTCCCACTGTCATAACAAAGGTACCCAAGAAGTTTCGTAACATCGGTTCATAAATACGGCCTCTAGCCTGAGTCATATTGAATTGTTGACGGACAGATGGACAGACGGCCAGAAGGACGATGGACAACTGGCCATGGCATCAGCTCAAATTTTGCTTTGCCAAAGTTGAGCTAAAAATCCAAGCGTTAACCCGTTTTGCGCTGGTTAAACTGCATTACCCCTCAAAAGCTAAAATGAAAGTGTCAATGACACTGTAGCTCAACTTGTCAAGACAAAGTCATGTACATGTATAGTATGTGACACAGCAATGACAAACATCTAGGTAATGACCTGATAACAAAGGTACATATAAAGTATTGTAACAGTCTGTACATAAATACTGACCGTTGCCTGTAACAAATGTATAGGTAAAGTATTATAAAGGTGGGTGACAGTCAGATGCTAAACTAGAAAAGAAATCTTTGAGTCCCAGAGTGGGTCTGACTGAACCCCAAAATATTTGTTTTCATAGCACAGTGATAACAAAGACACCCCAAAACACACTCATTCCTGCCCCAAGGTGAAAACAAAGGTACCCAAGAAGTTTCGTGAAGATCAGTTCTTTCATATGGAAGTTCTGTGCAAAAATCTGATTGCACCAAATTTTGTACAAAATGGCTGCCATCGGCCATCTTGAATTTCGAACCGGATCCCAAAACACTCGTTCTCGTCCCACGGTGATAACAAAGGTACCCAAGGAGTTTCGTAAAGATTGGTTCATAAATACGGCCTCTAGCCCGAGCCGTATTGGCATTTGCACTTACAGTGCTGAAAGTAACATCAAAAAACATCAAAGTTTGCATAATTTACGCACAAGAAAAAAAACCTGTATTATATGTGATGTATCCCATGGTACTAAACATTCATACAAAAAATTATTCAAATCAGAGCTTTTCATATGTACAAAAAACAGATTTCTGCATCTTCGGTACAAAATGGCGGCTGGCAGCCATCTTGAATTTCGGACCACACCCAACAACACTCGTTCTCGTCCCACAGTCATAACAAAGGTACCCAAGAATTTTCGTAAATATCTGTTCATAAATAAGGCCTCTAGCCCGAGCCGTATCCAATTGTTGATGGACAGACGGACAGACGGACGACGGGCCATGGCATAAGCTTTGCCAAAGTTGACCTAAAAATCATGTTTTCTGTGGATTTCTCTAAAATAGTCTTGTAGATTTTCAAGAAAAATTGACCACTCGCATGACCTGGTGTGACAATACAAGTTGCATGGACAAAATACTCCAGTGAGCATTTGTTAACCCTCCACGGCCTGCTAAAAGTCAAAATTGTGATAAAATGAGCTGTTTTTGGACAGCAACAGCACCCAATGGGTACGCCACAAAGAAAAGTACCTCCTTTTATCGAGCGCAGAATTTATACGGAAACATTTTTGTTAGTAGTAAGGGTATTCAAAAGTCGAAGTCTTAACCCATTTTTGTCAGGATAAAAAGAGATACCCCTTAAAAGTTTAAAATTCCCATTTTCTGTAGATTTCTCTAAAAACATCCTGTAGGTTTTAAAGAAAAATTGACTATTCGCAGGTCTTTGTGTGACATTACAAATTGCATGGACAAAATATTCCGATGAGCAATTATTAACCCTCTACAGGCTGCCAGGCATCATAATTTTGTTGAAATAGGTTGTTTTTGGACACGCACAGCACGCAATACTTACCCAAGAGATGCACATAATCTCCTTTGTTGGAAGTGGAATTCACTGAGGACGATTTTTGTTAGTAATAAGGGTATTCAAAAACCCAAGCGTTAACCCCTTTTGGGATGGTTAATAGCGATACCCATCAAAAGCTTAAACTAGAGGGGTGTCATTTGTGTGCAAAGCACACTATAGTATATCCCCGCATTCGCATTTGTGATTATTGTCGGGGCCGAATAAAAAATCCAAAACCTTTATGCACATCTACAGACCCTATGAATGAACATGAACACACTTTCAATGTTTCGAATTGAAACCCCTAGGAGTTTTTTCTCCGGAAACCATTCCTCTAACGACAAAAATGGTGCCCTTGCGCCCCTCGGGGCTGAATCAAAAATCCCAAACCTTTATGCACATCTACTGACCCTACTAATGAACATGAACACACTTTCAGTGTTTCGAATTGAAACCCCTAGGAGTTTTTCTCCAGAAACCATTCCTCTAACGACAAAAATGGTGCCCCTTGCACCCCACGGGGCTGAATCAAAAATCAAAAACCTTTATGCACATCTACAGACGCTACTAATGAACATGAACACACTTTCAGTGTTTTGAATTGAAACTCCTAGCAGTTTTTCACCGGAAACCATTCCTCTAACGACAAAAACGGTGCCCCTTGCGCCCCCGAGGGCCGAATCAAAAATCCAAAACGTTTATGCACATCTACAGACCCTATGAATGAACATGAACACACTTTCAATGTTTCGAATTGAAACCCCTAGGAGTTTTTCGCCGGAAACCATTCCTCTAACGACAAAAATGGTGCCCCTTACGCCGAATCAAAAATCCAAAACCTTTATGCACATCTACAGACCCTATTGATTAACATGAACACACTTTCAGTGTTTCGAATTGAAACCCCTAGGAGTTTTTCTCCGGAAACCATTCCTCTAACAACAAAAATGGCGCCCCTTGCGCCCCTCGGGGCCGAATCAAAAATCCAAAACCTTTATGCACATCTACAGACCCTACTAATGAACATGAACACACTTTCAGTGTTTTGAATTGAAACTCCTAGCAGTTTTTCGCCGGACACCATTCCTCTAACGACAAAAATGGTGCCCCTTGCACCCCTCGGGGCCAAATCAAAAATCCAAAACCTTTATGCACATCTACAGACCCTATGAATGAACATGAACACACTTTCAATGTTTCGAATTGAAACCCCTAGAAGTTTTTCGATGGAAACCATTCCTCTAACGACAAAAGTGGTGCCCCTTACACCCCCGAGGGCAGAATCAAAAATCCAAAACCTTTATGCTCATCTACAGACCCTATTGATTAACATGAACACACTTTTAGTGTTTCGAATTGAAACCCCTGGGAGTTTTTCTCCGGACACCATTCCTCTAACGACAAAAATGGTGCCCCTTGCGCCCCTCGGGGGCCGAATCAAAAATCCAAAACCTTTATGCACATCTACAGACCCTACTAATGAACATGAACACACTTTCAGTGTTTTGAATTGAAACTCCTAGTAGTTTTTCGCCGGAAACCATTCCTCTAACGACAAAAATGGTGCCCCCTGTGCCCCTCGGGGCTAAATCAAAGATCCAAAACCTTTATGCACATCTACAGACCCTATGAATGAACATGAACACACTTTCAATGTTTCGAATTGAAACCCCTAGGAGTTTTTTGCTGGAAACCATTCCTCTAACGACAAAAGTGGTGCCCCTTACGCCCCCGAGGGCCGAATCAAAAATCAAAAACCTTTATGCACATCTACAGACCCTATGAATGAACATGAACACACTTTCAATGTTTCGAATTGAAACCCCTAGGAGTTTTTTGTCGGAAACCATTCCTCTAACGACAAAATTGGTGCCCCTTACGCCCCCGAGGGCCGAATCAAAAATCCAAAACCTTTATGCACATCTACAGACCCTATGAATGAACATGAACACACTTTCAATGTTTCAAATTGAAACCCCTAGAAGTTTTTCGACGGAAACCATTCCTCTAACGACAAAAGTGGTGCCCCTTACGCCCCCGAGGGCCGAATCAAAAATCCAAAACCTTTATGCACATCTACAGACCCTATGAATGAACATGAACACACTTTCAATGTTTTGAATTGAAACCCCTAGGAGTTTTTCCCCGGAAACCATTCCTCTAACGACAGAAGTGGTGCCCCTTATGCCCCCGAGGGCCGAATCAAAAATTCAAAACCTTTATGCACATCTACAGACCCTATGAATGAACATGAACACACTTTCAATGTTTCGAATTGAAACCCCTAGGAGTTTTTCGCCGGAAACCATTCCTCTAACGACAAAAGTGGTGCCCCTTATGCCCCCGAGGGCCGAATCAAAAATCCAAAACCTTTATGCACATCTACAGACCCTATGAATGAACATGAACACACTTTCAATGTTTCAAATTGAAACCCCTAGGAGTTTTTCACCGGAAACCATTCCTCTAACGACAAAAGTGGTGCCACTTACGCCCCCGAGGGCCGAATCAAAAATCCAAAACCTTTATGCACATCTACAGACCCTATGAATGAACATGAACACACTTTCATGTTTCGAATTGAAACCCCTAGGAGTTTTTCGCCGGAAACCATTCCCAGACGTACGGTCGGATGGACGGATGGACGGACAGACGGAGACGACCAATATATCCCCGCATTTTTTCAAATGCGGGGGTAAAAATCCATGTTTTCCCTGGATTTCTTTACAAACATTTTGCAAGTTTTCAAGAGAAAATGGCCATTGATACGTCTTGGTGTCACATTACCGGATGCATCGATAAAATATTCTGGTAAGCATTTGTTAACCCTCCATGGGCTGCTAAATGTCAACATTTTGAAAAAATAGTCTGTTTTTAGACACCAACAACAACAAATGGGAATGCCACAGAGAAACATAACTTCTTTTACCGGATGCAAAACTGATAGGGAAAAATTTTAGTAAGTAGTAAGGGTATTCAAAAATCAAGGTCTTAACCCATTTTCGACTGGTTAAGGAAATGTACCCCTTAAAAGCTTAAAATTCCCATTTTCTGTGGATTTTTCAAAAAATCTAGTAAGTATTCAAGAAAAATTGACCGTTTGCAGGTCTTGGAGTGACATTACAAGTTGCATGGACAAAATATTCCAGTAAGCGTTTGTTAACCCTCCAGAGGCTGCAAAGCATAGACATTTTGAAAAAATGGGCTGTTCTTGGGCACCCATTGTATCCAATGTGTACCTGCAAGATAAACATGACCTCCTTCATTGGAAGTGGAATTCGCCGAGAATCATTTTTGTAAGTAATGAAGGTATTCATAAAACCAAGCATTAACCCGTTTAGAACTGGTTACAGAGAGATACCCCTCAAAAGGTTAAAAATTCATGTTATCCGAGGATTTCTCTAAAAACTTCATGTAGATTTTCAAGAAAAATTGGCCATTCTCAGATCTTAGTGTGACATTACAAACTGCATGTACAAAATATTCCAGTAAGCATTTGTTAACCCTATGCAGGTTCTCAAACATCAAAATTTTGATAAAATGGGCTGTGTTTGCCTACCCGCAGCACCCAAAGTTAAGAGTGGAAATAGAATTCACTGAGAATTATTTTTGTAAATAATAAGGGTATTCAAAAAACAACCCTTAACCTGTTTTGGGCTGGATAAACAATGATTCTGATCAAAAGCTTAAAATTCATGTTCTCCCTGGATTTCTTTGAAAACATCTCGTAGATTTCAAGTAAAAATGGCCATTTGCAGTTCTTGGTTTGACATTACAAGTTGCAGGGAAAAGTATTCCTGTTAGCACTTGTTAACCCTCTACAAGCAGACAGATATCAATATTCTGGATACATTTGAGATAAAATGGACATTTTCAAATAGCGACAGCACTCAGTGGGTATGTGTCAAACCTAACTCCTTTGTCGGTCATTAACTTGTCAGACGACGATATTGATATTAACCCTCTCCACCATTAATGATGATTTTTACCTAAACATTTTTTTATCGAACTGAGTCATTTGAGACTACTATACCCACCTTTCTCATAAGACCAAAAAAGGAACGTCAGTGAGATAGTTAAAAACAATTCATCAATCACTCTGGGGTCATCAAAAATCATGGAATCTCATCTGGAAAAGTCATGATTCTCTAGAATCATAAAGTTTAGTTTTGCTAAAAATTCTGTTATGGTGTAAATGTCAAGCCACTCTATTCATATGTGGATGCTATGCGTATCCTTCAAGGCAAGTTAGTTAAAAAAAACTGTATGTAAAGTCTGACCGCCAAAATTGGTGGGATGAGAAATTTAATTTTTGTTGTATTATTTTGTCGTAACCGTAGTTTATTTGCATATTTTACAATTGAAGTAACCTCAATATAACCTAAAGGATCATTCTTAGGTTATTTCAGGCCTGCGTATAATATTGTAGAAAGCAATGGTACCATGGCATTCTTTGAGTCATTTTAGAAAAAGGCCTAAAAAATTCAAAATCTGTTTCTCAAGCCCTCACACATAGTCCATTTGGCTGCCGCATGCTCTCTTTTTATAACCAATGTAAACTTACAAAAATAAAAATTTTAATTTTATAGTAAATTTCCTTTCTTATTATACCTACCACAATTGTTTACTGCAGGATTACAGTGGAAGACCATAACTCATAAAATATACTCTCTATTTTGATCTTTCCCAAGTGATTTGGAAAAGAAAGTGGTGCAAAAGCACCAAGAAACAAGAGCACCGCCTAGCGAGACATTATATGCCCGTTTTGTATTTTTGAAGGGTTGGGGTAAGGATGGGGGTGAGGGTGAAAATTGTTTGGACCAACCCCATATTCGAACTTGACCTGTATTTTGTTGTGATTACACAACATACCAAGTTTGGAACCAATCGGAAAACAAATATTAAAAGCTATCATCCGGAAACCAAATATTTGATGCATTCTATGTCCAACAAGGGCTATAATTCAGGGAACTTCAAAGTTCGAACTGATCCCATATTCGAACTTGACCTGTCTTTTGTTTTGATTAAACCACATACCAAGTTTAGGAGGCAATCAAAAAAAAAATACTAAAGTTATCATCTGGAAACCAAATGTTGATGAACGGACAGACCGACGGATGGACAAATGGATAGGAAAATGGACAGACAGACAGACTGATTCCATAATTCGACGGTTTTTCAACAGGTGTATAAATGAAAGTGTCAATGACACTGTAGCTCAACTTGTCAAGACAAAGACATGTACATGTATAGTATGTGACACAGCAATGACAAACATCTAGGTAATGACCTGATAACAAAGGTACATATAAAGTATTGTAACGGTCTGTACATAAATACTGACCGTTGCCTGTAACAAATGTATAGGTAAAGTATTGTAAAGGTGGGTGACAGTCAGATGCTGAACTAGAAAAAATCATTGAGTCCCAGAGTGGGTCTGACTGAACCCCAAAATATGTGTTCTCATAGCACAGTGATAACAAAGGCACCCCAAAACACACTCGTTCCTGTCCCAAGGTGAAAACAAAAGTACTCAAGAAGTTTTGTGAAGATCAGTTCATAAATACGAGCTGTATAGAACTTGTGACAAAAAACTGATTGGACCTAATTTCGGTACAAAATGGCCACTGGCAGCCATCTTGAATTTTGGACCGTACCCAGAAACACTCATTCTCATCCCAAGGAGATAACAAAGGTACCCAAGAAGTTTTGTGAAGATCGGTTCATAAATACAGCCTCTACCCTGAGCCGTATTGACATGTGTGCTTACATTGTGTAAGTTGCACTGAATAAATCAAAGTTCATCTAATTTGCATAATTTCTGCACGAAAAAAAACCCCTTACAATATGTGATGTATTCCATGTTACTAAACAATCATACAAAAATTTATTAAAATCAGAACTTTCATACAGAAGTTCTATACAAAAGACTGATTGCACTAATTTTGGTACAAAATGGCTGCTGGTGGCTATCTTGAATTTCGGACCACACCCAAAAACACTCGCTCTTATCCCACGGTGATAACAAAGGTACCCAAGAAGTTTCGTAAAGATTGGTTCATAAATATGGCCTCTAGTCTGAGCTGTATAGAAGTTGTGTACAAAAAACTGATTAGACCTAATTTCGGTACAAAATGGCCACTGGCAGCCATCTTGAATTTTAGACCGCACCCAGAAACACTCGTTCTCGTCCCAAGGTGATAACAAAGGTACCCAAGACATTTCGTGAAGATCAGTTCATAAATACAGACTCTAGTCTGAGCCGTATTGACATGTGTACTTACTGTGTGTAAGTCGCACTGAAAAAATCAAAGTTCATCTAATTTGCATAATTTCTGCACGAGAAAAAAACCCGTATTATATGTGATGCAACCCATGGTACTAAACATTCACACAAAAAAATTATTCAAATCAGGGCTTTCATATGGAAGTTCTGTGCAAAAATCTGATTGCACCTAATTTTGTACAAAATGGCTGCCATCGGCCATCTTGAATTTCGGACCGGACCCCAAAACACTCGTTCTCATCCCACGGTGATAACAAAGGTACCCAAGAAGTTTCGTAAAGATCGGTTCATAAATACGGCCTCTAGCCCGAGCCGTATTGGCATTTGCACTTACAGTGCTGAAAGTAACCCCAAAAAACATCAAAATTAGTCTAATTTGCACAATTTACGTACGAGAAAAAAACCCGTATTATATGTGATGTATCCCATGGTACTAAACATTCATACAAAAAATTATTCAAATCAGAGCTTTCATATGGAAGTTCTGTACAAAAAACAGATTTCTGCATCGTCGGTACAAAATGGCAGCTGGCAGCCATCTTGAATTTCGGACCGCACCCAAAAACACTCGTTCTCGTCCCACGGTCATAACAAAGATACCCAAGAAGTTTCGTAAAGATCGGTTCATAAATACGGCCTCTAGCCCGAGCCATAGCAGCTTGGCACTTACAGCTCTGAAAGTAACACTAAATAAATCAAAGTCAGTCTAATTTGCATAATTTCTGCACGAGAAAAAAACCTGTATTATATGTGATGTATCCCATGGTACTAAACATTTATACAAAACTTTATTCAAATCAGAACTTTCATACAGAAGTTCTGTACAAAAAACTGATTTTTGCATCATCGGTACAAAATGGCCACTGGCAGCCATCTTGAATTTCGGACCACACCTAAAAACACTCGTTCCCGTCCCAGGGTCATAACAAAGGTACACAAGAAGTTTCGTAAAGATCGGTTCATAAATACGACCTCTAGCCCGAGCCATAGCCAATTGTTGACATACGGACAGACGGACAGACGGCCAGACGGACAGACGGACGGACGGACAGACGGACGACGGGCCATGACAATAGCTCAAATTTGACTTCGTCAAAGTTGAGCTAAAAATCAGTCAGGCTACACTAAAGTTATAATCCGGAAAACACAAAATGCACAAATTCAAAAGGAATAACTCTGGAAAGGTACAGGCGATTTTGGCCGAAAGTGAACTTGAGCTGTGCTTTGTGGTCATAAACAAAATCTGAGAATTTGAAACAAATTAGTCAAGGCAAACTAAAGTTATCATCCGGAAACCACATAATTCACAAATTTGCAATCATTCAAGGAGAATAACTATGGAACGGTACATGTGATTATGGCCAAAGGTGAACTTGAGCTGTGCTTTGTGGTCAAAAACAAAATCTGAGAATTTGAAAAAAATCGGTCAAGGCAAACTAAAGTTATTATCCGGAAACCACAAAATCCACAAATTTGCAATCATTCAAGGGGAATAACTCTGGAAAGGTATACGCGATTGTTGTCAAAAGTGAACTTGAGCTGTATTTTGTGGTCAAAAACAAAAAACTGAAAATTTGAAATAAATCGGTCGAGGCAAACTAAAGTTATCGTCCGGAAACGAGAAGTTGGGCTAAATTCCCTTAAATAAAGTGCCATAACTCTATTGCAAATGGGCTGCTAGAAACAGAAAACGAACCCATCCTGTATTTTGTCATACTAAATCCACATGCCAAATTTAACTCAGCTCAAACCATTACAACTAAAGTTATCGTCCAGAAACGAAATGTGTCCATGGACGGACAGACAGATGGGTGGAGAGACCTTTCACATAATGCGTCCCGTTTTTCAAACGGGCGAATATAAACAACATCTGAAAAATTTGGTGTCAAGGCGTTCAGCTTTATTTAAATGAGCAGAAACCAATTTTTTTCAAAAATTGTGTTTTCAAAGGGCCATAACTCTGCAGCAGATGGACTGAGAAACACCAATATCGAACTTGACCTGTATTTTATTGCTACAAACAACATCTGAAAGTTTGATGTCTATCTGTCAAGGCGTTCGACTTTAAATGAAGGGAAACCAATTTTTTTGGAAAGATTGTGTTTTCAAAGGGCCATAACTCTGCAGCAGATGGACTGAGAAACACCAATATCAAACTTGGCCTGTATTTCATTGCTAAAAACAACATCTGAAAAATTTGGTGTCAATCTGTCAAGGCATTCAGCTTTAAATGAACGGAAACCAATTTTTTTAGAAAAATTGTGTTTTCAAAGGGCCATAACTCGGCAGTGGATGGACTGAGAAACACCAATATCAAACCTGATCTGCATTTTATTGCTAAAAACAACTTCTGAAAGTCTGATGTCGATCCATCAAGGCGTTCGACTTTAAATGAACGGAAACCAAATTGTTTACAGACAGACGGATGGACAGACAGACTGATAACATAATACGTCCCGTTTTTATAAACGGGCATATAAAAATAAGCCAAAACTGGGTCGAGCGCCACCGGCGCACTTAGTAGATGCTCTTCTCTTAGTACAAATCCACGGTTTCCAGAAAACAAGTGCGCAGGTAGACACTAATGAATCATTCTTTTGAATCCACCAACATTACAGTTATGTGATCAGCGGGGAGGAAGGATTCTTATCCGAATAAGAAGACGGGAGGGCCTCCATGTAAACAATTGTGGTAGGTATAATAAGAAAGGAAATTTACTATAAAATTTAAATTTCTTATCAACCTACCTTAAAATTGTTTACTACAGGCTGAATAGACAATAGGATGGAGGGAATCACATAACCAACCCCACATAACCCAACTGCACTGGAACCGTGGACAGAGGAAGAGGTCCCTACGCCTATCAAACCATAGCATCACAATAATTAGTAAAAGACAATGAGAGAGACACATATGGTTCAGTGCAATGCACAGACAGAAAGGGCAGTAACAGAACAGAGCTGGAACTGACCTTGTAAGAAGCCTAATGGCTAGGGTAGACAACAGCCTGTGCAGAAGAAAGAAGACCCATAGTAAAAAGGTCCTCTGACTGCTCCTGCAACTGATGCAGATAGGTGGAGAAAGTGGCTGCCTGCATAACATCCGACAATATGACGGAGTTAGTATAAGCCCAAGAGGTAGACACTGCACACACCCCGTGGGCAGAAATACAATTGGTAATACAATCGTCAGTCGTTAGATGAGCCTAAGGCGCACGAATAGAAAGACAAATCCATTGAGAAATGGATTGAGAAGAGATCTTCTGTCGACCAGGAATAAGAGTCAGAAAAAATCGTTTCCTGCCTTTCCTAATGAACAGCGTCCAATTGAGATAAATGCGAATTGTACGAACAGGACAGAGCAAAGGGCGGTTACCCTCAGCAGAACGACGAGCCCTGATAGAGATAGGAGGTGGAGTAGTTTCTGGTATCTGATTTCAGTGGTAAACGTAACACTGTTGGGAGAGCTCCTGAAAAAGGCTGGGTCAACCAAGAGGGCGTGAAGCTCATTAACCCGTCTGGCTGAGGCAAAAGCCATCAGAAAAGCTGTCTTGTATGTGAGAAAACGCACCTGGGATAAAGGTTCTTCCCCCCCCCCCTCCCCCCCACCTCCAAACAAAGCAGCACCCAAGAAAGATTCCATCTTGGGGTAAGCTGCAAAGTCTAAGGCCTTTTCAAGGAAAAGTGCCGAACAAGCTTGGAGAGGTATGGATTAGTGCCGATACGACGCTGTCCCACATACAAAAAGGTCTCCGAAAGCATGGACCTGTACCCTTTGATGGTAACAGGCTGGAGATGCTGAGAATCAAACATATATACCAGAAACTCCACAATCTGTGAAATCGAAAGATTGACATAATCAAGAGATTGATCAGCACACCATCGACAGAATATCTTCCACTTAGCCACATTGGCTAAACCAGTGGAGTGCCTCCTTGAAGAAGAAATGCACTCCACTGCTGGTCTCGAAAAAACATCTACGGAGGAGACAGGACCTGACAAAAGATATGCGTGAAGGCACAATGAAGTCGAGTCGACGTGAAACCTCTTCAGGTGACCTTGGCAAAGAAGGTCGCGACATAGAGGGAGACGTGCTGGAACCGCCGCCAACAGAGAGAGGAGCTGATTGATCCACACCCACTGAGGCGAAAGGTGAGCAATCAGAATGATTCGACAACTGCAGGTTCGTATCTTGGTTAGAACCTAAGGCAGAATCGGAACCGGCGGGAAGGCGTAACCGACAAGACCTTTCCAATTGAGTGACAGAGCATCCACGGTGAAAGCCAGAGGATCTGGACACGGGGACACGAAAGTATTCATCTGATGGTTCCAACGAGTCGCAAAGAGATTGATGTGGGGACGACCACAGAGATCGCTAAGCGACTGGAACACCACCCTGTGGAGCATCGACTCAGTGAAAATGACCTTGCCCCATTGGGATAAGGAGTTGGCTAGGACGTTCCGACGACCGGGAATGTGACGAACCACCACTCTGGCGTTGACATCCTGACATCCTGAGCAAGCAATAGAAGATCCCGAGCCAATTCGTACATGAGAACCGAGTGTGTGCTGCCCTGGTTCCGAATGCTCCGAATATAAGCAACCACTGTCGAATTGTTGGACAACAGAAAGACCTCGCAATTTGAAAGGTGGAGATCCACTGCCGAAAACTCAGAAGAAGAGCAAGAAGCTCCTTCTGGTTGATGTGAAGAGGTGCTTGATCCTGGTCCCATGCCCGTGAAGGGAAAGACCTAGAGGATCCAACGTCGCACCCCATCTGAGATCGCTGGCGTCGGCCGTCAGAACATGATCGGAACTCCCTGCATAATCCAGTGAACATCCATCCAGGGGAGAAGGTGACGATGAAGAGACTCCGGTAACTGAAACACCAGATCCAGAGGATCGACATTCGGCCTCCAACGACTGAGCAGAAAGTGTTGGAAAGGTCTGACATGCAGCCGTCCTAGAGGAATGAGATTCGTCACCAATCCGCAGAGAGGAAAAGCAGGAGAATACTCCGAGTCGACGCGGACATGGACTAGAACAGAGTCAGGGCAAATGCTGAGAGAATCACAGCCCTTGCCCGGGGAACCACCACCATATTCAGCTGAGTACGGAAGTCCATCCCCAGATGACAAAACGACTGAGAAGGGACCAGGTCCGACTTCTCAATGACTCGGAACCTCACTGACGTGAGCAGGCTCAACAGTGTGTTGACATCTGACGCCAAAAAGGCAGCAATGGAATGCCTCTGGAGGATATCGACTAGATATGCCGAAGTAGTCACCCTACTTCGGCATGGCCTTGAACTGGTAAACTCGCACCAGAAAAGCGAACCTGAGATACTTTTGCGATGTCTGATGAATCGGAATGTGAAAGTAAGGGTCTCGAAGGTCGATGCTGGAAGCGAAAACTCCCTGGTGAATGGAGCAGCAAATTGACCTGAAAGTCTCCATGCTGAACTTAGAAGCAATGATAGACTGGTCCAGGATACTCAGATCGATAACCGGTCGGAGTCAACCGTCCTTCTTCAGCACTAAGAACAGACGGGAATAAAATCCCACTGAAGGAATGTTCTTGACGACCTTGATCGCCCCCTTTGACAGGAGATTGTCTATCTCAGTGATCAAAAGTTCCCAATGTGTAACATCTAAAGGACCTTGTGTTAGTGTTGGAAGAGGTACTCTCAACAGAATTGGATGCCTCAACCTGGGACGAATCGAGGTGAGGACCTTTATTTTGAGCCTTGGCGAGGCTCGCGAGAGGAGAAACCACCTCCTCTACTATATGAAGAATCCTGATTCTTCCCTCTAGCCTGCAGATGCTTACCCTTACCCTGTGAGTGAGTAGAAGTGGCAGGAGGAGGATCAGCCCTTGTCTTCGCAGAGTAAGCAGAAAGGTGCTTGTTAGGCTTTGGACGACCACTGCCTCCAACAGAAGGCTGATCAAGCTGATGGAGACACACCTGAGGGATCAGAAAGCGGCCTGTTTCCGATCCCAGGAGGCGGTGCCGCAGGGGGGCACCTGGAAACCATTAGTAGCCTCGCTGGAAGCAACGGGAAGGCTCTTGGAAAGAAGTGAGTGAGCAAGGAGAGGGCCTCCTTAAGCTCACTGCCTATGTCGGCTGGTTCGACATGGGAACGAACCAGAAAAGTGGCTTCACTCCTAACCCTTTTAACCAGCGAAGGGTCACAATCATCAAATACACCTGACACGGGGCAATGGGAGGCAGCCGAAACATCTGAAGTCAGATGTGCATAGGGGTATGACATCCCCGGGGATCTACAGAGCGGGAACTCAGGAGAGTCGCCGCGGACCTCTGAGGGACAGAAGGTCCAGGCTGCACAAAAGGCATTGGTCCCCCAAAACTGGCCATGGGACCAGAGTGCGTGGACGGAAACGCCGCAGAGTTCATGGTGGCCCCACCATGAACATCCGAATCCAATGAGAAAACTGCGGCGCTCGACGGCTGAGAGACCAGGGAAGTCAGGGAAGGCTGAGGCTGATACCCCACGTCTACACTACCAGACATCTCTGCAGACCCCTGCAGGGATAAAACTGCTGTGCTCAATGGCTGAGAGGCCACAGCAGAGGGTTCGGTCGCCAGCCCCTTTCGACTTCGTCAAGGTGAAGTCAGGGAAGGCTGAGGCCGATACCCCACATCCACACTACCAGAGATGCATCTCTGCTGACCCCTGCAAGGATAAGATGAGGCCGGCTGAAACGGTGACCGATGACATAGAAGACGGAACAGCAGTAGCAGCAGATACGACGGGAGCTGTTGAAACTGGTGGAAAAGGGGAGAGAGCAACCTAGCTCGGCTCCCAAGGAGGAGTCACAACCCGTGACAGCCTCAGATGTCGACTGGAGAGGGACCACAGTCCCGGAACCAGGCATCTCGTCACCAGACAACTCAACAGCTCCCGCAGTATCCACCACAGAAAAAGACTGCACATCCCCCACGGAGGGAGTATAACTCTCACCAGACGTGGTCATATCCGGAGGCCCAGAACGACACAGTTCCCCCTCCCCACAGGTGCGGGAGGAACGGCCACAAAAACGCACCTCATGCTTGGGCAAAAGGAATTGCCCTGAAGGAACAGTCCTGGGCATAACAGAGGTGAGAGCAGTAGAAGAAAAAGGTGAACTCAACAGATACAGAAAGTAGAAGAACACCCAAAACGAGAGAAAGGTGGCAGAAAAAAGATCTGGCGGGAACACATCTGAACCCAGACAGCCGACAGGGACCATAACACAGAAATTCTGCCCTCAACAGAGAGGGGAAATCCTGTCCATACAGCCCACCATTGACACCTAACTCCAATAATAATAATAATATCCAAAAGGATAATATAAATTTATCAACCGAAAAATTTTATGTCTGAATTGCGCGGTACACGAAAGTCGCGCATGAACATGGAGAATATATAAAATACAATAAAAATGTGGTTGAAAATAATAACGAGAATATATAAAACACAGTTCTGTTATTATACAGTCCTCAGATCCATAATTCCAGTCACAGGTTACCATTATCAATGAGCTGAATTATCACTGCTTCTGAATACAAATGGATGTCCTGCCATAGGGGCGGATGAAAAAAGAATGATTCATTAGTTACTGTCTGCGCACTGGTTTTCCAGAAGCCGTGGATTTTTACTGAGAGAAGAGCATCCCCTACTGGGTGTGCGCCGGTGGCGTTCGACCCAGTTTTGGCTTATTTTTTCTTGGTGCTTTTGCACCACTTTCTTTCCCAAATCGCTTGGGAAAGATCAAAATAGAGAGCATACTTTCCGAGTTAGGGTCTTCCACTGTAGTGCAAACCTGTAGTAAACAACTGTAAGGTAGGTTGATAAGAAATTAAATGGTTTATGTCTGATATTTTACCGAAGTTTAAAAAATTGATAAATACGGCCCTTGAGTGAAACAAGGCTTTGCAATGCTTTAGCCTTTTGTCAGTTCTAGACAATACACGATAAATAACACCTCCCAAAATCAGCTTATCTCAAGTCGATTTTCCAAGTGGGATAACCATACCACCTCTGTATTTGTGAGAACAACATGTGATTGGAACAAGTTGGGGATTCAGTGATAACAAATGGACAGACTATTGATTCCTTCAAAGCAGTGCTAGAAACAAATCTAGCCTTTCTATCCCACTGCCAACATGCCAGATTGGATCATACAGCAATCTTTACAGATACCAATAGTAACTAGTTTGGGGACGAAACGTCCCGGCCGAGTTATCCCCCATGAATTTTCGGAGTACAGTTAAGAGTGTCTATCATGTATTCTCCGAAACTGAAATTGAGTATAACCACAATGGCGACGCTCGTCGGTGTCATAAAAATAAAAAGGTTTTCTCATTGTTTTGTCACATAACTGGGATAACTCTACCTGTTCAGTGAATTTGTTTCGTAACTGGGATAACTCTATCTGTTCAATGAATTCATTTCACTGGAATATCATTTATAAAGGATGCAGAGAATGGAGAAAAGTTTTTTATTGACTACCCTAAATGAAAATGTCAATGACACTGTAAGCTCAACTTGACAAACTTGAACTTGGTAAGTTATAAGTGAAATGGTAAAATTGAAAATCATTGGTACCAATGTTATTTGGTGAAATTTCAACATAACAGCATTGTGTGTGCACAACGTCACGAGTAATCCTTGAATTTATAAATGTAAACTGTAAGACTGGCTAAAGGAAGAATGTTGATACACAAATGCAGTAAGTTCAGAGGTTATTGTAAATGGCAACTTTTTTCACAGGAATGAATGTTAATAAACAGCTCTTATCTAAAAGGTCCCGCCCAATGAGCACACCAAGTTAAAAAAACAAGAGGCCCCAAGGGGCCTGAGGGCGCTCACCTGACATGGTAGCCTAAATATCAACCCAGAGAATTGATTTCAACAGGTGCCATCTGCTCCTCCTAAGAAAAGCTTATACCAAATATCCAAAGATTCTGATCAGTGGATCTAAAAAAAAAAAAGATTTTTAAAGAATATTCCTCATATTGAAGTTATAATTCAGGCTCCCACAGGGAGCCCATATATGAACTCATGGACTTGGCTTTAACAAACTTGAATCTCACCCCCCTAAGGATGCTGCCCACCAAATATCAAAACATTCCGACTGCTGGATCTGAAGAAGAAGATTTTTAAAGAATATTCCTCATTTTGAACTAAGTTACAATTCGAGCTCCCACAGTGAGTCCAAATATGGACCTAGGGACATGGCTTGAACAAACTTGAATCTCACCCCCTAAGGATGCTGCATACCAAATATCAAAACATTCCGACTGCTGGATCTGAAGAAGATTTTTAAAGAAAATTCCTCATTTTGAACCAAGTTATAATTCGGGCTACCACAGTGAGCCCAAATATAAACCCAGGGACTTGGCTTGAACAAACTTGAATCTCACCCCCCCTAAGCATGGTGCATACCCAATATCAAAAGATTCTGCCTGCTGGATCTTGAGAAGAAGATTTTTTTAAGAAATTTGCCTGAAATGCACTAAGTTCAAATTTGGGCTCCTATACTGAGCCCAAATATAAACCCAGGGGGCCGATTCGAACAAACTTGAATCAGATCCACCTCACAATGTTGCATACCAAATATCAAAAGATTTTGCCTGCTGAATCTGGAGAAGAAAATTTTTGAAGAAATTTGCCTGAAATGCACTAAGTTCGAATTCGGGCTTCTATAGTGAGCCCAAATATGAATCCAGGGGGCCGATTTGAACAAACTTGAATCAGATCCACCCCACAATGTTGCATACCAAATATCAAAAGATTCTGCCTGCTGGATCTGGAGAAGAAGATTTTTGAAGAAATTTGTCTTAAATGCACTAAGTTCGAATTAGAGCTTCTATAGTGAACCCAAATATGAATCTAGGGAGCCGATTTGAACAAATTTGAATCAGATCCACCCCACAATGTTGCATACCAAATATCAAAAAATTCTGCCTGCTGGATCTGGAGAAGAAGATTTTTTAAGAAATTTGCCTGAAATGCACTAAGTTCAAATTTGGGCTCCTATACTGAGCCCAAATATAAACCCAGGGGGGCCGATTTGAACAAACTTGAATCAGATCCACCTCACAATGTTGCTTACCAAATATGAAAAGATTCTGCCTGCTGGATCTGGAGAAGAAGATTTTTGAAGAAATTTGCCTGAAATGCATTAAGTTCGAATTCGAGCTTCTATAGTGAGCTCAAATATGAATCTAGGGAGCCGATTTGAACAAACTTGAATCAGATCCACCCCACAATGTTGCATACCAAATATGAAAAGATTCTGCCTGCTGGATCTGGAGAAGAAGATTTTTTAAGAAATTTGCCTGAAATGCACTAAGTTCGAATTCGGGCTTCTATAGTGAGCACAAATATGAATCCAGAGGGCTGATTTGAACAAACTTGAATCAGATCCACCCCACAATGTTGCATACCAAATATCAAAAGATTCTGTCTGCTGGATCTGGAGAAGAAGCTTTTTGAAGAAATTTGCCTGAAATGCACTAAGTTCGAATTCGAGCCTCTATAGTGAGTCCAAATATGAATCTAGGGAGCCGATTTGAACAAACTTGAATCAGATCCACCCCACAATGTTGCATACCAAATATGAAAAGATTCTGCCTGCTGGATCTGGAGAAGAAGATTTTTGAAGAAATTTGCCTCAAATGCACTAAGTTCGAATTCGAGCTTCTATAATGAGCCCAAATATGAATCTAGGGAGCCGATTTGAACAAACTTGAATCAGATCCACCCCACAATGTTGCATACCAAATATCAAAAGATTCTGCCTGCTGGATCTGGAGAAGAAGATTTTTTAAGAAATTTTCCTGAAATGCACTAAGTTCGAATTCAGGCTTCTATAGTGAGCCCAAATATGAATCCAGGGGGCCGATTTGAACAAACTTGAATCAGATCCACCCCACAATGTTGCATACAAAATATCAAATGATTCTGCCTGCTGGATCTGGAGAAGAAGATTTTTGAAGCAATTTGTCTGAAATGCACTAAGTTCAAATTTGAGCTCCTATACTGAGCCCAAATATAAACCCAGGGGGCCGATTCGAACAAACTTGAATCAGATCCTCCCCACAATGTTGCATACCAAATATCAAAAGATTTTGCCTGCTGGATCTGGAGAAGAAGATTTTTTAAGAAATTTGCCTGAAATGCGCTAAGGTCGAAATCGGGCTCCTATACTGAGCCCAAATATGAACCCAGGGGGCCGATTTGAACAAACTTAAATCAGATCTACCCTACAATGTTGCATACCAAATATCAAAAGATTCTGCCTGCTGGATCTGGAGAAGAAGATTTTTTAATGTTTTTCCCATTGCCTACAGTGTTAAAAAGTGCTGACTCAGCACTTTTTCAAAGTCCTGAAAAAAGTACCTTGTGATCAAACTGATAGGGATCTTTTTTAACCATTCTATTCTACTGGATAAAAGTAAGCTTTACACAAAATAAGAATTCTCTGTGCCGTGTAGTTTTGGAGATATGGCAGTTTTAAGGCTTTTCCTATTTTTAGCTCCCCAGGTTCCCACAGGGCAATGAGAAAGATTTTTTTTGCATCAATCAACTACTTATGACCCATTAACATCTCATATCAAATTTGGTTCAAATCGACTTCACGGTTCAGAAAATAGAAATTTTAGGCGTGGCCAAAATTTTTGCCCCTCCCATAACGAAGGCAAATAATGCCCGACAAACTTCTCTTGAACAAACTTGATTCTAAACCTCAAAAGGACTCTGTATACCACATATCAAGTCTCTGCTACTGGTGGTTCATTAGAAGAAGATTTTCCAAAAATTTGGCCATTTTTTCCCCACACCTCTGCTCAATATGAGCCGAAACCTAATTTGGATAAAAATCAAAATGCCCCTAGATAACCACTACTTACATGAAATTTAATTAAAATGTGGCCAGTGGTTTAGGAGAAAGAGGCTCAAACACCACCTTCACGCAGGATGACGGACGACAGACGACGGACGACGGACGATGGACGAAGAGTGATAAGAAAAGCTCACCCTGACTTTCAGTCAGGTGAGCTAAAAATACTGGTAAATGTGGCCTGTAGGCCATGTCAAAGAGGAATGTTGATGCACAAATGCAATAAATTCAAAGACTGTTGCTAACAACAACAGTTTTTGATGGAAATGAAAAGAAAATCGATAGCTCCTATCTTTGTCATCCTGCATAAGCATACAAAGTTTCAAAACAACCTGATAATGAATGCACCCTCTGAGGCATGCCAAAGGAAGATGTTAATACACTAAGTTTGAATGTCATTGCTTATGGCAATGTTTTTATCTCTTTTTATGGAAATACATAAATATACCCTGCAGTGTGAAAGGGATAAGTTGCTACACAAATGCAGTAAGTTCAAAGGCTGGTGAAAACACCAATAAGTTTTTAAAAGGAAATGAAAATGAATGCGACCTGTGAGGTGTTTGTTTGTTGGTGGTTACTGTCACATATTTATGCACCATGGCTAATCGTGACACAACATGGAGATGAAGTCAAGTTTAGTCAATCGGTGATCTACATGTTGCCCATTTTAGAGGACTTTCACCCCAAGCATTGGTGACTGGGTCCTATTTTACAAGTAAAGCGGAACTGGTTTACCACAGTAAACAAGTGCTGCTTACTTCCCGGGGTTCCCACGGGGACCTGTGAGGTGAGCCAAAGGAAATTGTGGACGTACGTACCAACATATGCCGATGGATGAGAAGTGATGGCAATAGCTCAGCTTGACTTTGTCAAGTTGAGCTAATAAATGTGCCCTGTAGGGTGTGCCAAATGGAAATATTGAGATCTGACTAAACTAAGTTTTAAGAACGTTGGCTGCGGCAACATTTTTTGACAGAAATGGAAAAAAAACGATAGCTCCCATCTAGGTGTCACCACAAACAAGCATACCGGGTTTCAAAGCAATCCAATCATAAATGGCAACATTTTTTGAAGAAAATTGAAGAAAATCGATAGCTCCCATCTAGAGGTCACCCCAAACAAGCATGCCAGGTTTCAAAGCAATCCGATCATAAATGTGCCCTGTAGGGTGTGCCAAAGGGAAATATTGAGGTCTTCTGACTAAACTAAGTTCTAAGAACGTTGGCCGCGGTAACATTTTTTGACGGAAATTTAAGAAAATCGATAGCTCCCATCTAAAGGTCTCCCCAAACAAGCATACCAGGTTTCAAAGCAATCCAATCATAAATGTGCACTGTAGGGTGTGCCAAAGGGAAATATTGTGGTCTGACTAAAGTAAGTTCTAAGAACGTTGGCCGTGGCAACATTTTTTGATGGAAATTGAAGAAAATCGATAGCTCCCATCTAGAGGTCACCCCAAATAAGCATACCAAGTTTCAAAGTGATCTGATCATAAATGCGACCTGCGAGGTGTGCCAAAGGAAATTGTGGACGTACGTACTATGCCAACAGACGAGAAGTGATGGCAATAGCTCAGCTTGACTTTGTCAAGTTGAGCTAAAAAGGAGCAAAGCAGGCATTATTTTTTGATGCAGCCATCCCTAAGAATCAAACAACCTTTTTTAGTTGGCCTTATTAATGTAAAATTAATCTGAGGACTCTTTAAAGTTAATGGTGTTGAATTTTTTAATATTTTCATATGTAAGCGTTATTCTGCAGAGAAAACATTTGCTGATTAGAAACAACTGGCTATTTATAGAATATAAATTAAAATCTCATTATTTTATTTCAACAACTTAAGATGTTTGATTTGAAGGGAAAAATATCAATAGAAAGAAACTTTAGTCATCTCATACCTGAACATTTATTTGCTGCTGAGTCGTAATCCACACCTCAGATTGAAGTCTTCGATATGTGTCCTGCAGAATCTTCACATCATTTTCTGCTGCTAGATAGTTTTTCCTACCTCTATAGTAATTCATTAGTATATCATGAAATTCATGGCTACCTTTTTTATCTTCATGCTAGAAAAACGGTAAAGATAAAGTTATAGGTTTGCTCATTTGTTTATTTTGGGTCATATTGTGTCAGACAGTTTTAAAGATGGAGGAAGCTGGGGTACCCAGAGAGAACCACTGCACAGCTGAAACTAACTTTCAGACTCTCAGACATGCTATCCCAGCACAAGTAGGATTAGCATTGGAGGATGACAAGTGTACCATCAAAGTGGTGTTTGCCTTAATACACAATTGAACTATGATCCCTCCTTGTGCAGTTGGGATTAAGCATCCTGCCCAAGGATACAACCCAAGTCCTGTGTGCTAACCAATGAGCCACTGTGTGATCAGTAACAGCAGGAAAATCTGTAATGCGCAAGATAAATTGTTATTAGAGGAGTTCACTTAACTGAATATCACTTAATTGATTAACTCTATTATTTGAACATAACTTCCAAACACAAAACCATTCACCATACCCTCAGTACAAATTTGATCTGTTAATTGCATTTAGGTTATAGAGTAAACTCTTGTTAATTCATCCCTTTCCTATACTCCGTCCATTATGAATTGAAACCATAAAAATCCAGTAAAGTTCTCTGGACAAAACTGGACGGATTATTTCAATATAATTGTGATTCAGTGGACAGTCTTTGAGAAGAGACTAAAAGAGATTTTCAGAAAAAAATTACACACTTTCACCCCTTTTTATCCCAATCCATCCCTTTGCACTTCCCATATGGAACCCTCACCTATTTTCACTTCGACGCTTGTAAACACAACAAGTTGAGATTGTTTTGAATAAAACAGAGAAAAATATGGGTATGAATGTAAAATATATAATAAAGGACCCTTTTATTAAAGAAGTAATCCACCATGTTAAGAGTTAATTTACAATACTACTGCAAAAGAAAAAGTTGAGTAACAGAATGAACATTGTTCCATTTATGCAAAAAAAAATAATCTATCATTTAAAAACTGTAATTTTGAAGATCATAGCACAAAGTGGAGGCAAACATTTTCATTCAATCTTTTGGACTTGTAAGTAGATGTAGTCAATGCTATGAGGTCACTCGCTAATTTCTGGTTGCTGTATTCTAAGTGACTCATTGTTGTTTGCAGTTAATTTCATAAAATAATATGTAATTGCAGTCCTTCATTTGAGATGGGCTACTGCATTTACACCTGCAAGTGCCTGTGATTGCAAAAAGATGAGCGCTAAAAATCGCACATGAAACAAGACAGTCAAGCTAAGCATCAAAACACTGGGAACTGAACACATCATGTGTGAACCGGACAGCATCGGTGGTTTAATTTTTTTTTTTAATTCGCTAGATCAACATAACATAAATTATATAACCTTTTATAATTTGTCTATGTCTTCCAAAAATAGACTGCGAACTCTGCTGGGTCCACTTTATTAGTGAAAACATTATCAGTGTTTCTTTTGCACAATGCAAATGGCAAGGTGTATCCTGATTGGTAAATTTTATGAAGCCGACAGTATGTTGTGATTTTAATGGCCAATCAATAGTGAAATCGTCTGCTACAACCAATCAATTGTAGTGAACCAAATAATTTTACAATCTTCTCTTGTGTGTGAAGTTAATAAAATAACTCCTGAAATCTGTGTCAGAAATACGTGCAAGCATTTTTGTTGTTTTCTTACCTTTATCAGAGTTTACTTCAAATTAAAATACCAGTTGTCACACTTTCTACGTTTGCTAAAATGGTCCTTTAAAGACCGTATCGGATTTGAAACAAACAACAAAGGTGAAAAAATAGGCCGATGAAATCGCCAGATGTGTACCCATATGTGCAAATAGTAGAAAGCTGTATGATGGAGGGCCACCACGGATGCCGACATTATGTACACCATACAAGGTATGGGTACATATAGAAATGAATTGGAGGAGTGTCTAATTTGATGGATAAAGGGTTAATATCTCCAGAGCAAATTATCAGATTTACATAAAAAACTATACAGCACAGCACATCAGTAACCTGAATAAATATATATAGTAACATGACAATCGGATTGATATTTTTTGAGTTATCGCATGCCAAAGGGATTGGATGAATTTTCAATTTGAAGGATAAAGGGGGTTAATATCTCCGGATCAAATTATTAGATTTACACCAAAAACTATACAGCTCAGCACATCAGTAACCTGAACACAATATAGCATATCAGTAACCTGAACACAATTATAAAGTAACTTGACAATCCAAGCAATATTTTTCAAGTTATCAAATGCCAAAGAGATTGGAGGAATTTTCAATTTGAAGGTTAAAGGGTTAATATCTCAGGATTAAATTATCAGATTTACACCAAAAACTATACAGCTCGGCACATCAGTAACCTGAACACAAATATAAAGTAACTTGACAATCCAAGCAATATTTTTCAAGTTATCGAATGCCAAAGGGATTGGAGGAATTTTCAATTTGAAGGATAAAGGGTTAATATCTCAGGATAAAAAAAACAGATTTACACCAAAAACTATACAGGTCGGCACATCAGTAACCTGAACACAAATATAAAGTAACTTGACAATCCAAGTAATATTTTTCAAGTTATTGAATGCCAAACGGATTGGAGGAATTTTCAATTTGAAGGATAAAAGGTTAATATCTCGGGATCAAATCATCAGATTTACACCAAAAACTATACAGCTCGGCACATCAGTAACCTGAACACAAATATAAAGTAACTAGTCAATCCAAGCAATATTTTTCAAGTTATCGAATGCCAAAGGGATTGGAGGAATTTTCAATTTGAAGGATAAAGGGTTAATATCTCAGGATCAAAGTAACAGATTTACACCAAAAACTATACAGCTTGGCACATCAGTAACCTGAACACAAATATAAAGTAACTTGACATTCCAAGCAATATTTTTCAAGTTATCGAATGCCAAAGAGATTGGAGAAATTTTCAATTTGAAGGATAAAGGGTTAATATCTCGGGATCAGATTTACACCAAAAACTATACAGCTCGGCAAATCAGTAACCTGAACACAAATATAAAGTAACTAGACAATCCAAGCAATATTTTTCAAGTTATCGAATGCCAAAGGGATTGGAGGAATTTTCAATTTGAAGGATAAAGGGTTAATATCTCAGGATCAAATTATTCGATTTACACCAAAAACTATACAGCTCGGCACATCAGTAACCTGAACACAAATATAAAGTAACTTGACAATCCAAGCAATATTTTTCAAGTTATCGAATGCCAAAGAAATGGATACGGACGCCGGACGGTCAGATGGCCGGACAGATGGATGGACGGACAAAGGATGGACGAACGACGGATGGTCACCCCGGATGCCGGCATTATGTGTACCATACATAGTATGGGTACACATAAAAAGGGTGGTTAACCGATTTTGGTGCAAGATATGTGTAGCACATTCTGATAATGCATGAAATCAGCTGAGAGGGAGGGACCTTTCTGCATTCGACCGGTTTGTCATGGGAACTGATTTTTTTTTAGTAAATATACATTTAGGAAGTAAATGTTATGAACTCGCTGTGTTTTTTTAAAAAGATTGAGTTGACATTACCCAAGCGGGTGAAGCTCCCCTATCCCTCACCAACTGCCTTTGATTGTCACACTGATGGATGCCAGAATAAATCAAGCAAGCCAAAGCATATCCAAACTGCCACTCATTTTCATCAATACCATCCTTCCACACACTTCAAAATGTTGTTTAAAGTATTCCTACACATGCAAAACCTAACTGATGATTTCTGTAAGTTCGCAAGTGCGATCTACACTCACAGTTTCATTTGCGAGTGCAATTTTTTGCACCCTTAAAATTTACTTACCCGAAGGACTGAGTTGCAAGATGACTAATTGTCACGCAATTGACTATAAATGAAAGTGTCAATGACACTGTAGCTCAACTTGTTAAGACATGTACATGTAGAGTATGTGACACAGCAATGACAAACATCTAGGTAATGACCTGATAACAAAGGTACATATAAAGTATTGTAATGGTCTGTACATAAATACTGACCGTAGCCTGTAATAAATGTATAGGTAAAGTATTGTAAAGGTGGGTGACAGTCAGATGCTAAACTAGAAAAGAACTCTTTGAGTCCCAGAGTGGGTCTGACTGAACCCCAAAATATGTGTTCTCATAGCACAGTGATAACAAAGGCACCCAAAAACACTTGTTCCTGTCCTAAGGTGATAACAAAGGTACCCAAGAAGTTTCATGAAGATCAGTTCATAAATACGAGCCGTATAGAAGTTGACAAAAAACTGATTGGACCTAATTTCGGTACAAAATGGCCACGGGCAGTCATCTTGAATTTTGGACCGCACCCAGAAACACTCGTTCTCGTCCCAAGGTGATAACAAAGGTACCCAAGAAGTTTTGTGAAGATCGGTTCATAAATACAGCCTCTAGCCTGAGCCATATTGACATGTGCACTTACTGTGTATAAGTAGCACTGAAAAAATCAAAATTCATCTAATTTGCATAATTTCTGCACAAGAAAAAAACCTGTATTATATGTGATGTATTCCATGTTACTAAACATTCATACAAAAATTTATTCAAATCAGAACTTTCATACAGAAGTTCTGTACAAAAAACTGATTGCACTAATTTTGGTACAAAATGGCTGCTGGCGGCCATCTTGAATTTTGGACCACACCCAAAAACACTCGTTCTCATCCCACGGTGATAACAAAGGTACCCAAGAAGTTTCGTAAAGGTAGGTTCATAAGTACGGCCTCTAGCCTGAGCCATATAGAAGTTGTGTACAAAAAATTGATTAGACCTAATTTCGGTACAAAATGGCCACTGGCAGCCATCTTGAATTTTGGACCACACCCAGAAACACTCGTTCTCATCCCAAGGTGATAACAAAGGTACCCAAGACGTTTTGTGAAGATCGGTTCATAAATACAGCACCTAGCCCGAGCCGTATTGACATGTGTACTTACTGTGTGTAAGCTGCATTGAAAAAATCAAAGTTCATCTAATTTGCATAATTTCGGCACGAGAAAAAACCCATATTATATGTGTTGTATCCCATGGAACTAAACATTAACACAAAAAATTATTCAAATCAGCACTTTCATATGGAAGTTCTGCGCAAAAATCTGATTGCACCTAATTTTGAACAAAATGGCTGCCATCGGCCATCTTGAATTTCGGACTGGACCCAAAAACACTCTTCTCGTCCCACAGTGATACCAAAGGTACCCAAGAAGTTTCGTAAAGATCGGTTCATAAATACAGCCTCTAGCCCGAGCCGTATTGGCATTTGCACTTACAGTGCTGAAAGTAACACTAAATACATCAAAGTTAGTCTAAATTGCTTAATTTACGCACAAGAAAAAAACCCGTATTATATGTGATGTATCCCATGGTACTAAACATTCGTACAAAAAAATTTTCGAATCAGAGCTTTCATATGGATGTTCTGTGCAAAAATCTGATTGCACCTAATTTTGTACAAAATGGCTGCCAGTGGCCAACTTGAATTTTGGACCGGACCCAAAAACACTTGTTCTCGTCCCACGGTGATAACAAAGGTACCCAAGAAGTTTCGTAAAGATCGGTTCATAAATACGGCCTCTAGCCCGAGCCGTATTGAATTGTTGACAGACAGACGGACGACTGGCCATGGCATAAGCTCAAATTTGACTTACGTCAAAATTGAGCTAAAAATGTAAATACAAAAATCCATCACAATCAGCAGAGAAACATAAACATTGCAAGCTGTGGATTGACTACTTTGGAAATGACAAGCAAAAAATAAAATCATTTGTTATCAATAAAACAGTGTTATGCATGAGTACAATTTTCTTCCACATGTATACTCTGCTTCATAGCTTTATCAAACAAACTTGTTCTATTTTTTGTTTGCATTTCTGAATAATCTAGTGTTCATCGTTATGTAGCCCGAGTTTCTAGTCATTTATCTTTGTTGATATTGAATTAATAAATATCTTATCTCCAATGGACCACAGTATCAATACAGCAGGCCACCAAATGTGTCTATGGGACACTAATGTCCCCACTTAAGATGAAATATATTTAGTGGTTAACAAAGTCCAAAAAGGGGCCATAACTCAGATTAAAATTATCGCACCACACTCCAGATCAAACTCGTCGGATATATTGTCTACAGTAAACTATATTCCAAATTTGATTGAAATGGGATTGGCGTGTGGTGGGTCAGTAGGTAGAAATGCAGGCTGCAAGCTGAGAGGTCTTTGGTTCAAATCCCACCTGCGGCAACCGTGTTGTGCCCTTAGGAAAGACACTTAATCCCAATTGCCCACATGAGGGCATAGTGTCATGTACAAAGGCACACTGAACATTTGTGGTGCACTTGTCATCAACTCATGCTAACCCTGCTTGTGTCGAGTTAGTTTGTTGGGGAGCCTGACATCTGCTCACCATTGCTCAGTGGTTCTCTCTGGGCACACTGGCTTCCTCCACCCATAAAAATCTCCCACATGAGGTGACCCCCAACTGTTGAAAGTGTCATTAAACCCCAATAATTAAATTAAATTGAAATCAGATACATATATATTTATCACAACTTCCTGTTTCCATTTCCATGTTTGTCTGTTACTCAAGGATTTCCAAAATAAAAGAATAACGTTTTTGCTATCCATCTTCAGTGAAGTTTGGGAACATAGTAACATTAACTTTCTTTGCCATGCAATTATATTCAGTGTCAAATTGAACTACAGCAATCTTATCACTTAAGCCTTGTAATATGAAATCGGTACCACGAAAATCACAAGTCAAAAACACTGTATCCACAACATCAACATTCCCTCAGAGTCAGATTACCGAAATGAGGCCCAAATACTTATGAAATAATAGATACATGAGATTATTAAGCGAAATAATGGTGGTTGTGTTCATGCCTTTCATTGACTGCCCATCAAATTGGATTTAATCAACAAATGAGCTATTATTGTTGTAAAATCAGCAGGTTTTGATAAGTCATGTTTTAGTCCAGCCGGGAATCTATGATGTATCCAAACTAATACAGTCCACCTTTCAAGAAACATACTGAAGGAGGACAATAGTTTCAAAACAAATTATGTGAAGGAAAGCATGGAATGACCAAACACACGCTCAAAACCAAATCAGTTGGTCGATACAGATTTTTTAATGCATGACTGTTAATATTGATGGTTGTTCCAATCTTTGTTGCCATAGTTCACTTTAGTTGAGCATTTAAATGGTAGTTGCCAAAACTAAATACCAGAAATGACACACATGATATCAAACAAATAAATTAGGATAATTTTTCTCCTTGAGCTCATTCCAATGAGGGGGTTACATGATATGGTTTTGTTGAAATTATTTGAAAATTAAAAAAAACCAGAGGCCCCAGGGGGCCTGAGGGCACTCACCTGACATGGTAGTCTAAATATCAAACCAGGGACTTGACTTGAATAAGCTACATAAGCCCCTCACAAGAAAAGCATAAACCAACTAGATGAAGCGATTATGCCCACACCATACACAGGATTTTCCTTCTATTTTCAGTTCCTGCACTTTTACGTCCCAAAATTGAGAAATAAAGGCATGAAAAACAGATTTTTTTTTATTTTTGTTCGGAAATTTTCGAAGTCCCAAACAAAATATTTTCAGATCAAAATTTTTTTTTCTTCTTAAAATTGACCAAAACGCATAACAAGAGGCCCCAAGGAGCCTTAATCGTTCACTGGCCAAAGTGGTTCAAAGAAGTATTTGGGGTCACATTCAGTTAGACATGGTTCATCAACACTACAAAGGAATGAAGTCATGAGAGACAAATTTTATGGAACTAGGGACATGGCTTGAACAAACTTGAATCTTACTCCCCTAGGGATGCTGCATACCAAATATCAAAAGCATTCATCTGCTGGATCTGAAGAAGAAGATTTTTAAAGAAAATTCCTCATTTTGAACTAAGATATCATTCGGGCTCCCATAGTGAGCCCAAATATGAACCCAGGGACTTGGCTTGAACAAACTTGAATCTCACCCCCTAAGATGCTGCATGCCAAATATCAAAACATTTAGACTGCTAAATCTGAAGAAGATTTTTAAAGAACAATTCCTCATATTGACTAAGTTATAAGCCACCCCAAATATGGACCCAGGGACTTGGCTTTAACAAACTTGAATCTCACCCCCCCTAAGGATGCTACACACTACATATCAAAACATTCTGACTGCTGGATCTGAAGAAGAAGATTTTTAAAGAAAATTCCTCATTTCGAACTAAGTTACAATTCAAGCTCCCACAGTGAGCCCAAATATGGACCTAGGGACATGGCTTGAACAAACTTGAATCTCACCCCCCTAAGGATGCTGCATACCAAATATCAAAACATTCTGACTGCTAGATCTGAAGAAGAAGATTTTTAAAGAAAATTCCTCATTTTGAACTAAGTTATCATTCGGGCTCCCACAGTGAGCCCAAATATGGACCTAGGGACATGGCTTGAACAAACTTGAATCTCACCCCCTTAAGGGTGCTGCATAACAAATATCAAAATATTCTGACTGCTAGATCTGAAGAAGAAATTTTCCTGAAATGCACTACGATCAAATTTGGGTTCCTATACAAATATATATGAACCCAGGGGGCCGATTTGAACAAACTTACATCAAATATACCCCACAATGTGGCATACCAAATATCAAAAGATTCTGCCTGCTGGATCTGGAGAAGAAGATTTTTTAAGAAATTTGCCTGAAATGCACTAAGTTCGAATTCGAGCTTCTATAGTGAGCCCAAATATGAATCCAGAGAGATGATTTGAACAAACTTGAATCAGATCCACCCCACACTTCCTTTCCCTCCAATATACGCTATTGCCACGCAATAGCCCACAACCCTGCACCAAGCAGGTTGGCGTTATATTTCAAATTTTGAACCCCCAACCCGCCAAGGGTTGATATGAAGTTCATTTGTGGTGACCACACACTCACACCCACTGCAGGTGTGTTTTATTTAAGTTGTGTCAACGGGCTACCGCCCGATTACAAACAGAATCACAACACCAACTACACCTACCCCCCTTCCAGATGAGGGTGGTGTCACAATTTCTTTTGCACGATAGGTGCCATGGGCCTACGTGGGCCTTTCACGTACGAGCTTACGATAACAACTAGCTCGACATGACGGGCCCCAGTGCCCCTCTTGCCTTACACCTTTGTCAGATGTTCTACTTGAAGCTTGCGGGCGAACTGAGTTGCTGCTATGTCCTTTACTCATCACTTAACATACTAAAATGGCCGTAATTTTGATAATATCTGAAAGCGTGTAGAAAAAAAGTCCGGAAAACTGTAATTTTGATGAACTTTTCAAAGTCGAAGGGCCGTAATTTCGGTAAAAATCAGTGGAGCAGAACAAAATGCAAACTTGATCTGTACGCCACCATGTTAGACAAACATACCAAAAATCAGCTCAATATCTGGAAGCATGTAGAGAAAAAGCCCAGAAAACTGTAATTTTGATGAACTTTTCAAAGTCTGTGGGGCCGTAATTTTGGTAAAAATCAGTGGAGTGGAACAAAACCCAAACTTGTTCTGTAGGCCACCATGTTAGACTACCATACCAAAAATCAGCTCAATATCTGGAAGTGTGTAGAAAAAAAGTCCGGAAAACTGTAATTTTGATGAATTTTTCTGAGTCCAAGGGCCGTAATTTGGGTAAAAATCAGTGGAGCGGAACAAAATGCAAACTTGATCTGTACGCCACCATGTCAGACTAACATACCAAAAATCAGCTCAATATCTGGAAGCGTGTAGAAAAAATGTCTGGGAAACTGTAATTTTGATGCATTTTTCAAAGTCCAAGGGCCGTAATTTCGGTAAAAATCAGTGGAGCAGAACAAAACGAAAACTTGTTCTGTAGGCCACCATGTTAGACTAACATACCAAACATCAGCTCAATATCTGGAAGTGTGTAGGAAAAATGTCCACAAAACTGTAATTTTGATGAACTTTTCAAAGTTCATGGGCCGTAATTTCGGTAAAAATCAGTGGAGCGGAACAAAATGCAATCTTGTTCTGTGGCCACCATGTCAGACTAACATACCAAAAATCAGCTCAATATCTGGAAGTGTGTAGAAAAAAAGTCTGGAAAACTGTAATTTTGTTTTAATTTTTCAGAGTCCAAGGGCCGTAATTTGGGTAAAAATCAGTGGAGCGGAACAAAATGCAACCTTGATCTGTAGGCCACCATGTTAGACTCACATACCAAAAATCAGCTCAATATCTGGAAGCGTGTAGAAAAAAAGTCCAGAAAACTGTAATTTTCATGAATTTTTCAGAGTCCAAGGGCCGTAATTTGGGTAAAAATCAGTGGAACGGAACAAAATGCAAACTTGATCTGTAGGCCACCATGTTAGACTCACATACCAAAAATCAGCTCAAAATCTGGATGCGTGTAGAAAAAAAGTCTGGAAAACAAGTAGGACGGACTGATGGACTGATGGACTGACGGACTGACAGACTGACGGACTGGCGGACAGACCAGTCAAAAACATTATACCTCCGCAACTTCGTTGCGTGGGGTATAATAACTCTGGAAAGGTACATGCGATTTTGGCCGAAAGTGAACTTGAGCTGTGCTTTGTGGTCATAAACAAAATCTGAGAATTTGAAACAAATTAGTCAAGGCAAACTAAAGTTATCATCTGGAAACCACATAATTCACAAATTTGTAATCATTCAAGGGGAATAACTATGGAACAATACATGCAATTATGGCCAAAGGTGAACTTGAGCTGTGCTTTGTGGTCAAAAACAAAATCTGAAAATTTGAAAAAAATCGGTCAAGGCAAACTAAAGTTATCATCCGGAAACCACAAAATCCACAAATTTGCAATCATTCAAGGGGAATAACTATGGAAAGGTATATGCGATTGTGGTCAAAAGTGAACTTGAGCTGTATTTTGTGGTCAAAAACAAAAAACTGAAAATTTGAAATAAATCGGTCAAGGCAAACTAAAGTTATAATCCGGAAAACACAAAATGCACAAATTCAAAAGGAATAACTCTGGAAAGGTACAGGCGATTTTGGCCGAAAGTGAACTTGAGCTGTGCTTTGTGGTCATAAACAAAATCTGAGAATTTGAAACAAATTAGTCAAGGCAAACTAAAGTTATCATCTGGAAACCACATAATTCACAAATTTGTAATCATTCAAGGGGAATAACTATGGAACAATACATGCAATTATGGCCAAAGGTGAACTTGAGCTGTGCTTTGTGGTCAAAAACAAAATCTGAAAATTTGAAAAAAATCGGTCAAGGCAAACTAAAGTTATCATCCGGAAACCACAAAATCCACAAATTTGCAATCATTCAAGGGGAATAACTATGGAAAGGTATATGCGATTGTGGTCAAAAGTGAACTTGAGCTGTATTTTGTGGTCAAAAACAAAAAACTGAAAATTTGAAATAAATCGGTCAAGGCAAACTAAAGTTATCATCCGGAAACGAGAAGTTGGGTTAAATTCCCATAAATAAAGGGCCATAACTCTACTGCAAATGGGCCGCTAGAAACGGAATTTGAACCCGTCCTGTATTTTGTCATACTAAATCCACATGCCAAATGTAACTCAGCTCAAACCATTACAACTAAAGTTATCGTCCGGAAACGAAATGTGTCCATGGACAGACAGACAGATGGGCGGAGAGACCATTTACATAATACGTCCCGTTTTTCAAACGGGCGTATAAAATCAACATCTGAAAAATTTGGTGTCAATCCGTCAAGGTGTTCGGCTTTGAATGAACAGAAACCAATTTTTTTTCAAAAATTGTGTTTTCAAAAAAAAAAGTGCCATAACTTTGCAGCGGATGGACTGCGAAACACCAATATCGAACTTGACCTGTATTTTATTGCTATAAACAACATCTGAAAGTTTGATGTCGATCCGTCAAGGCGTTCGACTTTAAATGAAGGGAAACCAATTTTTTTTTAAAGATTGTGTTTTCAAAGAGCCATAACTCTGCAGCGGATGGACTAAGAAACACCAATATCGAACTTGACCTGTATTTCATTGCTAAAAACAACTTCTCAAAAATTTGGTGTCAATCCGTCAAAACATTCAGCTTTAAATGAACGGAAACCAATTTTTTTAGAAAAATTGTGTTTTCTGCAGCAGATGGACTGAGAAACACCAATATCGATCTTGACCTGTATTTTAATGCTAAAAACAACTTCTGAAAGTTTGATGTCAATCCGTCAAGGCGTTCGACTTTAACTGAACGGAAACCAAATTGTTTAGACAGACAGACAGACAGACAGACAGACAGACAGACAGACAGACAGACAGACAGACAGACAGACAGACAGACCAGACAGACAGACAGACAGACAGACAGACAGACAGATAGACAGACAGACAGACAGACAGACGATCGATCTTGACCTGTATTTTAATGCTAAAAACAACTTCTGAAAGTTTGATGTCAATCCGTCAAGGCGTTCGACTTTAACTGAACGGAAACCAAAATTGTTTAGACAGACAGACAGACAGACAGACAGACAGACAGACAGACAGACAGACAGACAGACAGACAGACCAGACAGACAGACAGACAGACAGACAGACAGACAGACAGACAGACAGACAGACAGACAGACAGACAGACAGACAGACAGACAGACAGACAGACAGACAGACAGACAGACAGACAGACAGACAGACAGACAGACAGACAGACAGGGCAGGGCAGGGCAGGGCAGGGCAGGCAGACAGATAACATAATACGACCGTTTTTATAAATGGGCGTATAAAAACTAGAGAATTGTAATTTGTTGGACAAATTACAGGCTTTCCCAAGTTTTAATGTGAAAAGGCAGACTGTATTATATAGAAAGCACATTGAGCTATGCACTTTTGGTTTTTGGAGAAAATGAGTGCAGAAAACTGCAAAATTCACTGAAAATCACAATATTTCAAACTATACTATTCTTCAAGTGGTCAAAGCCAAGTTATGTTGAATTAAGCCATAGAGAAAAATTTAAAATATACGATTTGTTCAGCGAGCATCAGGCAGACAGGCCTGTATAACAATTGTACCGACTGTACTCTTTCACACTGGCATGAGCCCTTGAAGTTGGTCAATTTTGAAGAAAAAATGCTTTATTCGTTTAATGTTAGGCCATCAGGGTTAATTTTAAAATATTTTTATGGTGATTTTGATGTATCATATTATGCTCTAAATGTTTGGAAAACTGGAACTAAATAACTGTATCAGTTTTAAGACTTTTGAAAAATGGCGAAATTTTTATGGTTTTAGAAGAAAATTTTGAAAAAAACAAGCATTTTCACAAATATGACGATACCTCATTTCACTTTCCAGAGACCTGTCATCAATCACAGCTTGAGTTTCTGCAGCTCTGCTGAACTCAGTCATATTATTAGAAAGTCCCGAAACCAAGCATGGGCCCCATCGTGGGCGCCCCACCGTCACACACACACACATGCACATACACTCTCCGGACATTCAACATAATAGAATGTGAAATTGGTGTCACTCTCGTTGTGAAATGATGTGTGTAACTACTTGTGAAGAACGGATGAAAATTTCATGGAAATAGCAAAAGAATTGGCTGAGATACAGTGTTTTGATGAGTGAAGGAAATGGGTGGATTCTGGGGTTGTGGCTCTCCTCCCCCTCTGAGGGAGTTCCACTTGAAACTTTTGATTCACAGTTACTGGTGGAGAGATGCTGGTGACTGAAAGATGCATCATGCACACTGGTGCCAAATGGACCCCACTAAGCCGGTAACAGTTAGATAATTGACAGAAATGAAAAGTGGACAGAAATTGTGCATGAGTTAAAGGCGAAAAAGCATAATTAGGCTAATTTGACATTAAAATTGAACCGACACCTACAGTGTCGCTCATATGCCTACTGTATCCAGACAACTGAAGGCAGCTACATGAAATCTGCAGAAGTTGTTTTACTGTCCCTGCCCGACAGATTAGTTTCTATGTCAAGTGGCGTTAACATGTGGGAGCACCGTCGATCGTGTGGAAACCGAGGGGACGATTCGTCCCTACTCTGTTCTCAATGCAATGACATTTCCATTCATTATTTACCTGTCACCAGTAGAGTTTGGCATAATTTCTGCCAGGGTTAAACTTTTAATAATGAAAGTGTCAATGACACTGTAGCTTAACTTGTGTGTTGTGTTTGATGAAAAGGATAATGATCAATTTTTATGAAAGGATTATGAAATAAGACAAGAATTGTGATAATTGGGAATATGTTCATTTCTGTTCCCTGTATGCTATGTTTTTGATAAAAAATAATATGAGGTGTACACTGTACTAAAGAGCTGAGGGTGGGTTAATATGGCCTCACAGTTAATGTGGCCCTCACAGTTAACGTATATCAACGAAAGTTACCAAGTTACAGTGAAATTATTCCAAAACGAGTCATCCTATCAAGTTAATCCCTTCATAAATATGGCCTGTAGACTGTGCTAAAGGTTTTCGGGCTTCGGGCCCCTGTAGCCGTCAGTTTCCCAATTGCGTCCAAAGGGGATGTTCTCATCTAGACATTATATAAAGGTAACCTACCAAGTTACAATGAAATGCCTTCATAAATATGACCTGTAGACTGTGCTAAAGGTTTTTGGGCTTTGGGCTCAGGCAGCCATCATGGTTGAATGATCGCAACCAAAAAGGGACATTTTCATCTGGAGTGATCCTATAAAGTTACAATGAAATCCCTTCATAAATATAACCCGTAGACTGTGCTCAAGGTTTTCAGGCTTCGGGCCCCTGAAGCCGTCACAGTTGACCAATCACGACCAAAAGGAGATGTCATCATCTAGGCATTATATGGAGTCAAACTAACAGGTTACAATGAAATCCTTCCATAAATATGACTTGCAGACTATGCTAAAGGTTTTGGGGTTTTGGGCTCGAGCAGCCATCAAGGCTGAATGATCGCGACCAAAAGGAGACATTCTCATCTAGACATTATTTGGAGTCATCCTACCAAGCTACAATAAAATCCCTTCATAAATATCACCTGTAGACTGTGCTAAAGGTTTTCGGGCTTCAAGCCCCTGTAGCCATTTCAGTTGCCTAATGGTGTCCAAAAGGGCATGTTCTCATCTAGACATTATATGAAGTCAACCTACCAAGTTACAATGAAATCCCTTCATAAATATGAACTGAAGACTGTGCTAAAGGTATTCGGGCTTTGGGCTCGGGCAGCCATAATGGTTGAATGATCGCAACCAAAAGGGGACATTCTCATCTGAGCATCATCTGGAGTGATCCTACGAAGTTACAATGAAATCCCTTCATAAATATGACCTGTAGAACTTGCTAAAGATTTTCGGGCTTCGGACACCTGTAGCCATCACAGTTGACCAATCACGACCAAAAGGGGATGTCATCATCTAGGCATTATATGGAGTCAACCCAACAAGTTACAATGAAATCCTTCCATAAATACAACCTATAGACTATGCTAAAGGATTTTAGGCTCGGGCAGCCATCTAGGCTGAATGATTGCGACCAAAAGGGGACGTTCTCATCTAGACATTATTTGGAGTCATCATACCAAGCTACAATGAAATCCCTTCATAATTATGACCTGTAGACTGTTCTAAAGGTTTTCGGGCTTCAGGCCCCTGTAGCCATCACTGTTGCCCAATCGTGTCCAAAAGGGGATGTTCTCATATAGACATTATATAAAGTCAAACCAACCAAGTTACAATGAAATCCCTTCATAAATATGACCTGCAGACTGTGCTAAAGGTATTTGGGCTTCGGGCTCGGCAGCCATAATGGTTGAATGATCACAACCAAAAGGGGACATTCTCATCTGGGCATCATCTGGAGTGATCCTACAAAATTACAATGAAATTCCTTCATAAATATGACCTGCAGACTGTGCTCAAGATTTTCGGGCTTTGGGCACCTGTAGCCATCACAGTTGACCAATCACGACCAAAAGGGGATGTCATCATCTAGGCATTATATGGAGTCAACCCAACAAGTTACAATGAAATCCTTCCATAAATACGACCTATAGACTATGCTAAAGGTCTTTGGGCTCGGGCAGCCATAAAGGCTGAATGATCGCGATCAAAATGGGATGTTCTCATCTAGACATTATTTGGAGTCATCCTACCAAGTTACAATGAAATCCCTTCATAAATATGACCTGAAGACTGTGCTAAAGTTTTTCGGGCTTCGGGCCCCTGTAGCCATCCCAGCTGCCCAATCAGGACCAAAAGAGGACTTTCTCATCTAGACATTATTTGGAGTCAACCCACCAAGTTACAATGAAATTCCTCAACAAATATGATCTGTAGACTGTGCTCAAGGTTTTTGGGGTTTTTGGGCCTGGGCAGTTGTCACGGTTGACAGATCACGACCAAATCGGGAAATTCTCATCTAGACATCATAAGGAGTCATACTTCCAAGTTACAATGAAATCCCTCCATATTAAACATGACCTGCAGACTGTGCTAGAAGTTTTTGGGTTTCGGGCTTGGGCAGCCAGAAGAGCTGAATGATCGCGACCAAAAGGGGACGTTCTCATCAAGACATTATTTGGAGTCATCCTACCAAGCTACAATGAAATCCCTTCATAAATATGACCTGTAGACTGTGCTAAAGGTTTTCGTGCTTCGGGCCCCTGTAGCCGTCACAGTTGCCCAATCAGGACCAAAAGGGGACTTTCTCATCTAGACATTATTTGGAGTCAACCCACCAAGTTACAATGAAATTCCTCAATAAATATGACCTGTAAACTGTGATAAAGGTTTTCGGGTTTTGGGCTCGGGCAGTCGACATGGCTGACAGATCACGCCCAAATGGGGAAATTCTCATCTAGACATTACATAAGGAGTCATGCTACCAAGTTACAATGAAATCCCTCCATATGAAACATGACCTGCAGACTGTGCTAAAAGTTTTTGGGTTTTGGGCTTGGGCAGCCATCACGGTTGATAGATCATGCCCAAAAGGTGACGTTCTCATCTAGGCATTATACAGAGGCATCCTATCAAGTTACATTGAAATCCCTTCATAAATACGACCTGTAGACTGTGCTAATGGTTTTCGGGTTTTGGGCTCAGTCAGCCATACCAGTTGACCGATCGCGACCAAAAGGGGGCGTTCTCATCTAGACATGACCCCAAACCTGCATATGAAATTTCGTGACGATCAGACAAGAACTGCAGGGTGTAGCCAGTGCTAAAGGAAAATGTGAACAAACTCACAGACTCACAGACTAACAGACTTCCACATGTGTGATGGCAATAGCTTATCTTGACTATGTCAAGTTAAGCTAACAACATATAAAACAAAAGATGTCATACTTTGACAGCGCTCGATCAATAAGAAATAGAGTAAATTGTCACTTAAATTTACCAAATTCTGAAAAAAATTAGAGTTATTTTCGACTGCACTTATCTTTATGCAGACGAAACAAGGATTGGGTTCAACCTTGTAACAGAAAATATTCTTGGAACTGAACTGTGAATCTGAATACCGAAAGCATTTTCAAATATTCTATTCCAAAATACCACTACACGCTTACCAATATTCAGTCATTTTATGAAAATAACAATTATTCCGACAGTACCCTTATCGGAATTTTCAAATCTGCCAAGGGTTAAACTTTAAATAATAACATATAAAACAAAAGTTGTCATACTGTGACTACTGCATGCAGCCATTGAAAGCATTCAAGCACAATCAATTAGAAATGGGGAAACTGTCATTTGAACATACCAAATTCTGAAAAAATGAGTTTTTTTGGATGGCACCTATTTTTATGCAGTCAGAATGGGCATACAGTTAAACTTTACAACAAAACCTACAACAGCAAATGTGCTCGGTAGTTAACTGTGAAAATGGGCATGCAAATCATTTTTCGATATTTCATTCGAAAGTGGCAGAAAAGTTAACTCAATATGTGCCAATTCTATGAAGAATTTGAGGCAACTCCAGTTCAAGGCCCAGAAACTGGGTGAAGATTAAAACTTTGAATAAAACATATTATAACAGCAAAATTGTTCTTGGATGAATGCTCTATCTTTCCATGGAAACGTTTTGAGAAAATATGGCTCCAGTGCTGAGAAATCGCATGTGAAAATTGGCGAAAATGACAATTATTCCCACAGTACCTATAGGAACTCTCAAATTTTTCAAGGGTTAAACTTTTAAAAATAACATTTAGAACAAAAGTTGTCATACTATGACCACTTTATGCAGCCATAGACAGCATTCAGAGCTGAATCATTTAGGAATGGAGTAAACTGTCACTTAAACTTACCAAATTTTGAAATGAAAGTGTCAATGACACTGTAGCTCAACTTGACAAACTTGAACTTGGAAAGTTATAAATGAAATGGCAAAATTGAAGATCATTGGTACCAATGTTATTTGATGAAATTTCAACATAACAGCATTGTGTGTGCACAATGTCAGAGTAAGGCCATAAAAAAAGAACCTCTGTTTCTCAGGCCCGTGCACATGGTCATTTTTGCTGTGCATGCAACCTTTTTATGACACCAAAAAATTTGAGATATTGTGCTCATTTCGGTAAATCGATATCGATGCGTTGGCGAATTTTAAATTAACACTTCAAGCTTTTTCTACATCATACTTTAATAAAGTGGGTGGCTTTCTGCAATACCGTATTTACTCTACATATTGGGATACTCTATAATTTGGGACACACATTTTTTCCAGAAAAATATTTTTTTTTTATGCTCCAATGTTTGGGACACTCGGGAGACTTGTTTCCAGTTGGCCCAGTCACCTGAAAACGGTGCAAAATGCTCAATATTAAAGCTAAGTTTGTGTTTAATTTTCCCTTTTAAACAATATAAAATTGATAATACATACTGATTTGTGTTGTTTTTATTTAAATCTGTTCCAAAGTTTTAATATTTACAGTCCGGACTGACATGAGGAAGACTATTTAATATTACATTGTGACAGTCTTCAACCCTTTACTGAACGCAAGTGGCAGATGACACTCATAAAAAGAATTCTTGTGGAACCAAAAATTTTCATTTTTTGCTTCCAAAACATAGCTTATGACCCCTCATTAGAACAAGTGCATCTAAAAAAAAATCTAAAAAAAAATTGGATGGCGATTTTTGTATATAGTGATGGAAAACGAATCACACACAACTTGATTCAGCATCAAAACAAGACCAGGTTGTGTTTTTTCCCCATTTTCTAAGATGTGGGACATCTGTGAAATTATTTATTTTTAGCTCTCCCAATACATAGAGTAAATACGGTATTCACGACAGAAAGTGTTTTATTCTGTAAAAGGTAAGTCATAATGACAGCAAGAAGGAAGGTGTCTTTCAGTCTGACAACAGTCACAAAGGGGAATGGTCGATTCGCACCACGTTTGATTCGCACCAACCCTCAGAAAGTCTGCAAAGTCAGGTGCTATGTTGAATGGAACACAGTCCCTTTTCATTTATTTTTAGAAACATTTGTATTGTAAATGGCCGTCATTGGGAATTTGTGTACTGTTATTTGAAACCGTTACGAGTTTCCCAGTTAATTTAAATAAATGCATTTGAGATGCAGGATAATTGGATAACTAATAGTAACCGTTGCTTGATAAAAAAGAGTAACAGTCATAGTTGAAAATAAATCGCATATAGGTAGGTATGTGCGGTCGAATTGGTTAATAAAAACATGCAAACATTCGTTTTATATTTCATTTTGAGATTTCCGAAAAATATGATTTATGGATGAACTGCCCGTTCAAATGGGTTATGATAATTTTGAATATAATGGGAAAAATTGTGATTCACGATTTTATTAGGCAGGTTGTGAAAGGATTTTTTGGGGGGTGGTAAAATAAATCTGTGAAAGTTGGCACTTCGACATTTGATTTGTCCCAGAGACGTTTCATCCCGAGATGTTTCACCCACAAGGCGTTTCGTCCTGTGTCATAATTTTCACGTTTCACTGAAAAAACAAACATTCAAACCCCACTTCATTTATGACCCAACACCCCTATGGTGAATAACCAATATATTTGCAAAATGTTGCACGGTCCACCAGGCATTTGGGTGGGGGTCGAATTACCACAAACAACCTCTCGGGGAGAAAATAAAAAGAAAAAAAAGACCTCCGCCTGCATGCTTGTTTTGAAAAAATGGCCTGAGAAACAGACAATCAACTTTGTATGGCCTAATCCATGCATTTTTAAATGTAAACTGTAAGACTGGCTAAAGGAACGAGAGGCCCAAGGGGGCCTTAGGGCGCTCACCTGACATGGTAGTCTAAATATCAAACCAGGGACTTGACTTGAATAAGCTGCATACGCCCCTCCTAAGAAAAGCATATACCAACTAGATGAAGCGATTGTGCCCACACAATACACAGGATTTTCCTTCTATTTTCAGTTCCTACAATTTTACGTCCCAAAATTGAGATAAATGCATAAAAAACAGATTTTTTTTTATTTTTGTTTAGAAATTTTCGAAGTCCCAAACAAAATATTTTCAGACTAAAATTTGTTTTTTTTCTTAAAATTGACCAAAATGCATAAAAAACCAAAAAACCAATTTCCGGATTTTCATCCACAATTTCTAAGTCCAGACCGGGACCCAAAATTTTCAGCTTAAACATGAACCCAGGGATTTGGTTGAACAAACTTGGATCTCACCTCCCTAAGCACGCTGCATACCAAATATCTGAAGATTCCTATTGGTAGATCTGAAGAAGATTTTTAAAGAATATTCCTCATACTGCATTAATTTAAACATATGGGCTGCCATAAAGAGCCCAAATATGGACCCAGAGAATTGATTTCAATAAACATGTGAAACAATCTTCCAAAGATGTTATATGTGAAATTTGAAAGCTTTTGGAGCAGTGGTTTGGGAGAAAAGTAATTTTAAATGTTTTCCTATTACACACAGTGTTAAAAAATGCTGACTCAGTACTTTTTCAAGTCCCCAAAAAGTACCCCGTGATAAAGCCGATAGCAATTTTTTTTACAATTCCATTCTGTTGGTCCTAAGGAAGCTTCCCACCAAATAAGAATTCTCTGTGCCGTGTAGTTTTGGAGATATGGGCGTTTTAAATTTTTTTCTATTTTTAGATCCTGCGGTTCCCATGGGGCAACAGGAAAAAAAATTGGGGTATAAATTAAGTACTTATGACCTAATAAACCCTCATATCAAATTTGGTTCAAATCTGCCTCTCGGTTTGGAAAATAGAAATTCTTGTCCCTCCCAGAACAAAGGCAAATATTGCCAGTCAAACTTTTCTTGAACAAACTTGAGTCTACACTCTACACATGGAAGCTGCAAACCAAATATCAAGTCTCTGCTACGGCTGGTTCGTGAGAAGATTTTTAAAAATTTTGTGCATTTTGGCCCCACAGCCTCCTCAATATGAGCAGAAACCCAATTTGAAGAAAAACCCAAATGCCCCTATATAACCACTACTCATGTGAATGTTCATTGAACTGCAGCCAGTGGCTTGGGAGAAAATGACCTAAACACCACCTTCACGATGTACGACGAACAAAAAGTGATCAGAAAAGCTCACCCCAACTTTCAGTCAGGTGAGCTAAAATGTTGATACACAAATGCAGTATGTTCAGAGGTATTGTAAATGGTAACTTTTTTCCACAGAAATGAATGCTAATCAATAGCTCTTATCTAAAGGTCTCGCCTAATGAGCACACCAAGTTCAAAAACAATCCTATGATAAATGTGGCCTGTAGGCCATGTCAAAGAAGAATGATGATGCACAAATGCAATAAATTCAAAGATTGTTGCTAACAGCAACAGTTTTTGATGGAAATGAAAAGAAAATCAATAGTTCCTATTTTTGTCACCCTGCATAAGCATACAAAGTTTCAAAACAACCTGATAATGAATGTGCCCTCTGAGGAATGCCAAAGGAAGATGATAATGCACAAATGCACTAAGTAGGTCTTTGCTTGTGGCAATGTTTCTGGGGTTTTTTTTATGGAAATTCATAAATATACCCTGCAGAGAGTGCAAAAGGGATAAGTTGATGCACAAATGCAGTAAGTTCAAAGGCTGGTGATAACGACAATAATTTTTTATGGAAATGAAAAAAAGCAATAGCTCAGATCTAGAGGTCACCCCAAACACACACACCAAGTTTCAAAGTGATCCGATTATAAATGTGCCCTGAAGGGTGTGTAAAAGGGAAATATTGAGGTCTGACTAAACTAAGTTTAAAGGTCAGCGGCAACATTTTTTGACAGAAATGGAAGAAAATCGACAGCTCCCATATAGATGTCACCCCACATAAGCACACCAAGTTTGCAAGCGATCCAATCATAAATGTGCCCTGCAGGGTGTGTCAAAGGGAAATATTGATGCTTAACTGCACTAAGTTTTTACTAAGTTCATCGAAGGTCATTGCCAGTGGCAACATTTTTTGACAGAAATCGAAGAAAATCGATAGCTCCCATCTAGAGGTAACCCCAAACAGGCATACAAAGTTTCAAACCGATCTGATAATAAATGTGCCCTGTAGGGCATGCCAAAGGAATATATTGATGCCTGACTAAACTAAGTTCAAAGATCGTTACCAGCGACATTTTTTGATGGATGGAAATGGAAGAAAATCGATATCTCCCATCTGGAGCTCACCCCAAACAAGCATGCCAGGTTTCAACATAAATGTGACCTGTAGGGTGTGCCAAATGGGAATATTGAGGTCTGACTAAACTAAGTTCTAAGAACATTGGCCGCGGCAACATTTTTTGACGGAAATGGAAGAAAATCGACAGCTCCCATCTAGAGGTCACCCCAAACAAGCATGTCAGGTTTCAAAGCAATCCAATCATAAATGTTCCCTGTAGGGTGTGCCGAAGGGAAATATTGAGGTCTGACTAAACTAAGTTCTAAGAACATTGGCCGCGGCAACATTTTTTGCTGGAAATGGAAGAAAATCGATAGCTCCCATCTGGAGGTCACCCCAAACAACCATGCCAGGTTTCAATGCAATCCGTTCATAAATGTGCCCTGTAGGGTGTGCCAAAGGGAAATATAAATTTTATAGTAAATTTCCTTTCTTATTATACCTACTGCAAATGTTTACTACAGACTTGCACTACAGTGGAAGAACCTAACTTGGATAAAATACTCTCTATTTTAATCTTTCCCAAGAGATTTGGGAAAGAAAAATGGTGTAAAAACACCACGAAAAAATAAGCCAAAACTGGGTAGAGCACCATCGGCGCTCACCCAGTAAGGGATGCTCTTCTCTTAGTACAATTCCACGACTTCCGTTAACCAGTGTGCAAGCAGTCATCAAAACCATTCTTCTGAGTCCGCCAACATAGGAGGAATGTGATCAGCGGGGAGGAAGGATTCTTACCCGAATAAGAAGACGGGAGGGCCTCCATGTAAACAATTGCGGTAGATATAATAAGAAAGGAAATTTACTATAAAATTTATATTTCTTATCAACCTACCTTACAATTGTTTACTACAGGCTGAATAGACAATAGGATGGAGGGAATCACATAACCAACCCACACATAACTCAACTGCACTGGAACCGTGGACAGAGGAAGAGATCCCTAGGCCCATCAAACCATAGCATCACAAACATTAGTAAAAGACAATGAAAGATGAGGTGTATGGTGAAGTGCAACGCACAGACAGAAAGGAAACTGACCCTGTAAAAAGTTGAATGGCTGGGATAGACAACAGCCTGAGCCGAAGAAAGAGGGCCCGTAGGACAAAGGTCCTCTGTCAGCTCCTGCAACTGTGGCAGATAAATGGAGAAGGTAGCATTTCTCCAGTAGGCTGCCAGTATAATATCCAACAACATGACAGAGTTAGTAAAAGCCCCGAGAGGAAGACAATGCATGCACCTCGTGGCAGAAAAAACAATTGGTAATACAATCACCAGTAGCTAGACGAGCGAAAGCTGCACGAATAGCAAGACAAATCCATTGAGAAATGGATGTAGGAGAGATCTGGCATGTGAGAAAATGCATATCCATCCAGGATAAAGGCATGAATGCCCCCCACCCCCCAAGCAGAGCAGCGCCCAAGAAAGTGTCCATCTTGAAGTAAACTGCAAAGTCCTAGGCCTTTTCAAGGAAAAGAGCTGAACAAGCTTGGACAGACAAGGATGAGTGTCGAAACAATGTGGTACCACATATGAAAAAGGTCTCCGAAGCATGGACGTGTACCCATTACTGGAGACCCCCAGAAACAAACATATACCAGAAACTCCGCAATCGGTGTGATCGAAGAAGTGACAGAAGCAACAGAGTGATTGCACACCATCGACAGAAGAACCTTTGACTGAGACACAGAGGCTAAACCAGTGGAGTGAGTGCCTCCTTGAAGAAGAAAAGCAACTCCACTGCTTGTCTCTGAAAACCACTACGGAGGAGACAGGACCCGATAAAAGACCTGCGCGAAGGCACAATGAAGTCGGGTCAACTTGAAACCTCCTCGGCGACTTTGGCAAAGAAAGTCGCAAAGTAGAGGGAGACATGCCGGAACCGCCGCTAACAGAGAGCGGAGCAGATTGATCCACACCCACTGAGGCGACAGGGGTGTGATCGAAAGGATTCGACGACTGCAGGTTCATATCTGGGCTAGAACCTGAGGCGGAATCGGAACCGGCAGGGCAGAAAGACGCAGCCGACAAGACCGTCCCAAAGGAGGGCCAGAGCGTCCACAGCGAAAGCCAGAGCATCTGGACACGGGGACACAAAAGTGTCTACCTGATGGTTCCAATGAGTCGCAAGGAGATCGATGGAACACCGCCATGTGGAGCATCCACTCGGTGGAAAAGAACCTACCCCGTCGGGACAGGGAGTCGGCTAGGAAGTTCAGACGACTGGGAATGTGACGAACAACCACCCCGGCGTTGACATCCTGAGTGAGCAGTAGAAGATCCCGAGCCAATTCGTACATTGGAACAGAGTGCGTGCCGCCCTGGTTCTGAATGTCAGCAACCACTGTCGAATTATCGGACAACAGAAGGACCTGCCGATTCGACAGGTGAGGGATCCTCTGCCTGAAACTCAGAAGAAGAGCAAGAAGCTCCTTCTGGTTGATGTGTAGAGATGCCCGATCCTGGTCCCACATCCCGTGAAGGAAAAGACCTAGAGGATCCAACATTGCACCCCATCGAGATCGCTGGCATCTGCAGTCCGAACGCGATCGGACGTGGGTAAGTCCAACAGGACACGCTGCGTGATCCACTGAACATTCGTCCAGTGGAGAAAATGAGGATGGAGAGATCTGGTAATTGAAGCACCGGATCCAGAGAATCGACATTCGGCCTGCAATGACTGAGCAGAAAGTGTTGGAGAGGTCTGACATGCAGACGACCTAGAGGAATGAGATCCGTCACCGAACCGCAGAGACCGAGCAGCCGGAGAATACTCCGTGTTGTCGCGGATGTGGACTGGGACAGAGTTGGAGCAAAAGCTGAGAGAATCACAGCCCTGGCCTGGGGAACCGCCACCCCAGATGACAAAACGACTGAGAAGGGACCAGATCCGACTTCTCCTCGTTGACTCTGAATCCTAGCGACGTGAGCAAGCTCAACAGAGTGTCGACATCCAACTCCAGTAAGGCAGCATTGGAATGCCTCTGGAGGATATCGTCTAGATATGCCGAAGTAGTCACCCTGGACTGTGTGCGATGGAAGGCTATCACATGCGACATCAGTCGGGTGAAGGCCAAAGGATCCAGGTTGAGGTCGGAAGGCCTGGCCTTCAACTGGAAAACTCGCCCCAGAAAAGCGAACCTGAGATACTTCCGCGACACCCGATGAAACGCGAACGTGAAAGTAAGCATCTCGCAGGTCGATGCTGGAAGCGAAATCTCCATGGTTAATGGAACGGCAGACCGACCTGAAAGTCTCCATGCTGAACTTGGGAGCAATGATAGACTGGTTCAGGATACTCAGATTGATAACCGGTCGAAGTCGGCTGTCCTTCTTCGGCACCAAGAACAGGCGTGAATAAAACCCCACTGACTGAATGTTCTTAACGACCTCAATCACCCCCTTGGCCAGGAGATTGTCTATCCCCGTGGACAAAAGCTCCCAACGTAAAATGTCTGAAGGAACTGTGGTTGGAAGAGGCACTCTGGACAGACTGGGGTGCCTTCGGAAGGATATTCGCAGCCCGGACCAAACAACATCTAACACCTAAGGATCGGATGTGATGGTGGCCCAACGGTCTGCGAACTCTGCTATCCTTCCTCCAACCTGGGATGAATCGAGTACAAGCGGTGGCAGAAGGATCAGCCCTTTGCTTCGCAGAGGAAGCAGAAGGGTACTTGTTAGGCTTTAAATGGTCCCTGCCTTCCCTAGAAGGCTGATCAAGCTGGCGAAGCAGCAGCTGATCATTGGAATGACGTAGGACGTCATCCTGGACCGTCGACACGGAACCCAAGGAACAGTAGCGGACCTGCCAAAGAAGCAGATCGAAGAGCAGCGCGCTGCCCCTCAGGAAGGGATCAGCCTGTGTCCAGCACAGAGTTCCTTCGAACTAGTTCCAAAATAGCCGTGTCACAGATGAGTAAGATGCCTGAGCGCCTTGGACAGCACACACAAAGGAGCCTGTACATCGTCAAACCTATCTGGAGGCAGATAGGCAGCTAGGCAGCTAAGGCAGAGACGACGTGATTGGAGAGAGAAAGCATACCCAGCATTTCTCTCGACAAGCCCAACATGGACTCCAGAGTCGTCATAGGAATGACGACAGACTTGCGATTGGAAAGCCTGAGGGAAATGGAGTCTTGATCTAAAACCGTCAAAGTCTGGCAGACTGACGGATTGGCGAAAAATCGTAGTAACGATAATGCACCGGAGGCAAAAAGGTGTCAACCCTGGTGAAGAACGGAGCCTTCATAGCCTTGGGGAACTCAGCTTAAGAGTCCAAGGCTGAAAATGCTTCAACCACCTGTACTGACTGGCACGGTCGAAGACGACCAGAAGCAGGTTGCTCCATAGGCTGTAGGCGCACGACCGATGATTGCGGCCTGGTTGACACTATCGGCTGGTTTGATGGTTTGAGATCCGGAAGGAACCCAAACACAAAGTCAAGAGCTGCTCCCAAGTCAGAAGACTGCTGGCTCTCAACAGCAAGGATGTCTGACTCCTCCCCGGAGTCAGAAGACACATAGCCCATCGTGGGCAAACCAGCCAATGCCTCCCATGGTGTAGGCACACCAGGGGGATCAGAAAGCGGCCTGTTTTCAATCCCGGGAGGCGAACCATAGGGGGCACCTGGAAACCACCCGCTGCCTCGCTGGAAGCAACGAGAAGGCTCTTGGACAGAACCTGAGTAAGGAGAGGGACTCCCTAAGTTCACTGCCCGTACCGGCCGGTTCAACATGGGGACGAACCAGCAAAGTGGCTTCACACCTGACCCTCTTAACCAGTGAAGGGTCACGATCATCCAATACACCTGAAGTGGGGCAACGGGCGGCAGCCGAAACATCTGAGGGCAGACATGTATAGGGGTACAACACACCTCAAGGATCAACATAGCGGGAACTCAGGAGAGTCGCCGCGGACCTCTGCGGGGCAGACGGTCCAGGCTGCACAGAAGGTGTTGGTCTCGCAAAACTGGCTGTGTGACCAGAATGAGTGGACAGAAAACGCCAATGACAAAACTGAGGTACTAGACGGCGCAGAGACCACAGTAGAGGGTTTGGGCCGGCAGCCACTTCCAACTTCGCCGAGTTGAAGTCAGGGAAGGCTGAGGCCGATACCCCACGTTTACACTACCAGACACCGCTGCAGACCACTGCAGGTATAAAACTGCTGTGCTCAACGGCTGAGAGGACACAGCAGGGGATTCAGTCGGCAGCCACTTCCGACTTCGCTGTGTTGAAGTCAGGGAAGGCTGAGGCCGATACACCACAACCACACTACAGGCACCCCTGCAGACCCTTGCAGGGATAAGCCGAGGCCGGCTAAAAACGGTGCCCGATGACGTTGTAGACGGAACAGCAGTAGCAGCAGATACGACAGGAGCTGTTAGAACTGGTGGAAAGGGGGAGAGAGCCACTTAGCTTGGCCTCCAAAGGAGGAGTCACAACCCTAGTGACAGCCTCAGATGTAGACTGGAGAGGGCGCATAGTCCCGGAACCAGGCATCTCTTCACCAGAAATCCAACAGCTCCCGGTATCCACCACGGTAAAAAAATCTGCACATCCCCCACGGATGGGGAATAACTCTCACCAGACGTGGTAGAGTCGGGAGGCCTCAAAACAACAGCATTCCACACCTACCGCGGATGAAGAAGGAGCTGCACATCCCCCACAGAGTGGGAGTTACTCTCACCAGACGTGGTCGAGTCAGGAGGCCCCGAAACAACAGCGTTCCACAACCACCGCGGGTGCGGGAGGAACAGCCACGAGAACACACCAAAGGCGAGGGCAAAAGGAATTGCCCTAAAGGAACCGAACTGGAAATAACAGAGGTTAACAGGCCCATTTTTGATAGATTTTAGCATTCTGACGGTACCTGTATGGGAACTCTCAAATCTGCAAAGGGTTAAACCTTGCATAATAACATATTGAACACAAGAGGCCCCACGGGGCCTGAAGCGCTCATCTTGTACAGAACACAATTTTAAACAGAGTCCAAGAATGAGTCTACATTAAGCAAGCCATCTCCATAGGCTACACTGTCAGTCCTCGAGTCCCTCAGGAGTGACAAAAATAATTTGGGCATCATGCCTTTTCTTCAGTTGATCATAAATAAAATGTAGAGCTCCCCTATGAAGCCCCTTGATACAACCTATGTGGATTAATCTTAGTACCTCTAGAGGGTACTGAATACAAAATTTTTAATTCTTCAGCAAAATGGCCAATTCCGGCTCCCATAGAGAGCCCAAATATTAACCCAGGCTCTTGATCTGAACATAGTTAAATCTGACTTCCCTAGAGATGTTGTGTACCGAATATGAAAGCATTCTGACTGTTGGATCTGAAGAAGAGAAATTGTAAAGAAATTTCTTCGAATTGCACTAAGTTCAAATTTGGGCTACCATAGCAAGCTCAAATATTGACCTATGGATCCGATTTGAACAAACTTGCATCTGACCCCCCTAGAGATGTTGTATACCAAATGTGAAAGCATTCTGACAAGTGAATCTGAAGAAGAAGATTTTTGAAGAAATTCCCTCATATTGTACTAAGTTAAATTTCATGTTCCCATATGGACCCCAAATATTAACCTAGGCACTCGAATTGAACAACTTGGAATCTGACCCCCCTAGAGATGTTGTATACCAAATATAAAAGCATTCCGACTGGTGGATCTGAAGAAGTAGATTTTTAAAGAAATTTTCTCATATTGCACTAAGTAAAAATTTGGGCTACCATAGTGAGCCCAAATATATACCTAGGGATTTGATTTGAACAAACTTGAATCTGACCCCCATAGTGATGTTGCATACCAAATATCAAAGCATTCTGACTGATGGACCTGAAGAAGAAGATTTTTTTAAATTACCCTCCATATTGAACAAAGATAAAATTTGGGCTTCCGTAGGAAGCCCAAATATTAACCTAGGGACTTGGTTTGAACAATCTAGAATCTGACCCTCATAACAATGATGTATACCAAATATTAAAAGATTCTGACTGGTGGTTCTGAAGAAGAAGATTTTTAAAGAATATTCCCCATATTACCCTATGTTAAAACTTTGGGCGCCTGTAGAGAGCCCAAATATGAACCAATGAGCTTTATTTCAACAAACTTTTATCTGATCCCCCTATGAATGCTGTATACCAAATATCAAAAGATTCTGATGATTGGTTCTAGAGAAAAGATTTTTTTAAATTTTTGCAAATATGCTGACTCAGCATTTTTTTGATGCCCATTACAGAACACCCTAACATAACCGATGGCAATTTTTTTTTACCATTCAATTCTACTGGTCATAAGGATACTTCATAAAAGCTCTCTGTTCCGTGGGGTTTGGGAAATATGGGCGTTTGAAAATATTTCTATTTTTAGCTCCCAGGGTTCCCATGGGGATGCGGGAATTTTTTTTTTTGCATGGGTCAAGTACTTATGACCCAATACTACCACAAACCAAATTTGGTTCATACCGGACCATCGGTTCAGAAACTATAAATTTTGGGCGGGGCCAAAACTCTTACCCCTCCTATTACAAAACCAAATATTACTTTACGAACTTCGTTTGAACAAACTTGATTCTACACCTCATATGGAAGCTCCATAGCAAATACCAAGTCATTGTACACACTGGTTCTTGAGAAGAAGATTTTTAAAATATTTTGGAGCATTTTCCTCCACTCCCTCCCTATGGGGCTGGGCATGCTGAGTTGAAAAAAAATGAAATGCCCCTTTGGGACCATCACTCACACAAACCTTCACTTGAATTGGCCCAGTGGCTTTGGAGGAGAAGACCAAAACATGGTGTTGACGGACGCCGGACGCCGGACGATGGACGACAGACGACGGACGACGGACGGGAAGCGATGAGATTAGCTCAGCTTGACTTTGTCAAGATGAGCTAAAAAGTTGTCATATTCTGATTGCTGCGCACAGGCAAATAAAACATTCAGTGGTAAACCAATTAGGATTGGAGAAAATTTTCACTACAACTGACCAAATCCCCCCCCCAAACAGATTTTTTTTTTACAGCACCTATCATTATGCAACCACGACAGGAATTGGGTTAAACTTTACACTGAGACTTATAACAGTAGATATGCTGAGCAGATGATTATAAATACCAACAAACAAATGATTTTCCAATATTCCATTAGAAATGGTAGTAAAAGGAAACTGAAAGTGGGCGAATTTCATAAAGAATATGGGGAACTTCAATTCAAAGCCCCAAAACGGACTGAGGGTTAAAACTTTGAACATGACATATAACACCAAAATTGTTCTAGGATAAATTACCTCTCTTCTCAAAGTTCACGTTTTGAGAAATTATGGCTCTAGTACTGAGTAAATCCATTTGGACATTGGTTGATTTTTGCCAAAAATGCACTTTGAATAGCAAAATTTGGTTAATGTGGGAGATAGTGCCTATGTCGCCAGATGCATTACGTTATGCTTCAGATACTAGGAAAGTTCCAGCCCAATCCTTCAGAGATTATATGAGAATTAGGCAAAAAGAGCCCATTTGGGATAGATTTTGACATTCTCATGGTGCCTACATGGGAACTCTCAAATCTGCAAAGGGTTAAACTTTTCATAACAACATATAGAAGAAAAGTTGTCATATTTTGACTGCTGTATACTACTGTATAAAACATTCAGTGCTCAACCAATTGGACTTGGAGAAAATTATCACTTAAACTTACAATATTCTCCAAAAATGAGAGCTTTTCTCATGGTACCTATCATTATGCCACCACGATGGGCATAGGGTTAAATATTACATCAAGACATATAACAGCAAATATGCTTGCAAGACCATTATAAACAAGAGGCCCCACGTGGCCTTAATCGCTCACCTGACAAAGTGACTCTAAGAAGTATTTTAGGTCACCTTCACCATGTCATGCCTCATCAACATTAACTGGTTGAGTGATAGATTTTGTTTGAAGTTCAACATTTGTTACCTAAAATTAGTTTTATTTAAAATCATTGGTGTGTGGCCAATCTCCAATGATTTTTAATAAAGCAAATTTATCTCTGCAGACAAACTGGTTTAGCATGAAGCACAAACAAGGAATGTGAAGAGATAGCCTTGGACATCTCTCCCCAACTGTGGATATCTTCCATGTGCTACATGTATATATTTGCATGCAAGAAAACAAAAATTTTCACAAATTTTATTTTTTTTTATCATCATTGGAACAAGCTCAAACAGCTTATTCCAATAGGGGTATGGGAAGATCAGGTATATTTTTGAGACAGAAATGTGAATATATAAATAATGGTGTTTTTTTGTGAATGATGCTGGAGAATTTTGCGTAAAGATATGGTAAATGGTTTGTTCTAGATACAGAATGATGCAAAAGTATTTAAATTTGATTAGGCAAGTTGTTCCTATAATGCATTTAAAAATGGAAGTAACTGTTTTTTTGCTGACGAACTTTTAGATGTGTGTGTCTGTGTTTGTGTGTGTGTGTGTGTGTGTGTGTTTGTGTGTGTGTGTGTGTGGGGGGGGGGGGGGGGGGGGGGGTAAGAGTGTTCTTGCAAACAAAATTCCTGAATAAATGGAAAATTTTATTTTTTGTGTGAAAGACATAGTGCGTGAATGTTGATTGGAACAAGCTTAGAGAGCTCATTTTAATGTGAAGTCATAAAGCTGTGTTTTACGTACGAAATTCTAGAATAACTAAAAAAATTGCTTTTTTGACTCAAAAAGCATGGTGTGCGACCTCTCATTGGAATGAGCTCAAAAAGCTCATTCCAATGGGGTATTTACAAGCGATAAGTACATGTATGTTTAAGAGACAAAAATTAAAATTTGAATAGCGATTTTTGCGAAGAATGCTGACAAGTTTTGGCAGTTATGCTGGTAAAAAGGTAAGATATGCAAAGTGGTTGTTTTTTAGAGGCGACATTTAATTAAGGGGAATTAACCCTTGATTACTGAGGTAACTTCTAAAAGTACTGAAATTTCATGAAGCAATGTGAATAACAGACAACAGATGCCTAAAAATTTCATGAATAACTAAAATTTTTATTCCTTTGTCTCGAAAACATGGCATATGACCTTTGTTGGAATGAGCTGAATGCGTGTGTTCCAATGAGGGGTCATAAAATTTGAACGAAGATTTGTGTGAATAATGCATTAGTACTGCTAGATTTGGGGTAAACGGTTCACCCTGGATACCACCCCTTCTATAGTAGATCTTTTCTGCAAATTTTGTCTAAGATTCTATCAACTTTACAAATAAATACGTTCATGAATCACAATCAGATCCACCCTACAATGTTGCATACCAAATATCAAAAGATTCTGCCTGCTGGATCTGGAGAAGAAGATTTTTTAAGAAATATGCCTGAAACGCACTAAGTTAAAATTTGGGCTCCTATACGGAGCCCAAATATAAACCCAGGGGGCCGATTTGAACAAACTTGAATCAGATCCACCCCACAATGTTGCTTACCAAATATGAAAAGATTCTGAAGCTGGATCTGGAGAAGAAGATTTTTTAAGAAATTTGCCTGAAATGCACTAAGTTCGAATTCGAGCTTCTATAGTGAGCCCAAATATAAAACTAGGAAGCCGATTTGAACAAACTTGAATCAGATCCACCCCACAATGTTGCATACCAAATATCAAAAGATTCTGCCTGCTGGATCTGGAGAAGAAGATTTTTTAATAAATTTGCCCGAAATGCACTAAGTGCGAATTCGGGCTTCTATATTAAGCCCAAATATGAATCCAGGGGGCCGATTTGAACAAACTTGAATCAGATCCACCCCGCAATGTTGCATACCAAATATCAAAAGATTCTGCCTGCTGGATCTGGAGAAGAAGATTTTTGAAGAAATTTGCCTGAAATGCACTAAGTGCGAATTCGGGCTTCTATATTAAGCCCAAATATGAATCCAGGGGGCCGATTTGAACAAACTTGAATCAGATCCACCCCGCAATGTTGCATACCAAATATCAAAAGATTCTGCCTGCTGGATCTGGAGAAGAAGATTTTTGAATAAATTTGACCGAAATGCACTAAGTTTGAATTCGAGCTTCTATAGTGAGCCCAAATATGAATCCAGGGGGCCGATTTGAACAAACTTGAATCAGATCCACCCCGCAATGTTGCATACCAAATATCAAAAGATTCTGCCTGCTGGATCTGGAGAAGATGATTTTTTAAGAAATTTGCCTGAAATGCACTAAGTTCGAATTCGAGCTTCTATAGTGAGCCCAAATATGAATCTAGGAAGCCGATTTGAACAAACTTGAATCAGATCCAACCCACGATGTTGCATACCAAATATCAAAAGATTCTGCCTGCTGGATCTGGAGAAGAAGATTTTTTAATAAATTTGCTTGAAATGCACTAAGTTCAAATTTGGGCTCCTATACTGAGCCCAAATATAAACCCAAGGGGCCGATTTGAACAAACTTGAATCAGATCCACCCCACAATGTTGCTTACCAAATATGAAAAGATTCTGCCTGCTGGATCTGGAGGAGAAGATTTTTTAAGAAATTTGCATGAAATGCACTAAGTTCAAATTCGAGCTTCTATAGTGAGCCCAAATATGAATCTAGGAAGCCGATTTGAACAAACTTGAATGAGATCCACCCCACAATGTTGCATACCAAATATCAAAAGATTCTGCCTTCTGGATCTGGAGAAGAAGATTTTTTAAGAAATTTGCCTAAATGCACTAAGTTCGAAATCGGGCTCCTATACTGAGCCCAAATATGAACCCAGGGGGCCGATTTGAACAAACTTGAATCAGATCCACCCTACAATGTTGCATACCAAATATCAAAAGATTCTGCCTGCTGGATCTGGAGAAGAAGATTTTTTTAAGAAATTTGCCTGAAATGCACTAAGTTCGAAATCGGGCTCCTATACTGAGCCCAAATATTAACCCAGGGGGCCGATTTGAACAATCTTGAATCAGATCCACCCCACAATGTTGCTTACCAAATATGAAAAGATTCTGCCTGCTGGATCTGGAGAAGAAGATTTTTTAAGAAATTTGCCTGAAATGCACTAAGTTCGAATTCGGGCTTCTCTTGTAAGCCCAAATATGTATCCAGGGGGCCGATTTGAACAAACTTGAATCAGATCTACCCCGCAACATTGCATACCAAATATCAAAAGATTCTGCCTGCTGGATCTGGAGAAGAAGATTTTTGAAGAAATTTGCCTGAAATGCACTAAATTCGAATTCGAGCTCCTATAGTGAGCCCAAATATGAATCTAGGGAGCCGATTTGAACAAACTTGAATCAGATCCACCCTACAATGTTGCATACCAAATATCAAAAGATTCTGCCTGCTGGATCTGGAGATAGTGCTGGGCGGTTTGCCGATATACCGACTTAGCCGGTTTGAAAAGCAATACCGTTAGTGATATCGTCTTGTTTTCAAAAAACCGAAATATCGCGAACGTCATTGGCAACCACCCATCATTTGATGAAAAGGTGAAAAACTTTGTGAATACGTCTCTGTATTGCCATATAATGGCAAGCTGTTTGTGAGAAAGTCGAAAATTACTTCACTCAGGTTTTTTTTTACCGATGACGGCGAAGAGAGAGGTTGAATCCGGCCCCATAGGCCATTCCCAATCAAAAATAGTCACTTTCCCCCCCAATTTGCTCCCAAACATTCCCAATTATCTCTGGTTTGGAATTCATTTCTGTGTGACCACTGACCAGTCGATTATTTTTAAGTGACAAGGACCGAATGTTTGGCAGTGAGCTTCACGATGTGATTGCGAATGTTTCCGTACGATGTAATTCACTTGTTGTTTTGAAAACGTTTTGACGGTGGTCTCCTGGATGTCGGTGTTAAAATTAGCTCCCTTGATGTGCAGCAATGATAACTAAACGACTCGCTGTGTGTGGGTCAAACTGTCCAAAGTGACAAAATGCGCTGCTCTCAACTTAGTCTCAAGCAAAACTACCCATGACCGGTACCTAAATTTCGTCACCGACCAGTTTTGTACCGATTTTTTGATTCCGTTAATATATCGCCGTACGCAGCCAAATTGGTCAGAAATAATCAAGGACAGTGCAATGGATAACTGGTTTGAACACAAATTTGAAACTGATCAGGTGACTCAGGTCGGAGTGAAGGAATACGCACTGTCCGACCATTCCGTTGTTGCTCATTACTGATGTGTCTAAAATTTGTATTGAAACCCATTATCCATTTCACAGTCCTTGTCTGTTCCAATTTCCAAAGTTGTTTATGCGCGATTTTCAAATTCCATTTAAATTTTTGTGACTTGCACCTATCTGGCAATAATCATGGCTGACAGTGACACAAACAAAGTGAACTTTATTGATAAAAAGAAGATAAAGTCAGCAGTTTGGACATTTTTTGGGTTTAAGAGCCGTGATGATCATGATAAGGAGGGTGCGGTGAACTTTGATGTCCCGACCTGTAAGATTTGCAGGAAGCAAGTCGGCGCCAAAGGTGGGAATACATCCAATCTGTACAACCACCTGAAAAATCACCACCCGGTTGAATACGCAGAAGTTGCGTCAAAAATGGACAAGAAAGGACCCATATCTTCAATGGGGCAAGGGGGAGGTGACAAAGAAACGACACAGACACACACGCAACAGACAACCTCAGGAAGCTTTTTGAAAGGGCGTTCATACGAAAGGAATGGCAAACGCTGGAACCAGCTGACAAATGCAGTAACGCAATGTATTGCTCGAGATATGCTGCCAATATACACGGTCGAAAAACAGGGGTTTAAAGCGATGCTCTCTGAATTTGATAGTCGATATGAATTACCCAGTCGAAAGTACTTTTCTGGAGAATCCATTCCCAAGTTATATAATAAAACCAGAGAACAGGTAACTGCCAGTATATCTGATGCAATTTTTTTTGCGGGTACAACAGACATGTGGTCCAGCAACACATCAGAGCCATACATGAGTTTCACGGTCCATTACATCGACTCTGACTGGATATTACAGAACAGGTGTTTGGAAACATTATTTACACCTGAGGACCACACAGGAGAAATTCTGGCTGATGGTCTCAAAGACGTCCTGACCTCGTGGGGTTTAGAAGAAAATAAGTTGGTCGCAATTACATCGGACAATGGCAGTAATATAATCAAGGCAGTTGAGCTTAATGGTTGGCAACGGATGTCTTGTTTTGGCCATCGGTTACATTTGGCAGTGGGAAAAGGGCTGGCTAACGACAAGAGACTTGACAGGGCTACCAGTGTGGCTAAATGTATCATAGCCCATTTTAACCACTCTTGGAAGAAGAAGCGTGACCTTCATACGGCCCAAGAAGAAATTGGACTGCCAATTCATTCCTTGGTAACAGACTGCGACACCCGTTGGGGTTCAAAGCAAAAGATGATTGAACGAATTCTTGAACAGGAAAAGGCAATTACAAAAGTCCTTAGTTCTGACCGCAAAGCCCTCCATCTTATTCCAAAGTGGCAGGACATTGATGTATTAGAGTCTGTAAACGCAGCATTGAGCCCCTTAGCCGATTTTACTGACATACTTTCGGGTGAGAAGCATATTACCATTTCCTACATAAAACCTGTGCTACATCTACTGGAACATGACATCCTTAAGGTGGAAGAGACGGATAGTCAGCTAACTTCAGACATAAAATCAAAAGCCATTGCTTATTTGAAATCAAAATACTCAGATACGAACATTCTTGGAACCATCGAGAAAGCCACCTTTATGGACCCACGCTTTAAGAGTAAGTTCGTGGATGATTTGCCAACAGTGAAGTTGGAAATTGAAAAGGACGCACTCAAGATAAGCTCACAGAATAACATTTGCGTTAATTCCTTTAACTCAATTCTATCTGCTGACAAACCTGGTTGCAGCGGTGATGGCGAAGTGCAGCCACCAAAAAAGAAAAAAAAGTCTCTTAGCGACTTCTTTAAGTCTGACTCAAAACCCAGTGCATCAAGTTCAAAATCTCATGCTGACAGCCAAAAGGACCGCGAATGCGCTCTTAAAAAAGAGATTGAGAACTATTTGCTTTTCCCCGCACTAGACCAGGAAGACAACCCCTTGTTGTGGTGGAAATCAAACCAACGCCTATTCCCAATGTTGTCGCCTGTTGCAAAGAAATACCTGTGTATTCCAGCAACTAGTTCAGCATCTGAGCGTGTGTTCAGTGCAGCAGGAAACGTGGTGACAAACAGACGAACGTGTCTGAATCCGGACAAAGTGAACATGTTGGTGTTTTTGGCCAAAAATCTCCAATAACTCAGTAACTCATCAATGATCAATCCATTGGATCTGTTCTTAGTCTGCAGATTGTTGTTGTGTATCGCAGCCTTCCGAGGGAATCATTGACAATTTGACATTGACTGATTGAAAATACCCATTGCACCATGGCCGTATCAAATATTCAAGTCGTAATCAGTAAATTGACAGACTGACAATAATCAGTTACCTAGAACGGCGTTCCAGGAGATCGAAACTTCCAATGTAGTTTTCCAAACCTTTATTCTCCGAATGAAATTCTTTACAGATTAAAATTATGATTAAAGTTCACACATTTTTGATTTAGGACTTGCAAAATCCTATCACCATATGTGGTCACAGTTGTCACTAGTCAGCACTCACTTCGGTACTAAACATGACTTAAGTTTTATGTGTAGTTTGTGTACACTGCATGACTACCGGCATATTCTCCGACTGGGAGGCGGAAGCCACCACATTGTTGTTGCTCCCGACAGTCCCCGGGCGGGAAATATGCCAGTAGTCAGTGTACACATAAAATTGAATAATTTGTATTTTTGGTGCTGTACTACTGTACTGATCGCTGACTAGAGACTATTGTATTGACTGTTGAGTGACGAGTCAGTATTCAGAATGGTACTCCACTGGCACTAAATGGATGTATGCACTCTGGAGGCTGGGCGGGTAGTATTATAAAGTTCGTAACACTTGACTGTTCAGGGTAAACATACATGTATACTTGCCTCAATCATGAATGAGGACATACACTTTGGTCACCCACAAAGTGCACAAACCAGCCACAGTTCTCCAAAGAGAAAACCACATCACACACCTTTCCAGTTACGACCCAACTAACCCCCCACTCGCCCTCTACTTTCTCAGTCCTCACCTCCCACCATTCCCAAATGAATTCGTTTATGGCACCACGTCACAATCTCGTGATGGAAGGAAAAGGCGAGGAGCGTAGTTTGGGGGTGCAAGAGCATAGTCATAGTGTCATGAAGGAGTGGGAACTTGGTGGGGGGGGGGGGGGGGGGGGGGGGGGGGGCATAGAGAGTTTGGAGTATGCGTGTGTGTGGTGGGGGGGGGGGGGGGGGGCTAATGCAGTGAGACGACACTACCGTCACTACGCTACTCTTCCAACTATTCCTTCCATCTTGGGGTGTGTGTGTTGGGGGGGGGGGGGGGGGCAACAGACCTAATATCAAAGGTACGCGAGTCAGAGACTCAGCGTCAGAATCATCTTCAGATACTATAGATTCGGAATAATTGACTTCGTGATACCAAGACTGAATTAGCAGTTTTAACAGTACCATAAAATGGATCAATGCAACTTAATGTGGGTGACTTCGACAATGGGAGCAAATTTGGCAGGTAATTGATTATAGGAGAACTTCTTACATCTCTACACCCCCCCCCCCCCCCCCCCCCCCCCACGCAACTACCACACGCTAAGGTACTTATTGAAGTAACTTACATGCACGTGTACTTCATTGAAGTAGCTAACATTGTGGAAGTGGTGTGGGGGGTGGGGGGGGGGGGGGTCTGGATCCCGACTTGTTCTTGTCGGTCATCTTACTTGTCTGGAATGTGAGATTGTCTCTATTGCCCAAGTCGTTAGCGGTCTCGCCAACAGCTTGAGATTCTGTTGTTTCTAGTCAAAACACTGATTGCTTTACCACCCTTTCTGGGGTCGTCAGTACACGGCATGCCAGCGGTCTCGCTGAGAGACAATAAATTTCTTACACCCCCCCCCCCCCCCCCTCCAGGCCATACCACTACTTACTACATGCTGGGCTACTTATTGAAGTAAATCATTTCTTTGAGGCAGCCCAGCTTGTAGAATTGGTGTAGCCGGTGGGGGGGGGGGGGGGGGGGCTTCATCCTTATTCTCAAGTTCTTGTCAATCAGCTTACTTGTCAGGAATGTCCCAAGTCATTAGCGGTCTCGCCAACTGCTTGAGATGCTGTTGTCCTCGGTCAAAACACTGATTAGCCTATCAGCCTTTTTCGGGTAGCCTGTAGGCTATGCGGCAGGCCAACGATCTCGTCGACAGACAGTATGCCCATAACCTTCCTTCCCCACGATTGCAGACATCACAGTGAAAGAATGTAAAATATGAACGCATTAATCTAAATTGCACTCAGTGTTACCATCGTGTTGATTTATTCGCTGTCTCCCCCCCCCCCCCCTGCCGCCCACCCACCCCCACTCCTACACGCTTTTTTGTGTTCAGCTTGATTTTATTTGGAACAGTATGAGGGTATGGGCGAACCGCAAATGGCCGACAATTGCTGTCAATCAAATAATGTCTACGCCTTTGCATATGACGTCAAACTCGTGTTTGCAATTTACATTCAGCACTTGCGTTCAACGCTTGAATGCTTTGGAACTTGTGAAGTTATGTTGGGTGAAAAGAATTAAGTAATTAAAAAGACATGGGAATTAATGAAAATCATCCTCAATTGTTTATAAAATTTTAAAGGTCCTTCCATTGTTAAGTGTGACTTTGTAAATGAGACGTTTCACTGCCAGAAGACTTCGGGTGATTTGCAATTCAATTCATTTGGTGTTTCCCTCTAAGATAACATTCGTTGACCACGTGTGTTTATGCTTTCTCGTTGACTGAACACGAATCACCGATAATGATTATTCGGCTGATGCCCCATGGGTAAAAATGTTATGTTTTTGAGGTACAAGGTTAGGTTGTCGATTGGCATAATGAATAGCGGAAAAAAGGTTTCTATCCAATGACGGAAAGTTGGATTGGAAAGTGGCTGTCAGGTAATTGATTGATTAAAATAAACAAAAGTTAAGATGATGAAACTTTGAAACAACAGTCGCAGATGAAGGCAACGAAATATGGTAATTCAAAAGCCCTCAGTAGAACGTTTCTGCTGGGTAGTCAGTGTATTTCTGCACGCCAGTTTAGGCACCTTTGGATCACCGATCAGAATCGCGCATCAGTACACGTTTTAGGAATGCCATTGGTTTCTTATCAAGAATGTCCCTTGTTGGGGCAATCCTTTAACTTCAAGTTTGTCATTTGCTAAAATGACCGATCGGCGCCTTCCCCAAAAATATCGCGATAATATCGTGAACCGCGATATTGTTACGAAAATATCGCGGTTTTTATTTGGACCGATATCGCCCAGCACTATCTGGAGAAGAAGATTTTCAAAGAAATTTGCCTGAAATGCAGTAAGTTCAAATTTGGGCTCCTATACTGAGCCCAAATATAAACCCAGGGGGCCGATTTGAACAAACTTGAATCAGATCCACCCCACAATGTTGCATACCAAATATCAAAAGATTCTGCCTGCTGGATCTGGAGAAGAAGATTTTTTAAGAAATTTGCCAGAAATGCACTAAGTTCGAAATCGGGCTCCTATACTGAGCCCAAATATGAACCCAGGGGGCCGATTTGAACAAACTTGAATCAGATCCACCCTACAATGTTGCATACCAAATATCAAAAGATTCTGCCTGCTGGATCTGGAGAAGAAGATTTTTTAATGTTTTTCCCATTGCCTACAGTGTTAAAAAGTGCTGACTCAGCACTTTTTCAAAGTCCCGAAACTGTACCCTATGATAAAACCGATGGCAATTTTTTTTTACCAATCCTTTCTGTTGGTCCTAAGGAAGCTGCACACCAAATAAAAATTCTCAGTGCCATGCAGTTTTGGAGATATGGGCGTTTTAAATTTTTTCTATTTTTAGCTCCTGCGGTTCCCACGGGGCTGCGGGAAAAATTTTTTTTGCATAAATCAAGTACTCATGACCCAATAAGCCCTCACATAAAATTTGGTTCAAATCAGCCTCTCGGTTTGGAAAATAGAAATTTTGGGCGGGGCAAAAAATTTTGCCCCTCTCATAACAACGTCAAGTATAGCCCCACAAACTTCTCTTGAACAAATCTGAGTCTACACCTCAAAAGGAAGCTGCACACCAAATATCAAGTCTCTGCTACTGCTGGTTCATGAGAAGAAGATTTACAAAGATTTTGGTGCCCCTTGGGGGTGTGGCACCACCCAGGAGGAGGGGCAACTTCATTTGAACAAATCTGAATTGGCATTAGGTAATAAACATTTAGCCAACATTTGAATAAAATTGGGCTAGTGGTTTAGGAGGAGAAGTCGATAATGTAAAGTTAACGCCGGACGGACGGACGACGGACGACGGACGCCGGACAGAAAGTGATTAGTAAAGCTCCCCTTGAGCTTCGCTCAGGTGAGCTAATAAAGACACGCTCATTTGAAAGTGGTATTAAAGTGAACTCGAAGTTGGCAAATTGCGCCCAAAAAGTTAAAAAATTTATAGTAATTTATATATTTTTTATACTTACCAATGACCCAGACTTAGCTGGTGCTAACTCTAACAAAACCAGGGCCAAACACAAATTTTGCCCCCCAATCCCCAAAATTTGCATCCAAAACAAAAAGAAATCATGTCCTAAAGGACCTCCATACTACGCCTCTACTGCGCATGCGCAGTGACGCAGTCGTCCCGAAATTGGCGCCAATTATCATTCTTACTGGCAGTGCCTGGTCAGCGCTATGTACTCAGCGGGGAGGCAAGAGTTCCCAACTCCAGGGAGGGCCATCCCCATCTGGGTCATTGGTAAGTATAAAAAATATATAAATTACTATAAATTTTTTAACATTTTTATACTGTACCAATGACCCAGACTTAGCTGAATAGTAAACAGGCTGGAGGGCCTAGGACATAGAGGAAAATCCAATAAGCTCAACTATATAGTAAAGAGGTAACCCCTTAAGGAGAAAAGGAGTATTAGGCTTTACATGTATCTTTCTTATTTAATATTAAATTAGAAAGATACACTACCCTTAATAATTGAGCACAATAACATTCATGTTCTCTATTAACATCAAGTATAACCCTTATACTAATTATTTTTAAAGCAAGCCAATAAATAAAGTAGTCCAGAGAATTGAGACTCTTTATAGTCATTTAAAAGTGTCCGAGTATTGTATATTAAAGCCCGTTTGACACTTGACATATACAAATGCTTCACACCGAGCTACACTTTAAAAATAAGACATGAATGAATTTAAACATTAATATTACACTTTAAAACCATCCCGGAAGCGACTCAGAAATACTGACTTGGAGGAGGCATTCCCTTGCTTTTCACTATAAAGCAGGTGACCTAAGGGAACACCCGCCCCCCCCCCCCCTTCCCCTTGCCCTGGGTCAAATAGCCCAGAGCGAAGAGGGCAGCCGGACGGAGTCACTGCCGGAACAGAGAGCCTGCATAACTATAGTTGCAATTGTTTAGTGGACGACATTCTGAGCAACAGATAACGGACCTAAACAATGCAGGTCTCCAGAAATGGACTCAATATTTCTGAGATAAAAATTCGTAAATGTGGATGGCTGAGACCAATAAGCAGCCTTCATTAAATCTGTAATAGCAACACTATTAGCATAAGCCCAGGAAGTAGAAAGAGCTCTTACTTCATGAGCAGAAATCTTAAGCACAGACTGCTGAGAAGAAGATAAATCTTCATAAGCAGTACGGATAGTTAACTGAATCCATCTAGCAATAGAATGGACTGAAATGTCCTTTCTATTAGGCATCAAAGACAGAAAGAAACGTTCCCGTCCCTTTCTGATAAACTGAGATCTCTGTTTATAGATACGTAGTGCTCTAACAGGACAGAGTAAAGGCCTACGCCCGTCTGAAGACGGAAGAGCCTTAATAACAATAGGTTCCGGATATTTATTAGGAGCCTGATTCTTAGCTAAAAAACCCACATTAGTAGTGAAGGTGATAGTGTTCCCAACACTACGATAATGAGAATCATCCACCGATAGTGCATGAAGCTCACTGACTCTTCTGGCAGAAGAGAAAGCTAAGAGAAAAGCTGTCTTAAAAGATAAGAATTTGAAATCTACTGTCCCAAGAGGTTCAAATGGCTTTTCCTTCAATTTAAGGAGAACCCAAGCTAAATTCCACTTAGGAATTAATCTAAGAGTTCTGGGTCTATTTATCGAAAAGTTTCTAACCAACTTCGATAAAGAGACATTAGATCCAATTTGTAAACTATCATGATGTGCATAGGTATCAGATAACATAGATCTATAACCCTTTATAGTAACAGGCTGCAGTTTGATTACGTCAAACAAGTATACTAGAAAGTTTGCAATGTCTGGTATAGAGGGATCAAATATATCTACAGAATGATCCCTACACCAACGACGAAAAACCTTCCACTTATCCGCATAGTTTAGCGAAGAGGAGGTCCTCCTACAGTTAGAAATCGCGTCCACTGCTCGTCCTGTAAAGTGCTTGCCATGCAAGAAGGACCGCACAACGGAAAAACGTGAAGGTTGAGACCTTGCGGGTTGTGATGGAGTTGGCGCGATTTCCCCTGCGAAAGAAGATCCTCTCGTGGAAGAAGCTTCCACGGTAGGTCCCACAACAGACACCTGAGTAGATTTATCCACGGTCTCTGTGGCGACAGAGATGCTACCAACAGAATCTTGCATTGAGATTGTTTTATCTTTAGCAATACTTGTTGAATTAACGGCGCTGGAGGATACGCATATCCTATCATTCCGTCCCAAGGGATCGACAGAGCGTCTACTGCAAATGCTCTTGGATCCGGACACGGAGACACATACGTCTGCAACTGATTGTTGAGATGTGTCGCAAATAAGTCTATCATTGGCCGTTCCCATTGGTAGCAAATCTGATTGAATACTTGTTTGTTGAGAGTCCACTCCGACGGCAACAAATGACCCTTTCGTGAAAGGGAGTCTGCTAGCACATTCAGACGACCCGGAATGTGACGGACCGAAAGAAGAACGTGATGTTCTAACGCAAACAGAAGGATTCTTTCTGTTAGATTGAACAACGGAACTGAATGAGTGCCTCCCTGATTCCGTATATACGCCATTACTGTCGTATTGTCGGATAGGATTTGAGCATTGTGAATAATGTCCATCCAGTGACGTAACACAAGCCAAATTGACATCATTTCCTTGATGTTTATGTGCTTGCACAGGAATTGCGGATCCCAAAGACCCTAGCATCTCGAATCCGTTGGGATTAATGATGCACCCCAACCTGTTTGACTGGCATCCGTCATAACGGTAAAACTCGGATCCGGCAACTGCAGCGTAACTCCTTCAGTTAACCACTGAATGTTTGCCCAAGTCTGAATCTCTTGTTTCACTTGATCTGACAAGAGAACGTCTACATCGAGCGAATGAATTTTCACACTCCAATTCTGAGTCAGGAAAATTTGAAGAGGACGTGTGCGTAACCACCCCATCGGAATGAGATCCGCGGCGGCTCCGCACAGACCTATCAGTCTCATAAATTCTCTCGCTGTGACTTTGTCTGCGTGCAGACAATAGCGAGCGTAACAACTGACTAATTTCGCTCTGGTTAACGGCAGACAAAAGAGATTGTTGTGCGTCTCGAAGCTCATTCCCAGATGAGTGAATGACTTGGACGGCACCAGATCCGACTTCTCCTCGTTTACTATAAAACCGAGACGTCGGAGCAATAGAAGAAGATTCTGAACATCGTTCTGAAGCGTTAACTCGTTGCCGTACCTCTGAAGAATGTCGTCCAGGTAGGCCGACGTTACCGCAGACGAATGAGCTCGGAAGTAGATCATTACCGAGTTCATTACCCGAGTGAAAGGCCAGGGTGGTAGATTCAATCCGAAGCACATCGCCCGGAATTGATACACCACTCCAAGGACTGCGAAGCGTAGATACTTTCGGAATGTCGGATGTACCATGACGTGAAAGTACGCATCTTTGAGATCTATGCTCGTTGCATAATCGTTCACCCGAATACTCGCTCTGACCGATCGAATCGTCTCCATATAGAACTTCGGAGCGACGATCAGCTTGTTTATCCAGCTCAAATCTATGACTGGACGGAACGAGCCGTCTGGTTTCGGAACCAGAAACAGATGGCTGTAGAATCCCAGAGATTCCTGGTTTTCTACGACCTCTACCGCGTTCTTCATTAAAAGAGACTGCACCTCTGATAACAGAGCGTCTCTTTTCTGTGGATTTGCCGGAAGATGAGTCCACTTTGGACTTCGAGTTAATGGAGGCTTTCGTTTGAAGGATATCTTCAGACCTTCCGAAGTCACTCCTCTCACCCAAGGGTCGTCCGTAATCGACGCCCACTCTTGTGAAAAACTCGACAACCTTCCGCCAACCGGAACGCGATAGAGGTTTAAGCCATCACCTCCTGGACCTGCGAGGCCTGCGGTAGGAGAAACCACGTCTTCCACGACCCGCACCTCGCCTCGTCGACCTCGGGGCGTCCGACCGATTGTCCCGGCCTGAAGGACGTCCCGAACGAGAGTCGCTATCCTGACGGTCTCTCGAATAAGACCAAGAGGACGCACCGGAACCTCTATAGGAACCTCTCTTGGGCGCATTAGACCCAGAAGTGCCTGTCTTATTCGTGTCTGCTGTATCCGACTTCTTAGGAGCCGATCTGAACAACAGAGAATCATTAGCTTTCTTTTTAATTTTATCATAAATAGCGGAAAGCTTGCCGTCAAAGAGAAGTTCTCCTGAGACCAAAGCGACTCTAAGAGAGTTCTTCACCTTAGAATCCACTAGTGTGGATGTAGCTAGGGCTGCGTCACGTCTAACCAACTCCAGATTTGCCACTGAAAGGGCGGAGTTACACGTGGAATAAGCTACTGCCCTTGAAAGAAGTCTTAAAGAGGATTGTATATCCTGAAACTCTTCCCCTTGAAGGCGCAGTGATAACGCCTTAGTAAGGTGATCTGCGTAAGATAAGGCATCTAAATTGGCTCTGTTAGACGCAATAGCTGTTTCCAACACCGCGGTTGGAATAGAAGCTGACGACGGTAATGATAGCTCTAAGTCTTCCGCCTCGTCGTCCATACGCAGAGGAACTCTCGGTATACCCTGTCCTGCCGTATCGAATTTATTCCTTGCATTAATGAAAGGCAGGTTGAGAGTATTAGCGGACAAGAAACCTGCTTTCCCCGTCCTGGAAGCAAGTTTAAATATAGCGTCGTTCAATAATTCAAATGTTCTAGCAACATTATTGGACTGCGACGGAAACTCTGGAGCGATGTCCCTGAAGCGCTCAAAAAATTCAGAGTCCAATGACGCTATAATTCTTTTGTCCGGAAGCGCAGCAGTCTGGCCCGACGGAACAACTTGAGGGAGAAAGTGCCGGATGAAGTCCACGGCAGCTTTATGTTGTTCCGAAAGGGATAACTCCAAGTCATCCGTATCCCTTTCACCATCCGGTCGGACCTCATGATGTTCCCGGTCGTCCGCCCCCGATGCTTCGGCGGAGCGTACCGACCCAGCGCCGTCGGATAATTCTCGATCCGACACCGTTTCTGTCGGCTGCTGGGATGCTGCGATAAGCTGTGCTATCTGCACAAGAATGTCCGGCGTCGAGACCTGCGGAGGCGCAGTCTTTCGCTGCTTCGCCGAGGGCAGCTCCGCATCAGATGGCTCCCGCATACTTTTCCTATGCGAACGTCCAGAGTCCATCGGTCTCGAATCCCTGGCTGCCGGATGGTGTGACCTGGTCGCCGAAGAATCCTTCATTGGCGAAGCTGGTAATATATCGGCGGTCACGCAGCCAAGGTGCGGTCGTGTGCGCTGACGAGAAGAGGAAGCCTTAACAGTCTCTGTGGACTGCTTATACAACGGAGCGTCCCGAGCGACGGACGTATGCTCCACTAAAGACACATTTTGTACCACAACATCTGGTCCCAGATGTTGTTGTACGAGAGAGGGACCTCTCTCGCTCGCGGCCCGGCTGGGCCTGGACGAGCTAGGAACCGGACTAAAAGGCTTCCTCCGTTCTCGCTTACTATCCGCTGTCACTGGGTGTGCATCTATTATGTTTATAGTGCTCGCATCACCCAAAATTTCCTCTTGGACCGCATCGGACGAACCCGGCTGCCGAACCATTCGGTGAATGGACGCTACACCGGGCGAGCTAGCGGACGACATTTGTCTAATCTCCATGAGCACTTTTGCCGCTAGCTCTGAATTCATTTGTGACGACGGACGCACACTTGAAGAAGATAATATGGAAACATCACCCTGTTCTGGTTCCTCTGAAATAGAAACTGAGAGAGTAGAGTGACCTTGCGGAGAAAGAGCCGGCATCGCTCTTTCTCCAGAAACAACATATCGTGACACACGTTTCCAATGTTTCTCATCCCAATGTTCACATATAGGACAGGGATTAATGCGAGAACACTGACTACAATTAATACAATGATCATGAAAGTCAGAGGAAGATTTCTTCCTATTACAATTTGAACAACGTCCCTTCATTGTGAAAGAACAACAATAAGTCCTAGTTACTCGCAAAAACCCCTGACACAAAGATACATAATAACATGATCCATTAATAAATGAAAAAACAATTGCAAAACAAAATAATTTTGAAAAAATATTTTTTCAGCGAAGCCCAAGTTGCTGAAAAGTAACGTTGAGCCCCGATGGATCCGATGGCAAAGTGTGGTCAAAAATTTTAAATTTATATAAAATAATTAATGAGACACTTTCGGATAATATAAATGTATCTTATAATGAGATAAACTACAGCAAAGGCAAACAGCCCCCCTCAAAAAAGGCTGTTGCCAATGAAAACAAACAGTGTAAAAACAACAGAAAACATGACTCCAGGCACTGAAAAAACTGGCCCGGAATCAGTCATCAATTACACTCTATCTGATGAAAAACAGAGACTCCCAGGGGAGAATCTGTAGAACATCAGATGGAAGATGCAGAACACAAACGTTATACACCCATGGGTGAAAACGTAACTATGGGGAAAATAACAGAAAACATTCTGTAACCAAGCAACTCTCCCAGGAAATTTTAGAAATGAAATTTCTCAAAAATATGCCAAAAGCATGGGAGAATTGCCAGGGGGGACTTTAGAAGGCTAGGGGAGAGGAAACACTGAATAAGCAGTGCAACAATTAGCAAGAATGACAACAAGAGGCCCATGCCTCGAAAATAGGCAACTTAACATAATTTCATCAAAAAATTTTAAGTACAGCCCTGATTATTTTTTGTCACTTCTTTTTCCTCTCCTCCTTCTATCCTCCTTAGAATCACATTTTCTCCAAAAATTACGTGTCTGGCATCCTTTAAACTGAGATTTACAAGCACAAAGATCAGTGAGATGTTGACTGATGAAGGGCCAAACAGAGAATGATAATTGGCGCCAATTTCGGGACGACTGCGTCACTGCGCATGCGCAGTAGAGGCGTAGTATGGAGGTCCTTTAGGACATGATTTCTTTTTGTTTTGGATGCAAATTTTGGGGATTGGGGGGCAAAATTTGTGTTTGGCCCTGGTTTTGTTAGAGTTAGCACCAGCTAAGTCTGGGTCATTGGTACAGTATAAAAATATAAGGGTACTTCATTTCAAAGACCCCAAACTGATTGAGGGTTAAAAATTTTAACATGAGTTATAGCAGCAAAACTGTTCCAGGATGAATGCCCTATCTTCTCATGGTCAATGTTTTTATACAATTTGGCACCAATACTGAGGAATCGTGTGTGAAAGTTGGAAAAATAACAATTATTCCCACAGTACCCTTATGGGAACTTTCAAATCTGCCAAGGGTTAAGCATTTAATAATAACAAATAAAACAACAGCTGTCATACTTTGACTGCTACATCCAGCCACAGAAAGCATTCAGCGCTCAATCAATTAGAAATGGAGGAAACTGTCACTTGAACTTACCAAATTCTGAAAAAACAAGTTTTTTGGGATGGCACCTCTCTTTATGCAACTAGAATGGGCATAGGATTAAACTTTACAACAAAACTTACAACAGCAAATATGCTCAGTAGGTAACTGTGAAAATGGGCATGCAAATCATTTTTCGATATTCCATTAAAAAGTGGCAGAAAAGTGAACTCAAAATGAGCCAATTTTATGAAGAATTGGAGGGTCCTCCTATTCAAGGCCCAAAAACTGGGTGAAGGTTAAAACTCTGAATATAACATATAACAGCAGAGTTGTTCCTGGATTGTTCCTGGATGAATGCCCAATCCTCTCATGGGACGTGTTTTGAGAAAATGTGGCTGCAGTGCTGAGAAATCGTATGTGAAAGTTGGCCATTTTTGCCCAAAATGCATTTTTGGAGGAAGTTTGTGATAAAATAGGGTCAATGTGCATAATACTGCCTATGTCGCCAGATTCAGTTGCTTGTGCTACAAATATCAGGAAAGTTTCAGCCATATCGTCCAGAGCATTTTTGAGAATTGTGGCAAAATGTGACATGTTGACTACATTTTTCACGGTTTTGGCAGAAAAAGAAAAATTTCAGCAATGACTTTATATTCAATGTCAACATATCTCAAAACTCTGCGAATGTTAAAAAATTTATAGTAATTTATATATTTTTTATACTTACCAATGACCCAGACATAGCTGGTGCTAACTCTTAAAATATAGGGCCAAACACAAATTTTGCCCCCCAATCCCCAAAATTTGCATCTAAAACTAAAGAAAACATGTCCTGAAAGGCCCTCCACACTTCGCCCCTACTGCGCATGCGCAGTGTCAAGGACGTTCCGAAATTGGCGCCATTTATCATTCTAATAACCAGTGCCTGGTAAGCGCTATGTACTCAGCGGGGAGGCAAGAGTTCCCAACTCCTGGGAGGGCCATCCCCGTCTGGGTCATTGGTAAGTATAAAAAATATATAAATTACTATAAATTTTTTAACATTTTTATACTGTACCAATGACCCAGACATAGCTGAATAGTAAAAAGGCTGGAGGGCCAAGGACATAGAGCAAAATGGAATACGCTCAATAAAATAAAATAGAGTCATCCCCTGTAGGGAAAAGAAGTAATAGGCCTTACATGTATCTTTCTTATTTATGATAAATTAGAAAGATACAACACCTTCCAAAAATTGAGCTTCATACATCCATGTACTCTATTAATATCCAATAATCCTTATACTAATAATTTTTAAAGTAAGCCAATAATAAAGTAAGTCTAGAGAATAGAGACTCTTATACTCCTAAAAGTGTGTGAGAATTGCATAATCATGTCCGTTGACATATGCAATATTCAAAAGCTATACTTTAAAAACTAAGACTTGAATGAATTTTAAAAACCTAAACTTCTCACTAAACAACCATCCCAATAACAGCTCAGAATTACTAACTCCGGAGGAGGTATCCCCTTGTTTTCATAGTAAAAACAGGTGACCCAAGGGAACACCCTCCCCCCCCCCCTTTTTCTTGCCCTGGGTCAAATAGCCCAGAGCGAAGAGGGCAGCCGAACGGAGACACTGCCGAAACAGACAGCCTACCTAGCTATAGTAGCAACTGTTAAGTGAATGACATTCTGAGCAGTAGATAATAGACCTAACAATAGAGGCCTCCAGAAATGGACTCGATATTTCTGAGATAAAATTCATGAATGGATGGCTGAGCGCAATGAGCAGCCTTCAAAAATCTATAATAGCAACACTATTAATGTAAGCCCAAGAAGTAGAAGAACTCTTACTTCATGAGCCGAAATCTTAAGCACAACTGCTAAGCCAATGATATACCATAAGCAGTACGCTAGTTAATAGAATCCATTAACAATAAAATGGAGCGTAACGTCCTTCTACTAGACATCAAAGACAGAAGAAGCTTACGCCCTTGTAATAAACAGATATCTGTTTATAAATACATAAACTGTACCCGGAAAGAGTAAAGGCCTATGCCCATACGAAGACGGAAGGACCTTAAAATAATAGGTTCCGGATAATAGGAGCCTAACTCTTATGCAACAATCCAACCTAAATAGTAACGGAAGTATTGATTCCGAAACTATGAAAGTGAAAATCATCCATCGATAGTGCATGAAACACACTGACTCTACAGTAAAAGAGAAACCAACAGAATTACTGTCTAAAAGGTCAGAATTTGAAAACTACTGTTTCCAGAGGCTCAAATGATTACTTAGCTAAATAAGAACCGAAGTTAAAATCCATATAGGAATTTAATCTAAAGATTCTAAGTCTATTTATCAAAAAGTTACTAACTGACTTAGATAAAGAGACAAAAGACTCAATTGTAAACTATCGTAGAGTGCAAAGGTATGAGGTAACATAAACCTATAACCTAAATAACAACAGGCTGCAGTAGATCTTGTGAAACAAGTATACTAAAAAATAGCAATGAGTAGTATGGAGGGATCAACCATATGAACATAATGATCCCTACACCACGACGGAAGAGCCTCCACTTTAGTCGCATAGAATAGCGAAGAAGAGGATCTCCTATAGTAAGAAATCGCGTCCAAAGCTCGTCCAGTACAGTGCTTACAATGCAATACGGACCACACAACGGAATACATGAAGGTTGCGACCTTGCTGGTTGTGATAAAGATGACACGATTTGCCCAGTGAAAAAAGATCCTCACATAGAGGAAGATTTCACGTTAAGATCCACAGTAGACAAGAGAGTAAATTACTCATGATCTCTGTGAAGATAGAGATGCTATCAAGAGAAATGTATTGTGGTTGTTTATCTTAGCAATACCTGCTAAAACAACAGCGCCGGAGGATACGCGTATCCTATCATTCCGTCCTATAGATCAATAGAGCGTTAACAGTATTAGCTCAGAGATCTGGACAAGCCAACACATACGTCTGCAATTGATTAGCAAGCTGTGTCATAAATAAAACATCATTGGGCGCTCCCATAGATAGCAAATCTGATTGAATACTTGTTTGTTGAGAGTCCATTCTGACAGCAACAAGCGACCCGTAAGAGAACGGGAGTGCGATAAAACAATCAGACGACCCAGAATATGACGGACCAAAACTGAACTTGGTGTACTATAACCAACAGACGGATTCTTTCCATTAAATTGAATAACGGAAACGAAAGAGTGCCTCCCTGGTTCCGGAGATACGCCACTACTGTCGAATTAAAGGACAGGAATTTGGGCATGCGTTTCTGAATAATGTTCATGCAATGACATAAAGCAAGCCTAAAAAACATTATTCCGCGGAAGTTAAACTGATAGCTAAAAGACTGCGGAACCCAAAGACCCTGGCACTTCGAATCCGTAGGGATCAGTATATATCCCAATCTGTTTGACTGGCAACCGTCATAACAGCCACACTCGGGTCCGGCAACTGCGGCGGCACTCTCTGAGTCAACCACCGAATGTTTGCCCCAGTCTGAATCTCTTGTAACACTAGATAGACAAGAGAATGTATAAATCAAGCAATTCATGGATTGCCGGAAAGTTGCCGTCGAAGAGAAGCTCCTCCGAGAACGAAGCGACTCTGAGAGAGTTCTTAACCTACTATCCACGCGTGGATGTAGCTAGGGCTGCATCACGTCTAACCAACTCCAATCAGCCACTGAAGGGCGGAGTTATACGTGAACAAACTACTGCCCTCAAAAGAAATTACATTGAGAATAATATCCCGTAAATCTTTTCTTGAAGACGTAATGATAACGCCTCAGTAAGGCGGATTACGTATAATAAAGCGTCTAAGTTAAGTCTACTATACATAATGTCGTTCCCAACATTGAAATTGGAAAAGACATAAACGGCGAAAAAGAATATATGCAGTCTTTAATCACACCGTCTAGACGCATATGAACTCTCGGTATGCCCTGCTCTGCCAAAATAAACTATATGTAAAAAGAGATAAAATGGCAGAAATGAGCCACGCGGACAAGAAACTAAACTATCATGCTTAGTAGCAGGCTTGTATATATATATAAATATATAGCGTCGAAAAATAAAACACATGTTGTAATGACAATATTGGACTGCGTCGGTAAGTCAGGGACAAAGTCCCTGTACCGATCGAAAAATCCGAGTCCAATGACGCTATAAGTCTCTTATCCAAGATCGCAGCAATGAAGTCCGAAAAATAATCACTGGAAGAAATGCCAGAAGATATGAAAGGCATCTTCCGATACTACTAAAGGGAAAACTCGAAATCATTCGAATCCCTTTCGCCATCCTGTCGGACCCTATAAAGCGTTCGGTCGTCCGTATCTTGATGCAACCGCGGACCGCACCGACCCAGCGCCGTCGGATAATTCCTGATTCGACCGAGAAACTGTCAATTGCTGGGATGCTGCGAAACAACTGTGCTAACTCGGATAGCACGTCCGTCACTGAGGCCTGAGGAGCAGCGGTCTTACGATGCATTGCCGCAGGAAGCTCCGAGATCGTTACCCCGTGCATACTTCCAATATGCGAGCGAACGGAGTGTATAGGCCTCGTGTCCCTTGGCTACCGGATGGCGCGACCTATTCGCTGTGGAATCACTGAATGCCGAAACTGATCGGATACTCGAGGTCACGTAGCCAATGTGCGGTCGTGTGCCCTGCTGTGAGGATGAGGAAGCATTAAAGACAGTCTCTCGGACTGTCAATATAACGGAGCGTCCCGAGCAACGGACATATGCTCCGAATGTAAAATATCTGAACCACAACATGCGGTCCCCTATGTTGTTGGCTTCCTCCGATCTGTCCTCAATCTGCCGTCACTGGGTGAGTACTAAAGTAATTAAAGTGCTCGCATCACCCAAATCTCCTTCCTAGACCGCAACGGACGAACCCGGCAGCTGAACCATTCGATGAATGTACGCTACACCGGGTGAGCTAGCGAATGTCACTCCGTAAGCGATAGACATATTCCATGAGCACTTATTGCCGCTAACTCTTCATTAACTATGACGACAGAGGCACACTTTTGAAAGACATCTCCATAACTCTTCGAACAAGAAACCAGAAATGCTTGGATAGCAAGCATAAAATAATAATATATATAGCGTCGTTCAATAATTCGAAAGTTTGTGTGACATTATTGGACTATGTCGGAACTGAGGGACGATGTCCCTGAACCGAACCAAAAATTTCTAAGTCCACCGACGCTATCAGTTTCTTATCCGGCATCGCAGCATATGTTGTTCCGAAAGGGAAAGCTTGAAATCCTCCGAATCCCTTTCGGTATCCCGTCGGACCGGATGAAACTTTCGGACGTCCGTACCCGCTTCCGCGGAGCGTCCCGACCCAGCATCGTCGGATAAAATATATGCGACAGATTCAGTTGATGCTGGGATGCTGCGATAAACTGTGCTATTAAGGAAAGCACGTCCGTTCCCGAGGCCTGTGCAGTAGCGGACTTACGATGCATTGCCGCTGGAAGCTCCGTGTACGTTGACTCCCGCACACTTCCTATGCGAACGTCCGGAGTCTGCAGGCCTCGAGTCCCCGGCTACCGACCCAGCGCTGTCGGATAATTCTCGATCCGACACCGTTTCTGTCGGCTGCTGGGATGCTGCGATAAGCTGTGCTATGTGCACAAGAATGTCCGGCGTCGAGACCTGCGGAGGCGCAGTCTATCGCTGCTTCGCCGAGGGCAGCTCCGCATCAGATGGCTCCCGCATACTTTTCCTATGCGAACGTCCGGAGTCCATCGGTCTCGAATCCCTGGCTGCCGGATGGTGTGACCTGGTCGCCGAAGAATCCTTGAACGGCGAAGCTGGTAATATATCGGCGGTCACGCAGCCAAGGTGCGGTCGTGTGCGCTGACGAGAAGAGGAAGCCTTAGCAGTCTCAGCGGACTGCCTATACAACGGAGCGTCCCGAGCGACGGACGTATGCTCCGCTAGCGACACATTTGTACCACAACATCTGGGGCCAGATGTTGTTGAACGAGAGAGGGGCCTCTCTCGCTTGCCGTCCGGATGGACCGGAACGAGCTATGAACCGGACTAAAAGGCTTCCTCCGTTCTCCCTCCGATCCGCCGTCACTGGGTGTGCATTAAGTTAATTTTATAGTGCTCGCATCACCCCAAAATGCCTTCTAGACCGCAACGGATGAACCCGGCTGCCGAACCATTCGGTGAATGGACGCTACACCGGGCGAGCTAGCGGACGTCAAAGGCCGTCGAACCTACTAGGGTCCTCTTAGGCAATTGGCGTATTACATGAGCACTTTTCCGCTAGCCCTTCATTAATTGTGACGACGGAGGCACACTGTTGGAAGACATCACAGATACATCACCCTAATCTTGATCATCTGAAATAGAAATTGATAAAGTAGAGTGACCCTGCGGGGAAAGGACCGGAGTGTCCAAATCCCCAACAACATACCGTGACATACGCTTCCCATATTGTCATCGAAATCATACGATACAGAACAGGAGTTAATGCGAGTACACTGACCACATATAGAATGATAATAAGGTCAGAGGAAGACTTCCTCTTAAAACAATTGATCAATATCCTTTCAATGTGAAAAGAAAACAAGTCCTGGTACTCGCACTAACCCCTGGCAATCAAAATACATAATAATAATATGATCCATTAATATAGAAAAAATAATTGAAATCAAAATATTTTGAAAAAATATTTTTTCAGAACAGCCCAAGTTTCTGAAAAGTAACGTTGAGCCCCAATGGATCCCAAGCCTAAGTGTGGACAAAAATTTTAAAAATATTTTAAACAATTTATTCAACACTTACGAACAATAATAATGTATCTAGTTATGATTAAAATAACATAAAGATATTATTATTTAGAAATCCCCCCCTCACACAGAGGGCTGTTGTAAATGTAAACAATGAGTGTAAAAACACTAAAATAAGACTCCAGGCACCCAGGCCCGAAATCAGTTACCAAAAATACACCATCTGATGCAAAACAGAGACTTCCAGGGAAGAAACTGCAGAACATCAGATGGTAGATGCAGAACACAACGCCTAACCACCCGTAGGTGAAGACGTAAACATGGGGAAAGAACAGAATTCATTCTGTTATTCAGCTAAAACTCCCAAGAAATTTTAGTAATAATAATTACAGAAACTATGCCAAAAGCATGGGAGAATAGCAAGGGGGAACTTAAAGGACAGGGAGAGAGGAAAAACACTTGAAAAAACAGTGTAACTAAATAATCAGAATGACAACAAAATGGCTGCTGCCTTGAAAATAGGTAACTTAACATAATTTCATTAAAAAATTTTAAGTACAGCCCTGATAATATTCTGTCACACATTCTTTTCCTCTCCTCCTTTTCTATCCTCCTTAGAATCACCATTTCACTAATATTTATGTGTCTGGCATCATTTAAACTGAGATTTAAAAGCACAAAGATCAGTCAGATGTTAACTGATGAAGGGCCAAACTTAGAATGATAAATGGCGCCAATTTCGGAACGTCCTTGACACTGCGCATGCGCAGTAGGGGCGAAGTGTGGAGGGCCTTTCAGGACATGTTTTCTTTAGTTTTAGATGCAAATTTTGGGGATTGGGGGGCAAAATTTGTGTTTGGCCCTATATTTTAAGAGTTAGCACCAGCTATGTCTGGGTCATTGGTACAGTATAAAAATATACCAAATTTCAGAAAAATCGTTCATGCTGTTTTCGAGATTTCGTGTAGACAAAAAAACAAAAAAGAAAAAAAAGAAGAAAAACAAGAATTATTCAAGATTCACCTATTGGAAATAGATGAATCTAAATAAGAATTACTAAAGATTCACCTATTGGAAAAAGTCTTTCTCAAACTGGGTTTGGGAAAGCCTAATAATAAATAAAATAATAAATTTTGGTACCCTGTGTATTTTTTTAAAGGGTTAACACAGGGTTTCCTCTGTAATAGATAGTTACCAAAATAAAATCATCCACAAAAGCTTCATTTAACACCAATTGTTCATTGTAGTACAATGTCTGTAACTGTTCATTAGTGAGTGGTCGAATCTTTGTCGATTCTGAAGCCCCAGGCCATTCTGGATTACCCTCCAGAGACATGTGCTTAGCAGCAGCAATTATTGAATCAAGTTTTGGATATAAAGTAATGGCTGGTGGTGCAGTAGCTTCTTGAACATGGATATCAGATCCTATATCTGCCTCAAGGAATGGAATATCCTTTATCCTACTAGTTTCAATGTTCGTTTCTGGAAAGATGGTCGTGATATCACAAATAATGGCATCTTTTGTAGCATTTACAGCAGTGTCTTCTTTTTCAGGAGATTCAGTATTAATTATATCACTTATAATGTGATGTGATTCTTGACTAATTATTTCACTACAAGCATCTGGTCTTTTCTCTGCCTTATGTTTAATGTTACTTTCCACTGTGGTTGCTGATTGCTCTGAAGAATATGCAAAATTTAATCCATCCCCTTTTTCTTCAAAAGAAAAGAAAGATTCTGACTCATGTTCACCTGTCTTTTTATCATTTTCAGACACATTAGCATCTGCCAAAACATCTCCATTAGTCACTTCACTGATATGAGTAGGTTCGGCATGCTCATTATGTTTATCTGAAGGAAAAGAGAAAAAATTTCTTTTTATATTGAAACAGTAAAAGTACACTCACTATACATTCATTACTAGCGATGAACCGATAATCAGAATCTGCAATCGGTACGAGATTGCCACTATTCCCAGCTGATTGAAGTAACCGGTCATCAATCAACATGCTGTACAACGTTGCATTGGGTACATGTATAAATAAAATGTGTTCAGCCGCTACTCTGTAGTTCTTCATGATGTAAGCATCACAATATAATAAGAAATGAAAACTGGAGAAAAACTAAAAAAAAAAACACTCTTTTTTTGATGGTAAATGATTATTACGCAACATGCAAGTCACCAACACGTTTTCAGTTTGTCAAGTTCATTTTTTAATTCAGTTACCCCCCTTGGTGTAAACACTGAAGATATACATCAAGGGAGGTAACAAGTTGAACAATGAATATTAAATAACATATTCTGATGTCGCGTGTGTCTGTAAACAATGCGCCATATAACTTCACAACACACATTAACATCAAAGTTATTATTCAATTAAGATACAAAGTATGTGTGCTCAGTATCCTCCTGGTTAATACAGTCAAGTGTATTGTATTCTTACATAAAACCATATTAACACTATTTACCAAAATAACTCACAATCTTCACAAAAGAGCAATATCATGTGATTGTATCGTTTATAACGATCTTCCCCAACTCAACTTCCAATGAAAGTGTCAATGACACTGTAGCTCAACTTGTCAGGACATGTACATGTATAGTATATGACACAGCAATGACAAACATCTAGGTAATGACCTGATAACAAATGTACATATAAAGTATTGTAACGGCCTGTACATAAATACTGGCCGTAGCCTGTAACAAATGTATAGGTAAAGTATTGTAAAGGTGGGCAACAGTTAGATGCTAACCTAGAAAAGAAATCTTTGAGTCCCAGAGTTGGTCTGACTGAACCCCAAAATATTTGTTCTCATAGCACAGTGATAACAAAGGCACCCCAAAACACACTCATTCCTGTTCCAAGGTGAAAACAAAGGCACCCAAGAAGATTTGTGAAGATCAGTTCATAAATACGAGCTGTATAGAAGTTGTGACAAAAAACTGATTGGACCTAATTTCGGTACAAGATGGCCACTGGCAGCCATCTTGAATTTTGGACCGCACTCAGAAACACTCGTTCTCATCCCAAGGTGATAACAAAAGTACCCAAGAAGTTTCGTGAAGATCGGTTGATAAATACAGCCTCTAGCCCGAGCCGTATTGACATGTGCACTTACAGTGTATAAGTAGCACTAAATAAATCAAAATTCATCTAATTTGCATAATTTCTGCACGAGAAAAAAACCCGTACTATATGTGATGTATTCCATTTTACTAAACATTCATTCAAAAATTTATTCAAATCAGAACTTTCGTACAGAAGTTCTGTACAAAAGATTGATTGCACTAATTTTGGTACACAATGGTTGCTGGTGGCCATCTTGAATTTTGGACCACACCCAAAAACACTCGTTCTCATCCCACGGTGATAACAAAGGTACCCAAGATGTTTCGTAAAGATCGGTTCATAAATACGGCCTCTAGCCTGAGCCATATAGAAGTTGTGTACAAAAAACTGATTAGACCTAATTTCGGTACAAAATGGCCACTGGCAGCCATTTTGAATTTTGGACCACACTCAGAAGCACTCGTTCTCATCCCAAGGTGATAACAGAGGTACCCAAGAAGTTTCGTGAAGATCGGTTGATAAATACAGCCTCTAGCCCGAGCCGTATTGACATGTGCACTTACTGTGTGTAAGTAGCACTGAAAAAATCCATCAAAATTCATCTAATTTGCATAATTTCTGCACGAGAAAAAAACCTGTACTATATGTGATGTATTCCATTTTACTAAACATTCATACAAAAATTTATTCAAATCAGAACTTTCATACAGAAGTTCTGTACAAAAGACTGATTGCAATAATTTTGGTACACAATGGTTGCTGGTGGCTATCTTGAATTTTGGACCACACCCAAAAACACTCGTTCTCATCCCACGGTGATAACAAAGGTACCCAAGATGTTTCATAAAGATCGGTTCATAAATACGGCCTCTAGCCTGAGCCATATAGAAGTTGTGTACAAAAAACTGATTAGACATAATTTCGGTACAAAATGGCCACTGGCAGCCATTTTGAATTTTGGACCGCACTCAGAAGCACTCGTTCTCATCCCAAGGTGATAACAGAGGTACCCAAGAAGTTTCGTGAAGATCGGTTGATAAATACAGCCTCTAGCCCGAGCCGTATTGACATGTGCACTTACTGTGTGTAAGTAGCACTGAAAAAATCCAAGTTCATCTAATTTGCATAATTTCTGCACGAGAAAAAAACCCGTATTATATGTGATGTATCCCATGGTACTAAACATTCACACAAAAAAATATTCAAGTCAGCACTTTCATATGGAAGTTCTGTGCAAAAATCTGATTGCACCTAATTTTGTACAAAATGGCTGCCATCAGCCATCTTGAATTTCGGACCGCACCCAAAAACACTCGTTCTCGTCCCACGGTGATACCAAAGGTACCCAAGAAGTTTCGTAAAGATTGGTTTATAAATACGGCCTCTAGCCTGAGCCGTATTGGCATTTGCACTTACAGTGCTGAAAGTAACACTAAATACATCAAAGTTAGTCTAATTTGCATAATTTACGTACAAGAAAAAAACTCGTATTATATGTGATGTATCCCATGGTACTAAACATGCATACAAAAAATTATTCAAATCAGTGCTTTCATATGGAAGTTCTGTACAAAAAACAGATTTCTGCATCGTCGGTACAAAATGGCGGCTGGCGGCCAACTTGAATTTCGGATCGGACCCCAAAATACTTGTTCTCGACCCACAGTCATAACAAAGGTACCCAAGAAGTTTCGTAAAGATCGGTTCATAAATGTGGCCTCTAGCCCGAGCCATATTGAATTGTTGATGGACAGACGGACAGATGGACGACGGACAACTGGCCATGGCATAAGCTCAAATTTTGCTTCGCCAAAGCTGAGCTAAAAATGCAAATATTATTCTGGCTAATATTGCCCAGCACTAAACATGCATACTCTGAGAACTTATGTGGTATTAAGCTTTCGTAATTGGCAGATTATCAATGGAATATTGCAGTATGACATGCACGAACAGATTTTCTTGTTGGTCCTATTTCAACCATTGGAATCAGAATTGCCATAATCGGCAGAGAAATAATCAGTTCATAGTAAGTTTTGATAATCGGTTTATCACTATTCATTACAAAAGACAAACATTTCTAATTTGTATTTCAAAAGTTTCCCATTCAATCCACTGTAATACATGTCAATGTCATGTCAGGCAAATTAACTTCTAGTATGGTGCTTTATAATAAAAAGAAGAAAAAAAAACATGAAGCATTCCATATGCCCCTCCTGCAATATTACAGATAGCATATGCTGCCCAAAAAGTTACCTGTGTCAATAACTACATGTATCTATACAAACATAAAACATACTACATACTTATTCAACAAGGGATACATAAAAATTATTGCCATTCATTAAAAATTACTCCCACGGGCAAAAAAAAATATCAATATAAAAACTTAATAGTTTTTTTTATTTCTAAAAGAGCCACAACTATGGACTGTATGCATGGAAGACACTGCAATGTGTGACTATCTTTTCCCCCGTAACTGGCTACCATCATTCCAATGGGCAACAATACCTCACAACCAATACTTAAGTTATAATGCAAAATGGTCACGATGTTTTTCTAGTACTGGGATGCTACCACAGAAATAATGTAGAGACTTCCAGAAATGCAAAACTAGGGAGTCCAAATAATGACTTAAAAACTTGAACAAACTTTAGTCTGAGGCCTTCCCATCACTACGAAGATGCTGTATACAAAATGTGAAAGCTAGGGCTGTCACGATTATTAATCGATTGCTGATAGGTTACAGCAAAATCTATTAGTATTTTTCATTGTCGAAAATCGGTACATTTTACTCAGCTTTAGACATTTAATAATTAAAAGAAAATTTGATGAAAAAACTATTGTTTCTAAAGGTAACGGGTTAAGAGCGTCAACGTGAAACCTCATGAAGCTGTTAGAAGCATTTGTTTTTTAAGAAAAGTCACTCGAAAGTGCGAGAGAACTCTGAAAGTGGAGATCCCGTATGAATTTGATAACTAAATATAATGATTTGTTAACTGTCTAACCAGTTTCGCTCGATTTGAGCTTCGTCAGAGACTTTTGTATTGTGTAGTAGCTCTCACATATATATATATAAAAAGCCTGGCAGTTAGAATTGCCGGGTAGAGGTGGCAGGTAGAACTGCTCAATTGTTATAGCAAAAATTTTTTTGCCGGGAAGGTAAAGCGGGTAGATCTAACAGGTTGATGTGGCGGGTAGAGATCTGCTGAATTAGCGTATGGATAGGTTTAGAGTGTATTGATTTACATTAACTTTTTAGGCAATTATGTCTTTCAGATTTAGCCTAAAGTATGGTAGAAAATTAGGTGACAAGTAAATCACAGAAATCTGGTTGAGATCTATGATGTGAATATGGTATCAAGGTCGTGAATTGCAGGATAAAGAGAACAATAATTTGTTTACCATTATGTTGACCATAGATATTAAAGAAAAATACTAGGGTGATGTCACGCATGCAGCCCGACTGTCCCAGGAATGGCAATGCTTAGACGCAAAATAGTCGGAACCATTTTTTGTTAACAGTTTACCTAACAAATCTGCCATATCTGCACTCGTGATATACAAAATTTGCTATTCAAATTTTATTTTTTCATTTCTCTTCTTCAAAACATACCTCATGACCTATTAATGGAACAAACTTGATGAGCTTGTTCCAATAAGGACTAATAAGCCATGGTTAGAAGTAAAAAATGAAAAAATCTGTGAGTTTAAAAAAGGTTCCGCATGTAGTGACTGTAAATAGTTCAAAATGCATATTCAAGGAAAGAAAAAAAAATGCCTAATTGGGGGGTGGGGGAGGGCGATGGGTGGGGGTGATAATTTGTGTCTGGATTTTTAACCACAAACTTTAACCAAAACTGTAAAAAGCATTTTTGACAAGAGGAAAAAAGAGGTAGTGACTGTAAATAGTTCAAAATGCATATTGGAGAGAATAAAAAAAAAAATGCCTAATGTGGGGGAGGGTGGGGGCGGTGGCGTTTGTCTGGGTTTTTAACCAAAACTGTAAACCAGCATTTTTGACGAAAGAAAAAAAGTCCCTAATTGCCCCCCCCCCCCCCCCTAGGGGGGGGGGGGGGGGGGGGGGGGGGTAACGTAAGTTTTAAAAAAGGTTCCACATGTAGTGACTGTAAATAGTTCAAAATGCATATTGAAGAAAAAAAGAAAAAAAGCCTAATTTGGGGGGGGGGGGGGGGGGGGGGGGGGGGTAGCGGGGTGTTTGTCTGGGTTTTTAACCACAAACTTGGAATCATCCTACCAAGCTACAATGAAATCCCTTTATAATTTTGGCCTGTGGAATATTCTAAAGGTTTTCGGGCTTCAGGCCTCTGTTGCCATCACAGTTGCCCAAAAGGGGACGTTCTCATCTAGACATTTTTTGAAGTCAACCTATCAAGTTACAATGAAATCCCTCCATAAATATGACCTGTAGACTGTGCTAAAGGTTTTCGGGCTTCAGGTCCCTGTTGCCGTCACAGTTGCCCAATCATGCCCAAAAGGGGATGTTCTCATCTAGACATTTTTTGAAGTCAACCTATCAAGTTACAATGAAATCCCTCCATAAATATGACCTGTAGACTGTGCTAAAGGTTTTCGGGCTTCAGGTCCCTGTTGCCGTCACAGTTGCCCAATCATGCCCAAAAGGGGATGTTCTCATCTAGACATTTTTTGAAGTCAACCTATCAAGTTACAATGAAATCCCTCCATAAATATGACCTGTAGACTGTGCTAAAGGTTTTCGGGCTTCGGGTCCCTGTTGCCGTCACAGTTGCCCAAAAGGGGATGTTCTCATCTAGACATTATATGAAGTCAACCTATGAAGTTACAATGAAATCCCTTCATAAATATGACATGTAGACTGTGCTAAAGGTTTTCGGGCTTCGGGCTCGGGCAGCCATCATGGTTGAATGATCGCAACCAATAGGGGACATTCTCATCTGGGCATCATGTGGATTGATTCTACAAAGTTACAAGGAAATCCCTTCATAAATATGACCTGTAGACTGTGCTGAAGGTTTTCGGGCTTCAGGCACCTGTAGCCGTCACAGTTGCCCAATCAAGTCCAAAAGGGGACTTTCTCATGTAGACATTATATGAAGTCAACCTATCACGTTACAATGAAATCCCTCCATAAATATGACCTGTGGACTGTGCTAAAGGTTTTCGGGTTTTGGGCTCGGGCAGTCGTGACGGTTGATAGATCACGCCCAAATGAGGAAATTCTCATGTAGACATCATACAGAGTCATCGTATCAAGTTACAATGAAATCCTTCCATATTAAACATGACCTGCAGACTGCCCTAAAAGTTAGGGGTTTCGGGCTTGGGCAGCCATCACGGTTGACAGATCATGCCCAAATGGGGACGTTCTCATAAAGACATTATACAGAGGCATTCTATGAAGTTGCAATGAAATCCCTTCATAAATACGACCTGTAGACTGTGCTAATGGTTTTCGGGTTTTGGGCTCGGGCAGCCATACCGGTTGACCGATCACGACCAAAAGGGGACGTTCTCAAGTAGACATGACCTAAAACCTGCATATGAAATTTTGTGACGATCAGACAAGAACTACCAGGAAAAGGCTACTTGAAGGTTGAATAAAAAACTTTAACCACAAACTTGAACCAAAACTCCAAATGTCAACAAAACAGGAAAAGAAAAAAAAAAAAAAAAAAAAAAAAAACCCACTTGAACCTTCAGTAAAAAACTTTAACCACAAACTTTAACCAAAACTCTAAAAGTTAACAGATGGACAGACAGACGGACGGACGGACGGACAAAAGTCATTACTATAGCCCTCACTGTAAACAGTCGGGCTAATAAATCACTGTGTTGTTGAGGGGGCGCGGGGGCGCTACAGTAAGCGGTTCTCGTCAGATCACCGAAGTTAAGCAAAGTCAAGCCCGTTTAATCCTCAGATGGGTGACCGTCTGAGCGATCGATTCGGACTCCTCCATTGTGTCCTTGGGCAAGGCACTTTACCCGATTGTCCACATGGGGACACGATGACGCCATGTACTAAGGCGTAGTGCACGTCGATGGTGCACATGTCTTCAACCAATCTGCTGTGCAGCAGTGCAGAGTAACGATATTGGGGAGGTGACAGCTGCTCGTCGTTGCTCGGTGGTTCTCTCCGGGCACTCCGGCTTCCTCCACCCATAAAACGGTCACGGTCATGATTTGCCATTGTGCATAAGTATGTGACCTTAAACACCAATAAATAATAATAAATACTGTGTTGTTGTTTCTTTAAATATATTATTTCTGTTCTGAGGGGTAAGTGGAGCGTGGTATGGTTCAAAGAGAGTCTCTTAAAGGATATCGGTGGCACATCCGAGTACTAGTACTTTGCCGGTGTTATACAGGCTTGAGATGGTGACAGAGTCTGTATCTGGCAGGGTATTGCCCTTGTGTGATGCTATCTTCAGGTGCGGTGATCCGATGTCGGCATTAATATATAGCAGTTGAGAGGGTCTTCACATATTGAGTTGTGCCCTCTTTTAGCGGTCTGGCGTTGCAGGGGTGAATTGAAGCCAGTTCACCCTGTTCATCAGGTGGAATAACATTCATGGTGTTTCTGTTAGTATCTCCCTGATTAGTTGATCTTGCCAGAGTGGGCGTTAAGATCTCCCTCACTGCAATGCCAAGTATATCAGTGTCATTTGTAACTCGTTCAGTTGCCATCTGGTTTAGTTTTATTTGTTGAAGGTATCGTTTACGGTTTAAATGTTTGGTATGGTACTCTTTCCTCTTGAAGGTTAAATTACAGTCATTGCAAGAGTAGAATCCTATTCTTAAATGTTCAACTCTCTTGTGTCGATGCAGTCCCTCTTTGGTCGCATAAATTGCACTGCAGATAGTGCAGGTTTCAGCCATGGTGAATGGTATGACTTGTAGTCGACTCTCTCTCGGTCAAAGTCATTGTTACTAAGTCCTAACTGAGACGTGTTTGCGTCTACGTTGTGCATATTCTCAAATGGACAGGTGGCGTGAAGAACAGAAAGCTATAAAAATTATTAAGCATTAAAAAGTGACTAAAAATCCTTTCTGTTCAAGCCGAGTGGTATGAGCATTTTCAGTGTTTATATCCATTTTATTTCGCATTTACACCTTTGTTTCACAGTATTAGGAGCTTCCGGGTCGAAGTTAAGTACCTGTATAATGCGAAAACTGAGAGCCTCAATGGTGTGGTCATGTTGGTTAAAGTGGAACGCTGTTGGTGTGTCCCTTGTGTGTTGGATATCGGCTAAATCTTGATTTACCAGCGCTGGCGCTGGTAGGTCTTCATTGAGTTTCTGGCACTTGTTTGGGCGGTCCGTCGTTTCCGCCATTAGAATGGTGGTATTGCTAGTACTTGAAACCAAGCTAAGGTCACTGAAAGAGCTTCCAGCCGGTACGTCTGAAGCCATGTCCATCTTGTAGAGTCTAATTGATAAGTATAGGAAAAGTCACTCAAAAGTGCGAGAGGACTTCGAAGGTGGAGATCCCGTATGAATTTGATAACTAAATATAATGATTTGTTAACTGTCTAACCAGTTTCGCTCGATTTGAGCTTCGTCAGAGACTTTTGTATTGTGTGGTAGCTCTCACATATATACTGTAAAAGCAGAAAATTTTGTGGGGTTAAATTTTCGTGGTTTTGTGAATTCAGGCATTTTCGGGGGGATTTAATTTCGTGGTTAGCCGATTTGAAAACATCAATATGATGGTGTCGCTTCTGAGCATAATGTCCTCTAGTATGAAAACACCATTAAAGGAAGAAGCCAGCAATATTGTCCTGTGTGCGATTAATGCCCTATAATGACTTCTAGTAAGTGTCCACCTCTATTAAGTGAATGCACGTGCCAAGTTGCCAACTCGGCCCAACTTTCAAGCACTGAATAGAGAACTGACTCAGAACTCTCTACTTTGTCAGACGGTCAAAATCATTTTGTAAGTTGTAAAACAAATTAACAATGGCCGAAAGAAAAAAGAAGAATCAAATTTGGGATTATTTTGCAATCAGTTCGCCATCTGATAGAAAGGCAAAATGCATTATTTGGCGACAATGTAGCAAGCATAAACCATCAAACAAAAAAAGTACTTTGAATTTGCTTCTCGATTGAGTCGATTCTTGCATTTTGAAATTGATTCGGACTCATTCTTCAGACATCTAATCTCTTTGTGTTAAGTAAGGAAAGATATTGTTGGACCACATTACACAGGTAAGGTTATGGTCAAGATTGAAGAATCAAAATAATTGGGGGTGGGGGGGGGGGGGGGTGGGGGTGGGGGAGTGGGGGGGTTTGCGGTGGGCGGAGGGAACTTGAGGAACTTGACCATAACCTGTACATTGTGATCTAAAAAATAATCTCAGGAATGTTGGATTTGCTTTGTTTCTATTCGGTAAATACTTTTTCCCAGTGACAATTCACTGACACAGCTTTGCACACACCACTGTATTCGTGTATTGCGAACTGCGATAGTGTACAGCCATTCTTGTTGTGGATATTTTTAATCGGATGTTCCGTCGAGATGAGTATGCGCCATTATGCGTGCTTGCGCTGTTCGCTTGATGCTGTGGAAGTCTGACAATCTTAATATTAAAAGGTTGAAAATCGTTGATGGATTATGGTATTTATGGATGATTCGGAGGATCATGTACGATTCGGCCCAGATTTTTTTTTTGGACGATTCGGCCCAGATCTATGGACGATTGGGGCCGGATTACTGGAGGATTCGAACCGAGTTTATGGATGATATGGACCATGTTTATTAACAATCCAAAACAAATTTCTGGGAGGGATGGGGGTGGGGTGGGGGGTGGGGGGTGGAGGGAGGTGCTGGGGGGGGGGGGGGGGTGAGGGCTGAGGGGGGTGGCGCTGTTCAAACTACGCTCAAGACCACTGGGCCCCCCACCCCACACCATCAACTTGACTGAAGTTGACTCAAGGTGCCATCAAATTACTTTGCAAAGACTGGCTTTTCTTTTTTTCGTAACCCCCGTAAATTGGCCGTAATTATCTTGTTCCAAAGCCTGTTCCGAATCATTCGTAAACATGCTCCGAAATTCCAAAACGTCCAATAATCTGGTCCGAATTGTTCAGAAATCTGGGCCGAAACGTCCATAGTACTCCACAGATCTGGGCCGAATCGTCCAAATGAAATCTGGTCCGAATCGTGCATGGTCCGAATCATCCAGATACCTCGGAGATTAGCTTTTAAAGTCAATAAAGTGAAAGTATGCAGGTGGGCTGTGTCGGGCTGGCTTGGTGTTCCAGAACTTCCAGATGAAGGTGACGCCTCCCCCCCCCCCCACCCTCTTTTTCCGCCAGAGAAATAAAAGTTTTTCACACATCTTGACTCTTGAGAGATTGTTCACTCTTTGAAGTCCCTTCGAGGTGGACAGATACAATAGCAAAAACTTGCCGCCATTACTTTGGGGCAGAATAATTTGCATAATTTTATTAATTTTGCGTGAGGCTGTGACTGTGAGCATGGTTATTTAAAATTGTTCACGTTCAATTTGCAGACAAGAGTTACTATCTGGATATTAAATTAATATTATGCAGGCAATAACTATCGTCTATAAATTAGAATGGAATAAGTGAACCACCCGGCTTGCGTTGGTTGACTTATCCATTTTATTTCCCGACCATCGGCGTTACCGATGATTTGGTGTGGGTGTTGAACCGATGCCGATAAGCCATTATCGGCTGATAGCCGATGCTGATGCCAGTGATCGGTACATCACTAGGTCCGACCTCTCCTCGTTGACTCTGAATCCTAGAGACATGAGCAAGCTCAACAGAGTGGCGAAATCCGACTCCAGTAAGGCAGCATTGGAATGCCTCTGGAGGATATCGTGCAGATATGCCGAAATAGTCACCCTGGACTGTGTGCGATGGAAAGCTATCACATGCGACATCAGTCTGGTGAAGGCCCAAGGAGCCAGGTTGAGGCCGAAAGGCATGGCCTTGAGCTGGTAAACTCGCCCCAGAAAAGCGAACCTGAGATACTTCTGTGACGCCCGATGAATCGGAACGTGAAAGTAAGCACCTCGCAGGTCGAAGCTGGAAGCGAAATCTCCCTGGTGAATTGAACGGTGGACCGACCTGAAAGTCTCCATGCTGAACTTTGGAGCAATGATAGACTGGTTCAGGATACTCAGGTCGATAACCGGTCGGAGTCGGTCGTCCTTCTTCGGCACCAAGAATAGGCGGGAATAGAACCCCACTGACTAAATGTTCTTGACGACCTCGATCGCCCCCTTTGTCAGGAGATTGTCTATCTTCGTGGACAAAAGTTCCTGACGTAAAACGTCTGAAGGAACTGTGGTTGGAAGAGGCACCCTGGACAGAGTGGGGTGCCTTCGGAAGGATATTCGCAGCCTGGACCGAACAACATCTAACACCCAAGGATCAGATGTGATGGTGGCCCAACGGTCTGTGCACTCTGCTATCCTTCCTCCAACCTGGGACGAGTCGAGGTGAGGACCTTCATTTTGAGCCCCGACGAGGCCCGCGAGAGGAGAAACCACCTCCTCAACTGAATGAAGAATCCTGATACTTCCCTCTAGTCTACCGACGCTTACCCTTACCCCTTGAGTAAGAAGTAGAAGCGGTGGCAGAAGGATCAGCCTTTTGCTTCGCAGAGGAAGCAGAAGGGTACTTGTTAGGCTTGGAACGGCCCCTGCCTCCCCTAGAAGGCTGATCAAGCTGAAGAAACAGCAGCTGATCTTTGGAATGACGTAGGACGTCATCCGGACCGTCAACACGGAACCATGGAAAAGTTGTGGACCTGCCAAAGAAGCAGATCAAAGAGTAGCGCGCTGCTCCTCAGGAAGGGATCGGCCTGTGTCCAGTACAGAGTCCCTTCTAACTAATTCCAGATTAGCTGTGTTACAGGCATGCATGTGAGTAAGATGCATGAGCGCCTTGGACAGCACACACAAAGGAGCCTGTACCTCGTCAAACTTATCTGGAGGCAGACAAGCAGCTAAAGCTGAGACGACGTGATCTGAGAGAGAAAGCATACCAAGCATCTCTCTCAATAAGCCCAACGTGGACTCCAGAGTCGTCATCGGAATGACGGCAGACTTGGGCTTGGAAAGCCCGAGGGAATTGGAGTCCTGATCCAAAACCGTCAAGAGTCTGGCAGACTGACGGATTGGCGGAATCACAGTAACGATAACGCGCCACAGGCAAAAGGGTGTCAACCCTGGTGAAGAACGGAGCCTTCATAGCCTTGGAACTCAGCTTAGAGTCCAAGGCTGAAAATGCTTCAATCAACTGTACCGACTGGCACGGTCGAAGACACCCAGAAGAAGGTTGCTCCATAGGCTGTTGGCACGTGACCGATGATCGCGGCCTGGCTGACACTGTTGGCTGGTTTGATGGTTTGAGATCCGGAAGGAACCCAAACACAAAATCAAGAGCTGCCCCCCAAGTCCGAAGACTGCTGGCTCTCGACATCAAGCATGTCTGACTCTTCACCTGAGTCGGAAGACACATAGCCCATCGTGGGCAAACCAGCCGATGCCTCCCATGGTGTCGGAACACCAGGGGGATCAGAAAGCGGCATGTTTCCAATCCCAGGAGGTGGCGCCATAGGGGGCACCTGGAAACCACCCGCTGCCTCGCTGGAAGCAACGAGAAGGCTCTTTGACAGAACCTGAGTGAGTAAGGAGAGGGCCTCCCTAAGCTCACTGCCCATACTGGCTGGTTCGACAGGGGAACGAACCGGCAAAGTGGCTTCACCTCTGACCCTCTAAACCAGCGAAGGGTCACGATCCTCCAAAACACCCGACGCGGGACGCCGGTCGGCAGCCGAAACGTCTGAAGGCAGACGTGTATAGGGGTATGACACACCCCGAGGATCAACATAGCGGGAACTCATGAGAGTCACCGCGGACCTCTGCGGGGCAGAAGGTCCAGGCTGCACAAAAGACGTTGGTCCCCCAAAACTGGTTGTGTGGCCAGAATGAGTGGACGGAAACGCCACGGAGTTCATAGTGTCCCCACTAAGAACATCTGAATCCAATAACACAACTGTGGTGCTCGACGGCGCAGAGACCACAGTAGAGGGTCCGGCCGACAGCCACTTCCAACTTCGCCGAGTTGAAGTCAGGGATGGCTGAGGCCGATACCCCCACGTCTACACACCCAGACACCGCAGCAGACCACTGCAGGTAAAAGACTACTGTGCTCAACGGCTGAGAGGACACAGTAGGGGGTTCAGTCGGCAGCCACTTCTGACTTCGCCGAGTTGAAGTCGGGGAAGGTTGAGGCCGATACCCCACAACCACACTACAGACATCCCTGCAGACCCATGCAGGGATAAGCCGAGGCCGGCTAAAAACGGTGCCCAATGACGTTGTAGACGGAACAGCAGTAGCAGCAGATACGACGGTATCTGTTGGAACTGGCGGAAAAGCAGAGAGAGCCACCTAGCTCGGCCTCCAAAGGAGGAGTCACGACCCAAGTGACAGCCTCAGATATCGACTGGAGAGGGCGCACAGTCCCGGAACCAGGCATCTCTTCACCAGAAATCCAACAGCTCCCGCAGTATCCACCACGGTAAAAAACTGCACATTCCCCACGGAAGGGGAATAACTCTCACCAGACATGGTCGAGTCGGGAAGCCCTGAAACCACAGTGTTCCCCCCCCTCCCCCCCGCTGGAGCGGGAGGAGCTGCACATCCCCCACGGAGGGGGAGCAATTCTCACCAGACGTGGTAGAGTTGGGCAGCCCCGTAACAACATCGTTCCTTACCCCCCGCAGGAGCGGGAGGAGCTGCACATTCCCCACAGAGGGGGTAAAACTCACACCAGACGTGGTCCAGTTGGGGGGCCCCCGAAACGACAGTGTCCCCCCCCCCCCAGGGCAAGGGCAAAAGAAATTGCCCGAAAGGAACCGAACTGGAAATAACAGAGGTGAGAGCAGTAGAAGAAAAAGGTGAACTCAACAGAAAGTAGAAGAACACCCTCAACTACGAGAGAAGGTGGCAGAACAAAAACCGGTGGGTACACGACAGAACCCAGACGGTCAACAGGGACCGAAAAAACAGAAATTCAGCCCTCAACAGAGTGAAGAAATCCTGTCCAGACAGTCCCTGATTGACACTTAACTCCAATAACAATTAAATTCATCAACCGAAAAATTCATTGTCGAATCGCGATGACACGATGTCGAAAACAAAACAGTCCCGAAAACGGAATAGCAAATAATATACAATGAGAATGTAGTTGAAAATATAAACAAGAATATATAAAGCACAGTCCTGTTATTATACGATCTTCAGATCCATAATTCCAGTCACAGGAAAACCATTATCGACGAGTTAAAATATCACTGTTACAGAGCAATATGGCGCACATCCACCACGTGTGCGGATAATCAAAAGAATGACGAATTGACGCACTGCACACTGTTTTACGGTAGTTGTGGAGTTGTACTATGGAAGAGTGACCCATACTGGGTGTGTGCCGATGGCGCTCGACCCAGTTTTGGCTTATTTTTTTCATGGTGTTTTTACACCACTTTTCTTTCCCAAATCTCTTGGGAAAGATTAAAATAGAGAGTATTTTATCCGAGTTAGGTTCTTCCACTGTAGTGCAAGCCTGTAGTAAACAATTGAGGTAAGTTGATAAGAAATTAAAAGGCGTGGTCAAACAAAACTTTATCAAATGGTACGTCAATGAAGTGTCAATGTTTGTGTAGAAGGGGGAGCTTTCGCCTTGCGGGCAAAGCGGAAGTTTTAGATAAATAAATATTCCATTGGACTCATTGACCCTAATTAAATGATGTGATGACAGTTTGTGATAAAATGAAATCTATTGTGCTGTCCATGTGTTCATTTAATCGTGTTTAGTTTACTAGCAATACTATTTGAATGCATGTTCATTTTCTTTCATAAATAAAATTTTAGTGTGATTAATTTGTTCTGGCTATTAAAATGTAGTTGGTCAGCAATTTCGTCATTCTGAAATACCATTTTTCATCACCGTGGGTTGAAATATTTTCGTCATAGATGGAGGTGTCATGGGCATAAATTTCATTGGGATTTAATTTTGTGGCTTTTTCTCACCCACGAAAACCACGAAATTAAATCCCTAATGAACTTTTCTGCTTTTACAGTATATAAAAAGCTAGCAAAACGTTAGATCTGACGGGTTGATGTGGCGGGTAGAGATTTGCTGAATTAGCGTATGGATAAGTTTAGAGTGTATTGATTTACGTTAACTTTTTAGGCAATTATGTCTTTCAGATTTTGCCCAAAGTATGGTAGAAAATTTGTTGATAAGTAAATCACAGAAATCTGATTGAGATCTATGATGTGAATATGGTATCAAGGTTGTGAATTGCAGGATAAAGAGAACAAGAATTTGTTTACCATTATGTTGACCATCGATATTAAAGAAAAATATAAATCACTGTGTTGTTGTTTCTTTAAATGTATTATTTCTGTTCTAAGGGGTAAGTGGAGCATGGTGTGGTTCAAAGAAAGTCTCTGTAAAGGATATTGGTGGCATATCTGAGTACTTTGCCGGTGTTATACAGGCTTGAGATGGTGACAGAGTCTGTATTTGGCAGGGCATTTGTCTTTTAGGTACATTCAAAGCTTTGAAGTTCTGAACTTTTGAACCATCAGTGTAATAATGAAGACTGGCCGGAAGTTGCGAATCTGCAAAGTCACGACAGTGTGTCTGTGATGTTCATCCCTCAAAAGTTAGAAAACTCACGTTTGAAATACTGATAAGGTTCTTTCACTTGTATAACTAAAATATCTAAACTCAATCATTTAAACAGAGACATAACTCCTCGCCCCCTCCCCCGGCACAAACACACACACAGAGTAACATTTGTTTCCAAGTTTGACTGGATTTGATCTGCAGTGCAAATGTCAATAGCATATATTTGTCCATCTTATAGTGTATCCGCCCCATTTGTATGACATCAGAACATGCACGTACAAAATGCAATCAAACGAAGGCTCCCCAGTATATGAGAAAGAATACAGAAGCCAAAAGTACGGTTTTCTGAGAACAGCTTTTTCTAGCAAAAATTCTTGCCCTCTCAGAATTTCCATTGTGTGTTCAGACTAAAGAATCAGTGTCGCAAATCCAGTGCAAGATTTGTCAGTAGTTAGTCTTTTGTGATTATTTTATGCTATGTTTTACAAGTCACCAATGACACACTTAATAGGTTAATCACCTGGATTAATACATAAAATGTGCAATGTGAACTATGCTAGAAACAATGCCAGAAGTCCAGCAGGCAATCACATTTTTTGAAAACGATGCGGAGATCGTCTCTGTTATTTACTTGGAGGTAAGACAACTGACTTGAACTTCATTTTTACCGACTTCAAAGAGAGAGGGAGGGATAGGGGGGGGAGGGGGGGGGGGGTCATCTAGGTATTATTAAGTGATTATTATTGATTATTTGCAATGATTAATCGATTCCTAAATTAAATGAAGGTGGAAATGACACTGTAGCCCAACTTGACAAACTTGAACTTGGTAAGTTATAAGTGAAATGGCAAAGATGAAGATTATTGGTACCAATGTTATTAGGGGAAATTTAAATATAGTAGCATTGTGTGTGCACAACGTCATACTAATCCATGCATTTTTAAATGTAAACTGTAAGGCTGGCTAAAGGAAGAATGTTGATACACAAATGCAGTAAGTTCAGAGGTTATTGTAAACAGCAACTTTTTTTTAATCAATAGCTCTTATCTAGAGGTCCCACCTAATGAGCACACCAAGTTCAAAAACAATCCTAAGATAAATGTGCCCTGCAGGCCATATCAAAGAAGAATGCTGATGCACAAATGCAATTAATTAAAAGATTGTGGCTAACAGCAACAGTTTTCGATGGAAATGAAAAGAAAATCAATAGCTCCTATCTTTGTCACCCTGCATAAGCATACAAAGTTTCAAAACAACCTGATAATGAATGTGCCCTCTGAGGCATGTCAAAGGAAGATGTTAATGCACAAATGCACTTAGTCTGAAGGTCATTGTTTGTGGCAATGTTTTTTTTCTTTTTTTATGGAAATTCATAAATATACCCTGCAGAGAGTGCAAAAGGGATAAGTTGCTGCACAAATGCAGTAAGTTCAAAGGCTGGTGACAATGGCGATAATTTTTTATGGAAATGAAAAATGAAAGTGTTAATGACACTGTAGCTCAACTTGTGTAAGACATGTAAATGTATAGTATGTGACACAGCAATGACACACATCTAGGTAATGACCTGATAACAAAGGTATATGTAAAGTATTGTAAAGGTCTGTATGTAAATACTGACCATAGCCTGTAACAAATGTACAGGTAAAGTATTGTAAAGGTGGTTGACAGTTAGACGCTAAACTAGAATAGAAATCTCAATGGGGTTAATGTTACAATGGGGAACCTTGTGTGGTGCATCATAAACCAAATGTTAGTAACTGTTTTGGCCTGTTTGATTCAAACCCTTCTAAGGTTGATTCATACTAATAAATATTTGCCAAGTCATTCTTAAAATATATGTATTTGAATTTTTTATCTTTAGCTCTAAGGTTCCCACGGGTGAGGAGGTTTTATTTTTCTCATTGGAAATAGAAAATCGGGTTGTGCTAATAATGTTTACCTTCCCCAAACAACATCAAATATTAACACAGGAACTTGGCTTCAACACATCTGAATATACATATCCTAGGGATACTGAATTCAAGAAACATTATTTTGTCTGGTGTTTTTGGAAAGGAGTTTTAATTATCTCCCTTTTTAAGACCCAAGTGGGTCTGACTGAACCCCAAAATATTTGTACTCATACCACAGTGATAACAAAGGCACCCAATAAATTTAAAGCAAACATTACTGACATAAAAAATCTTCTTTACACGTTTTGTACAAAAAATGTAATACATACCACTCCTGTAAATATGACTGCCGACAGGCATTTTGAATTTTTTGCCGAGCCCAAAAGCACTCGTTACCATCCCATGATGATAACAAATGTAGTCCTAGAAGTTCTGTACAAAAAACTGATCGCACCTAATTTCGGTATAAAATGGCCGTCAGCAGCCATCTTGAATTTCGGACCACACCCAAAAACACTAGTTCTCATCCCAAGATGATAACAAAGGTACCAAGAAAGTTTTGTGCACTTACTGTGTATAAGTAGCACTGAATAAATTAAAGTTCATCTAATTTGCATAATTTCTGCAAGAGAAAAAACCCTGTATTATATGTGATGTATTCCATGTTACTGAACATTAATTCAAAAATTTATTCAAATCAGAACTTTCATACAAAAGTTCTGTACAAAAAACTGATTGCACTAATTTCGGTACAAAATGTTTGCTGGTGGCCATCTTGAATTTTGGACCGCACCCCAAAACACTCGTTCTCGTCCCATGGTGATAACAAAGGTACCCAAGAAGTTTCATAAAGATCGGTTCATAAATACGGCCTCTACCCCGATCCATATAGAAGTTCTGTAAAAAAAAACTGATTGTACCTAATTTTGGTACAAAATGGCAGCCGGCAGCCATATTGACTTTTGGACCACATCCAAAAACACTCGTTCTCATCCCAAGGAGAAAACAAAGGCACCCAAGAAGTTTTGTGAAAATCGGTTCATAAATACAGCTCCTAGCCCAAACCGTATTGACATGTGCACTTACTGTGTATAAGTAGCACTTAATAAATTAAAGTTCATCTATTTTGCATGATTTCTGCATGATTTCTGCATGAGAAAAAATTATATGTGATGTATTCCATGTTACTAAACATTCACACAAAAATTTATTCAAATCAGAACTTTCATACAGAAGTTCTATTAAAAAAACTGACTGCACTAATTTCAGTACAAAATGGCTGCTGGTGGCCATCTTGAATTTTGGACTGCACCCAAAAACACTTGTTCTCGTCCTACGGTGATAACAAAGGTACCCAAGAAGTTTCGTAAAGATCGGTCCATAAATACGGCCTCTAGCCCGAGCCGTACTGAATAGCTGATGGACGGACAGATGTCCAGACGGACAGTCAGACGGACCATGGCATAACCTCAAATTTGACTACGTCAAATATGAGCTAAAAATCAATAGCTCACATCTAGAGGTCACCCTGAACACACATACCAAGTTTCAAAGTGATCCAATCATAAATGTGCCCTGAAGGGTGTGTCAAAGGGAAATATTGAGGTCTGACTAAACTAAGTTCAAAGGTTAGCAGCAACATTTTTTGATAGAAATGAAAGAAAATCGATAGTTCCCATATAGATGTCAACCCACACAAGCACACCAAGTTTCCAAGCGCTCCAATCATAAAATGTGCTCTGCAGGGTGTGTCAAAAGGAAATACTGATGCATAACTGCACTAAGTCCATCAAAGGTTGTTGCCAGCGGGAACATTTTTTAACGAACAAGGAAGAAAATCAATAGTTCCTATCTAGAGGTCGCCCCAAACAAGCATACCAAGTTTCAAAGTGATCCGATCATAAATGTTCCCTGCAGGGTTTGCCAAAGCAAAATATTGATGAATAACTGCACTAAGTTCATCAAAGGTCGTTGCCAATGGCAACATTTTTAGACAGACAAGGAAGAAAATCAACAGTTCCTATCTAGAGGTCGCCCCAAACAAGCATACCAAGTTTCAAATTGATCCGATCATAAATGTGCCCTGCAGGGTGTGCCAAAGGAAAATATTGATGCATAACTGCACTAAGTTCATCAAAGGTCGTTGCCAATGGCAACATTTTTGGATGGACAAGGAAGAAAATAAAAAGCTCCTATCTGGAGGTCACCCCAAACAAGCATATGAGGTTTCAATGCAATCCGATCATAAATGTTCCCTGTTGGGTGTGCCAAAGGGAAATATTAAGGTCTAACTAAACTAAGTTCAAATGTCATTGCCAGCTGCAACATTTTTTGACGAAAATAGAACAATGAGGATAGCTCTCATCTATAGGTCACTCCAAACAGGCACACCATGTTTCAAAGCGATCTGATCATAAATGTGCACTGCAGGAAGTGCTAAAGGGAAATATTGATGCATAACTTTGAAGGCTATTGCCAGTGGCAACATTTTTTGATGGAAATCAAAGAAAATCAATAGCACCCATTTAGAAGTAACCCCAAACAAGCATAGCAAGGTGCAAACCTATCCGATCATTTAGGTGCCCTGTAGAGAATGCCAAAGAAATATATTGATGTCTGAGTTAACAAAGCTCAATGGTCATTGAAGAAAATCAATAGCTCCCCTCTGGAGGTCACAACAAGCATACCAGGTTTCAATGCAATCCAAATCATAAATGCTCCCTGTAGGGTGTGCCAAAGGGAAATATTGAGGTCTTACTAAACTAAGTTCAAAGGTCGTTGCCAAATTTTGGACGTACGTACACAGGAGTCCATTTTTTTATTGCATGTAGTCACTCTAAATCCTTCAAAATGCATTTTGGGACAAGGATAAAAAATTGGCTAAATGACCAAGGGGGAGGAGGAGGGAATTTATTAAGAGTCAATATTTTTTTCTTTCAAAATGCATTTCAGAGCAAAGAAAACAAGAGGACCCCATGGGGCCTGAAACACTCACCTTGAACAGAACACAAAATAAACAGAGTCCAAGAATGAGTCTACATTAAGCAATCTATTAAGCAATCCATCTCCATAGGATCCATTGTCAATCCTTGAGACCCTCAGGAGTGACAAAAATAGTCCGAGCATCATGCCTTTTCTTCAGTTGATCATAATGTAAAATGTGGAGATCCCCTATGAAGCCCCTTGATACAACCTACGTGGATTAATCTTAGTTGCACACCTCTAGAGGGTACTGAATACAAAATTTTGAATTCTTTAGCTACATGGCCAATTCTGGATCCCGTATGGAGCCAAAATATTAATCCAGGCTCTCGATCTGAACAAAGTTGAATCTGACCTCCCAAGAGATGTTGTATTCCAAATATGAAAGCATTGTGACCATTGGATCTGAAGAAGAAAAATTTTAAAGAAATTTCCTCATATTGCACCAAGTTAAAATTTGGGCTACCATAACAAGCCCAAATATTAACCTATGAATTCGATTTGAACACACTTGAATCTGATCCCCTCGAGATGTTGTATTACAGTATACCAAATATGAAAGCACTTTGACTAGTGGATTTGAAGAAGATTTTAAAGAAATTTCCTCATATTGCAGTAAGTTAAAATTCGGGCTACCATAGGGAGCCCAAATATTAACCCAGGAAACCAATTTGAACAAACTTGAATCTGACTGCCCTAGAGATGTAGTAATCCAAATATGAAAGGATTCTGACAGGTGAATCTGAAGAAGAATATTTTTTAACAAATTCCTTCATATTGTACGAAGTTAAAATTCCCATATGGAGCCCAAATATTAACCCAGGCACTCAAATTGAACAAACTTGAATTTGACCCCCTAGAGATGTTGAAAACCAAATATGACTGGTGGATCTGAAAAAGATTTTTAAAGAAATTTCCTCATTGCACTAAGTTAAAATTTGGAATACCACAGCGACCCCAAATATATACCTAGGGACCTGATTTGAACAAACTTGAATCTGACCCCCTTGAGATGTTGCATACCAAATATGAAAGCATTCTGACTGGTGGATCTGAAAAAGATTTTAAAAAATTATCCCCCGTATTGAACATAGGAAGCCCAAATATTAACCTAGGGACGTGATTTGAACAATCTTGAATCTGACCCTCATAACAATGATGTATACCAAACATTAAAAGATTCTGACTTGTTGTTCTAAATAAGAAGATTTTTAAATAATATTCCCCATATTGTCCAAAGTTAAAAACTAGTTAAAAACTCGGGCTCCTGTATTGAGCCCAAATATGAACCAATGGTCTTTACTTTAACAAACTTGTATCTGACCTGCCCTATGAATGCTGTTTACTGAATATCAAAAGATTCCGATCATTCTGGTGAAAAGATTTTTTTTAATTTTTGTAAATATGCTGACTCAGCATTGTTTTGATGCCCTCTACAGAACACTCTAACATAACCGATGGCAATTTGCTTTTACCTTTCAATTCAATTGTTCCTAAGAATGCTTCATACCAAAAAACAGCTCTCTGTTCTGTGTGGTATGGGAAATATAGCATTTGAAAATATTTCTATTTTTAGCTCCTGGGGTTCTTGGCATGTGTCAGGTACTTATGAACCAATAATACCACATACCAAATTTGGTTCAAATCGGCCCTCGGTTCAGAAAATAGAAATTTTGGGCGAGGCCAAAAATCTTATCCCTCCCATTACAAAGCCAAATATTGCTTTATGAACCGCGTTTGAACAAACTTGATTCTACACCTCAAAAGGAAGCTCCATTACGAATATCAAGTCAATGTACTCCCTGGATCATAAGAAGAAGATTTAAAAATATTTTGGAGCATTTTCCCCCAACCGCTCCCTATGGGTCTGGACATGCGAAGTTGAACAAAAATGCAATGCCTCTTTGGGATCATCACTCACACAAACTTTTACTTGAATTGGCCCAGTGGTTTTGGAGAAGACAGAAACATGTTGTTGACAGACGGCAGATGGACGACGAACAGACGACAGATGACAGATGGAGAGCAATGAGATTAGCTTAGCTTGACTTTGTCAAGATAAGCTAAAAACTGCCTAATTGGCATGCCATAACAAGCATTACACAATATTTTTTAACAAAAGGCAATAACTCCCATCATTTCCATTGGATATCGCTGGTCATCGAACTTTACGTAGACATTGTTGGTATAGAGCCTTATACCAAAAAGAATTGAAATCTGGTTTTTATTGTTAAAGTTATACCATAAACAAGCATTACATGATATTTTTTATTAAACAAAGTGCAATAACTGACAGAATTTTCATTGGATATCACTGGTCATCGAACTTGACGTAGACATTGTTGCTATAGAGACATACAGAAAAAAGAATTGAAATTCATTAACTATTGTTCAAGTTGTGCCATAAACAAGCATTACACAATATTTTTTATTAAACAAAGGGCAATAACTCCCATAATTTTCATCAGATATCACTGGTCATTGAACATCACATAGACATTGTTGCTATAGAGGCATATACCAACAAGAGCACCGCCTAGCGGGACATTATACGCCCGTTTTGTATTTTTGAAGGGTTGGGGTAAGGATGGGGGTGAGGGTGAAAATTGTTCGAGCCAACCCCATATTTGAACTTGACCTGTATTTTGTTGTGATTAAACAACATACCAAGTTTGGAACAAATAGGAAAACAAATATTAAAAGTTATCATCCGGAAACCAAATATTTGATGCATTCTATGTCCAACAAGGGCCATAATTCAGGGGAACTTCGAAGTTCGAACTGACCCCATATTCGAACTTGACCAGTCTTTTGTTTTGATTAAACCACATACCAAGTTTAGGAGTCAATCGAAAAAAAAATACTAAAGTTATCATCTGGAAATCAAACGTTGACGAATGGACAGACCGATGGATGGACATATTTATGGACAAATGGACAGACAGACAGACTGATTCCATAATTCGACAGTTTTTCAACAGGCGTATAAAAAATGAAAGTGTCAGTGACACTGCAGCTTAACTTGTGTGTTGTGTTTGATGAAAAGGATAATGTTCAATGTTTATGAAGGGAGCGTGGTGGCTCAGTAGGTAGAGGTGCAGGCTGCAAACCGAGAGGTCCTTGGTTCAAATCCCACCTGCGGCAACCGTGTTGTGTCCTTGGGCAAGACACTTCATCTCCATTGCCCGCGTGGGGGCACGATGACACCGTGTACTAAGGCGTACTGCACGTCGATGGTGCGCATGTCTCCAATCAATCTAACGCGAGTTACGATGTTGGGGAGCTGGCAGCTGCTCGTCGTGGCTCGGTGGTTCTCTCCGGGTACTCCGGCTTCCTCCACCCGTAAAACTATCACGGTCATGATAAGCCATTGTGCATAAATATGTGACCTTAAACATCAATAAATAAATAAATAATGTTTATGAAAGGATTATGAAATAAGACAAGAATTGTGATAATTGGGAATATGTTCATTTCTGTTCTCTGTATGCTATGTTTTTGATAAAAATAATATGAGGTGTACACTGTACTAAAAAGCTGAGGGGTAGGTTAATATGACCTCACAGTTAATGTATCTAGCCCTCACAGTTAACGTATATCAACGAAAGTTACCAAGTTACAGTGAAATTATTCCAAAACGAGTCATCGTATCAAGTTACATTGAAATCCCTTCATAAATATGGCCTGTAGACTGTGCTAAAGGTTTTCGGGCTTCGGGCCCCTGTAGCCGCCAGTTTCCCAAAATTCGTCCAAAGGGGACGTTCTCATCTAGACATTATATGAAGTCAACCTACCAAGTTACAATGAAATCCCTTCATAAATATGACCTGTAGACTGTGCTAAAGGTTTTTGGGCTTTGGGCTCGGGCAGTCATCATGGTTGAATGATCGCAACCAAAAGGGGACATTCTCATCTGGGCATCATCTGGAGTGATCCAACGAAGTTACAATGAAATCTCTTCATAAATATGACCTGTAGACTGTGCTCAAGGTTTTCGGGCTTCGGGCCCCTGAAGCCATCACAGTTGACCAATCACGACCAAAAGGAGATGTCATCATCTAGGCATTATATGGAGTCAAACTAACAGGTTACAATGAAATCCTTCCATAAATATGACCTATAGACTATGCTAAAGGTGTTGGGCTCGGGCAGCCATCAAGGCTGAATGATCGCGACCAAAAGGGGACGTTCTCATCTAGACATTATTTGGAGTCATCCTACCAAGCTACAATGAAATCCCTTCATAATTATGACCTGTAGACTGTTCTAAAGGTTTTCCGGCTTCGGGCCACTGTAGCTGTCACAGTTGCCCAATCGTGTCCAAAAGGGGATGTTCTCATCTAGACATTATATGAAGTCAAACCTACCAAGTTACAATGAAATCCCTTCCTAAATATAACCTGTAGACTGTGCTAAAGGTATTCAGGCTTTGGGCTCGGGCAGCCATGATGGTTGAATGATCGGAACCAAAAGGGGACATTCTCATCTGGGCATCATCTGGAGTGATCCTACGAAGTTACAATGAAATCCCTTCATGAATATGACCTGTAGACTGTGCTCAAGATTTTCGGGCTTCAGGCACCTGTAGCCATCACAGTTGACCACTCACGACCAAAAGGGGATGTCATCATCTAGGCATTATATGGAGTCAACCTAACAAGTTACAATGAAATCCTTCCATAAATACGACCTATAGACTATGCTAAAGGTCTTTGGGCTCAGGTAGCCATAAAGGCTGAATTATCACGACCAAAAGGGGATGTTCTCATCTAGACATTATTTGGAGTCATCCTACCAAGTTACAATGAAATCCCTTCATAATTATGACCTGTAGACTGTTCTAAAGGTTTTTGGGCTTCAGGCTCCTGTAGCTGTCACAGTTGCCCAATCGTGTCCAAAAGGGGACGTTCTCATCTAGATATTATATGAAGTCAACCTACCAAGTTACAATGAAATCCCTTCATAAATATGACCTGTAGACTGTGCTAAAGGTTTTCGGGCTTCGGGCTCGGGCAGCCATCATGGGTGAATGATCGCAACCAAAGGGGACAGTCTCATCTGAGCATCATCTGGAGTGATCCTACGAAGTTACAATGAAATCCCTTCATAAATATGACCTGTAGACTGTGCTCAAGGTTTTCAGGCTTCGGGCACCTGTAGCCATCTCAGTTGACCAATCACGACCAAAAGGGGATGTCATCATCTAGGCATTATATGGAGTCGACCTAACAGGTTACAATGAAATCCTTCCATAATATGACCTTTTGCCTATGCAAAAGGTTTATGGGCTCAGGCACCCATCAAGGCTGAATGATAGCGATCAAAATGGGACGTTCTCATCTAGACATTATTTGGAGTCATCCTACCAAGTTACAATGAAATCCCTTCATAAATATGACCTGTAGACTGTGCTAAAAGTTTTTGGGCTTCGGGCCCCTGTAGCTGTCACAGTTGCCCAATCACGTCCAAAAGGGGACTTTCTCATCTAGACATTATATGAAGTCAACCCAACAAGTTACAATGAAATTCCTCAATAAATATGACCTGTAGACTGTGCTAAAGGTTTTCGGGTTTTGGGCTCGGGCAGTCGTCACGGTTGGCAGATCATGCCCAAATAGGAAAATTCTCATCTAGACATTATAAGGAGTCATGCTATCAAGTTACAATGAAATCCTTCCATATTAAACATGACCTGCAGACTGTGCTAAAAGTTTTTGGGTTTCGGGCTTGGGCAGAATCACGGTTGACAGATCATGCCCAAAAGGGGACATTCTCATCTAGGCATTATACAGAGGCATCCTACCAAGTTACAATGAAATCCCTTCATAAATACGACCTGTAGACTGTGCTAATGGTTTTCGGGTTTTGGGCTTGGGCAGCTATACCGGTTGACCGATCGTGACCAAAAGGGGACGTTCTCATCTAGACATGACCCCAAACATGCATATGAAATTTTGTGACGATCAGACAAGAACTGCGGGGTGTAGCCCGTGCTAAAGGAAAATGTGAACAGACTCACAGACTAACAGACTTCCGCACATAGCTGATGGCAATAGCTTATCTTGACTTTGTCAAGTGAAGCTAAAAATCAGTCAGGCCATACTAAAGTTATAATCCAGAAAACACAAAATGCACAAATTCAAGAGGAATAACTCTGGAAAGGTACATGCAATTTTGGCCGAAAGTGAACTTGAGCTGTGCTTTGTGGTCATAAACAAAATCTGAGAATTTAAAACAAATTAGTCAAGGCAAACTAAAGCTATCATCCGGAAACCACATAATTCACAAATTTGCAATCATTCAAGGGGAATAACTATGGAACGATACATGCGATTATGGCCAAAGGTGAACTTGAGCTGTGCTTTGTGGTCAAAAACAAAATCTGAGAATTTGAACAAATCGGTCAAGGCAAACTAAAGTTATCATCCGGAAACCACGAAATCCACAAATTTGCAATCATTCAAGGGGAATAACTGTGGAAATGTATATGCGATTGTGGTCAAAATTGAACTTGAGCTGTATTTTGTGGTCAAAAACAAAAAACTGAAAATTTGAAATAAATCGGTCAAGGCAAACTAAAGTTATCATCTGGAAACGAGAAGTTGAGTTAAATTCCCATAAATAAAGGGCCATAACTCTATTGCAAATGGGCCGCTAGAAACAGAAATGGAACCCATCCTGTATTTTGTCATACTAAATCCACATGCCAAATTTAACTCAGCTCAAACCATTACAACTAAAGTTATCGTCCGGAAATGAAATGTGTCCATGGACGGACAGACAGACGGGTGGAGAGACCATTCACATAATACGTCCCGTTTTTCAAACGGGCGTATAAAAACAACATTTGAAAAATTTGGTGTCAATCCCTCAAGGCGTTCGGCTTTAAATGAACGGAAACCAATTTTTTTGCCATAACTCTGCAGCAGTGGCCTGAGAAACACCAATATCGAACTTGACCTGTATTTTATTGCTACAAACAACATCTGAAAGTTTGATGTCGATCCGTCAAGGCGTTCGACTTTACATGAAGGGAAACCAATTTTTTTCTAAAGATTGTGTTTTCAAAGGGCCATAACTCTGCAGCGAATGGACTGAGAAACACCAATATCGAATTTGACCTGTATTTCATTGCTAAAAACAACATCTGAAAAATTTGGTGTCAATCCGTCAAGGCGTTCAGCTTTAAATGAACGGATACCAATATTTTTAGAAAAGTTAAAAAATTTATAGTAATTTATATATTTTTTATACTTACCAATGACCCAGACATAGCTGGTGCTAACTCTTAAAATATAGGGCCAAACACAAATTTTGCCCCCCAATCCCCAAAATTTGCATCTAAAACTAAAGAAAACATGTCCTGAAAGGCCCTCCACACTTCGCCCCTACTGCGCATGCGCAGTGTCAAGGACGTTCCGAAATTGGCGCCATTTATCATTCTAATAACCAGTGCCTGGTAAGCGCTATGTACTCAGCGGGGAGGCAAGAGTTCCCAACTCCTGGGAGGGCCATCCCCGTCTGGGTCATTGGTAAGTATAAAAAATATATAAATTACTATAAATTTTTTAACATTTTTATACTGTACCAATGACCCAGACATAGCTGAATAGTAAAAAGGCTGGAGGGCCAAGGACATAGAGCAAAATGGAATACGCTCAATAAAATAAAATAGAGTCATCCCCTGTAGGGGAAAGAAGTAATAGGCCTTACATGTATCTTTCTTATTTATGATAAATTAGAAAGATACAACACCTTCCAAAAATTGAGCTTCATACATCCATGTACTCTATTAATATCCAATAATCCTTATACTAATAATTTTTAAAGTAAGCCAATAATAAAGTAAGTCTAGAGAATAGAGACTCTTATACTCCTAAAAGTGTGTGAGAATTGCATAATCATGTCCGTTGACATATGCAATATTCAAAAGCTATACTTTAAAAACTAAGACTTGAATGAATTTTATAAACTTAAACTTCTCACTAAACAACCATCCCAATAACAGCTCAGAATTACTAACTCCGGAGGAGGTATCCCCTTGTTTTCATAGTAAAAAACAAGTGACCCAAGGGAACACCCTCCCCCCCCCCCTTTTTCTTGCCCTGGGTCAAATAGCCCAGAGCGAAGAGGGCAGCCGAACGGAGACACTGCCGAAACAGACAGCCTACCTAGCTATAGTAGCAACTGTTAAGTGAATGACATTCTGAGCAGTAGAGAATAGACCTAACAATAGAGGCCTCCAGAAATGGACTCGATATTTCTGAGATAAAATTCATGAATGGATGGCTGAGCGCAATGAGCAGCCTTCAAAAATCTATAATAGCAACACTATTAATGTAAGCCCAAGAAGTAGAAGAACTCTTACTTCATGAGCCGAAATCTTAAGCACAACTGCTAAGCCAATGATATACCATAAGCAGTACGCTAGTTAATAGAATCCATTAACAATAAAATGGAGCGTAACGTCCTTCTACTAGACATCAAAGACAGAAGAAGCTTACGCCCTTGTAATAAACAGATATCTGTTTATAAATACATAAACTGTACCCGGAAAGAGTAAAGGCCTATGCCCATACGAAGACGGAAGGACCTTAAAATAATAGGTTCCGGATAATAGAAGCCTAACTCTTATGCAACAATCCAACCTAAATAGTAATGGAAGTATTGATTCCGAAACTATGAAAGTGAAAATCATCCATCGATAGTGCATGAAACTCACTGACTCTACAGTAAAAGAGAAACCAACAGAATTACTGTCTAAAAGGTCAGAATTTGAAAACTACTGTTTCCAGAGGCTCAAATGATTACTTAGCTAAATAAGAACCGAAGTTAAAATCCGTATAGGAATTTAATCTAAAGATTCTAAGTCTATTTATCAAAAAGTTACTAACTGACTTAGATAAAGAGACAAAAGACTCAAATGTAAACTATCGTAGAGTGCATAGGTATGAGGTAACATAAACCTATAACCTAAATAACAACAGGCTGCAGTAGATCTTGTGAAACAAATATACTAAAAAATAGCAATGAGTAGTATGGAGGGATCAACCATATGAACATAATGATCCCTACACCACGACGGAAGAGCCTCCACTTTAGTCGCATAGAATAGCGAAGAAGAGGATCTCCTATAGTAAGAAATCGCGTCCAAAGCTCGTCCAGTACAGTGCTTACAATGCAATATGGACCACACAACGGAATACATGAAGGTTGCGACCTTGCTGGTTGTGATAAAGATGACACGATTTACCCAGTGAAAAAAGATCCTCACATAGAGGAAGATTTCACGTTAAGATCCACAGTAGACAAGAGAGTAAATTACTCATGATCTCTGTGAAGATAGAGATGCTATCAACAGAAATGTATTGTGGTTGTTTATCTTAGCAATACCTGCTAAAACAACAGCGCCGGAGGATACGCGTATCCTATCATTCCGTCCTATAGATCAATAGAGCGTTAACAGTATTAGCTCAGAGATCTGGACAAGCCAACACATACGTCTGCAATTGATTAGCAAGCTGTGTCATAAATAAAACATCATTGGGCGCTCCCATAGATAGCAAATCTGATTAAATACTTGTTTGTTGAGAGTCCATTCTGACAGCAACAAGCGACCCGTAAGAGAACGGGAGTGCGATAAAACAATCAGACGACCCAGAATATGACGGACCAAAACTGAACTTGGTGTAGTATAACCAACAGACGGATTCTTTCCATTAAATTGAATAACGGAAACGAAAGAGTGCCTCCCTGGTTCCGGAGATACGCCACTACTGTCGAATTAAAGGACAGGAATTTGGGCATGCGTTTCTGAATAATGTTCATGCAATGACATAAAGCAAGCCTAAAAAACATTATTCCGCGGAAGTTAAACTGATAGTTAAAAGACTGCGGAACCCAAAGACCCTGGCACTTCGAATCCGTAGGGATCAGTATATAGCCCAATCTGTTTGACTGGCAACCGTCATAACAGCCACACTCGGGTCCGGCAACTGCGGCGGCACTCTCTGAGTCAACCACCGAATGTTTGCCCCAGTCTGAATCTCTTGTAACACTAGATAGACAAGAGAATGTATAAATCAAGCAATTCATGGATTGCTGGAAAGTTGCCGTCGAAGAGAAGCTCCTCCGAGAACGAAGCGACTCTGAGAGAGTTCTTAACCTACTATCCACGCGTGGATGTAGCTAGGGCTGCATCACGTCTAACCAACTCCTATCAGCCACTGAAGGGCGGAGTTATACGTGAACAAACTACTGCCCTCAAAAGAAATTACATTGAGAATAATATCCCGTAAATCTTTTCTTGAAGACGTAATGATAACGCCTCAGTAAGGCGGATTACGTATAATAAAGCGTCTAAGTTAAGTCTACTATACATAATGTCGTTCCCAACATTGAAATTGGAAAAGACATAACGGCGAAAAGAATATATGCAGTCTTTAATCACACCGTCTAGACGCATATGAACTCTCGGTATGCCCTGCTCTGCCAAAATAAACTATATGTAAAAAAGATAAAATGGCAGAAATGAGCCACGCGGACAAGAAACTAAACTATCATGCTTAGTAGCAGGCTTGTATATATATATAAATATATAGCGTCGAAAAATAAAACACATGTTGTAATGACAATATTGGACTGCGTCGGTAAGTCAGGGACAAAGTCCCTGTACCGATCGAAAAATCCGAGTCCAATGACGCTATAAGTCTCTTATCCAAGATCGCAGCAATGAAGTCCGAAAAATAATCACTGGAAGAAATGCCAGAAGATATGAAAGGCATCTTCCGATACTACTAAAGGGAAAACTCGAAATCTTTCGAATCCCTTTCGCCATCCTGTCGGACCCTATAAAGCGTTCGGTCGTCCGTAGCTTGATGCAACCGCGGACCGCACCGACCCAGCGCCGTCGGATAATTCCTGATTCGACCGAGAAACCGTCAATTGCTGGGATGCTGCGAAACAACTGTGCTAACTCGGATAGCACGTCCGTCACTGAGGCCTGAGGAGCAGCGGTCTTACGATGCATTGCCGCAGGAAACTCCGAGATCGTTACCCCGTGCATACTTCCAATATGCGAGCGAACGGAGTGTATAAGCCACGTGTCCCTTGGCTACCGGATGGCGCGACCTATTTGCTGTGGAATCACTGAATGCCGAAACTGATCGGATACTCGAGGTCACGTAGCCAATGTGCGGTCGTGTGCCCTGCTGTGAGGATGAGGAAGCATTAAAGACAGTCTCTCGGACTGTCAATATAACGGAGCGTCCCGAGCAACGGACATATGCTCCGAATGTAAAATATCTGAACCACAACATGCGGTCCCCTATGTTGTTGGCTTCCTCCGATCTGTCCTCAATCTGCCGTCACTGGGTGAGTACTAAAGTAATTAAAGTGCTCGCATCACCCAAATCTCCTTCCTAGACCGCAACGGACGAACCCGGCAGCCGAACCATTCGATGAATGTACGCTACACCGGGTGAGCTAGCGAATGTCACTCCGTAAGCGATAGACATAATCCATGAGCACTTATTGCCGCTAACTCTTCATTAACTATGACAACAGAGGCACACTTTTGAAAGACATCTCCATAACTCTTCGAACAAGAAACCAGAAATGCTTGGATAGCAAGCATAAAATAATAATATATATAGCGTCGTTCAATAATTCGAAAGTTTGTGTGACATTATTGGACTATGTCGGAACTGAGGGACGATGTCCCTGAACCGAACCAAAAATTTCTAAGTCCACCGACGCTATCAGTTTCTTATCCGGCATCGCAGCATATGTTGTTCCGAAAGGGAAAGCTTGAAATCCACCGAATCCCTTTCGGTATCCCATCGGACCGGATGAAACTTTCGGACGTCCGTACCCGCTTCCGCGGAGCGTCCCGACCCAGCATCGTCGGATAAAATAAATGCGACAGATTCAGTTGATGCTGGGATGCTGCGATAAACTGTGCTATTAAGGAAAGCACATCCGTTCCCGAGGCCTGTGCAGTAGCGGACTTACGATGCATTGCCGCTGGAAGCTCCGTGTACGTTGACTCCCGCACACTTTCTATGCGAACGTCTGGAGTCTGCAGGCCTCGAGTCCCCGGCTACCAACCCAGCGCTGTCGGATAATTCTCGATCCGACACCGTTTCTGTCGGCTGCTGGGATGCTGCGATAAGCTGTGCTATGTGCACAAGAATGTCCGGCGTCGAGACCTGCGGAGGCACAGTCTATCGCTGCTTCGCCGAGGGCAGCTCCGCATCAGATGGCTCCCGCATACTTTTCCTATGCGAACGTCCGGAGTCCATCGGTCTCGAATCCCTGGCTGCTGGATGGTGTGACCTGGTCGCCGAAGAATCCTTGATCGGCGAAGCTGGTAATATATCGGCGGTCACGCAGCCAAGGTGCGGTCGTGTGCGCTGACGAGAAGAGGAAGCCTTAGCAGTCTCAGCGGACTGCCTATACAACGGAGCGTCCCGAGCGACGGACGTATGCTCCGCTAACTACACATTTGTACCACAACATCTGGGGCCAGATGTTGTTGAACGAGAGAGGGGCCTCTCTCGCTTGCCGTCCGGATGGACCGGAACGAGCTATGAACCGGACTAAAAGGCTTCCTCCGTTCTCCCTCCGATCCGCCGTCACTGGGTGTGCATTAAGTTAATTTTATAGTGCTCGCATCACCCCAAAATTCCTTCTAGACCGCAACGGACGAACCCGGCTGCCGAACCATTCGGTGAATGGACGCTACACCGGGCGAGCTAGCGGACGTCAAAGGCCGTCGAACCTACTAGGGTCCTCTTAGGCAATTGGCGTATTACATGAGCACTTTTCCGCTAGCCCTTCATTAATTGTGACGACGGAGGCACACTGTTGGAAGACATCACAGATACATCACCCTAATCTTGATCGTCTGAAATAGAAATTGATAAAGTAGAGTGACCCTGCGGGGAAAGGACCGGAGTGTCCAAATCCCCAACAACATACCGTGACATACGCTTCCCATATTGTCATCGAAATCATACGATACAGAACAGGAGTTAATGCGAGTACACTGACCACATATAGAATGATAATAAGGTCAGAGGAAGACTTCCTCTTAAAGCAATTGATCAATATCCTTTCAAAGTGAAAAGAAAACAAGTCCTGGTACTCGCACTAACCCCTGGCAATCAAAATACATAATAATAATATGATCCATTAATATAGAAAAAATAATTGAAATCAAAATATTTTGAAAAAATATTTTTTCAGAACAGCCCAAGTTTCTGAAAAGTAACGTTGAGCCCCAATGGATCCCAAGCCTAATTGTGGACAAAAATTTTAAAAATATTTTAAACAATTTTTTCAACACTTACGAACAATAATAATGTATCTAGTTATGATTAAAATAACATAAAGATATTATTATTTAGAAATCCCCCCCTCACACAGAGGGCTGTTGTAAATGTAAACAATGAGTGTAAAAACACTAAAATAAGACTCCAGGCACCCAGGCCCGAAATCAGTTACCAAAAATACACCATCTGATGCAAAACAGAGACTTCCAGGGAAGAAACTGCAGAACATCAGATGGTAGATGCAGAACACAACGCCTAACCACCCGTAGGTGAAGACGTAAACATGGGGAAAGAACAGAATTCATTCTGTTATACAGCTAAAACTCCCAAGAAATTTTAGTAATAATAATTACAGAAACTATGCCAAAAGCATGGGAGAATAGCAAGGGGGAACTTAAAGGACAGGGAGAGAGGAAAAACACTTGAAAAAACAGTGTAACTAAATAATCAGAATGACAACAAAATGGCTGCTGCCTTGAAAATAGGTAACTTAACATAATTTCATTAAAAAATTTTAAGTTACAGCCCTGATAATATTCTGTCACACATTCTTTTCCTCTCCTCCTTTTCTATCCTCCTTAGAATCACCATTTCACTAATATTTATGTGTCTGGCATCATTTAAACTGAGATTTAAAAGCACAAAGATCAGTCAGATGTTAACTGATGAAGGGCCAAACTTAGAATGATAAATGGCGCCAATTTCGGAACGTCCTTGACACTGCGCATGCGCAGTAGGGGCGAAGTGTGGAGGGCCTTTCAGGACATGTTTTCTTTAGTTTTAGATGCAAATTTTGGGGATTGGGGGGCAAAATTTGTGTTTGGCCCTATATTTTAAGAGTTAGCACCAGCTATGTCTGGGTCATTGGTACAGTATAAAAATATTGTGTTTTCAAAGGGCCATAACTCTGCAGCGGATGGACTGAGAAACACCAATATCGAACCTGACCTGTATTTTATTGCTAAAAACAACTTCTGAAAGTTTGATGTCGATCTGTCAAGGCATTCGACTTTAAATGAACGGAAACTAAATTGCTTACGGACAGACAGGTGGACAGACAACAGACAGATGGACGGACAGACAGACTAATAACATAATACGTCCTGTTTTTATAAACGGGCGTATAAAAAGAATTGAAATCTGTAGCTATTGTTCAAGTTATGCCATAAACAAGATTTACAGGATATTTTCACAACAAAGGGCCATAACTTTCATAATTTTCAAGAGATATCGCTGGTCATCGAACTTGATGCAGACACTGTTGCTATAGAGACATATACCAAAAATAATTGTAATCCGTTATCCTTGCGGAGGGATAATAACATCAAATTCAACAACATATTCTTGAGTTATAATGCAAAACAATTGTATAGAGTTTTTTTAAGGCTAACAAGGGTAATAACTGTAGTAAGGATGCATGGACGAAACCCGCAATATGTGGATATCCTTCCCAAATACTGTCTGTTACCACACAAAAAGAAATCAAAATCCAATTACTGATGCTTGAGTTATAATGCAAAACATTTGCATGGACAGCTTTCTAAACATAACAAGGACCATAACTCTGGTAAGTACATGTATGCATGGACAAAACTACGACTGTTCAGAATATTTGATTAAACGATTATCTGTAATTATGGAAAAATCTATTACTATTTCCCTTAGTTGAATAACTGGTAAATTTTACCCTCTTTAAAAGCTTAGAAACTGAATGATAAAAAATGAATTATATCTTAAGATAAATGTGAAGAAATATTAATTCATAAGGTGGTCTTCTGGATTGAAAATTCCAGTATCGTAGATAACTGATTTGTGTTCATCAATTTTGTTCCGGGCAAGGGAGAGTGGTGGCTCAGTGGTAGACTGTTGGATTTCTATGCTAGAGGTCCAGAGTTTGATCCCTGTCCGGGACGACCCGCATTGTGTCCTTGGGCAAGGCACTTTATCCCGGTTGCCTACATTTGGCATGATGACGCTGTGAACTAAGGCGTACTGCATGTCGATGGTGCAGATGTCTTCAAACACTGTAACCCTGCTTGAGCGGAGCTTGAACAGAGTTAGAATGTTGAGGGTCTGACAGTTGATCTCCGATGCTCGGTGGTTCTCTCCGAGTACTCTGGCTTCCTCCACCCGTAAAACTGTCACGGTCACGATTTGTCCTTGTGCATAAGTATGCGACCTTAAAACACCAATAAATAAATAAATAGTTCCAGAAGAATGATTTTCAAAAATGACAATCTTTTCCGAGATAACTGGCCTCTAGAATGCACAGAAGTCACTTCAAGACATTGCCATATACTTCAGATCAAAGATTTTCTGCAACTTTGACTTGTATACCAGTAGCAAAGCACCATATACATACATAAAAGTAGAGAAGTATGTAACAAAATGAATGTTGAGCAGGGCTGTTGTTGTTTCAAAGACTGTACACATTTTATAGGAATCTTATTTATAAAGGTAAAGAATAATCAAAACCAAAACTAGCCAGTCTACAATAGCATGAATTATAGTTCCAAAACTCATTCTTACATTAACAGGTTTCGTGTGCTAAGGCATTTTGCAAACAGAAACGACTATCCACCCACACCTACCACCCCCATAAAAACCTTCTGAGTTCTTGGAAATTTTATAGTGGATAAGTATATGTATTCTTGGGGACTGAGACGTCCACCGGACAATAGTTGTTTAAAGAAGAATTTAACTAGTATCTACAGCTAGTTAATAGTACAGAGGAATGAAGTTGTAATTATTTATAACTCTGTTTTCCATGACAGATGATTTCCTCTAGTACTGGGAGCTTACCACAGAATATAGTTCAGTTTTTAAGTGATGCAAAACTAGGGAGTCCAAATATTAACTTAGGGACTTGACTTGAATCTCACTCCTTTGCAAGGATGGTGTACACTGAATATCAATAGATTCTGAACATTGGATCTGAAGAAGGAGATTTTTAAAGATTAGTTGTCATATTACACTTGAGCTCCCATATGGAGCCCAAATATGACTCCGGGGACTTGATTTTAACAAAATTGTTTGTTAGGAAAGGGTTAAGTTAAAATTTTGGATCCTATAAGGAAAATAAATAATAATCCAGGGACTTGATTTGAACAAACTGAATTCAACACCTCTAAATATGCTGTATACTAACTATCAAAAGATTCTGACTGCTGGAGTTGAAGAAGCAGAAATTTAAAGATTATCCCTCACACTGAGCTGGTTAAAATTCAGATTCCAATAGGGAGCCTAAATATTGTGGAGTAATTTTCCAACAGACTGATTCAATTAACAGGGGTTTATTCTATAACCAAAATACAGGTCAAATTTGTACTGAAGGTATGGTAAGTGGTTTGGTGTTTTGAATTTATATACAATTAACAAAGTTATTCAATTAAAGATATTTAATTAAATGGGCTCTAATGTACCATCAACGATGACTTTGAACTTGCCGAACACAACAGTAATCTCAGCAGTCTACAAATTTTACCCATAATGCAACTAGGAATTTAACCAATTCAATCTTGTTTTGAGAAAACCCATTGAGAATGAATTTGTTCAATTCCCAGTTGCATTATGGGAAAAATTTGCTACATAATCTTTTTTGTTTGTTTTTGACTTCAGTGTGCAGAAGTTTAACCAATTATATCTCAATTTTATCATGATGTTAATTTCTCACTTGTATTATGATCAAATTTGCAACCAAAAACTAGGATAATCCAACATTAGAGTGCAAGAAGTAATTCTTCATTTTTTTTTCTTCCAAAGTGTGGTATTTGTCCTGAGGACAATAATTTTTAAACATGGCTAGAAAACTGGTACAACAATTTGGCAACAAAAGGCATATTTTTTTTATACAATGCTGTGAATAGAAAAGCAGACAGACATTATCATTTTGCCCAGACAGGGTCGGGGGAATTTCTCTGTCTGCTTCAACCCTTTACCCAATGTTAACGGCCAAAACCAGCCAGAGCTATTCATAATGAAAGTGTCAATGACACTGTAGCTTAACTTGACTGTGTGTTGTGTTTGATGAAAAGGATAACGTTCAGTTTTTATGAAAGGATTATGAAATACGACAAGAATTGTGATATTTGAGAATATGTTAATTTCTGTTCCCTATATGCTATGTTTTCAATAAAAATAGCTCAAGGTCTGTACTAATGAACTGAGGGGTGGTTAATGTGGCTCTCACAGTTACTGCATGTCAACCAAAGTTACCAAGTTACAGTGAAATTATTCCAAAATGAGTCATCCTGTCAAGTTACAATGAAATCCTTTGTAAATACAGCCTGTAGACTGTGCAAAAGAATTTTGGGCTTTGAGCGTGTGTAGCTATACGGTTTACCGATCACAACCAAAAGGGGATGTCCTCATCTAGACATTATACTTTTTGGGGCTTCGAGCCTGTGTAGCCATCACAGTTAACCGATCACAACCAAAAGGGGATGTCCACATCTAGACATTATACTGAGTCATCCTACAAAGTTACAATGAAATCCCTTCATAAATACAACCTGTAGTCTGTGCTAAAGGTTTTCAGGTTTTGGGTTCGGGCAGACGTCACGGTTGAACAATCATGACCAAAAGGGAACATTCTCATCTAGACATTATATGGAGTCATCCTACCAAGTTACAATGAAATCCCTCCATAAATATGACCTGTAAACTGTGCTAAAGGTTTTGGGGTTTTGGGCTAGGGCAACCATCACGTTTCACAGATTGCAACCAAATGGGGAAGTTCCATTTAGACATCATACGGAGCCATCCTACCAAGTTGCAATTTAATCCCTCCATATTAACTGGTAGAGTGCTAAGTTATTTTTGGTTATCAAAATTTGTTCATGTGTCTTTGCCTTGTTACAATTTATGGGAGAGTGCCAAGAGGCACTCTCCCATAAATTGTAACAAGGCAAACCAAAGACTAAGTAATTTCTCTTCTAAGATAATGTGAAGCACAGCTACAGAATATGACATCTTCAGACTGGGGTACCTGCTCTTCATATTAAAACCCTGATAGTGGCTTCTAGCACTCTACCAGTTAAATATGACCTGTAGACTGTGTTAAAAGTTTTGGGGTTTCAGGCTTGGGCAGGTGTCACGGTTGACAGATCATGACCAAAAGGGGTGTTCTAATCTAGACATTATACAGTCATCCTACCAAGTTACAATGAAATCCCTTCACAAATACGACCTGTAGACTGTGCTAAAGATTTTGGGGTTTTGGGCATGGGCAGCCATCACGGTTGAATGATCATGACCAAAAGGGGACATTCTCATCTAGACATTATCTGGAGTTATCCTACCAGGTTACAATGAAATCCCTTCATAAATACGACCTGTAAATGGTACTAAAGGTTTTCAGGCTTCGAGCCCCTGCAGCCATCACAGCCGACCGATTGCAACCAAAAGGGGAGGGGAGCATGGTGGCTCAGTGGTAGACTGCTGGACTTCTATGCTAGAGGTCCTGAGTTCGATCTCCGACCTGGACGATCTGCATTGCGTCTATGGGCAAGGCACTTTATCCCGGCTGCCCATATGGGGGCACAATTATGCCGTGTACTAAGGTGCACTGCACGTCGATGGTGCACATGTCTTCAACCACTGTAACCCTGCTTGAGCGGAGCATGAACAGAGTAAGAATGTTGAGGAGCTCACAGTTGCTTGTCAATGCTCTGTGGTTCTCTCTGGGTACTCCTGCTTCCTCCACCTGTAAAACTGTCAAGGTCACAATTAGCCAATGTGCATAAGTATGTGACCTTAAACACCAATAAATAAATAAATAATCAAAAGGGGACATTCTCATCTTGACATTATATGGAGTCAAGCTGCGAAGTTACAATGAAATCTCTCCATAAATATGACCTGTAGATTGTGCTAAAGATTTTCAGGTTTTGAACTCGGGCAGCCATCATGGTTGACAGATCGTGGCCAAATGGGGAAGTTCTCATCTAGACATCATACGCAGTCATCTTAATAAGTTACAATGAATTCCCTCCATATTAAATATGACCTGTAGACTGTGCTAATAGTGTTTGGGTTTCAGACTTGGACAGCCATGACGGTTGACCGATTACGACCAAAAAGGGACGTTCTCATCTAGACATAACCTCAAACCTGCATATGAAATTTTGTGATGATCAGACAAGAACTACAGGGTGTAGCCTGTGCTAAAGGAAAATGTGAACAGACTGACAGACTAAAAGACTCACAGACTAACAGACTTCCGCACGTGTGATGGCAATAACTTATCTTGACTTTGTCAAGTTAAGCTAAAAATGATCTGACTCTGCATTTATTAGTTATTGGATGGAAGTATAAATTTTATAGTAAATTTCCTTTCTTATTATACCTAGCGAAATTGTTTACTACAGGCTTGCACTACAGTGGAAGAACCTAACTCGGATAAAATACTCTCTATTTTAATCTTTCCCAAGATTTGGGAAAGAAAAGTGGTGTAAAAACACCACGAAAAAATAAGCCAAAACTGGGTCGAGTGCCATCGGTGCACACCCAGTGTGGGACGCTCTTCCATAGAACAAATCCACGACTTCCGTAAAACAGTGCGCAATGCGTCAATTCATCATTCTTTTGATTCCGAACAACACTGGAGTTATGTGATCAGCGGGGAGGAAGGATTCTTACCCGAATAAGAAGATGGGAGGGCCTCCATGTAAACAATTTTGGTAGGTATAATAAGAAAGGAAATTTACTATAAAATTTATACTTCTTATCAACCTACCTCAGTTGTTTACTACAGGCTGAATAGACAAAAGGCTGGAGGGAATCACATAACCAACCCACACACAACTCAACAGCACTGGGACCGTGGGCAGAGGAAGAGATCCCTAGGCCTATCAAACCATAGCATCACAAACATTAGAAAAGACAATGAAAGATGAGGCGTATGGTGAAGTGCGACGCACAGGCAGAAAGGGCAGTAACAGCACAAAGCTGGAACTGACCCTGAAAAAAGCTGAAAGGCTGGGATAGACAACAGCCTGAGCCGAAGAAAGAGGGCCCTAAGGACCAAGGTCCTCTATCGGCTCTCGCAAGTGTCGCAGATAAAAGGAGAATGTAGCATTTCTCCAGAAGGCTGCCAGAATAACATCCGTCATCCGACAACATGACAGAGTTATTAAAAGAGGAAGACAATGCACGCACCTCGTGGTAGAAAAAACAATTGGTAATACAATCACCAGTAGCTAGACGAGCGGAAGCCGCACGAATAGCAAGACAAATCCATCAAGAAATGGATGCAGGAGAGATCTGGCATGTGAGAGAACGCATATTCATCCAGGATAAAGGCGTGAACGCCCCCCACCCCCAAGCAGAGCAGCGCCCAAGAAAGTGACCATCTTGGAGGAAACTGAAAAGTCCTAGGCCTTTTCAAGGAAAAGAGCTGAACAAGCTTGGAGAGGCAAGGATGAGTGTCGAAACAATGCGGTATCACATATGAAAAAATGTCTCCGAAGCATGGACATGTAACAATTGCTACAGACCCCCAGAAACAAACATATACCAGAAACTCCGCAAGCAGTGTGATCGAAGGAGTGACAGAAGCAACAGAGTGATCGCACACCGTCGACAGAAGAACCTTGCACTTAGCCACAGAGGCTAAACCAGTGGAGTGAGTGCCTCCTTGAAGAAGAAAAGCAACTCCACTGCGTGTCTCGAAAAACCACTACAGAGGAGACAGGACCCGATAAAAGACATGTGCAAAGGCACAATGAAGTCAGGTCAACGTAAAACCTCCTTGGGCGACTTTGGCAAAGAAAGTCGCGAGGTAGAGGGAGACATGCCTGAACCACCGCTAACAGAGAGCGGAGCAGATTGATCCACACCCACCGAGGCGACACGTGTGATCGAAAGGATTCGACAACTGCAGGTTCATATCTGGGCGAGAACCTGAGGTGGAATCGGAACCGGTAGGAAGGCGTAGCCGACAAGACCATCCCAAAGGAGGGCCAGAGCGTCCACAGCGAAAGCCAGAGCATCTGGACACGGGGACACAAAAGTGTCCACCGGATGGTTCCAACGAGCCGCAAGAGATCGATGGAACCAGCCATGTGGAGCATCCACTTGGTGGAAATGACCCTGCCCCGACGGGACAGGGAGTCGGCTAGGACGTTCAGATGACCGGGAATGTGACGAACAGCCACCCCGGCGTGGACATCCTGAGCGAGCAGTAGAAGATCCCGAGCCAATTCGTACATTGGAACAGAGTGCGGCCGCCCTGGTTCCGAATGTAAGCAACCACCGTCGAATGGCCGGACAACAGAAGGACCTGGCGATTTGACAGGTGAGGGATCCACTGCCTGAAACTCAGAAGAGCAGGAAGCTCCTTCTGGTTGATGTGTAGAGCTGCATGATCCAGGTCCCACATCCCATGAATGGAAAGACCTAGAGGATCCAACGTCGCACCCCATCCGAGATCGCTGGCATCTGCCGTCAGAATGCGATCGGAAGGTAAGTCCAACGGAACATCATGTGAAAGCCACTGGACATCCGCCCAGAGGAGAAGGTGAGGATAAAGATATTCTGGAAACTGAAGCACCAGATCCAGAAAATCTACATTCGGCCTCCAACGACTGAGCAGAAAGTGTTGGAGAGGTCTGACACGCAGCCGACCTAGAGGAATGAGATCTGTCACCGAACAGCAGAGACCGATTAGCCGGAGAATACTCTGAGCCGTCGCGGAAGTGGACTGGGACAGAGTCAGAGCAAAAGCTGAGAGAATCACAGCCTTGGCCTGGGGAACCGCCACCAAATTGAATTGTGTGCGGAAAGCCATCCCTAGATGATAAAACGACTGAGAAGGGACCAGGTCTGACTTCTCCTCGTTGACTCTGAAACCTAGCGACGTGAGCAAGCTCAACAGAGTGGCGACATCCGACTCCAGTAAGGCAGCATTGGAATGCCCCTGGAGAATATCGTCCAGATATGCCGAAGTAGTCACCCTGGATTGTGTGCGATGGAAAGCTATCACATGCGACATCAGTCTGGTGAAGGCCCAAGGAACCAGGTTGAGGCCGAAAGGCATGGCCTTGAACTGGTAAACTCGCCCCAGAAAAACGAACCTGAGATACTTCTATAATGCCCAATGAATCGGAGCGTGAAAGTAAGCGTCTCGCAGGTCGAAGCTGGAAGCGAAATCTCCCTGGAGAATTGAACGGAGGACCGACCTGAAAGTCTCCATGCTGAACTTGGGAGCAATGATAGACTGGTTCAGGAAACTCAGGTCGAAAACCGGTCGGAGTCGGCTGTCCTTCTTCGGCACCAAGAACAGGCGGGAATACAAACCCAATGACCTAATGTTCTTGATGACCTCAATTGCCCCCATTGTCACGAGATTGTCTATCTCCGTAGACAAAAGTTACCGACGTAAAATGTCTGAAGGAACTGTGGTTGGAAGAGGCACCCTGGACAGAGTGGGGTGCCTTCGGAAGGATATTCTCAGCCCGGACCAAACAACATCTAACACCCAAGGATCGGATGTGATGGTGGCCCAACGGTCTGCGAACTCTGCTATCCTTCCTCCAACCTGGGACGAGTCGAGGTGAGGACCTTCATTTCGAACCCCGACGAGGCTCGCGAGATGAGAAAACTATTCTACTGAATGAAGAATCCTGGGACTTCCCTCAAGACTGCCGATGCTTACCCTTACCCCTTGAGTAAGAAGTAGAAGCGGAGGCAGAAGGATCAGCCCATTTGCTTCGCAGAGGAAGCAGAGGGTACTTGTTAGGCTTGGAACGGCCCGTGCCTACCCAAGAAGGCTGATCAAGCTGAAGAAACAGCAGCTGATCTTTGGAATGACGTAGGACGTCATCCTGGACCGTCAACACAGAACCATGGAAAAGTTGTGGACCTGCCAAAGAAGCAGATCGAAGAGTAGCGTACTGCTCCTCAGGAAGGGATCGGCCTGTGTCCAGCACAGAGTCCCTTCGAACTAATTCCAGATTAGCCGTGTTACAGGCATGCGTGTGAGTAAGATGCATGAGCGCCTTGGACAGCACACGCAAAGGAGCCTGTACCTCGTCAAACTTATCTGGGGGCAGATAAGCAGCTAAAACTGAGACGACGTGATCGGAAAAAGAAAGCATACCAAGCATCTCTCTCAATAAGCCCAATGTGGACTCCAGAGTCGTCATCGGAATGACAGCAGACTTGGACTTGGAAAGCCTGAGGAAATTGGAGTCCTGATCCAAAACCGTCAAAGTCTGGTAGACCGACGGAATCATAGGAACGATAACGCGCCGGAGGCAAAAAAGGTGTCAACCCTGGTGAAGAACGGCGCCTTCATAGCCTTGGAACTTAGCTTAGAGTCCAAGGCCGAAAATGCTTCAACCAACTGTACCGACTGGCACGGTCGAAGATGCCCAGAAGCAGGTTGCTCCATAGGCTGTTGGCGTGCGACCGATGATCGTGGCCTGGCTGACACTGTCGACTGGACACCCGAGCGTTCACATCCCGCGCCAACAGAAGAAGATCCCGAGACAGCGGATACATGGGAATCGAATGTGTGCCTCCTTGCTTCCGTATGTAGGCCACTACTGTCGAATTGTCCGAAAGAAGTAGGACAATATGGTCCGACAGATGAGGGATCCAAAGCCGAAAACTCAACAGAAGAGCAAGGAGCTCCTTCTGGTTGATATGAAGGCCCACCTGCTCACTGTCCCACTCTCCGTGAGTAGACAGACCGAGAGGATCCAACGTCGCACCCCAGCCCCGATCGCTGGCATCCGCAGTAAAGATGCGATCGGCCAAAGGAAGATCCAACGGAACACCCTGTGTCAGCCAGGGAATATCTGCCCAAGGGCAGAGGTGACAAAGCAGAGACCGAGGAATAGTGAGTTCCAGGTCCAGTGGATCTACACTCAGACGCCAATGATCCAACAGGAAGTGTTGGCGAGGTCGGACAAACAAGCAACCGAGCGGAATGAGATCTGTCACCGAACCCAGCATCCGAAGGAATGTCCTGGCCGAGACCGAGGAAGATTGAAGCAGGTTCCAAGTCAAGGCGGAAAGAATCGTCGCCGAGCCTGGGGGACCGACACTACATTGTGAAGAGTGTCGAAATCCATCCCCAAATGACGGAATCACTGAGAAGGAAGAAGATCCGACTTCTTGCGATTGACTCTGAAACCCAGCGACGCTAGCAGGCAAAGAAACTGCCGGACATCGAACTCCAGAACAGCAGCATCGTGGTGCCGTTGGAGGATGTCGTCTAGGTAGGCTGACAAGGTTACTGCCGACTGAGTCCAGTGGAAAGCAAGCACATGTGACATCAGTTGGGTGAAGGCCCAAGGAGCCAGGTTCAAACCGAACGGGAGAGCTCTGAATTGAAAAACTCGACCCCGAAACGAGAACCGAAGGTATTTCCGTGATGCCAGATGAATGGGTACATGGAAGTAGGCATCCTTCAGGTCGATACTGGCCGCTAAATCGCCCTGATGAACTGAACGTCGAACCGAAAGTTCGGAAAGTCTCCATACTGAAACGAGAAGCTATTATGTACTCGTTCAGGGTACTCAGATCGATGACAGGACGATATTGGCCGTTTTTCTTTGGCACCAAGAAAAGTCTCGAGTAAAACCCCGGTGAAAGGGTGTTCCTGACCACCTCGATCGCCCCTTTGGAGAGGAGATTGTCGATCTCCTGCACCAGAAGGTCCCGACGCAGAGAATCGGAAGGGACCTGAGTCGGAAGGGGCACCCGAGATAAACTGGGGTGGCGATGGAAGGACAGTCGCAGACCAGATTGAATGACGTCGAGGACCCAAGAGTCCGACGTTATCTCTGTCCAACGGTCGTAAAACAGCGACAGCCTTCCCCGACTGGAGGCGAATCGAGGTGAGAACCTTCACTTGCGGCCTCGACGAGGTCCCCGAGAGAAGAAACCACCTCGGGAAGTGACAGAGTCCTGAGACTTTCCAGCCTGAGGCTGCCAGCGAGCCTGGCCACGGCGCTTCTTATGTGCAGAAGGAGCAGACGGAGCCGAAGCCATAGCCAATGTCGCCGACGAGGCAGATGCAGCAGCACGCTTGGCGGGCCTGGAACGACCCCCACCCGCAGCAGCAGGTTGGTCAAGCTGTCGCAGCAAAAGCTGGTCCTTCGAAAGACGAAGAACTTCGCCACGAACAGCTTCCACGGAACCATGGAACAACTGAGGTCCCACCAAAGAGGCAGACCTCAGAACAGCACGTTGCTCAGAAGGAAGGGATGGTAAAGAATCCAACACCGCATCCCGGCGTGCCAGCTCCAAATTAGCCAGGTTACAGGCGTGAGCGTGTGTCAAGTTCATAAGAGCCTGTGACAAAACGCGAAAAGGCGCCTGAGCGTCATCAAACTCCCCTGGTGGAAAATATTCAGCCAGAGTAGCGACGACATGGTCCACGAGAGATAACATACCCAGCATCTCTCGGGACAAGCCCACCATAGACTCAACTACCGACATCGGGAGAACAGCCGACTTAGGCTTAGTCAACCCAAGGGAAGAAGAATCCTCATCCACAGTAGTCATCCCTTGGAAGACTGGTGGAGAGACGGAATCGTAAACACGAAACCGCGATGGAGGCAGAAAGGCATCAGCTCTAGAAAAGAAGGAACCCTTGAGGGCCTTAGAACGCATTTTGGCGTCTAAGCCCTGGAAGGACTCTACAACCTAAGCTGATTGCAGAGGATGCAAAGCCCCGGAGCTAGAAGGCTCAACAGGGTTACGGCACTCCACAGTGGACCGTGGCCGGACGGTCACAGAAGGCTGGTCGGAAGGTTGAACGTCCGGCAATAAGCCAAAGACGAAATCCAAAGCCTGCCCCAAGATTGACGAGGGGGCCCATCACCTTCAAGATACTCGTCATCCTCCGTAGCAGAGGAGACGTAGCCCAACTCGGGCTGACCAGCAGAAACCTCCTGTGAATACTGTGCAGTATCCAAGGGGCCAGGCGAGACATCTCAGCGACCGACCAAAGGAGGTTGTGCCTCAGGAGGCACAGGGAGGCCAACTTGAGGGTTGCCAGAAAGCAACCGGGTGAGCGCCAAAACGGCCTGACGCAGATCACCCTGAGAATCCGTCGCAGCAGTATCGCCCGACGGAGTGTCCTCCCAATGGACCCTTCTGGTAGAAGAACCCAAATCCTCAGAAGAGACCGACGTCGAACGTCGATCGGCAGACAGAATAGGGATACGGTGAGAAGACACCGGAGGATAGTCCCGATTGTGACGCCCAGGGGCCATCACTAACCTCTGCGAAATAGAAGGTCCTGCCTGCAAATCCTCTAAAGAGACTGACGCCCCACGTCGATCGGTAGCTGGACCTAGGACACGCTGAGAAGACACCGGAGGATTGTCCCAAGAATGACAGGAACCTGTCATTGGCCTCTGCGCAGCTGACGGCCCCAACTGCCTATCCTCTGAGACCGACGGCAAGCATCAATCGACACCCAGACTCGGAACACAGTGAGGAATCACCGGAGGAAGGTTCTGAGAGTGACAGCTAACAGGGGCTGTCACTGACCGCTGCCGAACAGCAGGCCCTGGATGCCAACGTCCCAACACCATCCCGCTAGGCAGCACACTAGCAGGGGAAGGTGGAACAATAAACGATTCACTCGAGGGAATAGGAATCACTGCCGAAGCGACCAGCCGGCTCAACCGACTAGGAGCAAACCAAGCCAATGAGACGGAGCAGATAGCAAACCCGCACAGCCCCGCCGCGAGGCTGGGGGAGGCTGAGAACACACAGACACACCAGCAGATACAGCCTCAGTCCCCCGAGACTGTAGACCATCCCCAGAGGAGATGGAAGAGCCACCATCAGACAGAATAGGATCTGAAGTAACAACTTCCTCAACAACAGTCGACGGTGTAGGAGGCAGATCGGAGAGGGTCACCGAGCTGACCTCGGAAAAGCTCTCAACGAAAACAGATGCCTCAATAGTGACATCAGAAGACAAAGAGACCACGGTCTCCTCGTCAGGTATCACTGAACTAACACCGTCAACAGTTGCAGAGGAACTCGCCACAGAAGACAGATCAGAATCCTGTGTGACAGAGTCACCATGTGCACCAGCAGAAATGTCTGCTACGACACGGCTACCCTTACCCCGAGAACGAGGGGTTCTAGCTCTGAACAGAACCACCTTGTTAAAAGAAGCCCAGAATTTAGAGGACCAAACCCCACAAATACCACATGATTGGGCCTGAGTGCAATTGTTGCAAGTGACACATGTGGAATGAGAGTCGTCCACATGCTTCACTTGCAAGCAAGAGGTACAAGGAATAGTCTTTGGCATTATATCAAAGTAATCTAGCTTCCCGCCGATGGAAAACAGCACGAAGGTCGTGTTCACACGTGGGGGAAAAACAAGATAAAGTGTGAAGAAACAAGCAATAATAATACAAATTAACATTAATTAACAATAATTTGGTAGCTTGACAAAAGGATACAATCCACTTGCACACTAAGAATGTAGAATAAGTTGTTCACGAAGAATAAACAGCAAATTAGCACGAGTCACAAAAATTTCCGACCATGTACAATGGCGGAAATAAAAGGAATTGACGTCACGGTTGTTGCGCATGTGCTCGGTAAACGCAAGAGGTGTGCAGAGAGAGTACCTGTAATTTCGAGCGCTGGTCTCGCTCGACCCTTTTTTCGATCTTTTTCATGCTTTTGCACTCTAGTACTTTTCCAACTCGTTTGGAAAAGATTCTAAAAGCTTGAGTTAGTTCCGAAGTAGGGCTTGCACTTATGTTACAGCCAATTGTAAACAATTGTGAGTAGGTTGAAAAGAAACAGCCTCTACCCTGAGCCGTATTGACATGTGTGCTTACATTGTGTAAGTAGCACTGAATAAATCAAAGTTCATCTAATTTGCATAATTTCTGCACGAAAAAACACCCCTTACAATATGTGATGTATTCCATGTTACTAAACATTCATACAAAAATTTATTCAAATCAGAACTTTCATACAGAAGTTCTGTACAAGTCGCAAAATGGCCACTGGCAGCCATCTTGAATTCTGGACCGCACCCAGAAACACTCATTCTCATCCCAAGGTGATAACAAAGGCACCCAAGAAGTTTTGTGAAGATCGGTTCATAAATACAGCCTCTACCCTGAGCCATATTGACATGTGTGCTTACATTGTGGAAGTCACACTGAGAAAATCAAAGTTCATCTAATTTGCATAATTTCTGCACGAGAAAAAAAGCCGTATTATATGTGATGTATCCCATGGTACTAAACATTCACACAAAAAATTATTCAAATCAGCGCTTTCATATGGAAGTTCTGTGCAAAAAGCTGATTGCACCTAATTTTGTACAAAATGGCTGCCTTCGGCCATCTTGAATTTTGGACCGGACCCAAAAACACTTCTCGTCCCACGGTAATACCAAAGGTACCCAAAAATTTTCATAAAGATCGGGACATAAATACGGCCTCTAGCCCGAGCCGTATTGGCATTTGCACTTACAGTGCTGAAAGAAACACCAAAAAACATCAAAATTAGTCTAATTTGCACAATTTACACACGAGAAAAAAACCTGTATTATATGTGATGTATCCCATGGTACTAAATATTCATACAAAAACTTATTCAAATCAGAGCTTTCATATGGAAGTTCTGTACAAAAAACAGATTTCTGCATCGTCGGTACAAAATGGTGGCTGGCAGCCATCTTGAATTTTGGACCACACCCAAAAACACTCGTTCTCGCCCCACGGTCACAACAAAGGTACCCAAGAAGTTTCGTAAAGATTGGTTCATAAAGACGGCCTCTAGCCCGAGCCGTATCCAATTGTTGACGTACGGACAGACGGACTATGGGCCATGACAAAAGCTCAAATTTGGTTTCGACAAAGTTGAGCTAAAAATTATAGGTATGAATATCCACCACCTCCCTCTTTTTTTCACATGCACCACCCCACCTCCTCCACCTCAGGCAGCTGCTATTTGGTCAAAATGCACCAAGTATTTATTCCTTTCTAGAATGGGTAATTAAGTGTGCTTTATCATATCACATGCAATAATTTAATCCCAAGTTCCCTTTTTTGGATGTTGTTTTTACACATGCACCAATTTCAGCGAGGGGACGTTTTACTTTTGGATTATTGTATTTGGACTAATCTGACCACTCATAAACTATTGGTCAAAGTACCTGATAACTCTAGGAAATTCTCACCTTCATTTTTATCACCTTGACAGATGTTATCTTTTTCCTCCACATTTTGATCAATTATCTCACTAACATGATTGATATCTTCTTCCTCTATCTGTAAATCTATTAAAACATTTATTTATTAATAATGTGATAGTTAAGACAGGATTCATACACAATTTTAGGAAAAAAACTTTATGATTTTGACATGACCTGTTACCAAATTCCATGACCTTGAAACAGGTGTGTAGCTTGGATTATATAGTCTAGGGGCCTGGTCAGTTTGGGTAGATTGAGGGGGTTGACATGATATTTGGAAGGGTTCTATGGGGGCACAGGTGCAACTCCTGAGGAAATTTTGCAAAACTGAGTCTACAGAACACCCTAACTTAACCGATGGTAATTTTTTTACCATTCAATTTTAATGGTCCCAAGGATGCTTCATACCAAATAACATCTCTCTGCTCCATGTGGTTTGGGAAATATGGGCGTTTGAAAATATTTCTATTTTTAGCTTCTGGGGTTCCCATGGGGATGCAGAAATTATCAATTTTCTTGCACGAGTCAAGTACTTATGACCCAATAATATCACATACCAAATTTGGTTCAAATCGGACTATCGGTTTAGAAAATAGAAATTTTGGGCAGGGCCAAAAATCTTACCCCTCCCATAACAAAGCCAAATATTGCTTTACAAACTTTGTTTAAACAAACTTGATTCTACACCTCAAAAGGAAGCTTCATCACAAATATCAAGTCATTGTACCCACTAGTTCATGAGAAGAAGATTTTAAAAATATTTTGGAGCATTTTCCACTGCCCCTCCCTATGGAGATGGGCATGTTTAGTTGAACAAAAATGCAATGCCACTTTGGGACCATCACTCACACAAACTTTCACTTGAATTGACCCAAGGGTTTTGGAAGAGAAGACCAAAACATGGTGTTGACAGGCGACAGACGACGGACGGAGAGCAATGAGATTAACTCAACTTGACTTTGTCAGGTTGAGCTAAAAATATGCTAGAGTTTCCTCCCCACCCACCCCAAATTTAAATGCCCGTCTTGATTTTTTTTTTATTGTCGTACCTTTATGTCTGCCAAAATGAAGCTCAAAAAGTTTACCAAGAGGAATAACATAGAATGAAGTTGGCAGATGAATGCGATTCAGTTGCGGTTATTAGTGTTCGAATAATTTGTTAATTTATTTTCTTATTTTTTACAAACAAACAGTTGAGACTTTCATATTTATAATCAACAAAGCACTGAATAACTTTCGTGGAATAGAATTGGGTTTTATTGTTTGTCTTAACATTCAAAACAAACTAGACCTGTTCATAAACACAGCTAACGAAATAACCCTGCAGTGTGCTGGCCAACCCAAAATAAAGATTGCTATCAAGACGATTTTTAAAAATATGTTAGCACATTGTATAGGTGCTTCATTTTGATCCTCAGAAAACGAAAGGAAAATAAAGTGGAAAAGATACCCTGCTTATTTAACAATGCAAGTCTGACTATAGGTGATACAGTTTTGGGGTATACACAAATACTAAGACCTAAAAGGGCAATGACTCTGGCAATAAAATCTCGAATGACACCTACCTGCATTTCACTATGGGTATACAGCAATAGGATACACTTGTATACCAAATATCAAGTCAATCAACCAAGTACTTTCAAGTTATTGATGATTGAATTTTGGGATGGACGGACAGATGGACGGATGTACAGACTGACAGACAGATGGATGGACAAGGCGATTTCTGTACACCCACACTGTTTGTATAATAAAGAACCATGTGGTTATTTTCTTTGAAGAGTAATGTCAACAATATCCCACAATTCTCAATCTACTGTCCTTTCCATAACCCCCCCCCCCAATGGTAAATAAACTCTGGAATAATACAAAATCAAGAAAATATCTTTTAGTTTTCAGCTCCCGATTACATGTAATATATTTAACTTCACCATTGTTATGTTTCTGTGATTTTAGCTCCCTCGAAAATTATATGAACGAATTTTTTAATTCTCTATGGGAATTTGTGTGTATTTTCGGAAGAGTGTCCATTTTGCAACAATGCACAAGTGACGTAACTGGGACGGTAAATTTGAGAACAAGTAAAATTTGAATTTTCACAGCTTGACTTTGCAGAAGGCATGTTTTGACGAAGTTGTAATATCAGTTGGTCGTGATGATGGTTCAAAATAAAACTCAAGTCTTGTTCAAAACGTGTTAGTGAATAAATAAAATATACATGTATTGTAATTGTGACGTAAATTATTTAATTAATATGTGTCGTACCAGTATTCCAAATTTGTCATGTCTTGCCGACAACTGCCCTCAGTAATAGGGTGCTACAGACCTCCATATATAGGCTTTGAAGTTTGATTGTATTTGTTTGTGTGACAGTGACAGGGGTACAGGCAAAAACAGCACCGTTGTGAAATCCGGGGACCCTTACTTTCGGTTTGGTACAGGAATCTGGATTTCTTGGGTTTGGACTGCCCCCATCCAAATATGGCCTTAAAGACCGTTTTAATTTTAACTTTTTACCTTGGCACGTCCTTTGAATTCGGACACCCCTCCCCCCACCACCCCCAACACACACAAGATTCCGATTTCTGCATCAATAATAAAGAAGGAAGTGTATCGTGAATCTAGGTTGGATAGATTCCAGGGCCGAGGAAAGAATGGGGCCTGGGTTGGGGGAGGAGTGTTCTTGCTTTTAATGTTTAGAAGTCACTGCTAAACAACAAGAAAACCATTTAAAGAGAGTTGGGAGGACAGATATATCCTCTCGTTTTTAACTGCTCAATTTTCAACAAATTTATTAGAGAACCTCAGGCTAAATACTCAGTTTCAAAACGAAACACAGAAAAAGGCAGAATGAAATGAATTAATTTCACCATCGGAACTGGTGTGCCATTCTCGCTACAATCAGTTGGTGCCATTTTCGCTCACTCGGTGCCGTTTACTCCAGTTGCCGTTTTCACATGGTGCCGTTTTCGTTATAACCCGACACAAGTATATAACTAATAGCATGAGAGAATTGGCATCTTCGAATGCAACCCTGATGAATATGTATAATCAGTAAAAAATTTATTGGAAAATTGTAGGGGGGGGGGGGGGGGGAGGGGGCATCACGAATACGTCACTACGTGATCATGCTCCCCCCCCTCCCCCCCCCCCCCCCCCCCCACACACACACCATTTCTTAGCAAGCACCTGATAAATCTTCTGAGGGAGAAATCACTTGGCAAAGTTGATCAGAGAATTCATATAATATTAATCATATTTCGACTTCTCTGATTATACCCAGCATTGGCATATATAGACCAACGAGCCAACTTTTTTCCATGGCTGCGGAGGAGGGGCTGGAAGATTTTGCCCAAAAAGTAGCTACGTGAGTAGCCCTGGTGTGGATGTTCGTGAGCGTGTCTTCTACTGGTGGGGTTAAGGGAAGGTTAGATTAATGTGGCACGATCTCCACATCTAGTACTGATGATGTTACATAAATGCACAGTACACCATGCAGGTAGACTTCCAGAAATACAGTTAACATTAGCGTCCTGTGTGATGAAGTTCACAATTTTTATACTCGTTGATAAAGACGATGTGACCGGAAACCCAAGATATCAATCACTTCTATTACACGGGAAACGACAGTCCCCCACCTTCCCAACTGGGATAGTTATTTATTATTATTTATTGGTGTTTAAGGCCACATACTTATGCACAATGGCAAATCGTGACCGTGACAGTTTTACAGGTGGAGGAAGACGGAGTACCCGGAGAGAACCACCGAGCAATGACGAGCAGTTGTCAGCTCTCCAACATCGTAACTCTGAACTCTGCACCGCGGCACAGGCAGGGTTAGATTGGTTGAAGACATGCGCACCATCGACGAGCACTACGCCTTAGTACACAGCGTCATCATGCCCCTTATGTAGGCAATCAGGGTTAAGTGCCTTGCCCAAGGACACAATGCAGGAGTCCGAATCGATCGCTCAGACGGTCACCCATCCGAGGACTAACCGGGCTCGACATTGCTTAACTTCGGTGATCTGACGAGAACCGGTTACCGGAACGCCACCGCGCCCCCAACTGGGATAGACACTTATTGATAAATTTGGTAATTTTTTTTCCACGGGGCACCTGAAGCTTAAGTGTGCACACTGATAATATAGTAAATTTTCTGGATACGATCCTGTCAGACATGCATTCACTGTCATAGCATGAAACATCAGTGATGCAACAAATCACGAAACCCAAACTAAATGCCAAATGACACTTCACTATTAATTCTATTATCATATGATACTTGATAAACATATTTGCCTATACAACAGAACCAATTGTCGCAACTGTGAGAAGATTTTTACGTTTTAATACCATCACGCTGATTGTATCATCAAAATTATTGTGATGTGTAACGTCAAAATTACGACAGATTTGATGGGCGGCGAAAAGACTGGACACGATCAAAGTCATTGATGATTGACTTTTTGTGTGAAATCTTCCTTGCCTTTAGCGCTGCAAAATCTTCAATCCACAGTGTCCATGTCAAGTCATTCAATTTCCGATGACTCAATAGCTGTCATCACGCGGTTGCCTAATCTGTTGCGGCACACAGTGGATCTAAGATTGGTTTTTATAAGAATGAGGAACCTCTATTATTAAATTGTAGATACCCTCAACAGGTATCAGGGAACTAAATATTTGAATTAGAGTTACCCGCCTTGAAAGGTTGCACTGAAATGATGCAACTGTTACGGAATTAAGTAAAAAGTCTATCGATCAGCGATCACAAATTCTGACTCCAAGCGTTGTGATTACTGAGAGAACTATGGAGCCCCATCAACCGCGAAGTCCCATCAGCCCGTGGCATTTTGTGATTCCTTACCAGTCTATGTCAGACACAGGCTCCAGATTCTGGGTTCAGGTTGGTAACCTCACAAACTTGTGTTCAGCACAACGAAGACTAGTTTACCAGTTATGTACGATTTTTATTAACAAATAAAACTCAACTACCATCGTTATCTCTGGTAGAAAGTAAAATTCACAATGTTCAGTCAAAGTTCATATCTTATAGCAACATTGGTGGTATCCATCTTACTTCTTGTAGGTAGGTACTTGCTTGTCGGGAGCCCAGAGACAACTTCCCAAACATCCAGGAATCGGTGTTTATATCCACTAGATTTTTTATATCAAACCTGATCACAAGACTACCAGTTACCGGAATAATTAGGGAAAGCCCCCGTGACATGGCAGTCACCATTGTTAGACACTTGTACTGCTATGCAGACTGTTGGCAAGCTGCATGCAATCTATCGAGTGGTTGTTCCACAAACACATTCCGCTGGGATTCTGTTAACCGGCGTAATTGTGTGATAGAATTTACAATTCTGCAACTTCAGCATTATGTGATGCCCGTTTGTTCTGGGAGTGTGATTTATGGGTTGAAGACAGCTATGACAGTTCAAATATTACTAATTCAGAGATTTCCCCCTGTGATATTTAACAAATAAAACTCGACTACTGGCGTTATCTCTGATCAGTTCTTCCACCGAGTGCAGGTCAATCGGTCAAAAGTAGGTCAGAGTATTTCTGTTAGTTTATCCAATTCGACAAATATCGGCTCAGGAAAATTAACAGTAATAATATGAGTCCCATTCAAACTTATACAAAACTGTCCTGTTATTTCTATAATTTTCATGGAAGAGCTATAGCTCTTCTTTCGAGCTTGATTAACCTCTATGGGCCAACTTCGCAACACAATCTCTAAAAATAAACAGCCTTGGGAAGATATATTGTTTCAATAAAGGTTTGAAACATTCCATTGACATCTTGCATTATTGTTGAATATTCCTGATAAAAAAGAGGGTGATTTGATGACTCTTGGACCTAAAAAATACAATTTACTTTTTGTGTGTTTTTGTAGGGAATTGCATGAAAAATGCATGTGACCGGTACTTCCGTTCGTGTCAGTTTTTCTCTCTTATTTGTTGCATGATCCCTGTTCTCGGGTGAGAAAAAGTTGTCTGAAGGGCTATACTTGACAAAGATATTTGAATGGCAAAATTAAAGTGATGCGATAATATTTTTTTTTCACCTGAACGTTATAATTGTCACCTATGGGAAAATATTTAGTTCTGTGATACCTGTAACTTTGTTTCACTCTCGAATTCAAATTCAAACCTTGGGCATATAGGTCTGCGTCATGCAGCACGTTCCGTGTGGCTTGTAAGTGAAGCTAAGCGCACATGTTTGCAGTTGCGGCAACAGATCTAGGGTCTGATGTGTTATTTTTACCGGAAGCGCTTGTCAGAGAAAATTGATATAGGAACTATAACCTGCCTTCTTTCTTCGCATACTTTCTTTTCTTCTCTCAATTGTTTTACCATTTCACCTCTTTTTTTTTGGGGGGGGGGGGAGGGCACCTCTGGTTGCCCCCTGAACCCACTCGAACAGACCACTCCCAATGGGTGGAGCCAAATATTCTCCGCCTCGCGAGTTCCAACTTTTGGTTTCTGTATTTTCCACTCATGGTAGGGGATGGTCGAAACATGACACGTCCTGAATAGCCAGGTTAATCTCTTAAAATTTAGTTCAAGTTATATGCTCCGCCCAGACTTCAAAGAGTATGGGCTATAAATTCACTGGCAGTGAAAAATTGGAACGTGTGTCTATATGTCACTTGGAGAGGTGGAGTGCATTTTTCGTGAGCATCGTGTACACAGTCAGTGATGCCAGATCGAAGACCTGCCACCAGCTATCTCAGCCCCATACTGTCTTGAATCTGTTTCCTTGCAAGACACATATGCAATAAACCAAAGATGGTTAGCCCATTTCCCCCGAACTTGATTTCAATGCGATTCGTTTGACTTAATTATTTTATTCTACGCAGTTCAATGACAGGACAGTGCCGGAGTGGACTTCAGATAGTGGTGGTGAGGGGTGTGTTTGAGGTTAAAAAATCGCACTGGCACAGACATTTCCTACTGAAACGTTTTTTTCTTTTAATATGCCGCTGAAAAATTGTTTTCATTTACTGAACCCTGATGGGTTTCAAACGTAACAAAAAAGTACATAAAATTGATTTAAACTAAGTGATGAGCTTAGGAACTGGTTAAACTGACTGGCAATAATTGATGTTATTCATTGATGGGCTCTAATTTAGTCCTTACAAGGATGTTACGCAAGCTTTTGTTTTTCTTATAGGCGATGACAGGTCGAAGATTCAAAGGTTCATTTAATTTAGCATTGGTAAAATTGAATTCATCTTTTAACATTTTTGCTATTTCGATATTCATTCTGTTGTACGTTAAAGTGAAAGGAATGATGGACCTCCTTTCGCATTCGCCCTCTGATATGTTCATACCAAATGGCCAGAGGGTTTGAAGCGTATTGATCCAAAAAGCTTCACGTTTTTTTCTAAATTCATCCGTTTCTTCTAATGTGTCTTTAATTGGTGGTTGTTCAATAGGATGGATTTCGAAATCGTCCAAAGAATGGCCAGGAAGGTTAAAATGTTGTGCTACTGGGGCATCAGCATTATGTTTTATATCCTGTTTGTGTCTAGTAGCACGTTCTCGAAAAGGATTTTGACTTTGACCAACATACTGTTTCCTACATCGTTTACAAGTGATAAGGTAAATAATGTTTGGTGAATCACAATGGAGGGGGTTACGGATCTGATAATGATTTTTCGTTTGTTCGGAGGAAAATTCCTCTTTCTGATCAGGCATAAAAGTATGCAGTCTACAACGAGGCTTTTTGCAATTAAATACCGCGCCACTACCATTCTGCAACGGTCTGTTGTGTTCAATCTTCAGTGGTTCGAAATCGGTAGTTTCAGCTGGACTTTCGAGCTTTTTCAGGGTTTGGGATTTCAGGCTACGCAAGAGGCGCAGCGAGTACCCTCTCGATCTGAGGGCGCCAAATAAAGTAGAACAAGCCTCATTGAAATTTACCTTATCACTTGAATTGCGGTGGAAACGAATGAGTTGTGATTTGATGATACCTTTAAATGTATGTTGAGGATGAAATGATTTTGTGTGCAACAATTGATGTGAATCAGTTGGTTTAAAATACACTTTATAATCTAAATGACCGGACGCCTGAAATTGCTTGCCTTTATACACGGTCACATCGAGAAAATCAACAGAATTTTCACTGATAGTAGCTTTCAATTTAATATTTGGATCGTGATTGTTTAAAATGTCTAAAAATTCATCAAAATCTTCTTTTGAATGTTCCCAAATAATAAAAATGTCATCTAAATACCTGAGATATACGAGAGGATGCTTTGCACATTTGCTTAAGGCATTTTCCTCCCATTCCGCTACATAAATGCTTGCAAAATTAGGACTGAATCTTTTGCCCATAGGACAACCCATTATTTGTAGAAAATATTCTCCATTGAATTGAAAGTCATTACCTTTTAAGCTCAGCTCTAAAAGATCCAAAATTTGTTCATCCGGACGTTTCGCATCCGGATATTTTTCAAATGCATTTTTAACTGATTTAACACCTTTATCAATATCAATGTTCGTATACATACTGTCGATATCCAAAGTAGCCAGAATTGCATTTTTCGATGGTTTCAATTTCGAAAGTTTTGACAGGAAATCCTGTGTATTTTTTAGATAGCTCGGATGTCTATTTGCTATAGGTTTCAGATGATAATCAATTAATTCCGAGATCGCATAAGATTCCGAATTACAATCTGATACAATTGGCGAACGGTCCTTGTGGATCTTTGGTAGGATATAAAATTGTCTTGTTTGAGCACTGAGCTTAGCTGTTAAATATTTCAATTGTTTTTTGGTAATGTGACCTTCGTCGAGGAGAAATTTTAAGATCTTATTGAATTTTTCGATATTACTAGGCCAAATAAGTGAATCTATTTTCTTATAATGTTTAGTATTGCTGAGTTGTCTCATGGCTTCCTTTATATAATTATCCCGAGATAGAACAACTACCGACCCACCTTTGTCGGCTGGTTTAATTACTAATTTCTTATTTTTTCGAAGTTTCGTGAGGGCTCTCCGTTCACCAGCTGTTAAATTGTCTTTATCGGAGAGTATGTTCATGCTGAACACCTTTTTGATGATTCGTTTGCTAGCCTCAATAATTTCGGGATCTACTTCACTATCTGGAGGTGACCAACCAGATGATTCTGTAAAAGGAAGTTTCCGACCGCTGGAGTTTCTAAAGCGGTCGGCTAATTTCATTTGCCTAAGAAAATTACAGTTGTATGATGGTAAATTTGTTTGGTTATCAGTTTTAGGCTTTGGTGCTGGTACAAAAGTTAAACCGCGATCTAAAAGAGATTTCTCTTGGGTTGTTAGGTCATTGGTGCCAGACAGGTTAACCACATTAGTTCCTAATCCCACATCTGTTAGGCGGCTGTTACCTTTGCCTTTACTTAGTTTAAATTTAGGTGGTTCAACCAGTGATCGTACATAATATTGGCGGTTCTCGTGGTCCAATGGATTAAATCCTGAGCAACATCAAACTTCGCGTCATCAATTTTTGGTATCACGTTAACGTCCTTCACTTTCCGAATGGTTTCGTTGATGATGCTCAGGGTTCTCCTCTCAGCCTGAGGGAGTTTTTGCGAAAAGTTTAGTTCAGCGAAATAAATTTTTGCTGATCTAAACTTGACCCTGATATCGCTAAGCATATTCCGCAACTGCTTAACTACGAGATCAGAATTATCGTTTCGAGAATTCACGCCAATATTTAATAATATTTTTTGGGGACTGGACTGGCCCCTGTGCCCTTTAAACATAGAGCGCAGATGATTGAATTTGGCGCCGGGGTAACACTCCACCTGGATGTCCGGATGGGGATTTCGATCAATGCGTCCTAAATTTGAACTTCCAATCATAAGGATGTTTTTACAAACATCGGGGAGGCGCCAATTCCTTTTGTCAAAATTAACTCCGCTTTTATGCCGAAACTGGGAGAATTTAGAATCAAATGAGCGGCCCGAGTTGCGGCTCGGTGATTTGACTTTCTCTGAGTACGATATACCTGGTTGAACCACACTAGATGCAGGGGAAGGGGGAGAAGAAACAGAAGCAGGAGAGGAAACAGAAACAGGAGGCTTGTAAGTGAAGCTAAGCGCACATGTTTGCAGTTGCGGCAACAGATCTAGGGTCTGATGTGTTATTTTTACCGGAAGCGCTTGTCAGAGAAAATTGATATAGGAACTATAACCTGCCTTCTTTCTTCGCATACTTTCTTTTCTTCTCTCAATTGTTTTACCATTTCACCTCTTTTTTTTGGGGGGGGGGGGGAGGGCACCTCTGGTTGCCCCCTGAACCCACTCGAACAGACCACTCCCAATGGGTGGAGCCAAATATTCTCCGCCTCGCGAGTTCCAACTTTTGGTTTCTGTATTTTCCACTCATGGTAGGGGATGGTCGAAACATGACACGTCCTGAATAGCCAGGTTAATCTCTTAAAATTTAGTTCAAGTTATATGCTCCGCCCAGACTTCAAAGAGTATGGGCTATAAATTCACTGGCAGTGAAAAATTGGAACGTGTGTCTATATGTCACTTGGAGAGGTGGAGTGCATTTTTCGTGAGCATCGTGTACACAGTCAGTGATGCCAGATCGAAGAGCTGCCACCAGCTATCTCAGCCCCATACTGTCTTGAATCTGTTTCCTTGCAAGACACATATGCAATAAACCAAAGATGGTTAGCCCATTTCCCCCGAACTTGATTTCAATGCGATTCGTTTGACTTAATTATTTTATTCTACGCAGTTCAATGACAGGACAGTGCCGGAGTGGACTTCAGATAGTGGTGGTGAGGGGTGTGTGTGTGTGTGTGTGTGTGTGTGTGTGTGTGTGTGTGTGTGTGTGTGTGTGTGTGTGTGTGTGTGTGTGTGTGTGTGTGTGTGTGTGTGGGGGGGGGGGGGGGGGGGCATCACCCAAAGTCCACTCATAGTTTTTTGAGAGAATTTTTTGTTCTTGGCTTGAGGGGAATTTTGTTTTAGGTCTCTTGTTGGTAAATTTGGCGAAAGGGAAGTAAAAGCTGGTATTCTGACAGAAACACACTCTAGAGCTTGATTTTTCGATAAGTAATCCACGTTGGACACAAATACGTTACATGGAGGTGCGGTGGATCAGTTGGTAGGGGTGGAGGCTGCAAGCCGAGAGATACTCGGTTTGAATCCCATCTGCGGCAACCGCGTTGTGTCCTTGGGCAAGACACTTCACCTCATTGCCCACGTGGGGGCATGGTGGTGTTGTGTACTAAGGCATACTGCTCGTGGATAGAGTACCTGCCTTCAACCAATGCTAACACTGCTTGTGTGGAGTTGCCATGTTAGGGAACTGACAGTTGCTCGCCGTTGCTCAGTGGTTCTCTCCGGGTACTCCGGCTTCCTCCATCCGTAAAACTGTTGTTGTTATGATTAGCCATTGTGCAGAAATATGTGAATTTAAACATCAATTGATAACTAACTAAAAATGGTACATAATTTGGTTCTTCAATCAGAAATCTTTTGAACTCAGTGTTTTGGTCTGTTGAAAAATATGGGGTTTATCCCCACCCCAATCGGCAATAAACATCAATCCAACTAAAGAATTTTCATCGGAAAAAGGAATTTTTGGCAGAAAAACATTATTAAATCATTCACAAGTCTGCTTTCGTGCACAATGTTTCTAAAGCTGTTACAAAATTTATCAGTGTGAACTTCAAAATTTTATTTAGAAAGCCTCAACAGTTATTTTCTGTCGTATTTTATTTATTTTTAAAGAAATGTTCAGCACTTTGTGATCGTAAGTTTCACTTGGGTCCGAATTTTGTAACAAACATACCGATGTTGTGGAACGGTTCAGATTTACATTTTGATCTGTATCCAAATCCATCAAAACACAACTCCTTGCAACAACCTATAAACCCTCAGGTAAAAATAGATTATGCTATCCGTTACATCATTGGTAAACAAACATGTCGGCTGCTGGCGTAAAATGACAACAACAGTAAGATTTTGAGTGAAATCAGGGGAAAATGAAGACCCGCCAATAAGGTAGTAATGCGAAAATTTGCTCCTTCATCTATTCTTTAATTTGAGTGGTTGTTTATAACTGAATAACAAACAGAACAGGAGATACGCGATGTAGTCGAAAGCACAGTATGATATGGAAAAGACAGTAGACATTACGTCAAGAATATTAATACCTGGGGTCAGAAAGACATGTGATCTCTCACAAACTCAGTAAATTAATTTTTAATATTTGTTTGTATGGAGCATTTTCATGTCTTCCCTATACTATACATACAAATAACACCCATCATATTCAGTGCAAGATGCCCATGTGCAGACCCAAAGACCAGCAGTTTATTTGTGATAAGAAACAAATATAATTCATTCAGCACAAAAATTTAAGATGTACTGACAGCTGAAATGAAATGAAATTTATTTTGCAGTATACTTTTACATGAAGTATAATAAACAACTTGCAGAAATGTACAGAAATAAATGTAAAACTGCATGGGAACAGCATAGCCTTGGGGGCTGTCTTTCTGCCATTCCCATATTAAAAGATAATTAGTCCTGACATCAAAATTGTAAACAATTTGCATCCTTACGGGATTCATGAGGGGAACTTTTAATATATAATTATTTAACCTCTAGCCCAGCGCAAACAGAACACTGTTTTCACAAGAAACACTCTTAGATAGGATTTCCATTTATTTTCTTATCAGTCCTTTGACTTTCAATTCTAACCTCAGGGACAACGACATGGCACTCAGCGGAATGACTAAATGAGCTTACTCCAGTGATAAACCATGGGCCCTGTTCCGGAGGGAAGAACAGAAATGAATAATACCCGCACAGTGCGATCTTTACGAACACTGCAGGCCAGACACGACTATTGCGCTAGGTAAGGGGCCAAAGTATTGCAAAAATTGCATTACAAAAATTGCTCAACAATTTAATGGTCTAATCATCAAAGCCTAGATTCTGGAGTGTTGAAATCTGATGTGGAGATCCCGGCGAAATGGAAGTACAATCGGGGCAGGAAGGGTTATTACGAGAGACATCTGAATGGTATGAATTTAGAGCCTTGTCTATTATCGCCTTCTTAAATTGGCATCTATTGAGACACTGGACTGATGGCTCAGTGTCATTCCAAATCCGCGGGAAAGAATGGAACGGGAGTTCGGCCGAGAAGCAAGTTCTGGGTTTTCGTGTGCGTATATTGCCAGACTGTCTAGTATTCATGCCAGATGGGTTTGTATAAATTTCAAATGTGTTATCGAAGGACTCGGGTAGTTTATTATTAAACCAATCATGCATGAACAGGAGACTGTGTAGTGTATGAAGGTCTCTGAATTTTAGTATACCACAGCTTTTGAAAAGGGGATCGGTGTGTGAAGTATAGAATCGTTTCGTTATCGCTCGAATAGCATTTTTTTGCAGACCAAGGATCCTATTTGTGGCTGCAGCGTGTCCCCACACTTGTATCCCATAAATTAAATGACTTTGGATCAGAGAGAAGCACAATAATCGTAGAGCTACTCGGGAAAGGAATTTCTTAGCCCGATTTATGGCAAAAGTAGCCCTGGCTATTTTCAAGCATGCGGTGGAGATGTGTTGCTTGAATTTGAGATTTTCATCCATATGAATACTGAGAAACTTAAATGTCGTTTCCTCTTGATGGTTACCCACTAGTGTAATATTCGTATTATTCAATGATATGCTCTTGCCTATCGCACTATATGGATCATTTTGGGGGTGGAATAACATGAATTTGGTTTTAGAAGTGTTTAGAGCCAATTTATTCGCAGAGCACCACTCACTTATGCTATATAACTCAGAGTTTGTATTTTCTATAAGAAAGAAACCCTTCGCAGATGATTCAGTGGCCAGAGATCAAACATCTGTTTTCTGCTGAAGAATTGCTCTGGAAAACCTGTGTCTGTAGCATGCAATCACACCACCTCAGGTTAAGGTGATGGACCATCACCTTATACTGGCAATAAGAATAAAACTGTAATGGTATTACACAACAAGAGGGATGTTACATCCCAACGCTCACCTACATTCGCACTTGATAATGTCATTCCAATGTAACATGCCTAATATTTAGTTAATATAAATCATTAACTAGGCATCAAATGATTAATGTGGTTTATGTGATGGCTTTGGAAAGTCTATATTTCTGCATTTATTATATATCAATTCAACATAGAATCATTGGATAAAAAAGCATATTTTTCTTTTAGGAATGTTTATGATTAAGAATATGAATCGTGAGGCCAGATATTAAATCATAAATAAGAATTAGGAAAGGCTTTCATAAATCACTGAAACTGTAATTGAAGTACATTCATTGGTTAAAGAGGAGTTGCAGAAAAACATTCGTTCAAGAAAGTGACTATAAGTCCCAACAAAAATACATCACATCAACAACTAAAATAAGCCTTAATGTTACTAGTAACAAGTATGAGAAAGTATTAAATAAAAAAAAAAAGTTTAAAAAATTTTTTTTTAAAGAAAGTGAATATAAGTCCCAAAAATCCCCCTCAAATTCCTCAAATATGCATGTAACAAGGGCGCAACGTTACCGCAATGTAGTTCAGTAACCCTTGCGTACAATATCAATTGCCTGGAAAGACACATAGAAACAGAACTCACCTTAACACCTCACCTTAACACAAACTTTTAGAACTTAAAATTTACTAAGTCCGAGAAAAACATGAACATAGTGACTGAAAAAAAGAAAAGAAATCAGTTAAATTTCTGCATACAGTAGGGTTAATACCTACAGTTGTTATTGAAATGAGAAAATAAATAGTAATGAGAAGTGAAGGCACCACAATCTGCACAAAAGCTGACTTTAACGCAAATTCTTACAACACCTAAACGCTAATTCTTACAAGTTTTGGCAGAAAATCAGCCTCAAATTCCTCAAATATGCATGTAATGAGGGTTAAATATTACTGCAATGGAGTTCAGTAACCCAAGTGTAGAATATTAATCGCCTGGAAAGACACATAGGAACACAACTCACCTAAACACAAAGTTTACAAAGTTTTACAACTTAAAATTTACTAAGTCCAAGAAAAACATGAAAATTTTGACTGAAAAAAAAGCAAATTTCCGTTAAATTTCTGCATACAGTAGGGTTAATACCTACAGTTGTTATAGAAATATGAAAATCAATAGTAATGAGAAGTTAAAGCAGCACAATCTGCACAAAAGCTGACTTTAACGCAAATTCTTATAACACCTAAATGCAAATTCTTACAACTTTTGGCAGAAAATTTTAGGTGAAATTTGGAAAAAAGTCGTAGTATCAGGGTTAAATACTGTTCTGATAGTCCCCTACAACATACATATGCAATATCAAAGGCCTGAGCCCACTGATCTTTGAGAACTCACCTTAACACCTCACCTTAACACAAACTTTTAGAACTTAAAATTCACTAAGTCCGAGAAAAACATGAAAATTTTGACTGAAAAAAAAGAAAATTTCCGTTAAATTTCTGCATACAGTCGGGTTAATACCTACAGTTGTTATTGAAATATGAAAATCAACAGTAATGAGAAGTTAAAGCACCACAATCTGCACAAAAGCTGACTTTAACGCAAATTCTTACAACACTAAATGCTAATTCTTACAGCAAGTTTTGGCAGAAAATCAGCCTCAAATTCCTCAAATATACATGTAATGAGGGTTAAATATTACTGCAATGGAGTTCAGTAACCCAAGTGTAGAATATTAATCGCTTGAAAAGACACATAGAAACACAACTCACCAAAACACAAAGTTTTACAACTTAAAATTTACTAAGTCCGAGAAAAACATGAAAATTTTGAGTGAAAAAAAAGAAAATTTTCGTTAAATTTCTGCATACAGTAGGGTTAATACCTACAGTTGTTATTGAAATATGAAAATCAACAGTAATGAGAAATTAAAGCAGCACAATCTGCACAAAAACTGCCTTTAACACAAATTCTTACAACACCTAAACGCAAATTCTTACAACAACTTTTGGCAGAAAATTTTAGGTGAAATTTGGAAAAAAGTCGTAGTATCAGGGTTAAATACTGTTCTGATAGTCCCCTACAACCTACATATGCAATATCAAAGGCTTGAGCCCACTGATGTTTGAGAAATTAACCTTAACAATAAATCTTACAATATTGGACACGCCGGACGCCGACGCCGATGCTGACGCCGGAGGTTATGACAATAGATCACCACATCTTACAGATGTAGGTGAGCTAAAAATTGCACTTCCAGTAACCCATATAATAACAGAAAATGTTAAAGTAAACAAGAGGCCCCACAGGGCCTGAAGCGCTCATCTTGAACAGAACACAATATAAACAGAGTCCAAGAATGAGTCTACATTAAGCAATCCATCTCCACAGGATACACTGTCAATCCTTGAGTCCCTCAGGAGTGACAAAAATAATCCAGGCATCATGCCTTTTCTTCAGTTCAACATAATGTAAAATGTAGAGCTCCCCTATGAAGCCCCTTGATACAACCCATGTGGATTAATCTTAGTTACACACCTCTAGAGGGTACGGAATACAAAATTTTTATTTCTTCAGCAACATGGCCAATTCTGGCTCCCATTGGGAGCCCAAATATTATCCCAGACTCTCGATTTGAACACAGTTGAATCTGACTTCCCTAGAGATGTTGTGTACCAAATATGAAAGCATTCTGACTGTTGGATCTGAAGAAGAGAAATTTTAAAGAAGTTTCTTCATATTGCACTGAGTTAAAATTTGGGCTACCATAGCGAGCCCAAATATTAACCTATGGATCCGATTTGAACAAACTTGAATCTGACCCCCCTAGAGATGTTGTATACAGAATATGAAAGCATTCTAACTAGTGTGTCTGAAGAAGATTTTTGAAGAAATTCCCTCATATTGTATCAAGATAAATTTCAGGTTCCCATATGGAGCCCAAATATTAACCCAGGCACTCAAATTGAACAAACTTGAATCTGACCCCCTCCCCCCCCCCCCCCCCCCCCCCCCCCTAGAGGTGTTGTATGCCAAATAAGAAAGCATTCTGACTGGTGGAACTGAAGAAGAAGATTTTTAAAGAACTTTCCTCATATTGCACTCAGTAAAAATTTGGGCTACCGTAGCGAGCCCAAATATATACCTAGGGATCTGATTTGAACAAACTTGAATCTGAACCCCCTAGAGATGTTGCATACCAAATATGAAAGCATTCTGACTGGTGGATCTGAAGAAGAAGATTTTTTTAAATTATCCTCCATATTGAACAAAGTTAAAATTTGGGCTTCTGTAGGAAGCCCAAATATTAACCTAGGGACTTGGTTTAAACAATCTTGAATCTGACCCTCATAACAATGATGTATACCAAACATTAAAAGATTCTGACTGGTGGTTCTGAAGAAGAAGATTTTTAAAGAATATTCCCCATATTACCGTATGTTAAAGATTTGGGCTCCTGTATTGAGCCCAAATATGAACCAATGGGCTTTATTTTAACAAACTTGTATCTGACCCCCCTATGAATGCTGTATATCGAATATTAAAAGATTCTGATGATTGGTTCTGGTGAAAAGAGTTTTTTTAATTTTTGTAAATATACTGACTCAGCATTTTTTGGATGCCCCATTACAGAACAATTCAGTTCTACTGGTCCTAAGAATACTTTATAATAAACAACAGCTCTCTGTTCAGTGTGGTTTGGTAAATAGTGCGTTTGAAAATATTTCTATTTTTAGCTCCGAGGGTTCCCATCGGGATGCAGGACTTTTATTTTTTGCATGAGTCAAGTACTTATGACCCAATAATACCACATACCAAATTTGGTTCAAACCGGACCATCGGTTCACAAAATAGAAATTTTGGGCGGGGCCAAAAATCTTACCCTTCCCATTACAAAGCCAAATATTGCTTCACAAACTTTGTTTGAACAAAAACTTGATTCTACACCTCAAAAGGAAGCTCCATAGCAAATATCAAGTCATTGTACACACTGGTTTATGAGAAGAAGATTCTTTAAATATTTTGGAGCATTTTTCCCCACTCCCTCCTTATGAGGCTGGGCATGTTGAGTTGAACAAAAATGCAATGCCCCTTTGGGACCATCACTCACACAAACTTTCACTTGAATTGGCCCAGTGGCTTTGGAGGAGAAGACCAAAACATGGTGTTGATGAATGCCGGATGGCTGACTGACGACGGACGGAGAGCGATGAGATTGGCTCAGCTTGACTTCGTGAGTTTAAAAAAAGGTTCCGCATGTAGTGACGGTAAATAGTTCAAAAAGCATATTCGAGGAAAGACAAAAAAAACAAGAGGACCCACGTGGCCTTAATCGCTCACCTGACAAAGTGACTCTAAGAAGTATTTTAGGTCACCTTCACCATGTCATGCCTCATCAACATTAACTGGTTGAGTGATAGATTTTGTTTGAAGTTCAACATTTGTTACCTAAAATTAGTTTTATTTAAAATCATTGGTGTGTGGCCAATCTCCAATGATTTTTAATAAAGCAAATTTATCTCTGCAGACAAACTGGTTTAGCATGAAGCACAAACAAGGAATGTGAAGAGATAGCCTTGGACATCTCTCCCCAACTGTGGATATCTTCCATGTGCTACATGTATATATTTGCATGCAAGAAAACAAAAATTTTCACAAATTTTATTTTTTTTTATCATCATTGGAACAAGCTCAAACAGCTTATTCCAATAGGGGTATGGGAAGATCAGGTATATTTTTGAGACAGAAATGTGAATATATAAATAATGGTGTTTTTTGTGAATGATGCTGGAGAATTTTGCGTAAAGATATGGTAAATGGTTTGTTCTAGATACAGAATGATGCAAAAGTATTTAAATTTGATTAGGCAAGTTGTTCCTATAATGCATTTAAAAACTGAAGTAACTGTTTTTTTTGCTGACAAACTTTTAGATGTGTGTGTCTGTGTTTGTGTGTGTGTGTGTGTGTGTGTGTTTGTGTGTGTGTGTGTGTGTGGGGGGGGGGGGGGGGGGGGGTAAGAGTGTTCTTGCAAACAAAATTCCTGAATAAATGGAAAATTTTATTTTTTGTGTGAAAGACATAGTGCGTGAATGTTGATTGGAACAAGCTTAGAGAGCTCATTTTAATGTGAAGTCATAAAGCTGTGTTTTACGTACGAAATTCTGGAATAACTAAAAAAATTGCTTTTTTGACTCAAAAAGCATGGTGTGCGACCTCTCATTGGAATGAGCTCAAAAAGCTCATTCCAATGGGGTATTTACAAGCGATAAGTACATGTATGTTTAAGAGACAAAAATTAAAATTTGAATAGCGATTTTTGCGAAGAATGCTAACAAGTTTTGGCAGTTATGCTGGTAAAAAGGTAAGATATGCAAAGTGGTTGTTTTTTAGAGGCAAAATTTAATTAAGGGGAATTAACCCTTGATTACTGAGGTAACTTCTAAAAGTACTGAAATTTCATGAAGCAATGTGAATAACAGACAACAGTTGCCTAAAAATTTCATGAATAACTAAAATTTTTATTCCTTTGTCTCGAAAACATGGCATATGACCTTTGTTGGAATGAGCTGAATGCGTGTGTTCCAATGAGGGGTCATAAAATTTGAACGAAGATTTGTGTGAATAATGCATTAGTACTGCTAGATTTGGGTAAACGGTTCACCCTGGATACCACCCCTTCTATAGTAGATCTTTTCTGCAAATTTTGTCTAAGATTCTATCAACTTTACAAATAAATACGTTCATGAATCACAATCAGATCCACCCTACAATGTTGCATACCAAATATCAAAAGATTCTGCCTGCTGGATCTGGAGAAGAAGATTTTTTAAGAAATATGCCTGAAACGCACTAAGTTAAAATTTGGGCTCCTATACGGAGCCCAAATATAAACCCAGGGGGGCCGATTTGAACAAACTTGAATCAGATCCACCCCACAATGTTGCTTACCAAATATGAAAAGATTCTGAAGCTGGATCTGGAGAAGAAGATTTTTTAAGAAATTTGCCTGAAATGCACTAAGTTCGAATTCGAGCTTCTATAGTGAGCCCAAATATGAAACTAGGAAGCCGATTTGAACAAACTTGAATCAGATCCACCCCACAATGTTGCATACCAAATATCAAAAGATTCTGCCTGCTGGATCTGGAGAAGAAGATTTTTTAATAAATTTGCCCGAAATGCACTAAGTGCGAATTCGGGCTTCTATATTAAGCCCAAATATGAATCCAGGGGGCCGATTTGAACAAACTTGAATCAGATCCACCCCGCAATGTTGCATACCAAATATCAAAAGATTCTGCCTGCTGGATCTGGAGAAGAAGATTTTTGAAGAAATTTGCCTGAAATGCACTAAGTGCGAATTCGGGCTTCTATACTAAGCCCAAATATAAATCCAGGGGGCCGATTTGAACAAACTTGAATCAGATCCACCCCGCAATGTTGCATACCAAATATCAAAAGATTCTGCCTGCTGGATCTGGAGAAGAAGATTTTTGAATAAATTTGACCGAAATGCACTAAGTTTGAATTCGAGCTTCTATAGTGAGCCCAAATATGAATCCAGGGGGCCGATTTGAACAAACTTGAATCAGATCCACCCCGCAATGTTGCATACCAAATATCAAAAGATTCTGCCTGCTGGATCTGGAGAAGATGATTTTTTAAGAAATTTGCCTGAAATGCACTAAGTTCGAATTCGAGCTTCTATAGTGAGCCCAAATATGAATCTAGGAAGCCGATTTGAACAAACTTGAATCAGATCCAACCCACGATGTTGCATACCAAATATCAAAAGATTCTGCCTGCTGGATCTGGAGAAGAAGATTTTTTAATAAATTTGCTTGAAATGCACTAAGTTCAAATTTGGGCTCCTATACTGAGCCCAAATATAAACCCAGGGGGCCGATTTGAACAAACGTGAATCAGATCCACCCCACAATGTTGCTTACCAAATATGAAAAGATTCTGCCTGCTGGATCTGGAGAAGAAGATTTTTTAAGAAATTTGCATGAAATGCACTAAGTTCAAATTCGAGCTTCTATAGTGAGCCCAAATATGAATCTAGGAAGCCGATTTGAACAAACTTGAATGAGATCCACCCCACAATGTTGCATACCAAATATCAAAAGATTCTGCCTTCTGGATCTGGAGAAGAAGATTTTTTAAGAAATTTGCCTAAATGCACTAAGTTCGAAATCGGGCTCCTATACTGAGCCCAAATATGAACCCAGGGGGCCGATTTGAACAAACTTGAATCAGATCCACCCTACAATGTTGCATACCAAATATCAAAAGATTCTGCCTGCTGGATCTGGAGAAGAAGATTTTTTAAGAAATTTGCCTGAAATGCACTAAGTTCGAAATCGGGCTCCTATACTGAGCCCAAATATTAACCAAGGGGGCCGATTTGAACAATCTTGAATCAGATCCACCCCACAATGTTGCTTACCAAATATGAAAAGATTCTGCCTGCTGGATCTGGAGAAGAAGATTTTTTAAGAAATTTGCCTGAAATGCACTAAGTTCGAATTCGGGCTTCTATAGTAAGCCCAAATATGTATCCAGGGGGCCGATTTGAACAAACTTGAATCAGATCTACCCCGCAACATTGCATACCAAATATCAAAAGATTCTGCCTGCTGGATCTGGAGAAGAAGATTTTTGAAGAAATTTGCCTGAAATGCACTAAATTCGAATTCGAGCTCCTATAGTGAGCCCAAATATGAATCTAGGGAGCCGATTTGAACAAACTTGAATCAGATCCACCCTACAATGTTGCATACCAAATATCAAAAGATTCTGCCTGCTGGATCTGGAGAAGAAGATTTTCAAAGAAATTTGCCTGAAATGCAGTAAGTTCAAATTTGGGCTCCTATACTGAGCCCAAATATAAACCCAGGGGGCCGATTTGAACAAACTTGAATCAGATCCACCCCACAATGTTGCATACCAAATATCAAAAGATTCTGCCTGCTGGATCTGGAGAAGGAGATTTTTTAAGAAATTTGCCTGAAATGCACTAAGTTCGAAATCGGGCTCCTATACTGAGCCCAAATATGAACCCAGGGGGCCGATTTGAACAAACTTGAATCAGATCCACCCTACAATGTTGCATACCAAATATCAAAAGATTCTGCCTGCTGGATCTGGAGAAGAAGATTTTTTAATGTTTTTCCCATTGCCTACAGTGTTAAAAAGTGCTGACTCAGCACTTTTTCAAAGTCCCGAAACTGTACCCTATGATAAAACCGATGGCAATTTTTTTTTACCAATCCTTTCTGTTGGTCCTAAGGAAGCTGCACACCAAATAAAAATTCTCAGTGCCGTGCAGTTTTGGAGATATGGGCGTTTTAAATTTTTTCTATTTTTAGCTCCTGCGGTTCCCACGGGGCTGCGGGAAAAATTTTTTTTGCATAAATCAAGTACTCATGACCCAATAAGCCCTCACATAAAATTTGGTTCAAATCAGCCTCTCGGTTTGGAAAATAGAAATTTAGGGCGGGGCAAAAAATTTTGCCCCTCTCATAACAACGTCAAGTATAGCCCCACAAACTTCTCTTGAACAAATCTGAGTCTACACCTCAAAAGGAAGCTGCACACCAAATATCAAGTCTCTGCTACTGCTGGTTCATGAGAAGAAGATTTACAAAGATTTTGGTGCCCCTTGGGGGTGTGGCACCACCCAGGAGGAGGGGCAACTTCATTTGAATAAATCTGAATTGGCATTAGGTAATAAACATTTAGCCAACATTTGAATAAAATTGGGCTAGTGGTTTAGAAGGAGAAGTCGATAATGTAAAGTTAACGCCGGACGGACGACGACGGACGACGGACGCCGGACGACGGACAGAAAGTGATTAGTAAAGCTCCCCTTGAGCTTCGCTCAGGTGAGCTAAAAATGCCTAATTGACAAAAGGAAAAAAGGATTCTGCACGTAGTGACTGCAAATAGTTCAAAATGCATATTGGATGAAGCAATGAATAAAAAGCCTAATTGTGATTGGGGGGGGGGGGTAAACAAGCATTTTGACGAAAGAAAAAAAAAGTGCCTAATTGGCCCCTGGCCCCGGGTTCTGCATGTAGTGACTGTAAATAGTTCAAAATGCATATTGGAGAAAAGAAGAAACAAAAAGCCTAATTGGGGGGTGGGGGTTGGGGGTGGGGGTGGGGGTGTTTGTCTGGGTTTTTAACCACAAACTTGGAGTCATCCTATCAAGCTACAATGAAATCCCTTCATAATTATGGCCTGTGGAATATTCTAAAGGTTTTCGGACTTCAGGCCTCTGTTGCCGTCACAGTTGCCCAAAAGGGAACATTCTCATCCAGACATTATATGAAGTCAACCTATCAAGTTACAATGAAATCCCTCCATAAATATGGCCTGTAGACTGTGCTAAAGGTTTTCGGGCTTCGGGCCCCTGTTGCCGTCACAGTTGCCCAAAAGGGGACGTTCTCATCTAGACATTATATGAAGTCAACCTATCAAGTTACAATGAAATCCCTCCATAAATATGACGTGTAGACTGTGCTAAAGGTTTTCGGGCTTCAGGCTCGGGCAGCCATCATGGTTGAATGATCGCAACCAAAAGGGCACATTCTCATCTGGGCCTCATGTGGATTGATCCTACGAAGTTACAATGAATCCCTTCATAAATATGACCTGTAGACTGTGCTGAAGGTTTTCGGGCTTCAGGCACCTGTAGCCGTCACAGTTGCCCAATCACGTCCAACAGGGGACTTTCTCATGTAGACATTATATGAAGTCAACCTATCAAGTTACAATGAAATCCCTCCATAAATATGACCTGAAGACTGTGCTAAAGGTTTTTGGGTTTTGGGCTTGGCCAGTCGTGACTGTTGATAGATCATGCCCAAATGGGGAAATTATCATGTAGACATCATACGGAGTCATCATATCAAGTTACAATGAAATCCGTCCATATTAAACATGACCTGCAGACAGTGCTAAAAGTTTGTGGGTTTCGGGCTTGGGAAGCCATCACAGTTGACAGATCATGCCCAAACGGAGACGTTCTCATCTAGGCATTATACAGAGGCATTCAATGAAGTTGCAATGAAATCCCTTCATAAATACGACCTGTAGACTGTGCTAATGGTTTTCAGGTTTTGGGCTCGGGCAGCCATACTGGTTGACCCATCACAACCAAAAGGGGACGTTCTCATGTAGGCATGACCTAAAACCTGCATATGAAATTTTGTGATGATCAGACAAGAACTACCGGGTATAGCCTGTACTTGAAGGTTGAATAAAAAACTTTTAACCAAAAACTTTAACCAAAACTCCAGATGTCAACTAAACAGTAAAAGAAAAAAGAAAAAAAAATCACTTGAACCTTCAGTGAAAAACTTTAACCACAAACTTTAACCAAAACTCTAAATGTTAACAGACGGACAGACCTTCTAACAAATGACTACTTATGTGGCTATTTTATGGACATATTAGGTGGCTAACCTAAAACACATGTCCAACATATTAAAACAAGTTTTTTGGGGAAAAATATTTGGGGGGTCAGCTAACCCTAACCCTACCCTAACCTGACCCTAACCCTACCCACCCCTAACCCTAAGCTAACCCTAACACTAACCCTAACCCTAGCCACATAACTCTAACACCCCTTCACTGACCCCCATCCCCCACAATAAGAGATTCTGTTACGTGGCAAGCCACATAACAGACTTTAACCACAAAAGTATCCTGTTTTACTAACTTGTAGCCACATAAATAGTCATTTGTTAATGCAGACGGACAGACGGACGCTCCAACATTTCGGGTTTATGGGCTACCAAAAAAACATTTTGTATGTCCAAAACCTTATTTCACCCAGAACCCCACCCCTCCACCCTAGAACTTATATTTAACCCTAACCCCACCCCTCCACCCAAAAACCACACCCTAACCCTAGCCCACCCTAAACCCTAAAAGCCCACCCCAGACCCTAACCCCCACCCACCCCCATGACCTAACCCCCCCCAACCTTAAGCCCTACTCTGGGGCTACCCCTAACCCTAACCCCACCCCACTCCTAACACTAACACTACCTTAATTTGGAGGTCGCCCCTAATAATAATATCCCCTAAACCCCCAATGTTGGCCCGGACAGACTGATGGACAGACAAAAGTCATTACTATAGCCCTCACTGTAAAAAGTCGGGCTAAAAATGGACAAATCCTGTTACTTATGAATATCCTTTCCCCCATGGTGGTCTGTCAGCATACCAAAGATCATTTAAATCCAACATCTACTGACTGAGATATGAAGGTCCAAAGTTATGGACAGACAGACGAACAAAAGGACGGAAACCTATTTCTATATCCCCTGCAAAGTTTGTTTTGGTTGGGGATAAAAAAAACTTTCAATAGTTACCTGCCATCCATTTAACAGGATATGTTCTTTTTAAACTAGAGGTACTGTAGCAAGCTCACAAAGTGATACCCCCCGCGCCTGTCAGAACGGAATTATATTGCTTCATGCACATCTTCATATGGAGTTCTTCCATTGTGTAAAGTTTCATGAAAATTCTTCAAATGGTTTAGGAGGAGTTGCGCTTATAAGGATGGACAGACGGACAGACAGATGGACAGACGGATGGACGGACGGATGGACAGGGTGATTCCTATATACCCCCCCCCCCCAAAAAAAACTTTGTTTGCAGGGGGGGGGGGGTATAATTAACCATTTTATTGTTGACGAAAAACAAACTGCCAAGCACAGCATTATCTCTGAGCATGTGACACTTTCAGAGAACATGCCAGATGTCGACTAATTAACATAATTTATTCATCATTTTTCCCATGTGAACTTCAAGGTTTCAAAGCTCAATAAATTTTGTGTTTACCTCCAAATTAATTCATTACATGTTGTATGCAGATGATTTGGGGTTAAAGAAAATTTATATTACATCTACACCATATATTATCAGGTAATTTTCAATTCCTATTTGGTCCAATATGAGGGAGTTTCAGGCTATGCAAAGTTCAATAAATTTACTTACTATTTTTTTGCATGTGTGGATTCTTGTGTAATTTTTCATATTCCTTCTGGTGGTGGCTATGTAGATACCATTTACGATTGTAGGTATTCTCAAAATATGCTACCACTATTTTTGGCCCAAGTTACAGGTATAATTGGGGGATTTGGTGTCAGTCCTCTTGAAGTAAGCATAAACGTCACCGTGTTTACCTTTGCTCAGCATTTTAGCCTTTGGTGTGTGCAACACATGTGATTGGAAGGTCATAAAGTTACCAATTCTGGGAAATTTGTTGAAACCAAATATCTCAGTTTCTGTTGAAGTGGTAGTCCAGTTTTGTTTTTGTTTTCAAAAAAATGGACCGAACCAAAAAAACGATAAACTGCCCAGCCCTACTGGAAATGTCTCACACAGATTATTTATAACATAATTTCACGGTGAAGGATTATCAAATTCCGCAAACTGACTGCCGATAAAGTAGTCCTGCAGACAAAACTTCATCATGTTTGTGGTATACACAAGGCCAAGTCTAGCGTGTTGGACTACCCTTAACTTAAGAATAACATGAAGGAGTTGACTTATTGTCAGAACTACTGGTGGTCTAGGTCAAATCTCAAATGAGGTTTGTCGACTTTGGCTTGAAAATATAAGTCACCAAACTTGTCCCGATCATTCTATTTTTTTTTTTTGACTTTTGAATGAGTGACAAGAACAGCTTCACCTGTATTTCAAATTTCAAACAATTATCACAAACAATATACTTAACATTTCTTTTATATAGATACTCAAATCCAGCTCGAAAACAACATGGATCAGTGTTCATTTTATGAGCACATCCCTGCCATTATTAATACAATTGCCTTTGTTCACACAAAAAAGAACCATCCATGCATTTGTCAACAAGACAACAGTGAAGTAAATAATGAGGGGGAAACAGCATGCTTAGCACATAATAAGCAAGGCACCTGGTGCATGAATCAATTAGATGGAATTCACTCAAAATGAAATACTAGTGTATTGTTTGTTAATGTTGCAAGTTTGATGTGCCAACAAAAAAAAAACAACAAGAGGCCCCTCAGACTAGTCAGCTCTGCCCAGGGCCAATGCTTTTAAGGTTAATTGAATAGTCACTTTCCCAGTGCAAAATATTCAATTAACAGTATACAATTAACAGGTTTTGAGTAATTTTCTTATCTTCTAGTGATGAACTGAGAATTTACCATGTTTGACAGGGCTCATTTTAATTTCCTGAAGATGTGACTGGTGGTTTCGTAATCAGAATGCAAACAATGTTTGTATGGATGGATGGATAAACTAACAATTTATGTTAATCAAGGCCATACCTATCATAATGAAAGTGTCAATGACACTGTAGCTTAACTTGTCTATTTGTTGTGTTTGATGAAAAGGATATTGTTCAATGTTTATGAAAGGATTATGAAATAAGACAATTGTGATAGTTGGGAATATGTTAATTTCTGTTCCCTGTATGCCATGTTTTCAGCAAAAATAATATGAGGTGTACACTGTACTAAAGAATTGAGTGGTGGGTTAATGTGGGCCTCACAGTTAACGTATGTGGCCCTCAGAGTTAATGTATGTCAACGAAAGTTACCAAATGACAGTGAAATTATTCATCCTATCAAGTTACAATGAAATCCCTTCATAAATATGACCTGTAGACTGCTAAAGGTTTTCGGACTTCGGGCCTGTATAGCCATCGTGGTTGACCAATCGCAACCAAAAGGAGACTACCTTATCTAGACAATATACTAAGTCATCCTACCAAGTTACAATGAAATCCCTTCATAAATACGACCTGTAGTCTGTGCTAAAGTTTTTTTGGTTTTGGGATCAGGCAGCCATCATGGGTGAATGAGCATGACCAAAAGGGGATGTTCTCATTTTAGCATCATCTGGAGTCATCCTACCCAGTTATGATGAAATCCCTTCATAAATACAACCTGTAGACTGTGCTAAAGGTTTTAGGGCTTCAGGCCCCTGTAGTCGTGACAGTTGACCAATCACGACCAAAAGGGCACATTCCCATCTGGACATTAATATGGAGTCATCTTACCAAGTTACAATGAAATCCCTCCATAAATACGACATGTAGGCTGTGTTAAAGGTTTTAGGGTTTTGGGCTCTGGCAGCCATCACAGCTGAATGATCGCGACCAAAAGGGGAGGGGGCGCGGTGGCTCAGTAGGTAGAGGTGCAGGCTGCAAGCCGAGAGGTCGTCGGTTCGAATCCCACCTGCGGCAACCGCGCTGTGTCCTTGGGCAAGACACTTCACCCCCATTGCCCATGTGGAGGCACGATGACGCCGTGTACTAAGGTGTACTGCACGTCGATGGTACGCATATCTTCAACCAATCTAACCCTGCCTGTGCTGCAGTGCGGAGCTACGATGTTGGGGAGCTGGCAGCTGCTCGTCGTAGCTCGGTGGTTTTCTCCGGGTACTCCGGCTTCCTCCGCCCGTAAAACTGTCATGGTCATGATTAGCCATTGTGCATAAATATGTGACCTTAAACATAAATAAATAAATAACCAAAAGGGGATGTTCTCATCTAGACATTATATGGAGTCAACTCACCAAGTTACAATGAAATCCCACAATAAATGAACTGTAGACTGTGCTAAAAGTTTTTGGGTTTCGGGCTTGGGCAGCTATCATGGTTGACAGATCATGACCAAAAGGGGACGTTCTCATCTAGACATTATACAGAGGCATCCTACCAAATTACAATGAAATCCCTTCATAAATACGACCTGTAGACTGTGCTAATGGTTTTCAGGTTTTGGGCTCGGGCAGCCATACAGGTTGACTGATCACAACCAAAAAGGGACGTTCTCATCTAGACATGACCTCAAACCTGCATATGAAATTTTGTGATGATCAGACAAGAACTATGGGGTGTAGCCTGTGCTAAAGGAAAATGTGAACAGACTCACAGACTAACAGATTTCTGCAGACGTGATGGCAATAGCTTATCTTGACTTTGTCAAGTTAAGCTAAATGAAAGTGTCAATGACACTGTAGCTCAACTTGTCAAGACAAAGACATGTACATGTATAGTATTTGACACAGCAATGACAAACATCTAGATAACAAAGGTACATATAAAGTATTGTAACGGTCTGTACATAAATACTGACCGTTGCCTGTAACAAATGTATAGGTAAAGTATTGTAAAGGTGGGTGACAGTCAGATGCTAAACTAGAAAAAAATCTTTGAGTCCCAGAGTGGGTCTGACTGAACCCCAAAATATTTGTTCTAATAGCACAGTGATAACAAAGGCACCCCAGAACACATTCATTCCTGTCCCAAGGTGAAAACAAAGGTACCCAAGAAGTTTCGTGAAGATCAGTTCACAAATATGAGCTGTATAGAAGTTGTGACAAAAAACTGATTGGTGCTATAAGTAGCACTGAATAAATCAAAGTTCATCTAATTTGCATAATTTCTGCACGAGAAAAAAACCCGTACTATATGTGATGTATTCCATGTCACTAAACATTCATACAAAAATTTATTCAAATCAGAACTTTCATACACAAGTTCTGTACAAAAGACTGATTGCACTAATTTTGGTACAAAATGGTTGCTGGTGACCATCTTGAATTTTGGACCACACCCAAAAACACTTGTTCTCATCCCACGGTGATAACAAAGGTACCCAAGAAGTTTTGTAAAGATCGGTTCATAAATACGGCCTCTAGCTTGAGCCATATCGAAGTTGTGTACAAAAAACTGATTAGACCTAATTTTGGTACAAAATGGCCACTGGCAGCCATCTTGAATTTTGGACCGCACCCAGAAACACTCGTTCTCGTCCCAAGGTGATAACAAAGGTACCCAAGACGTTTCGTGAAGATCGGTTCATAAATACAGACTCTAACCCGAGCCATATTGACATGTGTACTTACTGTGTGTAAGTAGCACTGAAAAAATCAAAGTTCATCTAATTTGCATAATTTCTGCACGAGAAAAAAACCCGTATTATATGTGATGTATCCCATGGTACTAAACATTCACACAAAAAATTATTCAAATCAGCGCTTTCATATGGAAATTCTGTGCAAAAATCTGATTGCACCAAATTTTGTACAAAATGGCTGCCATCGGCCATCTTGAATTTAGGACCGGACCCCAAAACACTCGTTCTCGTCCCACGGTGATAACAAAGGTACCCAAGGAGTTTCGTAAAGATCGGTTCATAAATACGGCCTCTAGCCCGAGCCGTATTGGCATTTGCACTTACAGTGCTGAAAGTAACACCAAAAAACATCAAAGTTTGTCTAATTTCCATAATTTACGGACGAGAAAAAAACCCGTATTATATGTGATGTATCCCATGGTACTAAACATTCATATAAAAAATTATTCAAATCAGAGCTTTCATATGGAAGTTCTGTACAAAAAACAGATTTCTGCATCGTCGGTACAAAATGGCGGCTGGCAGCCATCTTGAATTTCGCACCGCACCCAAAAACACTCGTTCTCGTCCCACGGTCATAACAAAGGTACCCAAGAAGTTTCGTAAAGATCGGTCCATAAATACGGCCTTTAGCCCGAGCCGTATCCAATTGTTGATGGACAGTTGGACAGACGGCCAGACGGACGACGGACGACAGGTCATGGCACAAGGTCAAATTTGGATTTGCCAAAGTTGAGCTAAAAATTGATCACACTTTGTGAATCATGATGAAAGAAACTAGATGTAGCCCAAGAATACCCCCCCTGTGACACACTCTCTGATAATGGGCAACAATAATATCAAGTATCACTAATATTCTTTAAGTCTATAAATAGTTCAGAGTCAGACACGACTTTGTATATTTGGATATGGGTATGTAAAGTTAAAATAAGTTTGTGACCTTGACTTTGAAGACCGACATTCCAAGTTCATTCTCAACACACCCTCTAGTGGTGGGCAAAATTAATTCCAAGTACCAGTATCATTAATATTCTTCAAGACTATCAAAAGTTCTTAGATGGACATGACTTGTTATAGTTGGATTTTGGGGAATGTGAACTTGAACAAAGTCTGTGACCTTGTCCTTGTAGACAGGCATTCCAACCTTATTCGCAACATACCCTTTAGTTGTGGACAACATTAATACCAAGTATCATTAATATCATTCATGGCCACCAAAAGTTCTGAGTCGGACACAACTTGTTATAGTTGGATTTGGGGTATGTGAACTTGAACTAAGTCTGTTACCTTGCCCTTGAAGACAGGCATTCCAACCTTATTCGCAACATACCCTCTGGTTGAGGGCAATGTTAAATGCCAAGTATCATTAATATCATTCAAGGTCATCAAAAGTTCTGAGCCAGATACAACTTGCACAGACAGACAGTGGGACAAACGTGATTCCTATATACCACCCCTGAATTTTGTTTGAAGTGGGGTATAATCATATTTCATTGTCCATTGCCGGGAACGGAAATTATTTTTTTGGTACATTTGGGTAAAAGGCAGCCTTAGAGGGTGGGGGCTTGTGGCTTGAACAAGACAGTCTTACAACTCGGACCCAAAATTTTCGGTGTAAAAAAAAAAAAATTTCTTTTTGTCTTAGAATTGACAGAAACGCATAAAAAACACAAAAAAAAAATTTTACAGATTTTGGTCCAAAATTTTCTAAGTCCCACCCGGACCCCAAATTTTCAGGGGGGGGAAATTTTTATTTTTTTTTTGTCTTAAAATTGACAGAAATAAATGAAAAACAAAAAAAAAATATTCTGGATTTTGGTCCAAAATTTTCTAAGTCCCACCCAGACCCCAAATTTTCAGGGGAAAACATTTTTTTTTTTTTTTTTTTTGTCTTAAAATTGACAGAAATGCATAAAAAACAAAAAAAAATTTTTTTGGATTTTCGTCCAAAAAAGTCCCACCCGGACCCCAAATTTTCAGGGTAAAAAATTTTTTTTTTTTTCTCTCTTAAAATTGACAGAAATGCATAAAAAACAAAAAAAAATTTTTTCGGATTTTGGTCCAAAAAAGTCCCACCCGGACCCCAAATTTTCAGGGTAAAAAAAAAAAAATTTTTTTTTTCTCTTAAAAGTGACCAAAACGCAGAAAAAACCCCCAAAAAAATTTTTTCACATTTTGGTCCAAAATTTTCTAAGTCCCACCCGGACCCCAAATTTTCAGGGGAAAAAATTTTTTTTTTTTTTTTTGTCTTAAAATGGACCGAAATGCAGAAAAAACAAAAAAAAAAATTTTACGATTTTGGTCCAAAATTTTTCTAAGTCCCACCCGCACCCCAAATTTTCAGGGAAAAAATTTTTTTTTTCTCTTAAAAGTGACCAAAACGCAGAAAAAACCCCAAACAATTTTTTTCAGATTTTGGTCCAAAATTTTCTAAGTCCCACCCGGACCCAAAATTTTCAGGGGAAATTTTTTTTTTTTTTTTTGTCTTAAAATGGACCGAAATGCAGAAAAAACAAAAAAAAAAATTTTACGATTTTGGTCCAAAATTTTTCTTAGTCCCACCCGCACCCCAAATTTTCAGGGAAAAAATTTTTTTTTTCTCTTAAAAGTGACCAAAACGCAGAAAAAACCCCCAAAAATTTTTTTCAGATTTTGGTCCAAAATTTTCTAAGTCCCACCCGGACCCAAAATTTTCAGGGGAAAATTTTTTTTTTTTTTTTGTCTTAAAATTGACCGAAAGGCAGAAAAAACAAAAAAAAAAATTTTCAGATTTTGGTCCAAAATTTCGAAGTCCGCAACGGGACCCCAAATTTTCAGCCTAAATATGAACCCAGGGATTTGGCTTCAACAAACTTGAATCTCACCCCCCTAAGGATGCTGCATACCAAATATCAAAACATTCTTATTGCTAGATCTGAAGAAGAAGATTTTTCAAAAATACTCCTCATACTGCACTAATTTAAACATTTGGGCTCCCTTAGAGAGCCCAAACACCTGCGGCAACCGCGTTGTGTCCTTGGGCAAGACACTTCACCCCGATTGCCTACATGGGGGCACGATGACGCTGTGTACTGAGGCGTACTGCACGTCGATGGTGCGCATGTCTTCAACCAATCTAACCTTGCCTGTGCTGCGGTGCAGAGTTCAGAGTTACGATGTTGGAGAGCTGACAGCTGCTCGTCGTTGCTCGGTGGTTCTCTCCAGGTCCTCCGGCTTCCTCCACCCGTAAAACTGTCATGGTCACGATTAGCCATTGTGCATAAGTATGTGACCTTAAACACCAATAAATAATAATAATAGAGAGCCCAAATATCCACCCAGGCAATTGATTTCAATAAACATGTGAAACAATCTTACAAAGATGTTATATGTGAAATTTTAAAGCTTTTGGAGCAGTGGTTTCCGAGAAAAGTAGTCTTATGTTTTTCCCATTACCCACAGTGTTAAAAAATGCTGACTCAGCACTTTTTCAAACTCCCCAAAAAGTACCCCATGATAAAACCGATGGCAATTTTTTTTTATCATTCCATTCTGTTGATCCTAAGGAAGCTTCAAAACAAATAAGAATTCTCAGTGCCGTGTAGTTTTGGAGATATGGGCGTTTTCATTTTTTTCTATTTTTAGCTCCTGTGGTTCCCACGGGGCTATGGGGAAAAAAATTTCGGCATAAATTAGCTACTTATGACCCAATAAGCACTCATGTAAAATTTGGTTCAAATCGGCCTCGCGGTTTGGAAAATAGAAATTTGGGGCGGGGCCAAAATTTTTGCCCCTCCTTTAACATCGTCAAATATAGCCCCTCCAACTTCTCTTGAACAAACTTGAGTCTACACCTCAAAAGGAAGCTGCATACCAAATATCAAGTCTCTGCTATTGCTGGTTCTTGAGAAGAAGATTTTTTAAGAATTGCAGCATTTTTGCCCCATCCCTCTGCTCAATGTGAGCCGAAACATACTTTGACAAAAAATCAAAGTCCTCAGACACAACCCCTTCTCACATGAAATTTCATTAATATGCGGCCAGTGGTTTGGGAGAAAAAGCCCAAACACCACCTTCACGACGGACGTCGGACGACGAACGAAAAGTGATCAGAATAGCTCACCCTGACTTTCAGTCAGGTGAGCTAATAATGAAAGTGTCAATGTCACTGTAGCTCAACTTGTTTAAAACATGTACATGTATAGTGTGTGACACAGCAATGACAAACATATAGGTAATGACCCGATAACAAAGGTACATGTAAAGTATTGTAACGGTCTGTACATAAATGCTGACCGTAGCCTGTAACAAATATATAGGTAAAGTATTGTAAAAGTGGGGTGACAGTTAGATGCTACACTAGAAAAGAAATCTTTGAGTCCCAGAGTGGGTCTGACTGAACCCCAAAATATTTGATCTCATAGCACAGTGATAACAAAGACACCCCAAAACACACTCGTTCCTGTCCCAAGGTGAAAACAAAGGTACCCAAAAGGTTTTGTGAACATCAGTTCATAAATACGAGCTGTATAGAAGTTGTGACAAAAAACTGATTGGACCTAATTTCGGTACAAAATGGCCACTGGCAACCATCTTGAATTTTGGACAGCACCCAGAAACACTCGTTCTTGTCCGAAGGTGATAACAAAGGTATCCAAGAAGTTTCGTGAAGATCGGTTGATAAATACAGCCTCTAGCCTGAGCCGTATTGACATGTGCACTTACAGTGTATAAGTTGCACTGAATAAATCAAAGTTCATCTAATTTGCATAATTTCTGCACGAGAAAAAAACCCATACTACAGACCTTCCCAAATTTAAATTTAAGGTTACCCATTTAACGGGTTACCGTAAATTTTTTTAGGTAATCCATTTCATATAAGGTAACCCTTTTCCATCATCGACCTCAAAACTAAAATCAGTTGAATTTAACCACTTTTTGAATGTCTTCACGCCCACAGATTCGGTCGTTTGTTTCACTTTTAATTTACTTAACATGGTTTGTATGTAAGTATTTTAAAAATTGCGTGTTTTACACTTTTACTGTCATTCATTCAATAGAATGCTGAATCGCAGAGCGCTACTCTCATTATTTCAAAAGTACACGTGTAACAGTGTTTGTTCTGGTTAATCAACATAATATTCATGTGATTTTTGTATCACTTTTGCGATAATATTTATAAAAATAGTAAAATATTCAAAGTGTTTTAAGCTGCGACTAGCAGCTCTATAAGTGTCGGTCTGTGTCGGTCAGTCTGTCTGTGACCAACGAGTTTCAGAACTCAATAACTTTTGAAATACTTGATGGAATGACTTTATATTTGGCATGTAAGTGTATCTTATTGATGTCTAGCCACTGTTCAATGCATGTGTTGTTCCAAATATTTTTCTGGGAGTTATAGCCCTTGATGAACTTAGAATTTTGTGACTAACCACCCGTCACAGCTACGGCGTCGATGTCGCAATTTTTCGCAAGGGAAACTATACTTATATTCTTTTATTTAGAAAATGCTAAAACATTAGTTTTAGGCCACACAAAGTAGATCTTCTGTTTCTCAGGCCATTATTGGTAAAATTGCATGCGGGCGAGCGATTTTTTATTTTATTTTTTTTTTCTGTAATTATTTCTTGGCCATCAAAGTTCATGTTCTTCGTTTATGTTTTAGGCCTCATATTCTACGGAACAGCATGGATGATGGTGTATTTCGTCCCTTGAGAGCAAGAAGGCTTTGCAATGCTAAAGCATTGCAAAGCCTTCTTACACTCAAGGTACAAATTTATCAATTTTTTAACTTGTGTAAAATATCAGACATAAACCATTTAATTTTTATTTTTTTAAGTTTACATTGGTCATAAAAAGAGAGCATGCGGCAGCCAAAAGGACCATGAGGGAGGGCCTGAGAAACAGATTGTTTATTTTTTTAGGCCTTACATTGGAAATTTATTGCAAAAATGAAAGGTCCACATCAAGCATGGCGTTGAAGACGATTGCGCACGATTGCTGCACAGTTATTTTTAACATCCACAAGGCAAACACAGAATCACTGGTCTATAAGTAAATTCAGCTCAGTGCATAGAATCAACTATGACAGAATGAATTCGAAATTTCCGATGAAATAAAATCGCAATGATCTGAGCATGATTTTTTGAGATCACTTTTATTTGTTTGGTTTACATGTTTTAATTTGGGTGAACGGAAAAATGGCCCGCCTTAAAAAAATTTAGGTAACCTTTGGGTGAACGAAACGACCGTTCGCACAATTCGGGAAGGCCTGCTACTATATGTGATGTATTCCATGTTACTAAACATTCATACAAAAATTTATTCAAATCAGAACTTTCATACAAAAGTTCTGTACAAAAGACTGATTGCACTAATTTTGGTACAAAATGGCTGCTGGTGGCCATCTTGAATTTTGGACCACACCCAAAAACACTCGTTCTCATCCCACGGTGATAACAAAGGTACCCAAGAAGGTGCGTAAAGATCGGTTCATAAATACGGCCTCTAGCCTGAGCCGTATAGAAGTTGTTACAAAAACCTGATTAGACCTAATTACGGTACAAAATGGCCACTGGCAGCCATCTTGAATATTGGACCGCACCCAGAAACACTCGTTCTCATCCCAAGGTGATAACAAAGGTACCCAAGACGTTTCGTGAAGATTGGTTCATAAATACAAACTCTAGCCCGAGCCATATTGACATTTGCACTTCCAGTGCTGAAAGTAACACTAAATGCATCAAAGTTAGTCTAATTTGCATAATTTCTGCACAAGAAAAAACCTGTACTATATGTGATGTATTCCATGTTATTGAAAAAATCAAAGTTCATCTAATTTGCATAATTTCTGCACGAGAAAAAAACCTGTATTATATGTGATGTATCCCATGGTACTAAACATTCACACACAAAATTATTCAAATCAGAACTTTCATACATAAGTTCTGTACAAAAAACTGATTGCACCTAATTTTGTACAAAATGGCTGCCATCGGCCATCTTGAATTTTGGACCGGACCCCAAAACACTCGTTCTCGTCCCACGGTGATACCAAAGGTACCCAAGAATTTTCGTGAAGATTGGTGCATAAATACGGCCTCTAGCCCGAGCCATATTGACATTTGCACTTCCAGTGCTGAAAGTAACACTAAATGCATCAAAGTTAGTCTAATTTGCATAATTTCTGCACGAGAAAAAACCTGTACTATATGTGATGTACTTCATGTTACTAAACATTCATACAAAAATTTATTCAAATCAGAACTTTCATACAGAAGTTCTGTACAAAAGACTGATTGCACTAATTTTGGTACAAAATGGCTGCTGGTGGCCATCTTGAATTTCGGACAACACCCCAAAACATTCGTTCTCATCCCACGGTGGTAACAAAGGTACCCAAGAAGTTTCGTAAAGATCGGTTCATAAATACGGCCTCTAGCCTGAGCCGTATAGAAGTTGTTACAAAAAAATGATTAGACCTAATTACGGTACAAAATGGCCACTGGCAGCCATCTTGAATATTGGACCGCACCCAGAAACACTCGTTCTCATCCCAAAGTGATAACAAAGGTACCCAAGACGTTTCGTGAAGATTGGTTCATAAATACAGACTCTAGCCCGAGCTGTATTACATGTGTACTTACTGTGTGTAAGTAGCACTGAAAAAATCAAAGTTCATCTAATTTGCATAATTTCTGCACGAGAAAAAAACCTGTATTATATGTGATGTATCCCATGGTACTAAACATTCACACACAAAATTATTCAAATCAGAACTTTCATACAGAAGTTCTGTACAAAAAACTGATTGCACCTAATTTTATACAAAATGGCTGCCATCGGCCATCTTGAATTTCGGACCGGACCCCAAAACACTCGTTCTCGTCCCACGATGATACCAAAGGTACCCAAGAATTTTCGTGAAGATTGGTGCATAAATACGGCCTCTAGCCCGAGCCATATTGACATTTGCACTTCCAGTGCTGAAAGTAACACTAAATGCATCAAAGTTAATCTAATTTGTATACTTTCTGCACGAGAAAAAAACCTGTACTATATGTGATGTATTCCATGTTACTAAACATTCATACAAAAATTTATTCAAATCAGAACTTTCATACAGAAGTTCTGTACAAAAGACTGATTGTACTAATTTTGGTACAAAATGGCTGCTGGTGGCCATCTTGAATTTTGTACCACACCCAAAAACATTCGTTCTCATCCCACAGTGATAACGAAGGTACCCAAGAAGTTTCGTAAAGATCGGTTCATAAATATGGCCTCTAGCCTGAACTGTATAGAAGTTGTGTACAAAAAACTGATTAGACCTAATTTCGGTACAAAATGGCCACTGGCAGCCATATTGAATTTTGGACCACACCCAGAAACACTCGTTCTCGTCCCAAGGTGATAACAAAGGTACCCAAGACGTTTCGTGAAGATCGGTTCATAAATACAGACCCTAGCCCAAGCCGTATTGACATGTGTACTTACTGTGTGTAAGTAGCACTGAAAAAATCAAAGTTCATCTAATTTGCATAATTTCTGCATGAGAAAAAAAACTGTATTATATGTGATGTATCCCATGGTACTAAACAGACATACAAAAAATTATTCAAATCAGTGCTTTCATATGGAAGTTCTGGGCAAAAATCTGATTGCACCTAATTTTGTACAAAATGGCTGCCAGCGGCCAACTTCAATTTCGGATCGGACCCCAAAACACTTGTTCTCGTCCCACGGTCATAACAAAGGTACCCAAGAAGTTTCGTAAAGAACGGTTCATAAATACGGCCTCTAGCCCGAGCCGTATTGAATTGTTGACGGACAACTGGCCATGACATAAGCTCAAATTTGAGCTAAAAATGCAGGAGTTAAGAGGACAAGCATTTGTGATGGAAATTTTGCTATTACCAAGAACAATAACCACGCAAATTTGTTGCATCGAAAATTACTAACCACATGCATATCTACACTTGATACTGATGCTTCAGACCAAGTTTCATAAAAATCCCCTGAAAACTGAGTTAGCCAAACAAAGTTTGTAATGGAAGGACAGAGTGACGGACACCATTTCAATATCCCCTTCGCAAATTCGCCAGCGGGGGATAAAAAAATAGGCCGATGAAATCGTCAGATGTGTACCCATACACACAACTAGTAGAAAGCTGTATGACGGAGGGCCACCCTGGATGCCGACATTATGTACACCATACATGGTATGGGTACATATAGAAACGGATTGGAGGAGTGCCTAATTTGATGGATAAAGGGTTAATATCTCCGAATCAAATTATTAGATTTACATAAAAAACTATACAGCACAGCACATCAGTAACCTGAATACATATATAAAGTAACCTGATAATCGGGTTAATATTGAGTTATCGCATGCCGAAGAAATGGATTGGAGGAGTTCTCAATTTGAAGGATAAAGGGTTAATATCTCAGGATCAAATTATCAGATTTACACCAAAAACTATACAGCACAGCACATCAGTAACCTGAATACATATATAAAGTAACCTGATGATCGGATTAATATTGAGTTATCGCATGCCGAAGAAATGGATTGGAGGAGTTCTCAATTTGAAGGATAAAGGGTTAATATCACATGATCAAATTATCAGATTTACACCAAAAACTATACAGCTTGGCACATCAGTACCTGAATACATATATGAAGTAACATGACAAACGGATTGATATTTTTTAAGTTATCTCATGCCAAAGGGATTGGAGAAATTTTCAATTTGAAGGATAAAGGGTTAATATCTCAAGATCAAATTATCAGATTTACACCAAAAACTATACAGCTCGGCACATCAGTAACCTGAACACAAATATAAAGTAACTTGACAATCCAAGCAATATTTTTCAAGTTATCGAATGCCAAAGGGATTGGAGGAATTTTCAATTTGAAGGATAAAGGGTTAATATCTCAGGATCAAAATAACAGATTTACACCAAAAACTAGACAGCTCGGCACATCAGTAACCTGAACACAAATATAAAGTAACTTGACAATCCAAGCAATATTTTTAAGTTATCGAATGCCAAAGAGATTGGAGGAATTTTCAATTTGAAGGATAAAGGGTTAATATCTCAGGATCAAATTATCAGATTTACACCAAAAACTTTACAGCTCAGCACGTCAGTGACCTGAATACAAATATAAAGTAACTTGACAATCCAAGCAGTATTTTTCAAGTTATCGAATGCCAAAGGGATTGGTGGAATTTTCAATTTGAAGGATAAAGGGTTAATATCTCAGGATTAAAATAACAGATTTACACCAAAAACTATACAGCTCGGAACATCAGTAACCTGAAGATATATATAAAGTAACATGACAACTGGATTGATATTTTTTGAGTTATCTCATGCTAAAGGGATTGGAAGAATTCTCAATTTGAAGGATAAAGAGTTAATATCTCAGGATCAAATTATCAGATTTACACCAAAAACTATACAGCTCGGCACATCAGTAACCTGAACACAAATATAAAGTAACTTGACAATCCAAGCAATATTTTTCAAGTTATCGAATGCCAAAGAAATGGATATGGACACCGGACGGACAGACAAATGGATGGACGGATGGACAGATGGACGGACAAAGGATGGACGAATGACGGATGGCCACCCCGGATGCCGGCATTATGTGTACCATACATAGTATGGATACACATAAAAAGGAGGATATGGGGGATTTTAAAGCAAACAGTTATTCATGATTTTTTAACTTGGCATAAACAGCATCACTAAATTTTTAACTCATGGACCAAGAACTGAAAACTTGTTAGCTTCTATCGTGCATTGTTCTCATACAAAATTTTCCCAGAAATCCATTCAGTTCCCCTGAAAATCATGCTAAAGTTCCCTGAGGTTAATATGTCTGGTTATATATAAAACAAGCAAATTCAGTGAATTCATGTCTCCCACTGGGCAACAGTTTCAATGGGAATTAATGCATCCAATGGAATGTAATTGAGTTGCAAGTGGAAGTTATTTAGAAGAGACAGAACAGACGGTGGTTCAGACAGTGGTTATCAGATTTATTTTCACGGAGGTCACTGTCAAAGCAAGTGAAGTGATGTGTAGTATAACTGTGAGAATCACTAAAAATTAAGATTGTATGATAAGACATATTACATTAAACTGATGTGAAAAGTAATCCATATATGAAATTTCATTGAAATCGGTTGACTCTAAGGAAAGTTAGAGTATGGAAACCATCAGCCAATCAAATTTAAGCATCCTAATTAAATATGCCCAGAAAATGCCCATGTTCGAACTTGGACCCTTAATTGATGAAAATGATCTACTACCCAAATTTCATTGAAATCGACTGACTGTAAGGAAAGTTAGAGTCTGGAAACGAAAAACACAGAAGGTATGCACTTACTGTGTATTAGTAGCAGCACTGAATAAATCAAAGTTTCCCTAATTTGCATAATTTTTGCACGAGAACAAAACCCATTTTATATGTGATCTATTGCATGTTACTAAACATTCATACAAAAATTTATTCAAATCCGAACTTTCATATAGAAGTTCTGTACAAAAAACTGATTACACCCAATTTCGGAACAAGATGGCCGCTGGTGGCTATCTTGAATTTTGGACCAAACCCCAAAACACATATTCTGGTCTCACAATGATAACAAAGATACCAAGAAGTTTTGTGAAGATCGGTTCATAAATACGGCTTTTAGTCCGAGGGGCGTTGATGCACAGGACAGACAGACAGATTTCCGGTACAAAATTTCACACATTCATACTTGACCTAGGTATTGATAAAAGTAATCCATATATGAAATTTCATTGAAATTGGTTGATTTTAAGGAAAGTTAGAGTCTGGAAACCGTCAATCAAATTTCAGCAACCTAATTAAATATGCACAGAAAATGCCCATATTCGAACTTAGATCCACAATTGATGAAAGTGATCTACTACCCAAATTTCATCGAAATCCGGTCACTGTAAGGAAAGTTAGAGTCTGGAAACAAAAAACACGGAAGGACGAAAGGATGGAAGGACGGACAGAAGGATGGAAGGACACCCCAAATTTAATATCTCCCATTTTTTTTCAAAAAGCAGACAACAACACGGCTGATTTAGGCCATGATTGTTGATCGTAATTCAATGAATAGTGTTAGGAAAAAAAATGTGTCATGACCCATTATTAATTAAAATGTGTAATTAATTGATGTCGACAATAAATAAATGCAACTGACGTAAAACAAAGTATTCATTTACAGAAACCTAAATAAACATTAAAATACTGAATTGAAGTTTTGATGTAATTAATTCATGTCCATAATAAATGTGTGCAATGGATATAAAACAAAGTATGAGTTTCCAGAAGCTTAAATAAACACTAAAATATTGAAATGAAATTTTGATGTAATTAATTGATGTCCATGTTAAAAGCATGGAGTGGACGTAAAACAAAGTATTAATTTACAGAAACCTAAATAAACACTAAAATACAGAAATGAAGTTTTGATGTAACTAATTGATATTCACAATAAATGTATTCAGCCGACACAAAACAAAGTATTAATTTAGAGAAGCCCAAATAAACACTAAAATATTGAAATGAAATTTGGACGACCATTCAGCAACAAGTGCACCGCCAGGCAGTGGATCAATATACGACCGCCTATGAAGAAATTGCGTTTGTGAAGAAATTTTTAGTTGAACAAAAGGTCAATAATTCCTTCAAATATAATTGTACGTTCCTGGCTTATGACCCATTAAGCTGAATATATTGTTTTTAAGTTATTGCGTGGAGAATCAAAAGTCACCAAAACTCCCAGATGGTTGCCATGGTGGCCATATTAGACATGCCAGAATGCTGGTTATCGAAAGGAACCATCCTCTAGTCATGTCTAATCAGCCACAAAAAACAGTAACGGACAGATGGATGGATGGATGGATGGATGGATGGATGGATGGATGGATGGATGGATGGATGGATGGATGGGATGGATGGATGGATGGATGGATGGATGGATGGATGGATGGATGGATGGATGGATGGATGGATGGATGGATGGACAGATGGATGGACGGACATTGATGCTGGTCATTAAAAGGAACAATCCTCTAGTCATAACTAATCAACCATAAAAAACAGTATCTGTTGGATGTATTGTTTTCAAGTTATCATGTTGGCAAACAAAAGTTAACGGACGGATGGACGGAAGACAGACAGACAAATGGATCGACGGACGGACAATGATGCTGGTTATCGAAAGGAAGCATCCTCTAGTCATGACTAATCAACCATAAAAAACAGTATCTGTTGGATTATCAAATGGACAATCAAGAGTCCCTAAAAATCCAAGATGGCTGGATAATGCCAGAATGCTGGTCATCGAAAGGAACTATCCTCTAGTCATGATTAATCAACCATAAAAAGCAGCATCTGTTAGATCTACAGTTTTCAAGTTACCGTGTGGTCAATCAAAAGTCCCTGAAAATCAAAGATGGCTGCCGTGGTGGCCATATTGGATATGTCAGAATGCTGGTTATCGAAGGAACCATCCTCTAGTCATGACTAATCAACCTTAAAAAAATCTGTTGGATGTATTCTTTTCAAGTTATCGCGTGGACAAACAAAAGCTAATGTACGGACGAACGGACAGATGGGCAGACAGACATTGCCATACCATAATACGGCCCGCTCATATGAGCAGCCATATAATAATACCGGTACATCCAGGTACATCAAATTTTTTATATTATTAACCCTCCATCAGTACTAACTGCACATTGGTGTCGAAATTTAGAAATTTCAAGCTGTGAAATTCCCCATAATGAAATTAGGAATTTAACCAATTCAATCTTGTTTGACAGAGCTTATCAAGCTCTGTGAAACAAGATTGTATTGATTAAATTCCAAGTTGCATTATGGAAAAATTGCTATTTAAAATTTTGGTATTTTGACATCACTGTGTAAGGATTAACCATTTTCAAGTCATGATGACAGATGACACTATATTTTTTACCCAAATAACTGAACAATTTTACTGTTTGCTTTCAGAGTGCAATCCAATAAAGGGTCTTAGTCTGTACATGTAAGTAGGATGCAGAAATTGGAAAAAAAATTGAATATCTGAAAGCACATTTGTATACAATGCTGTCTAATTATGTCAATCTGCTAAAAAAAGGGTCCGACAGATGAAATAAAACCTATGGAAAGGCTAACTACCCAGAAAAGCATTTATTATTCAGATTTAGCTTTACCTGGAAGTAAAACTGATTGGGATCCATCAATGTTGGTAAGAGTTTTACTGTTATCACAATAATCATCCTCTTTCTGGTGTGATTTCTCATCTGATGTCTTTGGAGATTCAGATGTCACTTTGGAACCTTTCACCTGAAAAAATGAAATACTATAAAATGAATCTTTATGCAGGCCTCAATTTGTTCAGTTCTGGCATTGCTACATGTATATGCAAAGCAAATATTCATTATTTTTATCCAATATTAAAAGTTAATTAACAGAATTTTATTGCTCTGCTTCCAAAGCACTGGACAGACTCACCAGATAAAATGGTCTTATGGACGGATATGGAAACAAGCAAAATTTCCATGAATCTATCGCTTAGCCATATAATTCCAATGAAACCCCTTTATTTAAATTCAGAATGCTGAATTATAAAAGGTAAGTTGTGGTATGATGTAATTTGAAAACTAAAACAAGCCAGGAATTTTGTCCCTACTCCTGAGAATAAGCCTTTTTCAAAACTGCCATCTTCTCTTTTAATCTATGCAAGGTCACAGATCATGGGGTGTAAACAAAGCAATTTCCATGTTCGTTGTGCTGAGTTCTTTGTCAGTCAAGCCAACAAGATTTGTGAAATATCAAGTTTAAATCATAGAACTGATGTCATAATTTGCATTAACTGAAGGAGCAACCCTACATGATTTAAAACGATGGGATATTACAGGTTTAAAAGATTTTTTTTATGGAGGTGGGGACTTGTTTTGAGCTTGGGAAACCCTCAAAAGTTGTCGAAACAGTGGTCACTGCCACAGAGTCATGACACAGTGTGCATTCAAACACCATTTATGTCGATAGGAACTCAATTCGAAATAATGAAAGTTCCCATAGAATATTACCATTGCCTAAAACAAATAGTAACCATGGCTAAATGTTTCTGAATTTGCACTAATGAACATAATGGGTTCCGAAGCACTTCACCCACTCTCTTCTCCCACTGCAACGTGTTTTCTTGAAATGTTTACACCTCACGTCCTGTGACCTTGCATAGATTAAAAGCCAAAATGGCAGTTTCGAAAAAGGCTTATTGATCTTGATTTCCACAAACTCCTGCTGTGAGAATCAATTTTCAGTTCTTAAATACTTTAGACTTGGACAGGACTGTTATATCCTTGTGAATGCAGACCTTTAGATCAGTCTAATTTGGGCACAATGGCAATATGGATGTGGCTTGCATGGTTGAAGAAAAAACACCGGTATATTCTTCTTCTTGGCTTCTGTTTTAGGTTTTAGGCCCCCGTCTTAAAATGATAGTTTACAACCCCTTGTTACAGATCTTCACCAATATAACTAGTTCCCACCACCCTTTGACGTAAGTTTATTGGACTAACTTGTGAAGGCTTTTTAGTTTCCCAGTGTCAAACCAAAGGCCTATTTGAATGTAAGCTAAATTATGCATGGCATTTACTAAGAAATGCCACAAACATGAATATAATGGATCTCAAGCTTTAAGAACATGATTATATAGAATTCACCACAGAAAAGCAATCACCGGCGACAGTATCATATACAGCAATGTCGATGCTGGTGGATCTGAAGAAGATTTTTAAAGAAATTTCCTCATATCGCACTAAGTAACAAATTTTGGCTACCATAGCAAGCCCAAATATAAACCTAGGGATCTGATTTGAACAAACTTGAATCTGACCCCCCTAGAAATGTTGCATACCAAATAGGAAAGCATTCTGACTGGTGGAACTGAAGAAGGAGATTTTTTAAAATTATCTCCCATATTGAACAAAGTTAAAATTTGGGCTTCCATAGGAAGCCCAAATATGAACCTAGGGATTTGGTTTGAACAATCTTGAATCTGACCTTCATAACAATGATGTATAACAAACAAAGATTCTGACTGGTGGGTCTGAAGAAGAAGATTTTTAAAGAATATTCCCCATATTACCCTATGTAAAAAGTTTGGGCTCCTGTAATGAGCCCAAATATGAACCAGGAAGCCCAAATATTAACCTAGGGACTTGGTTTGAACAATCTTGAATCTGACCCTCATAACAATGATGTATACCAAACAAAGATTCTGACTGGTAGTTCTGAAGAAGAAGATTTTTAAAAAATATTCCCCATATTAACCTATGTAAAAAGTATAGGCTTCTGTAATGAGCCCAAATATGAACCAATGGGCTTTATTTTAACAAACTTGTATCTGACCCCCCTATGAATGCTGTATGCTGAATGTCAAAAGATTCTGATGATTGGTTCTGGACAAAAGATTTTTTTTAATTTTTGCAAATATGCTGACTCGGCATTTTTCGATGCCCATTACGGGACACCCCAACATAACCGATGGCAATTTTTTTACCATTCGATTCTCCTGGTCCTAAGGATACTTCATACCAGATAACAGCTCTCTGTTCCGTGTGGTTTGGGAAATACGGGCATTTGCAAATATTTCTATTTTTAGCTCCCAGGGTTCCCATGGGGATGCGGGAATTTTGTTTTTTGCATGGGTCAAGTACTTATAACCCAATAATACCACATACCAAGTTTGGTTTAAACCGGACCATCGGTTCAGAAAATAGAAATTTTGGGCGGGGCAAAAATCTTACCCCTCCCATTACAAAGCCAAATATTGCTTCACAAACTTCGTTTGAACAAATTTAATTCTACACCTCAAAAGGAAGCTCCATAGCAAATATCAAGTCATTGTACACACTGGTTCATGAGAAGAAGATTTTTTAAATATTTTGGAGCTTTTTCCCCCCACTCCCTCCCTATGGGGCTGGACATGTTGAGTTGAACAAAAATGCAATGCCCCTTTGGGACCATCACTTACACAAACTTTCACTTGAATTGGCCCAGTGGCTTTGGAGGAGAAGACCAAAACATGGTGTTGACAGATGGACGACGAATAGAGAGCGATGAGATTACCTCAGCTTGACTTTGTCAAGATGAGCTAACAACTAATTTGTGTGTGACAGTAACTCATATTACATGTATTTCATTGTATCTGAAACAGATATGTTGGAAAAATTGTGAAATCATGGAGTAGAAATCTTACCCTCGTTTGTTGGCAAATCCCACACATTCACAAACAGACAGAATGACAGAGAATAAATTATTGATATTTAAGGTCACTTTCAGCATCTACAGCTATATCATGACCATAATATAGGTATTTATTCAAGTCCAGGTATTCATTGCATAGGCGTACAGGGCTATTTTTCAGGGGGCAGAGGGTTGAACCCTTTTAGCCGAAAAAGTCTCAGGAGGAAATGCCAAATGCGGGTATGGGATGGGGGTCTCCCTCCCATTGGTGGCAGTCCAGAGGTTCTCCCACAGGAACTTTAAAAATCGGATGGCCTGAGAACAATTTTGAGGCTCACAAAACATGTTTTGGCTGCATAAAAACTAGTAGCATCACAAAAACTTTGATTTCCACTAAATTTTCTGTTTTCAAAAATGAATGATAGTTTTGAGCACAATACAGTTTGCCTTTTCACATTAAAAAGTTGGGAAAGCACGTAATTTGTCCAGCAAATTACAATTCTCTAGTTGTCCATGTAATTTATTATTTCTAGCAGTCAAATAATTTAATGGTATGGTCTATTCTTTTTCTGAAGCCAAATAAGTAAATTTAAAATTGTAATTTGTTTTTAGGAATAAAACATTGTGCCACTGAAGTCAATAGAATGACATTGTTTTTTATTCAATATTAAATATAATTAAATATTTCAGCAAATTTGAGGATCGTAATTAGCGTATCAGTGTGTCAGTTTAATTAATGCCAGATACAGTAGTTGTAATTGTATTGTGTTGTGTGTTATCGCTTGTATTGGCGAAATTAGGAAACGTAACTGCGTGTTATCATTGTGTTTATGTACCGTTTTGGTACTCAACCGTTTGTATTCATCACAGATATCGATTATATGTATCCCCATACATATAATATATACTTGTAGTTGATTACAAATGCATATTTTGGCAGTAAAAATCCATCATTTATTTTAAATAATATCACAAAGCTTGTGCATTCGAATTTCCGTTGTGTAACACAACACTGTAAATGTTGCGGATATGACGTAATTTGGCATTGGGAGTTTGGGACCTGCCACTAATCGCGAAGTGATTGACAGATTATGACTAGGTTCTGATCTTCTGACCATGTAGTCAGAATATGACCATATTTTTCAGACGACGGGATTAACTCGGATATTTCTTCAATTATTGATATTAAACCTGTATTTTCCACATTCTCGAATTCACAATGCAGGAACAAATTATTAGCGAGGCATACGGTCATTCCGCAAAAATAGGCAGATTTGGGGGCCTCATTTATTGCATACATGTATGACTAGTCGAGGGTGCGTTGCACTTCTTCCTTGCTTTGCTCGGTTGTATATGTATATATCATATTGTATGCCTGTATGTCAAGTTCCAGACTCCTGTGAACAAACTAGTGGATGCAATCAATAAAAAAAATAATTGTTAACAATAGACTAATGTAGGTGACAACACTGTAATCTAATTACTCGCCAACAAGACAGTTACAAATTAATAACACCTTCGCTCACACCGGCGAGGAACTTCCGCAAAGTTACTTACTGCAATGCAGGAACTTACTGCAAATAGACCGACCCGTGTTTAGTATGACCGCGAATGCCCGGAATGGCCTTCAATTTCCATTCAAACTTGAAAAGTGAATAATTCACCATTGTTACTGCTTAGTGGCATTCTTATAAGTCAGTATTTTAAAATTATGATTATTTATTTCGATTATCGGATGCATGAACGTAGAAAAAACAAATTGGAAAGTATATCTTTATCATAACTTCAAAAACAAATGCACGAAATTGGGATACACCTTTATAAAACCGAACGAGAAGATAAATCATCGAACTCTCACTGAAAAAATAATCTACTTTTCAAAATTATTTTCAAAGGTTTTAGCTACCTTTGGCTTTCTTTTGGGCCGTTCCCGAACAGCTTCTGCCATCACTATATATTAGTGTTCAAAAATCTATTCCGTTTCAGTTTCATTTCCACATGACGTTGTTTTGGTTTATTTGTCGAAACGCGAAGGCGTGGCTTTCGCGAAAATTGACAACTGTCGTTCGCGGACTTTGCCATTGGGAACGTTTCCATGGGCCATCCCGAATGTATTCAGAATTCAACCGACTAGTGTGTCATGCGCAGTGCAATTACAGAATCTTATTCTCAAGGAAACGTTCATTTCACGTTACATGATATTCAGAATAATCGATATTGATCAAGATTGCGTTTCTCGAAGAATTAACCGACGACACAGAAAAAGTTGGTTGCGTTATCGGCAGCTAACAAGAATTATTCAGTGCACAGGCACTCGACAAATTATCAGATTTTATCATTTTTAATAAAATATGTATTATATTATCAATACTAAAAAAATTAGTTTTGATAATAACCTATATTTTATTAAAATTGATAAAATCTGATATTTTGTCGAGTGCCTGAGAATGGAAGTAGATTCGACACTTTATGTAACTGCAATGTGCAAAACCTTTGGAAGCTTTGAACCTTGCAATAGCTTTCAACAATGTTTTATTTTGTGGAAGAGTGAGACGTGGTTGATACAATTTGGTCTCAACACCGAATTGGAATTATAAGAATAGTCTGAATTTATTTTTGAATGGTAGAGTGAGATGTGGCTGAAACAAATTGGTCTCAACACCGACACGCAATTAATTATAAAGATAGTCTCAGTTTATTTGGGAAACGGTCAAATCGGCCGCCAGCCAAATCGGCCGCTGACAATTTCGGACGAATCGGCCGCCAGTCAGTACAAATCGGCCGCTAGCATTTTCAGTCGAATCGGCCGCTGATGATATAATAAATGAAGAAGATTAACAGTGAAAATATTTTTTTTATTCCGTTATTTTATCAGAATATTTTCATACAAACTACAGAATAAAAGAAACTTTGAGATATTTACATTCAATATTTTAGCGGTATATTTTCAAAAAATACAAAAACCTTAAGACATGTACATGCACATTTACATAAATATTGTTACCTTTAAACATTTGCAGCATTTTTTTAAGACATTCTTTGAAAGGCGGTTAATAATGCACTCATCCTAAGGTTTACTCCAGTTTTACTATAAGGTAAATTACTGGCGTGTGATCCAATTACTGCTATGAATTACTTATTGCATTCCAATTTGTTTGTTTCTTTATTAAGAGCCGTTCAATAATGACTACCGACCTGGCAATTAATGCCGAACTAATTATCATTATTGAAGGGCTGTTAATAAAGCGAATTGCCGGAAAAATTACTTCGACTTCATCTATTTACTTCACATTTACTGGTATAAATTACTTACAGCATTCAATTTTTTTGTTCTTTATACGATCACAAACTAGAAGCAAACAAAGAGGCCAAATTTTTGGGATTTATCCTAGATAGTCATCTCAGTCTAAACAGTCACGTAAACTCCATTACGGTTAGAGCTATTAAACGTATCAATTTTCTGAAGATGATCAGAGGTAGAAATTGGGGAGCAAACAAAGATGTGCTTCTCAAGCTCTACAAAACATTTATACGTCCGGTACTAGAATACGGTGCCATAATAACAAGCGACCTAAGCAAAACCAACATTCAGAAGCTACAGAGGGTTCAAAATTATGCCCTGCGAGTGGCACTATGCAAACCGAAATGGACACCGATAAAGGAACTTCACGAGCTAGCAAAAATAGAAACTATTGATACGCGATTAAAAGACCTACAAATTAATGGTTGAGCTGAACGAACACCGATCCCTTAACAGAAAAACAAAATAAGTTTCCAGAAAATAAAAAAAAATAAAAATAAAAAAAAAAAATAATAATAATAAAATAAAATAAAATAAAAATTATACAATATAACTAAATCGCGTGGAGTCAGTGAGGATTGCCTCGCTACTCATTGGGAACTTTAGGATAGAGTCTGTGAGGACTGCCTCGCAACTCTGCTGAAGCGCGATTGAAACGCGTTTAATAAGATCTATACAGCAAAACCCTCCACACACTCCAGGATAGTGAATCAAGGGTGAAGCCGAACGAACACCGAACCCTAAACAGAAAAACAAAATAATCCACAGTAAATTAAAATTACTCAATAGAATTAAACTGCGTGGAGTCAGTGAGGATTGCCTCGCTACTCATTGAGATCTTTAGGATTGAGTCTGTGAGGATTGCCTCGCAACTCTGCGTGTGGGGAATGGGCTCCGAAGAAACACACCCCTTACCCCATCCATAGCAACAATCACACAGCAGGCACAATATACAATAGCGGATACCTATCTTTCTCTCTACCTATAACTTTTCTAATTGAACATTCTCAAATTTTCTTGCAACACTCTTATCAAGAAGACGCATGGAAATGGTAGACAAAGCGTAGGAGGATTTGGTGCAACCTACCTTTCTGCAAAATATACAAGAAACCACCAAACGCTAGGCAAGGATTGAAACAAGCTTGTCTGGCTGGGAACGAGTGTACATTTGATATAAATAAACATTTGAATAAAGATTTAACAGCCCTTTTAAGGGCTTGAGGGTGTGTGTCAGTGAGAGGTTTTTTTTTTTTTTTTTTTTTTTTCTTTCTTGGGGCGGGGGTGGAGGAGGTCATTTGGAATTCCCGAAGGATAACCAGATACCTCAAAATCACTTACGGCATCCTACCTCCCAGAAGGCTTGATGGATGACTCCCGGTTTTTCAAACTAAACTCTTGGAGCTTTCTCCACTTCTTTTTTGTAACCGCTATGGTCATATACCGGGGCCGCTACCAAACCGGCGTTGCTGTTTGGTTTTCTTTTCTCTTCTTCCCTTAAACTTGCCATCGCACAACATTACATTCTGGCTCGCCACCATGGTGGGACTCAAACCTCTACCATCGCCGAACTGGAACCGAATAGAGCTCGCTATCTAATAGTTTTAAAGGCGTTGAGGGACTGAGTATTGACCATCTAACACTCAAACGTAAACTGCCGGGTATTCTAACCGCGTGCATAACCCCCTCAGACTCCATTTTGGGCAATAGGAAAGCTAGGCCTGTGTGATCCAAGGAAAAAAAATAAGGTTAACCGGGTCGCAAGGGATTTGTGAATCCCACATCGTCCCTGCGCGCCTTCGGCGCGCTAAAACCTTTCATTCATTCCTTTTTTCTTCAGACAATTCGCTTTATTAAGAGCCGTTCAATGATGACTACCGACCTGGCAATTAATGCTGAACTGATTATCATTATTGAAGGGCTGTTAATAAAGCGAATTGCCCGGAAAAATTACTTCGACTTCATCTATTTCTTCACATTTACTGGTATAAATTACTTACAGCATTCAATTTTTTTTTCAGACAATTCGCTTTATTAAGAACCGTTCAATAATGACTACCGGCCTGGCAATTAATGCCGAACTGATTATCATTATTGAAGGGCTGTTAATAAAGCGAATTGCCGGAAAAATTACTTCGACTTCATCTATTTACTTCACATTTACTGGTATAAATTACTTACAGCATTCAATTTTTTTGTTCTTTATACGATCACAAACTAGAAGCAAACAAAGAGGCCAAATTTTTGGGATTTATCCTAGATAGTCATCTCAGTCTAAACAGTCACGTAAACTCCATTACGGTTAGAGCTATTAAACGTATCAATTTTCTGAAGATGATCAGAGGTAGAAATTGGGGAGCAAACAAAGATGTGCTTCTCAAGCTCTACAAAACATTTATACGTCCGGTACTAGAATACGGTGCCATAATAACAAGCGACCTAAGCAAAACCAACATTCAGAAGCTACAGAGGGTTCAAAATTATGCCCTGCGAGTGGCACTATGCAAACCGAAATGGACACCGATAAAGGAACTTCACGAGCTAGCAAAAATAGAAACTATTGATACGCGATTAAAAGACCTACAAATTAATGGTTGAGCTGAACGAACACCGATCCCTTAACAGAAAAACAAAATAAGTTTCCAGAAAATAAAAAAAAAAAAAAAAAAAAAAAAAAATAATAATAATAAAATAAAATAAAATAAAAATTATACAATATAACTAAATCGCGTGGAGTCAGTGAGGATTGCCTCGCTACTCATTGGGAACTTTAGGATAGAGTCTGTGAGGACTGCCTCGCAACTCTGCTGAAGCGCGATTGAAACGCGTTTAATAAGATCTATACAGCAAAACCCTCCACACACTCCAGGATAGTGAATCAAGGGTGAAGCCGAACGAACACCGAACCCTAAGCAGAAAAACAAAATAATCCACAGTAAATTAAAATTACTCAATAGAATTAAACTGCGTGGAGTCAGTGAGGAATGCCTCGCTACTCATTGAGATCTTTAGGATTGAGTCTGTGAGGATTGCCTCGCAACTCTGCGTGTGGGGAATGGGCTCCGAAGAAACACACCCCTTACCCCATCCATAGCAACAATCACACAGCAGGCACAATATACAATAGCGGATACCTATCTTTCTCTCTACCTATAACTTTTCTAATTGAACATTCTCAAATTTTCTTGCAACACTCTTATCAAGAAGACGCATGGAAATGGTAGACAAAGCGTAGGAGGATTTGGTGCAACCTACCTTTCTGCAAAATATACAAGAAACCACCAAACGCTAGGCAAGGATTGAAACAAGCTTGTCTGGCTGGGAACGAGTGTACATTTGATATAAATAAACATTTGAATAAAGATTTAACAGCCCTTTTAAGGGCTTGAGGGTGTGTGTCAGTGAGAGGTTTTTTTTTTTTTTTTTTTTTTTTCTTTCTTGGGGCGGGGGTGGAGGAGGTCATTTGGAATTCCCGAAGGATAACCAGATACCTCAAAATCACTTACGGCATCCTACCTCCCAGAAGGCTTGATGGATGACTCCCGGTTTTTCAAACTAAACTCTTGGAGCTTTCTCCACTTCTTTTTTGTAACCGCTATGGTCATATACCGGGGCCGCTACCAAACCGGCGTTGCTGTTTGGTTTTCTTTTCTCTTCTTCCCTTAAACTTGCCATCGCACAACATTACATTCTGGCTCGCCACCATGGTGGGACTCAAACCTCTACCATCGCCGAACTGGAACCGAATAGAGCTCGCTATCTAATAGTTTTAAAGGCGTTGAGGGACTGAGTATTGACCATCTAACACTCAAACGTAAACTGCCGGGTATTCTAACCGCGTGCATAACCCCCTCAGACTCCATTTTGGGCAATAGGAAAGCTAGGCCTGTGTGATCCAAGGAAAAAAAATAAGGTTAACCGGGTCGCAAGGGATTTGTGAATCCCACATCGTCCCTGCGCGCCTTCGGCGCGCTAAAACCTTTCATTCATTCCTTTTTTCTTCAGACAATTCGCTTTATTAAGAGCCGTTCAATGATGACTACCGACCTGGCAATTAATGCTGAACTGATTATCATTATTGAAGGGCTGTTAATAAAGCGAATTGCCCGGAAAAATTACTTCGACTTCATCTATTTCTTCACATTTACTGGTATAAATTACTTACAGCATTCAATTTTTTTTTTCAGACAATTCGCTTTATTAAGAACCGTTCAATAATGACTACCGGCCTGGCAATTAATGCCGAACTGATTATCATTATTGAAGGGCTGTTAATAAAGCGAATTGCCGGAAAAATTACTTCGACTTCATCTATTTACTTCACATTTACTGGTATAAATTACTTACAGCATTCAATTTTTTAGCTTCTAAATCTGCATTGAATTTCCTAGTTTTTACTGAGACATGACGACTCAACTGCCCCCAGTTCACAAATTCCCGAACACTTGGGATGGAGATAGCTTCCTTATAGAGCAAATCTACCAACAAGAAAAACAGCAAGTTACGTCGGCCTGCGGCCCCATTAATGCTTTTGTGCCAAGCTTCACAGTCATTGTTGGTCCGCACGGTAAGTCAAAAGACTGACCATGTATGTGCAGGCCACACATTGGAACACACCCACTGATGTTCTGCATAAATAAAAAGTTCTTTCAGAGCAGATTCCCCAGCTTCCTCTTTCAAAACCGTAAACTCTTCCTGAATGTGGGAGTGGTGTAAATAAGGAATGGCCAGGAGTTTTTTAACAAGTCTGTAAATGTCTGACCGTCTAACATATTCTACCTCAAGCCCTAAAGTTCTAACCTTTTTATAAACTGCTTGTTGCCAATGAAAAGCACAGCCCTTCAACTCGACACTTGGCAACAACTCTCGCAGTGCAAGCCATACACCGCGCTCAAAATCAGCCATGCAACGTTGAACACGAACGGTATTCTCCCAAAACTTAGACATCGCATAACTTAGACAGCTTAAAACAACAACATTCACACTTTAGTGTAAGCTAATCCCCTGCTTGTTACCCATTATTCCAATGGACTAATCTGTGAAATATGCACACAAAGTCTGATTTATGGAAAAATGTTTATTGCAATTTCAAATTCAATTATTATTCATTTCAATCACATAAAAATACAGAATATAAAGCATTTCAAAATTAGGTAACAAACTAAGACAAGAACAAAAACACACAATGCTCAAACACATTACAGAAACATAAAAAAACTAATCTATAGGCGATTGCAATTTCAAATTCAATCATTATTCATTTCAATCACATAAAAATACAGAATATAAAGCAACAAGAAATTTACTTAAAATATAAACTTCAAACATAAAACAGATACATAAAAACAAAATACACAATAATACAGATACATAAAAAACAAAATACACAAACATAATACAGATACATAAAAAACACAAGATAATTTACAAAATACACAAACATAATACCGATACATAAAAATCACAAGATATTTTACAATATTATTCAGCAGATAGTTGCATCTAAGCACTTAATTCTACGAACTGCACCTCAGAAGAAATCAGCGACAGTACTTGTCTTTTTCAAATTTCTCGGATGCCATAGAATTAAGAAAGGACGCTGGTTTTGTTTACATTGACATGGCGGGGGTTCGAACCCACGCCGAGAGAGTTTCCTTCGGCACCAACCGCCTAGCGAAACTATTATAACCGTGGGGAACGGCTGTCGATATCTGCTTTGAAACAATGGTGTTCAACTGATGACTCGGAGACAAATTAAAGATGATAACAATTTAATATTGAATCTGGTATTCCAAATGTCTAACAGTAATCAACATTTAACAACTAGTCTTGTTGGATATCCGAACAATTTTACAGCAATAGCTCATGGGATTTCCCAATAAAATGAAGCAGAGTAACGTTTGGAAATCCAAACTATAACTGAATTCTTACTTGTGATCAAGGCTATATATACAATATAATAAATGCGTCATGTCATAACAAGTTTACTTGATATAAAGATTAAAGTAAGCTTTCACTGGGTCTTAATGATATGCCTTCTTAACTTAGTGAATAGAGCTTAAATAAACAATGGAGGAAAACAATGAATAGAGGCAACTTGTTAACAACTTCTATAAGAGAGGCTTGCTGTCACACGACGATGAAGAAATATGCCAAGTTTGAAACAAATGAAATTGAATTGAACAAAATGCGAACAGTAGATTGTGAATGCAGTATAATAATAGTAAATTTGTATTTTTGATTCGAAAGTTTATCATGGCCTGTACACGCTCCTGTGATATAATCTCTGCCGCTCCAATTGATGCGACCCGCAGCAACACATTTAAGCCATTAAAATAGTAACGTCCCAAAATTCCGAAATACAAAAAAATTATGGTCGCTTGTACCGCCGGTGTCTCTTATGTTCAGGAGTTCCCGGTCTTGACAAAGTTGGACGAAGGCCCGGGATTCTACTCTGATTGTCCCGGATGTACTCTTGAGCTGCCTCGTCCAACTCACAGTCTTTAACCCATGAGTTATCAGCATCTGGATGGTCTCTCCATTTAATCAGATACTGAAGGCCAAATTGCACGGACCTACAATATCTGATCACAGTCTCAGTAACTCTTTTTGGCTGGACTGTGTTTTTCGGACGGTTGTGGACGGATAGAGCTGAGCACTCCTCCCGCGGCGTCTGAATTGAAATGTTTTTCATCTGGGGGGAACATTGAACAGGCGTGTCGGTGGAAGTTGGTGCTGCGTTGACACTGACGTCGACTTTTAATGGAGAGTTAATATAAGTTTGAGTACTCACTGAGTTTTTGTGGATGTGTTTGTCTGTTTCTGTAAAAACACTTGAAGCACATACACTAACTTCTGGTGATTTATTGGAACTCTGTGGAAACTGAATGTTCTGATGCCGGTAAGTCTGTTGTTGTAGCTGTTCGGTGTTTTTCCTTTTGTTGTAGTCCGTCATACGCCGCTCATCTCGTAGTTTATTTGCAGTGGATTTTTGCGGTGGTTGTTTTTTCCATGACAATACCAACGTGGTGGAATCTTCACTAGTCTGGTGAGTCCATTGCATCTTCATTTTATCCAGATGAAGATTATCAAGGATTGTCTGCATATTGTCGGGTAATTTGTTGAACATCTTTAAATTTATAGTATCAGTTGGAACGTGGTACCTGGATCGTTTGGACAAGCTAAAAAGATGTCCAGTCGCGGATTCTCTCACCAATTATAACCGTGGGGAACGGCCGTCGATATCTGCTTTGAAACAATGGTGTTCAACTGATGACTCGGAGACAAATTAAAGATGATAACAATTTAATATTGAATCTGGTAATCCAAATGTCTAACAGTAATCAACATTTAACAACTAGTCTTGTTGGATATCCGAACAATTTTACAGCAATAGCTCATGGGATTTCCCAATAAAGTGAAGCAGAGTAACGTTTGGAAATCCAAACTATAACTGAATTCTTACTTGTGATCAAGGCTATATATACAATATAATAAATGCGTCATGTCATAACAAGTTTACTTGATATAAAGATTAAAGTAAGCTTTCACTGGGTCTTAATGATATGCCTTCTTAACTTAGTGAATAGAGCTTAAATAAACAATGGAGGAAAACAATGAATAGAGGCAACTTGTTAACAACTTCTATAATAGAGGCTTGCTGTCACACGACGATGAAGAAATATGCCAAGTTTGAAACAAATGAAATTGAATTGAACAAAATGCGAACAGTAGATTGTGAATGCAGTATAATAATAGTAAATTTGTCTTTTTGATTCGAAAGTTTATCATGGCCTGTACACGCTCCGGTGATAGTATACTGAACCACGCACACCACTCGGCCACCGACAGACCTGGTTCGAACTCCCCGCCATGCCAATGTATTTTACAATAGTTCACTCGTTTATCCCTTAACCCAACAAAATTGCCAAAACGGCCTGTATTATTTCCAATTTTGAAATTTACTTAATATATATATATATAAATATAAAATATAAACTGCCTCAAAAACATAGCTTATGACCCTCCACTGGACCGAGCTCATTGAGCTCGTTTCAATAAGGGGTCATCAGCTATGTTTTTAAGACAAAATGTTCAATTGCTAAGACATTTTCTTGCAAGTGTCATCTATTGTCCTCGTTGGGTAAAGGGTTAAGCTAGTCTTAGAAGATGTCCTGCTGCATCTAGAAATTCTAGAGGCGATATTTGTCCTTCAACCATCATTTGCTTTAGACGCTGAAGTCGGTTCTCAACTTCCCTGTAGACTCTTTTCCTGCTTGGTGGAGCTGCGCCAACATTTATTTGTGCGAATTTTGCTCTATCAGCATTTTCAATTTTCTTTATAACTTCCACAAACCTGTAGATATTTGGGTGTCTGTGGGGCAATGTTCCATTCAGGCGATTGTGGAAGCCTTCTAGGTGGTTGTTTGTCCTGGGACCTGTTGTCTGATGATGATCCCAAAGAGGGATTTGGAATCTTGCATCATCATCAACCCATGTTGTGACCATATAGTCATTAAAATCTGTTGCTGTAGGTACTTCTGGGGTTGACTCCATGGCGTCCATGTACACGGTTTCAGCAGACTGCAAAGCTTGTAGTTGGTCATCAGTAGAAAAGACAATCATCTTTTCTTCCTCTCCATCAGTTAAAAGTAAATAACGACGTCCATCTGAAGTCTCAGACCATGTGCCGTCAAGGTTAACCTCAGCCCTTGTCTTGGGAAGTGATGGTATGTTTTTTTGCCTGTGCCTATACAAGGCACTACTTATTGATGGAAAAGATGGCAGTACCTCTACTTGGTCTCTACCAATTATTTCTTCATTATATAAGGACTTCATTTGGGTAGTCTCTTCTCTTGCTCTCTTTCTCATTGTGCTGATAAACCTCACAGTTTTACTATCTTCTGAGGGATGTGAATGATCAGAGATATCTCTGACAAAGTCTCCAACGGTGGTGCACCTTCCCTTGCAAGTAGAATGTATACATCTCTAGTGAGTGCAGCTCTGTCTTATTTTATTTCTGTTATACCTGTGGCGTGCCCTTCTGTGACATTACAAACTCAACTTTCTTAACAGTAGCCATTTTCAGGATACGATTCCCAAGTAAAGTCTGGCATCTTATATAGAGCACTTTTTTGACTGTGTGTTTGTAATAATAATAGCACTTCGGCCGGCCGCTGATTTGTCGCGGTTCTCGTATGAGAAGGCCTTGGTTACCCACGTTCTACCAACTGCCTCCCCCTATTCCCGCGCTTCTTCTCTCCTCCCAACACTCGGAGACGAACTGCTTGATGACATCCCTTGCCCCATTCTTCCCAATCTCTCCGATTAGTATATTAACCCTCTACTTTGAGTCGCCCCCTAACCACATGTCCTTCATTCTCCCATCCCACTTCTCCATTATACTCCCCGTGAATCTTGTTCTGTTACACTGGTATTTTGGGCATTCTATAAGAAAGTGTTCCAGGGTCTCCACCACACCACGTTACACATCTGGCACTCTTTTTTCACTGTTTTTCCCAATTTTCCCCCTCAGCTCCAGGGACCGCGACCTCAGCTTGAACAACAGTGACCCCCAAAGGTGCCATTAAGGTACTCTTCAAAACCAGGCTTCTCTTTATCACGCAGGCCACCCAAAGATCTCTTTGATTTGACCCCCTCTCGCCAATTACGGTTACAATCCTCCATGACTCTTTCTCTGACGATCTTTTTGCCCTGGTTTGCCCCAACGTCAAGGTCCGAGATCTCCATTGAGTAGTTTTCTACTAGCTCCCTCACTTGGACCATCCACCCCGTCTTGATATTTGAGTTGAAAGTTCTCAGGAACATTACTTTACACCATCGGCTATCGGGGAGATTTACCAAATAATTAAGATAACCGAGTTTCAATAGGTCCATCCTGTCCTTGATCCTCATCCACCCAAGCTCGCCCCTGATTGCTTCTAGTGCTGCGGCATTACTCGAGTCTGTTATCCATCGGTCTGCATCGTTCTGCAGGATTTCCAAGCTCTTAACAGCTATCTGGTTTAGGGGTACAACTTCCGTACCGTATGTTATACTTGGCAGACCCACCATTTCCCAAATGGTTTCCCCCACGAAAACCTTATTGAAACTGTTTCTCCCTATAAGTTTCATTTGGTTAAGGATTCGCTTCCCCTTCAGAATCAATTTATTTGTGTGGTTTCGGTAGATGCCTCTTCCTGTGATGTTTATATTTACCCCCAGGTATTCATAGTCACTAGTCTCTCCTACACTAAGAAGTCTACTGCTACCTTCCGGAATGCAGAACTCCCCCACTCTCCACCTTCGAGTGGGGTCCACTCTGCGGCCCACGGGTATAACTTTGCTCTTGCTTTCATTAAGTTCGAGTCTCCATTTGCCCCCATATTTCCCAACAATTCCCAGCATCTTCTCTAACCCCTCTTCGCTTTCTGACACTAGCACCATATCGTCTGCAAAAAATAGCCCTGGGATCTTCAAGTCACCAACTGCAACCCCCTCGTCGCTATGCAGGAGTTCATCTCCTAAACCTTTGATGTACAATGCAAAAAGAATTGGCGAAAGGATACACCCCTGTTTTAGGCCTATCTCCATAGGCAGACGTTTGGTTGTAATGTTACCCAGGCTAAGTTCACTCTGTACATCTTTATATAATGCTTTCATAATTCCAACAAACTCGCCCCCCAAGCCCAGAGCCTCCAGCTTGCGCCACATACCCTCCCTCCATACTCTATCGTATGCCTTTTTAACATCCAAAAAGGCCATGAACATCTTTTTCTTTTTTGCTTTCGCAATAAAACCAACATTGAAAAACTACAACGGGTCCAAAATCATGCCCTGCGCGTGGCTCTGCGCAAGCCCACGTGGACATCGATAAAACAACTTCACGAGATAGCAAAAATAGACACTATAGCAATGCGCTTAAAAGATCTTCAAAGCAAAACTCTAAATAGACTTCAAGACAGCGAATTAATAATAGAACTCAATGCGCATCGCGTCCTCAATAGGAAAACTAAATAATCTGGGGCATGTCTATCGAAAGGGTTAAAGATTACATCATTGTGATGGGGTGAGCCAGGCATTCTGTGACCTAAATTTAGAACTGGCTGCGGGTGACACGATACGCACGAAAGCTTGCCTCTGTTACCAGTGGGAGTTGCAAACAGCGAGGAAAATCTCCACCTGCTACCGGGTCTCCCCTCCCTGAGATATAAATCTCGGGGAAAAAATGCTGGCTTCCCCATCCAAAAGGACGGAAAAGTTGTAAATTAAAAACCGAATTGCTCTAATTTCCAGCTCTCTATCTTTTCTACCTCCTCTATCTCATCAGACACACGACCAAACTGAATGACAAACTATGAGGGATTGAAACAATCCTCAAGCAAAGATGTGCAGAAAACCTAACAAGACCAAGGCAAGGATTGAAACAATCTTGCCAGCAAACAGCCCTTTTAAGGGCTTTTTTTGTGGGTGGGGGGGGGGGGGTGGTGTTGGAGGTCATTTGGAATTCCCGTAGGATAACCAGATACCTCAAAATCACATACGGCATCCTATCTCCCAGAAGGCTTGATGGATGACTCCCGGTTTTTTCAAACTAAACTGTTGGAGCTTTCTCCATTCCTTTTTGTAACCGCTATGGTCATATACCGGGGCCGCTACCAAACCGGCGTTGCTGTTTGGTTTTCTTTTTTCTTTTTCCCTTAAAATTGCCATCGTACAACATTATATTCTGGCTCGCCACCATGGTGGGACTCAAACCTCTACCATCGCCAAGCTGGAACCGAATAGAGCCCACTCTCTAATAGTCTCAATGGCGTTGAGGGTTTGGTCTTTGACAATCTATCACTCCAATGCAAACTGCCGGGAATTCTAACCGCGTGCATACCCCTTCAGACCCAATTTGAGGCAATAGGAAAGCTAGGCCTGTGTGATCCAAGATCCAAGTGAAATAAAATAAGGCTAACCGGATCGCAAGGGATTTGTAAATCCCACATCGTCCCTGCGCGCCTTCGGAGCGCTAAAACCTTTCATTCATTCATTCATTCATTCATTCATTCATTCATTCATTCATTCATTCATCTGATATCCTCGATCTAATTATCGCCAGTGACTCTCTGATAAACTACATCGATGACCACTGGGTCGGCGATGATGACTTAGGCAGCGATCACCTCCCGATCCGTGCCTCACTGCAGCTAGGAAATGGCCCACTCAGGTACCTCCCCCCCCCCCCCCAACTCTCCGCAGAGATTTTAGAAAAATTAATTGGAACCTCTACCGCGATATCATCGATGTCAAACTCACACCCCCCCCCCCCCCCCGCCCCCCTCCCTCCCCATCCAACGCAAACCCAATGCGAGGGCATAGGAAAAATCATTAACTCAACCCTAAACGAAATATGCCCAAAAGAAGTGCGCCCCTTGAGAAATACCATCTCGGGCGACACACTGTCACTAATCAAAACTAAACGGAAAGCTCTTCGCGCTCTTAAAAACCGAAACTGACCCCGGTAAGAAAGCTGACCTAAAAAAAACCCATATAACCGCCTTCATGGCGAAGCCAAGGAAGCCCTCAAAGCTGAAAAACAAGCCAACTGGGAAAAGGTAACAGCCAATCTAAATGGGGTCCAAGATGCTAAAAAATTCTGGGACTCTTTCAAAATCCTAACGGGGCAAAAAAACAAGGGCGGCAAAGCCGCTGCCAAACCTCTTAAAAGGGAAGACGGTTCCTTTACGCGCACCGACAAAGACAAGGCCGACACTTTTGCCGACCTCCTAAGAAAAACGCATCGCCCGTATCAAAGCGCGGGCAGTGATGACGCCGTCATAAACGCAATTGACGACTTCATCAACGAACACCCTGAAATCTACCGTGACCCCAAGTTCGATAACGAGCCTGAAGACGGGGATGAAGATGACCTCGTCACGCCCATCACCAATCACGAAATCATCAACGTCATTAAAAAATGCAAAAATTCGTCCTCACCCGGCGAAGATGAAGTGAGCTACAAAATTCTTAAACAAAGCCCAAATTCCCTAATCGAAAAACAAAACAAACTGTTCAACGCTTGTCTTACCCATGGCTACTTTCCCAAATGTTGGAAAAAAGCCATCGGTGTCATGATACCAAAACCTGACAAGGACGGTTGAAGGACCCCTCCGACCCAGCCAGCTACCGCCCAATCAGCCTCCTCAGCTGCATCGGTAAGACATTCGAACGAATCCTTACCAATCGGTTCAGGGGGCACCTTGAAGACATCGACTTCTTCAATAAATGGCAAAGAGCCTACAGAAACCGCAATGAAGGCATCGAGCATGTATACCGACTAGTGACCCATATGAAAACCGCCATCAACAATCAACAAATAGGCGCGGCAGTCCTGCTAGACGTCGAAAAAGCGTTCGACTCAGTCTGGCACAATGGAATGCGCTACAAACTATAAAAAATGAGACTCCCCATGAAATTGCTCAGATTACTATCCTCTTTTTTAAATGACCGCGAAATTAAAGTTAGAGTGAACAATGAAATGTCCGATAGTGTCCCCCTTGAAGCAGGCACCCCCGAGGGTCCGTCCTAAGCCCCCTCCTCTACATCTTCTATGTCAATGACCTTAACTTCTCCGAGGAGCGCGCACTCGACGAACTAGAACAATGGTGTGCCAAATGGAGAATTAAGCTAAACGCCAATAAAACCCAACGAATCACCTTTACTCGCAAGACAAATAAACGCGATTTTGACCTAAAACTAATTGATAACACCCTCCAAGAATGCAAAGAGGCGAAATTCCTGGGCATCACCATTGATCAAAAACTGTCCTTCAACAAACACACCGACGACATGGCGAAAAAAGCCACCAAGCGCATTAACATATTGAAAATGCTAAAGGGAACCTCATGGGGAGCCAACCAGTCGATCCTACTCAAACTGTACAAAGCCTTTGTGCGCCCAGTACTCGAATACGGGGCAATCATCCCAACTGACCTCAACCAAACTAATATGGGAAAACCCCAGAAGGTCCAAAATCACGCGCTTAGAGTCGCCCTCTTCGCCCCATGGGACACACCCCTCAAAACACCCCACGACAGGGCCGATATCCCAACCATCAAAGAGCGCCTAGCCACCCTGGCCGCGAAGAACCACGAACGGGGAAAAATTGGGAAATACGGTGAAAGGGAGTGCCAGATGTGTAACTTGGACATGGTGGAGACCCTGGGACACTTTCTTCTAGAATGCCCAAAGTATCAGTCTAAAAGAATGAGATTCACTGGGAGTATAATGGGGAAGTGGGATGGGAGAATGAAGGACATGTGGGTGGGGGAGACTCAAAGGAGAGGGTTAATATGCCAATCGGAGAGATTGGGAAGAATGGGACAAGGGATATCATCAAGCAGTTCGTCTCCGAGTGTTGGGAGGAGAGGAGAAGCGTGGGAATAGGGAGGCAGTTGGGAGTACAGGGGTAACCATGGCCTTCTCGTCCGAGAACCGCGACAAATCAGCGGCTGGCCAAAGTGTTATTATTATTGTTATAGCCGATAGCCAGCTAATATCCGAATTACGGGCAATTTGCGATAGCAGACAAAAACCCCGAAACGTCAATCGCCAAAAATACTAAAATAAAAAATAATAACCAGGACTTATATCAGCCAGCACGCAAACACAATATGGGGTAAGATAGGGAGGCCAGGCTATTGTCAGCAACACTACTGCGATCCTACAGTACGACATGTCCTTTTTAAGGCATGCTACAATACGCTGAACCGAACTACTCAGTCCCCACACAGAACATAAACTCAGCAATCACGCAATCAAAACGGAGAAAGCCTGGGAAGGCTAAGCTATTGCCAGTAACGCTACTGCGCCCCTACAGTACGATATGTCCTTTTTAAGGCATGCCACAATAGCTGAACCAAACCACTCTGCCTCCACCCACACTTACAATGGGGAAAGATAGGGAGGCCAAGCTATTGTCAGCAACACAACTGCGACCGCACAGTACGATATGTTCTTTTTAAGGCATGCTACAATACGCAGAACCGAACCAGTCTGACCCCTCACAAAACATAAACTCAGCAATCACGCAACCATCACAGAGAAAGCCTGGGGAGGCCAAGCTATTGTCAGCAACACAACTGCGACCCTACAGTACGACATGTCCTTCTTAAGGCATGCTACAATAGCTGAACCAATCCACTCGGCAACCAACTAACACTGACAAGGAACACCAACTCAACAGTCACGCTCATCATAACCAGAACACGTACAAGCATTATACACATGCACACAAACACCGACACATTTCTCTCATCCTTTAAATATTATAAAATATTACAATTATCCTTCTATATCTTTTTATCTTTTTATATCTTACACATTCCAATGAAAACTTATTCTGCCTTCTTCTTTTAAGCAGGTACACAGAAGATGCTTTTTGACCAGCACCCCGATAACCGCTATGGACACTATAACCGTTATGGAAACAGTAACCCCCATGGTCGACCACTTTAAGGGAGGCGAGCGTTGGTCCTGCGTCCCGCCTCTGCCCCTTTTTGTAAGCGCATTGCGCATCTTTTGTCCCAACCCAATAGGATTACAATGCAGGCCTGCCCCCGAACCAGGGAAGTTCGGGTCTTCTTTTTGGTAGTCCCCGAAAGGGGTCGTTGTTGCTTTCCGTCAAAGAGTCCAACCAAACAGAGACAGCCTGAGGCAGATTATACTTGCCAGTGATGGCCATCATTCAAAATCATCCTCGAAGTGGCAGACTATACTTGCCTGAAAATCCAAATCGACTGCACCCTCGGGGAGAGGTAGTACCTTTGTGAGAGGACCCAACCTCTCACACTGGTCCTCACCCGAGGGTTCAACCGACATCAGCCAAGACACCATCACGACGCAACCGGTGACACCTACCGAGTACCTGAAGCCGTTCCTCCTTCGACACGCCTAGGCATGTGAAAATTAATCATCTACAGTCACTGAGGGTCGAAAGGGGCTTGTCCCCCATACCGTCCCTGCGCGCCTTCGGCGCGCGAAACCATTCCATTCGTGTTGGGATCAATTACTGTCCAAACAACCTTTTCTGAGAGACAGTTGAGTGAGTGATGTCAAATAGTGAAACAGACCAGCCAGTGACATGTGTAACGTCCCTGGAGATGTCAATCATTTCCCGTTGTTTCTCCAATCAGCGCACTAATGGGATTGCATTCACGCAGACAAGAAAAAAATGTTACTTACTTACACATTTGGATTTTGGGATTCAGTGCATAATATTCTTACTTTTTGGGTGAGTCTGTAAAAAATTACTTAATTTTTGTTTATTTTTCCCTATTAAAATATTTTTTTTGAGCGGCCGATTTGACCCAAATTGTTGCGGCCGATTCGTCCGAAATTGCAGCGGCCGATTTGGCTGGCGGTCGGTATGACCGGTAGCCGTTTATTTTTCTATGAAATTAGAGAGCTAAAGTACAGACATGGGTACCAGATAAGACGTCGCCTCACAGGGGGGGGGGGGGGGATTGTTGGGGGGGGGGGAGTGTCTTGCACCCGGAAAAGCTATTGCCGCAGCGAAACGCCAGGATGCTTCGCCAAGACTGTCACATTGTTGTTTCAAAAACACCGTACACCAAGAACACATTTTATTCACTGAAATACTCGTTCTATTCCATAATTTCATTTAAAAAATACAGATGAAGCGTTAAGAGAATGAATGAAGACCAAATCATTTCGACGGAGACAACCCGACCTTCAATTATACGGAGGGAGGGGGGGGGGGGGGGTATCCAAATCACATATCAGCAAAAATTGTATTTTAACATGAAAACAAATCGAAATTCTCACGAAATGACGAACGGATTTCTTCAGTTCCTATATTAAACCGCAGTACAGAGTTCTGGAAATGAAAGATATTGCATTTGTATCTGAATATTTTATTAAATGTAGGTTTAGAAATTTTCTGACTGAACAATATAATTGCTAATCAGGGACAGTCTCTGAAAGATTTTTCTCGCCAAACATTAATTGGTTATGTAATCCTTCTCACATGACCGCACTGAAACAGCTTTTCATACCCGGTTGTTTCTACACAAACGACGAGATAATTAACAAGTGCGGTTTTGTATGCAATGTGCACGTAATGCAAAGATGAGGGCGTTCTTGTTATCAATATGCTTGAAATTAATTCGCATTCACAACAAACTTGTTGTCCATCATTTATGCTGTATTTTTGTTTAAATAAATAGTTGATTCCTATTGGGGGGCAAATAATGAATAACGTGTAAAAAGATAATTTTCGACTTTTTAAGCAGCCTAGAAACTCTACCGCTATATAAACACTTTAGTTATTTTGTATATATTTTATCATCTTCATCTCTCTTTTAGTGTCTCTTGTATCTTTTCCTGTCACGTCTGAAACTTCAACACTCTTTACTCTAGACTATAGCATTTGTTTTTATGCCAGCTTGAATACATTTTGCATCCGATATTACAATTATATCCCTTGTGCTCACTCGAACTATACCGTGCCCGGATAGGGAATTATAACCATGCAGTTTATTCTAGCAGCTTAAGGCACTGCCTGGCGAAAGATAGATCTACATGCATCTTAATTTACTTGCTCTTGCGTCTCAGTGGTGTCGATCTGCATGAAAGTTTCACTGTCATGTTTGCTCTGTTCATTGGGCAATCCAATGTGCTTATTGACCATCACTCTGTAAATTCTACTGAACTAATTCCACATCGCTACAGTTCTTTGAATGCTTCGAAGGCTTTATCATTATTAAAAGTAGTAACTACTTCTTTCCTATTATCGTCGTTTTTCTTCTTTCTGACCATAAGCTTATTATTGTCTGGTGACATTGAAAGTAACCCTGGTCCAAATTCTTTTAATTCAGATCCCAATCAGAATACTCTAAAAATTGTTCATCTCAACATTCAAAGCCTCAAACCTAAACTGGATATTGTACAATGTGAATTTGCACCATTCGATATTGTGGCCTTGAGTGAGACATGACTTCATAACAATGACACCTCATCCGATGTCCAACTCCATGGGTTCCCTGAACCATTGCGATTCGATCGCTCTTCAAGGAGAGGTGGGGTTGCCATTTACATTAAAGAGGGTATTTCGTTTCGACACAGACCGGATCTTGATACACCGAATACGGAGTGTATATAGGCTGAAGTATTTACAAAACGGAGTAGATCGTTATTATTAGGAGTATTCTACCGTCCACCCAACAGTCCTCCAGATACATGGGATGCCATATCAGCATCCGTCGAAAAAGCTAGAGACATGTCAGTTGGTGACTTAATTATCACGTGTGATTTCAACGACAACCAAATGGTTTCTTCAAGAAGTAGCCTTTCTGAAATAATCAATTGCTTTAACCTCAGACAACTTGTCAATGAACCAACTTGTTTTACTGAAACATCTGCTTCATTGCTAGATCTATTTGCTGTAAGTAACACAATCAACGTGAAATCATGTGAAGTCCTCGAACCAATTATTCCAGACATGACCCGCTATCACTGCCCAATTTCAATCGAAGTCGAATTTTTGAAATCAAACCCACCTTCTTTTAGGCGGAGGATATGGCTTTATTCTCAGGGTAATTATAATGCGCTGAACGAGGCTTTCTCTGACACCGACTGGAATTCTATCCTCGATACTTTATGTCTCGATACCATAGTTACAAATTTCACTGACAAAATACTCGATACTGCATCCAAACATATATTATGTTATTATTATACATATACCCAACAAATTTATTACTTCCAGAATGGATCAACCGAAATGGATGCATAATGAAATAAGACTACTAATGTGACAGAGAAAACGTCTGTATCGCATTGAATTGAAACTTTATTTAGCAGCATACTCGGATACAGTTTACATAAATTAAAATATGGTAGCAATCAAAAAGGTGTATACTGCATTAGAGAAATTGCTGGAAATTGTTGGTAGATATGGGAACACTTGGCGGCTCGAACTAAATGAAAATAAAAGCAAGGTAATACCCGTTGGACGCAAGGTAGATATGACGAAGAGATGGAGAGTGGGGGGAGTTCTCAATCCCCGAAGGGGAAAGCAAACAAATCACTGTAGGAGAAACGGGAGAGTATGAGTATCTAGGGGTAAGCATAAATATAACGGGAGGAGGGGTGTACAGAAATTACTCAGCCAAACTGATTCTGAAGGGGAAAAGAATTCTGAACCAACTAAAACTTTTAGGGAAAAATAGTTTCAACAAGGTCTTTGTGGGGAAAACACTGTGGGAGAGGGTGGGTTTACCAAGTATAACGTATGGCACGGACGTGATTCCATTAAACCAAACCGTTATTAAGAAGTTGGAAAGTACTCAGAATGATGCCGGCAGATGGATAACAGGGTCGAGTAATGCTGCAGCTTTGGAAGCAAGGTAAGGGGGAGCTTGGGTGGATGAAAATCAAGGACAGGGTAGATTTGGGAAAACTGTGTTACTTTAACTACTTGAGAAACCTGCTTGACAACCGGTGGTGCAAATTGATGCTCGATACCATTTGGAATTCTAATATAGAAACGGGGTGGTCAAAACATGTGAGGGAACTAATGGACAATTACTCTATAGAGGTCACAAACATAGAAGTAGGAATGAAAGAAGGCAAAAGGTTTGTCAAAGAGAGAGTCATGGAGGATTGCAATCGAAACTGGCGAGCAGGGGTTAGCGTGAAAAGATCACTGCAGGGGTTACAATATAAAGAAAAGCCAGCTTTTGAGAAGTACCTAGATGGCACCTTTGGAGGGTCACTGCTTTTCAAACTGAGATCAAGATCACTGGAGCTTCGGGGAAAAATTGGGAGAGATGGGGAAAAGGGATGCCAAATGTGCCACTCTGGAGTAGTGGAGATCCTGGAACATTTTCTCTTGGAATGCCCACAGTATATACCTCATAGAATAAAATTTACTGGAAGAATAATGCAGAAGTGGGGTGAAGAAACAAAGGATAGATGGCTGAAGGGGACACGAGGGAGAGGGTAGGAATGCTTATTGAAGAAATTGAAAAAGAGGAAGTGAGGGACACTATTAAGCAGTTTATATCTGAATGCTGGGAGGAGAGGAGGGGAAGAGGGGGTGAGGTGCAGGGGGAATGATGGCATTCTCTTATGAGGACCGCGACAAATCAGCGGCTGGCCAAAGAGTTATTATTATGCATGGAAATGGCATAGCCGGAGAGGCTGTCTTCCTGCCATTCCCAAACATGATATCCTGTCCTGACATCAAAGTCGTTTAACTCTTTATCCTCGTTGTTCACAATTGGTAAAGCTCCTAAGGAGACTTTCTGTGAAGCTTTCACCGTATTAGGATTAAAACCACTTACACAATGCTCAAAGTAATCCGAAAAGATGAATAGTGACCCGGAAGGTCCTATACTCAGGATAATTGTAGATTATCCCGAACACAAGACCCCCCCCCCCCCCCCCCCAAATAACTATACAAATCTTCCGATCTTCAGTAGTTGGGAGAGTGAGATCACTTTATGCTGGGTCACAATCGAGACAGAATGGATTGTTCACAATTGGTAAAGCTCCCAGGTGGACTTCCAGTGAAGCTTTTCTCATGTTAGGATTAAAACCACTTACACAATGCTCAAAGTAATCCGAAAAGATGAATAGTGATTTGAAAGGTCCCATGCTCAGGATAATTGTAGCTTATCCCAAACATAAGACCCACCAAATCACCACACAAACCCTCGATCTTCAGTAGTTGGGAGGATGAGATCACTTTATGCTGTGTCACAATCGGGACAGAATGGATTGGTGCAAGTAATGCCAGAAGAATATGCGTTTAAGAACGAATTGATTATTGTCTTTTTAAACAGAGGCCTGCTATATTGCCGAACTTCGGGATTTAAGTCATTCCAAATTTTCGGGAAAGTATGAATCGGGAGGTCCGCTGTGAAGCGAGTTCTTGGTTTGAGAGTGCGCACATTCCCTGTTTGTCTTGTCTCCATTCCAGAAGGGTTTGTGTATATTTCGAAGGTATTTTCAAATGACGTAGGAAGATTATTGTGGTACCAGTCATGCATGAAAAGATACACACGAAGCTTATACAAATCTTCGAACTTCAGTATTCCACAATTTTTAAATAAGGGTTCAGTGTGTGAGATATATTTTCGATTATTTATGATTCGAATAGCCCTTTTTTTGCAGTGTAAAGATTCTACTGGTAGAATACACATGGCCCCAGACAAGGATACCATACAACATATGGCTATGTATCAGTGAGAGATACAATATTTTCAGGGCTTTCAAGGGAAGGGTTCTTTTTGCCCTATTCAGGTCAAATATTACCCTGGCCATCTTTAGGCAAACTGTGGACGTATGTTATTTGAATTTTAAATTTTCGTCCAGGTTGATCCCTAGGAATTTGACAGAAGTTTCCTCGTGACTATTGATAACAAATGGAATGTCTAAGTCGTTCAGAGATATCTTTTTATTGGCGGCATGATACGAATCGTTTTGCGGGTGTAACAACATACATTTTGTTTTACTGGCATTCAGACATAATCCATTTGCGGCACACCATTCACTGATTTTACCGAGTTCAGTATTGGTCTCGTCTAACAGAGAATCTAGATTCCCGCTTGATATATACGCTGTGGTATCGTCTGCAAAAGATAACACCTTAAATAGTGTAGAGTGGCTGATGTCGTTAATGTATAATAAAAAAAGAAGCGGACCTAAAACTGAACCTTGTGGTACCCCAATGGTGACGTCCATTACTTCCGATGTGCTGTTCATGAAGGATACAAACCAAGTAGAGGTGTCTTAGGTAATCTTCATACCAGGTGTTAGTTAAACCTCTTACCCCGTAACATTCAAGTTTCTTTAAAAGAATCGAATGATTTATGGTATCAAATACTTTTGAAAAGTCTAGAAAAACTGATAGTGTACAATCCTTCGAAGTTTTATCATTTGCTTCCGATACACTGTTTATTAACTGCAGAATGGGATGCACAGTCGAATGACCCTTCCTGAATCCAAACTGATACTTATATATAAAGTTATGTTCGTCGAGAAAAGTGTATAATCGTGAGTACATTACTTTTTCAAGTATTTTTGAAAATGTTGGAAGAATACTTATGGGGCGATAATTGGTAAAACGTTGGGGATCTCCAGATTTAAAGGCAGGAATGATTTTGGCTATCTTCATTCTGCCTGGTACCCTACCTACAGCGAAAGACAGATTGATTATGTGTGACAGGGGGTCTGCTATCTCATATACAATCTCCTTCAGCAGTTTGGTGGACATATCATTGATATCAGTACTTGATTTGCCTTTTAATTTATTAGCGCAAGTAATTATTTCATATTTATTAGTAGGTGTTATAAAAATGAATTCCCGTTATTACTATTGCCGAGATATTCTGAAAAGTGACGTGACGGGGGTAGTTGAGCACTTATATTCATACCAATATTAGCAAAAAATGTGTTAAATCTGTCCGCAATTGTTGTAGGGTCGGATAATTCGATATTCCCATCCAAGAAGGTGGGAGGAATTTGTCGGTGGTTATTTGACTTGTAAATGGCCTGTCGCAAGATGTCCCAAGTTTTTTAATATTATGTTTGTTTTCAAGTAGAACTTGGTTATAATAGTCTGCTTTGCATTTCCGCCTCAAGCGGTTGTATTCCTGACAAAACGTTTTGTATTCTGATATGTTTTGGATAGTAGGAAATTTTAGTTTTTTAACATACAATTTATTTTTAGTTTGGGACGATTGCAATAGGCCAGAGGTCATCCAGTGTTCTCGTTTTATATATTTCTTTCGCGTGGGGGTTGATTTCAGGGGAAATGCGTGTTCAAATACTGCGTGGAATTTATCCAGGAACCGATTGTATGCCGAATTAGGACAAACGTCATTGGTAACATTAGAGAAATCACAACCCATTAAGAGTCTTTTAAATCGAATGACATTCTCAGTTTTCATGGATCGTCGATAATTAGGCGTTACAGGGGGGCGTTTATCTAATTCATCTACATAAAACGTTGCAAAATGATCGCTGACGTCAGTAATTATGATTCCAGATGTGAACTTTTTAATATTATTGCTGAATATGTGATCAATTATGGTTGCGGAAAACTCTGTGACTCTGGTAGGTTTTGTTATAGCGGGCAGGAAACCAGCAGTAAATAGCGAGTCAATAAAGGTATTCGTTTTGCTGTGGGTATTTACCCTGAGCAGATCTATGTTAAAGTCACCCATGAGGTAGACTACAGTGTTATCCTTGCTTAAAGAGTCTAGCAATTCAGTTAGTTTGACTAGGAACAGATCAAGGTCTGCCTTAGGAGCTGTGTTTGGTCTGTAGATAGTCCCTACAATACATTTCTTCTTGAGGGATAGTTCTACAAACAGAGATTCAAAGACATGTGGTATGAAGACTGAGAGATCATTTCGTATTTTATAGTGTATACTATCATTTATGAACATTCCTACGCCTCCCCTCCCGTCGTCGTCGTCAGGACGAGTACTGGACATTAACGGGTGATAGCCCTCACGCCGGTACTCAACATCAGATTTCACGTTAAATATTTCCGTCATTCCGATCACATCGAAAAAGTTAGAATTTGTCTGCAGATCTACAAGTAAGTTATGAACATTTTCAAAGTTTGCATTCAGGCTGCGGCAATTGATGTTGAGTAGAGATAGGGCTTTGATTTTGCTTGAAATTTCATCTTTAAAGTTATCGGGCGTAAAGTAATGGCAACCGGAGTCAAGAGAATTGAATGGGAGGGTGAGGTCTTCTTCATCGGTAGAAATAATATCGTTCAGTTTTTTCTGGAAATCAAAATTGTAATTATTTTGGATCTCATCAAGAGAAATTGTGTTAGCCACAATTACCTAGAGGAAGAAAGAGAGCAAGCGATGGTCCGAACATGAGGAAAAAATTATCTTGATTTTCGAGGATTTTGCACTGCTTATAAACTGCAGTGAAAAGTGAAATATATGCTTTGATGTCAGGTAAGAATATGAGAAAAATGCATAACATAAGAAAAGTTAATACTCTGAGGTAATCCATCTGGTTAAGTGTATAGTAGCAGTGTGGAAATAGATTACAACCTTGGTCAATATCACAGTGGATAACTTGTGGGTTATATATAAAAGCAGTAACGCAGTCAAAGGAATTGCGACCTTGGTCAATATCACAGCAGGTAACTTGTGGGTTATAAATAAAAGCAGTAACGCAGTCAAAAGGAGCAGGCAAAGGGAAGCAGGCTATGAGAGGACCCATACCATTACTATCTATATTGTGTCCACGGCAACGTGCAGCATCAGTGGCCACATGATAGAACAGCCATGATATGGCCACAGATGCCGCGGGTGGCCGCATTTTTGAAATCTAGAAGAACGCCAAAAGCGTTGTTATATATATGGAAGGGAATACAAAAGTGAAAAAAAAAAAAAAAAAAAAAAAATGTAAACACAGACAATCACCTAATTTTGTGCCCAATCTTCACCACCCACACAGCCCCTGATTAAATACTGAAAGAGAGTAAGAATAAGTAGAAATAATTAATTAAAAATCACCAGATCTAACACCAACCCTGTCAAGAATCAAATAAACAGTTTCCGAAAATCCGTTACTTTGGATAGGAAACGCTCAAATCCCTTTGTTTCGCATTATCTGTTTCTAGGAGGAAAAATCCAACATAACAAACCGACCATGACAGAATGAGTACAAACGAACTTTTCTTGACAGATTGCCTGGGGTTCCCACACACAATTGGTGGTCAAATACAAACAAACATTTGAACTGAACAATTTGTTCTCTTCTTTTCTCGAGCTTTTCCTGCATCATCCGGGATTTGTCTCAAATGACCCAGTAACATACTGTTCACATATCAAATTCAATGTCCCTGGACATTCACTCAATTAGAAAAATTTACACGGATTTAATATAAGTTGCGTCAAGTGTTGGTGACCAGGTGAAGTGCATGTTATAAGTAAATTTAATGGGCATGGTAGGATTTGAGTCTCACTCTAGCTGGTAGACAGGAGATTATGAAAGTGAAGGCCCCACGTTCACCCACCAATTGCTGATAACGAATCAGGGTATGTTTTGTACTGAAGTAGGTTTACCTCGAGTAAATCGATCCTGTACGTTTTCCTGTCATCAGGTGGCTGACAATAATAATGAAGTACAGTTGACAACAAAATGGGTAAATCCTTCCTATTGGGCCCAGCACCATCAAATCCACCCCAACTGTAACCTGCCAGCCAAGATGAGTTCAAGGGCCTATATAAGTAATGAAATTTTGTTTATTTTGAAAATTCTCACCTCTGATATTCCTTCAATTCAAATTAAATATACACAAAATGTACATCAAAATGAAGGCAGAAATCAAGATTATCAGTTTGCACTTAATAATGGTTCATTTACTGCCGATGAAATTATGTACTCAGTTAAACGAATCAAAAACAAAAAAGCACCTGGTTGCGACAATATATCAAACGAACTGCTTAAAACGGTTACCCCACATCTAATCGATCACTTAATTAAACTTTTCAACCAGGTGTTTGAATCACACCATTATCCACTGATTTGGAGCAATACTGTACTAACAACTATCTACAAGAAAGGTGATAGATATGATCCAAATAATTACAGAGCAATAGCCGTAAGCAATGCGCTTGGCAAGCTATTTAATAAAGTTCTGAACGAAAGTATTAACACATTTCTTGAAGACAATTCCTTAATCACCGATAATCAATTTGGCTTTAGACAAGGTCGAGGTACAACCGACAGCGCTTATATTCTTAAAACATCGATAAATAAATATAAAAAGATGAAAAAACCACTATACGCGGTTTTTGTTGATTTTAAGAAAGCCTTCGACACTGCTGACAGAAATATTCTCTTTCAAAAACTTAACAAAGTGGGTATATGTGGTAATATTCTCGCAGTGTTAAGTTCTTTATATCAGTCAAGCTTTTATCAAATAAAAACCAAACTTGGCGTGAGCCCCGCACAATTATCGACAATCGGTGTTAGGCAGGGCTGTGTTATTCCGCCGACATTATTTAAAATTTTTATTGATGACATTGGAGACATTTTTGATGAAAAATGTGCACCTGTAAAATTAAATAATACTACATTCAATGATCAGCTTTTCGCAGATGATCTAGTGCTGATATCAGACAACCCCTACGGATTGCAGCGATGCTTAGACCAATTGGACGATTACTGTGTTAGAAACGGGCTCCATGTAAATGTAGATAAAACAAAGGCGATGACATTCCACTCCCGTAAAGTTAGAATGCCAAACTTCCACATTGATTCAAATTCAGTTACTCAGGTATCCGATTACACTTATCTTGGCCTATGTTTCGCAAAAAAAGGAAAGTTAACAAAAGCACAGCAAGAATTAAGCAAAAAGGGCATGAAAGTACTGTACAGTCTACTAAATACTTTCAAAAGGGAATGACCACCTCCGATAATTCTTCTCGCAAAACTTTTCGATTCACTTATTAAGCCTATTCTTTTATATGGAAGTGAAATATGGGCGTCTGAAATAAACAACACACACGGTGATAAGGTTGGTGTGAACTTCATCTACAGTTCTGTAAAAGCCTACTCGGTGTTAACAGGAAATCATCCAACCACGCAGCGAGAGCGGAATTAGGTCGATATCCTGTGCACATATAGACCAGGAGCCCGAGGGGTCAGCCTAGCTAAGAAGCTAACCAATTGCTACGTGTATGGCGATATTCTGTGTAGATTCTCATTCAAGGTTATGGGCGTCTGCCGGGTACACACTGGTGGGTGTTGCCAGAAGGGGCACCTCAATGCACTCCAAAAATTCAGCTAGATCAGCCCGAAAGCTAACCACTTGAAATCACACGAAAATTGGTAGACACCTTCCCCACAACCTTATGGCATGTTTGCCAGACATTTTCAGTGGTGGGGTGTGTCAGCCAGACGAAAGTCACTGCCCCCTAAAAGTGTGCTAGATCAGCTCATTTACTAACCGGATGAAACTTATTGCAAAATGTTCAGCATACCCCCATGTATCAAGAATGACCACTGCCAGACATTTTCTGTGGTGGGGTACCCCACCCAGAAGGTCTTAAACTACCCCACCCTAAAAGTGTGCTAGATCAGCTCATTTACTAACCGGATGAAATTTATTGCAAAACGTTCAGTATACTCCGTTGTATCATAAATGACTATTGCCAGACATTTTCTGTGGTGATGTATCTCAGCCAGACGGTTTTATACTGCCCCACCCTAAAAGTGTGCTAGATCAGCTCATTTACTAACCGAATGAAACCTATTGGAAAACGTTCAGTATACTCCGCTGCATCAAAAATGACTATTGCCAGACATTTTTTGTGGTGGAGTACCTCAGCCAGGCGGTTTTATACTGCCCCACCCCAAAATGCTGCTAGATCAGCTCATTCGCTAACCGAATGAAACCTATTGCAAAACGCTTAGCATTCCCCAGTGCATCAAAAATGCCTATTGCCAGACGTTTGCTGTTATGGTGTACGACAGCCAGAAGGTCTTATATTACCTCACCCTAAAAGTGTGCTAGATTAGTTTATCTACTAACCAAATGGAACCTGCTGTAAAACAATTAGCTTACTCCGATGCATCAAAAATGACTATTGCCAGAAGGAAGGTTTTATGACCCGCCCTTAAAGTGTGCTAGATGAGCCCATTCACTAACCAAATAAATCCTATTGCAAAACGTTCAGCTTACCCTCATGTGTAAACAAGGATAGCTGCCACAAATTTCTAGTTGTGAAGTGCTTAGTCCAGAAGGTATTATATTACCCATCCTAAAAATAATCCATTACAAACAAATGAGGTAAAAAAGCATTTAGAATACCTCAGTGAACAAATGACTACAACCATGATTCTTGTGGTTTCAAAGTAGTTAGGCTAACAACCACAGAAAATGTCTGGCAGTAGCCATTAGATACGCCCGTGTATCAGATGGCTATTGTCAGACATTTCCAGGAATGGTTTACCTAACCATTTTAAGGCGATGCTAGATCAGTTTATCAAAGCAAGCGTTTAGCGAAAATTTCCGAAAAGACCACAAAAGTGATAAGATTAGTCAGAATGCATGCTTAGATTGCCCATTCAATTGATAGATAATTAAATGAAGGTATAGTGCATAATCCGAAAATATTTTTTACCATAACAAACTCAAACTTTGAGACAACATCAGACCAAAAAGCAAATCAGAAAATTAAAAAAACACTATCTGGTGAGTATTATTTCTCTTGACCCTGAGACAAATATGGTGTCCTGTTGGGACCAAGTTTCCAGCGTCGTGTTTCTCTAATATTTTAGGCGAAAACGCGACAAAGCTATAATACGTCAGTACCGTCGTGCACTTTGTCGTAATATAGCTTTGTGGCGTTTTGGAGGCAGTTTGGGGTAAAACGCGACAAAGCTATAATACGGCAGTACTGTCGTGCACTTTGTCGTAATATAGCTTTGCCGCGTTTTTCTCAGTGCATTCTTATATAAATTACTTCCTAAAACGCGAAAACACGACAGACCGACAGTACTATCGTATTTTCGCTTTGTCGTGTTTTTGCATTTTTAGGGAGTATTTTAATATTTTTATAAGAGAATGTACTTAGAAAAACGCAAGAAAGCTATATTACGACAAAGTGCACGACGGTACTGTCGTATTATAGCTTTGTCTCGTTTTAGCCTAAAATATTATAGAAACGCGACTCTGGAAACTTGGCCACAATAGGACACCAAAGACAAAAGTTATTTCAAATGTTAATTTCTGTTGAGCACATCTAGTACTCTTCTGTGCCGGAATCGAAATCCTCAGACCATGCTTCCCCATCAGAGTCACTCAGTTCTTCATGAGACTGATTAATCAAGTCGTCAGTTCCCAATGCCAAATCACTGGCTGCGATTGGGGTGTCACTTTTAAACAAACTGTTTGGAATCTCTAGACCTTGGAACCAGACTGGCTGCAGGACACCATCATTCACGAACCATCCATATTCTGTTGCAGACAAACCGTCATCCGGACATGTTGACGACGCTCGGGTCCACAAAATAGCAACATACCGGGCTCGCATGATCTTCATTATGAGGCTTCGGTGTGAAGGTGGTAAAAGAGCACAGTCGATCTTCTTTACATTTGATAGCGGATTCCCCTGAAAGACAATTGAAAACATGAGGATGTGACAAATGAAACACAGTACAGATGACACAACTACAATAAAACATTTGAAACAATAGGACGGGAATTAAAACTCGAAACACCTTTAGTCTTAAATAATATAAATTATCAAAGATTGCATAAATCCCTGACTGAGAGGTCATTCAGATTTTTCAAGTAGTACAGAGACTCCCGAACGCAAAACTTACGAACATAATATGAGGTGGAGGAGAGCTTCCCGGATAACAAGGGCATTACAAAAGTTTAAACACATAAATGAAACCAAAGGAGTAACCTCCTATTACCTGATCAATTTTGCCAGTCATTTGCATCAGTTTCTTGTACCGTGCTTCATCAACATCTTTGGCCTTGTTCTGTGCATACATGCGGCAGACTAAGTCTGAGGCAACATCAAGGTCAGGGCTCTGTGTTTTGTCTCCCATACTAATGAAGAGGTCAACGAAACGACCAGTCCTGTCTTTCTCCACAATGTCAAGGGCTTTGACTTTGCCTTTCCTGAAAAAATGATCGAAAGCACAATTCTAACAAAATGCTTCCCCAACATGCGGAAACTATGATGGCCACGTAGCAATTATATACTGGAAAACACACTATAATAAAATATACCAGGCACATTTTTACTACAAACATTCCCGCCTATATATTTGCTAATAAAAAACATTATAATTCGTTGCTTGAGTGCTAGAATGTTCAATGTCCCAGTGGGGCATAAAAATTCCATCACCCAGGCGACGAATTGTGAATTCAGTTCAGGAATGCAAATGCTGCCAAGCTTTCATTCTATCCAGCAGATCGCCACCAGCTAAGGATAAAGGCATTTCGGTTGGTTGAGTTAGAACAATGTTGATCAATGATAAGTTAGTAATAGTTACTAATTGAACAACCTTCCCACGTGGGATGAGTGACATTGACCCGCGAGGAAACACAGCGTGGATATTTCATCTTTCTTACCAACCCGGGGAAGACAAAAGCAAAAGGGGTTTAGAACTTTAATACTCACAGCTCTATGCCTTCGTCTTCTCCGAGTTGGTATGAGATATGAACTATCGGATAGAACAAAGGACTAAGGGATCGAGTGACGTCACTTGAATACCGTTACTTGGTCCCGTGCAGTTTTGTTTTTTTGGATTCGGGTCTAAGACAGTTACCAACCTCGCTGTTGATATTCATGAATTTGAACAACCTGACCCGTGCTATAACATCTCATCGCTTAGCAGCCCGACGTCAAACACCGAACATGGGTAGGTTCTTCAAATTAATGAACACCTTCAACTCAGTTACTGACTCTTACTTATACGTACTTGTAAAAGGCCGAAGTAAAATCACATCCGGTGAAGGCGTGGTATCCAGGAAGTGCTCTAGAAAGCCCAGTCTTGCGCTGCTCAAGAATTTCGACAGTGTTTGTAACATTGATGTACCTCCTGTTGTTTACTGTACCACAGTCCATTATGATGTAGATCATGGATCGTGTTTCTGGGCGTTGTTGTCCAATGGCGCCAATTAATATCACCAACACATCTGTGTCCGATGCTCTTACAATGATGTTTTTGACAGTAGTGTTTACAACATGGAATGCAATCAGTGTGTCTGCCTCTTCATGCTTACCTTGAAGGTGTAGTGGTTTTGTCACAGTGACATGCTGAAGGGAATCGGTGACATATCGGAAGCACTCTCCCCCATGAGATGTAAACAGTTCCTTCCCTCCAAAGATATTCCAGTACTGATTTTTTCCCCACTCCACCAGGAGGAACTTTGCAAGTTCATTCTTGAAGATTCCATTGGTGAGAAGTTTCTGCCCAGTCTGTCTTATTGTTTGCTCAGACCCTGTTATAACGTAAGTAGAGTCAACGGCACCGCGCAATTTTCTTTCACTGCCCTTGATCGAATTCTCTAAATACTTGTCAAGACACACGTGTACCTCCGTTGCCCTGCCTGAACACAACACTGATAACATAGTCCGAGCAATTGATGCAAAAGATGCACCCATGTTCGTTTGTGAGAGGACAGAATGGAGAAGGAGTCCACCATCGGTGACATGTGCATAGTTTCTCGGCAAATTCGCTTTTGAGATGAGCTCACTCTGGAGTGACTCTAGTTTCCGTAACAGTGCTGATTTGTCTGTTTTTACCATAGACCCATCACAGTGTGCCAGTGATAATGGGTATTTTGTGATTGGGTAGGACAGGATATTTCGAAAGTCAATTTCTGCGTTCTCTGCGACAACGATAATCATGCGTGTGAACACATCCATCATGCTTTCAGCGTTTGTCTTGGCCATCTGTGTCGCTGATGCTTTGGTTTTCTTTTTGGCATTTTCTGAAGCAAAGTTCTGCACTCTGGTGCGTTTGACTCATTCAAGATATCGACTGCTGTTGCTGTCCCATTCAGATTGAAATTGGTATTTTGCTTCCCTACCCCTTTTGAGCGTGCCAAGCAAATATGATTCAGTTTCCTTGGAGGCCGCTCGCCCAGTTGCAATATTCACCAAGGAGTCGGAGGTCTCATCCAAGAAAGGATTACAGAACTGATCAAGTTTTTCACTGAGTGCGGCCATCTGCTTGTTGTCTGTCTTAATTCTGGCAGGACGACACTGGGCCGCTGCAGTTTTCCCCATCTCTAGTCCTGCGAGTTCTCTCAATTCTGTGACAGCCATAGCCCTCTGAGTCATTGTCAAAGACCACCTACGCATGGCATTTTCTGAGTTTCTGAATGCAACAATGCCTTTCATTTGTGATGCTGCATCTCTGTTCACTGACTGCTCCAATGAAAGGTCAACTGCTGATCGACTGTAATTCTTTTTAGTGCGTCTGATTGAAAAGGCTCCGTTGTCGAGAATTTCACGCAATTTTGGGTCTGCAAATTTTAACTTCTGAAGAAAAAGTGTTCCCCACCTGGCGTAGTTTGGACGGTTAAGAGCAAAAAATACATCCAGCAATGTTGAAAAAACATTGACGTAAGCACCGACGTTGTTCGTCTTGATACATCCCTGCAGCTCTCTGTGAAGACGATTGATAAGAAAGCTGTAGATTGTCCAGAAATGAGCTGTAGGCCCATGGCTCCCTCCAAGATACATCTGAAAAAAGTTCTCATATTTCTGTAGATGTTGATCCACAGCTGTATTTGAGAGATGAGCTTCGACTTGGCTTGGATCCGACGGGACTGTGCTCATCACTAGTTGAAATGACTCATGTTCTTCTTCGGATAAAGTCGTGAGGAAACGTTCATACAGTTTTTGTTCTAACACATTGGCGAGTAATTCATGAATCCTACTACATCTGTTGTAAAATTTGCCCTTGATGAATCCCATCATTGATCCTTCAGCCAAAATACCTGCCTCTGAAAGTATGAATTCGATTCCGCTTTCATTTATCAGAGTTCCAACTGCCCCAAAGAAAGCCAGATCAATGTGGAAGTTTCCCAGCATGATTAGCAGGTTATCAAATAATGGAGTTCCATTGCTTGTATGGAGTAGGCTTTCAATGCAACAGCCAAATCATATGTGACAACTACATGGCTTTGCTCTATCTCATTTGCCACATTCAGAGTACGCACCATTGTCTCTCTCACCACATCATTGTTGGTCGGTGATCGGGATATAGGGTCCATATAACAATTTTTTTGCATTGGCAAGGGGTCATCGATGTACAGGCTCACAAACCCAGCATGCAGTGGAGTATCGCCTTCTCTCATTTTCCAGAACCAGTATAGATCGAACACTCTGAGCGTAGGTTCAATGGAGCCGTCATTAGCTGGAGTCGAGTCTGATCTTATCGTACTTGATGAATTCGCAGTGTTTTCTGCAGTTTCTGTGGATGTAACACTGACAAACTGAGCAGAATTTAGTGATTTTCGGAATGGTGGAATCTCTCGTTCTTTTCCCATGAATGTTCGTCGATTTCTCCCTTCTCGAAACTGTGCTGGATTAGAATTGGTTTGTTCATCTTCTATAGAAACATTTTGGTACGTATGACCTACAGTAGCATGTAATGTCTCTTTACCATCTAGTGTCTCTACATCTGCATCATTATTGTCCCATACAGAGGCGGTTGCTAAAGTTGGATCCCAGTGAATACCATCAGGAGAGTCACGTTCATCAGACTCTACAGCGTATGCGAATTCACTCTCAAGGCCTTTTGCTTCGTTGTAATTAATACTATGTCCGGCTCTGTTCAGAATCTGCATGGACAATTTCAATCCAGTGAGTGATGCTAATCCCAGACCAACAACAGTGTTCTTCCATGGTTTGACATTACCACGAGAAACATTATAAATGGCATCAGATGCCATAGCAGTTACTTTGCGCTCAATCACTTCCTGGTATGCGTCGCTACATTTACATGTCAAGCCACACAGAAGAGTTCTGAAAAATATGTTCAATTGTCTCGGTATTTTGGGGGCACATTTTTTAAGATTCGGCATTGTTGCAGGATTCGGAGTCTTTGTTTTCGGTAACTGCATAATCTCAGATCGCAGATGAAGGGCTACCCACCTTAGTTTGTCATCCTCGTTATATCTTTCAGCGTCATCATAAAGCCGAGCTCTTGCATCGTCTGCTGTCACGGTGGAACTGAAAATGAAGTTTCCCTGTCGTTGATCAGCAAGACTGACACTTATCCTTTGCCCAAAATTACTTTTAACTTTTCTGAGAAGATTCTGGGGCTGATAGGACATGATATCGTCACATCATCTCGCCATTGCTGGTGTACTCTGCCTTATACATTCCCAGTAAAGTGGACACTAACACTGATCGCTGAGTTTCAATTATCTCACCCTCAATGAAGGAACACAGTGACTCAAACGCTGTTTTATGGTAGTTATGAGATGAAAACGTCTTCCTGGCCTGTTTAGAGGTTTCTGGTATTTGATCATCAGTTTCAATGTCAAACTCGGCACGGCAAGATTTATGATATTCCGCTTCTTTTGCTATAAGATCAATACCTGTTCTAATGAACTTTTGATACGCTAATGTTTTGAGTATTTTGCACGTTGACGCAGGGATTCACAACTGGACAACGTCGATATCTTGATTAGAGGTTCTTCTGTTCCGCGTCTTTTCTTACGTTTCTTCCCACAGAAAATGCAATTACCTTTAAGCAATCCCTGCTTATCAGAATGTGGGAGACAGCTGCATTGTCTTGTTTCGATTTTGGCCTCCTTTCCGGGGGGTTCATCACAGGGTGGAGCTGTTTTTGGATGCTTAACCGCCGTATACGTTTTCTGGCAAGACGGGTGATAGCTGAGAGCAGATTCATTACCGTGGCTGGCTCTTAAAATCCTTTGCGTAGTGCCAAAATATTTGTCAGACTTCAATTGTTTACGTAGGGCGGCAGCTTTTCTTAGTGTTAACCATGTCTGCTCATTGAATATATATTTAGCTTGCTGTCTTCTGTTGATTCAATCTGACAGATATAACAGCCAGTGACGCCCTCACTTTCGCCATCCTGAAATGATAAAAATAAAAACACCCATATTAGTGGGGCTAATATAATGACTCAATAATCGATACAAGCTACCACATTTAAAATGTTAACATTATTGTGAATGCATGAACCATGAGGGACAAAGTGTGACAATAATATATGGTGCAAATGGCTCCATACCAAACAGCCAAAGTTGCGATTGGTTCATTGAGATGATCAGGTCCAAAGAGTACTTGTGGCTGTTTTCCCCATACATTGAACACTAGGAAAAGACAATTGGCTAGAGGGTGCAAAAGTCATATAATAACAAATATCCTACCTTTTCTTTAAAACTGCATATATTTTTTACTCTTACCTCGGCATGATGGACAATGGACGATGTACTTGGCTCCTGGGGCGGCTCCGTGGAACTTGCTCTTCTTGTACTGTATCTGTCGGATCCATTCTACTTTTTAACCACTAACATTAAACTGAAAAAAAACAAAACAAAGTTAAAAGAACACCCAAAGCTGAACTTTCCTGAACTATATAGTGCTTATACATGCCAGTACCGATATAGCGATTAGGACGGGCATCCAGCTATGGTACCCTTCTGCCAAACTTTTTGGCAGCGGTCATTCATTACATCAGGAAGAATCTGATATTTTGCAATAGCTTTCAGTTTGAATAGGCAAACAATTGCACTTGCACGATCTTGGGGTATATAAGACCTTCTGGCTAGAACACCTCACCACAGGAAATGTCTGGCAGTAGTCACTATGATTCATCGTGGTATGCTGAACGTTTTAGAATAGGTTCATTTGGTTAGTGAATTAGCTAATCACGCACACTTTTAGGGTGGGGTGGTATAAGACTCTGGCTTGTGTTTCCCACCACAGGAAATGTCTGGCAAAAGTCATTTTTGATTCATCGGGGCATGCTGAACATTTTGCAATAAGTTTTATTCGGTTAGTATATGAGCTGGCTTAGCACAATTTAGGGTGGGGCAATGTAAAACTGCCTTGCTGAGGTACTCCACCACACAAAATGTCTGGCAATAGTCATGTATGATACAACGAAGTATGCTGAACGTTTTGCAATAGGTTTCATTCGGTTAGCAAATGAGCTGATCTAGCACACTTTTAGGGTGGGGCAGTAAAAAAACCGTCTGGCTGAGGTACTCCACCACAGAAAATGTCTGGCAATACTCATTTATGATACAACGGAGTATACTGAACGTTTTCCAATAGGTTTCATTCGGTTAGTAAATGAGCTGATCTAGCACACTTTTAGGGTGGGGCAGTATAAAACCGTCTGGCTGAGGTACTCCACCACAGAAAATGTCTGGCAATAGTCATTTATGATACAACGGAGTATGCTGAACGTTTTGCAATAAGTTTCATCCGGTTAGTAAATGAGCTGATCTAGCACACTTTTAGGGGGAAGTTAGTTATGTCTGGCTGACACACCCCACCACTGAAAATGTCTGGCAAACATGTTATAAGTTTGTGGGGATGGTGACTACCAGTTCTCTTGTGATTCCAAGTGGTTAGCTTTCGGACTCATCTAGCTGGATTTTTGGAGTGCCGTTAGGCGCCCCTCCTGGCCCCACCCACCAGTGTTACCCGGCAGACGCCCATAACCTTGAATGGGAGTCTATATAGAATATCGCCATACACATAGTAATTGGTTAGCTTCTCAGCTAGGCTTACCCCCTCGGGCTCCTGCTCTAATAGAGGCTGCGATGCAAATGATTAAATATGCAACCAAATTGTACCAGATGTCTTCTTCAACACTGTTGTCTGAGCCTAGAATTGAGTCTGAAAATTATACATTACCAGATTCAGTCATTTCAAGATGTCACCGTCTTGTAGAAGATAGTGGTCAAGCAAATCCCCCGGTAAACAACCAGCAAATCTTAGCAATTGGAAAAATGACGTAATTCATGAAGACTTGAAGACTCGCCACCTTAATACTTTTCTAAATGATATATACAATGATGATGAGAAGGCCGGAAAAACAAACTTAGAACCTATAGAGAGTTTAAAGACATTTATAACATAGAAGTTTATTTACTGAACACAACTTCGGAACATGCAAAAAATATATTCACCCGATTACGTATTAGTAATCACAACTTAATGATTGAAAAGGGTAGACATATGCAGCCCCCATTACCTGTACATAAAAGGTTATGTAAGGTCTGTAACAGTGGTAATATAGAAAACGAATTCCACTTTGTTATGGATTGTAAGAGATATGACTCTATACGTGCTGACTCCTATCGCAAAATCGAGAGGGAATATCTAGATTTTCTTGGTATGAGTAGCTCTGAGAGATTCGTATTTCTTATGAAAAATGAAATCCCCGCACTGTGTGGTATCAACTTTAATATAATCCGACAAATGTTTGAATGCAGAGAATGCTTACTTGCGGCATGATACCAATTAGAATGAAATCATTAGCTATAACATGCACCAACAGAACATTAGTGTTTATGGTTTCAAACATATTTTGCTATTTCCTGGTATTATTGTTACTAATTTCAATGACATGCAATCTGCCTTAATTGTTTTTGGTGTTCTTGCAATAAATATTATCTTATCTTATCTTATCTTAAAAGTGGAGTACCAGCTTGCCCCGAATGGGCGTTTCATCTCGGTGCAGTACATTGATAAAGTTGTTTGGTGCAGAATCCACCCACCCTGTTAATTCTCTTCTCTATATTCCCTGCCCAGTAAGCACATACGATTACATTGAAACTGGCATCTGAACACAATCCATACTGCTTTTCTCAGACACACAATGGCGCTTTAGGTTATCTTGAACTTGCACTCCAAGATTGGGCATCAAGTAATTGGAAGCATTCCAAATCTATTGCTTGTTAATTCCAGTCGCCCACTATACATATTGTGTATGATAGACACTAATGTGTATAGCGGGGATTGGAATTAATAACTAATGAATTGTTTGCGATAATTTGTTTCTGGGCAGGTCTAGAGGCCTGGGGACCCCACAACGACCTTCCAAATGTCATGATTGCCCCCCCCCCCCCCCCCCATTACAGAATCCTGGCTACGTCCCGCTAGATATATAATCCATTTCCCATATTTTCGAAATGGTGGTGGGGGGGGGGGGGGGGGGGCAAGATCGTCAAAACACTGGCATATTTCAATGGCTTGAACTATGGAATTGGGCGTATTCCCTCCAACGGTTGTGGGCCCTTTCGAAGTTTCCCGGATATTTTTTTTCTTTCAAATTCTGAAGCTCTTGAGATCGATTCTGGTGCCTCCTGAGGAAACGTGGGGGTTAAAAACAGTAAGTTACGGTTTGCATTTGGGGCCCCTCAGCCACCCCCCCCCCACCCCCGGGCCCATCCCTGTGAGCTCACACATAGGGATTGGTGGAGTGAGCACAAGGGGCCCTAGTCTTAATAGGCTCATGTGGGTATCACTGAGGTGGGACTTACAGGAATCTAGAACTTGTATCCACTGATGTATGGTTGGTTTTAATATTTATTATCACCTCGGCATGTGTTTGGCGAAACGCTAGCTGAAAATAAAATATGAACCCCCGTTTAAAAAAAAAAAACCTTGAACACATGCAACTTTTTGCCGGTAAAAAGGACGGTAAGCGTTTTAAAACTGTTTTAAAGTACTAAATGTACCTCTGAAAGTGTGAAGTGACAATTTAATGAAGCGTGCGCAATATAAAACGAAGATTGAGTATTGTAAAGATTTTTGTTTTTCATTGGTCACGATTGAGTCTGATCACGTGATACGTTGGTATAAATTGGTGTGCGCGTTCCCGCCAACTGCGTAATAGCACACGGGGGGGGGGGGGGGGGGGGGGGGGCTGGGTCCCAAGCACGAGAGTATGTTACTGCGCTCACGAATGTAAAGATTCGTGCATTTCATACTCTCCCCCACATACACAGCAGATACCACACGGACACGCAACCAAAGAGGTGCTACTTTTATCTTTACAGTTTACATATTCTAATGAAAACTAATTCTACCTTCTTCTTTTAAGCAGGTACACAGAAGATGTTTTTTTGACCAGCACCCCAATAACCGCTACAGACAGTCTAACCGTTATGGAAACAGTCACCCCCACGGTTTCTGAACATCCTCCGCTCCATCCCTAAAAGTGGTCAACCATTTTAAGGGAGATGAGCGTTGGTCCTGCGTCCCGCCTCTGCCCCTTTTTGTAAGCGCATTGCACATCTTTTTGTCCCAACCCAATAGGATTACAATTCAGGCCTGCCCCCGAACCAGGGAAGTTCGGGTCTTCTTATTGGTGGTCCCCGAACGGGGTCGCTGTTGTTTTCCTTCAAAGAGTCCAACCAAACAGAGACAGTCTGAGGCAGATTATACTTGCCAGTGATGGCCATCACTCATAATCATCCTCGAAGCGGCAGACTATACTTGCCCGAAAATCCAGATCGACTGCACCCTCGGGGGGAGGTAGTACCTTTGTGAGAGGACCCAACCTCTCACACTGGTCCTCACCCGAGGGTTTGGGAGCGCGGTGGCTCAGTAGGTAGAGGTGCAGGCTGCAAGCCGAGAGGTCCTCGGTTCGAATCCCACCTGCGGCAACCGCGTTGTGTCCTTGGGCAAGACACTTCATCTCCATTGCCCGCGTGGGGGCACGATGACGCCGTGTACTAAGGCGTACTGCACGTCGATGGTGCGCATGTCTTCAACCAATCTAACCCTGCCTGTACTGCAGTGCGGAGTTAAGATGTTGGGGAGCTGGCAGCTGCTCGTCGTTGCTCGGTGGTTCTCTCCGGGTACTCCGGCTTCCTCCACCCGTAAAACTGTCACGGTCATGATTAGCCATTGTGCATAAATATGTGACCTTAAAACACCAATAAATAAATAAATAAATCACCCGAGGGTTCAACCGACATCAGCCAAGATACCATCACGACGCAACTGGTGACACCGGCCGAGTACCCGAAGCAGTTCCTCCTTCAACACGCCTAGACATGTGAGAATGAATCACCTACAGTCAATGGGGGTCGAAAGGGGCTTGTCCCCCATACCGTCCCTGCGCGCGAAACCATTCCTTTCGGCCAACGGCGCGACTTTGGTAAGAGTAACAACTCTCTATACATGTGATCATTAAACAGCTTTATAATTTAATTTCAAGGTAATTATCTTTTGCATGTTTCTACCCTTCATTTGATGTGAGCGTCACAGTGCCTCGTCCTCGCAAAAGAATAACTGGGGTCCGGTAGTACTATGTTGGCCCTTACCGTGAGAACCCAGGATATAAATTCTACAAGTGGTGGCAGCGTTGGGACGGTAAGTTACAGTCTAGACTGACGAAATGTTAGGCGAAGGGGACGCCGTAGGTGAAGAGACGCCCACAAAGAGGAGTGATAACATTGACGCATTGGACATATCCAAGTTGCAGACACCTTTGTACTTCCAAAGAGGCCTATTTGACGGTGCAGAAGCAGCTATGACGGAGAATTCTCAAAGTGAGACGCGCACCAAAGTTAAGAAAAAGACAGTGACGAATCACTGGCGTGGCAATTCAGGCTACCAAAGCACTACACCAGGAGCAGTGGGTGGTACCGATGACGACGCATTGATTTTTTTTAAACCACAGGGGAATGTGCAATCACAACCACCAGTTAGCGAATCTACACGGATGATAGAACGATATAACGAAAAAGTTAACACGCCGTCACTTAGAAGAACCCATGATAGGAAGAAGGGAAGCAATTCTAAAGATGAGATGGACGCACATGCCGATGTCTGGAGGATACCAGAGACCCATCACCAGGCGTCACAAAGAAATATTCGTCACGCCAAACCTCGCTTTACGCCAGATAGGTACAATGGCAAGACGGCGTGGATGGACTACAAAGCCCATTTCGAATCATGTGCAACGATAAATGACTGGACGCCAGAGGAGATGGGTAAATTCCTTGCGGTGTCACTCTCTGGTGACGCCCAACAGATCTTAGGCGAATTGAATGGGGACGACGTCACTTTTTATGATCTGGTACGCCGGTTAGATGCACGTTACGGGCCAGGTGGACAGGCAGAGTTATATCTCACAGAAATAAGAAATCGTTCCAGACGTGAAGACGAATCCTTGCAGGAGCTCGACGCTGCAATCAGACGTCTTACGACACTGGCACACCCAGAATTGTCGTCCACGGCCAAGGATAGACTAGCAAAGGGACATTTTATAGACGCCGTCACAGATGCAGATTTACGGATACAAGTGTTCCAAGCAAAACCTAGAACGCTGAATGACGCCACTCGCGTGGCACTAGAAATGGAAGCATTTTCAAAATCGGAAAAACAACGCACATGCAGTAGAAAATTCTTAAGAGCTGTTGGGACGTCAAATGTGCCAGAAGAACAAAATATCAGTGAACACGATAGGGAGGAGATGATGGAACTAAAACAGAGGGTAGACGAAATTACGGGCGAGACGCAAAGGAACATTGATTCGCTTAGAAGCCAGATGGATGAAGTACAGCGAATGTTGAAGGAAATGAATAGCCAGATCAATAGGACGGCCAAATGGCGTCCTGATACCCAATATTCGCAGGAGGATACATGGAGACGGTGGTGCAATAATTGCGGTGATCCTAACCATTTTAAGAAACAGTGTCCCCTCAGGGCACACTCTCACTCGGAAAACTTTCATCGATCGGACGGCAGGGCCCCAGTCCGATTGAGAGAGAAGGGCCCAAAGATGTAAACTCGATTGGAACGGAAAATAGGGACGGTAGAGTAATAGAGCCGGAAGGAAATTTATCGGCAGGCATTTATGTCGCGGCCAAAATAGGCGGGACGCCCGTCAACTTATTAGTTGACACTGGCGCGTCTGTAACTATTCTGTCAGAGAGAATATATCAGGAAATCCGCAAAGAGATTCAGATAAAACTCGAAGAGAATGAGCTAAAGATCACCATGGTAGATGGTCAAAGTTTATTCGTTCTTGGAAACTGCCAACTAAGAATTAAAATAGGACGGGCAAAAAAACAAATAAAGGTTGTGGTGGCCAGGGTAACTGGAGACGGCGTTCTTGGTATGGATTTTTTGAAAAGTGCGAATTGTCAAGTTGATTTGAGGAATCTGTGCTTAAAGTTAGGCGACGAGACGATGAATGCCGCCAGAACAACGGGATCGAGGCCAAAGGTTTCGTCTGAATGTGTATCCATGGTGACGACAACAGGGTCAGGTCGTCGAGAGTGTTCAGTTGTGTCATCGCGGCCAAGTTCAATTTCCTCAACCAGTTCTTCTGGCCCGGCGTCTAGACGTAAGAAGGGAAAGCGTGATTACACACCGTCCATAAGTGACAATGCCAGTGTCTCTAGTTGTCCGTCTGTACCTCTTTCTTCAAGTGTGTCTATCGCCTGCCCACCTGTAGGGGAATTCACGAAAGTTAAAGAAAAATTAGTTCAAGAATCTTACAAAGGTGAAATGTGTGTGAAACCTGTGACCACGGAGTGGGAATATTCTCCGTAGACTTACGCAGAGTGATGTGACTCTATAAGTGTTCAACGCGGGACGCGTTGCTCCTCGCGGAGGGCAGTGTAAAGACTTTTGTTTTTCATTGGTCACGATTTCGTGAGTCTACACCAGCTCAGTCGAGCAAGTATGATAATATTCACCTCGTCGTGCACCTCAGCGAATTAGTTGTTTTCCTTGCACAAAATGGCGTGTCGATCAGTGTCGATGGCGAAATGATCTATTTTGTCTTGAAAATAGTCTACAATAAAACAAACAATACTTAATCTTCCTTCTTTTTATTTATTATTGCGTAAGCTTCCTTAAATAACCACTTTTCACAGAGTACAGTACTTTGAAACGTAGTTTTTATACACTTACCGTCCTTTTTACCGGATACCGTCCTTTTTACCGGTAAAAAGAATTACCCTTTTTGTTTATTTAACAGAAGTATATTCACACCTCAGTCTTTGTGGATAGGTAACCTCTCTACCCTTTAGAAATTAGAGTCACCATGACATATCCTTCAAACTCAAACTCATTTTTGATCGCTGAAGATCCAAGAAAGTATTTATTTATTTATTTATTTTGGGGGATGGGGGTGGTTATTGTTATTGTTTCACATAGTTTATGTTATTTAACTTCTAATGTTCTATGTTATTTATTGGAAACAATTCCAATAACCTGTTTTAATGTGGAATTCTAGTCCAATAAATCTGTTTGAATTTGTAATGCAGGGTTTGTTTAGCGCGCGCCGGTTACAACTACAAAAATGACGTAATTCTTTTTTTTTTTTGCAAACACGTCACAGTCTGTATCTAGGGTGACGTCATACAGAAGAGCTTTCAGTCTTCTGGAGTTGATGGTTGTTTTCCAGAGCAGAAATTCATCTCTTTATCTAGTGACAGAGTCGTATAAAAGATGTCAGGACCATTCAGCGAGGCGGTGAAGTGGCAGAGAATTAACAGAAGGTAATTTGTTCAACTTCAAGTTTTGTTTCAAATTTCTTTCGAAATGAGTCTGACCGGCGATCACCATTCAACTTCAAGTTCAACGAGTCGAATCACAACGCCCCGGGTAAAACATTACAGGAGCGATTCCATAGTGACTAACGGGACAACCTGCTATTAATTTTGGAGTCTTGTGTGCTTACTAGTAATGTTGTGCAAATGCCAAGGTTTCTAGGCATTGTGTGAATGCTGCATAAGTTCTATATCTCACCAATTGGATGAGCAAGGTTTTGGGTGCTCCCTCAGTTAGCTGTGGTCTAAAAATAGACCGTGAGGCGTGACTAACGGGACAAAAAGTGGACATGATTTTTTTGTTCTCTTCTTAGGCCAAGTTAGGGGAAATATAGATTTATCCCCACAGCTGCAAATAGACAAAAACTGTCTCTGTCTCGTTGTATTGGGGTACTCCAGCCTCACAATGAAGACTGGTGTAGACCTTCCATCTGGACTATATGTGAGATAATAATATCCCAAGACCCAATAGTGGTGTGACTAACGGGACACACTTGAGTGTGACTAACGCCAGTAACGGGACAAAATGTAAATGGATGGCCATTTTGTATTGAATTTGCAATGCATAAATTCAGGGTTGAAGCTTGCATGAATAATATAAAAAAGAATTAATTTCAACAGTCAAAATCACTTTTATGACACTATTTTGAACAAGGAACAATAACTCAACTGTTATTAAACCTGTCCCCCATGGAATCCAGGGAAGGGAAGGAGTGCTTATTTACTGTGGTAAACAAGTTTTGTTTTACCGGTAAACTTGCATCCGGTAACAAATTCCTGGGGTGGAAGTCCTCTTAAATGGGGCAACATGGGTTCTATCTTGACAGTAAAATGGAACTTGTTCACCTGAGTAATGAAGCACTGCTTCACTTGCTGGGGTTCCATAGGATGTGTGTGTGAGGGGGGTGGGGGGGGGGGGGCAACCCAACTTTTTACCCAATAAAAGATGCTTACCCATTTAAATGACTTAACGTCTACAAAGCATGTGTCATTGTCATAATCAAACTGGCAGGCCTTGCCAGGTGCGACACATTGTACATAAAATTGATCTTTTTTCACAATGAGAAGTTGATAAACACACAGTTGTATCAATAATCTAGAAACATGGGTGACCCCGTTCTATAAAGTTTCTACTCCAAAACAATCATAAAATCAAAATTTTGCACTGTGGTGCCTACTGATACTGACTGATAACTGCTTTAGATTTATTAAGCACCTTATTTGTGCAGCAGTAATTGAAAGATCATACCCCAGTATGAAATCACTAATTATCCCACTTAAATCCAGTCACTACACATCCCTTTTAACCTCATCTATTATATTGTGGTCTACAAGTAATTTACTTCTGGAACACAATATAATCAAAGAGTTTACTAGTAAAAAGGAATCCACAGTGACCTAAGTTCTGAATGTACAGTATAAGTACATGTAAAGCTAAAAATGGGTTTTATTCACAGGCAATCAGGCACTAAAATTTAGCCCATTTCGGCCATTTGTTGAATGCTTTTTGTGACCTTAGTGTCTTGCAAAATTTATTTGAAATCATGAAAGTTTACAACATGTGGATGGTATTTATTTTTTGAAGGAGATCCATAAATATTACGTAGAAAAGAGTAACCCTCCCTGCCCCCCACCCCCTCCCCACCCACACCTCTCCTTGGCTGATTTGCAAAATTGAAGGCCAGTGAACCAAACGTATTAATCTGTTAGACCTAATAAGTTTAGAAAGTGTCGACGTTAATGTTTTGTTCAAACTCGTAGACCCCTCTTTTTAATACTGGCAGGGGTAAAACTTCCACGACTGACTCTTTCTTGACAAATGCAGTGTGGCCATCAATAAGTTTGACACGCCTTTTACTGATAGTTTTTGCAAACATGATTGAAACATTGCCAGAATTGACAGCAGTAATCAGTATGAATATAACATCTGGTAACTTCCAGGATGTGTGTGGATTCAAAAAAATTGCTGACAGAACTCTTGCAGGGCTTCATCACATGAGCTTCTCAATCTTCCATCTTGAAACATTTTGTGCAAAAACAGTTGGTTTGGTATTTTTTTTTCTATGCAAAACATTGTCATTTGTGTAAGTGTAAAAAACAGGCCTGGCCGTTTGAGGGGAGCTATTGCTCCGGCTCTCCTTGGCTCTCCTAAAGGCAAATTGAGGAGAGCCATAATTGCTCTCCTTAAACTGCAATGGCTCTCCTCAATTTTCATATTAATAACCTTGAATAATTGATATTAGTGTAGAATCGCTCCCCTGAAACAGATTTAGGAGGGCCATAGTGGCTCCCCTGGATTTTTTAAAAGGCCAGGCCTGAAAAAATATAAAAAAAATGAAAAAAAATTAGTTTTCTGCAATGTAGATCATGTGACCCAGAATCGTGACTAACGGGACATTTGAATGTGACTAACAGCTCAGATACATTTGTGACTAATGGGACAATTTTTTTTGGAAGTTAATTTTAAAAGCAATGTAATTATTCAGTCCTACTTTCCCTGAAACATAGAGAAGGTGATGTTTTTTTAAAATATCGCACCAGAGGACAGACCTTTCTTTGATTTAAAAGTTGCTGCAATTTTTGGTTAAAATTCATTGAAAAATTGTGACTAACAGGACACGTTTTTCCGTAAACAAAAAAGGTTCCCTTTCAATGCAAAAAAAAAAAAAAAATGTTCCCAAAATTGATCGTGGATTTATTTTAGTGTATACTTGAGCTTCATAAAATAATATTTGGGCTATATTTTTCACAAAAGGAGAATAGGAATTAGATTAAAATTAATTGAGAAGACATTTTTCTAAATTTTAAATTTTAATTAAAATTTGAGGTTAACGAGGGTAACAATTAACAAAATAGTGTTTTCAGTAGAAAATTTATTTAAATTATTATTGTTCAGATGCTCTACTATACACAAAACACAGAATGACCATTTGTGTGAGAAGTTTATTTTTTACCCTTCATGTCCTATTTCTGTGGAATGGCTCACCAGTGATTGAGTGAATACGAGTCAATCTCGCGGCTTCTGTTCAAGTCGCCTTGATTTAAAATCTTTTTCCTGCCTCCAAAACTGGCACACTGTGAACAAAAAATGCCACCTGGACGAAAAACTCCTATGGAGAATCCCCCTCTCATACAAGCATGTATGCGAGGGATGAGAAGGATTCTTTCTTACATAAAACGTAAAGTAGGAGGGATTACGTAGCATTATGTCGTCACATATTGCACATGATTCTCAGTTCAAAGCCACCCGATTGTGACAAGGTCACGAGATTTTAAAGGGTGAGATCATGCATCACCTGGTATAAAAGGCCCTGTCAGATGACAAGCCGCATATTTCAACGCTAAATGGAGCAATGAGCTGCAAAGAAAAAAGGGCAGGACATGGTTCTATAGAAACCAGAATAAAATAAGCACAATGATGCTTCTGTAACATGAAGAACCAAACAAGATGAAATGGGAGGGAAAACCCCACAAGATGGGTGGGCGTAATCCCTCCTACTTTACGTTTTATGTAAGAAAGAATCCTTCTCATCCCTCGCATACATGCTTGTATGAGAGGGGGATTCTTTCCCACATAAAACTCCAAGTACTCTGGATTACATAGCATATTTATCGCTGTGTACAACCATGTCCTGGGTCCGTACAAAAATCCAAAACAGATATATATATATATATATATATATATATATATATATATATATATATATATATATATATGTATATAATGAATTATACCATGTAATGCAGATGAAATCAGTGAGAATCAATCTCTTTTCCAAATTTCCTGCTTACGGTACAGAATACAGAATTCGGCACTGTCCCAGTTCCATGGACGCTCGATCTGCTAGCATGCCTTTTTTGGGGCTTGTCGGTAGTCGAGTGGTCTATGGCGCTGGTCCAGTTTCGCTAGGTGATTGGTGCCGCAGAAGTCAACTCTCATCAAGGCAGTGGTTCGATCCCCATCGGCGTCAGAGTCTTTCATCCTATATATATATATATATATATATATATACGTGTGAGGCATAAAAATGTATGCTAAACCGTATAGAATAAGAGAAAGTACTCACGTATAACCAACCATCAGCGATAGGTAATTGATCAAGAATAAAGAATTAACCCAATATATAGGGAAAAACACAATTTATTGAAGTCAGAAAAACACAAGTCACGGAACTGTCACTATGAGGTCCATTAAGTCCCACTGATGTTCAACACTGCATCGGAAAAATTCTGTTCCGAAGGTAGGACAACATCTCTGAAATAAAATCGCTAAAAAGTCTGAGCTGATGACCAGTTTGCGGTTTTAAGAATGTCCTGGAGACTTACGCCAGATTGAAGTGCTTTAGATGTGGCAGCCCCTCTAGTGGAATGGGGATGAAATACACCAATATCAATTCCAGCATCGCGTAGTGAATCTGATATCCACCTGGATATGGTAGAGGTAGTAATATTGGTGAAAGTCTTAAAAGAAACCAATAATATAGGTTGTTTTCCTTTTATGTTTGGTTTGTTTGAGATACTCGTTCAGAGTGCATATAACACAAAGACTATGATTTTTGAATTCAAATAATTTCAACGTTTGGTACAACTTGGATGGTCGAGACGTTTTTGTCAGTTCCTGTATGTGGAACGTGGCCTCACTTTGAGAGACAGTCATAAACTGTAAATCTAGGGCCGCTAATGTTTGAGATCGGGCAGCCGTTGTAAGAGCAATTAACCCTTTACCCAACGTAACGGCCAAAACCGGCCAGCGCTATTCTCAAAAATCGCCAATTAATTTTCACTATTTTTTTCATTTTTTGTCTCAAAAACATAGGTTATGACCCTTCGTTGGAACGAGCTCGTCGAGCTCGTTCCAACGAGGGGTCATAACCTATGTTTTTGAGACAAAAAATGAAAAAAATTAGTTATTCAAGAATTTTTTTTGCAAGTGTCGTCTGCTTTTCATGTTAGGTAAAGGGTTAAACAAACTAATTTGTGTGTGAGTAATTTTAAAGATAAACTTGACAGAGCAGATAAAGAAGCCAAATATTTCAGTAGAATAGTAACATCCCACATGCCCGAGTACCGAGGCAAGAGAGGCTGAGAATTGAAGGCTCCCTTCATGATTCTATTAATGATAGGGGAAGTGGAAAAAGATGTTCCATTCAGCAAAAGTAAAGTTTGGTTGAGCATTGACTGGTGAGTGTTGAGAACGCTGTAAGATTTGCCTGTTTGAGCGAGAGAACTCAAGTAATCAGCCACATTATTCAGAGATGGTTTACAGGGATTAATGTGTTTCCCTTTACACCAAATATACCACTGTCTCCACGCCAGTTCATATTGTTTTCGAGATGACTTACGCCAAGACAAGAGTATGTATTTACTAGATAGGTAAGAAATTCCTCTTGTTCGGAGCGACGCGAGGATAGTACACAAGCGTAAAGGGACAGTTTTTCCTCCATCGGATGATAACCCTCGTTGTGAGGTGCAGTAACTTTTTCCCAGCTGTGTGGTATAAAAATTGGAGTTTGAATGAGCAGTTGAAGAAGAAGAGGATACCACGGCTGTGTAGGCCATTTTGGAACTATGATTAGTACCTTTGTCACTCTGTCTTTCTGAATTTTCTGCAGAATTCTGGATAATAAACTGAAAGGAGGAAAAATATAAGGTTTAAAATTTGACCAGTCAAGTGAAAATGCATCAACGTGAACAGGGCTCGATTTAACTGGATTAGCATAGCACTTTGCTCTCCAATTTCTGAATTTTGCTATTCAAGATTTATTAGTTTCAAGTGCTTTTGGATCAACTGCTAATCAATTTTCCAGGGTGAATAGTAAATTGCTATTCAAAATTTTCAGATTAAATCAAGCCCTGAACGTGAAAAGCTGACGGATCAGGAATCCAGGAAACATATTTAGGAATTTTGTGATTTGCAGGAGAAGCAAAAAGATCAATATCAGGATAAAATGTGGCGTAACAAAGACGACGAAAGGTGTCGTTGTCAAGTTGCCATTCTGTAGACTCTCAAAACACCCTAGAAAGCCAATCGGCCCTGGTGTTCAACTTCCCTGGTAGATGAGTAGCCGAAAGCTCAATATCCCTCTCGTGAACCCAAAGAAAAATCTCTTTTGTAAGGGATAATAATTTCATGTTGGTGCCTCCAACATTATTAATGTATGAAATTGCAGAGGTATTGTCTGATTTGATGCAGATATGACAAGAGGACTTGTCGGAACACTATTGTGTTAAAGCTAAATAAATTGCTTTGAGTTCCAAGAAATTGATACTATTGCTTTGATCAGAAGGCAGCCATCGCATTTGGACAGTTGTTTGTTCGCAAAGAGCCCCCCAACCAATGAAAGAGGCATCAGTTTCCAGGTAAAAAGATACTTTGGAATGTTGAATCTTTTTACCATTCATAACACGAATGTGCCCTATCCACCACTCGATGTCACTCTTGGCACGATCAGAGAGTCAAAATAGACTATCAAAATTACCATCGTTTTTTAGCAGAGCTGAATTTTTCTCGAGGTCAAGATGTCTGTAAAATAGTTGTCCTAGCCGAATTGCCCAAATAGAAGAAGTATACAATCCGATTAGCCTAGCAACATCCCAAATGGATGTGCTGTCCTGATTGAATAACTGCCGAGATTTATCAAGCCATGTATTAATTTTCTTTTCTGGCAGAAAAACCTTGTATTGTTCTGAGTCAATAATAAAACTAAGATATTCGATACACTGAGAAGGCTCCAATTTGGATTTTTCAAAATTAATTTTGAAGCCCAGTGACTGCAAGGTGTTGATGAGGACCAAAGAATGTGATTTACAGATAACTGGATCGGGGTGAGCCAGAAGTGAATCATCAATGTAGTAGAATGATTTAATACCCTGCATTCTTAAAAATGAAAAAATTGGCTTCAAGATTTTGGTGAAAACACACGGAGCGGGTGAAAGTCCAAAGGGAAGGCATGTAAACTGAAACAGGTGTGCTCCCCATTTAAATTTCAAATATTTCCAATCCGCTGGGTGAATAGATATGCTAAAATAAGCATCTTGTAAATCGACAGAAGTAAAAAACTCCCCAGGTTGAATAGACTGTAAAACAACATAAATTGTTTCCTGCTTAAAGTGAGAATAATCCAAAAATTTGTTTAATGCCCTTAAATTGATAATAGGCCTGTAGGTACCATTCTTTTTCTCATGCAAAAAAATGTTAGAAATAAATTGACCTGGCTGGTTTGTAGAAATTTCAATAGCCTTTTTCTCAAGCAAAGTATGAATTGCAGAATTCATGTGTGGTATTTCAGAATCGCTGAATTTGATTGGCCATGGTGTAACTGGCTGACATGGCTCGCTTGCAAATTCAAGCCTATAACCGTGGATTACGTCGAGTATCCACTGGTCTTGAGTATATTTCTCCCATACACTGATGAACTTTGGAAGCGAACCAGTAGAAAATTTGTTGGGAACAACAGATACCGATCGTAAATTATGTTGTGTACCTACCTGTTGAGGAATTATTTGTTGGTGTTGTCCCTCGTTCTTGAAGGATAGTCCTGTTGCCAGCTTGGACGTCGGAAGGCTGTTGTTGACCCCGGGAACGACCCCGGTATGAACCTCTGCCTAAAAAAGGCCTGCCTGTGTTAAATGAGCCAGAATTAGAAAAGGATTCTTTGAGAGATCTATTGTTAGCAGTGCGAGACAGTTCGTTAATTTCTTTTATTCTTTTGCACACATCTTCTCCAAACAAAAAATTTGAAATTTTATTATCGGACGCAAAAAGACTCTTATATGAGGTTTTGAAAATAATTAATTGGTCTGAGTGAATTTCGTCGAAGCATAGAGAGCTCGAATTGAGCATTGGCTTGCAGGAGAAGATTATCAATAGCTAATTTCTTAACACAATCCAAATTTGGTTTCTTAAGTCGAAGCTCTTCAGTGATTTGAAGAGTTGCAGATGTGGCAGAGGATAAAGTTCTCAGACTTTTCTGTAATGTGCAGTCCCTAATCCGAAAATTAGAATTTCTTATTTGGGACCAAATTTCTGGGTTCACCCGTGGAGGGGCAGAAAGATGTGCATTCTCTGGCACTGGGTATCTATCTATCAATTTCTCCAATTTATCCTTCTCCATAGGGTGTGTGCAGTTTTTGTTCGAGAAAAGGGCCATGTGTTCATTGACCTTTGGTCCGGTTTTTATTGAATTGTGTTCAATAGTAATGTCAGGTAAATCAAAATCAAACCCCTCATCAGAAAGATCTAAACCCTCATCAGGGATTGCATTTGAATCACCCCCAAACAAATTTTGAAATTCCTGGATGCTATCATCGACATCAGAATTTTTCTTGGTGGAATGGAGAAAAGTGTCAGCACTTGTCCTGTCCTGAGTGATTGTTTGTGGTTTATCTATTCTAGAGTCCCCAATTGGTGGTTCAATCAAATTTAATAAGATCATTATCAGATGATGGCCGAATCGACTGGGTCGAGTTGGCCTGGTGCTGTTTTACGCCGGCGTGTGTGACTGGGGTCGATTTTCCATTTTCAACTTTGTTGAGTCTTTGATTAATGACAGAGATGGAGCTTAATATCTCCTGTAAAAGAGAACTATTTTTGTCACTTACAGCATTATCAGTTACTGCAATTGCGACTAAGTCGCGAGAATGCGCTTCATGAACAGTTTCAGATGAAACTTTCTTAGCTGGAAAGCCGGAAGTACCAGGCTTATCTCCCATTGATATCTTTGAATGTTTACGTTTCCGGATAGTATCAGTAGTAGATTTCGGTTTTTTGATTGTGTCAAGTGGCAGCTTGGCTGCGTCATATGAAAGTTTCTTATTCGAATTCTTACCCCGGGTATTAATTGATTTGACAGGCTCTCCATGATCAAACCCTGAAATTGTATCTTCCGTGTCCGAGACAAAAATGCTGAGAACGTCGTCTCCATCATTGTCATCACAAGCAGAGTTCTCTGAATCATTTTGCGGATGACAGTTTTCGAGATCAATGTCATGATTCAAATTGAGAGGATCAGTAAGATCGCCCGTTGAGGAAATTTTAGATTGTTTTTTAGGCATGTTTCACAATGTGCTCTCGACGACAAAATATGCGGCTTGTCATCTGACAGGGCTTTTTATACCAGGTGATGCATGATCACTCACCCTTTAACCCTTTACCTAACATGGAAAGCAGACGACACTTGCAAAAAGAATTCTTGAATAACTAATTTTTTTCATTTTTTGTCTCAAAAACATAGGTTATGATCCTCGTTGGAACGAGCTCAACGAGCTCGTTCCAACGAGGGTCATAACCTATGTTTTTGAGACAAAAAATTAAAAAAATAATGAAACTTAATTGGCGATATTTGAGAATAGCACTGGCTGGTTTTGGCCGTTACGTTGGGTAAAGGGTTAAAATCTTGTGACCTTGTCACGATCGGGTGGCGTTGAACTGAGAATCGTGTGCAAAATGTGACGACATGATGCTATGTAATCCAGAGTACTTGGAATTTTATCTGGGAAAGAATCCATCCAATGTTAATTTTTTCGCCCAAGTGCCAACATGGGGGTATGGGGAATTCAGTGCTAAATGCTTTACGCTGGAGTGCCAGCCATGGGTAAAATAACAGTTGAGGCCTTGAGGGACAAGCCGCCCTACGGAGAATCCTATGTTCATTTTGTCCCTCAAGAGTCAAGTGCCCATATTGGGGTATGGAAAATCAGTGTTAAATGCTTGTTGCTATACTGGCAGGTTTAGGGGAGGGTCTGGTGTCTTCCAATCACTTTAATCTTTATACTGACACAAATCTCTGTGTGATTATTAAACATTTCATGCGATTTTCTTCATTGTGCTGCAGAAAAAATAGAACAAGCGATCTAAAAACACCAAGATATAATCTTGGTATTTTTTTAATTATCGCTTTCCTCTAGCCAAACCAAAAAAAAGCCGTGGTTTGTGTGAAATGCCCCCACTGGCCCCTGCGAGGTAAAAAGTAATTTGGCACAAATTCTCTTAACTTTTATGCATGTACTGAATATGTGGTTATTTGACATTTTAGCGCAAAAAATACAAAATATAAAAAACACTAAGTCTAAGATGTATACATTTTGTTCATTCTGTCATAGATAAAAAAAACATCTGTGACAGAAAAAACGCGCAATTCTGAAATATCGTTCTGAAAACTAACAAATCATAGAAGTGTGGATATGTTTTTTCAACACCTGTTGAAACAATTACCAACAACTTGAGTTCTCAGTGAACATGTGCCAAATAAAACATTTATCCTGATATTACATGCTTATTGCACTTTGCAGAGAGAATAATTTACATTGAATTATTAGTTTTTTGTCAAATTACGCTATTTTTCACATGTGTGTTTGAGTGTAAAGGGTAATCAGTGAATGAAGCATTTTTTCCCCAACACTGGAAAATTGAAAGCCACTATGAAACATTTTACCAATTTTTAGGCCAGTTAAACAAAAATTGTTAGGTTTGGAATAGGTATTAAGTACTTTTCCTGTGGGCGTTCCCTGGCGTATCTTTTGACTACAAGATTCACCAATATGTTCGACACCTGTAGAGTGTCAGTGGTTTTTAAAGAAAATTATATTGCCATTTTAACCCAGAACAACATCACTATCCGAAAATCAAGTTTTTTCGGAATCAGTGATGCTAAAAGTGGGGGGATAAAAAACGCTGAGTAGTATTCTCGAAATATTTCCATGCACAGAGCTAGTTTATCTATATTGAGAGTGGATAGTGAAATGAATGGTATAATGAAAACCTCTTTCTAATAATATGGTAGCCTTAAAAAAGGCTGTTTTGATTTTTCAATAAATAAAAAAAGATAGCTATTCATTTCGGCGCTGTCCGATAACCGCCAGTTCCTTCATCCACAACTGGCTTCTCTCAAATCTGTTTGTGACATCCATGCATTGGTTGGTATAGTAGCAGGGGGATGATTGACACCGATTACAAAGTACGTTTCCAAGGGACGATTCACCAACTGCATATCCCCATATAGAGTATAGTCAGTGTATGGTTGTGAGTTTTCAGCACTGAATTCACATTGACAATTTATCAGTAAAAGATCGCATTTCCAGGTGTACGTCTCCACACCTCAACAGGAATTTCACATTTCAGATTTTTATTCCAGTTGATATATTTGAATAAAACATGATGATACATAGAGCATAAGAGAAGAAATAATTATTCCCTGCATTTTCGCTTACTGAATCATACGCAAGAGAAAAGACACATTTTTTAAGTAAAAAAACCCATTTCAAGCCTCACTATTAATAGGGATGAGATGGCTTTTTTTCAGGATTGGGTCATTATTAGAGCAGTGGGTTTTTTTTACATTGAATAGTGGTAGGGGTTTGGGGGGTAGGGGTGGTGTTTTGGTTGTTGCATTGTGAATGTGTGCTCAAGAATCTTTTTTTCAATCTAGGTGGCCCTGAAAACGGCCGTTTTATTGATGGCTTTATTCATTCAACAAGATTAGCTTAGGTTTTTTGTCTCTAGCTTCCAATAATTCAAACCCAATTGGCACGGTGATCTTCTCTTCTCGGGGATTAATTGAAGTGATATTGATTGTGGGGGCTTCAGTCCTTTTAACCGCTTCAAGTATCTGCTCAAACAAAATGGGAATATGGCTATATGATTCTGTTTGAACACACACTTCTCATGTGGTTTTGCTAACATCATAATGCCATACCCCTGCATCCATCTTTATGAGGTCTTCAATACTGATGTTTGAAAATTCTGTCATTTTTTCAGTGTAATGACAGATGAAGAAGACTTGGCTCGATTTATATCATTACAAATTTTTTAGGCGCCTAAATTTTACCAATGTGGGAGCGATGAAAAATACTTATTGCATATCCACTGAGTATTTTGCCCGCCTACATCTAACCAATGGGGTGAAAAGGCACGTGAAATACTCATTGCATTGATTCTGACACCTTTTCCCCCCTTTCCCCTCCCCTAATTGACTATAAATACACTTGAGCGGGGTCATAACCTCATTTTTAATTCTTTTTTCGGGAAAGAATTATTTTTATTTTGCAAAAATAAAATGGCACAAACGTGTGAATGTATGTGTGTGTGTGTGTGTCTGTGTGTGTGTGTGTATATGGGTTTGTCTTACCAACTTGACGAGGTAACTAGACAAAAGAGTTTGCGTGTTTCGCCTTACCGAGGCACAAAAGACAAAAGAAACCCTTTACCTCGGTTGTTTTCCCAGAACTGTACCGGCAAAACGAGGTAGAAACCGTTAGTCCACACAAAGGACAAACAATGGGGTACCTCGGTATGTAGGGTAGACAAGACTGTGTGTAGGTGTGTGTGTGTGTGTGTGGCTGTTGTCATCTTCACTGTCTACCCATCAGGCTGAATGCCGGCCTGCCTTCCTGACTTCCTCTGTCTTCCAGACTCCCTGCCATCCAGCCTATCTGGCTGTCTAGCTTGCAGTTTGGCTGTCTGCTTACCTGTCAGACTGGCTGCCAGATAGCAGGCCTACCTTTCTGCCTGCATTGTGGGTGACTATTGGGTACCATCCTTGTCTGTCCGCTCACCTGCCTGACAGCCGGTCTACCTGCTATACAGTCTTCCTGTCTGTCACCCCATCTTTTGACATTGTCTGCCTGCACGTCAGTCTGTTGCATGCTTTCCATACTACCTACCACTCTGCTAGTTCGTCTTAAAACACTGACCTGACCTGGCCTCCCTGTCTTCCAACATTGCTACCTAATTAATCACCTACTACTCAACTACATCCCTTTCTTGTTTGGCATCCTATCTTGCACAGCTTGCCTACCCTTCCAGCCATATTACCCACTCACGCACTGATCAGCTGACCTTCCTGTCTCCCAGCCTGTCTGCCTGACAGTGTTAGACATCCTGCGCTGTTTGCCTGTCTGTCTGTCTGTTTGGCTGTCAGCACATTTGCCAGCTGGCATACCTGGTTTGCTGATCTTGGCATGCCACCCCTCTTTACACCTTGCTTCGCACGCTGCGTATTTTACAGTTGTTAGAGAAGTGTGTTGGATTCGAGTGGGGGGTTGTAGAGCTGAGAGGGAGGTTGGGAGAGCTAGTGTTTTCTGGAGTCAGCCCGTTGAAGGTTACCTATCAGGGTTTTTTTTGACCGACGAGAGGGGCCGAATATCGGCCCCATTCCCAATCGAAAATAGTCACTTTTTTCCCCAATTTGCTCCCAAAAATTCCCAATTCACGGCAGTTGAGAATTCATTTCTGTGTGACCAGTCGATTATTTTTAACCCTTTACCCAACGCAGACGATTTCAAAATTTAATATTTTAAATATCATTTTTTAAATTTTTTCAAAAAATTTCAACAAAACCATATCATGTGACCCCTCTTTGGAATGAGCTCGACAAGCTCTTTCCAAAGAGGGGTCACATGATATGGTTTTGTTGAAATTTTTCGAAAAATAATATGTTTTCAGCTGCTGTAATTGCATATTACGCGGGCGGATGCGGGCGATTCGTTGGGTAAAGGGTTAAGTGACCAGCACCGAATAATATTTGCCAGTGGACTTCGCAGTGTGAATTGTTTCAGTACGAAGGATATTCACTTGTGTTGTTTTGAAACCATTTGACAGTGTCAAGGAGCGTCCTTGACAGTGTGCTCCTAGAATCAGCACTCTAAATTAGCTCCCTTGATGTGCATAGAATCACAAATGAATGACGCGACTCGTAGTGCGTGAGTCAAAGTGACAAAATGCATCGCTGTCAACCATAACGGCTCACGAATGGTACCTAAATTTTGTTACAGGCGAGTTCCGTGCTTCTTAAAGCACGGTACCAATTTTTAGGTTCAGCTCACGTCTGAAATCCTGTCTGGTAACCTGTATTTTATTCAAACTGTTCCCCAGGTCTGATACTCCTGCTGACTGATGTCATGAAACCTGAATAGACTTTCGTCCCCAGAACGAACCGTCCACAATTATTTTACCCAAACCGTCCACCAGGCCAAGTACTCCTGCTGACTGAACTTGGCTTGCTTAGGTGAGGACTTATGTATGTGGGTGATCATTAACCAATCCTTTTTCATCACTAGGATTGATTAATCACCAGTACAATTTAATAATTCTAAGCAGCCAGTGGGTAAATACAATTATACAACAGGTTTTCATTGATTAATAGACTGATTTCTCACAAGGATATGCTAGTAAGTTTATTTATTTCTTGTTGATAGTCGCTCAGATAAATTCCCACTTGTGGCCTCTGCGACGCTAATTTTCCCAATTGGAAAGGCCCCTGGACCCTTTCCCAAAAAGGGTAGAAAAATCCCTGCCTATGATGGTGAGGTGGAAGGTGAGTGGAGACTCGTTGTTGTAGATTCGAGGAGGGAAACTGGGAATCAGGAAACGTGGGGGAATAACACTTGATGTGGGAGGTGTAACTGAGTAGGGGGATCTAGTAGGACAATCCGGAAGGTGGCGTCAGGACAGGACTGCGTAACGTCGGGAAACCAGAGTCGGCGTAAGGCTGCCAAGGTTGCTGGGAGGTGTTTAGAGAACAGGTTTAGTGTTTTTAGATTCTGATACCTCTGGGAATGAGAGTGGGGGGGGGGGGGGGGGGGGGGCATTGAGGGAAGTGAGATGGTTGTTGATGTTGCCAGGACAGCTGGGGTAAGGAGGGCGGTGATGAGAAAGAGGGGGCCTGAGGCATGCAAAACGAGGGGAGTTGTAGATGATATAGGAAATGGGGGTAGAAGAGGCAAATTGGTTGTAGCAGGGAGTAGCATTGTACGTGGGAATGACAATGTGGTTTGTGGTCCCGATAGTTCTAATCGAACAGTCTTGTGATTTCCGGTGGCAAAGGTGGAGGATCTGAGAGACCAGGTAGGTGGTATTGGGTAGGCCAGAATTGAATCCGGCAGTGGTGGTCCATGTAAGGACCAACAATATCGGGGAGAGAAGGTCAGTAAGCTTAGTGGAGTTTTACAGAGGTCTAGTCAGCAAACTGCTAAGTTGGAATGCAAGAGTAGTCGTATCCAGCATCCTTCCAGTCCTTGAGGGTGGAGCCGAACGGAAATCAAGGATTTTGGCGCTGAATGAGCAGTTGGAGGACTACAGTGTTGACCTGGGAATACCCTTTATCGACCACCGGGACACATTCTTTGGAGAGCACGAGCAGGATGGGGAAACGGGTAATGGGGGATAATATTTTTTGGGTAACGGAACCTTTTTCGGAGAGGAGCGAGTTGGGAGTCCAGAGGTAAGTATGGCAAGAGTGGACACAGGTAGGGTGAACAAGAGCGAGGTGGACAGAATAGTTTACCAAGGTTAGCATCAAAAAACAATAGGACCAGTAGGCGGAAGGCAATGAATCTTGGTACCCTGAGAGTGGGTTATAGCAACATCCGCAGTCTCCACCGGAAAGTAAGTGAAATTGCTTCATTGATCGTGGCAGAGGACTCTGATGTCGTGGGCTTAAGCAACACCTGGTTAAGACATGGGAAACGGATAGACCAAGTAAGGAGTGCGTGTGGATAGGTGTAGAGGCGAACAGAAGGCCAGAAAAAGAGGGAGGGGTAGGAATGTACATTAAAGAAGGCTTAAAACCATCGCTGATCACAGACGTCACCTGGAAGATGCGGCTGAGGTATCAAAAGAAATTGGGTGGGTAAAGATCAATCTAAGAAACAAAAGTATTGCCGTTGGGTTTGTGTAGTGTGTGGCAGAGAGAAACAAACCCGATTGAAACGGGGGAGGCAGAAACAAAGGCATGCTTACAGGCAGTTGTGGGAGTCCGTTACATGACTTTTTGCGAAGAGAGAGTTAGGATGTCTCAAGAGCTAATCTTGTGGCTGCATGTTTACCACTGCACGTTTAGTGCGAGACATTCGGTGGGTCCGACATAGTGTGTATGTGGGGAGGGTGGTACCCCTCCAATACTCTTGGAGTATGCGGTCACGGCTCTCTGCACGCTGAGTATATGGGCAGAGAATTGTTATAGATTGTGGTCCATGTTTTGGACACTCATATGGGTGGACTTCCACCCGTGGAGTTATATAACTTTTCACTGCTTATGAAAATGGATTGCGCTCCATCAGCTGTAGGCTGAGCTTAGGTACGGATTACTTATTTAGCGCATGATACAGCGTGTTGTTTGTGGTTTTTGAGTAACTGCTGCGTGTGAGAATACGTGTTTCACTAATTGGGTGCAGTTCGAATATACTACGTGTACACTGTTTTATTCGTGAGATCGTATCAGTATTTGGTATGCGTGAAGGTCGATGGCACTGGTGGAGGACCAAAGGTGGATGGCTTAGCTACCCGTTTCCTCTATTCACCCCTAGACCTCGCTCTAAGGTTCATCTATAATTGCATGCTATACTGTTGAAAGCATGTGCTTTACATGATACGACGCCGAGGCCGTCAGTGTTTCCAATAAGATGATCTGGCCCTATTTTTAGCGTGTAAGGCCGTATCAGTGTCGGCGCGCAGTATTAAATATGGCCGTACCAAAAGGCTCATCAGCATGTGTTTGCTGTAGTGTTGGAGGTAATGTGCTTTCCAACTATTAGGCTGAGTACACTGCCTGAGTAATTAATTGTCGACATTTCAAAGGATATTGTCGATAGATTGAGAGCAAGTGTGCAGTGTATGCTATTATTTGTCAGTTCGTGCCCTTTATTTGCACTTAATTTGTGCTGAAAAATCATGTGGGTGGATTTCCACTCATTGGGATTATATAACCCTTTATTGCCATTAAGAACAGATTAGGCTGTATCAGATGTCAGCACCCATATTTAAGGGTTATTTATTTGACTATTGGCTGCTTTATCGAGGAGCTTGGCTGCTTTGTCGACGAGCTTGATTGCGTAAGCGTAGCGTTTGGCTGTTTTATAGAAGAGCTTCGCTTATTCATAATTTGAACAGCTCACCTATCATATTTGGAAGAGTTTGATAGGTACCGGTATGAAGTCTATTATTCATACTATTTTATCGTTGTCAGAATGTTTGATAAGATAGGCTTGTGTATGTACAGTTGTGTTTTGCTAACCGACCACTATATTTTGTATTTTCTCATTCAGTTGGTTCCGTAGAAGTCACTTGGAATCAACATGGAGATGTTGCCTTTCTCATAGTCAGTCGGATGGTTTTTGACCTAGCTCCCCTTGAGCATTTGGACTGAAGGAGTCCGGGGAGGCATGTTTCTATGTTTGTCCATTACTGTGTGAGGTGGACTTTTGTATTTGTTTCAGTGAGTTAGAATGTAGAGCCCCATGTTGGGGGAACGGAAATCTCGTGGTATTTGCCCGGCAGAGCCGCTGGTATAACTATAGTTTCGACCGTAAGGTCTTATCAAATAAACAAATACATAAGATTTCGTGTTTAGATTGTGTTTACGTGGACCACTTGGAGTTATGTTGTGGTCAGTTATTATAGCGTGTATGCGCTTGAGAAATATTTCGACTGTTCTGTTGTCTGTAGTGACAAGCAGCTTGTTGAAGCTTTACTGAAGTGCGATTTTACACTACAGAGGGTGAGTGGTACTACAGAGCGTGGATTAGGCTCACTCAGTCATTATGTTTATAGAAGAGAATAGCCTTGTGCTTTTACTCTCTGCTAATCAATTCAGTCTCTAAGAAGACCGTGTACACGACTGGTATCAGTGTGTTAAGAATGGTGTATTATGTAGACTTTGAGGCTACGCTACGTATATAACTGATATGATTAGATCAGCTTGTGAAATTGTCACGTACAGTGGATCGTTCAAACAGCTGTTATCAGCGTGTAGAGAAGTTGGTATAAGCCGTAGGTTTTGTTTACACTACGTGCAAGGCTGATGTAGGTATGGTTTTATCAGCTAGTAGTACTCGGGTGGGTACCCCGGAATTATGTTGAGGTATTGTTTTCTAAAGTTCATCTCGCACAATGGTTGTGGAGGAATCGTTTCGCACAGTAGTTGCGGAGGAATCTCAACTCGCACATTAGTTGTGGAGGAATCGTCTCACGCAATACGTGGAAGTCACCTCGTGCTAAAAGCAGAGGATTTGTATCGGGTGGGTACCCTGGAATTATGTCGAGTTATTGTTTTCTAAATTTCATCTCGCACAATGGTTGTGGAGGAATCGTTTCGCACTGTAGTTGCGGATGAATCTCATCTCGCACATTAGTTGTGGAGGAATCGTCTCGCGCAATACGTGGAAGTCACCTCGTGCTAAAAGCAGAGGATTTGTAATCATAGAAAACAGACTCGAGAAGTTGATTTTCTAAAATCAAAGTGGGTAGGATAAACTTACACTTAAAAGAAAGATCCGTTATAAAATCATGAATGTAAGCACGTGGAGATATAAAACGAAGCGACACCTATCTATTAATAAGCCAATTATAATGAATTAGCGAGATATTTGATGATTCTGTGTAATCAGTCTATCAGTTAGCAGTGATGGAAAGCGTGTTGTTTTAACAATCAAAATGGCCGCGAATGGTACCTAAACGGCTCACGAATGGTACCTAAATTTTGTTACAGGCGAGTTCCGTGCTTCTTAAAGCACGGTACCAATTTTTAGGTTCAGCTCACGTCTGAAATCCTGTCTGGTAACCTGTATTTTATTCAAACTGTTCCCCAGGTCTGATACTCCTGCTGACTGATGTCATGAAACCTGAATAGACTTTCGTCCCCAGAACGAACCGTCCACAATTATTTTACCCAAACCGTCCACCAGGCCAAGTACTCCTGCTGACTGAACTTGGCTTGCTTAGGTGAGGACTTATGTATGTGGGTGATCATTAACCAATCCTTTTTCATCACTAGGATTGATTAATCACCAGTACAATTTAATAATTCTAAGCAGCCAGTGGGTAAATACAATTATACAACAGGTTTTCATTGATTAATAGACTGATTTCTCACAAGGATATGCTAGTAAGTTTATTTATTTCTTGTTGATAGTCGCTCAGATAAATTCCCACTTGTGGCCTGTGCGACGCTAATTTTCCCAATTGGAAAGGCCCCTGGACCCTTTCCCAAAAAGGGTAGAAAAATCCCTGCCTATGATGGTGAGGTGGAAGGTGAGTGGAGACTCGTTGTTGTAGATTCGAGGAGGGAAACTGGGAATCAGGAAACGTGGGGGAATAACACTTGATGTGGGAGGTGTAACTGAGTAGGGGGATCTAGTAGGACAATCCGGAAGGTGGCGTCAGGACAGGACTGCGTAACGTCGGGAAACCAGAGTCGGCGTAAGGCTGCCAAGGTTGCTGGGAGGTGTTTAGAGAACAGGTTTAGTGTTTTTAGATTCTGATACCTCTGGGAATGAGAGTGGGGGGGGGGGGGGGGGGCATTGAGGGAAGTGAGATGGTTGTTGATGTTGCCAGGACAGCTGGGGTAAGGAGGGCGGTGATGAGAAAGAGGGGGCCTGAGGCATGCAAAACGAGGGGAGTTGTAGATGATATTGGAAATGGGGGTAGAAGAGGCAAATTGGTTGTAGCAGGGAGTAGCATTGTACGTGGGAATGACAATGTGGTTTGTGGTCCCGATAGTTCTAATCGAACAGTCTTGTGATTTCCGGTGGCAAAGGTGGAGGATCTGAGAGACCAGGTAGGTGGTATTGGGTAGGCCAGAATTGAATCCGGCAGTGGTGGTCCATGTAAGGACCAACAATATCGGGGAGAGAAGGTCAGTAAGCTTAGTGGAGTTTTACAGAGGTCTAGTCAGCAAACTGCTAAGTTGGAATGCAAGAGTAGTCGTATCCAGCATCCTTCCAGTCCTTGAGGGTGGAGCCGAACGGAAATCAAGGATTTTGGCGCTGAATGAGCAGTTGGAGGACTACAGTGTTGACCTGGGAATACCCTTTATCGACCACCGGGACACATTCTTTGGAGAGCACGAGCAGGATGGGGAAACGGGTAATGGGGATAATATTTTTTGGGTAACGGAACCTTTTTCGGAGAGGAGCGAGTTGGGAGTCCAGAGGTAAGTATGGCAAGAGTGGACACAGGTAGGGTGAACAAGAGCGAGGTGGACAGAATAGTTTACCAAGGTTAGCATCAAAAAACAATAGGACCAGTAGGCGGAAGGCAATGAATCTTGGTACCCTGAGAGTGGGTTATAGCAACATCCGCAGTCTCCACCGGAAAGTAAGTGAAATTGCTTCATTGATCGTGGCAGAGGACTCTGATGTCGTGGGCTTAAGCAACACGTGGTTAAGACATGGGAAACGGATAGACCAAGTAAGGAGTGCGTGTGGATAGGTGTAGAGGCGAACAGAAGGCCAGAAAAAGAGGGAGGGGTAGGAATGTACATTAAAGAAGGCTTAAAACCATCGCTGATCACAGACGTCACCTGGAAGATGCGGCTGAGGTATCAAAAGAAATTGGGTGGGTAAAGATCAATCTAAGAAACAAAAGTATTGCCGTTGGGTTTGTGTAGTGTGTGGCAGAGAGAAACAAACCCGAGTGGAATGACTCGGTATACTCAACACTAAGGTCCAATATCACAGAACTAGAAAACGGGGACTGTATAATTTTGATGGGTGACTTTAATAGACACATAGGTTACAAGGAAGAAGGTATAGAGGGTGGGGACAAGAAAGTCAACAGGAATGAAAGAAAGCTGTTGAACTTCACAGATGAGCTCGGTTTGAAGATTCTGAACATGGACGCCAGGTGTAAGGGGAAATGAACCTCAGAGAGGAACAACAGTAAATCAGTAATCGACTTTATTCTCACAGATATTAATTTATGGAGAGAGATGATTGGGGTATAAGTGGATGATGAAGGTAAAAGGGAGTTGGATAGTGATCACAACTTGATTACAGTGACGATCAGGGTCAAAAACCTAGTAAGAAGCATAGGAAGGTTCAAGGAGATTTAGGTTATTCAAAAAGGATGGTGACTGGGCGAAGTTCGAAAAAAAAGGAGATTTAGGTTATTCAAAAAGGATGGTGACTGGGCGAAGTTCAAAAAAAAAATGAAAAGCAAAGCTTGCAACTGCACACAAGGGGGTCAGCGTCCAGAAGATGGTCGGCACTATAGTTGCGAGCATAGTGGAGGCAGGGGAGAAAAGTGTAGGAAAGATTTGGGTGCCAACACAGGAACTTGGGTACAGAGTGAACGAAGAACTGCAAACAGCCATAAAGGATAGAAAAGCTAAATGTGCTGCATACAGGAGAAGTAGAAAACTCAAGGAGGCAGAAAGCAACGATGCCATGGTAGCAAAGGCAGAATACCAACAAGCACGAAGTAAAGTAAATAAGACTAAAGAAAATAATCGGAGAGTGCGAAATGGCAGTCTTGTTGGGACGATGAGAATGACGGGGGACGAGTTCGGACGTATTTTGGAAATGGGTGAGTAAGCACAACAAAGGAAGTAACCCACAGAGTATTAAAGTAGATGGCAGAGTTACAGACGATCAAGACCAAATCACATCAGAACTAGTCAAGCACTGGGAAAAGGTAAACGAAAGGCGATGGGGCATGGGGAACCCACCAGAGTGTCCGAACCAGGTCGAGGAAAATCTATCGAACTTCGTGTGTAGCGAAACCAAAACCGAGGAGGTGCGAAAGGTGATCTCAAAATTAAAGAATGAAATTTAAGCGGGAGGGGGGGTGGACGAAATTTCTAACGAGTTTGTCAAAAAAAGGGAGAGGATCTCTGTGAAAGCCTAACTACCCTATTCAATTTAGACATAGAAAAACAAGAGGTCCCAAAAGAGTGGCGAGAAAGCAAAGTGATATTTATTCAAAAAAAGGTGAAATGGATGTTTTGGATAATTATCGAAGAATCTCCGTCAGTGGTAACATTCGAAGAAGTTTTCAGTAAAGTCCTGTATGGAGGAAGAGAGGAGTTGATTGAGGAGAAGGGTTTCTTGAGAGAGATTCAGAATGGCTTCAGGAAGGGAAGGGGAGTCACTGACCATCTTTTCACGCTATCACAAATGATAGAATCCGCGAAAGCAAAAAAGGAAAAAGATGTTTATGGCCTTGTTGGATGTTAAGGCATAGATGGAGTATGGAGGGAGGGTATGTGACGAAAGCTTGAGGCTCTGGGGTTTGGAGGCGAGTTTGTTGGGATTATGAAAGAAATATATAAAGATGGACAGAGTGAACTTCGCCTGGGTAACATAACAACAAAACGTGTGCCTATGGAGATAGGTCTAAAACAGGGGCGTATCTTTTCGCCAATTCTTTTTGCATTGTACATTAAAGGTTTAGAAGATGAACTCCTGTGCAGCGATGAGGGGATAGCAGTTGAGGGCTTGAAGATCCCAGGGTTATTCTTTGTGGACGATATGGTGCTAGTGTCAGAAAGCGAAGAGGGACTATCGAAAATACTGGGAATTGTTCAATGTTGGGGAATATGGGAACAAATGGAGGCTCAAACTAAATGAATGCAAGAGCAAAGTTATACCAGTGGGCCGCAAAGTGGACCACACTCGAAGGTGGTGAAAGGGGGAGTTCTGTATTCCTAAAGGTGGCAGCTAACTTATTAGTGTAGGAGAGACAGGTGACAAGTATTTAGGGGTAAATATAAACATCACAGGAAGAGGCATCTATCGAAACCTCACAAATAAACTAATTCTGAAAGGGGAGGCGAATCCTTAACCAAATGAAACATATAGAGAGAAATAGTTTTAATAAGGTTTTCGTGGGGGAAAACAATTTGGAAAATGGTGGGTCTGCCAAGTATAACATATGGTACAGAAGTGGTACCCCTAAACCAAACGGCTATAAAGAGCTTGGAAATCCTGCAGAACGATGCAGGCCAATGGATAACTAGGTCGAGTAATACTGCAGCACTAAAAGCAACCAGGGGGATATTGGGTGGATGAGGATCAAGGAGAGGATAGACTTATTGATATATCTTAATTATTTGTTAAATCTCCCCGCCAGCCGCTCTACAAGCATGGTGTGCAACACAGTAATTCGGGTTGTGGACTTCTGAGTGTTGAGTTGTTTCAAAATCATAAAACACAAATGGCAGTTCTGTCAATTTGTCTTTCTCGGGTGATTTTGTATTTTGGAATGAAACAATAATGTTCACTTTTGACTAATTGACAGACTGCTTTTTCTTGGATCTGTGTTTGGGTTGTGTGATTTTTATAACAAGATGAACTTACAAAATCCCTATTACAAGTATAGCAATGAACAAAATGTTCAGGTGTGCAAGGTAGTGGAGAATAGCAAACATAGCCTTTGGTGGGCTCTGTTATTATATCCTACATTTCAATATTCACAATAGTAACCACGCCCTAAAAAATCTGTAATTTTAGTGATGGCGTTGAAATGATGATCATGGTGGTAGATATGAATAACTTTACTCTCTTTTGTAGTTTGTGGTCGTTCAAATTTTTCTTTGGCAAATTAGGGGCGCAGTGGCTCAGTAGGTAGAGGTACAGGCTGCAAGCCGAGAGGTCCTCGGTTCGAATCCCACCTGCGGCAACCGCATTGTGTCCTTGGGCAAGACACTTCACCCCCATTGCCCATGTGGGGGCACGGTGACTCTGTGTACTAAACGCGTACTGCACGTCGATAGTGCACCTGTCTTCAACCAATGCTAACCCTGCTTGTGTGGAGTTAGTATGTTGGGGAGCTGACAGTTGCTCACTGTTGCTCGGTGGTTCTCTCCGGGTACTCCGGCTTCCTTCACGCGTAAAACTGTCGTCATGATTAGCCATTGTGCAGAAATATATGACCTTAAACACCAATAAATAAATAAATACTTTGGCAAATTGTAGGTGAATTTTAATTACTTTCTCTGGGGAGAGTACCCCTTGAATTTTACAATATTCTTCACATCCACAAGGTTTATTATAATCAAGACCTGCTTTATTCATTAATGTCTTTGCCTCAGTTTCATGAAACTTCACTTTTGAATTTTTAATTTTTTTCCATTTCTTTTCCCAAAGTTCTGAATTATCTTTATTAGCATGGCACCTCCCTACTACAGCGGCCCGTGCAAAACACATAGAATCATTGACATTTTTTAGCTGCGACTAGCAGCTCTATAAGTGGCAATGTCAGTCTGTCGATCTGTCTGTCGGTCAGTCTGTCTGTCGGTCGGTCGGTCGGTCGGTCGGTCTGTCTGTCTGTCTGTCTGTCTGTGACCAACGAGTTTCAAAACTCAATAACTTTTGAAATACTTGATGGAATGACTTTATATTTGGCATGTAAGTATATCTTATTGATGTCTAGCCACTCTTCAATGCATGTATTGTTCCAAATATTTTTCTTGGAGTTATGGCCCTTGATAGACTTAGAATTTTGTGAAATTGCACCACCCGTCGCAGCTACGGCGTCGATGTCACGATTTTTAATTTCAACAATACGTTTCTTATTTCCAACCATTTTACCAACAGATTCAAATGAAATGGGTGCATTTCGCCCAGACCCTTGTGGTAGTGAAGTGTGTGTTATTTCTAAAGATAATTTACCATCATGGTAAACTTTTCATTTGATTGAATAACTTTTTCAATTTCATCTAATACTGTTCTGCCATTGACTGATGAAGATTTGTTGAAAGGAATAAAAATACCTACCTCAAGCCCTGGATGGTGGATGGATATCCTCATGGGGTCGTTGTCTTGTATTAGTGCTGGGCGTTTTCCCGATTAATCGACAGTACCCGATTAAAAATTCAATATCGTCAGTAATATCGTCTAAAAAAAAAATCGTCATATCGTCACTGACGTCAGTTATCAGCAGGCGTCAACTTGCCGTCAAGTAATCATACTTCGCATGTGTATGTCCATGTGTGTAAATAAAAGTGATTCTAATTTAACGCAGCTTGAGTTTTCCAAGTCTTAAATTAAAGTTAAAATGCCCACGTTATATCTGCATATGCAATTTAATTTGTAAAACACACAGAGAAAGCGCCCATATTGGGAGTGAATCTGTTGAATCTGGGCATGTCTGGTGACTACAGAACCACTTTTGCATAAATTAAAAGAATAGCGATGCAAGGGAGCTAAGTGTTGTTCATTCGTGCATTGTTTTTACTTTGTGCATTTTTCGTTTGTAGAACGTTTTTATTTGGATACAACAAAAGAAGAATTATTGCTAACTGAATGAGTTGTCCTTAATTATGTGAATTCCTCCCCTTATCACCCTGCCAATCCACGAAAGGAATGTGTGGAATACTTATCGGAAACGTCTTTTATTCATCAATGCTGACTTCTTATTTACATGCTTATTCCATTTAAATAAACAGCCAGCATGGTTTTGAGAATGGGTTTTTCCAAATAATTTCGATCATCATGTCACACATAAAGGACAGTGAGGTTCAGTTTGGATCACATTCTCTGCAAATATAACTGGTAAGATACGATTTACAACATTTTTTTTTCAATGTCATTGACCAGTTGATAACGTGATATCAATTGAAGTTGAAGCCTGTCAATGTGACTCTCATGCCTTCAATGTATTCATAATACAGCCTATTACAGGCATCAATCGACGGCATTAGACCCCTCCCCACACAGTTTCACAGTTTGTGACATCTTATGTCTTGGGTTTCTGAAAAAAATATGACACACAGGCACATAAACAATTAAAATTCTTTCAATTTTATTCCAAATACAAATCATATTATAAAACAAAGAACAACAGATGATACACAATACACAACTTCGAAAATCAAACATTTGTAGAACATCATTTACATGTACAGTTTGCTGGTTGTGAATTGGGTGTTAAAAACTGCGATAATATCGTTAACCGCGATGTAAGTACTCAGTAATCACGGTTTTTATTTTTTTCAATATCGCCCAGGACTATCTTGTATACCACATTCCTTCTTCACATCTTCCATCATTGAATTGAACATTTTACTTAGAAACTCAAATGGATTGTTGGCATCGAATTGATTCAAAGTCACTTCACATACATGGGATTGTGAGTGAAAATTTCTGGATTGCCGCAATAACTGTTTATGAAAAGAATACATTTTCTGTACGGAATGGGCAGAATTTGTATTCTCAGCATATTCAATCAACCTCTGTTTAATGCTGCTTACAACATCTTCTGTATCGCTACTGTAGGCTACTAAGGATCTTTTCATCTTTCAACTTTGGAAAGCACCTCTTATGGTCTTATAATTCCAAAGCAAGTGTGAGACACCCCGTCTGTCTCCACCCTTTTATACTTTTTTCATTTCAATTTTTCACCCGCCTAAATCTAACCAATGGGGAAACAAGCGTGTGAAATACTTCTTCGGTGATATTCCTTCCCTCTAGCGTGTCAGTCAGCGGTGGTGTGGGTTCAACTCGTGATGACAGGGGAAAATCTTACCCACAACTGTCACTCCACTCGAAAACATTGACTCGACTGTCACCATAGATTTTTTACTCAGAGTGTCAGTTTAGGTAACAGGATGTATCACTGAATTTCTTCTAAAAAATCAAATAAATTTTTTCACTTTCTTTGTGTTTAATCAGGGGGACATCAGTGGTTTATACAACCACTGGCCGTGAACCACCAAACATGACGTACAAATAATTGGAAAAAATCCAATTAATTTGTCCTTGACTTTAGATTAAACACAAAGAAAATAACTAAAATATGAGACTAGACACTTTTTAAAAATGAATGAATGAATATGTGTCGACATATTGTGTATAAAGAAAGTCTTTTTAAGATCATGGTGGCTCTAAAAAGGGCTGTTTTGTAATTCACCGGATGTGGAAATGGCATAACAGCAACTATCAACCGTCAATCTTCTGAGAAATAACTCCGACATCTCTACCCTCGGACTGTCTTGCTAATTGGCGCAGATTATTTCTTGGGATAACAGCGCAATCATTGTTCTGCCCCCTTACACCCGCAGTCTTGTGGTGGAAGTTCTGTTTCGATAGATGTTTCAAGTTTCATGGGCAACGATAAGAAAATTGTGATATTGAAGCCGCCAAAGTTTATTTACAGTCATTTGGGGGAGAGCAAAAGGTGCCAGAAAATAATGCAATGAGTATTTCACGCGCCTTTTCCCCCCATTGGTTAGATTCAGGCGGGTGAAATACTCATTGGATACGCAATGAGTATTTTTTCACCGCCTTTCCACACTTAGATGATCCAGAATGTCACTCTTTCCCGCCAAAATAATTTGGAGGGAAAGACTGACATAGTGTCGTTAAAACATCTGCGGGAAATTGGCAATCTTCTCTTCCCTAGCATCAGTGTTAAGTACATATAATAGCGAAATTCAACTTTGACATTTTTATCCTGCCCTGTTGAAACCACACGAAAAAATCACATTACACTCTACCCCCAAACATAAAAAACATATCTCATTCATGCAGTGATTGAAATATTTTAATATGAAATCTAAGTGTATGTCCCCGTTCATATTTTTCTCTGGGCGTTTATCTCACTGCAATAATCTATCACTGTGTAATGGGACAGGCCTCTAGGAAAGCTAAACCCATTATAATGAAACTGTGAGACATGGGTCGCCCACTGAATATTGAACGTCCACTATCCTTCGGCCCCCTTTATTAGATGTTAAAGAGATGGTAATACATTAGGGTTCTGTTTGTATATATGTATAATATACTGGTAGAGTGCTGAGAAGGGCTGATTCACCTCTTCCTATAGATATATTGGATAGTGGTTCTCTAGGTAAGTATTACCTCTAGTATTTGGATACACCATAAATAATAATATTGAGGTAAGTTCAGCTCATCTTAAACTTATGTGGATAGATTATGAGCTGATTCATGTCTGGTCACCAATATAATTTCTTTGTTACAATACAGCAGTGTTCCCTCTCTTCTGGCTTCTGTTAGTATATGGCTGAATCTGTTTTGGAGTTGGGGTCACTCTTCCAGACTACCCCCTTTATATTGCTGGGCCACTCTCTAGACCAGGATATACCAAAATTAGGAGTAGGTGTTCAGGCTGAAGTTTGGATAATTATACGAGATGCCAAGATAACCTTACTCGATTTACAAATAATCTGACTACTAGTAAATAATAGCTCCAAGAGCTCAGAACATACATAAAGATTATTTAGGCATACAGTTAGTAACACAATGTGGTATTCTATGGGAATATTGTACTGTGACGATAATATGTGGAATCAACTCAAAGACACAGTAACACGATAGCAAAATATTTATTAACAAAGATGGATGGTCTGCTTCATGGGGGGCATTAGGTATTTTAGATTCACCAGCTGGATGGTAATGTAGCCAGGTTAGTATTGTTAATACTGGGTATTCGGGTGGTTGTTAAAATACTGGCAAAGTCGTGTTTACTGTGAATATTGGTGCACACTTTAATAATTTTAACTATCGTAATATATCATGCTGGGATTGATCCAATGTATTTCTTGTGTAAGCCAAACTTGTTTTAGTGCCGTGAACAATGGTATATTTACTATAAGCCAATACTTCAAATACTACTGCGTGATCACCCACTTATGGTTTGCATGTAAACAATCATATTAGAACTCTCATAGTATTTGTAGTACGTATAGTAACAGAGCCAGGATTCTATATAAAATTGAATAATTGTGGTTTTCTGATGTTGCGTAATTATTATGTGCATGGTTGCATGTGGTGATGTGTTCTTTCCAATTTCGGTTGGAAATTACCTTTGATTTGTAAAATATTTGTTGAGCTTTTTGTCGTCTGACTCTGAATGTTCGCAAGCCGGTAAATGATGCAATGAAGACCTCCACCAACGGAACGCGTCGCTTTTATAGCATGTGACCACCAAAACTGTGTCAAACCTCCATGTCAACCAATGAGAATCGGTGGTTGTTCAACACCCGTGGGAAACTTTTACCACAATTGCCATATTAGGAGAGTGTGGTAATGTCAAATTCTATATTTGGGCAACATGCTAGAAAAGCAGCGGTGGTACTCCCAGCATTCTTAGCAAGAAGTGCCAGTAATGGCAGATATTTAAGAAAACTTTTAACACAAAACAACATGATTAATGGCAAAGATTTAGTGTTTATGACTATAACAGCTATTATTTACATGGAATTTGAGGTGATAAGATTACATACTATTAATTGGCATAATTGTTTATTTACGGTAATTACATTAAATGGGTAAAATGGCGTGATGTGAAATTTTCGAGGCAGAGAAAACACGTGGAATGAACGATACTATTACTTTGGAAATGGGTTAATTTACGATGACAGAAGTGAGTAAATTTATAAGGTTGATTTTGAGTGTTAATTATGAACAGTTGAAGTTTATACTTAATGCTAACAATTTTCTTCTATTATGAACTGATTATTTGATGACATTTGGACTTACTTTATATTTTAATTCTTATTTACTGATTTAATTAGCATTGAAGATTGGATGTTTATTAATTTATTTATTTTGACCTTGAATTTTGATGGTAGAAATTGAATATTTGATATATATAATTTATTTCAATTGACTTTAATTGTTAGGCTGGCTGGCTGGCTGCATTACCCTCCGTCTAAAAAAATGTTCAACCCGAACAGCTTAACTTTGAGTATTTACAAAAAAAAATTAAAGAAATCTTTCAGCAGACAGTGCTAATTACACTAGCATTGGGGATTCCTCCCCAAACAATATTTGAAAAATACTTAATATAAAAAAAACCAAAACAATTCTGTATTCTCTGCACACTTCTTGGAAGTTGGATTATTAAGGATTCCCCACTATTCTTCACAGGCTAGGGTTAAATCCAGTGGAATAACTGGAATTGATTGTTGCGGACCTTTGAAGGTGGGTGCTACAGGGTGGTCAGTTTGTGTAGATGCATTCACAATTTCACAAGGGTTTTCACTTCTGGATCTTTTACCCAAAAGTCAGTTAAAATATATGTTGTACCATTGGGTAGTTTCATTGTCTCTTCCTTTTTAATGCTTAACCCTTTACCCAATGCAGACGATTTCAAAATTTATTATTTTAAATATCATTTTTTAAATTTTTTGAAAATTTTTTAACAAAACCATATCATGTGACCCCTCTTTGGAACAAGCTCGTTCCAAAGAGGGGTCACATGATATGGTTTTGTTGAAATTTTTCAAAAAATAGTATTTTTTCAGCTGCTGAATTTGCAAATTACGCAGGCAGATGCGGGCGATTCGTTGGGTAAAGGGTTAAATAGCCATAAGGCACATAACATCTCTTGTAATTGTTAAGATGCTTTTCACAATTTTGTCTGGTCGCTGCCAACAGCTGTGCACGGTGCCCCTCCATATAGTAGCTAGGTGCCCCTATGAAGTTAAATCTTGGATCTGCTGCTAGATGGTTGAATGATCTGAATGGCAATGGTAGTGCTGGTGCAGAGTCTGACATAAGCCGTAACCTATAGGTTAGGTTATGGGGGAGGTTACGCGTTTCTATAAACTCGAGACCTATTATTAGGTTACGAGAGGAAACTGATTACCTAAATAATATACCATATATCTACACTACGGAAACCTACAGGTTACGGTATGCTAGGCACACCGTAACCTATTTTAAGGTTACGGTGTATGAAGCTTATATCAGTCCCTGCTGGTGAGTTGCAATCATTATCTGAGTTGCTGACAAGGTTACTAGTAATAGGTTCCAATAGATTGCCTGGTTCAAATGGTTCCACTTCATTTGATGTCAAAAGAACTTCCCTCTCATCTGGGGATTCACTTGTTTCTTTCATTGTGTTGTTGTTATCCGAAAATAATTCCTGTATAATGTCATCTAATTCATCCGACATTGTGTGTGTTTTTGGTTCCTGTTGTGTGGTTACTGTGGTACATAAGTTTAACCCTTTACCCAACGAACCGCATCCGCCCGCGTAATATGCAAATTCAGAAGTTGAAAAAATATTATTTTTCAAAAAATTTCAACACAACCATATCATGTGACCCCTCGTTGGAACGAGCTCGTCGAGCTCGTTCCAATGAGGGGTCACATGATATGGTTTTGTTGAAATTTTTTGAAAAATTTAAAACAATGATATTTAAAATAGTAAATTTTGATATCGTCTGCGATGGGTAAAGGGTTAAGCTTGGCGTTTCAGGTTCTATCTTGGTAGGTTGCTCTGAAAGTTGTTGGTTTATGGACGACGGTAATAGCTCAATGAGTGTTATTTCCACCCATTGTTGTGCTGATTTGTTAAAATCTATTTCTATTTGATCTGTTGTCTCCTGTGACATTTCTATTGGTTTTGTACTGGTGGCTGTTTTCTTGTGTTTTCTACTGCTAGCACTTTTTGTCTTGTTCTCGATCTTTGTCACGGTTTGACTATTTTGGAGGCATGTTCTTTTATGAGATGGTAGTGCCTACGCCGTATGTGCCTGCCCATAATATCACAACGTGAATAGCTCCCCTTATAAGTGCAGTATGGGCTCTCCATGTTTATCATGCTGGTGCCTCCTAAGTTGTTCCTTTTCAAAATACCTCTTCCCACAGTCTGTGCACTGATGTTCTGGATCACCCATACTGAAAAAATAACAGGAGGAACAATCCTTAACCCTTTACCCAATGAATCGCCCGCATCCGCCCAAGTAATATGCAAATTCAGCAGTTGAAAAAATATTATTTTTCAAAAATTTCAACAAAACCATATAATGTGACCCCTCGTTGGAACAAGCTCGACGAGCTCGTTCCAACGAGGGGTCACATTATATGGTTTTTTTAAATTTTTTTGAAAAATTTGAAAAAATGGTATTTAAAATAATAATTTTGAATTTATTTATATATTTATTGGTGTTTAAGGTCACATATTTTTGCACAATGGCTAATCATGACCACAACATGACTATCAAATCAAGACCAGGGGTGAGCGTTAATAAGCCATGTTGCCCATTTTAGAGAGGGTTTGCACCTCCCAAGCATTGGTGACTGGGTCCTATTTTACCAGTAAAACAGAGCCTGTTTACCGCCGTGAACAGGCACTGCTTCACTTCCCGGGGTTCCCGCGGGGAAATAATTTTGAAATCGCCTGCGTTGGGTAAAGGGTTAAAACCTTGTTGATTACAGGGGAGGGTATTGTTACATTTTATCTTCTATGAATTATGCATAATATTACATGTACTTCAATTTTGACCTCACAACTGGTTCTGGTAATGGGTTAAACCATCTAGATACTTTACCATTGTAGGGCTTCAACCGATTGATAAGTACTATTTTTGGAACAACCTTTGCTGACCTCTTTATTTTGTAGAGCAGGTCAGATACAACTTCAGTGGCAGTGGCAATATAAGGGCTTTCCCAGTAGGGTTGTAATTTTGAACTCCTACCAGGGACCAGCCTGGGGGGGGGGGGGAATTTTAGGGAGACAACTGCAGAGTCATGTAGGAGACTTCATAGGCAAGTGGGGAAAATTAAGAATATTCATGTACCACCCCTGCCGCCCCTTCATATTTTCAATTTGTGGTCCTCCATCAACGTCCAAATAATCCAGCTCCAGTTGTCTATGATGCATATGTGCCAGGTTAAAAAATCACAAAGTAATTATTGACTGAAAATCCCCCACTGCTACCCTCTCCTTCATGACCCCTCCCCTCTTCTTTGTGCCAATCCCCCAGCACCCTCCTGTGGTTGGCTTTCACCAAAGTCTACTAAACTAATAATTTCCTAAGTCTGAAAGTGTGAACAGGACCAGATGTAAGAAGGTTGCTTGGGAGGTACTTTGTTCGTTAATAAACAAAATACATTCTGGGATCGAATATTTTGTAAAAGAAATGTCTTTCTGCATCATTTTTATGGCATTCCGGTGTCATTCCGCATCATTTTGTGTCATTCCAATGTTTAGGAAGACACTTTTTCAAGATCGTCCACATGCACACTTGTGTCCTGTACAAAGCTTTTCTTGTCATCACTGAAGCTTTTTTTCATGTGTCTCAAGTCCATTCGTGTTTTTCTGGGAATAGACAGCCCAACAGTTAACAGTGGTCAGCAAAATGAAATACTGTGTTATAAAATGCGTCCGTTGTGTACGTATACATTTTTGGCATCCTAAGCGACGTAACCTACTTTCAAACTGGGTTATTTTGTTGAGTCGCGTAAGTCACCTATTTTCGTTTCGACACTTGAAGCTCCGACTGAAACGCAACAAAATAGAAATAAAAAAATCCGCCAAAAGCGACAATGGACAATTGATTGTCGTCTGATTTCAAATAAATGGCCGTTTATTTGATGAATTAAAATGCCCATTTATCACACTCGAGCACATTCGATTTTTGAAAATAATTGTTTTCGTGTCAACCTCGCATCACTCAGTTCAGCCTTTCCTCATTTTGGCCAATTTTTAGAGGGCGACTTGTTATCGCCCCGACTATTTTTCTAGGCGACTTTGGGCTTAGAAGGGCGACATAATCGCCCTAGTCGCTGTCACGGCTGGTCCCTGGCTCCTACCTTTAAATCGCCTTTTCTCTTGTTAGTACACAGCATTACCAACCTGATAACCATTTAAGTTAGCATTCAAATCATAGTAGGATTTTTTATAGTTACTTGCTTTCAGCATACGATCCTGTGCTATACCATGAATTTTAACCATCTTTTGTTGCAGGTTTTGAACATATTCATTTTCCATTACCTCTATATTTTGTTTGCGTGCACCATATATAAGGTCTACCAGCAATGTGGCTTCCCTCCCTAACATCATCATGCAGGGGAACTCACCAGTACTTTCATGTATAGAAGACCTATATGCAAACATAACCAAATGTAAATAAATATCCCAGTCTCTTTGACTTTAGGGAATCACCTTACTAAGCATATCTTCAACAGTCCTGTTAAATCTTTCAACTAGGCCATCACTTTGTGGGTGAAGGATGTGGTCCTGGTTTTGTTAATATTGAGCCTTTTGCACATACAAGTGAAAAGCTCTGATTCAAATTGCCTCCCCTGATCAGTATGAATCTGCATTGAGATACCATATCGGCAGATAAACTCTTCTAGTAATATTGAAGCTACTGTACTAGCTTCCCGATTCCTAATGGGGTATGCTTCCACACACCAGGTAAAATAATCAGTCACCATTAAAATATATTTGTTTCCTTCACTGCTCACAGGCAGGGGTCCTAGAATATTACCTGCGATTCTCTCTAGTGGTTCTCCCACCAAATATTGCTTCATTCAAGCACATATTTGCGGAGATGGATTCTTTCTTCCCTGGCACACCTGACACCTAAATATGAAGTTTCTAACTGAATTTTTCATATCCACCCAGAAGAAACGTCCCCGGACAGGCCGGACTCTTGCAGCCATCCATGTAATACCCAAGTGACCTGACACCAAGGATCAGGATTTCAGACGTCAACGGAACCGAAAAATCGTTTCCATGGTTTAAGAGACACGGAACCCGCCGGTAACGAAATTTAGGTACCGTCTGTAAGCAGTTATGGGAACCTATTTGAAGTTTTTCCGAATCGAGGGAATTTTATATCATTTGTAGCTTTTTAGATTTCAGACACGTTTCCTTCCTAGATAAAACTGCCTGCATACATTGATATACTTGTAAGTTATATGTGAAATGATATTGGGACGTTTTGGCCTCCTATATTAACAGTCCGGAGTGAAGGGAATTACCCCCGGCACGATAGATACCAAACAGAGGTTATTGGGATGTTGATTTTTTAATATATATTTATTGTTTTAGATATTATAATGCCAGTAAACCTGTGCATGATACCTTTGTTCAAAAAACTGCTTTTCAGTTTTTAACATATATTGAACACAGGCGCTTGTTATTTTATCATACTTAAAACAATTCTCAGACACACAATGAAATTACTTGTGATAATGTTACTGACGAAAAAAAATGTCAAGATGTTTACAGAATGAGCCAATCACATTCACTTAAGCAAAAGGGTCCCGCACTTTACTCATTCCGAGAATGTTATTGGTTGAAATGTCTAACCTGTGCAAACGGTACACACATGTTTTTCCCACTTCAACTTGTTTCTGTATTTGATGTAAACAGTTTCTATCACAGTGATGATTGTTCACCAACGAGCAGCTCTTATGAGCATTTCTTTCAACAACAACTGTTTCAGTGTCTTTAATGACAGATTGAGTGGGTAACAATATTTCGGTTCTGTCATTTTGTGACCACGGTACCGTCACGCTACCGGTAACGATCGTTACTGTGAAATCCTGACACTTGTGACACTGGTTCACTATGTAATAATCTCAATATTTCAGTTACCAAACTTTTTGGTATGATATACCGCCAGGAATTTCCGCCAGTAGGGCTGCAACGATTCATCGCGATTTCAATGCATCGCGATACATTTGTACATGATACACATATCGTATCGTTTCATGTGTATCACCATACAAACGATACATACACTTCCAGAAGGTTGACATGATGTAGTCAGCAGGTTGCATTTTCAGGCCCAAGAAGTCTATTTTGTTCTTTTCCAACTTATAATTCCACCACAGGAGTCTGAAATTCTATCAGTATAGCTGTAATTCACTTTCAACGTGATTTACATTCCCAACGTAATCCCTTTCAGACTCCAGTGATTCCACTTGTTCATTTGAATTTCAGTAAAATATCAACTCTGTCTAAATTATAAGCATAGTTTGAGGCAACAGACCTCTCACCTCTGAGAACCCAGACTCCCAGAGCTCCATTGGCCTTCTCAAGCATTAAAAGAGAAATTGGATGTTACTGGCCAAATGAAAGTTGGACTCTGTGCAGTTTGTGGGCCTTTTATTACTGATAATTCACTCTCAATGTACTGCATGTAATGTATCGTGAAAAAATTGTATCATGAACAAAAATTGTGATACATATTGTATCGTGAGTGAGACGTATCGTTGCAGCCCTATCTGCCAGTAATACAATTTTGCCATTTGCAAAATAAAACACCATTTATCAAAGAAATCCTCTCCCACTGTGCCCAATAAGCTTTAAGTTCCTTTGATCAATGACATACATCGGCCCACAAGGGTTTCTTACAGTTATCGGGTGGTTTCCATCCGATAACTACCAATAACACATTATCATCCAGCTGAGCACTTCTCAGTTCGTTTGTCGTTTTGGTTTTCAGCCAGGTCTCAGATTCTACTGAGTCTTCCATGTTGTTATTGTCACCTTCCCATGAGTGTGTGTTATTGATACAATGTATTTGCGGTGTCATGGACTTATTTTTGTTAGTGATATTTATAGCTCTAGTAGTTTCAAGTTCATGGTTAGTCTCTTCACCATTTATAATGATTTTGTCTTCATTCTTGTTACAATATTCACACCTTATTGTACAAAGTCTTCTTGATAAACCGTCAGCATTACCGAACAGCTTTCCAGGTCTGTGTTGAACATCAAAATTGTAGGTTTCTAACAGTTCAAGCCATCTGGCCAACAGAGCTTCAGCATTCTTGAATTGTCTTATCCAATTCAATGCGCCATGATCACTTCTAACTAGAAATTTTACACCGTATAAATAATGGTGAAAGTGCCTAATCCCAGCAACTGCTGCTAATAATTCTTGCCTCGTTATACAGTACTTCCGTTCAGCTTTGCTCAGGGTTTTACTGTAAAATGCTATCACATGTTCCCCATCATCATCTGTTTGTGATAGTACACATCGGATCCCGTGTCCACTGGCATCGGCGTCCAAAATAAAAGTTTTGTTGAGGTCTGGGTATGCTAGAATTGGGCTTGACGATAATAATCCTTTCAATGCATCAAATGCTTGCTGGCACTCATTATTCCAAATGAGTTCTGCTTCTTTTTCGGTCAGTCTAGTCGAGGGTTTAGCTATTTTAGCGAAGTCTTTGATAAATTTTCTGTAGTAAAAACAGGTGTCAAGAAAGCTTCTAAGTTCAGTAACATTCCTGGGTGTTGCCCAGGTCTCGACTACATTAGTCTTCTCTGGTGCTGCCTCTATGCCTTTCTCAGATACAACATGACCTAAAAATTCGACTTTTTGTTTAAATAAATGGCATTTCTTTGGGGATAATCCGATATCTTCAATCCAGCTGTACCTGTCCTTTCTAATACTCCATCGACAGGACTGATATAAGCTTCATACACCGTAACCTTAAAATAGGTTATGGTGTGCCTAGCATACCGTAACCTGTAGGTTTCTGTAGTGTAGATATAAGGTAAATTATTAAGGTAATCGGTTTCCTTTCGTAACCTAATAATAGGTCTCGAGTTTATAGAAACATGTAACCTCCCCCATAATCTAACCTATAGGTTACGGCTTATGTCGGACCCTGCACTAAAACAAGTTTGGCTTACACAAGAAATACATTGGATCAATCCCAGCATGATATATTACGATAGTTAAAATTATTAAAGTGTGCACCAATATCCACAGTAAACAGGACTTTGCCAGTATTTTAACAACCACCCGAATACCCAGTATTAACAATACTAACCTGGCTACATTACCATCCAGCTGGTGAATCTAAAATACCTAATGCCCTCCATGAAGCAGACCATCCATCTTTGTTAATAAATATTTTGCTATCGTGTTACTATGTCTTTGAGTTGATTCCACATATTATTGTCACAGTACAATATTCCCATAGAACACCACATTGTGTAACTAACTGTATGCCTAAATAATCTTTACGCATGTACATTTATTCTGAGCTCTTGGAGCTAGAATTTAGTCAGATTATTTGTACATCGAGTAAAGTTATCTTGGCATCTCGTATAATTATCCAAACTCCAGCCTGAACACCTACTCCTAATTTTGGTATATCCTGGTCTAGGGAGTGGCCCTGCAATATTAAGGGGGTAGTCTGGAAGAGTGACCCCAAGTCCAAAACAGATTCAGCCATATACTAACAGAAGCCAAAAGAGAGAGAACACTGCTGTATTGTAACAAAAGAAATTATCCTGGTGACCAGACATGAATCAGCTCATAATCTATCCACAAAAGTTGAGCTGAACTTACCTTGACATTATTATTTATGGTGTATCCAAATACTAGAGGTAATACTTACTTGGAGAACCACTATCCAATATATTTATAGGAAGAGGTGAATCAGCCCTTCTCAGCACTCTACCAGTATATTATACATATATACAAACAGAACCCTAATGTATTACCATCTCTTTAACATCTAATAAAAGGGGCCGAAGGGTAGTGGACGTTCAATATTCAACGGGAGACCCACGTCTCACAGTTTCATTATAACAAGTTTAGCTTCCCTGGAGGCCTGGCCTGTTACATTTTGGTGGCAGAGGTGAAGGGATATAAATTAACCCAATTACAAGAACGTCACTTGATTCTATTCTAAAATATCCCAAGGGAGAATATTTTGCCAATATTGGAAACTAGGTTTTCAACATGTCTTGGGCACTTAGAAATGGTAAGGCGGCCCCGGTAAATGATGACAGTGAATTCCACACTGATCAGATGAGCACGACTGGTCAGTTGAGCATTTCTCAACCACAAGACTCTGTTACCAACACAGTGACTGATAATGACAATGTTAATAATGGACATTTTGGTGACTGTCAATGATAGAAATTAGGCATGTAGAAAATGAACTAACCTCAATGAAGAACTCGGTGAATTCTATAATGGGCATGCTCAATCAGATACTGAACCAAGGAGAAAGGAGGCGAGATAGTGGTTACAACTACAATGATAATACCAATGGTAACAATGTTACACATGATACTACTAATGGTATCGCAGATGCTGAAATGACTCTTTCATCGCATAATGGTCATCGGGCAGTATATACTAAACCTGACTATTATGACGGAAAATCTAGTGAGTAAATTTATGAGGATGATTTTGAGTGTTAATTATGAACAGTTGAAGTTTATACTTTATACTAACAATTTTCTTATATTACGAACTGATTATGTGATGACATTTGTCTTTACTTTATATTTAGGCTTTTCCCTCTGGAAAAGACTATTGTTTTTCTATGGATTATTTTTTTTTTTTTTTTAGGGGGGGGGGGGGGGGTGAGGGAGGGGGGGGGGGGGGGTTGTTTTCCACACATTTTGTCCGAACGGTTCCAAAGCCATTTTCGGACCGATTTTCACAAAATTTTGCACACGCATAGAGGGATACAAAATCTAAAAATGTACCGAAGCGGAATTATCGATTTAACCCTTATTTCGCCAGAACTGGAAAAAAACTGCAAAAATTGGGGTTTATCGGCACTTTCTCGAAACACGTCTTGTAGATTTTATTTAAACATTCATCATTGCTAGACCTGCCTGTGACATGACCATTGATACACACGACATATCAGGCGATGCATACGGTAACCCTCCACAGGCTGCCAAACATCGAAATTTTGATGAAATGGGCCGGTTTCAGGCCCCCACAGCCTCCAAACGATACACAAGAGATAAACATAACTTCCTTTATTGGAAGTGGAATTCACCGGAGATCATTTTTGTAAGTAATAAGGGTGTTCACAAAACCAAGCGTTAACCTGTTTTGGGCTGGTTAAACAGCAATACCCCCATAAAGCTAAAAAATTAATGTTTTCCGTGGATTTCTCTAAACGAGTCTTGTAGATTTTCAAGAAAAAATTGTCACTCCCAGGCCTTGGTGTGACAATTGAAGTTGCATGGACAAAATACTGTGGTGAGCATTTGTTAACCCTCCACGGGCTGATAAAACTCAAAATTGTGATAAAATGGGCTGTTTTTGGACGCCAACAGCACCCAATGGCTACGCCACAAAGAAAAGTGCCTTCATTTATCAAGCGCACAATCTATACGGAAACATTTTTGTAAGTAGTAAAGGTATTCAAAAGTCGAAATCTTGACCCATTTTGGGCAGGCTACAGAGAGAGACCCCTTAAAATTCCCATTTTCTGTGGATTTCTCTATAAACATCCTGTAGGTGTTCAAGAAAAATTGACTACTCGCAGGTCTTTGTGTTACATTACAAGTTGCATGGACAAAATATTCCGCTGAGCATTTATTAACCCTCTACAGGCTGCCAAGCATTGTAATTTTGTTGAAAAGGGCTATTTTCAGACACGCACAGCACCCAATGTGTACCTGAAAAATAAACGTAATCTCCTTTGTTGGAAGGGGAATTCACCGAGGACCATTTTTGTAAGTAATTAGGGTATTCAAGAAACCAAGAGTTAACCCGTTTTGGGGTGGTTTAAGAGTGATTCCCTCAAATGCTTCAATAATCATGTTTTACGTGGATTTCTCTAAAAATGACAAGTAGATTTTCAAGAAAAAACTGGTTCATCGCAGATCTTGGTGTAACATTATAAACTGCAAGGACAAAATTTTCTGATAAGCATTTGTTAACCCTCCACAGACCCTCAAATATCTACAATTCGATAAAATAGGCTGTTTTCAGCCCCCCCACAGCACCCAACCTGTAGCTGGCAAATAAACATAACTTCCTCCGATGGAAGTGAAAATCATCGAGGATAATTTTTGTAAGTAATGAGGGTATTAAAAAAACCAAGCCTTAAGTCGTTTTGGGCTGGTTAAACAGCGATACCCATCAAAGGCTTAAAAATTCATGTTTTTCCTGGATTTCTTTAAAAACATCTTATAGATTTCAAGAAAAAATGGTCATCCATAGGTCTTAGTGTGCCATTACAAGTTGCATGGACAAAATATTCCGGTGAGTATTTGTTAGCTCTCCACCAGCTGCTAAACATCATAAGTTTGATAAAATGGGCTGCTTTGTGACACCAACAGCACCCATTGGGTATGTAAAGGCTAAACAAAACTTCTTTTACTGCGTGTAGAATTCACAGAGGATCCGTTTTGTATGTAGTAAGGGTATTTAAAAGAATGAAGGTTAACCCATTTTGGACTGGATAAGGAGAGATGCCCCATAGAAGCATAAAATTTACATTTTCCGTCGAGTTTGCCAACTGCTTGTTGGCGATTTTCAAGACCAATTGGACATTGGCAGGTCTTGGTGTGGTATTACAAGTTGCATGGATAGAATATTCCGCTAATCATTTGCTAACCCCTCTACAGACAGATAAACGTAATAGTTTTGATAAAATTGCCTGTTTTCGGACACCAAATGCTTATGTAATAGATAAAATTATCCTCTTTTATCAGAATCAGAATTCACGAGGGATAATGTTTGAAAGTATTAAGGGTATTCAAAAAACCAAGCCATAACCCTGTTTTTGTTGGATTAAAGACAAACAGCCCATGCCATGTATGCAGCCTACATTACGTGCAAAATCGACACCCCACTAAATCTACTGCGAGATGGGGTGTCAGACCCGACCACCTGACCTTATTAGATAACACTCCTTCGTCGTATTTAGCAGCATGGATTTCTCCAAGAAGCAAAGATAAAAATACGTCATCTGAAAATAATGCCACATATTTTATTTAGTGTGTATTTTGTCCGTGTACAGAATTTTTCACCCACATACACTTAAGAATAATTCAATAATACGATTGGACATATTCCTCTCATAAAACGTGAAAAAAGACTTGATTTATTGCATTTTAGGAATGCACATGTATATTTTTAGAAGATTCTCTGTTATTAATCTTCGGCGTTAATCTTTGATCTCGTTTGGGATGATCAGTAATTAACACCTTTTCGTCAAGAACCATTGAAATTGAAAATGAAAAAAAAATAATCCTGTTTCACTAAAACCTTTTGCAGAATCGAGTTTTTCAGAAAACTTTGTCGCGATTGCATGAGTCATTTTCAAAATTCCGATCAGTAATCATGAAATTATAAATATGTAGTTGGCAATAATAAAATTGAAAGCATGTCGGCCAAACTTGCATGACGTCAGAACTCGATTTGGGTGAAATACTGCAACGATGCACTGAAAGGACAAGAGTAAGGAACTCTGATATCGAAGTAGGCTTTAAACTGTCCATGGAATGGTCCTAAAATCAAGTTTATATTTGCAGCGTTACTGCAAACAGGTTTCCCGTTCGTTCTTGTTAAAATGTTTCCGTCAAGGCCAAGTGCCATTGAAAATTTGGAATACGGGACACTGGGATATGGACACCTGCCCCACGAACAACTGCCTCCTATTCAAATTAATTAGAGGGTACAACTGCCCCCCCCCCCCCCCCACCCTCCATCCCCCTATCCCCCCACCCCCATCACCCTGCTGTTTTTTGTAACTTAGGGCACCTGTCCCCTGCTGTTTTTTTTTTACCTAGGACACGTGCCCCCCTGCTGTTTTTTTTTTCACCAAGTTTGTTTGTTAACGGGCCCCTCCCCATTGACCTCTCTATCCTTAGAAGCACACGAGCCGACGGGGAGAGGCCGTTGTTGCGAGCATAGCTGGCATACTGCCCTGGGGAACGAGCCCCGAATATATGGGTTGCCCTGCCTGCTCGTGCTTCCGGTGGGCCTGCGAAGCACCTCTAGTTGTCGTTATGTTAGATGTTGGGAGAATAAAGTAAAAATAAGTTTTTAGCGAGCAAAAATTCTGGCGGAGTATGATGTGGGGTGGGTGCTAGATTTGAGAAGTCTGAAGTGCAATTCATAGGATGGGAAGCCGAGCATAACTGAGAAGTATCGGACATATACGATTTCCAGTGAATCCTCTCCAACATGATCTCAAAAGTAAGTGTATATTTATTTATTATCAAGAATAACGGCCCATAAGTTCCACACTCATTGTGTCCCGTTTCATTGGTCAATTCAATGGTGTCCCACGCCATCGGTCGATTTATCCCAACAAAATTACAGATCTTACCACCCCACCCCCACCCCCCTGTCTCTTTCTCCAACCAAACACACATCATATTCCACACTGCACTGCACGATATTATTTATTTATTTATTGGTGTTTAAGGTCATATACTTACTAGTATGCACAATGGCTAATCATGACCGTGACAGGTCTACTGATGGAGGAAGCCGGAGTACCCCGGGAGAACCACCAGGCAACAAAGAGCAGCTTCCAGCTCCCCAACATCGTAACTCCGCACTGCAGCACAGGCAGGGTTAGATTGGTTGAAGACATGTGTACCATGCAGTATGCCTTAGTACGCGGCGGCATCGTGCCCCCCATGTGGATAATCGGCGTTAAGTGGCTTGTCCACTGACACAGCGCAGGAGTCTGAATTGATCGCTCAGACGGTCGCCCGGGCTCGATGTGGCTTAACTTCAGTGATCTGACGAGAACCGGTTACCACAACACCACTGTGCCCCACCACTGCATGATAAGAAAACAGTAAATAACGTTAGCTACAATAGGATCATTTACTTATAATATCAAATACAGTATTGACACTATAACATTTCCCCGACAGTGGGTCCAGGTATATATTAGTCTGTAAAACAGCTATACACTGCCTATCCTCCACCCCAAGGTGGCGACGTGGCAATGTATAGCCATCTTACAGACTCTGTGTTGTGCCTAAGGAACCTTACAATAAAAGGGGAGTTCCCCATGATGAGAAGGGGTGCAGGTATATTTAATACGCTGTTAGGCGGTTATCAAATGCAGTGGTGGCGCTAACATTTCCCCGGCAGTGGGGCTAGGTATATACTAGTTTGTAAGACGGCTATACTGCCCATCCTCCATCACAGCCTATATTTTATTTACACAGATGTACGAACAACACTTCCTATTTATATATGTAATTATTGTTGTCTATATATAACTTCATGTTTCTCATTGTGTTAACTGTAGTTCTAAGGTGTGAAAAGATGACGTAATGTCGGTAATGATGCATAACAACTGTGGTCAAATAGGAGATAACTGTTACAGGGACTACACATGACATGCTCAAGAACTTAAAGTTCACATTTTCTGTGGATATCTTCGAGTGGTTCTTACAGATTTTCAAAAACAAATAATCTCTGGAGAAGAATTATTCTCGCAAGCATTCATTAACCCTCCACAAACTGTCAAATATCAAAATTTTAGATAAATTTCAGATATAATGGGCTATTTGCATTAGACGCAGATTCTCGGACGCTGATATTTATATTAATCCTCTCTAACAACAATGATGATTTAACCCAAACTTTCTTTTATCACACTGGGTTATTTGAGACTATTATACCCACTTTTCTCAAGGCATCAATAAAAATACTTTAGTGATGCAATTAAAAACAATTCTTCAGACACTCCAGGGCCATAAAAAATCATGGAATCTTGTGTTCACCCCTGATTTCTCTGAAAACAACTTGTAGATTTTTTAGAAAAAATGGCCATTCGCAGTTCTTGGTGTAACATTACAAGTTGCATGGAAAAATATTCCTGTTAGCACTTGTTAACCCTCTACAAACTGACAGACATCAATATTTTGGATATATTCAAGTTAAAATAGACCATTTTCAAATAGTCACAGCACTCGGTTGGTAGATGTCAAACAAACGTAACTCGGTCATTAACCTGTCGGGCGACCATATTGATATTAACCCTCTCAACCATTAATGATCTTTTTTACCTAAACATTTTTTTTTATCAAACTGCGACAGTGGAGACTACTATACCCATCTTTGTCATTGACTTGTTGGACGACGATATTGACATTAAACCACTCCACCATTAATGATGGTTTTTACCAAAACAATTTTTTATCAAACTCTTGTCATTTGAGATTACTATTCACCTTTCTCATAACATCAATGAAGGGACTTCAGTGAGACAGTTAAAAACAATTCATCAGACACTCTGGGGTCATGAAAAATCATGGAATCTCATCTGGAAAAGCCATGATTCTCCAGAATCATAAAGTCTATTTTTTTTTAGGCTTTTCCCTATGGAAAAGACTATTGTTTTTCTACGGATTATTTTTTTTTTTTTTTTTTCCCACACATTTTTTCGTACGATTCAGAAGCCATTTTCGAACCGATTTTCACTAAATTTTGCACACGCATAGAGGGACACAAAATCTAAAAATGTACCGAAGCGGAATTTTCGATTTAACCCTTATTTCGTCAAAATTGGCAAAAAACTGCCAAAATTGGGGTTTATCAGCACTTTCTCGAAACACGCCTTGTAGATTTTTTTTAAACATTCGTCGTTGCTAGACCTGCCTGTAACACGACTTTTGATACACACGACATATTAGGCGATGAATATGGTAACCCTCCACAGGCTGCCAAACATCGAAATTTTGATGAAATAGGCCGGTTTCAGGCCCCCCACTGCACCCACACAATACACGAGAGATAAACATAACTTCCTTTATTGGAAGTGGAATTCACCGAGGATCATTTTTGTCAGTAATAACTTAATAAGGGTGTTCAAAAAACCAAGCGTTAACCCGTTTTGGGCTGGTTAAACAGCAATACCCCCATAAAGCTAAAAAATTAATGTTTTCCGTGGATTTCTCTAAACAAGTCTTGTAGATTTTCAAAAAAAAATTGTCACTCCCAGGCCTTGGTGTGACAATAGAAGTTGCATGGACAAAATACTGTGGTGAGCATTTGTTAACCCTCCATGGGCTGCTAAAAGTCAAAATTGTGATAAAATGGGATGTTTTTGGACGCCAACTGCATCCAATGGGTACGCCACAAAGAAAAGTGCCTTCTTTTATAGAGCGCACAATCTGTATGGAAACATTTTTGTAAGTAGTAAAGGTATTCAAAAGTCGAATTCTTAACCCATTTTGGGCAGGCTAAAGAGAGAGACCCCTTAAAATGTTAAAATTCCCATTTTCTGTGGATTTCTCTAAATACATCAGGTTTTCAGGAAAAATTGACTACTCGCAGGTCTTTGTGTGACATTACAAGTTGCATGGACGAAATATTCCGGTGAGCATTTATTAACCCTCTACAGGTGCCAAGCATCGTAATTTTGTTGAAATGGGCTGTTTTCAGACACGCACAGCACCCAACATGTACCTGAGAAATAAACATAATCTCCTTTATTGGAAGTGGAATTCACAGAGGACCATTTTTGTAAGTAATAATGGTATTCAAAAAACCAAGTGTTAACCCCTGTTGTGGTTGTTAATAGTGATACCCATCAAAAGTTTAAAAATTTATGTTTTCCCTGGATTTCTTTACAAACGTATGGTAGGGTTTTCAAGAGAAAATGGCCATTGATAGGTCTTGGTGTCACATTACCAGTTGATTGGATAAATTATTCCGGTAAGCATTTGTTAACCCTCCATGGCTGTTAAATGTCAAAGTTGTGAAAAAGAATAGTCTGTTTTTGAACACCAACAACATCAAATGGGAATGCAACAGAGAAACGTAACTTCTTTTACCGGACGCAAAACTGACAGGGAAACATTTTTGTAAGTAGTAAGTGTATTCGGAAATCGAGGTCTTAACCCTTTTTTGACTAGTTAAGGAGATATACCCCTTAAAAGCTTAAAATTCCAGTTTTCTGTGGATTTCTCAAAAAAAAAATTCAAGAGCAATTGACCATTCGCAGGTCTTCGAGTGACATTACAAGTTGCATGAACAAAATATTTCGGTAAGCATTTGTTAACACCCCAGAGGCTGCCAGACATAGACATTTGGAGAAAATGGGCTGTTCTTGGGCAACATAACACCAAATATGTACCTGCGAGATAAACATAACCTCCTTCATTGGAAGTGGAATTCACCGTCGATCATTTTTGTAAGTAATGAAGGTATTCACAAAACCAAGCATTAACCCGTTTAGGGCTGGTTACAGAGCGATACCCCTCAAAAGGTTAAAAATTCGTGTTATCTGAGGATTTCTCTAAAAACATCCCGTAGATTTTCAAGAAAAAATGGCCATTCTCAGATCTTAGTGTGACATTACAAATTGCATGTACAAAATATTCCTTTAAGCATTTGTTAACCCTATGCAGGTTCTCAAACATCAAAATGTTGATAAAATGGGCTGTGTTTGTGTACCCACAGTACCCGAAGTTGGGAGGAGATATCAAAATAAGTGGAAGCAGGTTTTTTTTTGACCGACGAGAGGGGCCGAATATCGGCCCCATTCCCAATCGAAAATAGTCACTTTTTTTCCCAATTTGCTCCCAAAAATTCCCAATTCACGGCAGTTGAGAATTCATTTCTGTGTGACCAGTCGATTATTTTTAAGTGACCAGCACCGAATAATATTTGCCAATGGACTTCGCAGTGTGAATTGTTCCAGTAAGAAGGGTATTCACTTGTGTTGTTTTGAAACCATTTGACAGTGTCAAGGAGCGTCCTTGACAGTGTGTTCCTAGAATCGCCACTCTAAATTAGCTCCCTTGATGTGCATAGAATCACAACTGAATGACGCGACTCGCAGTGCGGGAGTCAAAGTGACAAAATGCATCGCTGTCAACTATAACGGCTCACGAATGTACCTAAATTTTGTTACAGGCGAGTTCCGTGCTTCTTAAAGCACGGTACCTATTTTTAGGTTCATCTCGCGTCTGAAATCCTGTCTGGTAACCTGTATTTTATTCAAACCGTTCTCCAGGTCTGATACTCCTGTTGACTGGTGCCATGAAACCTAAATCGACTTTCGTCCCCAGAACGAACCGTCCACAATTATTTTACCCAAACCGTCCACCAGGCCAAGTACTCCTGCTGACTGAACTTGGCTTGCTTAGGTGGGGACTTATGTATATGCGTGATCATTAACCAATCCTTTTTCATCACTAGGATTGATTAATCACCAGTACAATTTAATAATTCTAAGCAGCCAGTGGGTAAATACAATTATACAACAGGTTTTCATTGATTAATAGACTGACTTCTCACAAGGATATGCTAGTAAGTTTATATATTTCTTGTTGATAATCACTCAGATAAATTCCCAATTTTGGCCTCTGCGACGCTAATTTTCCCAATTAGAAAGGCCCCTGGACCCTTTCCCAAAAAGGGTAGAAAAATCCCTGGGAAGTAGAATTCACTGAGAATTATTTTTGGAAGTAATAAGAATATTCAAAAAACAACACTTATCCCATTTTGGGCTGGATAAACAATGATACCCATCAAAAGCTTGAAATGTTCTCCCTGGATTTCTTTGAAAACATCTTGTAGATTTTAAAGAAAAAATGGCCATTCACAGTTCTTGGTGTGACATTAGAAGTTGCATGAATAAATATTCCTGTTAGCACTTGTTAACCCTCTACAAATTGCCAGACATCAATATTTTGGATACATTTGAGATAAAATGGACCATTTTTAAATTGACACAGCACTCAGTGGGTATGTGTCAAACAAACATAACTCCTTTTGTCGGTCATTAACTTGTTGGACGACGATATTGACATTAACCCTCTCCACCATTAATGATGGTTTTTACCTAAACAATTTTTGTATCAAACTGAGTCATTTGAGACTACTGTACTCACCTTTCTCATAACAATGAAGGAACTTCAGTGAGACAGTTAAAAACAATTCATCAGAGACTGTGGGGTCATGATAAATCATGGAATCTCATCGGGAAAAAGCCATGATTCTCCAGAATCATAAAGTCTAGTTTGTTTTTGTTTTTTTTTTTCCACACATTTTGTCTGTACGATTCAGAAGCCATTTTCGAACCGATTTTCCCGAAATTTTGCACACACATAGAGGGGCACAAAATCTAAAAATGTACCGAAGCGGAATTTTCGATTTAACCCTTATTTCGTCAGAATTGGCAAAAAACTGCCAAAATTGGGGTTTATCGGCACTTTCTTGAAACACATCTTGTACATTTTTTTTTATACATCCGTCATTGCTAGAACTGTCTGTGACACACCCCTTGATACACACGACATATCAGGCGATGCATATGGTAACCCTCCACAGGCTGCCAAACATCAAAATTTTGATGAAATAGGCTGGTTTCAGGCCCCCACTGCACCCAAACAATACACGAGAGATAAACATAACTTCCTTTATTGGGAGTGGAATTCACAGAGGATCATTTTTGTCAGTAATAAGGGTGTTCAGAAAACCAAGCGTTAACCCATTTTGAGTTGGTTAAACAGCAATACCCCCATAAAGCTCAAAAATTCGTGTTTTCCGTGGATTTCTCTAAACGAGTCTTGTAGATTTTCAAGAAAAATTTGTCACTCCCAGGCCTTGGTATGACAATAGAAGTTGCATGGACAAAATACTGCGGTGAACATTTGTTAACCCTCCACGGGCTGCTAAAAGTCAAAATTGTGATAAAATGGGCTGTTTTTGGATGCCAACAGCACCCAGTGGGTACGCCACAAAGAAAAGTGCCTTCTTTTATCGAGCGCACAATCTATATGGAAACATTTTTGTAAGTAGTAAAGGTATTCAAAAGTCGAATTCTTAACCCATTTTGGGCAGGCTAAAGAGAGAGACCCCGTAAAAGCTTAAAATTCCCATTTTCTGTGGATTTCTCTAAATACATCCTGTAGGTTCTCAAGAAAAATTGACTACTCGCAGGTCTTTGTGTGACATTATAAGTTGCATGGACAAAATATTCCAGTGAGCATTTATTAACCCTCTACAGACTGCCAAGCATCGTAATTTTGTTGAAATGGGCTGTTTTCAGACACGCACACCACCAACGTGTACCTGAGAAATACACATAATCTCCTTTGTTGGAAGTGGAATTCACCGAGGACCATTTTTGTAAGTAATAAGGGTATTCAAAAAACCAAGCATTAACCCCTTTTGTGGTTGTTAATAGTGATACCCATCAAAGTTCTTAAAAATTTATGTTTTCCCTGGATTTCTTTACAAACATCTGGTAGCGTTCTCAAGAGAAAATGGCCATTGATAGGTCATGGTGTCACATTACCAGTTGATTGGATAAATTATTCCAGTAAGCGTTTGTTAATCCTCCATGGGCTGCTAAATGTCAAAATTTTGAAAAAAATAGTCTGTTTTTGAACAACAACAACATCAAAAGGGAATGCAACAGAGAAACGTAACGACTTTTACCGGCCGCAAAACTGACAGGGAAACATTTTTGTAAGTAATAAATGTATTCAAAAATCGAGGTCTTAACCCATTTCTGACTGGTTAAGGAGATATGCCCCTTAAAAGCTTAAAATTCCAGTTTTCTGTGGATTTCTCCCAAAAAAATTTCAAGAACAATTGACCATTCGCAGGTCTTCGAGTGACATTACAAGCATGAACAAAATGTTTCGGTAAACATGTGTTAACCCTTTACCCAATGTAACGGCCAAAACCGGCCAGCGCTATTCTCAAAAATCGCCAATTAATTTTCATTATTATTTTCATTTTTTGTCTCAAAAACATAGGTTATGACCCCTCGTTGGAACCGGCTCGTCGAGCTCGTTCCAATGAGGGGTCATAACCTATGTTTTTGAGACAAAAAATGAAAAAAATTAGTTATTCAAGAATTATTTTTGCAAGTGTCGTCTGCTTTTCAGGTTAGGTAAAGGGTTAACCCTCCAGAGGCTGCCAAGCATAGACATTTGGAGAAAATGGGCTGTTCTTGGGCAACCATAACACCAAATGTGTACCTATGAGATAAACATAACCTCCTTCATTGGAAGTGGAATTCACCGTTGATCATTTTTGTAAGTAATGAAGGTATTCACAAAACCAAGCATTAACCCTCTAGAGCTGGTTACAGAGAGATACCCCTCAAAAGGTTAAAAATTTGTGTTATCTGAGGATTTCTTTAAAAACATCCCAGGTTAATTCCACTTAAAAGTTTCACTTTTGTCAAAATTTCAAGTTCTAGTTATCTTATTGTATTGTTAACCCCTGGAATCGCACGATCCTGAAGTTTCGTGAGCAGTTTAAATTTTCTGAATATCTGTTTCCTGTTCTGAGTTATGCCATAAAATGCCCTCCTAACAAAAGTTGAAGCTATTTTTTTAAAAATTTGACCATATTTATGAGTTCACAAACAAAGGTACCTTTTGCCTACATGTATATAAATATGAGTCAGTTTGGAAGAAATGGGTATCATGTAGATAACAGTTTTGGTTTATACTCTTCTGAAATGTTTGTTCCAGATAACAGTCCAGAACACAATACCTTCTGATGTTGTGTCCCATCAGTCACGATTGGGGTGTATAATGTTGTATTATACAAATATTATAGAGAACTGCCAACTAATTTCTGTTTTACTTCTGCAACATGGGGGCCTTGGTGTGAGAAATCACAACATTGTTCATCATTTCATTATGTTGTCTTATTCGTGATCATGCAAAATATGTCCCATCAGTCACAAAATGTGACATATGGTTGGGTTTAATGCACAACACTTCACAGCCACTTGAAATGCGCCATTGAATCATTTTCCCAGAGGAAACACATATTGAGGACCATAGTTCCGAGTAATTAACTTCCCTTTTCTGTAAATGTACAAAACAAAAAACTGACACTTTAATAATTAAGACCCAAAATGGTATAGAACTGCCTAGTTGTCACTACTTAGTTACCTAGAGTAACAAACATGATGTGGGGAGCAGAAAATGACAAACTTTCCTCTCTATATCAGTTCTAATAAATTCTGAAAAATTTGTCACATCAGTCACAAAATCATACAAAGAATAACTGTCAGTTACAATGAGCCCAATATCAAGTTTAGTCAATTATTATTGTTTACGCATGTACTATGAAAATGTTAAGACTTCTCTTGGAAAGCCTTCCAATATTTCTTTCTTCAACATCAGATTTTGTTAGACTGATTATTTGCGATGATGAGAGTGAGAACTGTATGCATGGGAAGTGTAAGGACTGTTGTGAGTTAACAAGATTCGATGAAGTTACAGAGCGTAAAGATGAGTTCATTAAAAGTGGTCCAATAAGCTACAAACAGTGGGGTAAGAGAGAGGGTGATAGGCTGATGAGGTTCAAGAAAAATAGGGAAGTGAAAGAAGTGATTGACTTGTTGAGATCAAAATGTGGAGACTTTTTAAAACATGTATACATAAAGTGTGTACAAGCTAACAATTTCAATAATTTAAAATTAAATCTTGAACCATGGTTTCTTTTAATTCAAACTAATTTCAGCGAAAATTTTCAACACAATTATCAAAATGAAATACAGTCTGTATATTTTGATAGTATGTCATCCACCCTTTACACCTCAATGATATATTACAAAGCAAATGTTGATGAGGAACCCAAGTGAAGTCAGTACCATATGTGATCATATCAGATTACAAGCATCATGACAAGTATGCTGTTTGTGTCTTCAGTGATGAGCTCATAGAAAATGTCTGTAGGGAATTCAATTGCCCTGTCAAAGAAATACATTTTCAATCTGATGGAACTGCTCAACACTTCAAACAAAAATATAGTCTATGTTAATTAACATCAAGCAAATATCCAAGAAAGTGGCATTTCTCAGCCACTTCGCATGGGAAAGGTTGCATTGATGGCATAGGCGGCACAGTGAAATGTAGGGTTGCTGAGAAAGTGAGGGCAGAGCATACTGACTTAGATTCCTCTTTAACATTTGCCGAGATGGTGCACGGACATTTCCCCATCGGACATTTCCCCATCCGGACATTTCACCATCGGACATTTCACCGTTGGACATTTCCCCATCGAGGGTGGGCATTTCCCCATCAGCATTCCCCCATCAGAGACGGACATTTCCCCATCGGAGGTGGACATTTCCTCATCGGATATTAACACCTTTCCCCATCGAGGGCGGAAGTTTTCATTTTTTATTCTTTTATAACTCAAAAAACATCATCTCGGCATATGGTATAGGCATTAGCACATTTTAGCACAATCTGATTTTCACAACATCAATAATACAAAACAAGAATTTTTATCTGGTTACAAGTGTATGTATATAAATATGTTTGCTTATAAATCTCTTGCACATGCTTCTTGTTGAGTTGTTTGATAAATACAGATGCATTCATTGACATTTACTTCAATGAAGACGCGACTGTTTATCAATCAACTTAACAATATTTTTGAACGAAAGTAGCTTGACAGAAAGAACAAATATTAAAATTGCAATGAAAACATCCATATTGTTCAATCCACTTGTGTGATAAATAGTGATGTATTCATTGAATTTCACATCAGTGAAGAGATGACCATTTATCAATCATCTCATCAAAAAGTTAACTAAATTGCTACGAAAACAGAACACAAATGTCTTATAAACACGAACAATTCAAACAATATTACCCATGTCGGCTTAATAAAAAGGGAATGATACACAACAAATCAACAGGAAAATTTCAAACAAACAGACCCACAAAAATTTAGAAATGGATGGTGAAATGTCCGCATGGGGAATTGTCCGTTTTTCTATTAAGCAGAATGGGGTAATGTCCGATGGAGAAATGTCCGGCCTAAATGGGATGGGGTAATGTCTGGATGGGAAAATGTCCGATGGGGAAATGTCCGGCGACCGCCGAGATTGCCAGGGGCACTTGCCCATATATACACATTTTGTATTGTAGAAAGACATTAATTGCAAAAAGAAAACAAGAATTAGATGGGTTTTGGAATCCTGATGGTGTCGAAATTAAAACTTTAACAGGAACAAGGTCCTCACATTATTTTGAGAGTGTTGAACGATATGTATTAAAGCATGGACAGCATTCCCTGGTTGAGAAAGCAAAGTTCGAAACTTATTCTTTTATCTCAACCCGAGCTAAAAAGCCTTCTGAATCTAAATCTGAAAATGCTGTTCACGAAACCTCTACCTTGCCCACTTGTGGGCAATAGGTAGTAGTAGACTATGAAAAAGTTGAGTATTATGGAACAGTTATTGGCGCAAAAGGGGATTTTTTTCAGGTGAGATGCTTGATGCATAACCACTACAATAACACATACACTTTTGAGCCCGAGATAAATGCTGTGTGGTATGAAATCTCTAAGATCAAAAGGAAGGTAGAAATTGTGCCTGTTTTATTAAATTCAAGGGGCATGTACAAATTCTGCTAAGCTCATAATTTAATTTATGACTAGTAAATATTTAATAAATCAGTTAGATTTCCAAACCTTAGATCAAGGGATCTAATGATTAATTCAATATTTACTAATCCCAGATCTTAAATTTAGTGATAACTGTACACCCAAACCCAGCCAGATATGTTTATAAATTTGTCAGGTTAACTCTAAGAATAATTGAATGTTTAAATGATTTGATCATTTCCAACTTGAATATTACTGTTACAGTTAAAACTAGAAGTCCTGTCATGAAATGCGCACAAATAGCACGTCGATCTGCACGTTAATCTACGCATTAGGGCCATATAGGGCTATCAAATTATGTACATATGACCTGTACACAAGCAATGTTTCAGCCAATGGACCTCCGGGTAACCCGGAGGTTCATTGGTAGAAACATTGCCAGTGTTTGCTATGAGTAACCAGGAGAACCTGCCGTGCTTTGGATGCCATTCGATATGGAAATTGCGCGCAATTCTTACGCACAATTAAGCCTAGATAAGCGCACAGTTCATGACAGGACTTCTAGTTTTAACTGTAAACATATATTGATCTTTACCACTTTTCTCATATTATAGATTTGTAGTTCAGAAAATTTGCAGTTTTTTTGTGAAGGAGAGTATAATTTGATAGTTTTGTAAGTTTGTTTATCAATTTTGTGTTTTTCATGCATTTTTAATGTTCAGAAAAATAAAATTATCACAATGTTCCATTTACTCAGTGTGTTAACTTGATTTGCAGAGTCGAATGTTTCATCTCAAAGTTGGAACTCTCACTATGCACTGAAATTTGTAACATTTTGGTCAAACTATTGCATATGAATATTACTGGTTACTCTGGGTTAGTTATAAAGATACATATCTGGTACAGACAAATATGCTAACACATTCTGAATGTTGTTTAATTTCTTTGAATAGGAAACAGACCAAATGTCTTCCCACAAATACTGAAGAATGTTCATTTTTCGATCGGTGTCCCATCAGTCACAAAACTAATGTCCCATCAGTCACGCCAATTTCTTGCAAGCCTAAAAATTTCCTAATGGATACAACATTCAGATTTCCTTCATTTTGTAGAAGAATATTAATGTGTAACAAAAAGTCATAAGATTTTACAAATAATCTATTATTGGATTAAATATAACCATTTGAATAGAGGTACCCAAAAACCTTGTCCAAAATATGTCCCATCAGTCACGTGACGAAAAATTTAACAACAGTAACTGCAGCTTGAGACTCGTGAATTTAATGTATTGAGGCTTCAAGAGCCCTAGTTAGTCTTCTTTTATGCAATAAATATTGGGTTCAATGCATATAGAGTGGACATGGTATGGGCTTGAAAACAAGAAATTTCTAGTTTGTCCCATCAGTCACATGTGGAATTGACCCCCATAGATTTTCAAGAAAAAATGGCCATTCTCAGATCTTAGTGTGACATTACAAGTTGCATGTACAAAATATTCCTGTAAGCATTTGTTAACCCTATGCAGGTTCTCAAACCTCAAAATGTTGATAAAATGGGCTGTGTTTGCGTACCCACTGCACCCAAAGTTGGGAGGAGAGATCAAAATAAGTGGAAGTAGAATTCACTGAGAATTATTTTTGGAAGTAATAAGAGTATTCAAAAAACAACACTTAACCCGTTTTGGTCTGGATAAACAATGATACCCATCAAAAGCTTAAAATTCATGTTCTCCCTGGATTTCTCTGAAAACATCTTGTAGATTTTAAAGAAAAAATGGCCATTCACAGTTCTTGGTGTGACATTACAAGTTGCATGAATAAATATTCCTGTTAGCTCTTGTTAACCCTCTACAACCTGCCAGACATCAATATTTGTGATACATTTTAGATAAAATGAACCATTTTTAAATTGACACAGCACTCAGTGGGTATGTGTCAAACAAACATAACTCCTTTTGTCGGTCATTGACTTGTTGGACGACGATATTGACATTAAACCTCTCCACCATTAATGATGGTTTTTACCAAAACAATTTTTTATCAAACTCTGTCATTTGAGATTACTATCTTCACCTTTCTCATAATAACATCAATGAAGGGACTTCAGTGAGACAGTTAAAAACAATTCATCAGACACTGTGGGGTCATGAAAAATCATGGAATCTCATCGGGAAAAGCCATGATTCTCCAGAATCATAAAGTCTAGTGTTCTCCCTGGATTTCTCTGAAAACATCTTGTAGATTTTAAAGAAAAAAATGGCCATTCACAGTTCTTGGTTTGACATTACAAGTTGCATGAATAAATATTCCTGTTAGCACTTGTTAACCCTCTACAAGCTGCCAGACATCAATATTTGGGATACATTTGAGATAAAATGAACCATTTTTAAATTAACACAGCATTCAGTGGGTATGTGTCAAACAAACATATCTCCTTTTGTCGGTCATTGACTTGTTGGACGACGATATTGACATTAAACCACTCCACCGTTAATGATGGTTTTTACCTAAACAATTTTTTATCAAACTCTGTCATTTGAGATTACTATCTTCACCTTTCTCATAACACCAATGAAGGGACTTCAGTGAGACAGTTAAAAACAATTCATCAGACACTGTGGGGTCATGAAAAATCATGGAATCTCATCGGGAAAACCCATGATTCTCCAGAATCATAAAGTCTAGTTTTGACCCTAATTTTGATGGTAGAAATTGAATACTTGATGTATATAATTTAATTTAATTGACTTTAATAAGTTTAATTGTTAGGCTGGCTGGCTGGATGCAACTGGTTGTTGAATATTCCTGTCACTAAACAATTTGCAAATACGTTGTTATTGAATGTAAGAGAATGCGTATTTTTCTCCAAAGTTACGTCCTCTGATTTAATGAAATGTATATGTGTAGAATACCTGTTTGAAAAATTGTAACTGAATGGAACACGTTTGTCTGATGCTTTTCTCATTAGCTATTTGTAACCCCATAATTCAGTGATTTATTTTGTAAAATATATACAGCAGTAATGAGAAAATAAATGAGAGAAATGTTTTTGTGAGGGTGAGGAAGTGTTATTTTTTCTTACAAATCAAGTGTTAGACACACTATCATCTGAGTCATCTCGCATTATACACAGACATTCACGCATTTGAAAAAAATTAGAAGTAATATGCGGAGAAATGGTATTGGACCAATCACTTCATCCCTAAAAACGTGAATGTAAAATAACACTGATTCCTGCTAGATCTGACAGTGTTATTATATGTTGTGTGTTCCAGTAATACATAGAAAACTGTACCAGTCGGGTGATGTATAATAGGTAGCAGGGTTTTTTTTAAAGCAGAACATTTTATTAGTATAAAAGCAAACATTTAGTGATTGGAAGGGATTTTCACTCGTGGCTGCCACTATAGGTACAAGCATTTTTACTATGGCGGAAAGCATTTAGCACTGAATTACCCATATCTCAATGTGGGCACTCTGGCGAAAAAATGAACATAGGATTCTCCGTAGGGCGGCTTGTTGGATGTCCCTCAACTGCCATTTTACCCGTGGCTGGCACTCCAGTGAAAAGCATTTAGCACTGAATTCCCCATACCCCAATGTTGGCACTTGGGCGAAAAAATTAACATAGGATTCTCCATAGGAGTTTTTCGTCCAAGTGACATTTTTTGTTTGCCAGAGTGCCATTTTTGGAGGCAGGAAAAAAAGATTTTAAATCTATGGACCCACTTTACCACCTGGTAATTCTAATAGTCGCCCATTGACTGACTTAGTTGCCTACAGAACACGAGTGGGTCTCTTCCTATCAGTTGCACAAACTGGCAGGCACTGCAAGAAACATTGCAATTTACTTGATGTTCTATTTGTGAATCTTCTCTTTAGATACGGTAACAGAGGTCTAACATTGATGATCAGCATATACCATACTCTCTGTGTAGGAGAACCTTCGTACAAAAACCCTTTGCGTCAACAACTCACGGGTCTTGCAAGAAATTCTGCACACACAAATACTCCCAACAAAGCCACTGATGGTTTTGGTATATTCATCGTCAACCCTTCCGTTGATGTGATTCCTAATATCATCTACATATGCACGCTATTCCTTATTATACTCCTTTTATCTGGTGATATTGAAACAAACCCGGGACCACATACCCTTTCTTTGGTATCAAATGGAACTGATGATCCCAACATCCCAGAGCCGTCTGTCTCTAATACCAGTGGTTTATCTTTATTTCACATGAATATACAGAGTTTAAAACCTAAACTTGACATTGTCAAGTGTGAGGTTAGTAAACACGATATTTGTGTTTTTACAGAATCGTGGCTTAAATCACTGATGATAATTCTGATCTCCATATTCCGGGTTTTCAATATCCCATAAGGAAAAACCGATCTACGCGAGGAGGCGACATTGCGGTGTATATAAAATCAACAATTGCTTTTGAACCGAGACCTGATCTGGAGATTGAGAATGTCGAGTGTATTTGGCTACAAATCTTTTTAGCAAAAAAAGCTTTCTCTTAGATCCCTCTCTTCTCTAGACCACCAAACTGGTTGGGAAACGCTCCAAACTTGAAGAGAAAAACATAAACTTATTCAATACTTTAAAATGGTTCACCATCTTGTGCCAGATTATCTATCGTCCTTAGTACCTCCTCCAGTCTCAGTGGCTCGTAACTATGGACTCTGAAACTGTGCAGACCTAGAAGTCCCTTACAGTCGTACAAGTTTACACCAGAATTCCTTTTTCAGTTCTGGAAATGAACAAAATTGACGGGTGCAGTTGTAAGCTCCCGTGAATTCAGAGACGGGAGTAAATTGCACCCGTAAAATGTTAGTATATGAAATTTTGAGGGAATACTGTCACCAAACACTAGAAACCTTAACCCTTTGAACTCTAGTGGTATCTTCTATGCCAGTTGAATAATGAAATATGGACTCCGAAACTGTGCAGACCTACAAGTCCCTTACAGTCTTTCAAGTTTACACCAGAATTCCTTTTTACTTTCAACAACAAGGCTGTGGAATGACTTACTCTTGGACGTCAGAGATAATAATTCGCTGATTAACTTCAAATCGTTCTTGAATAAGGATAAGTTTCTCACTCCCAGGTGGTTGCACTATGAAAAAAACAAGAAAATGTCAAATAATCCACTGTAGATTACGTCTTGGCTGTAGTAATCTTAATGATCATTTATTCAATAACTTCCTCACAAGTTCACCTCTCTGTGGCTGTGGTGAACTTGAAACAACCCATCATTACCTTTTCAACTGCCCCCTGTATTCTGATATAAGAAAAGACACTCTGGACTGACTTCCTTGTAACATTGATTCTAACACCTTGCTCTATGGGTCTCATTTGTATAATGTCGAAATTAACACGTTCTTTCGCTGTATTCACAAATATTTAGAAGCAACTCACAGATTTAATTGATTTTTCTCTAAAAATCTTTCTTAATGGTTCTTGTAGTGCTGGTCAGTTGTTAGCTCACCTGAGCGAAAGCTCAAGGGGAGCTTTACTGATCACTTTCCGTCCGTCGTCCATCTTAACTTTACAAAACCGACTTCTTCTCCAAAACCACTAGCCCAATTTTATTCAAACGTTGGGTAAATGTTTATTACCAAATGCCAATTCGGATTTGTTCAAATGAAGATGCCCCCCTCCCCGGGTGGTGCCACGTCCCCAAGGGGCAACAAACTCTTTAAAAATCTTCTTCTCATGAACCAGCAGTAGCAGAGACCTGATATTTGGTATGCAGCTTCCTTTTGAGTTGTAGACTCAGATTTGTTCATGGGATGTTCGAGGGGCTATATTTGCCATTGTTATGGGAGGGGCAGGAATTTTGGCCACGACCAAAATTTCTATTTTCCGAACCGAGGGGCTGATTTGAACCAAATTTTATGTGAGGTATTATTTGGTCATAAGTACTTGATTTACGAAGAAAAAAATTTCCAGCTGCCCCATGGGAACCCCACGAGCCAAAAATAGAAAAAAATTGAAACGCCCATATCTCCAAAACTACAAAGCACTGATGATTCTTATTTGGCGTGAAGCTTCCTTAGGACCAACAAAATGGAATAGTAAAAAGAAATTGCTATCGGTTTTATCATGGGGTACTTTTTGGGGACTTTGAAAAAGTGCTGAGTCAGCATTTTTAGCTCAACTTTGGCAAAGCCATATGTATGTGGTAATAAGCAAAGCCCAGGGAAAGCATTAGTACCACATATGTATGTGGAAATAAGCAAACCACAGAGAAAGCATCAGTACCACATACCTTTTTATCCAGGTTAAATTTGCTTGTGTGACTGTATTGGACGATTTTAATGGAGATATTTGTGGAATTACATGTGTGAAACTGTGAAACTTACAATTAGAATAATATTAATAAAGTACATGTGTCCTTTTATATTTTAATAATTGGAATTTTAGTATTTTTTCACAACTGAATTCTTGCAGATTATCAGTTTATCTGACAAAACTGAAATACATTACTTTATTTCAATAATCTTTAGTTACTGATTGAGATATTCTGTACTGTTTCCTGAAAATCTCAATAATTAGATTATAATAGGAGGTAATAATCCACCCAAAGTTAGGCATAAATCTCAAGAGAAGCGTGGCATAAAAAGGTAAGGAGGCACCAAATTGCAGGTGAATCAGGAGTTTCAGTATGGGGGCTACATAGGTTTGTGGGGAGGGGCACCCAGTAGCATAACAGGAGGGGGGCCATTATAGTACCTGATAGGGCAGGCGTTGCTCTCGTGTCTTAGGGGCATCTCATCTATATCAGAATAGGGAGCAGAATTCACATGAAATATAGCGAACACTCATATACAGGAGGTACGAGGAGGAAGGGAAATTTGCTGTTTTGCCCGGGGCAGGGTTTGTTTGAGAACATATTGATGGGACTCATGCATACAAGACAGAGTATAACCTTGGGTGATTGTTCAGAACAGCAAGTCAATTTGTGTGTCTATGATAAAAAAAACTCTTTTTGGGGATTTGGGTGTCCGTGAAAAGGGCCGTTGGTAAGGCTGAGTGGTTCAGGCCTTAATTCTTGCTCATATCTGGGTTGGTTTGTTTCAGAAGAGTCTTGGCTACTGTTACTGAGACTTTGGCAGGATGGGCTGCTAGTTGATCATCGTTAGTCTCAGTAACTTGGATTTCGCTCTCACTGTAGGCTTTGATGTGTGTCAGGATTGCCTCCCGGGTTGCTTGGCGCTTCTCAAGTCCCCTCCTTAGCATAGGTGGTGTAATTCTTTCATGACATCTTGGTAAGTTGTCATACTTAAACTAGTGGTGAGGCGGAGGGTAGGGTGGGGAGAAATCTCTACATGGTGATATACTGTGTATTTAACATTGCAGTAATAAAAGCTATGTCCGCCGGGGATAACTAGTTTTGCCTGATCCAGGCTTATCAAACCGACGAGAAGTAAGGGCAGCCTCAAGTAGGTTTATAGCTGTCACTGGTGTAAAGTAATTAATATAGAATACTACTGAATGGTATATTCAGTTTCTTTGGGTGAAGGTAGGGTTGAGGTAATGCTGTAAATTGGGTTTGTGGAACAGCAGCAGATGTGAGACTTGATATTCTCAGTCAATTTTGTGTTTTAAGTTAAAACTCAGCAGTTTGAATGGGTCAAACTGTTCAGTATTGGGTCAATCTTATGGAAAGAGACCAGTGCAATCAGTAAAACAATTATTATTAAATTATACTGAGTGTCAAGGGTTTGACTGAGTATTAAATCAACTGGAATCAAAACAACTTGTGAATAGATTTCGCAGTTGGAGTTGGTAAAACTTCCACTTTGCCAGAGAAAAATATTCAATTGACAGGAATATTACTATTGCCAGGAATTGGGTCATTTTCCTACATGTATCTTCTGGTGATATATTGAGTATTTATTCTTTTATATCTTGTTTGACAGAGCTCATTGGGCTCTGTCAAACAAGATGCAATAGATTAAATGCCACCATTGGGTGTAAAAAGCCAAAAAAAGGTTAAAGTCCAAAAATGTCTATCAAACTGTTTTATTGCTCAGTGCAGATAAAAAACGACACTTGCAAAAATTTACCTTACGTTGAGTAAAGGATTTTATCTGATAACCATAGAGTATAACAACCGTTATATATACTTGAAGTATATACAACGGGTGTTGTATATAATTATAATTTATGCGACCTCTGACCTCTTTCAATTCCATTTTCATTCATTCATTCATGAAACATCGTTATATCACAGGGCAGGTTTTAATTGTATGCTTATTGCACTTTGTCAAAATCCTCTGATGGTGTCATTTCTTATTTATTTTGCTTCAATAAAGGCAACCTAAAATTTTGCTTCAAAAACATTGTAGAAATTACTTGAATGTTAATAGTAATTACTAGTAGTATGCGGCGACTGCTAACTATTTATAGTCACAGCCTCGATCAAAAGTACTCGCGGAACTGCGCTAATTAAAAGTTCGTCTGCTCTACCTGAAAAAAAAACACTTCGTAAAAATTATAAACAAACGCAAAATTATTTGTTATATTGGGACTACAGCATAAAACACGGAAGAAAACTGGAACTATGTCAAAAAAAGAATAACTCTACTGAAACACCGTTTTGTTACTGTTAATAAAATAGTTGAAATTTATTTTGTTCCAGCGCAGTTACATGATGCAAGAAGTGCAATTGCACTTTACAATCGCCGTCATCGATTTTGTAATGTAAGGGACACAACTCTATGCGTCTTGTCCTATTTCTTTTGTCTCGTAGACTGGTTTTCTTTGGAGGCCCGTGGGAAGCATATATAAGTCGGGTAGACACACGAGACGGGTGTCTGTTTGTTATCAGATAAAAACAATAAACATATAGTGTGTTTTTATATCTGTGTTATACAACTCGTTGAAATATGGCAAAGCCTCGAAAAAATAAACCATATTTTAACTCGTTGTATAACACAGATATAAAAACACACTATATGTTTATTGTCTATATATAATACATGTACAGTACACAACCCACTCCACCTCCCTGGCAATTTCTCAGTCCCCTCAACTGAAATATTAACCCTTCTACATGTCTTTTTTCATTGGTAGCTTGTTTATCCTAGCGAACACAAACGGTCGCACTTTTAGGTGTGAGAGGATAGGGAACGGTATAAGGATAGCTGACCTTCAAGGACACTCGTCCTCTGTCTAAAATGTCCTCCACCATGCAGAGGAGGGTGGGGAATCAAGTCCTATTAAATGGGCAGCATGGGTGTAAATGACTGTCTTTATTTAAATCTCTCTTGTGCTCACAATTAACCATTGTTACTGAAAAGTGACCTTAAACACCCCAAAATTAATCAATATTGATGTTTAAGGTCGCTTTCTGTAACAGTGGTTGTGACCACAACGAGGGTTAAAAGGTATGAAGACAAGTTTAGCCCATCATTTATTGCCATGCTGCCCATTGTAGAGTACTTCGATTCCAGGAATTGATTACTGCATTCAATAAGCACTACTTCACTTCCTGGGGTTCCATACCATCCCCCACCCCCTCCCACCCCCAGTAATTTTTATTGACCCATACTGATTTATAACCAAGGAAATTTTCTAGTACTCCTCGCCCCTGTCCTCACCCCCCACCCCCACCCCCACCCCCACATCTTGTTATCTTTTCACCAGCAAGAGAAAATCAAATAGTTCTGTTAGGTACCATTTATTGGAAAGTGCCACAGACATTCTCTGAAAAATTGTAACAAAATAGATAATTATGTACAAAGGCTTGCTAAATCTCTTTTGAAAAAATATTTACATAAACAAAAATAAATAAAAATATAAATAAATAAAATAAAGTGAATAAATATAATTATGTAAATAAATAAATAGATATAAATAAATGCAATTAAGCAGAAAAATAAAGAATCAAAACAAAATTTATTTAGATAAATACCAATGAAAACAGTCACACCTGTATATAAATAAATATAATTAAGCAGATAAATAAAGAATCATAACACTATTTATCTCGATAAATACCAATGAAAACAGCCACACCTGTATATAAATATAATTAAGCAGATATATAAAGAATCATAACACAATTTATTTAGATAAATACCAATGAAAACAGCCACACCTGTATATAAATATAATGAAGCAGATATATAAAGAATCATAACACAATTTATTTAGATAAATACCAATGAAAATAGTCACACCTGAATATAAATATACTCGCCCAAAAAAGAAAGTGTGCATTGCAGAAATTGATCAAACTCCAAAAAAATAATTTCGTAGGTGTAAAGAGTGTTAACCTGTTCATGAATAAGTTATATTGAACACAAAAACAGCTTTCCCCGTTAAAATTGCATTAACGTTAAATGACGTGCTGCACGTTTGTGAAAAGGCATGTTTTGCACGTGGAGAGTCTGAAAATTCATGCAGCAGTGTGAATCCTTGGGTATTTAAACACTGAAGTAAGGCCTTCCTATCGTTCACATTCAAATTTGCACTGCTGTTAAAACGACTCCACATTAGCATACCAAGATTGATAATGAATGAACGTCTCCTTGCCCTGGGTATGATTAGAGCTGGCAGAACACACAGAGAGGTTGCCCAGCATTTGAACTGCCACCGTAACACTGTATACAGGCTAGTCCATCGACATGCACAACATGATGACGTTCGAGACTGACCCCGCTCTGGGAGACCCCGAGTTACCACCCCTGCACAAGATCGGTATATCCGTGTCGTCCATCTCCGGAACCGGCAACAAATGGCAACGACGACAGCCAGGAACATCCCTAACCTGAGACGGATACATCCTCAAACAGTAATCAACCACCTGAGAGAATATGGCTTACGTCTTCGAAGACCTGCAATTCGTCCGATTTTGACGTTACGTCATCGTCGTGCTCGACTGCAGTGGTGTAGAGTAGGGTTAGGGTTAGGGTTAGCCAAACCTAACCCTAACCTAACCTAACCCTAACCTAACCCTACCCTAACCCTACCTAACCTAATCTAACCCTAACCCTAGCCCTACCTAACCCTACCCTAACCCACTTCCATGCTAACTTGTTCACTTCCATGAGGCGTAGATGCACAGCAGTAGTCGATGCAGACGGAGGTCATAGCAGATATTGAGTGTGTGACTTTTGTGTTTGACCCTTAGTGTCTTTGACACTCCATGGCACCAAGAGTATTCGTCGTAGCGTAATGAAATTTCTTGTGTTGATCACAAATTGATTCATCTGTGATTGAATAAACTTTCCATGAATGAAAATGATATATATCTTTTTTTTGTGTTATTTTTTAGCATGCACACTTTCTTTTTTGGGAGAGTATATAATTAAGCAGATAAATAAAGGATCATAATATAATTTATCTAGATAAATACCAATTAAAACAGTCACACCTGGATATGAAAGGTATGTGGTACTAATGCTTTCCCTGGGGTTTGCTTATTTCCACATACGTGTGGGGTACTAATACTTTCCCTGGAGTTTGTTTATTTCCACATACGTATGTGGTACTTATGCCTTCCTTAATAATTTATGAACTGTGAATTTCCCATTCGTCTTCAACATAAAGTTGATAAACATGAGAGCTGACAATAATAAATAACACAAAAGCATGTAGTTTGGGAATTTTATTTTTATTACCTGCGTCGCCATCGGCAAAGCAGGTCTAGTAATCGCTCGACTCCATCAGTCAGTCCGTCCGTCCGTCCGTCTGTCCGTCCGTCCGTCCGTCCGTCCGTCCGTCCGTCCGTCCGTCCGTCCATCCGTCCGTCCGAAACACTTTTTCCGTCAAAGTTTTCTTGGCTTCTATGAAAGGGAATAATTTTATATTTGGTCTGCTGCTTCATAATGATGAGTTGTATCGTGTAAGCAATTTTCAGATCTGCTGTGCAGCCACTTCCTGTTTTCCGATGCTTTGAAATTTTACTGTACCCACTGAACATTGAAATTTTCCGTCAAGGTTTTCTTGGCCTCTATGCAAGGGATTGATTTTATATTTGGTCTGCTGCTTCATAATGATGAGTTGTATCGTGAAAGCAATTTTCAGATCTGCTGTGCAGCTACTTCCTGTTTGCCGATACTTTGAAATTTTACTGTACCCACTGAACATTGAAATTTTCCGTCAAGGTTTTCTCGGCTTCTATGCAAGGGATTGAGTTTATATTTGGTCTGCTGCTTTATAATGATGAGTTGTATCGTGTAAGCAATTTTCTGATCTTCTGCGCAGCCACTTCCTGTTTGCCGATACTTTGAAATTTTACTGTACCCACTGAACATTGACATTTTTCGTCAAACTTTTCTCGGCTTCTATGCAAGGTATTGATTTTATATTTCATCTGGAGCTTGATAATGATCAGTTGTATCGTGTATGTAATTTTCAGATCTGCCTTGCAGCCACTTCCTGATAGCCGATTCAGTTGCATGCAGCGACGCAGGTCCAGACCCGGTATTGGTCTTGCTGTTAGCTGAAAATGTGAAAAGATTAAATTGAGAAAAAAAACAATTCCAAAACACTTTCATTTTATTTTATTTTGATTGAACAATTGAAATTTTCGTGCACATTTTTGTGATGACCGTTAACGGTAGTCAAAACTTTAATTCAGAGAAATATGGGGTGGGCTTATTTTAGGGTGATACCCCCAAAAGTACATTTTGTAAAAAGTTGGAGGGTGGGGGGCTTATCCACGTGAGTGGGCTTACTGACGGGTCAGTACGGTAACCTCAGGGATGAAAAAATTGAAAATTTGCATAAACCCCCAAAAAGTATTATGCTAATTTTTTTTTGCATAATCTTTTATGCTTGCATAAACTTTTTTTGTGATATGACTTTTATAGCATCTGACATATTCAATTATGGGCAAAATAAAGATTAATGTTTTAAACTAAGGCCCAGTTCAGATGACGAATCAGCGTTGTGTCAAATTAAAATTGAATTAGACTCGAGTTTAGCTTGAAGGACATTTTTTCAAGACGGTTATGACGTTGGCTTGTTTCTATTTAGAAGGAAATATGAATTATACAGTAAGATATTGAAGAGGGTAGTGAGCGGTTCACTCAGGGAACGACTACATTCCTTTAGGAGACATGGACCGGGACTTATCAAATCGGGACCTGATGCTTTGGAGATTTTTATAGATTTGATTGCTTCATGGATTTCTCTACTTTGAAGGCATATACTGTCAATTGTTTGTGGAACACAGGTCGAGGAGCTTGGCAAGGAGGCTTTAGAGTCATCAAAAGTAGAGATGGAACAGAAGTACTCATTAAATACTTCGGCTTTTTCTTCGTTAGTAGAGTACATTTTGTTCGAATGGTGAATGGTCGGAAGCTCTGAGACATTGTTTCCAATGAATGTTTTTAGGGTTTTCCACCACAGGGACGAAGGGGTATCAGGGCTACATACAGGGTTCGTGATTTAGAAAATGGTCGAGGCCAAAAAATTGGCCCTGGGATCAGAGGGTCGGGGCCTATTCAGGGCCAATTTTCCAAAGTCAAAGAAAATGACTCTATGGTGGTTACAAATGGTTTCCACTTCAAAACTGGTTTTGTATGGTTCATAGTAAATTAATGGGTATCAATTCAAATGAATAACAGAACTTTATTCGAAAACAGAAAATATGAACTTTTAATAATAAAATATGAAATATTTGTGACTCAGTGTGTAAAAATAAAACTTTGTAAAATAGTCTACTCGACTAGTTGGCACTTTCATTCAGTCCTCTTTCTTCCTGAACGTGAGAGAAATTGAAAGTTAAATAAAGTTTTATAAACCAAACAATAACTTCTGCATAACAGTCCATAACAAGTAAATTGAACGTCAACTAAATTATGTTGGAGTGTTCCTTTAAACAGGTGAGTAACAATGAAGGTAACCGTAAGTCAATGGTCATTCAGGGTCAGAATCAGACTGAGATTCATTATCAGAAAATTCACTGTCGGCTCCGGATTCATCACATGAACTATCACTGGAGTAGAACCCAGGTGCATACCCTCTGGAAGCAATAGAAAACTCAAAATCTTCATCAAAAATTGATAGCTTCTGCCTTTTCACAGTTTTTTCAACGTAGTCTCCGATTTTTCTTTTTCTTTTAGTGGAGAGATACTTGTCAACTGCATTTGCGATTATGCCCCTCCTTTCATCATCTGTCCATACTTTATCATTGACAGCAATCAACATCTGATCTCTGAGTGTAGAATGCTTCATTCTCAATCTGTGGTCAGTCAAAATATTCAGCATTGTAGAGAAACCCCTCTCCGTTGTGCTATTTGAAACAGGGATACTCAGGCATATCTTAGCAAGCATACATATATTCTTGAATTCTGATCTCCTTGACGACAGAATATTTTGCCATAAGTCCATAGGTTGTACACTCACATACTTAGAATTTCTTAAAAGTTTCAATTGTTTCCACTCTTCGAGAGAATGAGACTCATTGTACCCAACATGAGCAAGTGTTTTACTGAAATGATTTGATAACCATTTAATTGATTTCATGCCAAATGTCTTATCGGATGACAGCCAATCGCGGGAGTCCATGAAGATATTCATATGTTTAAAAATAGGTTCCTTGAATGAAGTAAAACGTTCTTCAAATCGAGTGATTAGTTTCGGAATGACATCATCTTTTATTGATGCGATTGGGCTGGTTTCTTCACAAGTATTTGTCAGATGCAGCATACTGACAGACTGGTATTCTCTGTTTTCCATATTCCTTAACTTGTGACCTTTCTTATGAATCTCGCCCGTCAAAGAACAATTTGTTGATGAATCAGCCTCATCCGTGCATAACTTATACATCCCTGCACATTGATATACATCTGTAGAGTTCTGGAGATCACTAAGCTTATTCAGCGCAACATGCAATGCCTCCCCCACGTTCCATGCTTGTACGTGTTCTTTCTCGAAAATTAAGGAAACCATAGCAGGTGCATGGAGTATGTCCTTATACAATGTCACTGTCTTCAGAAAATCATAGGATTTAAGTAATTTCAAGAAGCCAGAAACTTTACCCTGAAGTCCTGCTGATTTGAGCATTCCCATTTCTACAGCTTCACCAAGACTCTGAGTCAGTGGAATCCACCCATGGAGAAGTGTGTTCAAGCCACGTAGCCTGTGCCCAACAAAACGTGTCCCATAAGTTCTTGGAATTGTATAACTGTCAATCCCTAATGATTCACAAGCGTTGTTATACATACGTCTCAACTTTCCGGACTTTTTGTGGAGATTATATATCTCTATCATGAAATCATCAACACGCTTGAGCTGTTTGTTATTGAGAATGACATCTTTGAGAGCAAGTTCTGTTCGATGGTTGACACAATGAACTGTTATGATCCATGATCGATCAGTTTTGAGTCTTGTTAGAAGGCCAGTATGAATTCCGGTATTGACACTTGCTCCATCTGATGTAGCAGAAATCATACACTTTATATAATCGTCATTTGCAAGCCCAAGCTGGTCGAATGTAGCATCTATGCAGGATTTTAAACCTTCAGCCCCCGCACCACCATGGTCTTTAACATCTTCGATCCCCACACAATAATACACAGGTAATCCATTGTTAATCGTTCTCACAAAAACTAATTCCTTCTCAGAGCCAGTTTTTTTAGGTTCACTGCCATCTGTTAGGATTCTGAAAGTTTTTTCAGTAGCCAGAATCACTGCGAGCTTCTCTCGTATAGCATTAGCGAGGAATGACGTGTATTCACGAACTACATTTCCGTCAGTTTTCCCATCAATGAGTTTGACTCCAGCTTCTTTCATACATTTCATGAGGACACGATACTTGTCATATGGAAGTTGTTCCGTCACAAGGCTGTAAACTGCTTTGAGAAGATGGGTGTACGCTTCTCTGGTCTGGGTAGCACATATATCAATCATCTTTGGCTGGCTCACTTTGTCTTTGGTCAATACACCAGAAACTGGAGGTGAAGTGGTAGTAGGCCTATCATTTGTTGTATCAGCCTCATCATGATCAGCTGCCAAGTTTGAAGAGAACTTCTTTTCGATTTTCTCACCTTCCACTGCCCTCTTATGAGCGTCCGATTCCAAATGCCGCATGAGATGATGTTTATGAACAACATTCTGCCCGTTAATGTAACGATCGATGCTCTCTTTCGCTTTTCCGGTAGGTAAACCCCGTCGTACATACTTTTCATGAGCTTTACAAAGTTTGCAAGTGACTTGCGTTAACAAGATTTTGTCGTTCAATTCCTCAGTTTCATAGTCGAATTCATCCGCAAATGTGAATTTTAGGAATGTCGAAAGATTTACAGACTCATTTTTAGATTGTTTTCTCTCCATTTCGATTGAAAAGTTTACGAAAACGGAAGTTTATTTTAACTTTACTTCGAAATGGAACCGGTGTACGCTTGACGGTGTTCAATAAATAATGACCGGATATATAAGCGTTCCACCGGAAATAACCGAAAACAGATCGGCATATTCCAGTCCTTCAGTTTTGAAAAACGCCACGGGCGCACTGATTAGCGCTTGTCATTTGAGACTTGCGTGCGCCTTTTCCCAGATAAGATTCCCGCATAAAACATTCAGTTGAAAAATACATTTAGTGATTGAATATTATATTTCACACATTTTGCTACGTACACTATTAATGGAATATGGCAGGATGTGTGATTCGGCAATCGGCAGACAATTTAATTAAAACAATACTCTGAACTCACCGGGTGTCCCCCGAAAGGCTGGCATTCAGCATCGTAAGTCATATCCAGTCAGTCATGCGACGAAGTTGACTGTTGTACACATTGTGATGTTTTCGTGGTTATGTGTCCTGAACTGGAACACGTCACGATAACGCCACATTGTCAACTTCAACAACTATTCAGAATTCCCAGAAATGCTGAATAATCATTCTGAAATATTCCAGGAAACAATAAAATTCACCCCAATCCAGATACATTTAGTTGATTTCAAGCCTGAAAATAATTTTGTTTTGAGTGCCGGCCAAAATGTCAGGCACCAGATAAATCATGTCAGACACTTCAGAACTTAAGACTGACATTCAGAATAACACCTGAAAAATCTTTATAAGTATAAGTTACAATTTAAACTAGAAATACCCCTGCTACCCCCCCCCCCCCCCCCCCCCCCCCCCGAAATACCATATAAGTTACAGTTAAAACTCGAAATAGCCCCCCCCCCCCCCTTTTTCTTTACATATATGCTGTCGCCTTTGTAGAGTCGCACCCCCCCTCCCCCTCCCCCCATTTGGGTTGAAAGGCTTCTGACCCATACATCTGGGTACATGACCAGAGCTGAATCCACCAGGCTTTGTGTTTACAAATACAGCGTCGCAGGTTTGTAGGGTAAAAAAATGTTTGAAATGCCATAATCACGTCTGTTCTGGGTCGTTTCGGCCTCGTTTTTTTTTGGGGGGGGGGGGGGGGGGGGGGGGGGGACGTTTTGGCCTCAACTGGGGCCAAAACGTACCGCCTGTCGAGGCCAAAACACCCCCATTTTTTTCTTCTTCTTCTTTTGTTTCGTCTTCGATTTCAAAACATATCGGGGCAGAAATATCCCGGGGCAAAACGTCCCAAGGCTAAACTGTAAAAGGCCGAAACATCCCAAACCTGCACTTCAGATGGCTTGTTACTTTTGTTTATTTTTGGAATGACTGGTGCCATTATGTTGTTCGAAACGTATGTCAAGTGCCCAAGTTGGGCGATATAAATAAATTTATGAGGCGGGATAATTGTTGGAACTGATGATACATCTGACACTCACCCTTGATTGATATAAAAAAAATACAATGGTATGTCAAAATGAAACGCATATTATTAATTATGGGCATTCGAGTTGGGCGATAAAAAACGCAAAGATTTGATTTTGTGTGTTTCAGATTTTCCAAAAATATTTTTGGCTTTTTGCAATTGATTCGCTCCTTCAAATGAGTTGCGGTAATTTTTAATCTATCAGGAAAAATTTCCGATTCACGATTTTCTAAGACAGGTTGTGAAAGAAATTTTCTTCTTGGCAAAATAAATGTATGAAATCCGGTTATTTACAGCAGTTGGAGACGTTTTGTCCCTGATATTGGAAATTGGTAGGTGTGTGAGCAGACTGCAAAATTATTGACAGGTGAAACTGGTGAGTGCTGAGATGTTTGGTGATTGAGTGGACGTATTTTCCGTGCAAGTGTTGGAGACTGACAATTGTCGTGGGTGTTAACGATGCTCGATGTTCAATATTTGAAGATGTTTTCCTGAAGTAACCTTACTGCGCAGGTGTAAGGGATACTTACTTTGAAAGTGTTGTTTACATTTGAAAAAAGCCAGTGTTTAATACTGATCAAACCATGAGGACCTGTGATTTGGGGTAGATAATGTTGGCCTCGGACATTTTGACTGTCTATTTTTATTTGCAAGCGCTACTTTTTGAACGGCTACGTGCGCCCAACATAACGTGCTACCATCGGCATTTACCTGCGCACTGCGTGCACCAGCGCACGCTAAAATCGAAGGACTGCATATTCGCGGCAGATGGGTTAGTTTAGATTGTAGTTCGCGGATCGATCGCGGCCGGAAAAATGGCCTCCACGACAACCTTCTCGCGGCCGATCTCGTGGCCGGTGCCAATCGGCCGCGACAAAACACAAACCCTGGCTACATAGTGTTTTCTGAACTTTTGATATATACTCTTAGGGTACAAATAAACATAGGGGGGCTAATTATAGTACAGGGTGGAAATTTCCTCAAAATTAAATAATAGTACAGGGGTGAAAAAATAGATTGATTTTCCAAAATATTCTTTGTTTACTCCTGTAAGAACCAAAAGAATATGCCAAAGCCTTTGTTTGACTGTCATTAATTATTTAAAATTACATTGAAGTGATTATTATATAAAAATCAATCATTTGAAATGAAATAAAACACAATAAAGAGACCCAAATAAGAAGAGTACAGGGGGGATTTTTTCTCAAAATTTAATAAGAGTAGCCGTATGTTTATTTGGATCCCCAGAGTATGCGGCTTTCGCCTTCCTAACAGCTGATACAACTTCATTCCGTTTGTGTTTATAATTCGCCCAGACATGTGGTAGACCCGAATGCTTAGCTACACGATATAAACATTTCCTCAGCCTTATCAGTAGGCGTATCTCGTTGTGCATCAATTTAGGCTGTTTTGACCTTGACGTAATGATTTTGTTTGGTATGTGCTTTGATGCTGATTCAATTAGCTTAGCAGTGAAGTCAGAGACTATTGTATCTAAACATGGCTTATCAAAGACAGAGCCCATTGTGCGTTACTAAGGGCCACATTTAAATCCTCGTAATTGCCTTGGGGATACATCCATACACGCCTCTTGAAGCTTAGAGGCTGTAGCTTTGAAAATGCAATTTCAATCGAAATTGGACAATGGTAGCGAATTAGGTCAGGGGTTATTGGGTCTAGCACCTCACATCCTAGTACATTGATGTAGCTGCTAACAGCGAAAAAATCGATTAGGGAAGCAGACAACTCTCGGTAAAGCATGTCAGTTCATTAATAACCTGTCTTATGTTAAAATAATCAGTTATATCCTTGAAGTGACTTCGTGGAGAGTTGGTCTGGTTATCGTTAAAATCGCCAGTTATAACTAAATCTGAAGTTGACGTATCTTTTGCTTTTTCGATAGAAGCAGAAATAGTATCCCACATGTCAACAGGGCTATTAGGTGGGCGATAAAAAACACCTAATAATAATGATCTCCCATGCTTTGTAAACACTTCCGCCCAGAGGCACTCCGTGTTTGGCATTTCAAGATCATTTCTGCGCCGGAAGCCTACATTGTCCTTAATATAAATGATGACACCACCTCCCCTTGACGAGCGATCGAACCTCAATGGTTCTTGGAACCTGTGGATCAAAATATCAGATGTTAAGTCAGTGCTTTGCAGCCAAGTCTTGGTGAAAGCTAGTACATTGTAACATGATGATTCACACTGTATGATGTCTAGTTTGGGCTTTAGGCTTTGTATATTGAGATGCAAGATTTTTAATGTATTTGATGTGTTTACTAGGTTTACGTAACTTGGGCAGGGGTTAGTCTCAACATCGCCTGACACAAACAGAATCATAGTCAGGACTGTAGCTATAGGTAACAGGTAGACATCACAAGTCCTAGGTGTTAATTTAGTAAACTGTGGTAATAACGAAGATCCCTTGTTACTTGGGTGAGTTTGCCGATGAGAGAAACAGTAACGATAGTGGAGCACCAAGATTCAAGCCGAGCCCAATTCTTGATGGTTCAGTGGTAGCGTTGTATCCCACAAGTGATTTTCAACAGCGACAATTATAAAATAAAAATATCTGCCATGGGCAATATGTATCATTATTGTTACTTTTTTATGTACTTAGTCATTGTTGCAATCAAAATAAAAGGAAAACAAATCCGAGTTTGGACATTGAACTTAGAAGCGACATAGTAAACTGATAGAATTTGGGTGGTACGCTTGCAACAACTGTTCTTGCACCAGCTGTTCCAGAACTACCCCTAATCTTATGCACCAACTGTCCCCATTGCTTCGGTTTCCTATTTAAAAAGTCATTCAGTTTATTGGTCATCTCGGAACTTAGATCATGTCAAGACATTTGCTTATTGTCGAAATGAGATTATCTCTAGCCCAGAATAATAAGTGGAACAATTAAGGGTATTTTTTCTCATCTTTGAATTTATGAAATTTAATATTGCCTTAGTGAAATAATATGTAGGGAATGCCTCATAAGTGATGACACAATCCACTAATTAATATGCAATTGGCCGTCTACATGCGTCATCATTTATGGGGGCTTTCCCTTTGTATTACAGTTTTGTTTTGCACATAAAAACTGGTCCATTTGGGAATGTTCCAAGTTGGTTTTATGAAAGACTGGTAAAAAAAAAATTTACTTATCACCTGTGACAGGTAAGTTTTCCAAAACATTTTGACCCCTGCCTTTAAGGCCTTTTTAAAAAAAATATCTACCGTTATATCCTTATTGTTGAATTTTTTAATAAAATATTATACACAACTATTATATTCAGGTCTTGTATACTAAAATACTAAACAAGATTTGCTATCATCATCCATTTTGGAAGATCTGGACACCATCTTAGGTCTTGTTACAGTTAGTTATTCAGGTGAAAACGTTGGTTTTTCAAGAAACGCACAGCTTCTCATTAACACGGCCGAGGATATTTCGCATTTTAATTACCTCTCCTATTCACAATATGCACAATGTATACAGTCTCTGAAAGCTCTGAATATGGCCTTCTTTGGACAACTGCACTCAATAAAAATCTTAAAATATGACAGAGTTGATGGCTAAAAAAATGGCTCAAAATGGTCAAAATTTTCTCATTTTGGGGATAAATTTCTAATTTTCATGCATCGATAATGATAAAACTATGTTATAGGAATTCCTTATTCCCTCACTGAGGATTTTCCAGCATAAGATTATCATTCTGGCAAATAAAAAACATATGGGTTTCTTATTCATTTTTTTCCGAAGGCTTTCTCAAAGCAAATTTACACAAAAATTGTCTCATTTGTAACCTTTAAATTGTCAGGTCCCAAACAGGTCTGGATTAGTCATTGAACACTCCTATGTGACCTTGATCCCCAACTGAAATGCACTTGACAATACACAGTTTGAATCAAGACCATCAACAGATTAGTTTGGGAATATCACCATTAATGAGTATTATTCACTAAATCCACAAAATAAAACTATGGCTCAAAATAGCCATTTGGCAGAGGATATTCAATAACCTCGGATATGACTTTTTAATAAGAAACGTGACCTTAGATATTGTTCATATGGCCTGTCCACTTCATTTTTTTCCCCACATTCTAGTTTCCAAAGAGAAATGCCAAGAACACGAATGAGAAACTGGTTTTGTTGACTTTCAAAGTACAAAAATGTAGATGGAATAAAAATTGTTAAAGTGGTTCATGCTTTTATCTAAACCATGGTCTGACCTGAAGACAGGAGATCAGCACCAAATGAATCAAAACTCACTGGAGGTGCCATGTATGGGTTGAGGTCACTGGGATGTCATCACTCAAATACTCCTCATACTCACTTCACTTAAAAACATTTCAATGGGCCACATCCTTGATAAATTACCTCAAAATTTGCAATTAATTCCAAGTTTGTGCTGTTATTGCAAAATTTTATAAATCCAGCCCAGAATAAAGTATCCTAATGATAGGCTGACTGTCCAACATTGGGAAAATAAATAAGCATGTATATGGACCCAACTAAGAATCATATGCCCTCAAATTAATAATAGTACAGGAATGATTATTTGGAACACATGAGTACATTACAAAGACAACACAGTTACTTCTCTGGATTCACAAAAGAAAATGTTTCCTTTTTTGCTGAGAGCATACACATGTGGTGAAATCAACTCTCACAGATACCTTTTAGTTTAGAGCAGTAAAACCTTTCAGAATTATTGTCAACAGATATTTATTTATTGGTGTTTAAGGTCACATACTTATGCACAATGGCTAATCGTGACACTTTTACGGGTGGTGGAAGCCGGAATACCCGGAGACAACCACCGAGCATTGAGGAGCAACTGTCAGCTCCTCAGCATTCTAACTCTGTTCAAGCTCCGCTCAAGTAGGGTTACAGAGGTTGAAGACATGTTCATCATCAACGCGCAGTATGCCTTAGTACACGGCGTCATCGTGCCCCCATGTAGGCAACCGGGATAAAGTGCCTTTCCCAAGGACATAATGCGGGTCATCATTGCTGATGAAACAGTAAAATATTATTGTTTATTGATGTGCAACATGACATTGTGTAAAAGTGATGGAATTATTTAATCTGGTTGGAGTAACTGACTTTGGATCTACTTGGAAAACATTTGCATTAAAATTTAACCCCTCAGACACATTTCAGTTCAGTGTATTGAAACCTTAAAGAATTATAGTGTACAGATTTCTATTTTTTATGTTCTGTTTGTGTATAGATGAACTTGAATATCAGTACTGCTTTCCTGAATAATGTTGCAGTCTGAATATACTGACCATCCAATTGTGGATGGTCACTACATGTACATTCAGACTGCTTAGCTCTCATATAACAGTTTGAACACTGAGGAGATCCTCAAGAATGGAATATCTAAAAACATTGAAGTTCAAGGTGACATCAAACAAATATAGATTTTGTTGATATGTGTCTGTTCATATTTTCTTTAGCACAGGCTACATCCTGTAGTTCTTGTCTGATCATAGCAAAATTTCATATGCAGGTTTAAGGTCATGTCTAGATGAGAATGCCCCCCTTTTGTCGCGATCAGTCAACCGTGATGGCTGCGAGAGCCTGAAACCCAAAAACCTTTAGCACAGTCTACAGGTTGTATTTTTATGAAGGGATTTCATTGTTACTTGGTAGGGTGACTTTGTATACTGACTAGATGAGATCATCCCCTTTTGATCGTGATTGGTCAACCATGATGGCTACGCAGGCCCAAAGCTCGAAAACCTTTATCTACAGTCTACAGGGCGTATTTATGAAGGAATTTTATTGTAAATTTGTAATGATTGATTTTCTAATGGAAGAAATTTTCTATGCAGGGATTGAAAATAACTAAATTTGAACCATTATCAGTCAATGTATATCTCTTTTAACTGCTGGAGTGTAAGAAGCTGCTATCATAGCTCCACTGAAAAGTGCTAGAAGCTACTTTAGTTGCTTTACACTGAATGCATCAGCTTGGTGTTTTTATAGCAGTAGAAGAAAATTATCAGTATGAAATTGTTTTGTTGCAATTTATTGGAGAGTGTCAATGGTCACTCTCCAATAAATTGTAACATAATTATTTATGATCAATGTCATGTTATACTAAAGGCTTCACTTGCTATTAGCATCATATCTTAAAAAAAATACTGATATTTCAAATCGCCTTTAAAGCAAGAGGCCCCACAGGGCCTGAAGCACTCACCTTGAACAGAACCCAAGTCCAAGAATGAATCTACATTAAGCAATCAATCTCTATAGGATTCAATTTCATTGTCAATCCCTGAGCCTAAAAATAGTCCCAAGCATCTTGCCTTTTCTTCAATAAATCACAATGTAAAAAGTGGAGCTCCCATGGAGCCCTGTGATACAACCTATGTGAATTAATCTTAGCTACACACCTCTGGAGGGTACTTCATGAAAAAATTTCTAATTCTTCTGCTACATGGCCAAAGTCCGGCTCCCATAGGGTGCCCAAATATTAACCCAGGTACTCGATTTTAACAAACTTGAATCTCACCCACAAGAGATGTTGTATACCAAGTATGAAAGCACTTTGATAAGTTGATGTGAAGAAGAAGATTTTTAAGAAATTTCCTAATATTGCACTTAGTTAAAATTTGGGCTACCATAGGGAACCCAAATTTTAAGCCAGGGTCCCGATTTGTGAACAAACTTAAATCTGACTCCTCTAGAGATGTTGTTAACCAGCTATGAAAGAATTCTGGCAGGTGAATCTGAAGAAGATTTTTGAAGAAATTCCCTCATATTGCACTGAGTTAAAATTCGGGTTCCCATAGGGAGCCCAAATATTAACCCAGGCACTTGATTTGGACAAACTTGAATCTGCACCTTCAGAGATATATAACAAATATGAAAGCATTTTGACTGGTGGATCTGAAGAAGATTTTTAAAGAAATTTCCTCATATTGCACTGAGTTAAAATTCTGGTTCCCATAGGGAACTGGGGTGGGGGAGTAGGGGAGACATACTTAGCTCATTTAAAAAAATGTTAAAACTTTTGCAACGTTTTCAAGTTCAGTTCACATGTAATGTTTCATTTAGGGAAGTTTTATTTCCTATATTTGACATTATTTGTGATGTACATTGGAATTTGCTACAAGATATGCTTTCCGCAAATGATAATCCAGTCATAACTCGCATCACCAACAAATCACTCTTCCACCTTCACTTTTTCACATATTCAATTTGAAGCCCTTCATAATTTGCACACTCTCGCATTATGCAGACCCTCTGACTATCAGAACACATCCAAACCATATTCCCAACAGAACGCTCCAACAATCGTTACACCTATTAAACTGGACACAAAAGCTTCACTCTCAGCAATCATTATATCATTTATAATAATTATTTATACTCTGATATCTCTCTTCAAACGCTACTAAATTTTCCCAACAAGTAAACATGACTCACTCTACTTTTCAAAAATAAGGGCAGGGCAGGGCAGGGCTGGTAGTGGGGGAGGGGGGGGGGGTGGTGATCATCCTTTTAACCCTTTACTTGGCATGAAAATTAGACAACACTTGCAAACAAAATTGTTGAATAACTGATTTTTTTTTCATTTTTTGTCTCAAAAACATAGGTTATGACTCCTCATTGGAAAGAACTCGATTAGCCCCTTCCAAAGAGGGGTCAAAACCTATGTTTTTCAGATAAAATATGAAAAAATAATATGAATTAATTGGCGATTTTTTATGAAGAGCGCAGGATGGTTTGGGCCATTACATTTGGTAAAGGGTTAAAACTGGTTTTTATTTTCTCTTTTCAACTGGCTTTGTCAAAACAGACTTGAGCACAGAAACAATAAAAAGCAAATTCTTTACGTTTTTATGTTTTATTTTATTGAAGTGAGAACCAATGCTATACTGGTAAGGATGTACATTAGAACCACTTTCTAAAGAAGCTTTTTCCGTTGTTTTCATACAAAGAAGAGCTCATGGCACATCTTTAATTTATAACATACTTCATAAGGCGTAATAATAAACTGTAAATACACGTTTGTAAATACATGTAGAAAATTTTAAATTGTGTTTTTGATAAGGAACTTACATTGCATTTTGGGGGGAAAAGTACATGCATGAGGTTTAAAGAATAAATATGCTGTTCAGAATTTTTTTTATTTTCTTGGTACCAATACAACATTAGTTCACATCAGAACTTTTGAAGTGAATGAAAAATAACATGTTTATAATATTTCTTCTTTTCAGATCATCTGACTGCTTAGCTAGATTTTTTTTGGCATTGAGTAAGTCAGAGAGAGAATATGCCAATTCACTTGAAAATTCCATCAAGGACTTTTTCAAATTTCAGCGTCCAGGTAAGTTTAGTCTTATTATATACTACTCAAAGTTTGCCATCCATCTAACTACCTGTTTTATGTTTTTGTTGAAATATTGTTATGAAAAATGTTTATATTTGTTATTTAATTATATCTTTAATGATTTAAGTAGAGAAAGTAAGATTTTGTTTGAGTTTGACATTATTTTTTAGCTTTTGAATACGATAACCATGGAAAAAGGATATTATTGGTAAAAAAGGACATTTTTCAAATATGCCAAAAAGTTAACAGAGCGAACTGGTGTGGGTTCAGTATCGAGTATGAGACCCATTACGGTTAAATACAGTTTGACAATTCCTTCTCATGCTCCCAATCAGGTTCCGGATGGTTCTATGTGGGATGTTGTTCCATTCTTAGACCAGCATGGCACCAAGCTCCTGAACACTTCTTGGTTGGACTGGATGGGCTGAAATTGCAAGGCTGTAACTCATTCCAGACATGTTCGATTGGATTGAGGTCATAGGATCTTGCTGGCCAGTCCATATGCTCAATGCCCTTCCTCTGTCGGTACTCCCCGACAGCATGAGCAACATGAGGACGGGCATTATTGTCCATCAGAATGAATCTATTGTAACAGGAAAGCCTAACCAATTCCCGTAATTACCGAATACAATTAGACCTGGGGTTCTAGTTGTGAAAAATAAAAATAATTTAAACACAGGAGAACATATGACGTGATTTTATTCCGATGGAAAACGAACAAATAAACAAACTTAAAAAGAACAAAACAAAAATGGATATTCAAACAAAAGATTAACAAAAAATATGGATGAATGAAACCATGGCCCCTTTCATTGGCCTATGCCTGACTGCATCCTGACACTGCACCATAACCTAAATATTGTACGGATCACCATGGTGGGTCGAGTTAACAAGGTTCCCAATGGCGAGGGACACTTAGCCGATACTAATATCTTTCGGGATTTATATTTCGCCAGACCTGCAGCAGATAAATCAAATTCATTGCAAGTTCACTGAACAGGCTTAACTAATCGGGGACGTTTCCCTAATACCCTTTTACGGGAGATCAGCTAGTTTACCAACCTGCAATAGGTCTAGCAAAATAAAGCAGCACAGTTAATTAAAACTTTATCGCCGCAGAAGTGGGGGCCGAAGACCAGTAACGAGCGACTTTTATAGGAAGCTTCCCACAACACAACCAAGGAAATCGTGCCAGATGTAGGTGAAGCGTACTGATCAAAAATATTACTCTCGCTTATCACGAGATGACCCAATAACAGTACCTGTAATTGGTTTGACACTGGCAAATTAATAACCCTATAGTGCAGTCCAGCATAAGCCAGCCAACTGGGCCGTATAAACCGATTAACCCTGTTACATTATCACCCACTGCATCTGCATACAATCTGACGTGGGCATCCAAGATCTCATCAATATACCACTGTGCAGTCAATGTACCATGGTCAAGGACATAGAGCTCTGTACGTCCATCCCAGCTGATGCCGCACCAGATCATTATAGACCCTCCACCATTTCGGTGATGCTCAGCAATGTTGGCTGCATGGAATCGCTCTCCTGTTCTTCTCCATACCCTAGGACACCCATCTGTGTAGTATAGGCATTACCAGAGAGGTTGGGCAGGGGGGAGCCTTTACTCCCATTACCCTCTATTGTTGTCCAGCCCTCTGGTGGTTGGCGTCAGAATAGCTCCAAAATAACACTGAGGCTATGGGGAAAATTCGACATCTTCACAAAAAACAAAACGTTTTTACAAAGATTCAGTACAAAAAATAAAAATCACTCCCAGTATGCGATAAATCGGGCAGAATGTAAAAACTAGAGTCGAAAGTACCTTCTTTAGTTCGTATGTTTAAGCTAATAAACATGGAAATAAAAACGATGCATATTCCCTAAATTCGTGTATATTTCTCGCACTTTACCTCACTGAGCACGATAGTTATATTGCATAATTCGGTCTTGATTTGTACAGCCAAATGCTTTCAAACATCTAAAATACAGTTGCAAGTTGTAGAAAAAAGATTAGTCTTGCCGTACGCTACAATTAGGACTCGCTCGCGCTCGCTCTCAGACATACAAACAGTGAAACACATTCGTAAAAGTACACATCGCATTCAGAACTAACACCCCTGAGCCCGAATAAGCAAGTCTCCCCCTTTTATTGGAAGATACACCCATAAAATAAAAATGGGTGGGCCCTAGCTGTGAAACAGATAATGTAATTTGTGAAATATACATTATGTTTTTTTACCTTAAGTGGTATTCTTGCTACATGTAACTTTGAAACAGGTTCGTCAACAAATCTGCATTGAATTCCACAATTTCCAAACCTCCAGGAATTTGATTATATTATGATCTCCAGTTTGTCTTTCATGTTTCTGTAATTTTTATTTACTCCAGAATTTTATTATATATATTCACGTGACAAGCTAATCCATTAGCTACTCATCCCTTGTTATGCCAGGCTAGGTGGTTTATGGAAAATGTTCTCTTTCCTCTGAAAATATCTACAGCTGATTAACCCTTTACCTAACATGAAAAGCAGCTTGATGAGCTTGTTCCAAAGAGGGCTCATAACCAATGTTTTTGATACAAAAAATGAAAAAAAAATAAAGAAAATTAATTGCCAATTTTTGTGAATAGCTCTGGCCGGTTTGGCTGTTACATTAGGTAAAGGGTTAAGAAAAATGATATGAATGAAATAGGTTCTACTAATCAGAAATTAGTTTCAATCTCACAAGACAAACCTGATAAAGAGTAATCAAAAGATTGATTCTCAAGAGCTGAATACCGCCTGTGACTAACTTGGTTTAGTAAAATAAATGAAAGTGTCAATGACACTGTAGCTCAACTTGTCAAGACAAAGACATGCACATGTATAGTATGTGACACAGCAATGACAAACATCTAGGTAATGACCTGATAACAAAGGTACATATAAAGTATTGTAATGGTCTGTACATAAATACTGACCGTTGCCTGTAACAAATGTATAGGTAAAGTATTGTAAAGGTGGGTGACAGTCAGATGCTAAACTAGAAAAGAAATCTTTGAGTCCCAGAGTGGGTCTGACTGAACCCCAAAATATTTGTTCTCATAGCACAGTGATAACAAAGGCACCCCAAAACACACTTGTTCCTGTCCCAAGGTGAAAACAAAGGTACCCAAGAAGTTTTGTGAAGATCAATTCATAAATACGAGCTGTATAGAACTTGTGACAAAAAACTGATTGGACCTAATTTTGGTACAAAATGGCCACTGGCAGCCATCTTGAATTTTGGACCGTACCCAGAAACACTCATTCTCGTCCCAAGGTGATAACAAAGGTACCCAAGAAGTTTTGTGAAGATCGGTTCATAAATACAGCCTCTACCCTGAGCCGTATTGACATGTGTGCTCACATTGTGCAAGTAGCACTGAATAAGTCAAAGTTCATCTAATTTGCATAATTTCTGCACGAAAAAAAACCCCTTAGAATATGTGATGTATTCCATGTTACTAAACATTCATACAAAAATTTATTCAAATCAGAACTTTCATACAGAAGTTCTGTACAAAAGACTGATTGCACTAATTTTGGTACAAAATGGCTGCTGGTGGCCATCTTGAATTTTGGACCACACCCAAAAACACTCGCTCTCATCCCACGGTGATAACAAAGGTACCCAACAAGGTTCGTAAAGATTGGTTCATAAATATGGCCTCTAGTCTGAGCTGTATAGAAGTTGTGTACACAAAACTGATTAGACCTAATTTCGGTACAAAATGGCCACTGGCAGCCATCTTGAATTTTAGACCGCACCCAGAAACACTCGTTCTCGTCCCAAAGTGAGAACAAAGGTACCCAAGACATTTCGTGAAGATCAGTTCATAAATACAGACTCAAGTCTGAGCCGTATTGACATGTGTACTTAATGTGTGTAAGTCGCACTGAAATATCAAAGTTCATCTAATTTGCATAATTTCTGCACGAGAAAAAAACCCGTATTATATGTGATGTATCCCATGGTACTAAACATTCACACAAAAAATTATTCAAATCAGCGCTTTCATATGGAAGTTCTGTGCAAAAATCTGATTGCACCTAATTTTGTACAAAATGGCTGCCATCGGCCATCTTGAATTTCGGACCGGACCCAAAAACACTCGTTCTCGTCCCACGGTGATACCAAAGGTACCCAAGAAGTTTCGTAAAGATCGGTTCATAAATACGGCCTCTAGCCCGAGCCGTATTGGCATTTGCACTTACAGTGCTGAAATTAACACCAAAAAACATCAAAATTAGTCTTAATTTGCACAATTTACGCACAAGAAAAAAACCCGTATTATATGTGATGTACCCCATGGTACTAAACATTCATACAAAAAATTATTCAAATCAGAGCTTTCGTATGGAAGTTCTGTACAAAAAACAGATTTCTGCATCATCGGTACAAAATGGCGGCTGGCAGCCATCTTGAATTTCAGACCGCACCCAAAAACACTCGTTCTCGTCCCACGGCCATAACAAAGGTACCCAAGAAGTTTCGTAAAGATCGGTTCATAAATACGACCTCTAGCCCGAGCCATAGCCAATTGTTGACGTACGGACAGACGGACGACGGGCCATGACAATAGCTCAAATTTGACTTCGTCAAAGTTGAGCTAAAAATGAATAAAAGATTTGTTTGCATAAACTTTCCTGAGATTATAAGTGTGAGACTTCGCAATATTTTCAGTATCTTGCACTGTAACATGCCATTAACATGGTGCATAAATCAAGTTGACATATATATGAAATGAACTCAAAAGAGCACACACCACCTTCCACTGCTTTGAATGTGCTATGCTGAAGATTTTGACGAAACAAACCTAATACCACACAGATGAATAGGTTTTGCCCAGCTGCTGAACAATGACTCTCAGATGAGCAAAACCTGCACACCTGACTCATCATCCCCGATCCTCAAGAATCCTCAAGAATGCAGATACTAATTCTGTCTCTGATTTTTGCACTTCTCCTAGTCCCCTCTCAATCCTCCATTACAGTACTAACTGTTCATCATTTGCTTTTTCCCTCATCCAACTAAGCCTCCTCTTTGAAGTCTCCATTTTCTCCAGGAATTGTATTGTTCAGTTTATGTAAAATGAGATCCCCTTCAAAGAGATTATTTCAGGGTCCTCATTTCCTAAACCATAAATTTTTGAACCTTTGCAATTAGAGGGGTTATAAGCTATGGTTCGCCCCCCCCCCCCCCCCTCCCCAAGACTTTGGGGGGATTTTTCAGAAAAATAATTATAGTGTCATCTTCTGCTCCTATTTGGTAAAGGTGAACATAAGGTATAGAGGTTTTAACATTGCCAAACTTGACACTAGACTCACATTTCTTATCAACCTACCTTACAGTTGTTTGCTACAGGCTTGCACTACAGTGGAAGACCTTAACACGGATAAAATTCTCTCTATTTTAATCTTTCCCAAGAGATTTGGGAAAGAAAAGTGGTGTAAAAACACCACGAAAAAAATAAGCCAAAACTGGGTTGAGCGCCATCGGCGCACACCCAGTAGGGAACGCTCTTCTCTTAGTACAATTCCACGACTTCCATTGTGCAAAGCAGTCATCAAACCATTCTTTTTTTGTCCGCTCCACGTGAAGGACGTGCTGCCATTTGCATTATGAAACAGTGATAATGGTTTCCTGTGATTGGAATTATGGATCTGAGGATCGTATAATAACAGGACTGTGTTTTATATATTCTCGTTAACAGGGCTCGATTTAACTGGATTAGCATAGCACTTTGCTCTCCAATTTCTGAATTTTGCTATTCAAGATTTATTAGTTTCAAGTGCTTTTGGATCAACTGCTAATCAATTTTCCAGGGTGAATAGTAAATTGCTATTCAAAATATTCAGATTAAATCAAGCCCTGGTTAATATTTTCAGCCACATTTTCATTAAATTTTATATAATTTCCGTGTCTCGTGCAAATTTCATGTACTGTGCGGTTTGGACATAAAAATTTTCGGTTGATAAATTTTATTATTATTATTGGAGTTAGGTGTCAATGAGGGACTGTATGGACAGGATTTCTTCACTCTGTTGAGGGCTGAATTTCTTGTTTTTTAGATTCCTGTCGGCCCTCTGGGTTCTGTTGTGTTCCCGCCAGTTCTTTTTTTCTGCCACCTTTCTCTCATAGTTGGGGGTGTTCTACTTTCTGTATCTGTTGAGTTCACCTTTTTCTTCTACTGCTCTCACCTCTGTTATGTCCAGTACGGTTCCTTTAGGGCAATGCCTTTTGGTGCATTCTGGTGGGCGTTCCTCCTGCACCTGCGGGACGGGGGGAACGCTGACATTTTGGGGCCTCCCAACATGACCACGTCTGGTGAGAGCTATACCCCCTCCGTGGGGGATGTGCAGTTTTTTTACTGTGGTTGATACTGCAGGAGCTGTTGAGATGTCTGGTGAAGAGATGCCTGGTTCCGGGACTATGCGCCCTCTCCAGTCGACATCTGAGGCTGTCACTAGGGTTGTGACTCCTCCGTTGGAGGCTGGGCTCAATTGCTGTCTCCCCTTTTCCGCCAGTTTCAACAGCTCCCGTCGTATCTGCTGCTACTGTTCCGTCTACATCATCGGTCACCGTTTTAGCCGGCCTCGGCTTATCCCTGCAGGGGTCTGCAGCGATGTTTGTAGCGTGGATGTGGGGTATCGGCCTCAGCCTTCCCTGACTTCAACTTGGCGAAGTCGGAAGTGGCTGCCGACCGAACCCCCTGCTGTGTCTTCTCAGCTGTTGAGCACAGCAGTTTTATCCCTGTGGGGATCTGCTGAGGTGTCTGGTAGTGCAGATGTGGGGTATCGGCCTCAGCCTTCCCTGACTTCAACTCGGCGAAGTTGGAAGTGGCTGCCAACTGAACCCCCTGTTGTGTCCTCTCAGCCGTTGAGCACAGCAGTTTTATCCCTGCAGGGGTCTGCAGAGATATCTGGTAGTGTAGACGTTGGGTATTGGCCTCAGCCTTCCCTGACTTCAACTTGGCGAAGTCAGAAGGGGCTGCCGGCCGAACCCTCTACTGTGGTCTCTCAGCCATCGAGTACCTCAGTTTTTCTCATTGGATTCGGATGTTCATGGTGGGGTCACCATGAGCTCCGTGGCGTTTCCGTCCATGCACTCTGGTCCCATGGCCAGTGTTGCGTGACCAATGCTTTTTGTGCAGCCTGAACCTTCTGTCCCGTAGAGGTCTGTCGCGACTCTCCTGAGTTTCCGCTCTGTTGATCCTTGGGGTATGTCATACCCCAATACACATCTGCCTTCAGATGTTTTCGGCTGCAGCCTGTCGCCCCGCGTTGGGTGTATTTAAGGATCGTGACCCTGGTAAAATGAGTCAGGAGTGAAGCCACTTTGTCGATTCGTTCCCACGTCGTACCGTTCCGACAGTCAGTGAGCTTAGGGAGTCCCACTCCTTGCTCACTTAGGTTCTGTCCAAGAGCCTTTTCCATTGCTTCCAGCGAGGCTACAAGTGGTTTCCGGGTGTCCCCCCCCCCCCCCCCCCCTGTGGCACCGCCTCCCGGGATTTGAAACAGGCCGATTTCTGATCCCCCTGGTGTGCCTTCACCATGGGAGGCGTCAGCTGGTTTGGCCATGATGGGCTATGTGTCTTCCGACTCATGGGATGAGTCCGACATACCTGACATCGAGAGCTAACAGTCTTCTGACTTGGGGGCAGCTCTTGACTTTGTGTTTGGGTTCCTTCCAGATCTCAAACGTCAAATCAACCGACAGTGTCAACCCGTTTTGGTTAGAGATGAAGGTCACATAGGCTTGTTGAATGTGTAACCCAGACTGTACTGTTGGCTGATTTTACACAGTTGAGAAATGGGCCATGTTTTTTATGAACTTTCTTCATTGTGCCTCCTTGAAAAATTGAATAAGAAAACCACCCTTTTTTATCTTGATTAGTTTTGAGTTGCCGATGCTATAAAACAATTGAGGAACAATGAAACTCCTATAACAGTTTTCTCACAGTGCATTCACAAAATTGGGAGCTTTTGCCCCCTAATGAGTGAATTTTGACAACTTTACATGTAGTCGGGCATCTAGGTACAACCCCTATGGGAACCCCCAGGACCAAACGAGACCGTTTTTTTCAGGTACCTGGATATCTTGAAAGTAGATTTTCAGATGTTAACAAGAATTCATCCTGGCCGGATATGACGTAATCTAAGATGGTACCCATAGGGATGGGTCAGTTTCGCTATTTTACACCATCACTAATTTTTCTTGATGGTATTCTCATCGTTCGAGCAATTTGAGATAGCAAGCCTGCAGTAGTGCTACATGTCATTAGTAATGGTAAAAGGATGGAAGAGGACTATTAGTTTGGGTGACTACAGTAGAAGTTAATCACAGGCCAGATGATAGCGATATTAGACAAGTCAGCAGTAGCGGTCTTGGAGCCATAGAGATCATGGAGAGGTCTGAGTACATGGAACTGAACACTGACACTAGGAACCATAACTGTCTTCAGATAGATATCTTCTATTAAGTATCCTCAAAAGGTATCCTCCAAAGGTATCCTTCAGTACTACATCACCATGTCATAGGTATCCTCTAATACCCTGATGAGGATAATAGTCAAAAGAGGAGTCACTCGTTCGAGTAAATACTCTGTCTTATTTTCTTGGTTAGTTTCAAGCCATTCAAGCAATGCCTGTTCCAGTTGCTACTTGATAGCTTATTTGCTGGATCAGATTTGAGCCACTGGAGCAATATCTGTTTCTGCTCGATTGTCGCTTGGCCTTGGGAATCATATAGGATTTTGTTATACACAGGGGAGATAACTCTGGTTGGATATGCACATATGGGAAATGAAGCAATCTGACTGGTGATTATAAGACTTGGTTGAGGTCAGAGGCTGGGACAGAGACAACTGAGACTAGGTAGGCAGCTAATAGTCAGAATAGGGTCATTTACAGACAAAACAGATAGAAACCGAGGATTCCAAAGAAATCTGAACTAGATGTCCATTACATAAGCGAGATAATTGGAGCAGTGTGGTCACCTTGGTGGCCATCTTGTTTTTCACATTGACTTTCGATGGTGCATGTTCACGCTGGATATTATTGTAGAATAATTCGCGATCAATTAACATCTAAAAGTTTACAGGTTTCTTATTTTTTATCATGATTCTATAAGTTTTTTGCGAAAAAGTTTCGAAAAACTCGATTTTCTTCTATTTTGAGGCATTTTTCTGGTGGCCATCTTGGATATTCACTTACTTGATTGGTTTATCATATGCAGAAAAAGTATCCAAAATACTAAACAGTTGATTCCTGTGCCCTGTATCAAACAGTTTTTCTCCAACCATCATATAACTTGAGATAGTGTAAACTTGTCGATTCCATCAGTGGGATAACTGAAAACGGGTGGTTGCACTGGTGGCCATCTTGTTTTCCACATTGGCTTTGTGAAAAAAGTGTCAAAAAACTCAATTTCCGTCTATTTTGAGTCATATTTTGATGGCCATCTTGGATTTTCACTTGCTTGATTGATATTATTATATGGGGAATGGTATCAGAAATACAAATGAGTTAATTCCCGTTCCTTATCTCATATAGTTTTTCCGTAATGGAGAAAAATTAGTGATGGTGTAAAATCACGAAATTGAGCCACCCTCATGGGTGCCATCTTGGGTTACGTCATATCTGGCCAGGATGATTTCTTGTTAACATCTGAAAATCTACTCTCGAGATGTCCAGGTACTTGAAAAAAAACGGTCCTGGGGTGGGGGCCCATAGGGGGTGTACCTAGCTGCCTGACTAATGGTTTTCAAGTAATTAACTGCGTCATTCTGGCAAGTGTATATCAATGATATATTAAGTGTGATATAATTGCTGGGTTGCCCAGAAAGAGACCTTTTTGAAAATGTATAACTCTGTGCAGTTTTGATGTAAGGGAGATAGCTCAAAGGGAAATTGTTTCAGACTACAAAATTGGACAAATCTGATCCTTGGTAAAAACATGCATTTTCAACAGAATAACTGTAACGAGACCTGTAGGCTCCTCATAACAGGACTTAAAATCTGTTCCATTTTGTGCGAATCAGTCTTAATTACAACCAGAAATAAAATAATTCTGAAAATAAAATTAATATAACAATAACATGCATTACAGTTCATTAACTCCTTACTAGCCCACCGTCTGCTTCCGGCCATGGCAATAATAGTAATAATATGATTCTGTTAGGCGTCCTGGTTTATAAACAGATCTTGAGGACTGAATAACAACCCTCTGGCTTATTAACAGCCCTCGACTTCATCTCGGGCCAGTAATATACCCTCGGGCTGTTATTCATTTCTTTATAATAAACCGTAGCACCCTCCAAACTCATGTTATTATTATATTAACAGCCCGGGAGGAATGAATAACAGCCTGAGGGTTTATTACCAGCCTGAGATGAAGTTGAGGGCCATAAAGAAGCCAGAGGTATGTTATTCAGTCCTCAAGGGCCGTTACTAAGCTGGGATGCCCATCAGATTCATATTAATACTATTATTACCTTGACCGGAAACAGGTGTCAGACTGTTAATCAATTTTGTTTTCATTAATCGCCTCAACTCACTTCTGGTTGCATGACGTTATGAATTACTGAGTTTTTAGTTTTACCGCCCTGCTAAACTCTGTTAATATACTACAGAATGCCACTAAAGTGGTAATAATTATTTTTTAATTTTGACTTCTTTTGAAATAATGATGGAAACAACCTACAGCACGAATATTAAGAGACAAAAATTACAAACACTTACGAACTTGCTTAGACAATTATTAAACAACAAATAAAATAAAAATTCCTGCCAATTATACATGCTAACATCTTGAACAGAGAGTTGTTAACCCTTTACCCAATGCAGACGATATCAAAATTTATCATTTTAAATATCATTTTTTCAAAGAGCTCGTTCCAACAAGGGGTCACATGATATGGTTTTGTTGAAATTTTATGAAAAATATTATTTTTTCAACTGCTGAATGTGCATATCACGCAGGCGGATGCGGGCGATTCGTTGGGTAAAGGGTTAATAAATGTACTTGTATTGTAGTCTTTGCAATAGTCACAAACCAATCAACTATGATAAACATGTCTGTGGAAGATCATTGTATTTAGGATGAAGTTATATAATAAATATTACTGAAGGAACTGTACACCGAAATTGCATATTACAGGGGCAGATGAGGGCGATTCGTTGGGTAAAGGGTTAAAACACTTCCTATGCAGATCATCAGGGAAGTCAAACACAAAGGGTCGAAAAAGGGCAAAATTTAATTTAATTTCATGAATTTGAAATCATGGCAAGTAGTAGTACTGGTGTCCCCAAAACAGAGATGAAAACATTTTGAACATTAGACGTTGAATACCGGACATATGATGTGAATATCATCAGGACTATCAGTCTTACATTTTTGTGTCGACATTCTCTTTTCACCTCTTCTTCAGCATACACCAATTTTTAACAAATAATCACAATACACACCACACTTGGCTGCCAAAATTAGCTTGATCAACTTGGTCATGTTTCATTGGGTGATTTCTGGAAATTTGCTTCGCTATTTAAAAACAATCCAGTTATTATTATTACAGTAGAACCTGTCTTGAGAGACAACCCCTTGTGCCAAGCAAAAGTGGTCTCTCATTAGAGGGTTGAGGTTTTCAGTGAATGACCAACCAGAGAATATTTGTTGCAGAAATGGAGAAGAATTGATTTTTCAACTTTTTTTTGTAAAAATAAGTTTACCAGGGTATTTTAGTTTGCTTAATCCTCTTTGATTTTGTCACACGTGAGCGAATAATGGACATGAACTGTTTGTTTTTTTACAATAATCTTGATAAAAATTTCTCATACTTCAAAAGTTATACAAATGAATAACATTTTAATTGAAAGCCAATTAATATAGTTTTCAGACAATCTACAGTGAAAGATATTTGTCATACATGTGTATGATTTTTAAGGTTTCAGGGGACAATTGTCCTGACAATTTTGCTGTTGGGCAGATGTCCTGGTTACATTTTTAAACTATTGATTTCTGTACACAAATTGATTTTCTGGTCTCTCAAAACAGGTTTAAAACAGTTTTTGCCACAGTTTTGCAGTCTCTCAAGACATGTGGTCTCTCATGACAGGTGGTCTCTCATGACTGGTCAGTTGTAGAGTGAAACCAATCGGTGCCTGGCCACAGTGGTCTCTCAAGACAGGTGATATCTCAAGACAGTGGTCTCTCAAGACAGGTTTTACTGAATAACGGACATGTTAACCGTCCCAGAATGCCTGGGAATTCCTGGTAATTCAGCATTGTTCCAGGTGCCCCGGAAAAAGATCTCCTTGGGCTGAAAATCCTGGAAAATATCAATCAAAACATTTGGCAGTTTTGAAATGAATCAATGGTCAATTTGCAATCAGTTTCAAAAGATTTATAGTGTTAACATTACCCTGTTCAAAAATCATTAAAATAATCGTAAAATTCATTAATAAAAGCAAAAAATCATGTTTGTACCTTTTTTAAAGTGTACAAAATCCTACACCTCATCCAAGCATCCGAAGGATGTGCTGGATGTGGGAGATTCTTTGAATACAAGCCTGTAGGCTTGGAGGATGTAGCACCCACCCTATGTTTCTTTCAACCATATGTGAACAATATATCTTCTTGCCACACCCTAGTAGGCAGCGTCTGCTTCATCATTGAATATGGTATGCTTTAAAGAGACACTTCTCCACACCTGAGTATTGCCTTTATAGTGTGCGTCTCTTTTGTTCTTTTGTTTCTTTGAAATGAGGTGGGACGACTATCTTGCGTGAGACAATATGCCAGTGTTACATCCGACAAAGCCGGAAGGCTTTATGGAAAAGAATCCATCTCGATCAGCTGTTCACATTGTGCCAATTTGTCATGTCCCAGTTTCAAACACCTGATCACCAACAACTTCAGATGTTTGGTTTGTAACGGACAATTCCCCTTTAATAGTGTTCCATTTACAATTTTCATGCATTTGAAGAAGGATGCCCAAGTTTTGCATTTCAAACTGCAACACTGTGTTTGAACATTGAAAAGAGAACGTAAATCACAATTGAGTTGATGGGTGCTGCCATTTTTAACTTTGAATTCTTGGAGATACTGGGGAAGTTCCTTTGATCTATTTCCAGTGATAAAAATATCTGTCTGGGAATCACATCCCTCTTTCATGTTAAATCTTTGAATCAAACTAGCCAGTGTTTGGGGAAGTTGAACTGATGACAACTCTAGTTTAATTCTAAGTTAAAGGCCTCTTTTGGAAGTGTTTTTATTTTATTAGCTCACCGAAGGGAGCTAAACTTATCACTTTCCGTCCGTCGTCGTCGTCCGTCCGGCGTGGTGAACATTTTTCAAACGACTTCTCCTCTGAAACCGCTAGGTCGATTTGCTCGAAACTTGGTATGGATGTTCATTACCATATGTCAGTTCAAGTTTGTTCAAATGAAATGGCCACATCCCTTGGGGGCTCTGTATGGGGCATAAACGTGATAGCACCATATGAATTATAGAAAGTTTATTAAAAAGTCTTCTCCAGAACCAGTGGGCAGAATCTTTTGATACTTGGTATGCAGCATCTTGGTATGGGTCTGATTCAAGTTTGTTCAAATCGGCCCCCTGGATTCATATTTGGGCTCACTATAGAAGCCCAAATTTGAACTTAGTGCATTTCAGGCAAATTTCTTAAAAAATCTTCTTTTCTAGATCCAGCAGGCAGAATCTTTTGATATTTGGTATGCAACATTGTGGGGTGGTTCTGATTCAAGTTTGTTCAAATCGGCCCCCTGGATTCACATTTGGGCTCAATATAGAACCCCAAATTCGAACTTAGTGCATTTGAGACAAATTTCTTAAAAAACTTTCTTCTCAAGATCCAGCATACAGAATCTTTTGATATTTGGTATGCATCATTGTGGGGTGGATCTGATTCAAGTTTGTTCAAATCGGCCCCCAGGATTCACATTTGGGCTCAGTATAGAAGCCTGAATTCGAATTTAGTGCATTTCAGGCAAATTTCTTAAAAAATCTTCTCCAGATCCAGCAGGCAGAATCTTTTGATATTTGGTATGCAACATTGTGGGGTGGATCTGATTCAAGTTTGTTCAAATCGGCCCCCTGGATTCATATTTGGGCTCACTATAGAAGCTCAAATTCGAACTTAGTGCATTTCAGGCAAATTTCTTAAAAAATCTTCTTCTCCAGATCCAGCAGGAAGAATCTTTTGATATTTGGTATGCAACATTGTGGGGTGGATCTGATTCAAGTTTGTTCAAATCGGCCCCCCTGGGTTCATACTTGGGCTCAGTATAGGAGCCCAAATTTGAACTTAGTGCATTTCAGGCAAATTTCTTTAAAAATCTTTTCAAGATCCAGCAGGCAGAATCTTTTGATATTGGGTATGCAGCATGCTTAGGGGGTGAGATTCAAGTTTGTTCAAGCCAAGTCCCTGGGTTCATATTTGGGCTCACTGTGGTAGCCAGAATTATAACTTAGTTCAAAATGAGGAATTTTCTTTAAAAATCTTCTTCTTCAGATCCAGCAGTCGGAATGTTTTGATATTTGGTATGCAGCATCCTTAGGGGGGTGAGATTTAATTTTTCTTCCAGCCATGTCCCTAGGTCCATATTTGGGCTCACTGCGGGAGCCCAAATGATAACTTAGTTCAAAATGAGGAATTTTCTTTAAAAATCTTCTTCTTCAGATCCAGCAGTCGGAATGTTTTGATATTTGGTATGCAGCATCTGTAGGGGGGTGAGATTCAAATTTGTTCAAACCATGTCCCTAGATCCATATTTGGGCTCACTGTGGGAGCTTGAATTGTAACTTAGTTGGAAATGAGGAATTTTCTTAAAAAATCTTCTTCTTCACATCCAGCGGTCAGAATGTTTTGATATGTGGTGTGTAGCATCCTTAGGGGGTGAGATTCAAGTTTGTTAAAGCCAAGCCCCTGGGTCCATATTTGGGCTCCCTGTTGGAGCCCGATTTATAACTTAGTCAATATGAGGAATTTTTCTTCAAAATCTTCTTCAGATTCAACAGTCAGAATGTTTTGATATTTGGCATGCAGCATCCTTTGGGGGTGAGATTCAAGTTTGTTCAAGCCAAGTCCCTGGGTTCATATTTGGGCTCACTGTGGGAGCCCGAATGATAACTGAGTTCAAAATTAGGAATTTTCTTTAAAAATCTTCCTCTTCAGATCCAGCAGATGAATGCTTTTGATATTTGGTATGCAGCATCCTTGGGGGGGGAGGGGGGGGGGGGGGAGATTCAAGTTTGTTCAAGCCATGTCCCTAGTTCCATAAAATGTGTCTCTCATGACTTCATTCCTTTGTAGTGTTGATGAACCATGTCTAACTGAATGTGACCCCAAATACTTCTTTGAGACACATTTTATGGAACTTGTTCAAGCCATGTCCCTAGTTCCATAAAATGTGTCTCTCATGACTTCATTCCTTTGTAGTGTTGATGAACCATGTCTAACTGAATGTGACCCCAAATACTTCTTTGAACCACTTTGGCCGGTGAGCAATTAAGGCTCCTTGGGGCCTCTTGTTATTTTATTTATTATTATTTCTTGCAAAATAATATTGAAATGGATAGAATCTAGAGAAATTCATTTTTCAGGAGGTCCTCTATTCAGTAATCTTTTTTTATTCCTGAGAATTTTCTTCAATTTTCATTTCTTTCAACTCATGTCTGCTCTTCATCAGCCAAGCAGTGATTGTAGGAAAACTGCAAAAAGTTTTTTGAAGTTGAACAACAGAAATTTTTTAACATTTGTGGGCGCTAATTATGCCCGATTGTTTTTTATAAATTATTTTTCTTCAGATCACTGCTTCAGTCATGAATTGATTGTAGAAGTGTAAGAGAACAACTTATTTTTTTTTAAGGTTGACATCTGCATGTGTTGTACTTAAAACTGCAAAAATTAAGATATTTTTTCCAGTATTTTTGGTTCTGTTTTTTTTTTTTTTTTTTGGGGGGGGGGGGGGGGAGAAAACTGATTACTGTTGTGATTCCAATGTTTGTGAATAGAATACAGTTTGAATAAGCCCTTAGGATACAGAACCAGCTGAGATGAGCAGTACATGTAGTGTAACTCCAGAATGAAAATTTATATTTATATATTTTGACCATATTTTTATTTGGTAATACAACATATGTGAGCTACATTAATAGTATTGTAGTATCTCCTATGGAGAGAAGTCTTCTCATTAAGGGTGATTTAGTGATAGTCGACTTGTTCCACACAGCATTTTCTGTCATTGAAACTTTTCCCTGAAATCCATGCGATTTCCCTGAAAATCAACATCAATTTCCCTGAAAAATTATTTTGGAGGTTAACATGTGTGTGTATAATTAATTATTATAATTATTATCTTTTATTATTATTAATATTATTATTATTATTATTATTATAATAATGGACTGAAGGCTAAGTATTGGAGTCTAAAATAATCAATGAAAACAAGAAAGAATAATGTTCATATTGTAATGAATTTTATAAATATGTTTATAGGTTTCTTTGATACCGAGAACTGGAAACTTATGCTTGCATTGACAGATGCAGTTCGTTTCAAAGCCAAAGCACATCTGAAAACTGCAACTAAAATCAGCTGTCAAGGTGGACCTGTTGGTAATCTCAAAAGGTAAAGCTTTTCACTATTTTTGGCTTTCTCTAATTATTAAATTCCAGTTTTCAGTTCTAAAAGCTCAGGCCCAACAATTTTCAGTGACAAAGGGATGACCAGTTCAGCGTATTTTTCTACCACTCACCACCTATCACTGTATGTAAAGTATTAACAAAAGAGTCATTATAATTTCTAAATTAATTCAAATTACTGTTCCTATCATATCTGAAGTCCTATATTTATTTACTACCATATCTTTAACTCTTAACCCACTCAGAATTAATTTTAAAAATATACTACTCAGTTTGCTAAGAAGCACCAAGTATATCCAACTACCTGTATTATGTTTTAGTTGAAATATTGTAATGAAAAGTGTATATATTTTTTATTTAATTATATTTGTAATGATTTAAATTAAGAAATTAAGATTTTATTTGTGTTTGACATTATTTTTTAGCTTTTGAATACGATAACCATGGAAAATGGATTTTATTGGTAAAAGAGGAAATTTTTCAATTTACCAAAAAGTTGACGGAGCTAACAGTTATGGGTTCAATATCGAGTATGAGACCCATTATTGTTAATTACAGCTTGACAATGCCTTCTCATGCTCCCAGTCGGGTTCCTGGTGGTCCTCTGTGGGATGTTGTTCCATTCTTGGACCAGCATAGCACCAAGCTCCAGGACACTTCTTGGCTGGACTGGACGGGCTGAAATTGCAAGCTGCAACTCATTCCAGATATGTTCGTTTAGATTGGGGTCAGGGGATCTTGCTGGCCAGTCCATACGCTCAATGCCCTCCCTCTGTCGGTACTCCCGACAGCATGGGCAACATGAGGACAGGCATTATTGTCCATCAGAATGAATCTATCACCCACTGTACCTGCATATAATCTGACGTGGACATCAACGATCTCATTAATATACCGCTGTGCAGTCAATGTGTCACGTTCAAGGACACAGAGCTCTGTACGCCTATCCCTGCTGATGCCGCCCCAGACCATGATTGACCATCCTCCATAGCGGTCACGCTCAGTAATGTTGGCTGCAAGGAATCACTCTCCTGGTCTTCTTCGTACCCTCGAACACCTATCTGTGTTGTCTAGGCAGTACCTTGACTCATCTGTAAAAAGGACAGGTCGCCAGTCTTTTCTGGTCCATCCAACATGGTCCATGGCCCATTTATATCGTGCCTGGCGGTGGTTCTGGGACAGCAGAATGCGAATACATGGTCTTCTCGATTGGAGACCACCTTCGTGTAACCTTGCCCGGATAGTCTGCGTCGAAACATATACCCCGGATGCATTCTGAAGGTCACTGCGAGGCTGGGTTGCTGTGGCAAAGCGATTCCTACGGGCCTGAATGATTAAAAACCGGTCTTCAGCTGCAGATGTTGTCCTGTCTCTTCCACCACCATGCTGTCTTACTGGTGTTCCATACTGCTGAAATCTTGCCCAGGCTCTGGTGATCACCGTATGGTGCACACCAAGGGCTTCACCAACCTGACGATGGGTAGCCCCTTGCTCCACCATCCCTACAGCCCACCACATTTCTTCTTCAGACAAATGTCTTCTTACATTTACATTTGCCATATTCAATCATTAAATCACAAGGGTTTGTGTTGAAATGAAGATTGAATACCCTACACATGTCATGTAGACAGTACACAAAAACATCATGAAAATCAAGGGGTACATGCTTTCCATGACTGCACGAAAAGTCTGCCTGTCAAGAGAGCTAATGTAAAGACTGGGGACCATCTCAATACATTCCTCAATCATATCCAATAAAAATATCGCACATATGTCACAAGCAAATTTCACAATGATGTGTCAAATATTTGGTGCTTAGCAAACTTGGAGTAGAATATTTTTCCATTAAATCTAGTGATAGCTGCCTCACATCAGCCATGACTGGATTTGATGAAAAAATCATCCAATTTCAACTCAAGTAATCTTTGATGAAAAGGCCCATTCAATTTACAAGGGGAAAGTTTCTTTAACCCTTTACCCAACATAATGGCCAAAACAGGTCAGGACTATTCTCAAAAATCGCCAATTAATTTTCATTATTTTTTTAATTTGTTTTAAAAACATAGGATATGACCCCTCATTGGAATAGCTCATCGAGCTCATTACAACAAGGGGTCGTAACTGATGTTTTTTGAGACAAAACTGAACAAAATTAGTTATTCAAGAACTATTTTTGCAAGTGTCTGCTTTTCATGTTAGGTAAAGGGTTGAATGGGCCTAAACTATACTTATTTCAATGACAAAATCCTGTCCCGGGCAAGATTATCTGCCAGCAGCATGCAAGGAGTTAAAGGCTATAGAAAGATGTCTTTTTGAAAGATATCTTTATCCCTACCTTTCCTCCATCATCAGCTCCAATGGATGAAAGTTACCCTTTTACCCATCATAACAGCCAAAACTGGCCAGTGCTATTCACAAAAATCACCATTCAATTTTCATTGTTTTTTTAATTTTTTGCCTCAAACATAGTTTATAATCCCTCATTGGAACGAGCTTGATCAACTGGTTCCAATGAGGGGTCATAAACTATGTTTTCCATGCAAAAAATGAAAAAAATTAGTTATTCAAGAATTTTATTTGCATGTGTTGTCTGCCTTCAAGGGTTAACAGGATCATTGAAATACTTCACCCAAGAGACTTGGAAATTGTCTACATGAATCAAAATAACTTTACTTCCATCATCTTGGTACCAGTTGGAGTATGGCAGCATCTCTGGTGCAATTGTTTGATGAGAACTATTAAAAAGTAATCTTATTACATTCAACATTCAAAACAAATTGTTTGTTGACTAAATTGTGAAGAACAAGATTTGGGGAGGAGTGGTTTCTGGTAGATGTCCTTGCCATGCTTTTTCCCCATCTTATTATTATACCCCCACTTTCGAAGAAAATGGGGGTATACTGGATTACATGGTCATAGGTATGCCCACACTAGTTATTTTTCTTTTTATTACTTGTTCACGCAGGTCACATAGAAATTGTGTCCGTCCGAGCCAAATTTTGTCTGTTCAGCCTGTATCTCGGGTATCGAATGTTCTATTGCAATGAAATTTGCCGTGAACACTGCTTATGGTATAGGCTTTAAAAAAAGGATTCAACGATATTTTTCCCTTTTTTGACTTAGAAATTGTTGGAAATATACATTATTTGTCTGTTCAGCCTGTATCTCAGGTATGGGTTATCAGATTTTAGTGAAATATGGCATGCAGTTTGTCTATGACGAACGCTTCTGCCTCATTGCATAAAACTTCCAAACACCAAACAATTTACCATACCTTTTGACTTAGAAATTGTTGGAAATTGTTGAAAACTTTCAAAGAAAATGGGTGGGGGCTATACTGGATTGCGTCCGTCCATCTGTGCATCCGTCTGTCAGTCCGTACGAGAATATTCATAAATAATATTTGTTGGTCATAGATATGCCCACACCCCCCGCTCCCCCCCCCCCCCCCTGCAAACTGTCATAATGTGATCCTGGTTGTTAAAAGTAACATTAAACTCCCATAAACAAACTGAGTCATTGAAATGTCTAAACAAGCTATGTGGCAGACACACACTCCCTGCAGGCTGAATATCCCTACAAAGTATTTGAAAAAAGTATGGCTTGCAGTTGCCTCTTTGGTGGCCACTCATAAGCTGTGCTATTTGGCTAAGGAAAGATGTTAAGTTGTAGAATTTATTTACTAGTCCTTGTAAAATAACTAAGCCAAAACTAATAATTTTTTATTTTAGGTGGATTGGAGACCAGAGTTTTTCCAAAACGGGCAATGAAAATAGAAGAGAAGAGGTATAACAATTTTTAAAAGATGTTTGAAAATATTAATTTTGGCTGGGTATATGTCCCAGATAGAAACAAATCTACATTCTAGGTCCATGCAGTCAGAGAGTCATTCCATATAAAATTAAAAAAAAAAATTTCATTCCTCACCCTTTACCCAACCCAAACTATATCAAAATTTATTATTTTAATTATTGTTTTTTTTAATTTTTTATCAAGTTTCAACAATACAATATCATGTGGCCCCTCACTGGAACAAGCTCAATGAGCTTGATCCAATGAGGGGTCTGATATTATGGTTTTGTTGACATTTTTTGGAAACTGTATTTTTTCCAACTACTCTCGTGTTTCGAATAGAAGTGCGGTCTGCAATTAAGTGCGGGTTAGAAAAAATGGCCATAATTAATAAAAGTGCAGACTGGAATGTAAGTGCAGGGTAGGAAATCCCATCGGAGCATGCGACATATACATTAGAAGTCAAAATAAGTTGTAAGATAATGGTTAGATGACCACAAAAGGCAATGTCACAGTATGTCCTGCGTTTCCTACAATGTTAATACCTGGTTCTCACCGTTCTTGCATTATTTTTTTGGAAAGCCCACGTAGAAACTGGTGCTACCAATGTAGGAAAAGTGGGACACATGTTTACAGTCAATATGGTGCCAAGTGGTGATCCTGCAACTTACTTTGAATTGTACGTTTTTTAGATTCCTTACCCTTGAGGCCAAAATAAACATACCTGTACAGTTTATTATAGAGGTACCGGTAAGTAAATGCATGCGATAATTTATTTGTTGCAGTCAAAATGCACAATTTTTCACTCGGATGTGTTCCACTCTGTCGAAAATTAAATAGAAGTGCAGACTGGAATAAGCATGGTGCAGGGTGGAAAATTTTTGGGAAAATAATAAACATGCGTGCATGTTTATTCCAAACACAAGAGTACTTAATTTGTAAATTATGCAGGCAAATGCAGCCGATTTGTGAGGTAATGGGTGGAAGAAATATAGTATCCTTACCAAATGACTCTGGTCTAGTGCTATTTGCTCAAATGTTATTGGATTGGTTCCACATAAATGATCATGAGGAAGAAAACTTGTGCATGCTCTCAAATGTTCCAAGCTGTGACACACCTGTTTTCAATAATTGCCTTTCTCATGAATCTGGATTTAATATTGATTTATATGTTAATTTTTAGCTCAACTTGACAAAGTCAAGCTGAACTATTGCCATCACTTCTCGTCCGTTGGTGTACTTACGTCCACAATTTCCTTTGGCACACCTCACAGGTCGCATTTATGATCAGATCGCTTTGAAATTTGGAATGCGTGTTTGGGGTGACCTCTAGATGGGAGCTATCGATTTTCTTCAATTTCCATCAGAAAATGTTGCCCTGGACAACGTTCTTAGAACTTAGTTTAGTCCGACCTCAATATTTCTCTTTGGCACACCCTACAGGGCACATTTATGATGAATTGCTTTGAAACCGGGTATGCTTGTTTGGGGTGACCTCTAGATGAGAGCTTTCGATTTTCTTCCATTTCCGTTGAAAAATGTTGCCGCTTGCAATGACCTTTGAACTTAGTTTAGTCAGGCATCAATATATTCCTTTGGCACGCCGTACAGGGCACATTTTTGATCAGGTCGGTTTGAAACTTGGTATGCTTGTTTGGGGTTACCTCTAGATGGGAGCTATCGATTTTCTTCAATATCTACCAAGAAATGTTGCCGCTGTCGACAACCTGTGATGAACTTAGTACAGTTATGCATCAAAATTTCCCCTTGGTACACCCTGCAGGGCGCATTTATTATTGGATCACTTTGAAACTTGGTATGCTTGTTTGGGGTGACCTCTAGATGGGAGCTATCAATTTTCTTCCATTTCCGTCAAAAAATGTTGCCTATGGCAACGTTCTTAGAACTTTGTTTAGTCAGACCTCAATATTTCCCTTTGACACACCCTACAGGGCACAATTATGATCGGATTGCTTTGAAATGTGGCATGATTGTTTGGAGTGACCTCTAGATGGGAGCTAATTATTTTCTACCATTTCCATCAAAAAATGTTGCCGCTGGCAATGACCTTTGATGAACTTAGTGCAGTTATGCATCAAAACCTTTGAACTTAGTTTTAGTCAGGCATCAATATATTCCTTTGGCATGCCTACAGGGCACATTTATGATCAGATCGGTTTGAAACTTGGTATGCTTCTTTAGGTTTACCTCTAGATGGAAACTATTGATTTTCTTCGATTTCTGTCAAAAAATGTTGCCGCCGGCAATGACCTTCGATGAACTTAATGCAGTTATGCATCAATATATCCCTTTGGCACACCCTGCAGTGCACATTTTTGACCAGATCACTTTGAAACTTGGTATGCTTGTTTGTGTTCCTAGGTCGATTTGCTTGAAACTTGGTATGGATGTTCATTATCATATGTCAATTCAAGTTTGTTCAAATGAAATGGACATGCCCACATGGGACTCCATAGGGGGCATAACTCCGATAGCACCCTATGTATATTAGAGAAATTACTAAAAAATCTTCTTCTCCTGCACAAGTGGGCAGAATCATTTGATATTTGGTATACAGCATTATGGGGTGGATCTGATTCAAGTTTGTTCAAATCGGCCCCCTGGATTCATATTTGGGCTCACTATAGAAGCCCAAATTCGAACTTAGTGCATTTCAGGCACATTTCTTAAAAAATCTTCTCCAGATCCAGCAGGCAGAATCTTTTGATATTTGGTATGCAACATTGTGGGGTGGATCTGATTCAAGTTTGTTCATATCGGCCCCCTGGATTCACATTTGGGCTCAGTATAGAAGCCTGAATTAGAACTTAGTGCATTTCAGGCAAATTTCTTAAAAAATCTTCTTCTCCAGATCCAGCTTGCGGAATCTTTTAATATTTGGTGTGCAACATTGTGGGGTGGATCTGATTCAAGTTTGTTCAAATCGGCCCCCCTGGATTCACATTTGGGCTCAGTATAGAAGCCCGAATTTGAACTTAGTGCATTTCAGGCAAATTTCTTAAAAAATCTTCTTCTCCAGATCCAGCAGGCAGAATCTTTTGATATTTGGTATGCAACATTGTGGGGTGGATCTGATTCAAGTTTGTTGAAATTGGCCCCCTGGATCACATTTGGGCTCAGTATAGAAGCCCAAATTCCAACTTAGTGCATTTCAGGCAAATTTCTTAAAAAATCTTCTTCTCCAGATCCAGCAGGCAGAATCTTTTGATATTTGGTATACAACATTATGGGGTGGATCTGATTCAAGTTTGTTCAAATCGGCCCCTGGGTTCATATTTGGGCTCAGTATAGGAGCCCAAATTTGAACTTTGTGCATTTCAGGCAAATTTCTTGAAAAATCTTCTTCTCAAGATCCAGCAGGCAGAATCTTTTGATATTGGGTATGCAGCATGCTTAGGACGGTGAGATTCAAGTTTGTTCAAGCCAAGTCTCTGGGTTCATATATGGGCTCACTGTGGTAGCCTGAATAATAACTTAGTTCAAAATGAGGAATTTTCTTTAAAAATCTTCTTCAGATCCAGCAGTCGGAATGTTTTGATATGTGGTGTGTAGCATCCTTAGGGGGATGAGATTCAAGTTTGTTAAAGCCAAGTCCCTGGGTCCATATATGGGCTTTCTGTGTGCGCCCGAATTATAACTTAGTCAATATGAGGAATTTTTCTTTAAAAATCTTCTTCAGATTCAGCAGTCGGAATGTTTTGATATTTGGCATGCATCATCCTTAGGGGGTGAGATTCAAGTTTGTTCAAGCCAAGTTCCTGGGTTCATATTTGGGCTCACTGTGGTAGCCCGAATGATAACTTAGGTCAAAATGAGGAATTTTCTTAAAAAATCTTCTTCTTCAGATCCAGCAGTTGGAATGTTTTGATATTTGGTGTGCAGCATCCTTAGGGAGGTGAGATTCAAGTTTGTTAAAGCCAAGTCCCTGGGTTCATATATTGGCTCCCTGTGGGAGCCCGAATTATAACTTAGTTCAATATGAGGAATATTCTTTTAAAATCTGTTTTTTTAGATCCACTGGTCAGAATCTTTGGATATTTGGTATAAGCTTTTCTTAGGCGGCGCAGATGCAACTTGTTGAAATCAATTCTCTGAGCTGATATTTAGGCTACCATGTCAGGTGAGCGCCCTCAGGCCCCCTAGGCCCTCTTGTCTTCTGTTTCCGTCAAAAGATGTTGCCGCTGGCAACGTTCTTAGAACACTTAGTTAAGTGAGACCTCAATATTTCCCTTTGGCACACCCTACAGGGCACATTTATGATCGAATTGTTTTGAAACCTGGCATGCTTATTTGGGGTAACCTCTAGATGGAAGCTATTGATTTTCTTCCATTTCCGTAAAAAAATGTTGCCACTGGCAACAACCTTTGTACTTACTTGAGTCAGGCATCAATATATTCCTTTGGCACGTGCTACAGGACACATTTATAATCAGAATGGTTTGAAACTTGGTATGTTTGTTTGAGGTTACCCCTAGATGGGCGCTATCGATTTTCTTCAGATTCGGTCAAAAAATGTTGCCGCTGGCAATGACCTCCGATGAACCTTATTGCTTTGAATCCTGGTGTGCTTGTTTGGAGTGACCTCTAGATCAGTCTGATGGGAGTCATCGATTTTCTTCCATTTCCATCAAAAATAGTTGCCATTGGCAACGACCTCTGATGAACTTAGTAAAAACTTAGTGCAGTTATGCATCAATATTTCCCTTTGACACACCCTGCAGGGTACATTTATGAATGAATTTCTTGGAAACTGTGTGTGCTTGTGTGGGGTGATATCTATATGGAAGTTATCGATTTTCTTCCATTTCTGTAAAAAAAAATGTTGCCGCTGGCAACAACCTTTGAACCTAGTTTAGTCAGGCTTTAATATTTCCCTTTGGCACACCCTTCAGGGCACATTTATGATCGGATCCCTTTGAAACTTGGTATGTGTGTTTGGGGTGCCCTCTTGAAATGAGTTATTGATTTTTTTTCATTTCCATAAAAATTTATTGCCGTTATCACCAGCCTTTGAACTTATCCCTTTTGCACTCTCTGCAGGCTATATTTATGAATTTCCGTAAAAAAGTGAGAAAAACACATTTCAACAAGCAATGACCTTCAAACTTAGTGCATTTGTGCATTAACATCTTCCTTTGGCATGCCGCAGAGGGCGCATTCATTATCAGGTTGTTTTGAAACTTTGTATGCTTATGCAGGGTGACAAATATAGGAACTATTGATTTTCTTTTCATTTCCATCAAAAACTGTTGCTGTTAGCAACAATCTTTGAATTTATTGCATTTGTGCGTCAACCTTCTTTTTTGACATGGCCTACAGTCCACATTTATCAGGAGTGTTTTTTAACTTGGTGTACTCATTAGGCAAGACCTTTATTTAGATAAGAGCTATTGATTAGCATTCATTTCTGTGAAAAAAGTTGCCATTTACAATAACCTCTGAACTTTCTGCATTTGTGTATCAACATTCTTCCTTTAGCCAGTCTTTCAGTTTACATTTAAAAATGCATGGATTGCTCTGACGTTGTGCACTTGCAATGCTGTTATGTTGAAATTTCACCAAATAACATTGGTACCAATGATCTTCAATTTTGCCATTTCACTTATAACTTACCAAGTTCAAGTTTGTCAAGTTGAGCTACAGTGTCATTGACCCTTTCATTGTGTGTGCCATCTTATCCCATCAGTTTGGATGAAACCTCTCATACACAGAAACATGTGCATACTCTTCTGTTTGTGATTTCAAATGTTGGACTTGGATTTAAATATAGTTGTTACTGATATCTAAACAATATATACTCTTCAAAAAAAGTAGGAGATATTTGATAAAAGTGCGATATATGAATAAATATATTTATATTTTTATCAAAAAGACAGTGGAGGCATTGCACTGTGATATCTGGTGAATGATTTCAGTGATATTTGGGTGTCTGACAAGCACACATTCCATGCACTGAGCTGTAGAAGACATGGACAGTCAGTCAGAGAATTTACTACATTCAATCCAAGACCTCAATACCTTGTAAATCCTCCTCGGTTCGCGAGACAAGCGCAGATCCATTGTGGCATACTCCTCACCAAATGCCCAATATCAGCTTGCCTGATGTTATTCCATTCTTCCTGCCGTGCAGCGGCGAGTTCCTGGACATTGGTAGGAGGCTGTTGGCATTGCCGTAGGCACCTGCCAAGCAAATCCCAGACGTGCTCGATTGATGAAAGGTCTGGACTTAGTGCTGGCTAAGGCAGTGTAGTGATGTTCTGCTCCTGGAGGAACTCTGTAGCGACACGAGCCGTGTGCCCTTGCATTGTCATCTTGGAAAATGAATCGACGGCCGTGATGTCGCTCAAATTGCACCACATGAGCTGCTAACATGTTGTCACAGTAGTACTGCCCTGTGACACGCCCTTGGATGACATGTAATACTGTTCTGCTTGCCATGGTTATGCCTCCCCACACCATGCCTGATCCACCACCAAAAGGACGGTTACGTCATGATATCGTTCGTTCTGCCGCCACCACTCTCTGTTTCACCTATCATGGAAGTCGAGAGTGATCCTAGATTCATTGGAAAACATGACGTTGCTCTACCGACGATTGTCCCAGTGCTGTCATGCTCCACACCAATTATGCCTTGCTGCAATGTGGCGTTCAGTCGAACATGGAATTATTCGAGGTCGACAATACAAATTCCAGTTGTGTAGGTGATTTTGGATAGTCTAACCACTGACTCGCACATTTGTCGCTCGGTGCAGCTGCTGTCCAATTTCTGAAGCACTTTGAAGGTGATTACGTAATGCTGTGGTTCAGATGAAACGATCCTGGTTAGCAGTTGTCGACCTGACTGATATCTGTCATCAACATTGCCTGTCTGACAGTAGGATGACCCCAACCTGCTAATCACCGATTGAGTAATGTTGAGAATTTGAGCCACTGCGGTCTGTTTGTTGCCAGCTTCCAACATGCCAGCGACACATAAACTTTTTGTCAAGTGTCAGTCTTCAACCAGAAACTATTGATAAACAAGTTTATACCAAGAAAAGAACGATGAAACCTCCGAAAAAGCCTTTCCAGTACAAATGAAAATTCCAAAACGTACCCCACAAACATTAACGCGGCACTCATGCAAAAAACCTGCACAGTTTTCGTGGGCTGGTGAAATTTATGATCCACACTAAACTTGGTAACATATTGATGTGTCCAATCACGCATATCCAATACCATTTTCTGAAAATATCAACATCAGTTTGGATATCCTCTACTTTTTTTGAATAGTATATTTTGTGTGGCTGCTGTCCTCTTAGATTTTTGAATTGATTTTTTGTCAAACTCCTTATTTATTTTTCCCTACAAAGTAGACATGTATACGTCTTATTTATTAGTTGTAAAGTTTCTAGCCAAATTATCTTCTCTTGAACTTTCATTAAAATATAAGTATGATTCAAATATATACTATTCAGATAATTTCACGTTTGACTGAATGTCACATCTCAGCAGGGTGTAATTGGTGTGGAGCAACATCAAATTTTCCAATGAATCTCAAAAACATAGCTTTTGACCCCTCATTGGAACGAGCTCATTGAGAAGTTCCAATGAGGGGTAATAAGCTATGTTTTTGACGCAGAAAATGAAAATAATTAGTTATTCAGGAATTTTATTTGCAAGTGTTGTCTGCCTTTCAGGTTAGGTAAAGGGTTAAAGAGGAAAAGGTAATAAAGTAACAAGGTATCTGTGGGCTCGTTGTAGTGCAAACAGATGATGAAGTTGAGTTACAAGATGCCAAAAGGGTTGAATCACTTGTAGCAGCTTGTAAATCCGAAGTTTCCAGTACCGGTAATATTTGACAAAAGTGTTCATTTTTCTTTAGAATCTGAGGCTCAGTAGATGCGTTCGAAAGGCGTATTTTCCCCCCGACGTGAGACATGATACTCGGTTGGGGCCACAATTGAGATCCTATTTTGTTGGAAGCACACGGTGAGTCCCAACGAGGTTCCAAAGCAACTGGATTTTTTAGAGGAAAATTGTCTGGAACATCCAACTCGATGAATTCGCCGGGCCAGACAGTGGTTTTAAAGGGTGGAGCCCTTATAATGTGTGTATAAGTGTAGAGAACTGAATGACTGTTGGCTTTATTGTCAGATGGGCCATAGTGATATGAAGTACCATCACTGAGCAAATTTGTCATTTCGCAGCTCGAACTGCAATGTCATTTACATTCATGAAAGGTACTCCTGCCAGAACATCTACGTCAAGGTCTCTAACAACAAGAGCCTCCAATGTAAATTCTTTATCGTCGCGGGTAAGAAGTAAACGTGTTTCGCCAATAACTGACAGAGGGGATTGTCCATCTGCCTGAAACGCCATCTAAGAACTTTTTTCAATTTTAGCACCTATGAATTCGGCAATCGCTTCCCATATCATGTTTGTCTCAGCACCCGAATCAACTGTTATCTTAATGGGGTGATGACTGAAGAAAACATGGAAATATGGCAACTGCTTGATTTGAACTCGACACGATTGAATTTTGTGAAATAACTGGGCAATAATTAGCCATCTGACCCAACATTAGCTCTAACTGAGTCACTTTTTGTGCAGCAGAACGTCTTTTGTCAGTAGGAATGTCACCAGCATCATCAGTGAAACCTTGAAAAGGAGCAGTTTTACAATTTTTTGCTCCACTGAACACCGTAGAGTAAGAAAGGTGCAAAATTTTGGTCGAGGGACAAAGTATACTGAAGGTTCTGTCTCCAGTTCTCAAACGAATTGATAGACTCATCTTTAGTTGAGCATCACTGTTTAGGCGCACGAGTGGCCATTGTAAGAGAGAACAATGTAATACAGGAGCCGGACAAACCTGTCTGTTGAGAGCCTTGATTTCGGCTTTCAGTCGAACACACCGAGAACAGAATAACTTGGAGGCTGTAAATTCGGAATAAACCGCTGCCACCATGCCAGGAACATAAGTCCATTAATTATTCAGTTGGTAGAGATCAACAGACTCAACAGATGAAGTTCAAACTAGTATATTGGCACACAACTTAATACGAGAAACAATCACAACAATGATTCAAAATTATAACTGTTGAGTGAGACGAATATGTAATCTGTTAAGGAGTAGAACATGAACACTAAGAATAGAGAATATTCCAGAGTAGCTCTGGAACAGAGGGAATAACAGTTAAACTGATACTGGCGTACATGTGCTGTAAGGGAACAAGCTACAGAAAATGCCAGCCCAAAGTCTGTCTCATATTGTCAAGTACCTCAAGTCCTGCCTGGTTGGCTTTGGAAGCTGGAAGTGTGAAGATAGGGATAGGTGTTGATCTCTTGTCTGCCCTTGGTGCCGGTTCTCTGAATCACTGCCAATGAAAAACAGGAAAGGATCACATGTAGCATTTGACGAACCTACCAGTAGAACATGTTGGGAGCAAAATAAAATATTAAATTTCAAACAAGTATACACAAACTTCTTCAACAAGGCCATCACTGAGGGAGATCATGAAGTCTGTTTGTTATGTATGTTTACTACCACCATATTGTCACAACAAAATAAGATTTGTTTATTTGCCAATTGGATGGCCCAAGCCTCAACCACTAGATAAATGGGGACAAATTCAAGGAGTGCAATGTCTATCAATAGGCCTGAAAAGATCATATGTCAGTCCTCCAGTCATGCCTGTGCAAATCAATGCCCTTGGAAATATGCCCCATGCCCATTGCTACCAGATGCATTAGTTTCAAGTTCTAAGCTGTTATTTGAAGTCCACCAGAGGTCAAGAAACATTGACACCCCATTGTATCTCCGAAGAAAGGAATCCCAGACAGCCAAATTTAACCTCATGTTCTGTGTGACTTTACTGATATACTTTGGTTTGTGAACATTCCGGGTGGTGTCAATCAGTTGACGACCAATTACCATCTGACGGACAAAGTTCAGACAGCTTATAAGGGACTTCACTTCCTTCACTGAGTTATAATAATTTCTTCTGGTTTTGCCGCAGGGATGTGGGTAATCAAGTTCTCTGTATCAGTCTCAGTTCACAGATATACCAGGTATGTTGTAGGATACAGGGTTTTTTTGTGTGTCTTGCTGTATACCGAGCGACTAACATACAATCAAGAACCATTACAGTAAATGGTTGCATGCTGTGTTGCCTGCCCCACCCATGAATAAAAAATCATCCAAGTAGTGAGTAAGGTTGTAGTCGCACTTATCCTGGTAAATAATCCATTTAAAGGAACTAAATTTTTTCAAACAGTAAACATGGAAATAAGTAACCGAATGGGAGTTACTTATCAAAATAGTATAGCCTACTAAAGGTGAAACCCAAAAGATCAAAATCCTCAGGCCAGAATGGAAGCAGTCTGAAAGCTGATTTTATGTTGGCCTTCGCTAATAATGACTCTTTTCTGAATTTCTTCTCTGAGCAAATAGCCTGGTCAAACCATCCATTTTGGACCAATCAATCAGATTAGCTTAGAAAATCATTGATCGAGAATCTAGGTTCTAAATGTAGTTAATCACCATTTTTGTGATTGTTTTTCTGTGAAGTTTTCTCTTTTCATTCCATTATATGCTGGTGTGTGCGCAGTATTTTTCTTGCAGCTTATAATCTGTCATTTAACCCTCGAGGGCATGACCATTTTTCAAAATTCTTATTATATATCATCACTTCTGTTCTAGTGGTTTGGCTGTGGTTTTCTATCAAGTCTTAGCAGCCAGTACAGGAAGTGAAGACTTACCGAGAATCCAAAGCAGAATATTTATCTGGAAGACTTATTATTAACTATTGGTGTAACTGTGACCATGAAGGTTGAAATCGTGTTGCAAGAGTCTCTTAAAAGTTACACTTTTGTTATTTCAAGGATGCATTCACTTTTTGTTTACATCAACAGTGCTGTTGATTTGAAAACATGTGGAGAGCTGAAAATGATACTTCTAAAAATTGCAAGAAGCGTGATTACACTCACTCTTCTTAATTATTTTGAAAAGAGTTAAAATATTTTTCATAAGCTTTCTGATTAGACTTTACCTTGCTGTAGTGTCTAGAAGAAATTCATTGACATTCTGATTCATGTCTTTATACTCTGCAAAGGCAAAAAAATATGCTAATGAAAATCACGTCTCCCTCGGCAATTGGACTAGCGGCATCAGAGATGTTTAATTATGATAGCCTTTACTCAGATTTAAGGAAAAGAAATGCAAGAATCGTGAGATTTGTCTCTTAAAGCTTTTCGAGAGACATTCTTTCACTTTACATTCTTTCACTTTAGAAAACTAACCGACTTGTTCCCATAATAAGGAAGGTTTTGGGTTCGATTTGTTGAGTGTTCTAATAAAAGGCAGCATCAGTCATAACTGTACTTGATGGAATTGCAATTTGCATATGGCAGCAGTGTTCAATCAAAAGTGTGAATTGTCATTGAGGAAAAGTATTTATCGAATAGAAATAAAGTAAAATCGAACTTTCCCTCAAAATTCCCTTGTATATTGTGGTCTAAAAAGAAATTTCTGCCATTTGTTATTGTGCTAAACACTTTGAAAGCAGAACAGAAACAAGACCTGGTGACTGAAGTGTACTCGGATGACTCAATTGTTCCATGATCTGCATAACTTAATCAACCCCCAATGAAAAGCTAGACTACTGTAAACAATAGCCTCATTGAATATTAAATGTATCACGTGATGGTCAGTATTTGCACTGCGTAATACTAGTTGTAAAACTTCATTCAGTAGTAAAGATCATTACCAGTACGTGATGTTTTGTTTTTTGACCAATCTTATTACTGCAACATTTACCCAAAACGTGTTGAAAAAGCATGAACTTCTGTAGATGTACTTCTGCTGTCAGCATTAATTAAAATGACACAACATATAGATATACTGTTCACTCCTCATGTGTGTGTTTTAATCAGTGTAATGGAATCTCGGATCTTTGCCCGGTAATTTAATCGATTTTTCTACCAAAGAACTGGCAGTCCCCAGAATTAGTGACGGCATTCAGCAATGCTGCTGCAAATACCATCTCCAAGTAGCATAATAGCAGCATCTTTTTGCCATCGCAAATTGCAGCCACAGTATTTTTCTGATTTGTTACAAATACTTTATTTTGACAAAAACGATTATTTAACTATGCATAAAAATGTATTTTCAGGTCTAAAATGATATATGAAATGAATATTGTGCATGCATTACCCAACATTAGTTTGAAAATCAGTTCATGTAAGGATGAAAAATATTAAAATATTAAAGACCAAAAATAGTTTAGCACCCCACCAGTTAATTCCTGGGGCTGTATTAGTTATAGCAATACAGTGGACTCAATTTGCTAAGCTTGATTTGAAGAAGAAATATTTTTCAACAAGACATTTAAATACAGATGATTTTTATATACATTTTTGTGTTGGTTGCTGTTGGTTATGTTATTTTGTTGTTGGATTATTAAATTTACATGTGACTAACTGTACCATCTTCATCTCAGGCACTTTTATTTCAGTTTTTGAAGAATCAAAGCCTAAGATTAGGAGAACTTGAACAGAACAAACAAAAGTTGTTTGACTCAAACTGTAGAGAGGTTGCAAGATTGCTAGATCTCAGTAGCAAGTATGTTTATTATACCCCCACTTTTTTATACCCTCCTTTTATAAAAGGGGGTATATAGTAATCACTTTGTCAGTTCATCCTTCCATCCTTTTGTCCGTCCATTCATTCATCCATCCGTTTGTCCATCCATTCATCCGACCGTCCATCACACTCGTTTCCGGGCAATAACTTTGGTTGCATAGTACCCATACTCCACAGGTAGGCTGAATGTAATGGGATGATGATTGGGATTGCTTTTGGGATCTGTAGGTGAAAGGTGAAGGTCACTTACTATAAATTGATTTTTGGTTTGCATGCAATAACTTTAGTTTTCTTTTGTGTACGAAGCTATAACTTCATACTGTGGTTGCATTTGAGATGTTGATTGTTGGGATTGCATTTGGGATCAATAGGTCAAAGGTCAAGGTCACTGTTACTATAAATAGATTGTGCAATAACTTTAGTTTTCTTTTGTGTACGAAGCTTTAACTTTAAATAGTGGTTGCATTTGAGATGTCGATCGTTGGGTCAAGGTCACCTTTACTATAAATAGATTTTTGGTTTCTGTGCAATAACTTTAGTTTTCTTTTGTGTACGAACCTATAACTTCATATTGTGGTTGCATTTGAGATGTTGATCATTAGGATTGCATTTGGGGTCAATAGGTCAAAGGTCAAGGTCACTGTTACTATAATTAGATTTTTGGTTTCCATGCAATAATTTTAGTTTTCTTTTGTGTTGGAAGCTATAACTTCATTGTCTCCCGAAATTTTTGTTTAGAAGACTATAGTAATGAGTGAAGTCTGTCATCCGAGATGTCCTGTCTGGGCATTGAGATATCCGCCTGTCTGTCCAAAACACTTTGGTGTCCAATTTTTAACTTGAGTTTGAGTTAATTGATCATAACCAAATTTGGTTTTCGGCTTATTTGGGAGGTAATGCAGGTTATGTTTCAAAATGGACATGGTCCGTTTATTTTCACCAGAGTTATGGTCCTTTTTTGACTTAGGAAGCATGTCTTTTGTTTTGTCACTTTGTTTTTATTTCAAAAAGTCGGTTACACTGGATTCCGCCTGTCCATGTGTCCATCTGTGGGTCTGTCCATATGTCTGTCTGTCCACACTCAGAGGTCTGGTCCCGTTATAACTTGAACATTACTGCTCAGATTTCGATGAAATTTCATACCGATGTTCACTATCATAAGATCTTTAACCCTTTACCCTGCTAAACTGCCAAAACCGACCAGCGCTATTCTCAAAAATCCCCAATTAATTTTCATTTTTTGTTTCAAAAACATATGTTATAACCTCTTTTTGGAACAAGCTCGACGAACTCGTTCCAAGGAGGGGGTCATAACCTATGTTTTTGAAACAAAAAATTTAGTTATTCAAGAATTTTGTTTGCAAATGTCGTCTGCTTTTCATGTTAGGTAAAGGGTTAAGGATCAGTAGCTGTTTTGCTGTTAAATATTTTTCTCTGTGAGTTATGGCCCTTTGTATATACAAAAATAACCTATTTTTTGTCTGTTCGCCTTGTATCTTAGGTTTGGGTTATCGGATCACAATGAAATTTGGAATGAAGATTGTTTATGGGAAATGCTTTCAAATGCGTCATGCCCTTACAGTAAAACAAAGAAAATACATGTAAATCACCTCCCCGCATGTTACATTATGTCTTTGTTCTGTATCTCTTATGTGGATTGTCCAATCGTCACCAGACTTCTGTAACAGTTCTGGCCTTTACAGTTATTATGGTGTAGGGTGGGGGGAGATTAATTTTTGCTGTAAAACAAAGACAATAATTTCACATCTCACATGTCAGTGATCTGATTGACACAAACTATTGGTAACAGGTGTATGTGGATCTCACAATTTCTACTGGATTGGATTTCTCTCTGTTGTAAAACAAAGACATTAAATGCCTCATGTGCATGCCTAGTGTTGAAAATATGTCCATCTTAGCATTTTCAGAAAATTAAAATTATATGACTGTAGAGTTACTTTGGTGTTTCAAGTTTTAAAATGGGTTTGTGAACACTTCAAGGATCTTACACAAAAAGCTTTTTGTCCTTGAGATTTGTTGCTGGGTTGGTCCATTGGGTGAGAGATATTATCTGTCATCTGGCACATCCTTATTCTTGACACTGGTATGTCAGTACCTCAGGTACAATCTCTTGTATTGAAATCTCTCCATGTGTTCCTCTATACGTCTGTCCAGCTGAACTCTGATGTCTGTTTGCATTATAACTTGAACATTACTTCTCAGATTTTAATGAAATTTCCAATGAAAATTGTTTATGGGAAAGGCTTTCACTTGAGTCATGCTCCTGTAGTAAAACAAAGAAAATTCTGTCTTTGTAAGGGGGAGGGTTGACGGTCAATTAATTTTTTGTCTGTTTGGCTTATTTGGGTTATCTGATCTCAATGAAATTTGGAATGAAGATCGTTTATGGGAAAGGCTTTCACCGTATCTTGGTTTATTTCTTCTCTTGTCATTGTTTGGCGGTATGCACTGTGGGGGTATGCCCTGGGGTGTGGCCCCCCTCTTGTTTCTCACCGCATTACTAGTACCTACATCCCAGCTTCTATGCCTTATTGGAGCTAATAACCAACTAGAAATACCAGATGGAACAATGAACTCAGTGTTAGTGACATCACTTGAATAATTGTCATATACTGAGTATACCTGAGTCCATGCATTTTGTTGAATGAATAAAACACAAGGTGTAAGTCATTTACCAGCCTAGATGTAGGTATTTATGAAATTGAACAACCTGACAGCATCCTTCAAAACTCGACGCGTCATGGCTAGGTGTTACTTGCCACTCACTGCCAGGCTGTTCAAATCCATGAATACAGCCAGCTGAGTTGGTAACTATTACATATTGGTGCATGTATGGAAACATCATTATAACAGGAGCACTTCTTTAATTAGATTTATTTGAGTATATTATAACTGCAAAAATTAGAAAGATCTAGCTTATATTTAACTTGTTTACAGTTGTAGAATGAAAATGATCTGATCTATTTCTGTAGCCTTGTTAATTCTGAAAAAAACTAATATTCATCAATGAAAAAAAAATGCCTGATGTTAAAACTGTTTACCTCTTCCAAAGAAACTGATTTCAGCATCTTTTAATGGGGTTTTGCACACAACAATAATTGGCATTGGTATGTTTCTGCACTAAATGTATCATTGAAATTACAGAAATCAATGTGTACTGCATATTTTTATTTTTTCAAATATTTAACCCTTTACCCAACGTAATGGCCAAAACCGGCCAGCTCTATTCTAAAAAAAATGCCGATTAATTTTCATTCTTTTTTCATTTTTTGTCTCAAAAACATAGGTTATGACTTGAGCTCGTCAAGCTTGTTTTGAGACAAAAAATGAAAAAAATTAGTTATTCAAGAATTTTTTTTTGCAAGTGTCGTCTGTTTTTCATGTTAGGAAAAGGGTTAAATATTGTTGAGCCTACAATAGATCAGTTTATAAAATTAACGCTTATAAGTAGAAGAAAATTTCATTAAAATCTCAGAATTTTGTTGTTTGATCGATGAATAGTTAATTAAGGTGTACTGTTACATGACACTGTGGTTGTTCTGTTACAGTAGAGACTGACCGTCCGTATTATACCTTCCTATTTCCATATCTAAAATAATGCATCTCATCTGAAACATCTATCCAGCCCGATTAACCTGAGTATAGTTTGATAAATAACAGTATTTTGACCAATTTGATGAAATGTGGGCTCCCATATGAGAGTTTGTTTGATATTCAAGTGAAGAGATTAAAAGGTTCTGAAATCTCATAAGAATAAAAAGTGGTATGTTGATTGAACACACATGCTTATTGGCATTTTAGTGGTCATTGGGTGAATTGTGGCAATCTGGTGTTGCAAGCCTGAACACTTTTTCTAATGTTCCTTCCACGCATTGACAGTGTCCAACCCCATGACAGCTGCTTTTTATACACCTGTCATTTTTTGACGGACATATTATGTTATGGCATTGTCCATCTGTCTGTCTGTCTGTAAACAATTTTTTTGTCGCCTACTCCTCCAAAGGTTTACATGCTATATCGTTCAAACTTTACAAACATGTTGATCAGTAATTGCCATTGTGCATGTGACAAGAGCAGGTAACTCCATTTTGTATTTCCAGAGTTATGCCCCTTTTAGTACTTAAAACATTACAGTATTGTGTCGCTTACACCTTCAACATCAACATTTTACATGCTATATTGTTCAAACTTTGCACACATGTTGATCACCAATTGCCATTGTACTTGTGACAAGAGCAGGTAACTCTGTTTTGTATTTCCAGAGTTATGTCCCCTTTAGTACTTAAAACATTACAGTATTGTGTCGCCTACTCCTTCAACATTTTACATGCTATATTGTTCAAACTGTGCACACATGGTGATCACCATTTGCCATTGTGCATGTGACAAGAGCAGGTAACTCTGTTTAGTATTTCCTGAGTTATGCCCCTTTTAGTACTTAAAACATTACAGTATTGTGTCGCCTTCTCCATCAACATTTTACGTGCTGTATTGTTCAAACTTTGCACATATGTTGATCACCAATTGCCATTGTGCATGTGACAAGAGCAGGTAACTCTGTTTTTTATATCCAGAGTTATGCCCCCTTTTAGTACATGAACCATTACACTACTGTATCGCCTACTCCTTCAACATTTTACCTGCTTTACTGTTCAAACTTTGCACCCATGTTGATCATCAATTGTCTTTGTGCATGTGACTGGAGCAGATGACTCCATTTTATTTTTAAATGACGAGAATCCTCGCCGTTTATGGCTGTTATGATCCTCAAAATGTCCTTTTCCTTGGTGCCACCTATCAGCAATCGTTATCAATGAAGTTGACCTATCAATGAATGGACACTACCATTGTAAATGGTGAGGAGAATCTTCTACACCTAAAAATTGTTTGCATTTCCATTCTGCATACTAAAATTTCACAAAAACAATATGAAATGTGTGCACACAAGCATACAATTTGAAACCCTTTACCCCAGACAGGGCAGGGGAATGGGTAATGATTGGGGTGGGGGGGGGGTGGGGGGGAGGGAGGGAGACAGACATAGTCGAGTCAACAAAAATTTCAAACTTTACCCCAGAGAAACTTGTGCATGCTCCCATTTTGATGGGCATATGTTGCCCTGCTAGGCGGTGCTCTTGTTAGCTTAACTTGACAAAGTCAAGATAAGCTATTCCCATCACTCGTGCAGAAGTCTGTTAGTCTGTGAGTCTGGTCACATTTTCTTTTAGCACAGGCTACACCCAGTAGTTCTTGTCTCACAGTCTGATCCTCACGAAATTTCATATGCAGGTTTGGGGTCATGTCTAGATTAGAACATCCCCTTTTGGTTGCGATCGGTCAACCGGTATGGCTGTCTGAGCCCAAAACCTGAAAACCATTAGTACAGTCTACAGGTCGTATTTATGAAGAGATTTAATTGTAACTTGGTAGGATGCCTCTGTATAATGTCTAGATGAGAACATCCCCTTTTGTTCATGATCTGTCAACAGGGTCCGTACGGTCTTGAAAAGTGCTTAAATTGACTTTTCCCCATGAATAGTGCTTGAGTTACCACCACTCCCCTTGAAAATTCCTTGAATCCTGGATCCCAACCTACTCTGCTAAAAAAATCCCCCCCCCCCCCAAATGCCACATTTTAGTGCCCAAAATAACAAAAAAAATTGGGAATTCGCTGTAGCATATTAAAGTTTAAAACACGAATAGTATAATACGCCTGTGTGCTCTGCACACTACTTTTCTTGTTCATGATAATGAGAGAAAACACAAGTACACTAATTACGATGAATTTCATCATAATGTACAGGTCAATTTTAACCAATCAGAAAATTGAAACGGCAGCATGTGATTTATTTGCATACTATCATGTGGCTCACTGTACACACAGGCTGCAAAACTATGGAGAGCATCCAATTCAAATGAGCGGTGAATTGTGTTTTGCAAACTGGTTTTTCCAATCATTGTCTGCATCTCTGCCTGCTTCATTTATTTCATCGTGTCACACAAAAGGATAGTTACTGGAAGCGATAATATATCAAAGATTCACCTTGACTTTGTATGAAAATAACAGAGGTATTTGATAATAAATCATAAATTATTGTTTGTCAACAATCGATTTTGAATGTCAAATTACCACAAACAACCCAACATCTTTGCAAAAAGTTCTGAAACTTAACCAAAAGGACAGAAATGGGCCTGAATATTACCTGACACACACTGATTCTTGAAATATGCACTGTGCGGAGAGCAGTTATAAAAAGAACATGTCACAGTTGGTTTCTTAGAATGGAAAAGTAGTCCTTGAAAATGAATGACATAGCCCTTGAAAATTGCTTGAATAGTGCTTGAATTTCATTTTGTTAAACCTGTACGAACCCTGGTCAACCGTGATGGCTGCCCAAGCCTGAAACCCAAAAACTTTTAGCACAGTCTGCTGGTCATAGTTAATATGGAGGGATTTCATTGTAACCTGGTAGGAGGACTCCGTATGATGTTTAGATGAGAACTTCCCCATTTGATCGCGATCTGTCAACCGTGATGACTGCCCGAACCCAAAACCTGAAAACCTTAAGCACAATCTACAGGTCATATGTATGGAGGGATTCCATTGTAACTTGGTAGGTTGACTTCATATAATGTCTAGATGAGAACCTCCCCCTCTGGACGCGATTGGGCAACTGTGACAGCTACAGGGGCCCAAAGCCTGAAAACCTCTAGCGCAGTCTACAGGTCATATTTATGAACGGATTTCATTGTAACTTGGTAGAATGACTCCAAATAATGTCTAGATGAGAATGTCCCCTTTCAGTCGCAATCATTCAGCCTTGATGGCTGCCTGAGCCCAAAATCCAAAAACCTTTAGCATAGTCTATAGGTCGTATTTATGGAAGAATTTCATTGTATTTATGGAAGAATTTCATTGTAACTTGTTAGGTTGACTTCATAAAATGCCTTGATGATGACATCCTCTTTTGGTCGTGATTGGTCAACTCTGACGGCTGCAGGGGCCAAAAGCCCAAAAACCTTGAGCACAGTCTACATGACATATTTATGAAGGGACTTCAGTGTAACTTTGTAGGATCACTCCAGTTAATGCCCAGATGAGAACGTCCTCTTTTGGTCGCGATTATTCAACTATGTTGGCTGCCCGAGCCAAAAACCAGAAAAACTTTAGTACAGGCTATAGGTCGTATTTGTGAAGGGATTTCATTGTAACTTGGTAGAATGACTCAGTATAATGTCAAGATGAGGACGTCCCCTTTTAGTTGCAATCGGTCAACCATGATGGCTACACAGGCCTGAAGCCCAAAAACCTTTTCCACAGTCTACAGGCCATATTTATGAAGGGATTTCACTGTAACTTGATAACTTTCGTTGGCATACGTTAACTGTGAGGGCCACATACATTAACTATGACGTCCACATTAACCACCCCTAAGTTCTTTAGTACAGTCTACACCTCATATTATTTTTATTAAAAACATAGCATGCAGGGAACAGAAATTAACATATTCCCAATTATTACAATTCTTGTCTTATTTCATAATCCTTTCATAAACATTGAACATTATCTTTTTCATCAAACACAACACACAAACAAGTTAAGCTACAATGTCATTGACACTTTCATTTTTAGTGATGTGCTGATTATCAGTATCGGTTATCGGTACTGGTCGATAATCGGTATCGGCAAATTTTTCTAATCTCACATATATTGCCGACCGATATCTTCTGCTGTTTAGGTGGCCCGAAATGTGTATTTGCTACAGTGTTTACTTTCATTAAACTGTTCGGCTTGGTTGTGGTCATTCAATCAGAAAAACAGTTGCCAGAATGTCATGAATGTCATGAAAATGCATAATAATATTTGAGGAGAGGAGCCCATGCATTCCACCTTATGAATTTGGTTTTTGTTTATTATTTATTTTACAATTCAATCACATATGCAAACTGCTTAATTGTGCACAAATTTTGTGTACCACACATGTAATATCAGTGTTAGCGGGATTGTCCTTTTTGGAACTTTCTGCAAGGATGGGTGCACAAAAAGTAAATTGTGACAATATAAATACGCTAAAATTTATTAGCTCTTGTTTCATGTCAACTGCACGCGCCAGTGGAGATGGTCGGTGCACTGTGTTTTGTTTCAGTGGAAGAAAAGTTCCGTGCAGGTGAAGTGATAATTAAGGTGATTGACAGGTACAGACTATGGGAATGGTGATAGAATGAGAAAAGTCAAAAGAATACTTTGACGTCAAGCACTTCGCTGGGAAGGGATACTGAATGACATTTCGTCACACATACCTTGGCTGTGGACATGAACAGTACTGAAATTGAATGCCCATATACCCCAATGAAAACAATCTAAAGTCATGTATGTGCATGTGTGTGTGACAGAGGTGGGTGGAGGTTTGGGTTGGGGGGGGGGGGGGGGGGCATGTGGTGAAGAATACAGATCTGAAATGAAAGATCATGTCACTGCCTCACTAACATGAGACTCTCCCTCACCCAACTGACTGTTTAGTCCACTGAAGGAAGGAGGCACTGCACTGATCTGTGATGTTTCAACCTTAAGACGTTTCGGTCTGAAACGTTTTGAAACATTTGTTATTCGTGCGACAGTGTTAGTGGATTTGGATTTAAATATGTCAATTCCGAAATGTCTCAAGGTTGAAATGTCACCTGCACCAAGAGAATACTGGTATTGGATGAAAGAAAAGTGCCTCTCCACATTAAAAAGTAAATATTCGATGAATTTCCAGAATGAAAAACCTGGTCAATCATTCACCAGTATGTACTTTGACCCCCACCCCCTCCCTCCACCTACATCTTTTTGGTTTTTACATGCTGAATGAATATGCTACGGATGATCTGGTCTGTGGTCTGTCTTTCACTATACACAGGTTTGGGGCTCCGAGATTTAGTTTCCAAATAAGAGATGATGTTAGGTTATACCTACCCTCCCCCCCCCACCCCCCCCCCCCCCCCCCCCAAAAAAAAAATTAATAATATACACCCGCTAAATAAATGCACCGCACCATACACTGAATTTGTTATTCAAATACAATTAATTTTTTGATTTGAAACTAAGCTTGTGTCTCTTCAATGGAATGCTCAGTTGAGATCATTCCAGTGAGGGGGCAAAATATATGTTTTTGAAGCAAAAACTTGAATCTTTGGTTATTCCAGCCGGTTCCTAATAAAAAAAAACGGTGTGTATGTTAAATGCAGTCTGTAGCGTGTAAATGGAGGACTTGACGGAGTAACTATTATATATTTATTGGTGTTTACCTTTAAGCCTTAAGATCACTTTCTAAGCAGCTACTAGTATCGCTGTCTCATAGTCACAACAAGTATAAAGTCAAGATCATGCAATTGTATCAATGGTATAAATGATTGGTTAACCTTGACTGTACACATTTACCTGTTGTGGTTGTAAGACAGCCATGGCTGCTTAGATAGTGACCTTAAACACCAATAAATAACTGTGGAGCAAGACTGGACAATTGGGCTCATTTATTGACTAGACTCCACATTTTGCTGTCCGATGGACTTAAGTCACATAACACCATGGAAGAATGCCATTCTATGTAATGTACATTGGATGAATAAATGGCACAAAATGTCCAGACAGCCTCATACACTTCGGCTCTTCCAGCAACTCAGTGCACACTGGTTGAATTTTCCACGAAACACCTTTTCTGTCCTTATATGTAATCGTTTCATGAATTAATTTCTAAACTCTGTTGAAGGCAGTGGTTGTGGGGAAGGGTGTGACTAAATGAAGGAATACTGGAATAGAACGCAGCGTGGATTCACTGGCAAACTGTTGCTTCAAGATAGACTTCAGTAAAAGAATATATGTAAGTGTCGAAGGGCCACCCTCTCACTTCTTACCTGGCCTCCATTTGTGGATGCACACAAAATGATGGTCAAAATCAAAATGAGTAAAGGGTGAGACATTTGGACGCTGATATACCTTTCAAGGGGAAGAGAGGCTGAATGTTTTGCCCTCATATACTTGCCACACCTTTTATAGAGAAATGAACGATGAGTAACAGTGCAAAAATGTATAATTAGTCCCTTACGGGAACCGTAAGGGGACTATAGGATTGCACTCCATCTGTCTGTCTGTTTCTATGTTACCACCTCTCCCTCCAACATGCTTTAAGGTACACCTTTCATATTTGGTACATGGATAAATGATTGTGAGGGAATGATGTACGCTCAAAATTTTTTTTTCAAAATCCAAGATGGCGGAATGGCGGCCATTTTTGTTGGGTTTTTTAAGCTTTTTTTTTTCTCTATTTTTATGTTACCACCCCTCCCTCCAACATGGTTCAAGCTACACTTTGCATATTTGGCACATGGATAGAGGATTGGGAGGGAATGATGCACGTTCAATATTTTTTTTTTTCCAAATCCAAGATGGCGGCATGGTGGCCATTTTTGTTGTGTTTTTAAAGCTTTTTTCTCTATTTTATGTTACCACCCCTCACCCCAATATGGTTCAAGCTACATTTTTCATATTTGGCACATGGATAGAGGGTTGGGATGGGATGATGCATGTTCAATATATTTTTTTCAAAATTCAATATGGCGCCATTGCAGCCATTTTTGTTGTGTTTTTTAAGCTTTTTTCTCTATTGTTACCAGCCCTCTCTCCAACATGGTTCAAGCTATACCTTTCATATATGGTACATGGATAAAGGGTTGTAGGGGGATTATGCACACTCAATATTTTTTTTCTCAAAATCTAAGATCTGTCTGTCTGTCTGTCTGTCTGTCTGTCTGTCTGTCTGTCTGTCTGTTTTTATGTTACCACCTCTCCCCCCAACATGCTTTAACCCTTTACCCAACGAATCGGCCACATCCGCCCGCGTGATATTTTATGTGACCCCTCGTTGGAACGAGCTCGTTCCAACGAGGGGTCACATGATATGGTTTTGTTGAAATTTTGTGAAAAATTTGAAAAAATGATATTTAAAATAATAAATTTTGATATCGTCTGCGTTGGGTAATGGGTTAAGCTACACCTTTCATATTTGGTACGTGGATAAATGGTTCTGAGGGGATGATGCACGCTCAATATTTTTTTTCAAAATCCAAGATAGCAGAATGGCGGCCATTTTTGCTGTGTTTTTTAAGCTTTTTTTTTCTCTATTTTTATACTCTAGTGTCTTATGTGACAAAAACACATTATGTCACAAAAGCGCCATAGGGGACTAATACCACCTCGGTGGTCAAACACTTGTTATTAATTTATTGTGAGTGTTTTCCAATTTATCAGTACTAGCCACGCCTCTTGTATGGACAACTGAAAGATATTTTACGAATTGACAGTTTGAAAAGAAATTGATCACAGCTGTTTGTTGATCGCCTGATTGTCAGGAATGCCTCTCTGATGATTAATTTCAAACTGACACAACATTGTTATCTTCCTAAGTATCAATCAAGGTCCTAATATGTGTTCATTCTACCCGCTGAGGTTTAACATTTTATTTGCATTAGATGGGTTTTGTTTTATTTTATCTACATGCATTTTGTTGTTGGGTGGCAGGGCAGGGGAGGGAGGATGCAGAGCATGATTGCCATTGATTGGAATGGCTTTCAGGAGCGAATGAAAGATGGGAACGAGTGTGTCAGTGTGTGTGTGTGTATGTGGGGGGGGGGGGGGGGGGGGGAACAAAAAATGTGTAGGAAAAATTGCGACGTTAAAAAAATTCAGTCCTGTTCTGTTCTCTTGGTAAAATATATCGCCATTTGAGTGCCACAAGATGCCTGTCATCTGCAATGCATTAGTATTGCAGATGGGATCTTGTTGCACGCAAGGGACAATATATACATATCTGAAATGGTCTAAGGTAAGTATTTGACTGGTGGTTTACTAAAACACGGGGCAGATTTTCCACCTGACAAATATTTTTTAATTTTTCGACAAAGGACGAGCAAATTATTAGCTCATGTGCCGCCAGGTACAAAATGATGATCCATAATCTGAAAGTTTGATAGTTTGGATTTTCCTAAAGGGAAAATCTAGTTGTTATTGCATTGATTTTTTTTTTTTTTTTTTTTTTTTTTTCATTATTCTTCCACACTTTTATTTTCACTATTTCTCGAAAACGCTCTTAACAGTGTTTTTTAAAGTTTTTGTACTCATAATGGGTCATAAGTTCTAACTAAACATCATATTCCCATTTTCAGCTCACCTGAGCGAAGCTCAAGGTGAGCTTTACTAATCGATTTCCATCCGTCGTCCGTCCGGCATCTTCCGGCGCAAACTTTACAAAACCAACTTTTCCGAAGAAACCACTGACCCAATATTTTTCAAATGTTGGGTAAATGTTTATTACCTAATGTCAATTCAGATTTGTTCAAATGAAGTTGCCCCTCCTCCTGGGTGGGGCCACGCCCCCAAGGGGCACCAAAATCTTTGAAAATCTTCTTCTCATGAACCAGCAGTAGCAGAGACTTGATATTTGGTAAGCAGCTTCCTTTTGAGGTGTAGAATCAAGTTTTTGTTCAAGAGAAGTTTGTCGGGCATTATTTGCCTTCGTTATGGGAGGGGCAAAAATTTTGGCCACACCTAAAATTTCTATTTTCTGAACCGTGAGGTCGATTTGAACCAAATTTGATATGAGATGATAATGGGTCATAAGTAGTTGATTGATGCAAAAAAAATTTTTCTCATTGCCCCGTGGGAACATCGGGAGCTCAAAATAGGAAAAACCTTAAAACTGCCATATCGCCAAAACTACACGGCACAGAGAATTCTTATTTTGTATAAAGCTTACTTTTATCCAGTAGAATAGAATGGTTAAAAAAAATCCCTATCGGTTTGATCACAAGGTACTTTTTTCAGGACTTTGAAAAAGTGCTGAGTCAGCACTTTTTAACACTATAGGCAATGGGAAAAAGATTAAAAAATCTTCTTCTCCAGATCCAGCAGGCAGAATCGTTTGATTTTTGGTATGCAGCATTGTAGGGTAGATCTGATTCAAGTTGTTCAAATCGGCCCCCTGGGTTCATATTTGAGCTCAGTATAGGAGCCCGATTTCGAAATTAGTGCATTTCAGGCAAATTTCTTAAAAAATCTTCTCCAGATCGAGCAGGCAGAATCTTTTGATATTTGGTATGCAACATTGTGGGGTGGATCTGATTCAAGTTTGTTCAAATCGGCTCCCTAAATTCATATTTGGGCTCACTATAGAAGCTCGAATTCGAACTTAGTGCATTTCAGGCAAATTTCTTCAAAAATCTTCTTCTCCAGATCCAGCAGGCAGAATCTTTTCATATTTGGTATGCAACATTGTGGGGTGGATCTGATACAAATTTGTTCAAGTCGGCTCCCTAGATTCATATTTGGGCTCACAAAAGAAGCTCGAATTCGAACTTGGTGTATTTCAGGCAAATTTCTTCAAAAATCTTCTTCTCCAGATCCAACAGGCAGAATCTTTTGATATTTGGTATGCAACATTGTGGGGTGGATCTGATTCAAGTTTGTTCAAATCGGCCCCCTAGATTCATATTTGGGCTCACTATAGAATCTCGAATTCGAACTTAGTGCATTTCAGGTAAATTTCTTAAAAAATCTTCTTCTCCAGATCCAGCAGGCAGAATCTTTTCATATTTGGTAAGCAGCAGTGTGGGGTGGATCTGATTCAAGTTTGTTCAAATCCCCCCCCCCCCCCCTCCCCTGGATTTATATTTGGGCTCAGTATAGGAGCCCAAATTTGAACCTAGTGCATTTCAGGCAAATTTCTTAAAAAATCTTCTTCTCCAACTCCAGCAGGCAGAATCTTTTGATATTTGGTATGCGACATTGTGGGGTGGATCTGATTCAAATTTGTTCAAATCGGCTCTCTAGATTCATATTTGGGTTCACTATAAAAGCTCGAATTCGAACTTAGTGCATTTCAGGCAAATTTCTTAAAAAATCTTCTTCTCCAGATCCAGCAGTCAGAATCTTTTGATATTTGGCATGCAACATTGTGGGGTGGATCTGATTCAAGTTTGTTCAAATCGGCCCCCTGGGTTTATATTTGGGCTCAGTATAGGAGCCCAAATTTGAACTTAGTGCATTTCAGGCAAATTTCTTTGAAAATCTTCTTCTCAAGATTCAGCAGGCAGAATGTTTTGATATTGGGTATGCACCATGCTTAGGGGGCTGAGATTCAAATTTGTTCAAGCCAAGTCCCTGGGTTCATATTTGGGCTCACTGTGGTAGCCTGAATTATAACTTAGTTCAAAATGAGGAATTTTCTTTAAAAATCTTCAGAATGTTTTGAAATTTCGTATGCAACATCCTTAGGGGGTGAGATTCAAGTTTGTTCAAGCCATGTCCCTAGGTCCATATTTGGACTCACTGTGGGAGCTTGAATTGTAACTTAGTTCAAAATGATGAATTTTCTTTAAAAAATCTTCTTCTTCAGATCCAGCAATCGGAATGTTTTGATATTTGGTGTGCAGCATCCTTAGGGGGGTGAGATTCAAGTTTGTTAAAGCCAAGTCCCTGAGTTCATATATGGGCTCCCTGTTGGAGCCTGAATTATAACTTAGTTCAATGTGAGGAATATTCTTTAAAAATCTTTTTTTTTTAGATCCCCTGGTTAGAATCTTTCGATATTTGGTATAAGCTTTTCTTAGGAGGAGCAGATGCAACTTGTTGAAATCAATTCTCTGGGTTGATATTTAGGCTACCATGTCAGGTGAGCGCCCTCAGGCCCCTTGGGGCCTCTTGTTCTGAAAATGTTTTAGTTAACCCTTTAACAAAAATAGTCGGAAGTTCATATCTTTGGACTGGAAAGGGCGATTGACTTGAAATTTTCGCAGACATGTCAGCAATACACCCCTCTATCAGCGTATGGTACAAAAATGTATGTAGTCAACACCTTTCTGCCAGAACGTTTTTCGAAACGAAAAAAAAATTAAAAATTTGACCATTTTTTAACTCAATCTCGAGAAAGGGATATGCTGATCCATCTAAAGTGGCTTAGAAATGAAGACTCTATCACCAAATTGTAAAAACCATCGAAAAAATTTCGATTCGAATTTCTGACAATCCAAAATGGCGGCTGAAAAATTGAATTTTCATTTTTTGTTATTTATGCATTTCAGGCCATTTGGAGACGAAAAAAAAAAAATTTTTTGCACCTGAAAAATTTTCGGTTTGGACTTAGAAATTTTCGACCAAAAGTCGGAAATTTTTGTTTCGACCGGGCTACTTTGCCGCCACAGTACTCAACAATGGGGATGATTGTTTTGTTTTCTCAGACTTGAAAAACACTGCTTTAAATCGTGGGTTGAGGAACGCTGCGACAACGCGAAGTTTGTTTTGTTCAGAGTCCGCAAACCTGCGACCCAGTGACGAAATTGCTGATGTGAGGGTCTGAATCCCTCGACCTTCCTCATGCTTCAACATGGCCATGTCTGTGTCCATGTCCAATAACTGAATTGATGGAATTATCAAGGATAGCAAGGCTGACACACTTGATGCTTTCCTAGTAAGTACCTCAAAGCGGCAAAGTGTTTTTACAAGTGTTTCTGCCAGATTCCACTGATTGGCTGTAAGGGCAGGCAGTTCAAATAAGCTTGCGAACTCAATAAGGGCAGACTTCTGTTCTACAAGCCTCTCGACCATGTAGAAAGTAGAATTCCACCTGGTGGAAATGTCTTGTTTTATTATATGCTCTTTTAGGCCATGTTTGTTTTGCAACTCTTTCAAGTGACTACACACTAAGGGAGAATGATTGAAGTGATCTGCAATTTTTCGGGAGATAGTGAGCATATCATTAATAGCTCTCTGGCTGTCAATCCCATCATTGATTACAAGTTGAAGTGTATGAGTAAAATAACCCTGACTGTTTAGTCCTGTTAAATTTATTCCACATATAGCATTTTGCCATGTTGTCCCGCAATACTGTAACAACTTGGCTTGCATTAATATCCCACATCTTCATCATTCTTGAAACTTGTCACTCGATGGCTTCTCCCGTGTGACGCCCCACAAACGATGAAGCATCCAAGACACATGACTTCCTCTCAAAGTCAGTAGTAATCCAGTGGCTGGTGAGTGACATAAGGGAGTGGGATCCAACGTTTGAAAACCATATGTCTGTAGTGAAAGAGATGGTTGACATGGTTTTCAGTTCCCCTTTAACTGGTAGAGTGCTAAATTATTTTCGGTCATCAAATCATGTACACATGTCTTTGCCTTTGTTATAATTTATGGAAGAGTACCTGTGGGCACTCTCCCATAAATTGTAACAAGGCAAACCCCCATGGTCTAAATAATATTTCAAAGGTAATACAAAGCACATTCACTGAATATGAGTCTTCAAGTTATGGCACCTGCACTTCAGAATAAAGCCCAAATATGGGCTTCCAGCACTCAACCAGTTAAGTTCTGCTTTGACCCTTTCATACACACTGGGTATTAGTGAATGGCTGATGTGGGTCCTTGATTGTAGTTTATACCATGGCTCTAGGCTATTACAGAAACGCCAAAACCCCATGTCCTCAACTATAGAAAAGGGCTGGATGTCAAGAACTATCATTTCAGGTAGTTGTTTACATTTTCAGTTCTAGGATCATGTATTGGCCAAAGGGTGATTTTATCGACCATTTCAGAGATCTGCAGCTGGTGTACTTTTTTAGCATTATTGGTGCTTGATGAAGATTCCCAAAGTTTTTTCTCATTAATTTTTTCTTCATTTTGCACATCTTCAAACTCCATGAAAACCAACTTCTGGTTATGCTGCAGATGACTTTTGAGGTTTGAGGTAGTAAAAGACTTTGCAGAGCTACCACCTCGGGAAACTGTCACTTTTCAGAGGCTACAAACTGCATTGCTCCCATCATCCGGCTTGACGGTGAAATAGTCCCATATCTTGCTCGTTTTAGGCATTTTTGATTGAATATTTTTACTTAGAAGTCGACACAGAGCGGAGATTCAACCTGATTTTATTCCAATTCGTACAGGGTGAAAGGACGCCTGTGTAAGGGTCAGGAAAATCAACAAAGCGCGTCATTGGAATTTGAAGTGTACGTCACTGAAAATGTTGGTTTGCGGCTTGAAGCCTGGTCAGAAAAAGTGTTACTTTTAATTGCTTTGGGGTAGTGAGCTCACTGCTAAATAATACCTTTCAGAATTGCATACTAGGGGTTTGCATGGAAACATCCGAGAATGGACACTTCTCTTTAGCATCACTCAATTTAAAAATTTAGAATGCAGTATCTATCAGGCCTTTGTTGTTGTTTTTGTTATTCTTATTACCTTGAAGTGTTGGCATTCAATTTTGCGAATGCCGCAGAGTTTGCAGACATCTGCTACAGTGTTCATGTTCTGTGACGTCTAATCCACGCTGGTTGACACCAAAGTATTTAAGCAGCATCGTTGATTGGCAGGACAATTTGGCGAGTGATTGGCTGGTGGTGATAACTTACCCAATTGCCACGACGGTTCGACAGCAATGAATGAGTCAAGTGGATTATCTATCTGGGTGTGTCATCTGTTATTGATTGGCAAAATCAGGAATATCTTTTGGAACAATTGCAATATTTCATGGCTATTTGTAAATTTGATGCAGATCAAAGACACCAACCAAATTGAATTTCTGACATGTCTGAAGATAGCGTCTCAGTTCAGTTTTGACTGGGGAATATTCAATTTTAAAGCAATAGAACTACATAACAAAACCGCCCTGAAGATGTCAAACAGAATCAATCTGGTAAGCTACTACTTCAGAAATGTTCCCTTTTGAACTTTTATTTATTTACCGGAACAAAAACTTTGAAATATGATGGAAAATAAACGAGCTATTATTACCATTAATCCCTTAGATCTATGGTACCATTTATATTTTCAAAATGATTTGGAGGTGTTTTGTGGTGAACGTAACAGTTTGTTGAATTGTGATCACCAAATTTTGGTTATCGGTATCAGTCGATATTTCACCCATGGATATCGGTTATCGGCTTTTGCCGATAACCCCCATATCGGCACATCACTACTTTTTTCTACATTCATCATAGACAGGGATATATGCAATTCCTCAAGTCTCACCATTCATTTCATCCAATCATCCATGGGACCAAACTTGTATCTTCTCATTGTCTTACATTCATTATTGCATTGCTCTTATGTTTTATACATTGATCAACAATAGCTTGAACTTGTGCAAATCATTGAGCGGTGTCACTATATGTGCTTTTTTCTCCAATTATAGCCCTTGCAACTTAGATGGATGAATAGGGGCCTGCGATTACACAAATTTTGAGTTGAATCTCGAGTCGGAACGCAAAATCGACTCGACTCGTCTCCGATTCATGGATGTCCTTTTCCTTGAGTCGATTCGGTCTCGATAAACGACAGAATTTTCATTGTGAGTTCTTTCTTTAAACAGTGCAATAATCCAGTTTGGCCATGAAAGAAATCGGAAAATATGTTACAAAACCCTATTCGTATCACTGTTAAATGATCCCAACATGATTTACTTACTGATGCCTCATCAGAGCCTTAGTAAAGTCAGCATTATACATAAGTTGTAACGGGATTCATCACCTGAAGATAAGGCTTTGCTCTCAAGGTGAAACGCCCAATGGATGGTAGATAACTCTATTTGTGTAGAATGAAGGGCACGCTGAGCACTCCAATCCGTATACTTCCATTTAACGGAAGCATATGGACTCAAGTGCTCGGAGTGCATTTCATCTGTTAGTGGTGTTTTGACTGCATGAACAATCCAATATGCCATGCCTAATTTGGAAAACGTGTTAAAATTTGTCAAAATTGTTACTTGGAGGTTCTAACAGGCAAGAAAGGTTGGTAGCATGTACCAAAATATGTATAATGGAATAGTTAGCCTGTTGAAAGTTGCATTTGAAGAATGTTAAATCCCTTTCTGTTGAAAAGAAATTGGGCTGTAGGTTTTATAGGAATCGACTCGAAAAGTGACTCGACTCGCAAGGCAAGTTTTAAACTAGAATCGAATCAAGAATTGACTCGAACTAAAATATCTGACTTGCACAGCCCTATGGTTGAAATATTGATTTCTGAAGTTGTATCTGCAACCAGTTTCAGCTTTTATTGCATTGATCTGATGTTTTATATATGGAACAATATTGGATTAAAGTTGTGCTTAACAGTAGACTGATGTTACTATATATGTTTTTAGCCACAATAAGCAGCTCCACATGTGGCAATGTCTGGTTGGTCCAATACAAGAAAAACATCAAGACAAAATACAAATCTGCATTCAAGGTGGCAATCGCACATGCAATCATTCAATTCAGACTGAAAATTTTTTTCTTGCACTCGTTTGGCATAGAGTTATTACACATGTTGAGGTCAACATTTTTGCTAGCTCAATGAAATTAATTAAACTAGATCATTTTTTGCTGGTATGATATTTTTAGATAGGCCTACCATTCGTTAAACATGAAACAAAGAAAGACACAGCTGAAGGACTACTATAAACTTTAGCTGTTATAGTAGTAAATGTAGAACAGTGAATGAGAATGACGTCATGCATGGCAATACCATGAGGACATGATCTTCATTCATAAAAAAATCAATTCATAGATGCTGAATTAATGTCAAAACACACGCCGATAAAACTGCACCCCTTCCCTTCATTAATCAAACAAGTCAAGAAAGGGAGGAATATTGTAATGTAAGATAAATTGGTCATTACTACCATGTAGGTTTCCAATATTGTGTATTGAAGTTGAGACCTCGCCTCTGGGCATATATCTAAGAGTCTTTTGTATATATATGGCCAGAAATATTTATTTCATGTTGTTCAACATGGCCATCACCAGAATATGTGTACGAGTTTATTAATATCTACAATGCTAGAAATATTTATTACATGTTGAGCTCCTGGATTAATATCTTATTAATTTCCAACTTTTCAGGGCAGTAATTGGTAGGTATATTCTTGCCTGAGAGATTTGTTTGTTTGTTGGTTTCTTTGCTTGTTATGTTATTAAGTTGTAAATATTTGCACATTCCATACTCTAATCAGGATCTAATCAACATTATGCTGCCAGTACTGTTCACAAACTTATCATTCATAGTTTATTATTTCAAAATGTTTTTTCCTTCAAAATATAGCTTACCACCCCTCACTTGACCAATCTCATTTAACTCATTACAAATAGGGGTCATAAACTATGTTTTTGAGGCAAAAAACTTAAAATAATTATCGGCGTCTTGCACTGTTTTCAACAACTTGTGCTAGAAAAGGAGTTAACTGTTTACGTAAAATGTCTTGGAGATAACACCTCAAATGGTGCACTTAACCCTTTACCTAACACTGTATTTTTTTTAAATAAATTAAATTTCATATTTTTCGTAAACAAATTTTACAATTTTTCAAAAAACCATACAAATATGGATATCTTTAGAACTAGCTAGACGAGCTGGTTCTAATGATATGCATATTTGTATGGTTTTATTGAGAAACTTCCGAGATATTTTGGGCTTTGCTAGTCTTATTCTGGTTAATTGACTGGCTGTTTTTGGCTGCTATGTTAGGTAAAGGGTTAAATAATTTGAAACGTTTGTTTCTGTTTCCTTCCAAACACATGGTCTATGACCCTCATAGGAATGTGGCTCATTCTACTAGTGATGAGTCATAGACTCTGAAAGTTAAAAATAAACAAGTAATGACAATTGAATGGAAGTTAACCTGCTAGCACCAGACAAATGCTTCTTGTTTTATTAGTATAGCACTAGTCGCATGTTTATTGTTCACTGGCTGAAGGGTTAATGCATTTCCCTGGTTTGGATTTATTCTTGGTGTTGCATTATTTCATATGTTATGTGATCTTCAAAATTTCATTCTGGGACACAAAAAATAGTACTAAGCTTGCATTGTATTTGTATTATTCTGGCTATTAGAACTGATTTATTAAAATTATTATAATGCCACTGTTATAATATGCCCCAATAAATATAGTATGGATTCTGAGAACTATGATAACTACTGACCATACTGGTATTTGACATTAACCTCTAGTAATGCTGTAGTTTTCTTTATTACTGAACCCAGAAGCTCCTGCTTCAATCATTCAAACCACCTAAGTACTCATTTTGAAACTTAACAGTTTCTGTTGCTGGAAAACATTCAAAGAGCTATTAATTACAGTGTCCATGGGAACTATAATAATACTATTAGGTCTAAAAAAAAGTTAGAAATCTCTTTCTTAAGTACTCCCGCATAGTCCTTTTAGCTGCTGCATGCTCTCTTTTTATAACCAATGCAAACTTAAAGAAATAAGAATTAAATGGTTTGTGTCTGATATTTTACCCAAATTAATAAAATTGATAAATTTGTCCCTTGAGTGCAACAAGGCTTTGCAAAGCTTTAGCATTGCAAAGCCTTCCTTGTACTCAAGGGATGAAATACATCACCACCCATGCTATTCTGTAGATTAAGACAAAAACATAAAACAAATCAAGAACATGAACTTTTGATGGCAAAGAAATAATTACAAAAATAAAAAATAAAATAAAAAACTGCCCACCCACATGCAATTTTACAAAAAAGGCCTGAGAAACAGAAAATCTACTTTGTGTAGCCTTACTAACTTGAAAAAGTATCAAACTAGAAAATAATTATCAGAAAAAGTATCAAAGTACAGACTGCCGTATATAATAATACTGATTTATTTGAAATTTTTTTTTATAAGTTATGGATATATTGGGACATCAGTAACTCTGGATACGTTCTTTCAGATATGCATTATTTTTATACTGTACCAATGACCCAGACATAGCTGGTGCTAACTCTTAAAATATAGGGCCAAACACAAATTTTGCCCCCCAATCCCCAAAATTTGCATCTAAAACTAAAGAAAACATGTCCTGAAAGGCCCTCCACACTTCGCCCCTACTGCGCATGCGCAGTGTCAAGGACGTTCCGAAATTGGCGCCATTTATCATTCTAAGTTTGGCCCTTCATCAGTTAACATCTGACTGATCTTTGTGCTTTTAAATCTCAGTTTAAATGATGCCAGACACATAAATATTAGTGAAATGGTGATTCTAAGGAGGATAGAGAAGGAGGAGAGGAAAAGAATGTGTGACAGAATATTATCAGGGCTGTAACTTAAAATTTTTTAATGAAATTATGTTAAGTTACCTATTTTCAAGGCAGCAGCCATTTTGTTGTCATTCTGATTATTAGTTACACTGTTTTTACAAGTGTTTTCCTCTCTCCCTGTCCTTTAAGTTCCCCCTTGCTATTCTCCCATGCTTTTGGCATAGTTTCTGTAATTATTATTACTAAAATTTCTTGGGAGTTTTAGCTGAATAACAGAATGAATTCTGTTCTTTCCCCATGTTTACGTCTTCATCTACGGGTGGTTAGGCGTTGTGTTCTGCATCTACCATCTGATGTTCTGCAGTTTCTTCCCTGGAAGTCTCTGTTTTGCATCAGATAGTGTATTTTTGGTAACTGATTTCGGGCCTGGGTGCCTGGAGTCTTATTTTAGTGTTTTTGCACTCATTGTTTACATTTACAACTTCCCTCTGTGTGAGGGGGGGATTTCTAATAAATAATATCTTTATGTTATTTTAATCATAACTAGATACATTATTATTGTTCGTAAGTTTTGAATAAATTGTTTAAAATATTTTTAAAATTTTTGTCCACACTTAGGCTTGGGATCCATTGGGGCTCAACGTTACTTTTCAGAAACTTGGGCTGTTCTGAAAAAATATTTTTTCAAAATATTTTGATTTCAATTATTTTTTCTATATTAATGGATCATATTATTATTATGTATTTTGATTGCCAGGGGTTAGTGCGAGTACCAGGACTTGTTTTCTTTTCACATTGAAAGGATATTGATCAATTGTTTTAGAGGAAGTCTTCCTCTGACTTTATTATCATTCTATATGTGGTCAGTGTACTCGCATTAACTCCTGTTCTGTATCGTATGATTTCGATGACAATATGGGAAGAGTATGTCACGGTATGTTGTTGGGGATTTGGACACTCCGGTCCTTTCCCCGCAGGGTCACTCTACTTTATCAATTTCTATTTCAGACGATCAAGATTAGGGTGATGTATCTGTGATGTCTTCCAACAGTGTGCCTCCGTCGTCACTATTAATGAAGGGCTAGCGGAAAAGTGCTCATGTTATACGCCAATTGCCTAACAGGACCCTAGTAGGTTCGACGGCCTTTGACGTCCGCTAGCTCGCCCGGTGTAGCGTCCATTCACCGAATGGTTCGGCAGCCGGGTTTGTCCGTTGCGGTCTAGAAGGAATTTTGGGGTGATGCGAGCACTATAAAATTAACTTAATGCACACCCAGTGACGGCGGATCGGAGGGAGAACGGAGGAAGCCTTTTAGTCCGGTTCATAGCTCGTTCCGGTCCATCCGGACGGCAAGCGAGAGAGGCCCCTCTCTCGTTCAACAACATCTGGCCCCAGATGTTGTGGTACAAAATGTGTCGCTAGCGGAGCATACGTCCGTCGCTCGGGATGCTCCGTTGTATAGGCAGTCCGCTGAGACTGCTAAGGCTTCCTCTTCTCGTCAGCGCACACGACCGCACCTTGGCTGCGTGACCGCCGATATATTACCAGCTTCGCCGATCAAGGATTCTTCGGCGACCAGGTCACACCATCCGGCAGCCAGGGATTCGAGACCGATGGACTCCGGACGTTCGCATAGGAAAAGTATGCGGGAGCCATCTGATGCGGAGCTGCCCTCGGCGAAGCAGCGATAGACTGCGCCTCCGCAGGTCTCAACGCCGGACATTCTTGTGCACATAGCACAGCTTATCGCAGCATCCCAGCAACCGACAGAAACGGTGTCGGATCGAGAATTATCCGACAGCGCTGGGTCGGTAGCCGGGGACTCGAGGCCTGCAGACTCCGGACGTTCGCATAGGAAGTGTGCGGGAGTCAACGTACACGGAGCTTCCGGCGGCAATGCATCGTAAGTCCGCTACTGCACAGGCCTCGGGAACGGACGTGCTTTCCTTAATAGCACAGTTTATCGCAGCATCCCAGCATCAACTGAATCTGTCGCATATATTTTATCCGACGATGCTGGGTCGGGACGCTCCGCGGAAGCGGGTACGGACGTCCGAAAGTTTCATCCGGTCCGACGGGATACCGAAAGGGATTCGGAGGATTTCAAGCTTTCCCTTTCGGAACAACATATGCTGCGATGCCGGATAAGAAACTGATAGCGTCGGTGGACTTAGAAATTTTTGGTTCGGTTCAGGGACATCGTCCCTCAGTTCCGACATAGTCCAATAATGTCACACAAACTTTCGAATTATTGAACGACGCTATATATATTATTATTTTATGCTTGCTATCCAAGCATTTCTGGTTTCTTGTTCGAAGAGTTATGGAGATGTCTTTCAAAAGTGTGCCTCTGTCGTCATAGTTAATGAAGAGTTAGCGGCAATAAGTGCTCATGGAATATGTCTATCGCTTACGGAGTGACATTCGCTAGCTCACCCGGTGTAGCGTACATTCATCGAATGGTTCGGCTGCCGGGTTCGTCCGTTGCGGTCTAGGAAGGAGATTTGGGTGATGCGAGCACTTTAATTACTTTAATACTCACCCAGTGACGGCAGATTGAGGACAGATCGGAGGAAGCCAACAACATAGGGGACCGCATGTTGTGGTTCAGATATTTTACATTCGGAGCATATGTCCGTTGCTCGGGACGCTCCGTTATATTGACAGTCCGAGAGACTGTCTTTAATGCTTCCTCATCCTCACAGCAGGGCACACGACCGCACATTGGCTACGTGACCTCGAGTATCCGATCAGTTTCGGCATTCAGTGATTCCACGGCGAATAGGTCGCGCCATCCGGTAGCCAAGGGACACGAGGCCTATACACTCCGTTCGCTCGCATATTGGAAGTATGCACGGGGTAACGATCACGGAGCTTCCAGCGGCAATGCATCGTAAGACCGCTTCTCCTCAGGCCTCAGTGACGGACGTGCTATCCGAGTTAGCACAGTTGTTTCGCAGCATACCAGCAATTGACAGTTTCTCGGTCGAATCAGGAATTATCCGACGGCGCTGGGTCGGGCGGTCCGCGGTTGCATCAGCTACGGACGACCGAACGCTTTATAGGGTCCGACAGGATGGCGAAAGGGATTCGAAAGATTTAGAGTTTTCCCTTTAGTAGTATCGGAAGATGCCTTTCATATCTTCTGGCATTTCTTCCAGTGATTATTTTTCGGACTTCATTGCTGCGATCTTGGATAAGAGACTTATAGCGTCATTGGACTCGGATTTTTCGATCGGTACAGGGACATTGTCCCTGACTTACCGACGCAGTCCAATATTGTCATTACAACATGTGTTTTATTTTTCGACGCTATATATTTATATATATATACAAGCCTGCTACTAAGCATGATAGTTTAGTTTCTTGTCCGCGTGGCTCATTTCTGCCATTTTATCATTTTTACAAATAGTTTATTTTGGCAGAGCAGGGCATACCGAGAGTTCATATGCATCTAGACGGTGTGATTAAAGACTGCATATATTCTTTTTCGCCGTTTATGTCTTTTCCAATTTCAATGTTGGGAACGACATTATGTATAGTAGACTTAACTTAGACGCTTTATTATACGTAATCCGCCTTACTGAGGCGTTATCATTACGTCTTCAAGAAAAGATTTACGGGATATTATTCTCAATGTAATTTCTTTTGAGGGCAGTAGTTTGTTCACGTATAACTCCGCCCTTCAGTGGCTGATTGGAGTTGGTTAGACGTGACGCAGCCCTAGCTACATCCACACGCGTGGATAGTAAGGTTAAGAACTCTCTCAGAGTCGCTTCGTTCTCGGAGGAGCTTCTCTTCGACGGCAACTTTCCGGCAATCCATGAATTGCTCGATTTATACATTCTCTTGTCTATCTAGTGTTACAAGAGATTCAGACTGGGGCAAACATTCGGTGGTTGACTCAGAGAGTGCCGCCGCAGTTGCCGGACCCGAGTGTGGCTGTTATGACGGTTGCCAGTCAAACAGATTGGGATATATACTGATCCCTACGGATTCGAAGTGCCAGGGTCTTTGGGTTCCGCAGTCTTTTAGCTATCAGTTTAACTTCCGCGGAATAATGTTTTTTAGGCTTGCTTATGTCATTGCATGAACATTATTCAGAAACGCATGCCCAAATTCCTGTCCTTTAATTCGACAGTAGTGGCGTATCTCCGGAACCAGGGAGGCACTCTTTCGTTTCCGTTATTCAATTTAATGGAAAGAATCCGTCTGTTGGTTATAGTACACCAAGTTCAGTTTTGGTCCGTCATATTCTGGGTCGTCTGATTGTTTTATCGGACTCCCGTTCTCTTACGGGTCGCTTGTTGCTGTCAGAATGGACTCTCAACAAACAAGTATTCAATCAGATTTGCTATCTATGGGAGCGCCCATTGATGTTTTATTTATGACACAGCTTGCTAATCAATTGCAGACGTATGTGTTGACTTGTCCAGATCTCTGAGCTAATAGTGTTTACGCTCTATTGATCTATAGGACGGAATGATAGGATACGCGTATCCTCCGGCGCTGTTGTTTTAGCAGGTATTGCTAAGATAAACAACCACAATACATTTCTGTTGATAGCATCTCTATCTTCACAGAGATCATGAGTAATTTACTCTCTTGTCTACTGTGGATCTTAACGTGAAATCTTCCTCTATGTGAGGATCTTTTTTCACTGGGTAAATCGTGTCATCTTTATCACAACCAGCAAGGTCGCAACCTTCATGTATTCCGTTGTGTGGTCCGTATTGCATTGTAAGCACTGTACTGGACGAGCTTTGGACGCGATTTCTTACTCTAGGAGATCCTCTTCTTCGCTATTCTATGCGACTAAAGTGGAGGCTCTTCCGTCGTGGTGTAGGGATCATTATGTTCATATTGTTGATCCCTCCATACTACTCATTGCTTTTTTTTAGTATACTTGTTTCACAAGATCTACTGCAGCCTGTTTTTATTTAGGTTATAGGTTTATGTTACCTCATACCTATGCACTCTACGATAGTTTACAATTGAGTCTTTTGTCTCTTTATCTAAGTCAGTTAGTAACTTTTTGATAAATATACTTAGAATCTTTAGATTAAATTCCTATACGGATTTTAACTTCGGTTCTTATTTAGCTAAGTAATCATTTGAGCCTCTGGAAACAGTAATTTTCAAATTCTGACCTTTTAGACAGTAATTCTGTTGGTTTCTCTTTTACTGTAGAGTCAGTGAGTTTCATGCACTATCGATGGATGATTTTCACTTTCATAGTTTCGGAATCAATACTTCCGTTACTATTTAGGTTGGATTGTTGCATAAGAGTTAGGCTCCTATTATCCGGAACCTATTATTTTAAGGTCCTTCCGTCTTCGTATGGGCATAGGCCTTTACTCTTTCCGGGTACAGTTTATGTATTTATAAACAGATATCTGTTTATTACAAGGGCGTAAGCTTCTTCTGTCTTTGATGTCTAGTAGAAGGACGTTACGCTCCATTTTATTGTTAATGGATTCTATTAACTAGCGTACTGCTTATGGTATATCATTGACTTAGCAGTTGTGCTTAAGATTTCGGCTCATGAAGTAAGAGTTCTTCTACTTCTTGGGCTTACTTTAATAGTGTCGCTATTATAGATTTTTGAAGGCCGCTCATTGCGCTCAGCCATCCACATTCATGAATTTTATTATCTACTGCTCAGAATGTCATTCTCTTAACAGTTGCTACTATAGCTAGGTAGGCTGTCTGTTTCGGCAGTGTCTCCGTTCGGCTGCCCTCTTTGCTCTGGGCTATTTGACCCAGGGCAAGAAAAAGGGGGGGGGGGGAGGGTGTTCCCTTGGGTCACCTGTTTTACTATGAAAACAAGGGGATACCTCCTCCGGAGTTAGTAATTCTGAGCTGTTATTGGGATGGTTGTTTAGTGAGAAGTTTAAGTTTATAAAATTCATTCAAGTCTTAGTTTTTAAAGTATAGCTTTTGAATATTGCATATGTCAACGGACATGATTATGCAATTCTCAGACACTTTTAGGAGTATAAGAGTCTCTATTCTCTAGACTTACTTTATTATTGGCTTACTTTAAAAATTATTAGTATAGGATTTATTGGATATTAATAGAGTACATGGATGTATGAAGCTCAATTTTGGAAGGTGTTGTATCTTTCTAATTTATCATAAATAAGAAAGATACATGTAAGGCCTATTACTTCTTTTCCCTACAGGGGATGACTCTATTTTATTTTATTGAGCGTATTCCACTTTGCTCTATGTCCTTGGCCCTCCAGCCTTTTTACTATTCAGCTATGTCTGGGTCATTGGTACAGTATAAAAATGTTAAAAAATTTATAGTAATTTATATATTTTTTATACTTACCAATGACCCAGACGGGGATGGCCCTCCCAGGAGTTGGGAACTCTTGCCTCCCCGCTGAGTACATAGCGCTTACCAGGCACTGGTTATTAGAATGATAAATGGCGCCAATTTCGGAACGTCCTTGACACTGCGCATGCGCAGTAGGGGCGAAGTGTGGAGGGCCTTTCAGGACATGTTTTCTTTAGTTTTAGATGCAAATTTTGGGGATTGGGGGGCAAAATTTGTGTTTGGCCCTATATTTTAAGAGTTAGCACCAGCTATGTCTGGGTCATTGGTAAGTATAAAAAATATATAAATTACTATAAATTTTTTAACTTTTAAGCTGAGTATGACTGGTGTTACGTATCATATGGACTAATATTCAACATTATGTTTGGTCACTGTATCCTTTTCTGTTTTGCACAATACATTATTTTTCAAATCTCATTAGCTATAAACTTTATATGGTACAATGTCAGTGTTTCTGATAGGGAAAAATAAATAAGGCTGTGACAGGGCGACCAAGAGTATTCACTACCATGGGTCGACCATGGTTGGGCCTGTGGTAGGAAAATTTTAAATTCCAAGCAATCTAAGATCCCAAAGCCTGCATTTCCTTGTATCTGAGGGATATTTTGAAGTTTTTCAAAGCGATATACATGCAGGTGTTTCACATTCCGAGAGCTGGTATTTGCGGGTGAATAAGGACCAATGAAATTTCAGGTGAAAAATCATTCATACAGATTACAGTACTTACCCACAATACCTGTCCATGGATGATCCAACGATTGCGTGTATGGGGGTGGCCGAAAAATATGCCTTGAAGAATGTAACATCACATCACGTCCTAGCATTGGACACTAATTTCTATTCGTGTTGCCACAGTTGATCAGGGTTTTGACCATTAAACTGAGTAATAATTAGATCTGCAGGCTTTACTTGCTAACATTGTTATCAGTTTTCACGTGGGATGAACGTGGCAAAAAGGCATTCACTTTCCCGCCATGCACTTTTTGATGCTCTGCTTTTCAGCCCGTTTCTTTTCAACCTAATGTGTTGATGCTTTCAAGTTTTCAAAAGCAACAAGACACAAGGTTGTAAAACGTAGACCAAAATGTGAAGGGCTTAAAAGCCTTGTTGGTCTCGAGGTATTTAGAGTGCATTCATTCAAGCTGTTTTCAAGACATTTAATGACTGGAAACAATCTGAATGAACGCACTCTGTGATTTCCAATGTCGGGGCCGATTCAAATTAAGCAAACAAAAAATGATTGAAATTCAATGAATGCAGATCTCTGAATCCATTGAAATTTCAACCCTTTCTTGTTTTTTAACAATTTAATTTATTTCATATTCATTATTATCTCGCAGGGACCACACTGATATTATAAACTGATGGAAATTATCAATATTTATCCTCCCACCCATAACTCCAAAATGAACTGGAATATCTATGTTACAATATAGCTTTAAATGAATTATTTTGCAGTTACTTTTTTGCAAAGCACCAGTTGTTGCTTTGAAGAAATAATTGCAAATTAATATGAATAGAGGAAGTCTCATCAATCCGCTATGAAGTATTGCATAATTCTCACTCTTGCCTACCAATTAACGACACAGCGATGATACTGGACAGTGACAAATTGGCCTGGTGACTCACAGGACTATCGATGAGACTGTCCGTTACATCCAAGGTATTGCCATGGTCTTAGTAATGATCTTGTTGACGAGACCATCAACGACTTTGATAGATGTTCTGCGACCACAGGACCACAGTACTGGGGATCGATACCCACAGGAGTTGAGTGGAATGAAGAGAAACCATTGATGGCGAAAAAGATTACATCACACTGTATGAAGGTTGTACAGGAGCAGGACATAGCGCCAAGAAGATTTCTGTTACATTCTGGCGGTGTATCAAAGAGTTAACCCTTTACCCAACGCAAACGATATCAAAATTTATTATTTTAAATATCATTTTTTAAAATTTCAACAAAACCATATCATGTGATCCCCTCATTGGAACGAGCTCAATGAGCTCGTTCCAATGAGGGGTCACATGATATGGTTTTGTTGAAATATTTTGAAAAATTTAATTTTTTAAACTGCTCAATTTGCATATTACATGGGCGGATGTGGGCGATTCGTTAGGTAAAGGGTTAAAATCTATTATTTATGTTTACATATATTATATTGCAGTTATTTCTTGCAAAGCTTCGATTTGTGCTTTCCAGAAAATAATTGCAAAATAATTAATGGGGGATTATTCCCAACACAAGGTGGGACAGAGGATATTTAAAAGACCATAGTGACTCTAGATGGGACAGATTATTTCAATCGTTGATAGACTTTTACTATAAGGCAACACAATGCTTGATACAGTGCTAACTGCAGTTTAATAACATAAACAATATCAGACAATTTATTTACTTGCATTAAAAAGTGATACAGTTAATTTGCAGCTATTTCCTGGAAAGCACTAGTTTGTGAATTATGATAGAACAAATGGTGTGACAGGACCAGATGGTTGTAGAAAACTTGTAAATCATAATGGCGTTAGATGGGACAGGTTATTTAATTCTTAAAATATTTGGTAAAATTCAAGGCTTCACCCAATCGGAAATCCATTTTGTGATCCATGATGTTCTTGAACTTAGGCTAAAAAAAAATAATGTTTTGATTCTCAGGCCCTCCCTCGTTGGATTTGAACCTCCTCATTAGACATTTTTATTATGTCATGTTTTTTTAAGAATTTGTGAAAACTTGGAATGGACATTTTTTCACATTTCTCGACATATAATTATTTAGCTGTGTTTGCGGTAAATTGTTTTTTCTTGTTGCAGTTTATGGGAGAGTGCCCAGAGGCACTCTCCCACAAACTGTAACAAGGCAAATTCTGATATACTGGATCATGATTTAATTATTTATTTATTTGATGGTGTTTAAGGTCATATATTTCTGTACAATGACTAATAGTGGCCGCAACACCGATATAAACTCAAGTTTAACCAATCATTTGGAGCCATGTTTCCCATTTTAAAGGACTCCTGTCCCAAGCATTGGTTACTGGGGCCTATTCTAATGGATCATGATGTTTGACAGAACTATACCATTAAAAAGAACAATAAAATACAAATCCTTTTAGCTGTTGTTACGGCAGTTAGTTATAAAAGGTATAGTATAACTACACTAAAATACAACCTTTTCTCTTTGTCAAGTGGAAAAACAGCAAAAAGATTTACTGAGTATACTCAACCCTTTACACGAAACAAAAAAAAAATAAACAAAAAAAAAATAAAAATAAAATCCTCCCTCCCTCACTGATTATAAAAAAAAAAATTGCCTGAGAATCAATTCATTTTTTTTATTTGGCCTTATCGATGATAATTTTCCATTCAGCATCATGATCTCCACTCTGCTGGTCTGTACTGGCCTCTGTAATCCATGTCTGACTCCCAAAACAAAACAAAAATTTTTTTAAATTTTTGCCATACCCATGGCATCTTGAGGTCGCAGTTTTTTTTTTATAAAACCCATCTTTATGGTTTATGCTTAAATTAATATTATATAATAATGCTGTTTGCACTGCAAATACTTTTTCACTAATGACACGAGAACGGCCAGAAAAAGAGACGTCATGTATTATGACTTGTTCATGCTTAAATTTTCTTTGATGTTTGTGGTCCAATTGATGTTCTGAGGAGCTCTGTCTTCGCTGACAAAGGAATGTACATATAATGATCCTGTTTCTTGCTGCCATTTCTATAGAATGGTTGACGACACTATCTCTGTGACTTAGGAGGTAAAAGGCTGTAGGAACAGTTCACCGACCAGAATAGTTAACCTTTTCTGTGCCAACATTCAAGTTTTTCTGGGGAGGTGCATGTGGCCAGTCACTGGCTGCCCTAGCAGAAATCCTGACAGTGTATAATTCTTGGTTTATTTTTTCAAGGTTTTGCTAGCTATTGCATGACTACATACCTTCTTGTTTATGTTAATTGAACTTCATAATAATTATATTAATTATTCTTTATTATATTATTCAATGTGCAAGATGATAACGTAATATTCAGTTCTTTTCTGTAGTTTATTTTAGTACATGATTTTTTTTTTCACTTGCCCTGTTTTCAATTGTTCTGAATGAAATATTAATTCTACATACATCCGTTTTATCTCACCTGACTGAAAGTCAAGGTGAGCTATAGTGATCACTCACCATCCGTTGCTTGCTGTCTGTTGCCAGTGAACATGGTGTTCACAACTTCTTCTTCAATACTGCAGGATGAATTTCTCTTAAATTTGAGGTGATTGTTTGTGCTGACATTGCATTTTGATTTAGTTCAAATCAACTTGCCCTATCCTGTAGGGAGGGGGTGCAAGGAAATGTTCCCCAATTTTTTTAAAATCTTCTCATGACAGATGGGTAAACTGATTTTATTTTTCATACTGATCATCCTTTTGAGGTGTAGAATAGAATTGTTCAAATGAAATTCGTAGGAAATATTTGCCTTTGTAATTGGAGGGGCAAGATTTTTGGTCCTGCCCAAAATTTCTGTTTTCTGAACTGATGAGTCAATTTGTACCAAATTTGGTATGTGGTTTTATTGATTTGTGGGTGCTTGATACATAAAAAAAAGGTTTTTCTTGCATTCCTGTGGGAATTCTAGGAGCTAAAAATGGGAATATTTTCAAACACCAATATTTCCCAAACCGCAAGGAACAGAGAATTCCTCCCCTCATCCAAGCATCTTGGATGAGCAGGATGAGGGGAATTCTGTGAAGCATAAAATGAACATGTCAGAGGGATGAAATTGCATCGCCACCGATAGGGGGCGCGCCAATCTCTATTAAAAGAGGTAAAAATGAGTGCTATGCACGAACGATTTTATTATCAGTTATTGTTGTCTGAGTATAAAACGCTGGTTCATGATGAACAGAATGTCGATTTAAAGCCTATTTTATAAATTTTATTTTAGATCAGATATTCCATAAGCTAACCCTAACAAAACGTTTGCTAACGCTGTATTAAAAAATACTCCATAAATTATTTGTCGGTTGGCATCATCTTTAAACTATGCAATTTCATCCCGAATGACTGTGAGTTTTATGTGTAACAGAATTCCCCCCCTTATCCAAGTATCTTGGATGAGCTGGATGAGGGGAATTCTGTGAAGCATAGAACGAACATGTCAGAGGTATGCCTTCCCCCCCCCCCCCCCCAGGCTTGGGTCGCAAGAACCCACCCATTTTTTCATACAGCCAACCTCCAATAGGCTTTAAATCGACATTCTGTTCATCATGAACCAGCGTTTTATACTCGGACAACAATAACTGATCATAAAATCATTCGTGCATAGCACTCATTTTTACCTCTTTTAATAGAGATTGGCGTGCCCCCTATCGGTGACGATGCAATTTCATCCCTCTGACATGTTCGTTTTATGCTTCACAGAATTCCCCTCATCCTGCTCATCCAAGATGCTTGGATGAGGGGGGAATTCTGTTACACATAAAACTCACAGTCATTCGGGATGAAATTGCATAGTTTAAAGATGATGCCAACCGACAAATAATTTATGGAGTATTTTTAGCTCACCTGAGCGAAGCTCAAGGGGAGCTTTACTAATAACTTTCTGTCCGGCGTCCGGCCGGCGTTAACTTTACATTATCGACTTCTCCTCCTAAACCACTAGCCCAATTTTATTCAAATGTTGGCTAAATGTTTATTACCTAATGCCAATTCAGATTTGTTCAAATGAAGTTGCCCCTCCTCCTGGGTGGTGCCACGCCCCCAAGGGGCACCAAAATCTTTGTAAATCTTCTTCTCATGAACCAGCAGTAGCAGAGACTTGATATTTGGTGTACAGCTTCCTTTTGAGGTGTAGACTCAGATTTGTTCAAGAGAAGTTTGTGGGGCTATACTTGGCGTCGTTATGGGAGGGGCAAAATTTTTTGCCCCGCCCAAAATTTCTATTTTCCAAACCGAGAGGCTGATTTGAACCAAATTTTATGTGAGGGCTTATTGGGTCATGAGTACATGATTTATGCAAAAAAAAATTTTCCTGCAGCCCCGTGGGAACCGCAGGAGCTAAAAATAGAAAAAATTTAAAACGCCCATATCTCCAAAACTGCACAGCTGTGAGAATTTTTATTTGGTGTGCAGCTTCCTTAGGACCAACAGAAAGGATTGGTAAAAAAAAATTGCCATCGGTTTTATCATAGGGTACAGTTTCGGGACTTTGAAAAAGTGCTGAGTCAGCACTTTTTAACACTGTAGGCAATGGGAAAAACATTAAAAAATCTTCTTCTCCAGATCCAGCAGGCAGAATCTTTTGATATTTGGTATGCAACATTGTAGGGTGGATCTGATTCAAGTTTGTTCAAATCGGCCCCCTGGGTTCATATTTGGGCTCAGTATAGGAGCCCGATTTCGAACTTAGTGCATTTCAGGCAAATTTCTTAAAAAATCTTCTTCTCCAGATCCAGCAGGCAGAATCTTTTGATATTTGGTATGCAATATTGTGGGGTGGATCTGATTCAAGTTTGTTCAAATCGGCCCCCTGGGTTTATATTTGGGCTCAGTATAGGAGCCCAAATTTGAACTTACTGCATTTCAGGCAAATTTCTTTGAAAATCTTCTTCTCCAGATCCAGCAGGCAGAATCTTTTGATATTTGGTATGCAACATTGTAGGGTGGATCTGATTCAAGTTTGTTCAAATCGGCTCCCTAGATTCATATTTGGGCTCACTATAGAAGCTCGAATTCGAATTTAGTGCATTTCAGGCAAATTTCTTCAAAAATCTTCTTCTCCAGATCCAGCAGGCAGAATCTTTTGATATTTGGTATGCAACGTTGCGGGGTAGATCTGATTCAAGTTTGTTCAAATCGGCCCCCTAGATTCATATTTGGGCTTACTATAGAAGCCCGAATTCGAACTTAGTGCATTTCAGGCAAATTTCTTAAAAAAATCTTCTTCTCCAGATCCAGCAGGCAGAATCTTTTGATATTTGGTATGCAACATTGTAGGGTGGATCTGATTCAAGTTTGTTCAAATCGGCTCCCTAGATTCATATTTGGGCTCACTATAGGAGCTCGAATTCGAATTTAGTGCATTTCAGGCAAATTTCTTCAAAAATCTTCTTCTCCAGATCCAGCAGGCAGAATCTTTTGATATTTGGTATGCAACATTGTAGGGTGGATCTGATTCAAGTTTGTTCAAATCGGCTCCCTAGATTCATATTTGGGCTCACTATAGGAGCTCGAATTCGAATTTAGTGCATTTCAGGCAAATTTCTTCAAAAATCTTCTTCTCCAGATCCAGCAGGCAGAATCTTTTCATATTTGGTAAGCAACATTGTGGGGTGGATCTGATTCAAGATTGTTCAAATCGGCCCCCTGGGTTAATATTTGGGCTCAGTATAGGAGCCCGATTTCGAACTTAGTGCATTTCAGGCAAATTTCTTAAAAAATCTTCTTCTCCAGATCCAGCAGGCAGAATCTTTTGATATTTGGTATGCAACATTGTAGGGTGGATCTGATTCAAGTTTGTTCAAATTGGCCCCCTAGGTTCATATTTGGGCTTAGTATAGGAGCCCGATTTTGAACTTAGTGCATTTAGGCAAATTTCTTAAAAAATCTTCTTCTCCAGATCCAGCAGGCAGAATCTTTTGATATTTGGTATGCAACATTGCGGGGTGGATCTGATTCAAGTTTGTTCAAATCGGCCCCCTGGATTCATATTTGGGCTCACTATAGAAGCTCGAATTCAAACTCAGTGCATTTCGGGCAAATTTCTTCAAAAATCTTCTTCTCCAGATCCAGCAGGCAGAATCTTTTGATATTTGGTATGCAACATTGCGGAGTGGATCTGATTCAAGTTTGTTCAAGTCGGCCCCCTGGATTCATATTTGGGCTTAATATAGAAGCCCGAATTCGGACTTAGTGCATTTCGGGCAAATTTATTAAAAAATCTTCTTCTCCAGATCCAGCAGGCAGAATCTTTTGATATTTGATCTGCAACATTGTGGGGTGGATCTGATTCAAGTTTGTTCAAATCGGCTTCCTAGATTCATATTTGGGCTCCGTATAGGAGCCCAAATTTTAACTTAGTGCATTTCAGGCATATTTCTTAAAAAATCTTCTTCTCCAGATCCAGCAGGCAGAATCTTTTGATATTTGGTATGCAACATTGTGGGGTGGATCTGATTCAAGTTTGTTCAAATCGGCCCCCTGGGTTTATATTTGGGCTCAGAATAGGAGCCCAAATTTGAACTTAGTGCATTTCAGGCAAATTTCTTTGAAAATCTTCTTCTCAAGATCCAGCAGGCAGAATCTTCTGATATTGGGTATGCACCATGCTTAGGGGGGTGAGATTCAAGTTTGTTCAAGCCAAGTCTCTGGGTTCATATTTGGGCTCACTGTGGTAGCCCGAATTATAACTTAGTTCAAAATGAGGAATTTTCTTTAAAAATCTTCTTCAGATCCAGCAGTCGGAATGTTTTGATATTTGGTATGCAGCATCCTTAGGGGGTGAGATTCAAGTTTGTTCAAGCCATGTCCCTAGGTCCATATTTGGACTCACTGTGGGAGCTCGAATTGTAACTTAGTTCAAAATGAGGACTTATCTTTAAAAATCTTTTTCTTCAGCCATGTCCCTAGGTCCATATTTGGACTCACTGTGGGAGCTCGAATTGTAACTTAGTTCAAAATGAGGACTTTTCTTTAAAAATCTTCTTCTTCAGATCCAGCAGTCGGAATGTTTTGATATTTGGTGTGCAGCATCCTTAGGGGGGTGAGATTCTAGTTTGTTAAAGCCAAGTCCCTGGGTTCATATATGGGCTCCCTGTGGGAGCCTGAATTATAACTTAGTTCAATATGAGGAATATTCTTTAAAAATCTTCTTTTTTTTTAGATCCACTGGTCAGAATCTTTGGATATTTGGTATAAGCTTTTCTTAGGAGGAGCAGATGCAACTTGTTGAAATCAATTCTCTGGGTTGATATAAATTTAGGCTACCATGTCAGGTGAGCGCCCTCAGGCCCCTTGGGGCCTCTTGTTTAATACAGCGTTAGCAAACGTTTTGTTAGGGTTAGCTTATGGAATATCTGATCTAAAATAAAATTTATAAAATGTTTCAGCAGAAGTCCAATTTGCTGTGGACAGAACGTTATTTAGTGAGATTCCAGCATGAATGGCCTCTGAGGTAGATGAACCTCTCACTGAGTGAGCCTTGTAAACTGAAATGTCGATGCCAGCATTTTTGAGAATATCACAAATCCATCTAGAGAGGGTGCTGGTGCAAATTGCAGAAAAGGTTTTGAAAGAAATAAACAATTTTTAACTTTTCCTTTTGTGTTTAGTTCTGTTGAGATATTCAGAAAGAACAGCAAGGACACATAAAGATTCCTTTTCATATTTATAAAGATTTATTGAATTTTTATGACGTGACGGTTTGGTTGTTTTGAGATGATCAGTAATAAGAAAAATAACTTCTGAGTTTGTGATTCGAATATTTTTTATATCAAGAGCTGCAAGTGTTTGAACTCTTTGAGCAGTGCATAAAGCAATAAGGGCTGCCAATTTCTTGGTCAATAAGTTTAAGGACAGCATTCCATGAGGATAAAGTGATTCTAGATATTGGAGTAACGTAGAGACATCCCAAAGTGTTGAATGACGAGGCTTTGGAGGGTGTTTGTTGAAAATTTCTTATACAGTTCTGTTAACTAATTTGGAATCTGAAAAACTAATATTTGATAATAAGCTAAGAGTTTGATTTAACATTGATCGGTGAGAATTAATCACACTGTAAGATTTTCCTGCATAATCAAGGAAGGCTAGATAATTAGCTAAATGTGTTTCAGATGGGTAAAGTGGATTAACCTTCCTTTCCTTACACCAAACAATCCATTTCCCCCAGGCATAGTTATGTTTTTTGAGTGGCTGGTTTCCATGAATGTAGGATGAGGCTGGCAGCTGATTTTGAAATGCCTCCTGATAGGAACTGGTTCCAGAGACAAGACATCCGGCAAGTTGGAGTTTCCCTGCAAGGGGATGAATGCAGTCGCTGTGTGGTAGTCTGAGAAGATATTCTGTTTTTGGAAGGAAAATAGGGTAATGACTGAGAATTTCGAGCAGTAGATGATACCATGGTTGTGTACTCCAGATGTGAATTATGAGAAGAGCCAACCTTACTTTGTCTTCCTTTATTTTCATAATGATCTTCATGAGCAAACTGAAAGGAGGGAAAATATATGGAATTAGGTTTCCCCAATTTATAGTAAAAGCATCAACAAATTTTGCATAAGGATCATAATGCCAAGAAATATAATCTTGTAATTGACAATTCAATCTGGAAGCAAAGAGATCGATACAAGGAGAAATTTCCAATTGTTCACATAAAGTTTGAAATATTTCTGAGTCAATCATCCATTCTGTATTATCACTGAATTGTCTAGATAATTTGTCAGCAACAATATTTTCTTTCCCTGGGAGGTGAACAGCTGAAAGTTGGATTTCCCTGTCAAAACACCAAAGAAAAATTTCCTTAGTAACAAGAAACAAATTCATAACAGGGCCTCCCTTGTTATTGATATAAGCTACTGCTGTGGAATTATCGCTTCTAACACATATATGAATTGAAGAAAAATTGTGACATAAACTTCTTAGACCTAAGAAGATTGCCTTAAGCTCCTACAAATTAATATGCAAAGGAGATTCTGAAGAGGACCATCTGCCATTTGCATAACTGTTTTCAAGTGATGCACCCCATCCAAGATGTGAGGCATCAGTCACCAAATATAGAGATATATCTTTTGGCCGACAATCTTTTCCATTCTTTATTTTAATATTCTTAGTCCACCAGATAACCTCTTCCCTGGCTGTTGAAGACAGAAGAATTTCAGCATCAAAGTTACCTTGTGAGACTTAAAGCCCCTCAGTTTTTTCTTTATCCAAAAACCGATAAAATAATTCTCCCAAATTGATTGCCTTTAAAGCTGAAGTATAAAGGCCTATTACCCGAGCTAAAGTTCTGAGAGTAACCGGGCCTAAGAGTAGTTTTTTAGAATGAGAGATAATTTTTTCGATTTTTTCTTCTGAAAGAAAAATTTTGAATTTTTCAGAATCTATAATAAACCCAAGATATTGGATTTTTTGAGTGGGTGTGAGGCAGGATTTTCCAAGGTTGATATTAAACCCTAGTCTTTCAAACATAGTCTTTAAGAACATGGTAGTTTCCCTGCAAATCTCCGGAGACTTGTGACAAATGAGGGAGTCGTCAATATAAAAGAAAGACTTTACACCTCTAGATCAGACAAATGAAAAAATTGGTTTCATCAATTTTGTGAAAATCCTTGGTGCCGATGCCAAACCAAAAGGGAGACAGCAAAACTCATATAAGGTATTATTCCAGAGGAACCTCAAATATTTTCTGTCATGTTCATGAATAGGGACACTGAAATAAGTATCTTTCAGATCAAGTGAAGTGAAAAATTCATTTTCCTCCAAAGATTTTAAGACAACATCAAGAGTCTCTTGTTTGAAATGATGATATTCAATAAACAAATTGAGTTTTTTCAGATTTATGATAGGTGGAAAACCACCGGTTTTCTTTTCCTTGAGGAATAAATTGGAAATAAATTCTCCAGGGGAGTGAGAACAGGAAACAATAGCCCCCCTTTTTAATCATTTCATAAATTTCTTGTTGAATAATAGATTTTTCACAGGAGGTAAATGGCAGACAGTTGGGTGCTTTAAGTTGAAAGGACCTGAAAATAAATTCCAGATTATGACCACAGACATTATTCAGAACCCATGAGTCCGAAGTAATAAATTTCCAATTTGACAGAAAATATTTGAGGGAGGCAGCTGAAGGATAGCTAATCACCTTTACTTGTCTGAAGGTTGATGTTTGTCGAAGCGTTTTGGATTCCAGTTCTTTTTTGGTTGCCTGTTTTGGTAGCTGTTGTTGTGATTCTGATAATTTTGGTAATTGTGCCATTTCTGAAATTGTGGTTTTTGGCTTTGCCCTAAAAAAGGCTTGCGACCAGTGAAAGAATCTTTGAAATTTTTGTTTGACGTTGTTCGTTGCACATCGCCAAGCTCTTTAATCTTTTTGCATTTATCCTCTCCAAATAAAAAATTTGAGACTGGATTATCGGTAGAAAAAATTCCCTTGAAGGATGTGTGCATGATCGGTCTGAGTAAGTTGCGTCTAAACATGGACGACTCAAACATGGCATTACCAGAAAGTGTCAGGTTATCAACAAGAGCTTTCCTAACAATGTTTAGATCTGGGTTTTTCTTTCTGAGCTCTTCGGTAGCCTTTAAAGTGCAGCTGATTGCTGAGGCTGAAAGACGTTGAATTTTTTGTAATGTGCAATCTCTTGTGCGAAATTGACTGCTATGGATTTGAGCCCAAATCTCGGGGTTAACTTTTGGAGGATAACATTTCTCAGCATTTCCTGGAATAAGGTTATTCTCAAGTAATTTGTCGATATGACCTTTATCAGATGGTGTAGTGCAAGTATTTGACATGAAAGAAGCAAACTTATCGCTGATGTTTGGGCAAAGTTTGTACGAGGAAACCTGGGAAATTGAAGGAATAACAAAACCATCTTCATCTAACAAATCAGAAATGTCTGCAATGCTATTGTCAAAAAGCTCGTCGGCATGTGGGCCGGACCGCTGAGAGTTGGATTTACCAAGAACGTCATGACTTTCCTCAGTTTCATCGAGGTCAGAATTTTCATTGTCAACCGTGACTATGAGATTAGGACCCAGAGATTGTTTCTGAAGCGATTCCCTTGTAACTGTGTGTGGTTTGTCGAAACCCTCATCGGGTTTCCCCGAAGCTAATTTTTCTTGAGAAGTCTTAGACTTGGATGACTTTGAATAAATCGAAATTGGGTGACTTTTCGAGCTTGTGCTCTTATTTTCAATTACATTGAGTCTATTATTAATATGATTCACAGAATCGAGGAGTGTTGCGAGAATATCATTATTTCCTACCCTAGATATGTCCGAAGTGACTTTGTCACGGTGGACTTTGGGTTTCTTTGCTGTAGATTTTTTCCTGTTGTCATGGGAAAGAGAACGCTTCCGGGAGGAAAGAGAAGCAGAATCCTTCTTCCGGTTGTCAAATGAAGAGTGCACAACTGCAGGAACGATAATTTTAGACGCTACTTTCGATTTCGATACATAAGGATTTTTCCTCGAAGATGTATGAAATGTCGAACCATCTTGTACATAGCCAGAAAAACTACTATCTTCTGCATCCGAGGCGAAAATGTTAAGAACGTCATCATTCAGGTTTAAAGGATCTTTAGGATTTGAATTAACACTGGCTAATTCTTCCCGATCAGAGGAGTCATGATGCCTGTCGAGTGAGTCTGCAGATGGCCTTTTGTCCGGAGCAGAATCGAAATTACTCTGAAGATCTGACATTACAAAAAACCAACTGGAAAAATTAACTGAAGTAACTCTGGCACCCTCTCGATGACAAAAGACATTCTGTTCATCATGAACCAGCGTTTTATACTCAGACTACAATAACTGATCTTAAAATCATTCGTGCATAGCACTCATTTTCACCTCTTTTAATAGAGATTGGCGCGCCCCCTATCGGTGACGATACAATTTCATCCCGAATGACTGTGAGTTTTATGTGTAACAGAATTGTTATTTGGTATTACATATCCTTAGGATCACTAGAATCTAAAGAAACAGAACAAAATTGCTATCAGTTGTTTCATAGTGTGCCATGGGGTGAGAGGGCTGAATTGAAAAAGTGCTGAGTGAGTCTGCAGATGGCCTTTTGTCCGGAGCAGAATCGAAATTACTCTGAAGATCTGACATTACAAAAAACCAACTGGAAAAATTAACTGAAGTAACTCTGGCACCCTCTCGATGACAAAAGACATTCTGTTCATCATGAACCAGCGTTTTATACTCAGACTACAATAACTGATCTTAAAATCATTCGTGCATAGCACTCATTTTCACCTCTTTTAATAGAGATTGGCGCGCCCCCTATCGGTGACGATACAATTTCATCCCGAATGACTGTGAGTTTTATGTGTAACAGAATTGTTATTTGGTATTACATATCCTTAGGATCACTAGAATCTAAAGAAACAGAACAAAATTGCTATCAGTTGTTTCATAGTGTGCCATGGGGTGAGAGGGCTGAATTGAAAAAGTGCTGAGTTGTCACCAACTTCATTTGATGAGTTAATTATGACTTTGTCACACATCTAGCATCATGTCCAATGTGTAACATCCTCAATACAGAATTATTCAACATAATTTTGCTAACTTCTATATGTGCAGATAAGTTCTATTTCATCATTATCCACAAAATTGTTTTTTGCCATCTCCAATCTGATTTGGAGCTAATTTAGATTGGCATAGTTGTTTGTGGTTGAGTTAACTACAGAAATACCCAGTTTACACTCAAAACTTCTGTAATCAGCATCAGAAGTGTATATAATATCCAAAAGAAAATGAGAAAAAAGGAAAGAATTTATTTTACATCTTTCTTTATTCTATACTTAGTTTTTACATCACATTTTGAAAAAGCAAATGGTTTATGATCTTCATTTAACCCGTTACCTAACATGAAAGGCAGGCGACACTTTCAAACAAAATTCTTGAATAACTAAATAGTTTAATTTTTTGTCTCAAGAACATAGCTTATGACCCCTCATTGTAACAACCTTGTTCCATAGAGAGGGTCATAAGCTATGTTTTGACAGAAAAAAATAATGAAAATTGAATGGTGATTTTTGCAAACAGCGCTAACCTTTACATTGGGTAAAGGGTTAAACAGCTCTAATGAAACAACAGTAATGTATAAAAAACATTTATACAACTATTTTCCCTTTGCAGGATAGAGGAAAAGTTCAACATACAGGTAAGAAATTATTATTAGCAGGTACTGTTAATTATTGTCAGGGACACCTGAGGCCCCGTAAGGCCTGGGCTGACGTGGGGTTATTTAGTCCCGCTGATGAAGTTGCGGGAAAATTAGACCAACGTGGAGGGTCGGAATCCAAGTGTCGCGAACTCAGCGCAGAGAGCTGAGTTAGACCGACGCCGTGATTCCTTCTCTGCCAAATTGGCCTGAAATAGGTTCGATTTCCGTTAGGTGTGATTCCTAATCACTTCAGGCTGTAGTATAATGGAAAGAATGATTTAAAGTAACAACGATTCTTTTATTTACACATAAAAATAAATCCGTTTCAATATTTCAACAATCAACAATTCGATTCTTTTCACAGAAAATGTGTCGCTACGGTTAAATAATTCTAAACAATCATATAGTCATTCTATAGCCCTGTACTGGCACTATAGTCTACACACTGGAAATGTTACTACCGTGAGCTCGCCATAAGAGCTTCACAAATCTGAAATGTTATTACTGTGAGCTCGCCATAAGAGCTTCACCTGCTTAGGCTCAAATGTCAACGTCTGCGCGTAACTGTACCTCTGGCTGTCGGAGGGTTCCGACCAGCAATGTTCGTCATCTATAAAGCCACCGTACTTCTGATTTGGGTCAGATATTGTCTACTCATACCTTATGTGCCTTTTGAAAGTCCTCCGTGAAAGTCCTATTGAAATATTCACCGTTCCTGGTTGAATTCACAATTCACAAATGCCCCTTTTGTGCTAGGGCGAAATTGTCACTCACACCGATCTCCAGTCGGTATTACGATGCTTCGACAGCAAAACAAACTACTCAGAACACAATCAGTCTGACGCTTCAAAGGGTTAATACGCACAATACAATTAACCTACACTTCTGACTATTGCAGGCCGATACCTGCTACTCGACAATCTAAACTTTAACGTTCCACCTGGGGTGTTCCTTCTCACGAATTCGGCCCCGTAGCAGCCTATCAACGTTAAGCTAAATCAATCATGGAATGCCCTCTCTGGCGATTCCAGCCGTTTCAGGGTCCTGTGATCGAAGGTACCCTTATGCCAGGAAACAGAGTCCGCCTGTCCTGGACTTCACCAACGTGTTTGTGACCCCAAGTGTGTCTAATGCTCTGCTCTTCCAGGTATATATACTTTTTACCCTAAACTGTCAGGTGGACCGACGCTCATCTGTCCACCTGTCAAAACGGTGGGAGATGACATATATCGAGACAGAATCAATACAAGTCATCTCGCGCGTGACTTAACGGTGACTTCACTTGTCGAGAAAACCGATTCGTTATTGCTACCTAATGATCAGGTGACGATACGATAGACATTTCTATCGTTTTAGAATCTCGTTTCTTAATTGGCCGTGACGATATCTTGACACCAACCGATTACGTCTCGTAAGACTCCGACTACTGTATAAATTAAATGAGATTAGACCTTATCTAACATACCGTTTCTCCCCTGGGTCCCTGTGCTAAAGCTGGATATACACCACGTGTGTTTTTTCCAGCTTTACAGAGAAGTGAAATTCATGTAGGTTTTTCGCCTTGATGCGGAATATATTTTGAACTTACAATATCTTTAAATATGAGGCCCCTTGCCCCTATATTTAGGCTGGCTTTGCCCTGACAATTATCAAGTATCCATGTCATGAAACATACATGGGTACAGACTGAGCAAAAGTTACAATTTGGGAGTTTTCTTCAGTCTGTTACAGTATTTAGCCCTTATTCTGTGTACATAGGGTTTAAAGGGTTTTTTTTAAAACATGGTTATCCATGGTATGTTTGGATAAAAAGCCTTTAATTTTATGTGATAAAAAGTGATTTCAGGAATAATTAACCCTTTTCAAAAGGTATTTTTACATCTGTTTAAATATTCTTCTTTTTACAAAACTTGTTGGATAGTTTTTTTACAGATTTCTTAGAGAGATCTTTGTCTTGGTTTGTAATTCTGTTGGAAGGTTTTTGTCTTCAAAATTTGTTGCAAATACTTCTTGGGAAGTTTGTTGGAGTAATGACTTTATGTTTATTTTAAAACTGTGTCAACTTTTGTAGTAAAGTTATCCAACATATGTTATCTTGAAATGTTATTAACAGATGTATAAATGATGTGAATTTGGGGCCAATCTAAATACATGTTTGTGGTATATTTTTTACAAATGCAGACTGTTAACAGTCAAATAAGATACAATACAGCAAAATATCAATATTCCAAACCAGGGTGATGCATTTATCATTTTCAGTTGTCTGGATGTATCCTAATTAAAATGAAAAAAATACTAGAACTGAACATGTGATTATTTATCGGCAGTCCATGCATGAGGCCAAAATTTAAAATGCCTCTGTTTAGTAGCAGTGAAAATACATACAATAACACACGCACCCATAGTCTTGTTCAGCTGACGTGAGGACTCATTTTGTCTTTTGATCTCTGTGACAAACAAGTTTCCACAAAATTGGAAAGAAATCTTAACCCATTGTTTTCATGGTGAGGGCGTGAAGAAAACAATGGAAACCCTAGTGGGGACACACACACTATTGTCAAACCCCCAACTGACACCCACACCATCAGTTTTGTTTAGCTTTTGGTATGAGGTCTTATGGGGATGCAAACACTATTGCCTAGGTTCTTAGAAAGTCAGGAAGACAGACCCACACACTAACACACACACACACACACACACACACACACACACACACACACACACACACACACACACACACACACACACACACACACACACACACACACACAGAGTCTTGTCTACCCTACATACCGATGTACCCCATTGTTTGTCCTTTGTGTGGACTAACGGTTTCTACCTCGTTTTGCCGGTACAGTTCTGGGAAAACAACCGAGGTAAAGGGTTTCTTTTGTCTTTTGTACCTCGGTAAGGCGAAACACGCAAACTCTTTTGTCTAGTTACCTCGTCAAGTTGGTACGACAAACCCACACACACACACACACACACACACACACACACACACACACACACACACACACACACAAACTTCAGTGATTCCAGTCATTATTTTTTTTAGATGATGTGCAATGGTCTATTGGTTTAGGTGATGGACCCTGATTTCCAGGCAGGGTTGCCAGTGGTTTTATTCCCAGCTGGGGATCAGAAATCAACATTTCAAATTCTTCAAAAACATTATTGTGTTCTTCAGTATACACACTCACACATACAGATGCAGTCCTTCGTGTGAGTAAATTTTATAGGTGCAAAAAAGTTCACTTGCAAATTGTGTTGTGAGTGCAAATCGCACTCGCAAAATTCCACAAAGGTTCACAACTATGCATGTTTGGGACAGATGTGTTTAAACACAGCTAATCATGATATTTAGATTGCTACTTGCTGACTACTCTGAATACTTCAATAGACTGTAACGTTGATAGAGTCACCGTTGGCTTCTGGAAAACGTAACCAATTCAGAAAAGACAACAGCAAAAACACCGACGATAAAATTTCTCACTTGTACACAAATCTTTGAAGAAAGGGAAACGAGGTGAAATTATTTGGTACAAGCGATTCGGTTGGCCATAGCAGATGATTTCACTACTGACTGGCCAATCACAGTTGGTCTGTCCATTTGTTCTGATTAAATTAGCATTGTACTTTCAGTTTCGTTTGCTGGATGAATTGGGATGTAGAATGACATGCGCAGTGAATAAAGGAAACTGGAAATGTTTCAGTTTTCACTTACAATATTGATTCGGACCTCTTGCGGAGCGGATGGGGGGGGGGGGGGGGGGGAGCATATACAGCAGTTTTGTTTTCGTTTTACCATAAACCAATGGACAATAACGAAATAGATGTCCATTCTGACTTGAAACGTGGCAATGCTAGTGAGTTGAGTGCAATTTAATTGAAGTTGAACTGTTTGGTGACGGGCACGATTTTTTGCGCTCATCTTTTTTAAATTACGTGCGCTTGCGGGTGCAATAGCGCCCATCTCACGCGAAGGACTGCAGATAAAAGATGTTCAGAACAAAAATTGAAGCTTACAAGTTCACTATTATTTCTATTTTCACAGGTCAAAGAGAAACAGAAGGAACCAGACTTGGACATTAAACTGTATGTGTTAATTGCAACTGACATCACTTTATATGATTTGTAAAAGATAATCCTCACTTAGGTTTTCATATATGATCTGATTAGGTTAGGAAATTCTCTCTGACAAAGTCCACATACTCCCCTTTGACTAAAGCCTACCTTTACAGCATTTGCACAAGATCCCATAAGGAAAAATATGTTTCCTAAACAACTGTCGAAAGGAACAAGAAATGAACAAACACAAATACATAATTATAACTACAAATAGCTGTTGAAAATAACAGGATAGTGACTGACGCCCTCATGGAAAAATATTTAGGAGAGCAACTGCCCCCATAGTAAAACAGTCATTCACTTTGATTGGAAACCCTTACCAGAGGCTTTTCTTTGATATGGTCCATCAGACAATGTTAACCATCAATGTTCTTTATCCAACTTTGACATGTTCTGTGGTCTCAAAATAGGTATCCTTTTACTGATAGAGTGCTACATTTTTCAGGACCACAGATTTCTTTGTCATATATTGCCCTGTTACATTTGATTGGAAAGTGCCTCTAGGCACTATCCAATCAAATGTAACCGAGCAATGTGTCATTAACAAAATCTGATTCTTGCCTGAATCAATGTGAAACCTATTCCATCAGAGTTAGATATTATAGTCACAACATACAGTTTTTCGTAAAGCCCATATTTGGGCTTATGGCACTACCATTTAAGAGACAAGAAGATGTCTTGTGTACAAATACCCAAATTATTTTGGCAGTGGGTTTTATACACCTGTTTTGAAAAAATGGTTGTATTATGGTATACCGCTGTCAGTCCTTCCGTCCGTCCCCACGTCGTACAATAACTCAAAAACGCTTCGAGTAATTTTTGTGATTTTTTAGTGGAAAGTATATGTTGATGGAAGGAAGCTCCCTTTCGATTTGTGTTGCTGTCCGATTTGTCATTCCAGAGTTATGGAACTTTATTCATCAAAATATAGGCAATTTTCCACATGTCGGACAATAACTTGAAAATGCTTTGAGCAATTTTCATGATTTTTTGGTTGCAAGTATATGTTGACAGAAGGAATCTCCCTTTTGATTTGTGTCACTGTCCGATTTGTCATTCCAGAGTTAAGGGACTTTCAAATTAATGAACACAGTATGTTGTTGGTTATGATTATTGTACAAGAATATAAAAAAAAACCTGACAAGTACACATGTATACTCATATTGTGTGCTTCCCTCTTGTAATTAATAATGGGCGTATCATGCTCTCATGGTGCAGCTGTTTATTAGACAAGTCTTCACTACTTCTAGAAAGAGCCAAGACTTGGCTAAAAATCACAAGACACACAAGGTGTGGCGTGCAGTAAAAACTATGGAAACTTTCCAACACCTCTAATGGTTAAATTAGACTCTATGTTTTCATTTAATTTATTGTGAGAATATGTCTTTTATGATTCCTCGGTTTATCAACATTTTTATAGCTGGACATTTGCTGGTACTGACAGAAATCTGTAAAATTTATTGATGTAGTTATACCAACAATATCTAATTCCATTTATGTACAGATATACATTCATTTGTCCAAACTCAGATATTTTATGGCTGCAATCATTCCAATAAGTTGTTGCTTTCAGGAATCAAAAAAATTTTCATTCAACTGGTGGAGTGCTAAATTATTTTTGATCAGCAAAATTTTTATGCCCACTGACAAGTCGGGTGGCATATAGTGAGTGAAGTGTGTGTGTGTCTGTCCATCCGTGTGTCCGTGTGTGTGTGTGTCCGAGCCAATAACTCGAAAACGGTTAGGGCCACAGTCATCAAACTTCACACATTTATAAAGGAGCATGGGAGGATGTGTCACACACCATAGCCGGGTTCGTACCTTCAAGGTCAAGGTCACATTTAAAGGTCACACTAAAAATTGGTCAATATTCGTGTCTCAGCCATAACTCAGAAACGAATCATAGTACAATTGTTAAACTTTTTATAAATGTTAAGGACAGTCAGAAGGTGTGAGGCGTATAATAGTTTTTGCCACATCTGCAAGGTGGAGGTCACAATTGACCTTCATATGTTCAGGGTCAGAAACCGTGTCTCAAGCATAACTCCAAAACTATTAGGGCTACAATCATCTAACATCACTCAATTATAAAGGACAACGGTGGATGTGTCACACACTGCAGCCAGGTCCGTAAGGTCAAGGTCAGGGTCACATTTCAAGGTCACACTGAACACGATTAGGGCCACAGTCATCAAACTTCACACAATTATAAAGGACCATGGGAGGATGTGTCACACACCATAGCCGGGTTCGTACCTTCAAGGTCAAGGTCACATTTCAAGGTCACCCTAAAAATCGGTCAATATTCATGTCTCAGCCATAACTCCGAAACGAATCATAGTACAATTGTTAAACTTTTTACAAATGTTAAGGACAGTCAGAAGGTGTGTCACGTATAATAGTTTCCGCTGCATCTTCAGGGTGAAGGTCACAGGGGAGGGGGAGGGGCGGCATGAGTTACCTTAGTAACATTTTTGTTTCACACTACTTTGGCTTAAGATTATTTATGTAGGCATTCTCCCAAACTGTAACATGGCAATGATAAAAATGTCACTTCAAAGATAATATGAAGCACAATCCACAGACTAACAAGTGTTTTAATTTGGTACCTGCACTTCTGAATAGAGCTCAAATATGAGCTTCCAGCACTTTACTAGTTGATGTATTTCATATTCTGTCCTGCACAAATTGGTTGAATGAAAGTTCACACATTCATCTCAATGGAAATATAAGCTGAGGTAACCTTTCTGTTAGGTTGCTTTGATTTCTAATTTGTGCAGGCCCACATATTAGCCACACAAATGACTCTTTCAATATAAATTTGATCTACAAACAATAGTGACAGTCAATTGATTCAGTATTTTTTAGTAGATTGTTGATAGAAAATCTGAGAGTTCCCTGATCTGTTCCAGTGAGAGCTTGCACCCATACTCAGGTTGTTTCTGCTCTCTAGTATGACCTGTTTTAAACCCTTTACCCACTATGATGTCATTTATCACCAGTGCTATTCACAAAAATTAGCATACAAATTTTATTTTTGGTCAAATTTTTTTTACAAACTTGACCTATAGTTTTAGAAAGTTGGTGCACTGGCGGATGGGTGAACATGGCAGCCGTAAACCTTCTTATTAGCAAAATAAATGAATTTGGTCAATATTTGGTATGTGAGACTTTCTTAAGAATATCGTGAATGAGTTTGAAAACCGGTGTGGTTTGGCAATACTGAGCAGAGTTATGGCCTTTATATAGTTAATTTTGGCCTGTTTTCAACTTGTTTGCTCGATAACTTGGAACAGATATCTTTGGATTTGGTCAATATTTTGTATGTGAGACTATCTCAATAATGTTTTGAATGAGTTAAAAAACTGATACAGTTTGGGCATATTGAATGGAGTTAAGGCCTTTAATTGGTTAATTTTTGCCTGTTTTAAGCCATTAGTGCAGTAACTTGTTTCAGTTTTGACTTTCAAGTGCATGAAAAATATCAAGATTTGTCCAGTTGGATTTGTCTTGAAAATTCTTGAAAAAATCCAGGCTTCTTTTTCATTGGAGCTGTATTTATCTTATGTGTGATAATAGGGAGCTTTCTTTTTTTACATTTTCTTTTGTGGCCCTAAAATTTGGATAAAAGCTTTGCATTACAGAACCGGTAGAGTACTGAATATTTCAGTTGGGAAAACTTGTTCATGATTATTTGTTTTGTTATAATTTATTGTGAGTCCCTATTCACAGTATCCAATAAATTGTAACTAACTAAGTTCACAAACAGCTCATTTTCTGAAAACTGAATAAAAAGTACATGTAATATGCTGAGAAAATAAGAAGTTTATCATTGGAAATCCTTATTTTTGTGATGCTGAATTCAGGTTTCTGGCAATGCACCAGTTACGTAACACCTCTCTTAGACATGCAGCAGTTTTTTCACCATTTACCCATCGCATGCGATGTAAAAATTTGTTACTTTAAAAAAGAAAATTCAAATTTAAAAAAAATTCAACAAAACCATGTAAGAAACTCCCTCATTGGTGTGAGCTTGTCTCGTGATATGGCTTTGTTGAAAGTGAGAGAGATGTGGCTCAGTGGTAAACTGTTGAACTGCTGTGCTAGAGGTCCCAAGTTTGATCCCCATCCAGGACAACCCGCATTGAGTCCTTGGGCAAGGCACTTTATCCTGGTTTCCTACATGGGAGCATAACGCCGTGTGCTAAGGCGTACTGCATGTCGATGGTGAACATGTCTTCAACTGCTGTAACCCTGCTTGAGCAGAGCTTGAACAGAGTTCGATTGTTGAGGAGCAGACAGTTGCTCATTGATGCTCAGTGGTTCTCTCCGGGTACTCCAGCTTCCCCCACCCATAAAACTGTCATGGCCATGATTAGCCATTGTGCATAAGTATGTGACCTTAAACACCAGTAAATAAATAAATAAATTTTGTTGAAAGTTTTTAGGAATATTTTTTTTCAACTGCTAAATTATCAACTGGTTGAGGGCTACATTGTTTTTGGTGGTATGATTTTGTTCATGAAAATTTCTTTTTATTACAAATTAGTGAAGAGTGCCCACAGACACTCTTCAATAATTTGCGATAAAACAAATTTATATAAACAATATTATTTGCATTTGAATGAATATCAAACATGAGTGAGGACAATTTGGGCTTTTGCTCTGGTACATTCAATTTTTTTGAAAGTCCTGATAGTGGCTTCTAAAGTAACAATGTCTCTGCATTCTGTACATGATAAAAAAAAAAATTATTTTGATCAACATGTTGTGATCATTATTCTTCCATTCCTTTTCAATGGAATTAGTTGATATCATTGTCCCATCATTTATAAGTAATGTAATTACTTTTGGGAACAAAAGTAATATTTAACCTGTTGCGGCCAAATTCCAACCCTGAAAAACAATGTGGCTTTGTATTTGTATCTATAAGTGTTCAGCTATAAGAAAGTTTTCCAGACATAAGCAAATTACCCTGGCAGTGGCTTGTAAGCAGTTCTTGGTTTCCTTTACAAGCAGCCAAGACTCCAGCCTTATAGGTAACTGCACAGTTTGTTAAAAGAAAAATAGTCAAGGACCTTGAGGAATCGAATGAAATCCAAATATTTTACAGGAGTAGGAAGTTATAGTGAGATCAGTATGTGTAAAAACCATTAATAACTGCAAATAGCTGACATGTAATTAAGTTTATATTAACCCTTTACCCAATGTAACAGCCAAAACTGGCCAGCGCTGTTTACAAAAAATCACTATTCAATTTTAAATATTTTTCTCATTTTTTGTCTCGAAAACGTAGCTATGCTCATTCCAATGGGAGTCGTTATAAGCTATGTTTTTGAAGCAAAAAATGAAGAAAAAAATTGTTATTAAAGAATTTTATTTGCAAGTGTGTCTGCATTTTGTGTTAGTAAAGGGTTAATTCTGTTTTGTTTTTCCTTCCTGATGTTGGTTTTATTTTATTTTCTAATAGGTCTGTTCCTTTGAAAAAGCCTGGGACATGTAAGTATGATATGAAATGAAAGCTGTAAATAATGTGTACATGTATTGTGTATTTGAGTGCACCAACAAGATATGATGAATGTCTTATTCAAACAAATAATATAAAATAACAGTCAACCCTTTACCAAACATATCTCAAAATTTATAATTTTGATTATATTTTTTTTTTCAAGTTTTTCACAAAGTTTCTACAAAACCAAATCATGTGACTCATCATTGGAACACGCTTGGTGAAGGGTTACCATCTGTTCATTAACTCTTTATGTACTGTGATTTCCATATCTGATCAGCACCGTTCACAAAATATTACCATTTGCCTTTTATAACTTTTAAACCAAAATATAGCTTCATTGGAATGAGTTCTTCAAGCCTGTTCCGATGTGGGGGAGGGGGGGGGAGGGGGGCTGGGGCATAAGCTACATTTTGGAGGAGAGCAAAAAAATAATTAGTGGTTCCAAAAAATGTTTTCCCAGTTGTCATATTTTTATACTGTACCAATGACCCAGACATAGCTGGTGCTAACTCTTAAAATATAGGGCCAAACACAAATTTTGCCCCCCAATCCCCAAAATTTGCATCTAAAACCAAAGAAAACATGTCCTGAAAGGCCCTCCACACTTCGCCCCTACTGCGCATGCGCAGTGTCAAGGACGTTCTGAAATTGGCGCCATTAATCATTCTAAGTTTGGCCCTTCATCAGTTAACATCTGACTGATCTTTGTGCTTATAAATCTCAGTTTAAATGATGCCAGACACATAAATATTAGTGAAATGGTGATTCTAAGGAGGATAGAGAAGGAGGAGAGGAAAAAAATGTGTGACAGAATATTATCAGGGCTGTAACTTAAAATTTTTTAATGAAATTATGTTAAGTTACCTATTTTCGAGGCAGCAACCATTTTGTTGTCATTCTGATTATTTAGTTGCACTGTTTTTTAAGTGTTTTCCTCTCTCCCTGTCCTTTAAGTCCCCCCTTGCTATTCTCCCATGCTTTTGGCATAGTTTTTGTAATTATTATTACTAAATTTTCTTGGGAGTTTTAGCTGAATAACAGAATGAATTCTGTTCTTTTCCCCATGTTTACGTCTTCACCTACGGGTGGTTAGGCGTTGTGTTCTGCATCTACCATCTGATGTTCTGCAGTTTCTTCCCTGGAAGTCTCTGTTTTGCATCAGATAGTGTATTTTTGGTAACTGATTTCGGGCCTGGGTGCCTGGAGTCTTATTTTAGTGTTTTTACACTCATTGTTTACATTTACAACAGCCCTCTGTGTGAGGGGGGGATTTCTGGAAAATAATATCTTGATGTTATTTTAATCATAACTAGATACATTATTATTGTTCGTAAGTGTTGAATAAATTGTTTAAAATATTTTTAAAATTTTTGTCCACACTTAGGCTTGGGATCCATTGGGGCTCAACGTTACTTTTCAGAAACTTGGGCTGTTCTGAAAAAATATTTTTTCAAAATATTTTGATTTCAATTATTTTTTCTATATTAATGGATCATATTATTATTATGTTTTTTGATTACCAGGGGTTAGTGCGAGTACCAGGACTTGTTTTCTTTTCACATTGAAAGGATATTGATCAATTGTATTAAGAGGAAGTCTTCCTCTGACTTTATAATCATTCTATATGTGGTCAGTGTACTCACATTAACTCCTGTTCTGTATCGTATGATTTCGATGACAATATGGGAAGCGTTTGTCACGGTATGTTATTGGGGATTTGGACACTCCGGTCCTTTCCCCGCAGGGTCACTCTACTTTATCAATTTCTATTTCAGACGATCAAGATTAGGGTGATGTATCTGTGATGTCTTCCAACAGTGTGCCTCCGTCGTCACAAGTAATGAAGGGCTAGCGGAAAAGTGCTCATGTAAATACGCCAATTGCCTAAGAGGACCCTAGTAGGTTCGACGGCCTTTGACGTCCGCTAGCTCGCCCGGTGTAGCATCCATTCACCGAATGGTTCGGCAGCCGGGTTCGTCCGTTGCGGTCTAGAAGGAATTTTGGGGTGATGCGAGCACTATAAATTAACCTAATGCACACCCAGTGACGGCGGATCGGAGGGAGAACGGAGGAAGCCTTTTAGTCCGGTTCATAGCTCGTTCCGGTCCATCCGGACGGCAAGCGAGAGAGGCCCCTCTCTCGTTCAACAACATCTGGCCCCAGATGTTGTGGTACAAAATGTGTCGCAAGCGGAGCATACGTCCGTCGCTCGGGACGCTCCGTTGTATAGGCAGTCCGCGGAGACTGCTAAGGCTTCCTCTTCTCGTCAGCGCACACGACCGCACCCTGGCTGCGTGACCGCCGATATATTACCAGCTTCGCCGATCAAGGATTCTTCGGCGACCAGGTCACACCATCCGGTAGCCAGGGACACGAGGCCTGCAGACTCCGGACGTTCGCATAGGAAGTGTGCGGGAGTCAACGTTCACGGAGCTTCCGGCGGCAATGCATCGTAAGACCGCTACTGCACAGGCCTCGGGAACGGACGTGCTTTCCTTAATAGCACAGTTTATCGCAGCATCCCAGCATCAACTGAATCTGTCGCATATATTTTATCCGACGATGCTGGGGCGGGACGCTCCGCGGAAGCGGGTACGGACGTCTGAAAGTTTCATCCGGTCCGACGGGATACCGAAAGGGATTTGGAGGATTTCGAGCTTTCCCTTTCGGAACAACATATGCTGTTGTGTATGTCATCTGACTTGGTCTTCTACAGCTTCTTTCGTCGGACCAGAATGCTGCGATGCCGGATAAGAAACTGATAGCGTCGGTGGACTTAGAAATTTTTGGTTCGGTTCAGGGACATCGTCCCTCAGTTCCGACATAGTCCAATAATGTCACACAAACTTTCGAATTATTGCACGACGCTATATATATTATTATTTTATGCTTGCTATAACCAAGCATTTCTGGTTTCTTGTTCGCAGAGTTATGGAGATGTCTTTCATAAGTGTGCCTCTGTCGTCATAGTTAATGAAGAGCTAGCGGCAATAAGTGCTCATGGAATATGTCTATCGCCTACGGAGTGATATTCGCTAGCTCACCCGGTGTAGCGTACATTCATCGAATGGTTCGGCTGCCGGGTTCGTCCGTTGCGGTCTAGGAAGGAGATTTGGGTGATGCGAGCACTTTAATTACTTTAGTACTCACCCAGTGATGGCAGATTGAGGACAGATCGGAGGAAGCCTGTTAGTCCGGTTCCTGGCTTGTCCAGGTCCGTCCGGGCTGTGAGCGAGAGAGGTCCCTCTCTCGTCCAACAACATAGGGGACCGCATGTTGTGGTTCAGATATTTTACATTCGGAGCATATGTCCGTCGGTCGGGACGCTCCGTTATATTGACAGTCCGAGAAACTGTCCTTAATGCTTCCTCATCCTCACAGCAGGGCACACGACCGCACATTGGCTACGTGACCTCGAGTATCCGATCAGTTTCGTCATTCAGTGATTCCACGGCGAATAGGTCGCGCCATCCGGTAGCCAAGGGACACGAGGCCTATACACTCCGTTCGCTCGCATATTGGTAGTATGCACGGGGTAACGATCACGGAGCTTCCAGCGGCAATGCATCGTAAGACCGCTTCTCCTCAGGCCTCAGTGACGGACGTGCTATCCGAGTTAGCACAGTTCTTTCGCAGCATCCCAGCAATTGACAGTTTCTCGGTCGAATCAGGAATTATCCGACGGCGCTGGGTCGGTGCGGTCTGCGGTTGCATCAGCTACGGACGACCGAATGCTTTATAGGGTCCGACAGGATGGCGAAAGGGATTCGAAAGATTTCGAGTTTTCCCTTTAGTAGTATCGGAAGCTGCCTTTCATATCTTCTGGCATTATCTTCCAGTGATTGTTATTTCGGACTTCATTGCTGCGATCTTGGATAAGAGACTTATAGCGTCATTGGACTCGGATTTTTCGATCGGTTCAGGGACATTGTCCCTGACTTACCGACGCAGTCCAATATTGTCTTTACAACATGTGTTTTATTTTTCGACGCTATATATATATATATATACAAGCCTGCTACCAAGCATGATAGTTTAGTTTCTTGTCCGCGTTGCTCATTTCTGCCATTCTATCTTTTATACGAATAGTTTATTTTGGCAGAGCAGGGCATACCGAGAGTTCTTATGCGTCTAGACGGTGTGGTTAAAGACTGCATATATTCTTTTTCGCCGTTTATGTCTTTTCCAATTTCAATGTTGGAAACGACATGATGTATAGTAGACTTAACTTAGACGCTTTATCATACGTAATCCGCCTTACTGAGGCGTTATCATTACGTCTTCAAGAAAAGATTTACGGGATATTATTCTCAATGTAATTTCTTTTGAGGGCAGTAGTTTGTTCACGTATAACTCCGCCCTTCAGTGGCTGATTGGAGTTGGTTAGACGTGACGCAGCCCTAGCTACATCCACACGCATGGATAATAAGGTTAAGAACTCTCTCAGAGTCGCTTCGTTCTCGGAGGAGCTTCTCTTCGACGGCAACTTTTCGGCAATCCATGATTTGCTCGATTTACACGTTCTCTTGTCTATCTAGTGTTACAAGAGATTCAGACTGGGGCAAACATTCGGTGGTTGACTCAGAGAGTGCCACCGCAGTTGCCGGACCCGAGTGTGGCTGTTATGACGGTTGCCAGTCAAACAGATTGGGATATAATACTGATCCCTACGGATTCGAAGTGCCAGGGTCTTTGGGTTCCGCAGTCTCTTAGCAATCAGTTTTCTTCCGCGGAATAATGTTTTTTAGGCTTGCTTTATGTCATTGCATGAACATTATTCAGAAACGCATGCCCAAATCCTGTCCTTTAATTCGACAGTAGTGGCGTATCTCCGGAACCAGGGAGGCACTCTTTCATTTCCGTTATTCAATTTAATGGAAAGAATCCGTCTGTTGGTTATAGTACACCAAGTTCTGTTTTGGTCCGTCATATTCCGGGTAGTCTGATTGTTTTACCGGACTCCCGTTCTCTTACGGGTCGCTTGTTGCTGTCAGAATGGACTCTCAACAAACAAGTATTCAATCAGATTTGCTATCTATGGGAGCGCCCAATGATGATTTATTTACGACACAGTTTGCTAATCAATTGCAGACGTATGTGTTAGCTTGTCCAGATCTCTGAGCTAATGTTGTTAACGCTCTATTGATCTATAGGACGGAATGATAGGATACGCGTATCCTACGGCGCTGTTGTTTCAGCAGGTATTGCTAAGATAAACAACCACAATACATTTCTGTTGATAGCATCTCTATCTTCACAGAGATCATGGGTAATTTACTCTCTTGTCTACTGTGGGTCTTAACGTGAAATCTTCCTCTATGTGAGGATCTTTTTTCACTGGGTAAATCGTGTCATCTTTATCACAACCCGCAAGGTCGCAACCTTCATGTATTCCGTTGTGTGGTCCGTATTGCATTGTATGCACTGTACTGGACGAGCTTTGGACGCGTTTTCTTACTATAGGAGATCCTCTTCTTCGCTATTCTATGCGGCTAAAGTGGAGGCTCTTCCGTCGTGGTGTAGGGATCATTATGTTCATATTGTTGATCCCTCCATACTACTCATTGCAATTTTTTACTATACTTGTTTCACAAGATCTACTGCAGCCTGTTATTATTTAGGTTATAGGTTTATGTTACCTCATACCTATGCACTCTACGATAGTTTACAATTGAGTCTTTTGTCTCTTTATCTAAGTCAGTTAGTAACTTTTTGATAAATAGACTTAGAATCTTTAGATTAAATTCCTATATGGATTTTAACTTCGGTTCTTATTTAGATAAGTAATCATTTGAGCCTCTGGAGACAGTAGTTTTCAAATTCTGACCTTTTAGACAGTAATTCTGTTGGTTTCTCTTTTACTGTAGAGTCAGTGAGTTTCATGCACTATCGATGGATGATTTTCACTTTCGTAGTTTCGGAATCACTACTTCCGTTACTATTTAGGTTGGATTTTTGCATAAGAGTTAGGCTCCTATTATCCGGAACCTATTATTTTAAGGTCCTTCCGTCTTCGTATGGGCATAGGCCTTTACTCTTTCCGGGTACAGTTTATGTATTTATAAACAGATATCTGTTTATTACTATGGGCGTAAGCTTCTTCTGTCTTTGATGCCTAGTAGAAGGACGTTACGCTCCATTTTATTGTTAATGGATTCTATTTACTATCGGTACTGCTTATGGTATATCATTGACTTAGCAGTTGTGCTTAAGATTTCGGCTCATGAAGTAAGAGCTCTTCTACTTCTTGGGCTTACATTAATAGTGTCGCTATTATAGATTTTTGAAGGCCGCTCATTGCGCTCAGCCATCCACATTCATGAATTTTATCTCAGAAATATCGAGTCCATTTCTGGAGGCCTCTATTGTTAGGTCTATTATCTACTGCTCAGAATGTCATTTACTTAACAGTTGCTACTATAGCTAGGTAGGCTGTCTGTTTCGGCAGTGTCTCCGTTCTGCTGCCCTCTTCGCTCTGGGCTATTTGACCCAGGGCAAAAAAAAGGGGGGGGGGGAGGGTGTTCCCTTGGGTCACCTGTTTTACTATGAAAACAAGGGGATACCTCCTCCGGAGTTAGTTATTCTGAGCTGTTATTGGGATGGTTGTTTAGTGAGAAGTTTAGGTTTTTAAAATTCATTCAAGTCTTAGTTTTTAAAGTATAGCTTTTGAATATTGCATATGTCAACGGACATGATTATGCAATCCTCAGACACTTTTAGGAGTATAAGAGTCTCTATTCTATAGACTTACTTTATTTATTGGCTTACTTTAAAAATTATTAGTATAAGGATTATATTGGATATTAATAGAGTACATGGATGTATTAAGCTCAATTTTGGAAGGTGTTGTATCTTTCTAATTTATCATAAATAAGAAAGATACATGTAAGGCCTATTACTTCTTTTTCCCTACAGGGGATGACTCTATTTTATTTTATTGAGCGTATTCCATTTTGCTCTATGTCCTTGGCCCTCCAGCCTTTTTACTATTCAGCTATGTCTGGGTCATTGGTACAGTATAAAAATGTTAAAAAATTTATAGTAATTTATATATTTTTTATACTTACCAATGACCCAGACGGGGATGGCCCTCCCAGGAGTTGGGAACTCTTGCCTCCCCGCTGAGTACATAGCGCTTACCAGGCACTGGTTATTAGAATGATTAATGGCGCCAATTTCGGAACGTCCTTGACACTGCGCATGCGCAGTAGGGGCGAAGTGTGGAGGGCCTTTCAGGACATGTTTTCTTTGGTTTTAGATGCAAATTTTGGGGATTGGGGGGCAAAATTTGTGTTTGGCCCTATATTTTAAGAGTTAGCACCAGCTATGTCTGGGTCATTGGTAAGTATAAAAAATATATAAATTACTATAAATTTTTTAACTTTCGTAATTTTAGTCAAGATTAAAGAATTAAAAGTAATCAAGCTGTGTCTCTAAAATTTGTTCATGTCTCATTCAGATTCAGATGTTGAGCATGAATGTCAGAGGATTCAAGACTCTGATCTGCTAGTAAATGACACAGTTATCTTTATTCTACACATATATAACATGCTGTATATTGAAAATCGAGAGCAGTATTTATTGACATTACAAGGAGGATCACATTTTTTATTGCATTCTTAACACAGTTGAACCTTTTTAACCCTTCATCTAACAAACTGGAAGCATCCATCCACGTAATTTGCAAATTGAGCATTTGAAAAAAGTTTTTTTTCTCAAAACTTTCAACGAGACCATATTGTGCGACCCCCTCATTGGAATTATCTCATTCCAGTGAGGGGGTCACATCATATGGTTTTGTTAAAACTTACAGCAAAAATTGAAAAAAATAATATTTAAAATATTAAATTTTGATATCATGTATGTTTGATAAAGTAAAGTGTTAACTGATTAGCCTCTTTGCCAGAAAAAAACATTCCATTAAAGAATACAATTTATAGGAAATGGATCATTTTTCTATCTTCTTGTTATAAACTGAGCATGTGTTCTATTGTTTCTTGTTTAACAGAGTTCTTGGAGTTAAGTCAAACAAGATTTAATAGATTAAATGCCCATATTGGATATATGGTGGTCTAAAATATAAAAAAAAAATGTGGGAAATTTGATGGATGTGCAAATACCTTAATTCTTTGACAGTTAACAAGATTTTTTATTTAATTAACATGAGTTTAGTCTGTAAACTATATGATATACCAGAAATAAATATTTTCCCATTGGCAACCAACATTTGTGTAAAAAAAAATTAGATCACATCATTCTAATATGGGTATTTTTTTTGTCCTGAGAACTGGTCGTCATGCAACAAATTTTACAAATTGAGAAAGAAAAATTGACAGCAAAGAATCTACTGGCCACAGGCAAATTTTGGGGGTTTTTTTTTGGGGGGGGGGGGGGGGGGGGGGAGATTCATTTTACCTACGCCTTCAAAAAAAAAAAAAATAATTCAACTATCGGCTTCTACTGAGTCAAAAACATAGAAAATATGTTCTTTAAAAGAAAGTGTCCAAGCTGTGGGAAATGGGCTTGAGAAAATTGGTACTGGCCCTTGTATATCTTTCTACTCTGTAAATTAGTGAGTAAGCTGGGATGGATAAAAGCTCACATCTTCCATTGAACACAACTCTAATCCCAACATAAAACTAAAACTCTCAGGGTTTGTACGCCTCCTGGAATTCCTGGAAACTCCTTGAATTTGAAAATAAACTTTCCAGGGCCCTTGAAACTACTTGAAATTTGAATTTTCTCCCCAAACTCCTGGAAAAATCCTTGAATTTTATCATTACAAGTTCATTCTGGTTAAATTATTTATTAAAAGCCCGCAAAAATAATAAGAATTAATCAAAAGAATTTTTAAAGTCGGAACATTTTGCGATTAAAAATGAAATAAAGTTGCGGGTGCTTGGTGATGTCTGCACAAAACTTTTCTTATTCCTCTATCATGACGATCTCACACGGAATCGACCGAGGAGATCCGTATGTATTTGCGAGAATGAGGCTATTTTACATGTGTTTTCAATTGAAAGCAGTCAATGTTGTGTGAAATTTAGGTTGATTCAACAAATTACTATGCCTGGAAGAAAATGTATTTTTAATCACGAATGGGTGAACAATGATAAGTACAAAGGATGGATTCAACGTCACAGTACAGATAAATACAAAGCATAGTGCAAGCTTTGTTGTTGTCCAGTTGATATTTCAAACATGGGAGAGTCTGCATTGCTCAGCCACACCAAATCAAAAAAACACCATTCCACTGTAGCACGCTTGAGTGGGACTTCAACACTTTCTTGTCATTTCAGTTTTCAATCGCAAATAGCATTGGGAAGTAAAAGTGTTTTGAAAACACCAGTATCGGCGACCGAGGGTGAGACGTGTTCAGTAATAATGTCGACATCACCGGCATCCGCTTCCAAAACCCATTCATCTATTTCCGTGGCAGTTGCAAAAAATGAAACGCTCATATTTGTGGTGCCTCAAAATGGCAGATGATAATTATTCATACAAATCGTCAGAAAAGTCGAATAAACTATTTCAAAAAATGTTTTCAGACAGTGAAGTGGCTAAAACATTTTCCTGTGGAGAAGCAAAAAGCAAATATCTGACCTGTTTCGGAATTGCACCCCATTTTTCAGACTTGTTGAATTAACTAATTAACATGCATATCTAAAAAATGCTTTTTCCATGTTGAATGTGTGAATAGGACTTGTATAGATATTTTTGATATTTGACCTGCATAAACAGTTGGAAGAATTGATGTAAATAGAGGTAAGAATGAAAAATAGATTTCTTTTCTTCAAAATGTCATTTTTTGGCTAACCAGTTTGTACTTTTAAAGCATATTGATTCTATGTATTGTAACAGTGATGGCCTGACCCCTCCTTGAATTTTGCAAAATCCTCCTTGAAAACTCCTTGAATTTCCTTTCCCCTAGGTGTATGAACCCTGAAATTTACTCTGCATAAAAACAAAACGTTTTTTGAAAAAAAACTGCTATATTTACCCATGTGGCAAGAAAAATTTGTTCCAAATCCCTAAATACAATAGATTGGTCGGGAAATGGGAAACAGGCCTGTATGAGAAACCAAGAAGCATTTTCGCGGAAAAGTTGGCATACCAACTTTTAAACATAATTTGGGTATGCTGGATACGATTCTGCAGTGTGCTACATCGTATTTTGGGATTTAAACCTTCAAAAATGTAATTAAAGTTGATAACTGTTTTATTTGACTTTTTGATTTTTTAGCTCACCAACTTTAGTTGTGTGAGCTTATGGCATGGCTCGATCGGTCGGCATCAGCGTACGTGTCCAATAATGTTAAAGCTTCTGTTTAGGTCACTTATTCACCCTATTTCCATATCATGGCCTTTATAATGCTGCTATATGATTATTATTATCATTTTACCATGATTTAACCCCTCATACCCTGCATTTTAAACATTTTTCTTGACATTTTTAGCTGCGTTTAGTTTTCTGTTTAGCTCAGAATTTCATGTTTAACTAAGTGTTTAGGTCAGTTGCTGTGCTCCTTCTCTTCCCATGGCACTTCTATTCTTCATACCTGTTCCTCAGTATCATTGTTCCATGATTAACCCCTCATACCCTGCATTTTAAACATTTTTCTTTACATTTTTATTTGCTTTTAGTTTTCTGTTTAGCTCAGAATTTCATGTTTAACTAAGTGTTTTTGTCAGTTTCTGTGCTCCTTCTCTTCTCATGGCACTTCTATTCTTCTTACTTTTAAGAGGTTGTGTTTAGGTCAGCTTTGTCGCATGTTATGAGCCTGTTTGATACAGTTCTTGTGTTTGACAAAGTTACTATCAAAGAGGAATGTTGGTGAGCTATAGGGCATTGGCGTCCTTCTTGTTTAATGAGCGTTTTGTTTGTAACTCTGTATATCATAGTTTCAACACCATGTTGAATATACTGGTATCATCCGCCAACGTTAGATTCACATATCAAATAACATCAATAACTCCTTTCATAAATCGAATGCATACTGCCATCATAAGTAGGAAGTTAATAGGGACGCACCTGATCGGTCGGATCTAAACGACCAATATATTGTTCTTGTGAACTAAATTCTCTTTTGAAACAAATAAAACTGTTTAGTTCATACAGATGATATTTTTATTGCTGACACGATGTGTCACAAGTATCCCTATTAACCTCTGACCTAAAGATGGCGGCTTTCTCAAAATTCTGAAAAAGCTTGTATATTGCATAACAAATTAACAGTGTTAAGGTATGAGTCCCATTGTAATTGATCGCAGTGAAGATTTCAATGTTCATGTTTTTGATCGGATATGTTGGAGCATCGCATACTGTCAGAACATTTATACATTGGGGCATGCATGAGAGTTTTGCTTTCTTGCATTGTGGAACAACCTGAGGCACAGCTACAGAAAATCAGTTCGACACATGATGTTAGAACTGATGGAAGTGACATCAATTGTGGAGACAATTTTCCATCAAGGTGGTTTCAACCACTTGACTCTGGTAGTGGTAGAATTGGATAGGCATCGGCTGCTTGTCTCAACGAAGACACCTGGTAATGTGATCACTGAATGTGGAATCTACGTGCATCACTGCTTGGTGGTAAACTTTCGGGCTTTTTAATTTCAGAATTTCTGGCGAGCAGCATTGGTGGTGTTAGTATTTTCCAAACCAGATATAATCAGCCTTCTTGTTCGGTGAAGCGAGGAAGCTCTTCCAGTCAAATGGCAGTGGGACATCTGGTGACATGATTGCTCTTCTCATGGGATGGAGACCTTTTTCACGTCTTTTCCATGTACCAGACTTTATAGAACCCATATAGTACCTGTTGAACAAAATGTGGATGTTTGCAAATGACTTGTTTTTCGGCAAAGGATCTCTCAAACTTGACGAACCATCCACCAAATGATGCTCTTCTGACAAAATTCTGTAGTTACATTTAACCCTTTTCAATAGCTTTCAGTGGGGAATCTTGGATGTCAGGAGTAACCATAGTTGCGAAGTTTTAGAGTTTACTTTTATCGATTGTGAACAAATTGGACTTTTCAAGTGTTTCATACAACTTGTCCTCATCCAATAGATCACAATTTTGTCTACCTTTATTTGACTCATTGTGCTTCGTGTCCTTGTTCGTTGTCCTCTAAGTTGTACAATTTTTGGATGTCTCCAAACATGTGGGAACATAGGTTGAATGAAAGTGCCCATCTATTTGAGGCTGTTGATATTCTTGTAATATCCACTATACCACCTCTCTTTTTTGCCAGTTGCGTTCAACCATTTTTAGCTTTGGTTGGGATCTACTTTGGTGAATGCTCTGTTTGATTATTTGGCAGCAAAATTTTCTCTCTTAAATTCAATAGAAATGGCCGGTGGAAGTTGGTGCATGTCACCGAGATATATATCTGGTGTAATTTGTGTGGTCGTATCTCATGAATAATGGAAGCATGTCTCGAAAGGAAAGAGGTACGATTCTCTCTCAAAAGGAAAGAGGTGCAATTCTCATATGCCATCTTTCTGTGCACCTGTGAACTTCAATAACAAAAGCACCAGCTCCATGTAGCCCCACCAGAATCTAAAATTAACATTATCCATCTTGTCGAGGTACGTTTGTAGACACAATCGAGATGTATCTGTCTAATAAGTCCACAAAAGGCGTGACATCCTTGTTGGAGCAATCGTTGATTTGTTTTGCAAGTGATGAATCAAGTTCTGCAATATTATCTAGAAAAGTTGGCATCAGTAATCTCTACATGGCCTGCAGTGTAATTTTGTGTGCTCACGTACCACGTGCATTGTTTTTACTATTCAGGATATGTGCCGCCTTCGGTCTAACCAAACCAACTCCATTATTCCAGAAGACTGAACATGATGACCAACGATCTTAAGAAAATTCATGGCAATATATAAACCACCAAGTCGAACCACAAGAAACTGCTGGTATGCTGGCATGCTCCATTTCACGCCCAGAAATTTACAATAGAGGGCTTCGTCCGGAGTTAAAACAACATAATGTTGTCCAAGTTCATTGGCAATAAACTCGCAGTGTTGAACACAGTGTTGAGCGGGAAGTATCCCATGTTTGTGAATTTGTGATTAAAAGTAGTTAGCCTCTCATTGAAACTTGTCCATCCAATGGCCTTCTTTTGTTCATGGTGGCGCAAAATGAAGTTGGCCATATCTATAGCATTCGCTCACCAAGTCTCCACAGGTAACACCACAGGCGGTTTGAACCATTCCAACTTTATGGCATCAACAGACTGCATTTCTGCTTTCCCTTCAACCATGGTAGCTGGTATAAGCTTATCCATCACATTGGGAATCTTGAGTGTAGTTGATGTAGAAGAATGTGGTGAGAGTGTGCTCATACCCATATCGGATGCCTTGCCGCGTTGCCAAGCAGCAACAACTGTCTTTGTCATCGAGCTTTGAATCGCTAATATCGATGCTGTCACATGTGAATTGCACAAAATCGTGAGCATTAAGGTTTGGCAGTAGTACAACACCAGTTGATGAATCCATAGATTTAAGAGTTGTACACAGTACTGGTCTTAAATCAGCGGTGTAGGAAGGAAATAATACTGGGGGGGGGGGGGGGGGGGGGGCGGTGGTACAATGTCTTTGCACAGTAAAAACCAACAGGTATGTGTAGGAGGCAAGGGTGGGCAGGTACGTTGAAATGAGAAGGGTTATCAGGGCTATGGCCCCCTTCATTCTGAAGTATGGGTAGGCCATCATGGACCTCGGCCCCTCCACAAAACATGAACTGGCACCTGTTAAATGAGTGATATAGGCCTACTGATATTGCTATTAATCTGTTTTGCATTAATTAAACTTGCTTCTAGACATATCACTAATTGACTCTAATTGTCTTTTTATGATTATTATCAGAAGTTAGTTCATCATGTTTGATAATTATTCATTACATAAAGTTCTCTTTGCGAGCCGTATATTTCAACACGCCGTGAAAACAACTTATCTTGCAGCTGGAGTTGTAGTAATTACGCCCAAAGTTCCTATTTGCGGACCGTGATGACATTTCTTTACACCTGAAATAAAAACTCCAAATACATGGGTAAAAAGAAATTTTTGAAGGTGGCATACATCAGAATAGTGAATAGCATATCAACTTTATACAGAAAAGTGTATTCTTTTACTTTTCCGCAAAAATGCTTCTAAAAAAACGATCTTCGGAAATTCCGACCAGTCTACAACATGAATCTCAAATTTGTTTTTGACAGACAAATGGACACGCATAACAAGCAGTCAAGCATTTTGGAAGTAGAAAATATTTATATTGACTTCCATACAGTCACAAAAACAGTGAGAAGAGTCAGCATAAGGCTACCAGACAGAAAAACTCATTAGGTGTTTGAAATTTACATACAATTAACAGGGTTATTCAGTATTTATTTATTTATTTATTTATTTATTTATTAGGCTTTAACGACACTTTAACAGCCAAGGTCATATCGTGTCGGAGACAGTAGAGTTATTCAGTTAAAAGATATACAAGTGGTCTTGACTGTACTTTTCTGGATGTTAAGGTGTATGTCTTCTGTTTGAATGTCTGCTACAGAAATTGTCATTAAAGTTCTATTATGTTTTTAATTTTTGCCTCCAAAATATAGCTTATGACCCCTTGTGGAATGAGCTTGTCGTGCTCATTCCAGTGAAAGGTCATAAGTTGTGATTTTGAGGCAAACTGCAAATTAGTAGTTTTTAGTCCCCTACAGGAACCATAAGGGGACTGTAGGATTGCACTCCGTCCATCTGTCTGTCTGTCCATCTGTCTGTCCGTCTGGCCGCCCGTCTGTCCATCCATCCGTCTGTCTGTTTTTTATGTTACCACCTCTCCCTCCAACATGCTTTAAGCTACACCTTTCATATTTGGTACATGGATAAATGGTTCTGAGGGGATGAGGCACGCTCAAATTTTTTTTCTTCAAAATCCAAGATGGCGGCATGGCGGCCATTTTTATTGTGTTTTTTAAGCCTTTTTCTCTATTTTATGTTACCACTGCTCCCTCCAACATGGTTCAAGCTGCACTTTTCATATATTGTACATGGATAAAGGGGTTGTGAGGGGATTATGCATGCTCAATATTTTTTTTCAAAATGTAACATCTGTCTGTCTGTCTGTCTGTCCGCCCGTCCGTCCGTACGTCCGTCTGATACACAGTCAATATTTATTTTTCAAAATCCAAGATGGCAGAATGGCGGCCATTTGTGTTGTGTTTTTTCTTTAAGCTTTTTTCTCTATCTTATGTTACCACCCCTCCTTCCAACATGGTTCAAGCTACGCCTTTCATTTATGGTACATGGATAAAGAGTTGTGAGGGGATTATGCACGCTCAATATTTTTTTTTTCAAAATCCAATATGCTTATATACTCTAGTGTCTTCTGTGACAAAAACACCTTATGTCACAAAAGCGCCGTAGGGGACTAATACCACCTCGGTGGTCAAACACTTGTTCACAAAAGTTTGTTCCAAGCAAATGCTGTCTCTTCTAGTCATGTTGGGTGAATGTTTTAAGCATCACAAGTTATTGTCATTGAATTCCGCAGTTGTAATTGAATGGGAAAATCTCCTGGAGCTAATTGCATGTTCATTTCTCAAGTTATTGGTTTGAAATGTGATATATAGGTACAACATCAAATGCACAAAATTTGATTTTGCTCTATTTTGGCATTACATGTACAGTTATTACCTCTGAACTTTGGTGAAAATTGGGTTTTTTTCTGTTTTTCTGTTGAAAGCCTGTAAATTAAGTTGTTCCTACAAAATCAAGTACAGATATGAAATACAAATAATTTCTGCATTTTTATGCCTCCCCTCTCCCCCACCTGCATGTAATACAAATGGTGCTAAGTGTTATCTGAGTTAGGGGTTTTGGGATGATAACTTGGTGAAGTTTGCATTTGGCCTTGTTTGCATTTTCTGTTTTAAGAGTTATTTACCTTGTTTCAGTGAAAAATAATGTATTTGATGGTTTTTGGATGATGACTTGGGTATGCATGCTAGGGTTGGGACGATACACCAAATTCACGGTACGATATATATCTAGGTTCATGAGTCACGATACGATATGTATCTAGATAAATATTTTCATATTCATCCTGGTATTGAAGCTACAGTTAAGATAACAGGGACAATGGTGGAGACAGCAATCAATTCATAGGTGGGGAGCACAGATACATTAGGGAGGAGGTGGATCAACTTCAGCTGTCCCCCCCCCCCCCCTCCCCATTTCCCATATTCTATCACATACTGCACTGACTGGTTACGCTTATCTGAGCTCATACTCTCGCATAAGCCCATCCCTAACTTTACAAATGTGAGTTACCAAGTGGCCCCTCTGAGTCTTAGCACATCCTTCTACTTTTCAGTTTTAGAATAAAGACAATTTTAGTCACAGGTGCTGGTAATTACGACGAAAGTAGGTAAGTAGTCATCTGATGATCACGACAACTAACCTTAACAAATACATAAAAAAAATGCTGGAGTACCCTGATCCCGTAGGTTGGTAATGAAAATACATCAGTGATCCAGACGTGCTCTTGCAGTTAGTTCATGGTTCAACTTCCACTTTGCAATTTTCAAATCGATTCACCCGAACGAAAAGAGTCATGGAAGATGATTACGAAGAATAACTGGTGCACATCAAGGGGGCTAATTAATAGGCACCGACATGGTAGAAAACATGAGAGAAGTTTTGTCAACTGTTTTGAAAACACTTGTAAAACGGTGGCTAAAAATTTATTAGTTTACATAGCCAACAGACGTTCATACTAAATTGGTGTATTGTTGCACTGTTTATCTGCAGTTTTACCATTTTTTAATTGGAATGCTGGATGAGCTCATAAAATATTGAATCGCACCATGTGAGCAAAATTTTGGTGATTAGATAGCATCTTGCAGATTTTGCTTCGCAAACAGCAATACAAATCCAAACAAAAAATACCCTGCATTTTAATAATCGGTATTCCGGTGTACCCCGGTGTTATATTCTGAATTGTGGAGTATTTGAGTTGGCCAAATCACCCAAGTCTAAAATGTGTTGTGTTGAATGTATTGAGAGTGAAAGAGTTGAATTTCAAGATTGGTGACTGCCCTATATAGTGGTATTGCGATACGATGAAATTTGGACGTCCGCACCGGTACCCGTATCGTGAGTTGCTGTATAGGTACGTATCTGAGTACCGGGATATCGTCCCAAGCCTAATGCATGCAGACATTTTTTTAGGCTTTCACATTTTGTCCAGAATGACTAAAAAGGTCAAATTGGTATTCTTGTCCCCCGACCCTTCGGGGGACTATTGTAATCAGCAGTGTCCATCCGTCCGTCCGTCTGTCCATGCATGCGTCCGTCCGTCCGTCCGTCCGTCCGTCCGTCCGTCCGTCACACCCTTGTCCGGATGATAACTTTAGTTTGGATGATTTTACTGAAACTAAATTTGGTATGTGTCTTACTTGGGTGGAAATGCAGGTCAAGTTCGAAAATGGGCACGCTCCACTGATTTCTACTGGATTTATTCCCCTTTTTCGACTTAAAAAATACAGTTTTTGTGTTGTCCGGATGATAACTTTAGTTAGGATCATTTGATTGAAACGAAATTTAGTATGCCGCTTATTCGGGTGGAAATGCAGGTCAAGTTCGAAAATGGGCACGCTCCACTGATTTTTACTGGATTTATTCCCCTTTTTCGACTTAGAAAATACGGTTTTTGTGTTGTGCGGATGATAACTTTACTTTGGATCATTTGATTGAAACGAAACTAAGTATGTGGTTTAATTGGTTGGAAATACAGGTCAAGTTAAAAAATGGCCATGCTCTGTCTATTTTTACAGGAGTTATTCCCCTTTTTCGACTTATAAAATACACTTTTTGTGTTGTCCGGATGATAACTTTACTTTTGATCATTTGATTGAAAGGAAATTAAGTATGCGGCTTATTCGGGTGGAAATACAGATCAGGTTCGAAAATGGGCACTCTCTGTCCATTTTTACTGGAGTTATTCCCCTTTTTCGACTTATAAAATACACTTTTTGTGTTGTCCGGATGATAACTTTACTTTTGATCATTTGATTGAAAGGAAATTAAGTATGCGGCTTATTCAGGTGGAAATACAGGTTAGGTTCGAAAATGGGCACGCTCTGTCTATTTTTACTGGAGTTATTCCCCTTTTTCAACTTTGTAAAAACATTTTTTGTGTTGTCCACACCCTTGTCCGGATGATAACTTTAGTTTGGATGATTTTACTGAAACTAAATATGGTATGTGTCTTACTTGGGTGGAAATGCAGGTCAAGTTCGAAAATGGGCACGCTCCACTGATTTTTACTGGATTTATTCCCCTTTTTCGACTTAAAAAATACAGTTTTTGTGTTGTCCGGATAATAACTTTAGTTAGAATCATTTGATTGAAACCAAATTTAGTATGTGGCCATGCTCTGTCTATTTTTACAGGAGTTATTCCCCTTTTTCGACTTATAAAATACACTTTTTGTGTTGTCCGGATGATAACTTTACTTTTGATCATTTGATTGAAAGGAAATTAAGTATGCGGCTTATTCAGGTGGAAATACAGATCAGGTTCGAAAATGGGCACGCTCTGTCTATTTTTACTGGAGTTATTCCTTTTTTTTGACTTATAAAATACACTTTTTGTGTTGTCCGGATGATAACTTTACTTTTGATCATTTGATTGAAAGGAAATTAAGTATGCGGCTTATTCAGGTGGAAATACAGGTTAGGTTCGAAAATGGGCACGCTCTGTCTATTTTTACTGGAGTTATTCCCCTTTTTCAACTTTGTAAAAACATTTTTATACCCCCGCTTCGAAGAAGTGGGGGCTATATAGGAATCGCCCTGTACGTCCATCCGTCCGTCCGTCCGTACGTCTTTCTGGACATGAAATTCTTGTGTGCGCAACTCCTCCTACATTTATCAATCAATTTGGACGAAAGTTTACAGACATTATCACTACTAAGTGAACATGCGCATATTCCAAAATTTTTGAGCTGTGGCAATTTTAACTAGGTTATCTCTCTTTAACTTAGATTTATTATGGGTTTCTACATGAAATTCTTGTGCGTGCAACTCCTCCTACATTTATCAATCAATTTGGACAAAACTTTTCAGACATCATCACTACTAAGTAAACATGCGCATATTCCAAGATTTTTGATCTGCGACAATTTTAACCAGGTTATCTCCCTTTGACTTAGATTTATTATGTCTTTCCATTCGAACAAATTCTTATGTGCGCAACTCCTCCTACATTAATGAACCGATTTTGATGAAACCTTTCAAACATCTCTACTAAGTGAACATGTGCATATTACAAACTTTTTGATCTGCGACAATTTTAACCAGGTTATCTCTCTTGAACTTTGATTTAATATGGGTTTCTGCATGAAATTCTTGTGTGCGCAACTCCTCCTACATTTATCAATCAATTTGGACGAAAGTTTACAGACATCATCACTACTAAGTGAACATGAGCATATTCCAAAATTTTTGAGCTGTGGCTATTTTAACTAGGTTATCTCCCTTTAACTTAGATTTATTATGGGTTTCTACATGAAATTCTTGTGCGTGCAACTCCTCCTACATTTATCAATCAATTTTGACGAAACCTTTCAAACATTATCACAACTAAGTGAACATACGCATATTCCCAAATTTTTGATCTGCGACAATTTTAACCAGGTTATCTCCCTTTAACTTGGATTTATTATGGGTTTTCAAATGGGATTCTTGTGGGTGCAACTCCTCCTACATTAATGAACCGATTTTGAATACATGTTGCACATTGTAAATGTGTTTTTCCAAATGTAAACCATATATGTGTGGGCTCTTTAAGTATTCAGTGCTGTTCTGTGGAAGGCCACATGCAAATACAAATTTCAACAACAAAAAATGATCTTTATGTATACATTTCCTTATGGCCTTCGCCTACATGATCAGAAGTGCATTCCTCTAAAAACCCAAAGCGGGGGTATTAATCACCTTCAGTGATAGTTCTAGTTTGTGTTGTCCACACCCTTGTCCGGATGATTGAGACATTTTCAAACCATATCAAATTTCAAAGCTCACTGAAGTGTAGTAACTCTGAGATTAATAAGAATGATACAAATCTGAAACAAACATGTCCTCTTGATACCTTTGAAAATTGTACTCCTAACACCCTTAACCTCTCATAAAGACCGTGCTCTTGGAACAAATTGCATCCTAACAGCTCCCTTGAATTTGCCATCTTGGTCGGGGGACCGGGGGCGTTGCCCTTGTTTCAGCTTTATTTGCATTCTCTGTTCTGAATTATTCCCCATGACTAAGTGAAAAATTATACATGTTATGGTTTTCAAATAACTGTAGTATGCACTGAGAATTTTTATTTAAACTTTCACATATTGTGTAGAATGGCAAAGTACAGAACAAGCTTTCATAGAGTCCCATTCATATGATTTATTCTAGAGTTATTCCATTTCACTCAATGAAAATTAATGTATTTTATAGTTTCCAGGTGATACTTGAGTATGCATTAAGACATTTTCATTGAAATATTTTTGCTTTAAAATGAGTTTTAAAGTATTTCTCGTTATTTTATAAAAAAAAAAAAAAAAATTCCACCAATTGACCATGTGTGGTACTTTAGAGTCCATTGGGTGAATTTTTCTTTGCTTTAAAACGAGTTCTGAAGCATTTCAAGTGATACTATGCTCCACCTCAATGCCATTTGTCTGCAAAACATATTGTACAGAGCCTCAGATATATAAGGCACAGAAGAACTTTCGTTCTGTGTTGTTAAAAATCTTTTGATATTTTATCATTCATATTTCTTAAAAATGTCGACTTCAAAATTGTTTTTCCATTATATGGAAAATGGATTAGTATTTTGTCAGTAATGTTCTTGACATTAATATTTTGATTAGTAGAAATAAAAAAACTAATATAGGATATTGTTTTACTGATGATGAAATTTATGAGTTTATGTACTTAACCCTTTAGTTGACACAAATGACACTTGCGAACAAAATTATTGAATAACTAATTTTTTCATTTTTTGCATAAAAAACATAGCTTATGATGCCTCATTGGAATGAGTTCAATGAGCTTGTTCCAATCGGGGGTCATAAGCTATGTTTTTAAAACAAAAAGAATAAAAAAATAATGAAACTCAGATGATGATTTTTGTGAATAGTGCTGGCTGGTTTTGGCCGTTACTTTGGGTAAAGGGTTAAGGTTTTTTTTTTAATAGCTATGAATTTTTGTTTTTTAAGGCTTTGGAAGCAGTAAAATACCTGTCCCAATAAACAAGAGGAAACATAATACTGGACCTCAAGAATCAAAATCAGCACCAATTCAGATTGTAGATTGCCAGAAGCCTCAGGTAAAGCCAAAGAAGTCCCTGAATGAAAGTCTGCAACAAAAAGCTTTGGCTTTGCGAAAGGTTATTGTACGCACCCTACCATATGAGCGTATTCCATCCTACTATCTGAATGCTGTCAAATCCAACACTGCTGATAAAAAAGAGAAGAAAATAATTAAAAAAAAAACAGTTGAAGAACGGGATCCAGAATTGAGGCTGCTGTTATCATGTAGTAGCAGTTCAGGGGAATGCCTTCCTTGTATATCAGGTACGTAATTGTTTTCTCTAGTTTCTGAAACATAAGGTTGGTATTTCAACAAATCATAAATTATTACCTTGAAACCAGTTAATTCCATCATTCAAGATTTGTGTGTTAATAATTCTACCATCTCAAATTTACATGGTTTGACATGGGTTATATTGGACTAATTGGAGCCTCTGTGGTGTGTTGTCAGTTTGTTTGTCTATTGACAATTTTATTATACCCCCACTTTCAAAGAAAATGGGGGTATACTGGATTACATGCGTCCGTCTGTCCATGTGTGCGTCTGTCCATCCGTCTGTGCATCCATCCATCCGTCCGTCTGTCCGTCCATCTGTGCGGGCCAACATTGGGGGTTTAGGGGATATTATTATTAGGGGCTACCTCCAAATTAAGGTAGTGTTAGGGTTAGGAGTGGGGAGGGGTTAGGGTTAGGGGTAGCCCCAGAGTAGGGCTTAAGGTTGGGGAGGGTTAGGTCCCGGGGGGGTTAGGGTTGGGGTCAGGGGTGGGGTTTTAGTTTTAGTAGCCCCTAAACCGAAAAATAGCTCCTAATCCTATTGGTTTGGCTAGCGTGGGGTTGGGTCAGGGGTGGAGTGGGGGTTAGGGTTGGGGGTAGCCCCAGAGTAGGGCTTAAGGTTGGGGGTTAGGTTGCGGGGGTGGGTGGGGGTTAGGGTCGGGGGGGGGGGGGCTTTTAGGGTCAGGGTGGGGTAGGGTTAGGGTTAGGGTGTGGTTTTTGGGTGGAGGGGTGGGGTTAGGGTTAAATATAAGTTCTAGGGTGGAGGGGGTGGGGTTCTGGGTAAAATAAGTTTTTTTTGGAAGCCCATAAACCCGAAATGTTGGAGCATCCGTCCGTGTGTGAGTCCGTCCGAAAGTATTCATAACTTAAGTAAATTATTATTTTTTATAATATTTGTTGGTCAGAGGTATGCTCACACTAGTTATTAGCTCACCTGACTTTCAGTCAGGAGAGCTATAGTGATCACTCACCGTCCGTCGTCTGGCGTCCGTCGTCCCGCGTCCGTGAACATGGTGTTTGCGTCTTCTCCTCCCAAACCGCTGAACCAATTTAATTGATATTTGAGATAATAGTTTGTTATGACATCGCAATTTGATTTTGTTCAAATCAAGTTGCCCCGCCTGTGGGTAGGGCCACACCCAAAAAGTGAGCTGAAATCTTAAAAAATCTTCTTCTCATGAACCAGCAGTAGCAGAGACTTGATATTTGGTGTGCAGCTTCCTTTTGAGCTGTAGACTCAGATTTGTTCAAGAGAAGTTTGTGGGGCTATACTTGGCGTCGTTATGGGAGGGGCAAAATTTTTGGCCCCGCCCGAAATTTCTATTTTCCAAACCGAGAGGCTGATTTGAACCAAATTTTATGTGAGGGCTTATTGGGTCATAAGTACCTAATTTATGCTGATTTTTTTTCCCCGTAGCCCCATGGGAACTGCAGGAGCTAAAAATAGAAAAAAATTAAAACGCCCATATCTCCAAAACTGCACGGCACCGAGAATTTTTATTTGGTGTGAAGCTTCCTTAGGACCAACAGAAAGAATTGGTAAAAAAAAATTGCCATCGTTTTATCATAGGGTACAGTTTCGGGACTTTGAAAAAGTGCTGAGTCAGCACTTTTTAACACTGTAGGCAATGGAAAAAACATTAAAAAATCTTCTTCTCCAGATCCAGCAGGCAGAATCTTTTGATATTTGGTATGCAACATTGGAGGGTGGATCTGATTCAAGTTTGTTCAAATCGGCCCCCTGGGTTCATATTTGGGCTCAGTATAGGAGCCCGATTTCGAACTTAGTGCATTTCAGGCAAATTTCTTAAAAAATCTTCTTCTCCAGATCCAGCAGGCAGAATCTTTTGATATTTGGTATGCAACATTGTGGGGTGTATCTGATTCAAGTTTGTTCAAATCGGCCCCCTGGGTTTATATTTGGGCTCAGTATAGGAGCCCAAATTTGAACTTACTGCATTTCAGGCAAATTTCTTTGAAAATCTTCTTCTCCAGATCCAGCAGGCAGAATCTTTTGATATTTGGTATGCAACATTGTGGGGTGGATCTGATTCAAGTTTGTTCAAATCGGCCCCTTGGGTTTATATTTGGGCTCAGTATAGGAGCCCAAATTTGAACTTAGTGCATTTCAGGCAAATTTCTTTGAAAATCTTCTTCTCAAGATCCAGCAGGCAGAATCTTTTGATATTGGGTATGCAACATTGTGGGGTGGATCTGATTCAAGTTTGTTCAAATCGGCTCCCTGGGTTTATATTTGGGCTCAGTATAGGAGCCCAAATTTGAACTTAGTGCTTTTCAGGCAAATTTCTTAAAAAATCTTCTTCTCCAGATCCAGCAGGCAGAATCTTTTGATATTTGGTATGCAACATTGTGGGGTGGATCTGATTCTATTTTGTTCAAATCGGCTCCCTAGATTCATATTTGGGCTCACAATAGAAGCTCGAATTTGAACTTAGTGCATTTCAGGCAAATTTCTTCAAAAATCTTCTTCTCCAGATCCTGCAGGCAGAATCTTTTGATATTTGGTATGCAACATTGTGGGGTGGATCTGATTCCAGTTTGTTCAAATCAGCCACCTGGATTCATATTTGGGCTCACGATAGAAGCCCAAATTCGAACTTAGTGCATTTCAGGCAAATTTCTTTGAAAATCTTCTTCTCAAGATCCAGCAGGCAGAATCTTGTGATATTTGGTATGCAGCATCCTTAGGGGGGTGAGATTCAAGTTTGTTCAAGCCATGTCCCTAGGTCCATATTTGGGCTCACTGTGGGAGCTTGAATTGTAACTTTGTTCGAAATGAGGAATTTTCTTAAAAAATCTTCTTCTTCAGATCCAGCAGTCCGAATGGTTTGATATGTGGTGAGTAGCATCCTTGGGGGGGGGGGGGGGGGGGGGGGGGGGATTCAAGTGTGTTAAAGCCAAGTCCATGGGTCCATATGTGCCTGTGGGAGCCCAAATTATAACTTAGTCAATATGAGGAATTTTTCTTTAAAAATCTTCTTCTTCAGATTCAGCAGTTGGAATGTTTTGATATTTGGCATGGAGCAACCTTGGGGGCTGAGATTCAAGTTTGTTCAAGCCAAGTCCCTTGGTTCATATTTGGGCTCACTATGGGAGCCTGAATGACAACTTAGTTCAAAATGAGGAATTTTCTTTAAAAATCTTCAGATCCAGCAGATGAATGCTTTTGATATTTTTTATGCAGCATCCTTAGGGGGGTAAGATTCAAGTTTCAAGATTCAAGTTTGTTCAAGCCATGACCCTAGGTCCATATTTGGGCTGATTGTGGGAGCTTGAATTGTAACTTGGTTCAAAATGAGGAATTTTCTTTAAAAATCTTCTTCTTCAGATCCAGCAGTCGGAATGTTTTGATATTTGGTGTGCAGAATCCTTAGGGGTGTGAGATTCAGGTTTGTTAAAGCCAAGTCCCTGGGTTCATATATGGGCTCCCTGTGGGAGCCCGAATTATGACTTAGTTCAGTATGAGGAATATTCTTTAAAAATCTTTTTTTAGATCCACTGGTCAGAATATTTGGATATTTGGTTTCAGCTTTTCTTAGGAGGAGCAGATGCAACTTGTGGAAATCAATTCTCTGGGTTGATATTTAGGCTACCATGTCAGGTGAGCGCCCTCAGGCCCCCTGGGGCCTCTTGTTTTTTTTTATTATTTTTTTTTTTATTACTTGTTCACTCAGAAATTGTGTCCGTCCGAGCCAAATTTTGTCTGTTCAGCCTGAATCTCAGGTATTGAATGTTCTATTGCAATGAAATTTGCCATGAACACTGCTTATGGTATAGCCTTTAAAAAAGGATTCAACGATATTTCTCACATTCTCCTTTTTAGAGTTATCCCCCTTTTTTGACTTAGAAATTGTAGGAAATAGACATTATTTGTCTGTTCAGCCTGTATCTCAGGTATGGGTTATCGGATTTTGGTTAAATATGGCATGCAGTTTGCCTATGACAAAGGCTTCTGCCTCATTGCATAAACTTCCAAACACCAAACAATTTACCATATCTTTTGACTTAGAAATTGTTGAAAACTGAAGAAAATCGGAGGGGGAGGGGGGGGGGGATACTGGATTGGGGTTATCGGATTTCAGTGAAATATGGCATGCAGTTTGCCTATGAAAAAGGCTTCTGCCTCATTGCATAAAACTTCCAAACTCCAAACAATTTACCATACCTTTTGACTTTGTTGGAAATTGTTGAAAACTTTCAAAGAAAATGGAAGGGGGGGGGGGGTATACTGGATTGCGTCCATCCATCTGTGCATCCGTCCATCAGTCCGTACGAGAATATTCATAAATGATATTTGTCAGTCATAGGTATGCCCACACTAGGCGGTACACCACCTGGGGGTATGCACCGGACGAAAGTCCAGCTCTTGTTGAGTGAACATTTAATTGGTTGAGTGCTAGCATCCACTATCAGGGTTTTAAAAAAATTAGGGTACCAAGGCAAAAAACCAATGCTTTCCTTGCCAATGTTTCATATTCAGTCAAGTGCAAATAATATTTTGTTTACATAAATTTGTTTTATTATAAAATATTGGAGAGTGCCAGTTGGCACTCACCATTAATTTGTTATAAACAAGTTTTGATTAACAAATTCAGACCACCAAAAATAATCTAACCCTCAACCGGTTAAAAACTGGTTTAATTCTTGCACAATACATATCAAATTATTTATTATTAGGCTTTCCCAAACCCAGTTTGGGAAAGACTCCTGTTATTCTTCTTTTTCAAAATTTTTCTTCTCTATTTTTTATTTTTTTAATTTTTAGCTCACCTGAGCAAAGCTCAAGGTGAGCTTTAATGATCGCTTTCCGTCCGTCGTCCGTCCTTCGTCCATCATCATCCGGCGTAAACTTTACAGAACCAACTTCTCCGAAGAAACCACTGGCCCAATATTTTTCAAGTGTTGGGTAAATGTTTATTACCTAATGTCAATTCAGATTTGTTCAAATGAAGTTGCCCCTCCTCCTGGGTGGGGCCTCGCACCCAAGGGGCACCAAAGTCTTTGAAAATCTTATTCTCATGAACCAACAGTAGCAGAGACTTGATATGTGGTATGCAGCTTCCTTTTGAGGTGTAGAATCAAGTTTGTTCAAGAGAAGTTTGTCGGGCATTATTTGCCTTCGTTATGGGAGGGGCAAAAATTTTGGCCACGCCTAAAATTTCTATTTTCTGAACCGTGAGGTCGATTTGAACCAAATTTGATATGAGATGATAATGGGTCATAAGTACTTGATTGATGCAAAAAAAATTTTCTCATTGCTCCGTGGGAACCTCGGGAGCTAAAAATAGGAAAAACCTTAAAACTGCCATATCTCCAAAACTACACGGCACAGAGAATTCTTATTTTGTATAAAGCTTACTTTTATCTAGTAGAATAGAATGGTTAAAAAAAATCCCTACGGTTTGATCACAAGGTACTTTTTTCAGGACTTTGAAAAAGTGCTGAGTCAGCACTTTTTAACACTGTAGGCAATGGGAAAAAACATTAAAAAATCTTCTCCAGATCCAGCAGGCAGAATCTTTTGATATTTGGTATGCAACATTGTAGGGTGGATCTGATTCATGTTTGTTCAAATCGGCCCCCTGGGTCCATATTTGGGCTCAGTATAGGAACCCGATTTCGAACTTAGTGTATTTCAGGCAAATTTCTTAAAAAATCTTCTTCTCCAGATCCAGCAGGCAGAATCTTTTGATATTTGGTATGCAACATTGTGGGGTGGATCTGATTCAAATTTGTTCAAATCGGCTCCCTAGATTCATATTTGGGCTCACTATAGAAGCTCGAATTCGAACTTGGTGCATTTCAGGCAAATTTCTTCAAAAATCTTCTTCTCAAGATCCAGAAGGCAGAATCTTTTGATATTGGGTATGCACCATGCTTAGGGGGAGGGATGAGATTCAAGTTTGTTGAAGCCAAGTCCCTGGGTTCATATTTGGGCTCACTGTGGTAGCCCAAATTATAACTTAGTTCAAAATGAGGAATTTTCTTTGAAAATCTTCTTCAGATCCAGCAGTTGGAATGTTTTGATATTTGGTATGCAGCATCCTTAGGGGGGTGAGATTCAAGTTTGTTAAAGCCAAGTCCCTGGGTTTATATTTGGGCTCCCTGTGGGAGCCTGAATTATAACTTAGTTCAATATGAGAAATTTTTCTTTAAAAATCTTCTTCCGATTCAGCAGTTGGAGTGTTTTGATATTTGGCATGCAGCATCCTTAGAGGGGTGAGATTCAAGTTTGTTAACCCTTTACCTAACCTGAAAAGCAGACGACACTTGCAAAAATAATTCTTGAATAACTAATTTTTTTCATTTTTTGTCTCAAAAACATAGGTAATGACCCCTCGTTGGAACGAGCTCGACGAGCTCGTTCCAACGAGGGATCATAACGTATGTTTTTGAGACAAAAAATGAAAAAAATAATGAAAATTAATTGGCGATTTTTGAGAATAGCACTGGCCGGTTTTGGCCGTTACATTAGGTAAAGGGTTAAAGCCAAGTCCCTGGGTTCATATTTAGGCTCACTGTGGAAGCCCGATTGATAACTTAGTTCAAAATGAGGAATTTTCTTTAAAAATCTTCTTCAGATCCAGCAGTTAGAATGCTTTTGATATTTGGTATGCATCATCCTTAGGGGGGAAAGATTCAAGTTTGTTCAAGCCATGACCCTAGGTCCATATTTGGGCTCACTTGTGGGAGCTCGAATTGTAACTTAGTTCAAAATGAGGAATTTTTAGCTCACCGAAGGGAGCTAAACTTATCACTTGTCGTCCGTCCGGCATCGTGAACTTTTTTTTAGGTCACCCGAGCTTTCCGTCCGTCATCCGTCTGCCGTCCATCGTCCGTCGTTAACTTTACATTATCGACTTCTTCTCACAAACTGCTCAACCAAATTGAACTAAATCTGGTGTGCGTGTTCCGTATCATATGTCAATTCAAATTTGTTCAAATCAAGTTGACCTGTCCCTTGGTAGGGCCACGCCCAAAAAGTGAGCCAAAATCTTAAAAAATGTTCTTCTCATGAACCAGCAGTAGCAGAGACTTGATATTGGGTGTGCAGCGTCCTTTTGAGGTGTAGACTTAGATTTGTTCAAGAGAAGTTCTACAGGCTATATTTGCCATTATTATGGGAGGGGCAAGAATTTTTTAATGGGTAATGGGAAAAACATTTAAGACTACTTTTCTCCCAAACCACTGCTCCAAAAGCTTTCAAATTTCACATATAACATCTTTGGAAGATTGTTTCACATGTTTATTGAAATAAATTACCTGGGTCCATTTTTGTGCTCTCTGAGCCCAAATGTTTAAATTAGTGTAGTATGAGGAATATTCTTTAAAAATCTTCTTCTTCAGATCTACCAATAAGAATCTTTTGATATTTGGTATGCAGCATCCTTAGGGGGGGGAGATTCAAGTTGTTCAAGCTGAGTGCCTGGCTTCATATTTAGGCTGATAATTTGGGGTCCCGGTCTGGACTCGGAAATTTTGGACCAAATTCCAGAAATGAGTTTTTAAAATTTTTTTTGTATTTTGTTCAATTTTAAGACAAAAAATATGAGTTACTGTCACACACAAATTAGTTGTTTATTTGATATGGTTTAAACCATCTAGAGAGCTAGTATACACAGTGATGGGCACAGTTCAAGTCAAAATGAGTTGATTGAAGGGATGTTGAACAGCTTGTTAATATTTCTTGCATTACATTACTACTTTGCTATTTATTGACAGAAGGATTTCACAGAGAGTTTCCTGGACGGTATTTATTTATTGGTGTTTACGGTCACATACTTATCCACAATGGCTAATCGTGACCGTGACAGTTTTACGGGTGGGGGAAGTTGGAGAACCCAGAGAGAACCACTGAGCATCGACGAGCAACTGTCAGCTCAACATTCTAATTATGTTCAAGGGTACAAGCGGTTGAAGACATGTGCACCATTGATATGCAGAACGCCTTAGTACATGGCATCATCGTGCCCCCATGTTGGCAACCTGGATAAAGTGCCTTGCCCAAGAACATTACGTGGGTCGTCCCAGACAGGGATCAAACTCGGGACATCTATCATAGAAGTCAAACAGTCTATCACTGAGAAAATGTGCTTTATTTCCTGGCGGTATTCATATTTGTACGGCCAAACTGGTGTTGGATAATACGGAACACCAAAACATATAACACAAAATTTGTTCCCCATTGATTTTTGAAAGCAGTTATGAAAATCTCAAAGAGCTCTTTCCTTTTTGTTTTTGGACAAGTGAGTATTCACTCAAAGTCATTTTTGCAGACAGTGCTATTTTTAAGTGGCCAAAGCACATGTTTCATTAAGTCCCAGAACATAACTAAAGCCAGATGTATTGATTAAACATCTCTGCATATAGCAAAGCAAAGTGTCTCAAACTAACCCATTCCAAAATGATAGTAGAGAGTAAACAAAGTTGGATAATTTGGGTATTTCCAAATGGTACGCTTATTCTCACTCTCATTGTGCTTGAGGGTTAAATCTGAGATTGAAAAGATATACCAATCTTACTCAGGGAAGGTGAGTACAGAAAAGTACGAAATTAATCAGAAAATTAATTTTGCCTGACGGTACTAATATTTGTACAAGCAAAACTGGTACTGGATTTATTTATTAGGTTTTAACGACACATTAACAGCCAAGGTCATATTATGTCGGTGACAGTTGTATGGGTGGAGGAAGCCGGAGTACCCAGAGAGAACCACCGAGCAGTGACGAGCAGCTGCCAGCTCACCAACATAGTGCCTCCGCACTGTAGCACAGGCAGGGTTAGATTGGTTGAAGACATGCGCACCATCGACGTGCAGTATGCCTTAGTACATGGCGTCATGGTGCCCCCATGCGGACAGTCGGGGGGAAGTGATCGGGACATAATTGGAATATATCCGACAGATACAATGTCGGATATATTCCAATTATGTCCCGATCATGCAAGGCAGCAACTTGAAATTCTCAGAATGTTTCTTACTGTCCCTGCCCAACAGTTTAGTATCTTTGTCAAGTGCCGAGACCGCGTGGAAATACCATGGATCAGGTGGAAACCGAGGTCTATTTGATGAACTTTTCAACCTTAACTATTTGCGGTTTCATGTAGCACCACTGAAAGGCCACTGCACGGTTACCAATATATTCAGGGATTGATTTTACGAAAATAACAATTATTCCGACTATACCCACATGGGAACTCCTAAATATGCCAAGGGTTAAACTTTTGATAATGACGTATAAAACAGAAGTTGTCATGCTATGCTTGCTGCATGCAGGCATAGAAAACATTCAGCGCTCAATGAATTAGGAATGGAGTAAATTGTCACTTAAACCTACGAAATTCTGAAAAAATTAGTTTTTTTCGACGGCATCTACCATTATGCATCTAAGAAGTAAACAGTAACTTTCTTCCACAATCATTGTTGCATCTAGCCATACCAAAATTATTATTACAACTACCTTGTAATTAGAAAAATTTGCTCTTGAAGTTGGCGAAAATAACAAATTTTCCGACAGTACCCTTATGGGAAGTCTCAAATCTGTCAAGGGTTAAACTTTTAATAATAACATATAGAACAAAATTTGTCATACTTTGACTGCTGCAAGCAGCTATAGAAAATATTCAGAGCTCAAGCAATTAAAAATGGAGTAAATTGTCACTTAAACTTACCAAATTCTGAAAAAATTGGAGTTTTTTTGGACGGTACCTACTTTTATGCAACCAGAATGGGATAGGGCTAAACTTTACAACCAAACTTACAACAGCAAATATGCTCGGTAGTCAATTGTGAATACGTCCACGAAAAGTGTTTGAAATTGACCCTTTCCAAAATGATAGAAAAAGCAACCAAAGTTGGTGCTCTTATCCTCGCCCATATTGTGCTTGAGGGTTAAATCGGAGATTAAAAAGTAAACAGTAACTTTCTTCCGCAATCATTGTTGCATCTGTCCAAACCAAAATAATTGTTACAACAACCTTGTTATTTGAGAAATTTGCCCTTGAAGTTGGTCAATTTTGAAGAAAAATTCTATATTCATGTCATTTTTGGCCAGTGGGGGTTAATATTGAAAGATCTGAGTGGTGATTGTGTTGTATCATATTATGCTCTAAATGTGTGGAAATTCTGAGCTAAATAACTGTAAACAATTTTGAGACATTCGAAAAATGGTGAAATTTTGAAGGTTTTGGCTGAATATTTTGAAAATACACGTTTTCACAGATATGACGATACTGCTTTTCACTAGATTTTATGACATTACATAAGTGTGCCAAATTTGGTCAAAATCGTACAGCTTGTTTTCGAGCAGTTCAACAGACAAAATTCAGGGAGAAAAAAAAAATTTAAAAATTTTTTAAAAAATTTAAAAAAAAAAAATTAAAAAAAAAATAAAATAAAGTAGAGAAGAAAAATTTTGAAACAGAAGAATAACAAGAGTCTTTCCCAAACTGGGTTTGGGAAAGCCTAAGAAAAAAAAAACAAAAAAAAAACATAAAAAAAAAAAAAATAGAGAAGAAAAATTTTGAACAAGAAGAATAACAAGAATCTTTCCTAACTAGATGAAGCGACTATGCCCACACAATACACAGAAAGGACAGAATAGGATGATGGAAGGAAGAAACAGTGTTTTTTTAGTGTTCAGGGCTGTAACTTTATAATTTTTTGACAAAATTATTTCATGTTTCCCAATTTTGGGACATGGGCCTGACGTCATCACTCTTGCGAATGATTTTGCCACTGTTTGTTAAGTGTTCCTTCCCTATCCTTCCTTGAAGCCACTAGTTAAACTCCCATGCTTTTTGGCATTTTTTATTAGTCCCCCACGGTTTTACCGTTTTGGGGGACTATTGGATTGCACTCCGTCTGTCCGTCTGTTTGTCCTTATTTATGTTACCACCTGTATCTCATATATGCTTCGATGCTGTACTTTCATTTTTATACCATTGGTGACACATAATAGGAGGATGATGCACGTCAAAAAGTTTTGAAAAAAAATTCAAGATGGCTGACTGGCGGCCATTTTTGTCATCATTTTTTGCTTCATTTGATGTTACCACCTGTATCTTAGACATGTTTTGATATATTTGCTTCAGGTTTCTAACATTGTTCATAGATGCTATGAGGATGAGGATGATGCACGTCAAAATTGTTTGAAAAAAAAAATTCAAGATGGCCATATGACGTCCATTTTTGTTCATTTTTTGCATTCTCAAGTTACGTTATCACCCGTACGTTTTGAGATATTAGTTTTAAATTATCAACATTTGTCAGACATCATAGGAGGATGATGCATGCCAAAATCTTTTGAAAAAAAAAATTCAAGATGGCCGAATGCCAGCCATTTCTGTTGTCATTTTTTTGCTATATTTGACGTTGGCACCTGTACCTTAGTTTATGTTACCACCTGTATATCATAGATACTTCGACGCTGTACTTTCATTTTTATGCCATTGGTGACACATAATAGGAGGACAATGCACGTCAAAACTTTTTGAAAAAAATTCAAGATGGCCATTTTTTGTCATCATTTTTTGCTTCATTTGATGTTACCACCTGTATCTTAGACATGTTTTAATATATTTGTTTCAGGTTTCTAACATTGTTCATGGTATGAGGATGATGCACGTCAAAATTTTTTGAAAAAAAAAAATTCAAGGTGGCCGGGCCATGTTTGTTCATTTTTTGCATTCTCAAGTTACGTTATCACCCATATCTTGGAGATGTTTTGAGATATTAGTTTTAAATTTTCACCATTTGTCAGACACCATAGGAGAATGATGCATGCCAAAATCTTTTGAAAAAAAAATTCATGATGGTCGAATGGCAGCCATTTTTGTTGTTATTTTTTTGCCATATTTGACGTTACAACCTGTATCTTAGGCATATTTTGAGCTATTACTTTCAGATTTCTAACATTGGTCAGAGATGCTAGGAGGGTGATGCACGTCAATTTTTTTAAAAAAAATATTCAAGATGGCCGAAATCTTTTGAAAAAAAATTCAAGATGGCTGAATGACAGACTTTTTTGTTGTCATTTTTTTGCATTATTTGATGTTATCACCTGTATCTTAGACATGTTTCGAGCTATTACTTTTAGATTTCTAACATTGGTCAGAGATGCTAGGAGGATTTCTAACATTGGTCAGAGATGCTAGGAGGAAGATGCACGTCACTAGGAGGATTTCTAACATTGGTCAGAGATGCTAGGAGGATGATGTACATCAAAATTTTTTGGAAATTTTTTTTAGAATGGCCGAAGGACGACCATTTTCATTGATTTTTTTGTGTTCCTATTTTACGGTTACCACCTGTATCTAATAGATAGATGCTTCGAGACTGTACTTTCATATTTATACCATTGGTGACACATAATAGGAGGATGATGCACGTCAATAATTTTTGAATAAAAATGCAATATGGAATGATTACATTGTTGTTCCTGTTCTTAAATGGTAGGTGCCTGAGAACAGATATCTGATGGGAGAGAGAGGACTTCAATCCCACTTGCTGTTGAAATCTTTTATCCATTTCATAAGGTGCAACTTATTTTTTAAATGCCTAACAGGCCTAAAAAATATTTTGCATGTTTTATAGAACAGACCATCCACCGTGGGGGACTAGAGTCTGATCGCCTGTGATCGGCGTTGCACTTGTTGAAATTTTTTTGTAAATTTCTTGGGAGTTTAACGTGTATCACAGAATGTTTATTCTGTTTATCCCCATGGTTACGTCCTCACCCTAGGAGTGTTTAGGCGTTTTTGGTCATGTATCATCCATCCGATGTGTCGTATTTTCTTCTAATGAAGATCTTGCCTTGTATCGGATAGTTTAAAATCTGTTACTGACTTCGGGCCGTGTTGTACAGTGCCTGGAGTCTTGTTTCCGGTTTTCATTTGATGTTGTTTACATTGACAACGCTTTCCTTATACATGTAGTTTCCAATTATGTTAGGACTATTATAAGTACATTATATATATTAGCTTTAATTTTTGGAGAAGAAAAAAAAATTTTGTCCACACTTAGGCTCTATCGGGATCCATTTCGGCTCATCATTCCCTTTGGGAAATTGGGCTCATGTCAAAATTTTTTAGAAAATTTTTTTATTTTAAATTATTTTTTGAATTATTGTTTTGATTAATATTATTATGTATCTTTTTCAGATATTTATTGGGAGTTGGTGAGAGTACTGTTGACTTTATTTTATTCAAAATGAAAGCTTTTTGCTCAGATTGTAACTCGGGGAAGTCTTCCTCAGATTCACATGATAATTGTATCAGTTGTAATCAGTGTACTCGCCCTAATTCCTGTACAACTAGTGTCAGTTGGGGACATGTGTCACGGTACCTTGTTAGCGGCGAGAGGACAATGCCGGTCCTCTCGCCACAGAGTCACTCTAGATAGATAGTCGGTCAGAGCTAGCGGCTAAAGTGCTCTTAAATATTAGACAGGGCAATAAACCACACACTGGTGGTTTCAGATCCCTGTCACCAGCTAGATCGACCGGTGAAGCGGTTGGCACCGTGACACCGGGTGTGTTCGTTACAGTTGCGGAGAGAAAAAGGGTAGAGCGAGCACTATAATATATAAACAGCCTCACCCTGCGACGACGGAAAGGAAGAAGCCGGCAAGTTCGACAGTAAGCATGGCTAGGTCTGACAGGACTGCGAGCGAGAGGGTCCCCTCTTTTTCACAACAACATCTGGGGCCAGATGTTGTAGTATGGAACTTGCATCAGTTGGAGCTTACGTCCCCGCCTCCTGTCCGGGATGCTCCGTTAAATATACAGCCGTGGTCGGCTATAATTACGGCTTCTACGTCTACTAAGCACACATGACCGCACCTTGGCTATGTGACTTCGGATATCTAGCCTGCATCACCGAGAAGGGACCTCTCTTTGTCTAGAAAGTCACACCATCCGGTAGCCAAGGAAACGAGACCTGTCCCAGGAGCAGCCAAGCAACAAAAGACCGTTGCTCCTGAGGCCTCCGTAACAGACTTGCTGTCGCAAATCGTGCAGCTTATCGCAGCATCCCAGCAGGTACAGGAGCAACCTAAGACAGCCTCGGAACACAAGCTGTCGGATGACGCTGGGTCGGGCCAGTCATCTGCGCGCCCAGATGCCAACGACCGTGAGTCTTATCTGATTCCGTCGGATGGTGAAAGGGATTTGAATGAAAATGACCCTTCTCTTTTGGAACAACATATGGTAGCGATGGATTTAATCCATCAATACTTTCCAGAATTTGTTCCTGAGAATCAGACTGCTGCGACCGCTCATAAGAAGCTGCTAGCGTCGTTAGACGCTGACTATATCTGGTCAAAGGAGGAAGTCCTTTCCTTTCCGGTGCAGTCTAAACAGGTGTCACAGACTTTTGCTCTCCTTAACAATGCCATATTTAATCTTGCAAGTGCAAAGAAAAAAGGTAGCTTTTTATCTTCATCTTCTGTATGTCTACCGTTTATTGGACCACGTCCATTTAAAACGGTAGGGGAAGGCGTTCAGAGTTCCTCTGCGTTTGGACGAGCAGGCTGAGGACCTAGATATGTCCTTACCTCCATCATTCACAATTCGCTCGGATACAATTGAGACGCCAATTTCTTCTAACAGAGCGATTTTAGATGCCATGTCTTATGCAGATCACTATATGAGAGCTAGGGCGCAACGTCTAAATGGGAAGGCTTTTGAGGATGTTTGTACCTCTTTACGAGTTCTTTCCAGGGCTATAATGTTTACCACGTATAACTCTGCCCTAACAGTGGCTAATTTGGAGTTAATTAGACGTGATGGAGCCCTTGCATTGTGATAGATGACCGGGTGAAAAACTCTCTTCGAGTCGCTCCGGTATCGGGACACAGTATCTTTGACGACAAGATTTCTTTGGTCTACGACCAAGCCACAAAGAAAGCGTCTAATACTCTGCTACTGAAGTCGACGTCAAATAAACCTGCAACAGCAGAGAGTAGTAAAGTAGGAGGTTCGGGACAAAAATCGTCCAGAGGGAACTCCTCGCAAGGATATAAAAGATCCTCATATAATTACTCTCAAAATAGTCAATTTAGCGACTCAGGTCGGGGGCGTGGGTCTGGCCGAGGTAACCAGTCAGACGCCCCTAGCCGACGGGTCGAGGCTCATCATGGCGAGGACGTGGTTTCTCCTCCTGCAGGCCTCGCAGGTCCTACAGGTGATGGTCAGGACCTCTATTGCATTCCAGTTGGCGGAAGGTTATCAAGATTCGTGCTAAACTAGTTAACTATTACAAAAGATCAGTGGGTGAAAAGTTTCATCTCAGACGGCCTAAGGCTATCGTTCCGAGCAAAACCACTGCTAACACGAAGTACGCATTGGACACAACTTCCGCCAAATCCTGTAAAAAGAGAGTCTCTCCTTTCGGAGGTAAAGTCTCTCTTGGAAAAGGAAGCAATAGAGGTTGTAGAAAAAAAGAGTCTCTAGGTTTCTACAGTCACCTGTTCCTCGTACTGAAGCTAGACGGCTCGTTCCGACCTGTGAATAGACTTGAGCTGGATAAACAAACTTATCGTAGGTTCGCCGTTCAAGGGATAGTATATCAGTTCCAAGCAATGTGCTTCGGTCTGAATCTAGCACACTAGGTGTTCACTCGAATAATGAACTCGGTAATGTCTTATTTCCTAGCTCATTCGTCTGTGGTAATGTCAGCTTACTTGGACGACATTTTCAGAGGTATGGCAACAAAATTACTCTTCAGAACGATGTTCAGAGTCTGCTATTATTACTCCGTCGTCTCGGCTTCATCGTCAATGAGAAGAAGTCGGATCTAGGTCCGTCCAAGTCGTTCATTCACTTGGGGATGAGCTTCGAGACTCACAACAATCTGGTTCATCTGCCGTTACCCAGAGCGAAATAAGTCAGTTGTTGTGCTCGCTTTTGTCTACACTCAAGACGCATTAACCCTTTACCCAGTGAATCGACTGCATCCACCCACGTAATATGCAAAGTTAGCAGTTGAAAAAATATTATTTCTCAAAAAATTTCAACAAAACCATATCATGTGACCCCTCATTGGAACAAGCTCGTTCCAACGAGGGGTCACATGATGTGGTTTTGTTGAAATTTTTTGAAAAATTTAAAAAAATGATATTTAAAATAATAAATTTTGATGGATGCGTTGGGTAAAGGGTTAACAGCGAGAGAATTTATGCAACTGATGGGGTTGTGCAGAGCGGCCGCGGATCTCATTCCGATGGGACGCTTACGCACACGTCCACTCCAGATATTCTTTACTAAGAACTGGAGTGTGAAGACGCATTTGCTCGAGACCAGTATTGTTTTAACGGACCAAGTAAAACAAAAAGTTCAGATTTGGGCAGACATTCAGTGGAGTTCCGCTGCAGCTGCCAGATCTGGCTTTCACGATTATGACGGAAGCGAGTCAAGTAGGTTGGGGTGCGACCCTGAACCCGATAGACTCGAAGTGCCAGGGTCTTTCGGACCCAGAGTTCCTAGGAAAACACATAATCATCAAAGAGATGATGTCAATATGGTTAGCGCTACAACAATGGATTCACATTATAGAGAACGCTCATGTTCAAATATTGTCGGAAAACTTGACAGTAGTAGCGTATATAAGGAACCAGGGAGGCACGCATTCGATTCCGTTATGCGATCTAACGGAAAGAATCCTTCTATATGTCTTGGAATATCAAGTTCATCTATCGGTCTGTCATATACCGGGTCGTCTGAATGTACTAGCAGACTCGCTCTCTTGGAAAGGTCGCCTGTTGCCTTCAGAGTGGACTCTCAACAAGCGAGTGTTCAGACAGATTTGCTACCAGCGGGATCAACCTATGATAGACTTATTTGCGACACACCTCAACAATCAGTTGCAGACTTATGTGTCGCCATGCCCAGATCCTCAAGCGTATGCAGTAGACGCTCTCTCAATTCCATGGAACGGAATGATAGGATACGCGTACCCTCCAACTCCGTTAATTCAACAGATCTTGTTAAAGATCAAGCAATCGCATTGCAAGATTCTGTTAGTAGCATTTCTGTCGTCACAGAAACCATGGATCAATCTGCTCAGGTGTCTGTTATGGGACGTTCCCCGGAAGCTTCCTCCACGGGAGGACCTTCTTTGTCAGGGGAAGTCATGCACACTGCATCACAACCCGCAAGGTCTCAATCTTCACGTATTTCCGTTGTGCGGTCCTTCTTGCACGGCAAGCGTTTTACAGGACGAGCAGTGAACGCAATTTCTAAAAGTAGGAGGACCTCCTCTTTGCTGAATTACACAGCAAAGTGGAAGGTTTTCTTCCGTTGGTGTAAGGATCAGTCAATAGACGTTTATGATCTGTCCACACCGAATATTGCCAACTTTCTGCTCTACCTGTTTGACGTTCTCAAACTGCAGCCCGTCACTATTAAGGGCTATAGGTCTATGCTATCGGACACTTATGCCCATCATTGTAGCTTGGCGATTGGATCTAATGCTTCATTATCCAAACTAGTTAGAAATTTTTCTATAAATAGACCTAGAACTCTCAGATTAATTCCTAAGTGGAATTTAGCTTGTGTTCTGTTGAAGCTCCGTTTGAGCCGTTAATCGTTGTAGAGTTCAGATTCTTGATCTATAAAACAGCAATTCTCTTAGCCTTTGCTTCCGATAGAAGAGTTAGTGAACTCCATGCTTTATCTGTTGACGAATCTCACTACCGGAGTGTTGGAAATACCATCACTTTAACTACACAAGTGGGATTTTTGGCTAAGAATCAGGTTCCAAATATATGGCCTGAGCCTCCGGTGTCAGTAGTTCTGAGTCGGTACTGGGATGGTTTTAAAGTGTAGCTCAGTGGAGGCAATTATTATGTCTCATTTATGAAATATTTTTAAAGTGTAGCTCGGTGTGAAGCATTTGTTTATGTCACGTGTCAAACGAGCGTTAATATACAATCCTCGGACACTTTTAAATGAGTATAAAGAGTCTCATTCTCTGGACTATCTTTATATATTGGCTTCCCTTCACGGAATTAGCATAATGGGTTATGCTGGCATTAAAAATGAAGAATTATATATTATGTAATGCTCAATTACATTGTTAGTGTTATGTCTTTCTTATTTCGCGTAAATGAGAAAGACATATGTAATTCCATTCTCTCCTATTCTCCTGTAGGAGATATCCTTTAAGAAGTGATTGAGTAATTGGATTTTCCTTTATGTCCTAGGCCCTCCAACCTATTTACTATTCAGCTAAGTCTGGGCCATTGGTTGTTGTGTAAAAATATTATAAATTCATAGTAATTTGTATATTTTTATACTTACCAATGGCCCAGATGGGGATGGCCCACCCATGAGTGGGCACTCATACCTCCCCGCTGATTATAACATTTAGCAGGCACTGTAGAAAGAATGATACTTTGCTCCAATTTCTGTGCTTCTTAAATGTTTTTCCATAAACCTATTATTATTATTATTAAACCTTTGCTCTTAGATGTAACTAAGGGTGAAAACAGATCACAAACTGTTTCATGTTTGGTTTACATAAAAATATACCATTGACCGTGTGTTTTCATAATGCCTTAGAACATTCTATAAAGATTATAATTTATCCATTTTAAAATGTACTCATGTCCCTCCCTCAGAGCCACTATAGGCTATATGGTAGTAGGATTACTTTTGGTACTGATCTCGAAAGCAATTTGTTTTACGCTATACTGTTCACTAACCTACAGATGAATTTTCTTAATGCACATGTGTGGCAACCACTTTTGTTATAACAACCACTTTTGTTACAGCTCACCACGTTTGTTACATTTACCCACTTTTGTTACAGCTCACCACTATTGTTACAAAATCAAACACTTTTGTTACAAAATGAGCTCACCACTTTTGTTACAACCATCGCCCATTTTGTAACAAAAAAAACTCGATCACCACTTTATTGTTACAATTTTTGTCAGTGTGAAAAATGAAGTAAACTGCAAGTAATGTTAGACGTGATGTTCAATCATGATTATCGGGAGTGTGGTTGCTCAGTGGTTAGAGCATTGGTCTTCAGCTCAAAATGTTGTGAGTTTGATACCTGGCCGGAATAACTTAAGTTGTGTTCTTGGGCATGGCATTTAATCCCAACTGCCCGCTTGGGAGCACCATTGTACCAGTACTGAGGCGTATCGCACTTTGATACCACTTATGCCTACAACCAGTGCTAACCCTGCTCCTGTGGGATTAGTATGTTGGAGAGTTGACAGTTACTTGCCACTGCTTGGTGGTACTCTCAAGATACTCTGGCTTCCTCTACACATAAAACTATCTTCGACACAATATGACCTCAGCTATCAAAGTGTCATAAAACACCAGCAATCCAGTAATGATTATCAAACCAAACCATTGTCGCACAATTTCAGTAGTGGCACCCTTGCTTATTATTGGGTGATATAGTAACCTGCCACCTTGTGACATCATTGTTGTGATATGTTGTGTATTGTGTGCATGTGCATACAAATATCTGAAATGGCACATGCCTATCGGTACCAATTATAGGAGATTCCAACTGCTTGAACCCTAGCAGTAAATGATGTTGACTTCTGGCCTTTTAGCAGGTTCTCATGCAGGTTTTCATCTATCGTCATCAATCACGTGACCGCAAGGGACAGGGTGAGGTTGCCATGTTCGCCTGGCCATCTTGTGATGTCATTCCCCTGGTGACAGAGGTCTCACTATGCATGTGCAGCACATGTTTCTAATGCACTCTTCACCAACCATTTTGACTATGGGCACCGCCATCTTGGGATAGCGTGTGGTTGCTATGGAGGTCAATAGTCTTCTTGTGGGACAGGAGCATGTTCAATTCAGCGGGAGTACATCAAATCACCCAAACAACCCAACAACAACCCAAACCTACCCCAACAGACCTTTTATTTGGCCAAATCCTCACCGAAACTTACCCAAAGGAACCTTTGTGAGCTTCGCCTCACATGACTACAAGATGCCTATGGGGTGAGGCCGCAATGAGGCCCTAACTCATAGCTTCCTCGGCCTCCCCTGCCTCTTAGCCACCACCTCATGGCCTTCCTGACTCATAGCTCTCATCTCATGGTTACATCTTGCCTCATAGCCCTCTAGTGAACATCTTTCGTATGAGGATTTCAGGCCTATGAGGTGAAGCCTCACTTTACACCCCTCTTATTCTCATCTCGGTCTGAGTGATCATTAGTGATCACCTATGGTGATCATTAATGATCACCTGTGGTGATCACTAATGACCATCTCCCTGTATGAGGAAAAGAATGGTGTGAGGTGAACCCTGGGCCACTGGGAGGAGGAGGATGGGCTTCTTGAAGTAGAGGGAGGGCGACTGTGTTGCTCTTGGCTAGGTTGTCTGGTGCAGGCTCATTTGGATGGGTCCCCAGGACAGGTCCCCATGAATTATGGGGGAAGCTAGGGATAGAGTCACTGGGAAGGGTTATCAGGTCACACATGGATGGGATGGTGGGTCATGTGGGCTTCAAGTTGATGTTTCTCTGCTGGGTTTGGGTTGCAGGGGAACTGTGTTGCTTGTGTTTGGGGTGTGGGATTAGGGTCTCAGGGCAGGTCTTCTTGTAGGGGTGGTGAGGTGTTAGGTCAAATGTGAAAGGCAAGGGCTTGAACTGAGGTGAAGATAAGGAGCTGGGATTAGGGTCTCAGGGCAGGTCTTCCTTGGTAGGGGTGGTGAGGTGTTTGGTCAAATGTGGAAGGCAAGGGCTTGAACTGAGATGAGGATAAGGGAGCTGTGAGGTGAAGCCTCACCTCACACCCATCTTATCCTCATACAGGGAGAATGATCACTAGTGAGGTGACCCAATGGGATGAGCGATAGCGACACAGTCACCCCTCTTCCAGAAGCCCTTGCCTTCCATATTTGACCAACACCTCACCACCCCTACTAAGGAAGACCTGCCATGGGACCCTACTCCCGCATCCCAACAATGAGTGACACAGTTCCCTGGCGACCCAAACTCAGCAGTGAAACTTCGACCCAAAGACCTCCCCACGTGACCCACCATCCCATCTATATGAGACCCGGTGACCCTTCCCAGTGACCATATCCCTAGCTTTTCCCGTCATCCATGGGGAGCTGTTGTGGGAACCCTTCCAAATGACCTGGCACCAGACATCCTGGCCAAGAGCGACACAGTTGCCCTCTCTCTCCTTCCAGAAGCCCCATCCTCCTCCACCAGAGACCAAGGATTCACCTCACACCCCTCTTATCCTCATACAGGGAGATGGTCACTAGTGATCACCACATGCAAGATGGCAGCACCCATAGTCAAAATGGCTGGCTGAAGAGGTCGTCATCTTAGAAACATGCTTTGCACCTGTGCAGTGGGACCACATGGCACCGTGGGAATGACATCACAAGATGGCCACTCACGCAGGTTACCATGGCAATCTCACCCCGCCCCTTTCTGGTCATGTGACTGATGACGTCAGATGAGAACCTGCTAAAAGGGCAAAAAGTCAACATCACATACAAGGCTCAAGGAGTTAGAATCTCTTATAATTGGCACGATAGACATGTGCCATTTCAGATATATGTGTGCGCATGCGCATAATACACTACATATCACCACGACGATGATGTCGCAAGGTTACGGGTTACTATATCACCCAATAATAAGCAAGGGTGTGGCATTACTCCTGAACATGCATAACAATGGTTTGGATCGATAATCATTATTGGATTGTTGGTGTTTTATGGTGCTTTAATAGGAGGTCATATTGTGTCAAAGATAGTTTTACGTGTAGAGGAAGCCAGAGTACCAGGAGTGTACCACCGAGCAGTGGCAAGTAACTGTCAACTCTCCAACGTTCAAATCTCACTGGAGCAAGGTAAGCATGTGTGCTATCAACGTGTGATAAGCCTTACCACATGGTGCAACCATGCTCCCAAGTGGGCAATTGCGATTAAGTGCCTTACCCATGAACACAATACAAGTTACTTGGTATCAAACTCACAACCTTCCGATCTTGGGACCAATGCTATAACCAGCAACACGCTCCCAATAATCATGACTGAATGTCATATCTCGCATTACTTGCAGATTACTTCATTTTTCACACTGACAAAAATTGTAACAATAATGGGTGATTGTTGTAACAAAAGTTGTGAGCAAGTTTTTTTTTGTTACAAAAATGGACGATGGTTGTAACAAAAGTGGTGAGCTCATTTTGTAACTAAAGTGGTTGATTTTGTAACAAAAGTGGTGAGTTGTAACAAAAAAGTGGGCAAATGTTGTAACAAAAGTGGTGAACTGTAACAAAAGTGGTTGTTGTAACAGAAGTGATTGCTACACACATGTACTGGTTGTGGAAAATTAAAATTCAACTTAAATCAAGGGACTATCAACTGTTATCGGAAAAATCCCTTAACCCTTTACCCAACACAGACTATATCAAAATTTATTATTTTAAATATCATTTTTCAAATTTTTCCAAAAAATTTCAACTAAACCATATCATGTGACCCCTCTTTGGAATGAGCTCGACGAGCTTGTTCCAAAGAGGGGTCACATGCTATGGTTTTGTTGAAATTTTTAGAAAAATAATATTTTTGCACCTGCTGAATTTGCATATTACGCGGACGGATGCGGGCGATTCGATGGGTAAAGGGTTAAGGTGACAAAAGCTTTGAAGTTTTTACTGGAGTTTTTCAAAACTTTTGAATTGAGTCAAAATCTCTGCTGAGGCAATAGTTGAACTAAACATGAAAATCTTGAGTCTGAACTCAACTTTTTAGCTGCGACTAGCAGATCTATATATGACAATATTGGTCTGTAAGTCAGCTGTAACTAACAAGTTCTTAACCCCTAGCACTCTGGTAGTGCAACAGAATTTTCTTCAATCATCCTTGTATTTCTTGTTTAACTATGAATTTCACCAATAATGTCTTGTTTGACAGAGTTCACGGAGCTCTGTCAAACAAGATATATTTGGTTAGATATCAAATTGCATTATGGGAAATATTTGTTGCTGAAGACTTTGCCTTTTTGGAATCAGAGTTGAGAGGCCCAAAACTTTTAAAATACTTGGTTGAATGATATCATATTCAGAATGCAAGTCTTTGTTATCGATGTTCCGCCCCATGTTTAATTCAAGTGTAATTCAGAGTATTTTTGTCAGAGTTATTGCCCTATATGGACTTTATTGGTTTCATTTTTACACTATTATGTTTTTGTAATCTGGTGCCCTGGCTTCACACTCCTCCTTAGATCGCACCTCTTGAGTTCATTCCAGTGAGTGTAGTGTTTTTTAGGGAAAATAAAAAGTTTATTTTAGTTATTCAAGAAATTATTTTGCATGTGTTATCTGCTAGTCACGTAAGGTGAAAAGTTAACAAATGACTACTTCAAATTTGGTATTAAATAGGTCCTTGCATAGCTTTGTGGGAAAGAAGCACAATTGTACTCCAGCTTCTTCGTACTTCTAGAAGGAAAAGGAGAAGCTCTAAAATAAGACCCATCAATACTCTTTGATTAAAATTCTTTTCTGCTTGTCTCACATACTATTATAGTGTTATTGGTGTGCTGACATTGTTGGAGGTTTGTTATTGCAGATAGTGCAGGCGCAACATTCAGACAATATGAAAATCAAAAATTTGATGTATGTATTTCATGTTTGTGACATTTTAATTTTATTCATTTTTACTCAAACAATGCAGCATTGTTTTTTGCTCCCCCCACCAAAATGTCAGCAGAGTTTTTCTAATGCTAAGTTGTTCGTCCGTCTGTCCATCCATCCATCTTGCATCTGTCCCTACATCTGTTCATCTTGCCGTCCGTCCATCTGTCTGTCCATCCATGCCATCACTTCTTAACTTGCATATTTTTTGACAATACTTTATAACAATATGTATTATCAAATGACATTGTATCACAAAATTATAATATGGTAGGTGCCTCAAAGTCAAGGTCAATGGCCCTATGTTAAGATGATAATTAGAAAAACTTTGACATTTCACTGTCACTTTTCTCCAGTCCATATTAGTTAGTATAATTGACAGATCTTATTTATACTTGATTCAATTATTGCTCATGACTCAAAGGTGTGTCACGACATTGATCCAAGGTCATTAAGGTCAAGGTCACAGACAGCAAAACTTTGATTTTGTTATACAGCAAATGTCCGGTCCATATAACTTAGTATGATTGACAGATCTTATTTATTTTATGCTCATAACTCAAAGGTGTGTCACGACTTTGGTCCAAGGTCATATCATGAAGGTTTAGGTCACAGACAGCAAAACTTGGATATTGTTATACAGCCCTTGTCCGGTCCATATAACTTGGAAAGATTGACAGATCTTATTCATACTTGGTTCAATTATTGCTCATGACTTGAAGATGTGTTATGACTTTTATCCAAGGTCAAGGTCACAGGCAGCAAAACTTTTATATTGTTATACAGCCCTTGTCTGGTCCATATAACTTGGTATGATTGACAGATCTTATTCATAGTTGGTACAATTATTGCTCATGACTCAAAGGTGTGTCGTAACTTTGATCCAAGGTCATATCAAGGTCAAGGTTACAGACAGCAAAACATTGATATTGTTATACAGCCCTTGTCTGGTCTGTATAATTGAATCTATGTGACAGATCTTGTTCATACTTCACACACTTGTTAGCCATAACCTAATGTGGTGTTATGAACTTCACCCATTGTCATGTCATAAAGTTTAAGGTCACAAGCAGTAACACTTAGATTTTTGTCTTGTATTTAGCTTCCCCTAAAAGCAGTGACCCTGAACGGAGCTGTCTAGGCTGAGAGGCCTCTTGTATGCAAATATATACAAATTTCCATGAATCAAATAAATTAGTTGGCCCATTTTCTATATAAACTGAACCATTTGGTGTTACATGTTCTAGAAAATCCCCACCCATTTCCCTCAAATAGTTGCAATTACACATGTGTATTATCACTAAAGGGATATAGAATAAATTGATCAGGAACAACAGTCCAGCTTATTGACCTAGGAATAATAAGGTTGGTTTTGAGTATCTGTAAACAACCATAGCTCTGGTGCAAGTTTTGTTTTAATTTTTTCAATTCCAATATTTAAATGAAATAAAGTTTTATTTTTTGCCAGTTAATGTTCAAAGATGCCCAAGAATACACTAAGGGGAACTTTTTAGTCAAGTTGTGATGAAGTCAAACTCGACTTAAGTTTGGTGAATGGCGGTTGGGCAGGTGGGCCTAAACAATTGGTTCGGAATGATAACTTGATAATGGTTCGGCCCACGTTCATGAAACTTCATAGGTAGATTGGTTTCAGTGAGAGGAAGAGCCCTACGTATTTTGGACTTGTTTGATCAAAGGTCAAGGTCACAGTGACCTTGAACAAAGTAAATTATAAACAATTGGTTTCCAGATGATAACTTGACTATGGTTCAACACACATTCATGAAACTTCATATGTAGGTTGGCCTTCATGAGCGGAAGAACCCTATTTATTTTGGACTCACTAGGTCAAAGGTCAAGGTCACAGTGACCCTGAACATAGTAAATCAAAATAGTTGGTTTCCAGATGATAACTTGATAATGGTTCGACCCTCGTTCATGAAACTTCATAGGTAGGTTGGCATCAGTGAGAGGAAGAACCCTATATATTTTGGACTCGCTAGGTAAAGGTCAAGGTCACAGCGACCTTCAACATAGTAAATCATGAACAGTTAGGTTTCCGATGATAACTTGATAATGGTTTGACCCACATTCATGAAACTTCATAGGTAGGTTGGCCTAGGTGAGTGGAAGACCCCTATTTATTTTGGACTCGCTAGGTCTAAGGTCAAGGTCCCAGTGACCTTGAACATAAATCGTAAACAGTTGGTTTCCTGATGATAATTTGACAATGGTTCCACTCACGTTCATGAAACTTCATAGGTAGGTTGGCATTGGTGTAAGAAAGAGCCCTATTTATTTTGGAATCACTAGGTCAAAGGTCAAGGTCGGAGTGACCTTCAACATAGTAAATCATAAACAATTGGGTTTCCGGATGATAACTTGATATTGGTTTGACCCACATTCATGAAACTTCATAGGTAGGTTGGCCTAGGTGAGTGTAAGACGCCTATTTATTTTGGATTCGCTAAGTCATAGGTCAAGGTCACAGTGACCTTGAACATAATAAATTGTGAACAATTGCTTTCCAGACGATATTTTGACAAAGGTTCCACCCACGTTCATGAAACTTCATAGGTAGGTTGGCATTGGTGCAAGAAAGAACCCTATTTATTTTGGAATCACTAGGTCAAAGGTCAACGTCACAGTTACCCTTCACATAGTATATTGTAAACAATTGGTTTCCGGACAATAAGTTGATAATCATTAAACCCACTTTTATACTGTCACAACTCGACATTGCATCAGTGATCCTATCAGCATTTTTTTAATTTTAAAAATAATGACTGATTTTTTTTACATGTGCTCCAGGAAAATTAGCCATCAGTCACAGTTTCCTAGAGTGCTATCACTCCTCTGGATTGAAAATGAGAAGAGTGGGTTTTTGTGCGCCTCTGTTTATTTTTCCAACAAAGGTATTCCCTTAGGTTATTTTGTCTACTGGACTGAACTTCTGTTTTTGTATTTTTCCAGCTGGTCCTTATTTTTAACATTTAATTCTTTGGAATACATTGTATTATAAAGAGAAAACCTGAGAAAATGAAAATACTGAAAAAGTTTACTTTCCTGAAGTGTAAAGACATAGTATAATATTCTTAGCATGATGGCACCATTTCAGATTTCTCAATTTTTACATGTACTTTATTCTGATAATGAACATACACTGCTAGGACATTTATGGTGAATGACTATATACTGTAAAAAAAAAGTCAAATGACCACATAGAATGGATCTAACAAATTGAAAAGTAATTATGATCTGAAAACAAGTGGTAAAAACCAATAATGAGAATTTATTCATCAGTTTCAGTGTATATTGTAATTAAAAATGTGTTCAGGCATAGTACCAATAACTGACCAAACTAACAAAAAACTTTTTATAAAAAGCGCAAAAATATTCACTCTTTGCCTCAAAAATGTAGCTTGTCACCCTTCACCAATGAGCTCATTCCAGTAATGGGTCACAAATGATTTTTTTAGGTCAAAAATTGGAAAAAAAGAATCTAAATGTGAAATTGTTGGAATAGCACTGGCTGATTATTTTGTAACAAATTAGGTAAACAGTCAAGAATATGTTTTTTTACATTTTCAAAATTCATATAACTTTAACCCTTAGAGGCCTATTTCCAACTTTAACGACCTAAGAACGTGCCCTTAACATGTCATCATGAGGAGGTCCTATTTATAAAAGACAAATTAGGTAGGCAGTGGTTTCTAGTCAAGTCTTGGCTGCCTGAGAAGGCAGCCAAGACTTGACTAGAAATCACTGCTAAGGCACTGAGTGTATGGAGGCTGTGGGCTGGTGGGAATTCAGGACACTTGTCCAGGCCCATAAGGGTTAAGTATTGTGAAATTTGTTTTGAAGTTTTACATAATAATTGAGAATTTTTTGTGTTGGCTGCATAACAAGTGAAAACATAAATGTAATGTCAAATCTAGAGATAAATTACAAAGTATTTAGATACTTGAATGGTTCTCGCAAGTAAAAAATCCAAAACAGAAGTTTATCTAGAGGGAGCTGTTGAAATGTATTGTAAATCACAGAGAGAAAAAACCCAGAAAGCAGACTAACTGCATTTATCTGATCAGATATAATCATTAGTTTTTTCTTCAGCTTATACTGAGGAGGCTTAACTATCCATGCTGAATATACAATTGTATATTTGTCAGTATCCAGCAGTAGTGGCACAGATTGCCATTTAAATTCATTGAGCTCATTCCGATAAGGGAATCATAAGCTATGTTTCTCAAGCATAAAATGAAAATTATTTTTTGCTGTTTGCAAGTGTTGTCATATTTGGTGAATGTTAAGTGTTCACTTGAACCATGATTGAAATACAGTATCATGCTTTGAAACACACTTTCCTGTTAAAATACTCAAAATGAGAGTTACCACTAAATGAACTTATTTCCATTGTCAAGTTTATGCTTAATTGTATTTATTTGAAAGGTACAAATTTCAGGTATTAAATAAGCATGTATTCTTAATCTGGAATTAAAAGTTCATTTTGTTCCTGGAAGTTTGTGTGGTCAGTTGCATTATTGTGTTCCAATACTTACTCTCCATTAACTGGTAAGAAAATATATTTTAAAAACAAGCTTTTCTTTCCTTAATCTTTTACCCTAAACAGTTTCAGATAGTGATCATATCTCACTTCCAAGCTATATAACTTCTATGTTGAATAATAAAATAATATTCTGGTGGTTGCCCAATTAATACAAACCATAAATGAAAGAAATTCGGGAGATGAGTTCAAGAATTTTTAGCTACTTGGATGATTCTCATAAGAAAAACCATCAGAACTTCGTCCAAAGTGAGTAGTTGAAATGTGTTGTGGGCAGAGATGTTGGGACAAGGGTTTAGGGAGGTAGATGGAAGTGCCTCCCCTCCTTCCTATCATTAGTCAAATTTATAATAGTTTGAAATTCGAAGCTCTAAATTGAAATAAGGTTGGAAATTTCTGTCAGGACACCAGTGAAATTTTACAAACATGTTTAAAATTTGTAAAATATGGAGTTTTTACACTGACAAGTAGAGAATGTCCCCAAATATTGATTGCAAAGCAGTAAAAATCTCTCCAGATATTGATTTTTAATTGCAATTTGTGATTTTCAAGAGGCTCAGTGGGACAATTTATATTCAAGGGGTGTGTGACTGGGTGGGGCTACTAATGGAATTTCCCACTTGTTGGAAATTATGTAGTGGTTGTCAGAATTTCCCCTGAGGGGAAGGGAGTGCAAGTGGAAATGCAGAGGTGATCCCCCCCCCCCCCCCCCCACTATATCCAAGACCTATTAGAGTGATCTGGGTTGTGAGTGGAAATATTAGATAAAGCAGGAAAGCAAGCTTATTTCATTCACCAAATCATTTTTTTCCCAAATTATACTTCCAGACTGTTCTAATTTGAGTATAGACTGTACACTGAGGGAGCCCGCACAGAAGCAGAAGCTTGTGTCCAAAGACAGTATTAATGGTTAGTAGCATTGTGTCATAATCTTAACAGGATGCTGAATATATCACTATATTTAATTTCAAATAATATAAGGATGATTTTTCACTTTAAAATATGCAGTGTATATATATTCTGAATATGTAGAGGATACTTACGGTTTTCGTTTTTGAATAACCTAATTATTTCATGAGTGACTGGAATGAAATATGGAATTTTCATGAGCGGCTGAAAACCATGTGTGAAACTTCCATATTTCTTTCCAGTCACAAATGAGATGATTCAGGTATTCAAACGAAAAACCATAGGTATTCTTTTTATGCCCCCAGTGTTAATAATATATTTGCTGTTTTGTGGCAGTTGTAATTTTTTTTACTGAGAATTTCACCCAGATGATGTTTAACCCTTTAACCAACGCAGACAATATCAAAATTTATTATTTTAAATATAAAAAAAAAAAAATTCAATAAAATCATATCATTTGACCCCCTCATTGGAACAAGCTTGATGAGTTCATTCCAATAAGGGGTAACATGATATGGTTTTGTTGAAATTTCTTTTGAAAATTTGTTTTTTTCCAACTGCAGAATTTGCATATTACATGAGCAGTTGAGGCTTAAAATGGTGTTCAAACAAAAAATGTAGGTATTCATTTTATTACATACTCCTCAACTGTGCTCGGTAATGCTATTTTTATAGAAACTGTCATTGTTTACAATGAAATTTCAGAGAAACCTTGTTGAGAACAACGACCAGTTGATTAGAAACAAATGTCGTAATCGGCAAACCCACCGAGAATAAAACATCATGTCGGTCAAAGAAATACATATTGCATTTTTCATTTCAGCAATTTCCCGGTATTTTTGCAGCAAGCATATAATGAAACACTATATATTTGTTTTCAAATAATAGTTAGTGAGTTTTTTTTATCTTGTCAAGTGTTGGAAGCCCATACTTGGGCTTTATTATAAAGTACAGGTCCCACAATTTAGAGGCTTCATATTCTACGGATATGCTTCGTATTATCGGTATGAATTTTTCTTCCCACAGTTTTGATCTCCCATAAATTGGGGACCCCAAGAGCTAAAAATAGAAAAAAAATCAACCTCCTATATTTTCAAAACTGCTTGGACCAGAATATTATTATTTTGGCAAGTAAGAAACTTCCTTAGTACCGGTGTAAATCAGATGGACCAAAAAAAAATTGCCAGTGGTTTTGCTATTGGATGCCGTATGGGGATGCCCATTTTAGCACTGTTGTCAGAGGGAAAATGCAGTGTTATCATCTTTCTTGTGTTCCATCAGCTAAGTATTCTTCTGCAGAACCTTTGGGCCAAATTTGAACTTATTTTTGGTACAAAGCATCTTGGTGTATTATACTCTTCTGAGGTTTATTCCCCAAAAGTTGCTACTACCCTTGGGATGAGATGAGGGTTAATGCCCAAAAGCCTAAAATTCTTTAAAAATCATCTTCTCATAAACCACTTTTAATGCTGCTTTAATTTCTGGTGTGGGACTTCCTTTAATGATGCAGATTCAAATTTTTACAAAGGTACCCATAATTTGTATTTCCAGAAACAATGGGCTGATTTGAACCAGATTTTTCATATAGTAACTGGGTCTTAAGTACTTGATTTTTGCTCACCAAAAATTTTTGGGGTCCTGTGGAAACACCAGGGGCTAAAAATAGAAAGAAGTTCAAGCACCCATATTCACAAAACAGCATGGACAACAATATTGTTATTTGTTATGGAGCTTCCTTAGGGCCAGTGAAATCAATTCGATTAAGAAAATTATATCAGTCTTGTCATGGGATGCCGTATGGAGATACACATTTTAACACTGTTGTAATGGGGAAAAAGCTGAATCATCATCTTTCTTTTGCTCCATGAACTAAGTCTTCTTCTTCAGAACCTTTGATCTGAAATCTAAACTAATTTGGTAAAAAGCATCTTGTTTTTTTCCCAAAAGTTGTTATTCCCCTTGGCATGGAGTGAATGCCCATAAGCCAAAAATGCTTTAAAAATCATTTTGTAAACCACTCCCAATAATGTTTAGATTTGTGGTTTGAAACTATCTTTAAAGATGCAGATTCAAGTTTGTTGAAAAGAACTTAGTAGGTGAATATTTAGGCTTCCTATAGGAGGATGCCCATTTTGGGCTCCACCCAACATTTCTATTTCCAAAGCCAATGGGCTAATTTGAACCATATTTTCCATGTAGTATACTTATGTCATGAGTACTTCATTGATCCCTGTGGGATCCCTGAAGCTAAAAATAGAAAAAAATCAAATTCCCATCTTTCAAAAAACTGCTCGGACCAGACTATTTTTATTTGGACTAAAGCTTCTTTGGAACCAGTAGAGTCAAATGAAGTAAAAAATTGGGGTACCAAATAAGTATATCCATTTTAACTGTGTGGATAATGGGAAAATGCTGTGTTATCAACTTCCTTGTGCTCCATCAACTAAGTTTTCTTCAGAACCTGTCAAATATAAACTAACATACCACCCAGCAACTTGGTGGATTGGAGGTTTGAAGTATGGGTTTTTTTTCCAAAAGAGTTCCTACTCCTGTTGTGGTTGGGATTATTATCAAAAGTCTAAAATGTTTTAAAAATCTACTTCTTACCAACCACTAGCAAGAATGCTTTGAGACTAGGTTTGGAACTTTCTTTGATGATGATGATGATTCAAGTTTGTTTAAGGGAAATTTATAGGTTAATATTTGGGCTTACTGACTGTGTGTGGATGCCTATTTTAAACTACACTGAAAATTTCTATGTTCAGAAACAATGTCATATGAACCAAATAGGGTATGAAGTATTAATTAGGTCATACGTACTTGATTCATGCCTGAAAAAAAAATTCCTTTGCAACCCCATGGGAACACCAGGAGCTAAAATAGGAAAAAATTCAGTTGCCCAGTTTTCCAAAGCTGCATGCAGCAAAAAAATTTTATCTGATTATTAGGACCATAAAACTGAATTCACTAAAGGGATTGCTCATAAAGGTGTCATGGGTACCATGTAGGGATGCCCTTTTAACACTGTTTTAATGGAAGTACCAAGTCACTGTCTTTCTTGTGAACAATGAAGACAAGTGTTTTGCAGATCTTCTCAGCCAGATCTTAAGTACCACTTGTCATGCATCCTCTGGGAAAACACCAGAAGCTAAAAACAAAACAAAAAATTCATGCAGACACTTCTTTGAGACTCCACTGAACAAGGATTTGCTTTTTCCTGAGAATGTTACAAGCAGAAAAGGACCAGCAGAAAACAATGGCCCAAAGAATTGCTTTTGGTTGTGTCATGGCAAATCAAAAACTTGCCCTTGAGCTCCATCACTTTTTGACACACATATTTTATTTGACAACCTGAGCCAGATGACCGTTTTAGATTCACTTGAGCCTCTGGTTTCAATTGTTCAATTTGTAAATTACATAGGCAGATGTGGCTGATATGTTAGGTGAAAGGATAAAAGCTTTATCTAAAACTCTACAAAGAATGGTTGAGGCTGAACTGCAAGGCCTTCCTTGAAAATCTGTATATTTTTATGGTGATAAATAGAAACCCACAAAATATCATTGATTTTTCAAAACCCCTCGTTCCTCTCCAAAACTAAATGGCTGGTACAGTGGAGCCCACTTGACTGAATATCTCTAATTGAATAACCCTGTTAATTGAAAATAACTTGCAAACACAAAACCATTTACCACACCTTCAATACTAAATCGACTTGTTAATTGAATATAAGTTATAGATTAAATGTCTGTTAAATGATTAAAAAATCTTTAATGTGCATCGAATTTCCTAGCAAACAATCCATCAGTAATATCTCACAAAACAAGATGCTATCGAAGGAATTACTAATCAACACAAAAATAATTCCAAACTCACTAAATTCCAATTTTATTTGGGGTTGCTGTTAGTTCAGTGGTTATGGTGACCAAATATTTATGTCTCGGCAATTTGGTGCCTTAGCCTCGAGATTGACTTGTACTGGAGCCAAGTTGAGAAAACTTTAGAGCTTTCAGGTGTATAGTCTTGGACCTAGCACCATGGAATTCATGCTTAAAATAGGTAATATATATATTCTGAATATAAAATTGTATATTTGTTTTCAAATAATAGTGAGGTTTTAACTAGTTGATAACTAGTTTTCTAACTTGAAGGTTTAATATTCTGTGTGTATGCTTCATATTATTTTCGAACTGAAATAATTTAATTGCTATGAAATTCCGTTATGTAAATCGATATTGTCTAACTAAGCCTTTGACCATTTATGTTAAAACTAACTCGTATAGTAAGTATCAGTTATAATACTAATACCAGTAATACATCTATTAAAGAATTTCCAGAGGTGAGTTCTAGAATTTTTAGCTACTTGGATTGTTCTCATAAGAAAGGTCATCAGAATTTCCCATACGGAAATATCCTAAAGGATCCTACATGATTCCTATAGGAAAATATAGGAAACATACAGGACTCCTATAGGAATGATGAGTGTACGGCAGGAAATTTATGGGAGTCCTTTTTCCTATAGGAATCCTATATGCATTCCTATAGGATTTTTCATTTAATTGTTGAACTATTGGGAAATGTAGTATTCCTATAGGAGCACTACTCACCTTTAACAATTCAGTCTCTATGGATTCAACTAAATGTTTAAGACTTCTAGAGGATTATTATAGGAAATACATTTTTCATTTGTAAATTATAGTTGAATTTAAGTGAAAGTCTATTTCCTTTAATAAGATTTTTTTTCATTTCAGCCAAATGAAAACAGTTTCATATACAGGTAGCCCTGTTGATTAGAAGAGTTTGTCTCAGCAAACTCTTCTAATCGATAGGATTACATGTATATTCCTGTAGAATCCTATAGGAATAGATTGGGTTTCGTATATGGATTCCCATATGATCCTACTAATTTCCATACAAAATACCTAGAAGTTTCCTTTTGGAAACCTATGTGAATTTCCTATAGAAAACCTACAGGAATCCTCTTTTGATTCCTATATGAGTGTATTGTATGAGTTTATCTAGAGAGAGTAATTGAAATATGGTATGAGTTGATAAATTAGATTTCCTTATTCTTTCCCCAAATTAGATTTAATCCTTAATTTTTCTCCTAATATTATTCTTTCAGACTTTTCAGAAGTGACTGCAGAAATAGACTGTACACTGAGAGAACCTCCACAGAAGCCTGTTGCTGAAGGCAGTATTAATGGTTAGTACTGTTGTGTTGTAATCCTAATTCTTTCTATTGAATATAAAAATGGCGATTCGATGCTGTAGACTTCAGATCAAATCTCGGCGAGTCAAACTTCAGAAAATTTTGGAGTTTTCAGCTGTACAGTCTTGGACTTAACCCTTTACCTAACAAATCGGCCGCATCCGCCCGCGTAATATGCAAATTGAGCAGTTGAAAAAATTAAATTTTTCAAAATATTTCAACAAAACCATATCATGTGACCCCTCATTGGAACGAGCTCATTGAGCTCGTTCCAATGAGGTGTCACATGATATGGTTTTGTTGAAATTTTTTGAAAATTTTTAAAAAATTATATTTAAAATAATAAATTTTGATATCGTCTGCGTTGGGTAAAGGGTTATCATAATGCCTGGTGAAATTCCTGTTTGAAATAGGTGATTTAAAGGTGATTTAAAATTAAACTTAGGCAGTTGCATCATAACAGATCTTCCATTACCTGAGATGACTGTATTTGAAGCTGGAACCATAGACCAATATAACATTAAACCTGTTCCAGTGTGTATCAAATGTTCTTGGCTAGAATCTCACAATAAATACAGACACTATCATAGATAACTATGAATCAGCACTGAAATAATTCCAAATTTGGTAATTGTCAATTTTTTGGGTTGATGTTCAGTTGGTATGGTGACACAAACATTTTATGGCTAGGCTATTTGGTACCGTAACTTCGAGATTGACTCATGTTGGTGCAGAGTTAAAAAAACTTTAGAGCTTTTAGTTTCAGTTGTACTTGGACCTAGCACAATGTGTGGTGGAATTCCTGCTTGAAATAGGCCATATATATATTCTGAATATGAAACTACATATTTGTTTTCTTACAAGGTTTTTAAGTGGTTGACTGCTGGAAGCCCATATTTTGGCCTTTTTGTGAAGTGGAGGTTCTCCAACTTGAAGGCTTCATATTCTGAGGATATTCTTCATATTATTTTCAGACTGAAATGATTTAATCACTTTGAATTTTTGTTAGGTAAATCGATATTCTCAAATTAAGCATTTGACCATTTGTGTTGAAACTTCTTCGGATATTAAGCATCATTTATAATACTAATACCGGTAATAAGCATATTAAACAAGTTCCTGAGGTGAGTTCTAGAATTTTTAGCTACTTGGATAGTTCTCAGAAGTCATCAGAATTTTTTCTAGAAAGACTAGCAGAAATGTGCCGTTGGTGGATAAAATAGATAAAGCAGGAAAGCGAATACACTACCTTCACCAAATCAGATGTGATATTTAATTTTTATACCCCCACAAAATGAAGTTTTAGGGGGAGTTTATAGAGTCAACTTGTCAGTCGATCTGTTGCACATGTAAACTTGTGGAGCAAACTACTTCCACTGTTTTAGCCGCATTTTCATGAAACTTCACAATGAAAGTGTCGTTGACACTGTAGCTTAACCTGGCTGTGTGTTGTGTTTGATGAAAAGGATAATGTTCAATGTTTATGAAAGGATTATGAAATAAGACAAGAATTATGATAATTGAGAATATGTTAATTTCTTTTCCCTGTATGCTATGTTTTCAATAAAAATAATTTGAGGTGTAGACTGTACTGAAGAATTGAGGGGTGGGTTAATATCGCCCTCACAGTTAATGTACGTGGCCTTCACAGTTAATGAATGTCAACCAAAGTTACCAAGTTACAATGAAATTATTCCAAAATGAGTCATCCTATCAAGTTACAATGAAATCCCTTCATAAATACTGCCTGCAGACTGTGCTAAAGGTTTTCGGTCTTTGGGCCTGTGTAGCGAGCACGGTTGACCGATCACAACCAAAAGGGGACATCCTCATCTAGACATCATACAGAGTCATCCTACCAAGTTACAATGAAATCCCTCCATATTAAATATGACCTGTAGATTGTGCTAAAAGTTTTTGGGTTTTGGGCATGGGCGGCCTTCATGGTTGACAGATCATGACCAAAAGGGGACATTCTCATCTAGATAGTATACAGAGTCATCCTACCAAGTTACCATGAAATCCCTTCATAAATACGACCTGTAGAATGTGCTAAACGTTTTCGGATTTTGGGCTCGGGCAGCCATCATGGTAGACTAATCGAGACCGAAAGGAGATGTCCTCATTTAGACATTATACTGAGTCAGCCTACCAAGTTACAATGAAATCCCTACATAAATGCGACCTGTAGTCTGTGCTAAAGGTTTTGGGCTTGGGCAGCCATCATGGCTGAATGATCGTGGCCAAAAGGAGACGTTCTCATCTAGACATTATCTGGAGCCATCCTACCGAGTTACGCTGAAATCCCTTCGTAAATGTGACCTGTAGACTGAGCTAAAGATTTTCAGGCTTTGGGCCCCTGTAGCCGTCACAGTTGACCAATCGCAAACAAAAGGGGAAGTTCTCTAGACATTATATGGAGTCATCCTGCCAAGTTACAATGAAATCCCTCCATTAATACGACCTGTAGACTGTGCTAAAGGTTTTCGGGTTTTGGGCTCGGGCAGTGGTTGTGGTTGACAGATCATGACCAAATGAAGTTCTCACCTGGACATCATGCAGAGTCATCATACCAGGTTACAATGAAATCCCTCCATATTAAATATGATCTGTAGACTGTGCTAAAAGTTTTTGGGTTTCGGTTTGGGCAGCCGTCACGGTTGACAAATCACGACCAAAAGGGGACGTTCTCATCTAGATATTATAGAGAGTCATCCTACCAAGTTACCATGAAATCCCTTCATAAATACGACCTGTGGACTGTGCTAAAGGTTTTCGGCTTGGGCAGCCATCACGGTTGACCGATCGCGACCAAAAGGGGACGTTCTCACCTAGACATGACCTCAAACCAGCAGATGAAATTTCGTGATGATCGGACTCACAGACTCCCAGACTAAAAGACTTCCGCACGCGTGATGGTAATATCTTATCTTGACTTTGTCAAGTTAAGCTAAAAATGATCAACATGATGAGGGGAAGTGAGTGACATAATTTTTTTCCCGCTCAGTTTCAAGATGGCCGACTGGTGGCCATATTGGATTTTTTTTATGTAAACTTGTGGAGCGAACTACTTCCAAAGTTTTAGCTGCATTTTCATTAAACTTCACAAAAATGATCAACATGATGAGGGGAAGTGTATGACATAATTTTTTTCCCACTCAGTTTCAAGATGGCCGACTGGTAGCCATATTGGATTTTTTTTACTTTGAAAAATTGAATACCCCTTTTCAGTCACCCACACTAGGCAGTATGTCACAGTGGGGGTATAGCAGGCGACAGACCATCTCTAGTTTTCCTAAATTTTGCTTTCAGACTTTTCTAATTTAATTACAGATTTTGACTGTACACTGAGGGAGTCTCTGCAGAAGTCTTTTCCCGAAGGCAGTATTAATGGTTAGTACTGTTGTGTCATAATCTTTAACAACACATATTGAATATAAAATCCTTGACTTGGTGTTGTAGACTTGATTTTCATTTGTACAGTCTCAACCTATCACAATGCTTAGTAAAATTCTTGTTTGAAATAGGTGATATAAAATTAAGTTTGAGCAGTTGCATCTTAACGGCTAATCTATTACCTGAGATTATTGTATTTAAAGCTGGGGCCATAGACCAATGTAATCTAAATCTTTTCCAGTGTGGATCAAATGTCCATGAGTAGAATCTCACAGTAAATACAGACACTATCATAGATAACTATGAATCAAGACAAAAATAATTCTTTTGGCAATTGTCAGTTCACAGAACTTTGTCTTGCTGTGGGATTGTAAAAGTGAACTAACATCCTGGCTGAGTTACCTCCGACCATTTTTTGATGTTACCGATAGCTCAATTGATATGGTGGTCAAACATTTATGGCAAGGTAATGCCTTATGGTTAAGATCCACTCCCATTGGGGTTGAGTTCACAAAACTTCATCATTTTCAGTTGTACAGTATCGGTCCTAGCACAATATTTGGTGGAATTCCTGCTTGAAATAGGCGATATATATATATATTCTGAATATTGGGCCAAAAAATAAATATCAATTGATTCTCAGGCAATTTGTTTTTCAAATCAATGAGGGAGGGAGGGAGGGAGGATTTTATTTTTATTTATTATTTTTATTTCTTCCAGATGGTGAGCAAGGATTGAGAGGCAAAAGTCACTTTCTGATGTCTTTTTTTACCTAAAAAGCAGGAAAGTGCATATTGTAAAATGATATACAAATAAAACTCATTTTATTGAAAACTAAAACTGTTTTTCTTTATTTTTTACTTTTAGTATAAGGAAACAGAACTCTGACTTCACTTTTAAACTTTTATAAAGCAGAACTATTTTATGAATATTGAAAGTAAGGGTATCTCCCATAAACTGACACAGTTTGGATGCAAAGAACAGTCTCATTCACAAGCATGTTCTAGTGACAGGATCATCCAAATTGGATGAGAGATAGATTACATCTGTGTATACATTGCCAGATAATAACACAAATTCTCAACCCCTCTGGTGGGTGGGTCTTTCTTAATTAACTGGTAGAAGGCAAAGTTATTTTGGGGCATCAAAATTTGTCCACATGTCTTTGCCTTGTGACAATTTATAGGAGTATGCCTACAGGCACTCTGCAATAAATTGTAACAAGGCAAAGCCATACAGACTAACTAATTTCACTTCAAAGATAATACAAAGCATATCCATAGAATATGGAGCCCACCGACGAACAGTTTTTTAGCCAACTGCCCCAAGGTACTGTCATCTTCCATAGATATTATTGACCACCCTCATATTATTTTGGTATCTTTGTGAGTTATTTTGATAGAAATTAGCATTTTTACGATTGAAATTTTCGAATGAAAACAACTGAGAATGGAAGCAAGCTTCCGGTGTCAATTTAGTATGGAACTTACACAACACTTGTAACGTCATCAGCCGTCTGTCAAGAGCCCCTTCCCAAAGACCACGCCTATTAAAAATAGTTGGAACTCCTATACATCCAAGTGACCAACTTTGATATTTAAAAAAAGGAAACATCACTTTATTTTTCCACTGTGGTGAAGCCCTTTCATTCATATCACTATCTGAGGGTCCGTGGGTGAAAATAATAAATGGATAGGCTCAACTCAATTCACAAAATAAGCTGAATGTGTCAACCCGTAAAGACTTTGTTTCTGTTTACTTTGAAAGACGTCATTCGTATTGGGAAACACACGTGTATTTTGAGTAATCTCCCTTGATGCACAACTGCTCTGAAAAATCTGATTTCAGATTCCATTCAGTGTTTTACCCACTCTTTCCCTGGTTATGTTACGAAACGTCAGCAGAATTTGGACTTTTGTATTTCTTTAGTAAGTGATAATCCCTCACCCCGAAAATATACTTACCGTATATGTCTGTGTATATTAGAGATGAGCCGATTAGTAAAATGCCCCATAAGACGAATGCCGATTATTTTAGACAACAATCGGCCGATACCGAATGCCGATGTCAGATGGTTTCTTTATTATTCAAGCTGGCTGCAGAAACTGGGTGATTTACAGTAATCAGAATCCCCATCATGGCATCAACCCGGAAGATAACACACTTTTACCATACTGACTCGTGTCGAAGCCCATACTCGTGTCGAAGCCCACCCCCCGCTTTTTTTCAGATTTGTGAACCAGGGTGCCCTACTCGAGTTAAAGCCCACCCCCCAAGTTTCAAACTGGATGAAAGTTGTTTGAGACAAGACGTCAAATGGAAAAACAGGTGACTTTTTGCAACACTGTACTTACCAAATAGAACTGCAATACTGTATTATGTATATTTTTTGGAGTTGAGATTTTTGTGTTGTTAAATTCGTCTTTTGTGTAATATATTATGTCTGTGTTCAGTGTAATAAGTCTTTATTAAAAAATTATCCCAAACAAAATTGACTTGTTTATTTTTTTGTCGACCTCGTTTTTGGAAGCTGTCACTTGTTTCAAATGAGAGTGCAGGCTGCTGTCAATAGTTGTCTGAAACACGCCCACAACATATAGTTTTCCCAGTTTTCACAGTGGTCGAATATCATCAAAAAGATACTGATTGAACACTGCCACTTTCAAGCGGGGCACAACTCATTGTAAAAGAACACTGCCACTTTCGAGCGTCACATCTCATTGTGAAAAACAGGTATTCAGAAATTAATGAGAAAGTGGTAATTAAAAATAAAAAATAATTACAACCCTGGTATTTGAGAATTTTTTGACAGTATAACCAGGAATATGATTTATGACATATTGGTTCAATAAATCATGCTCATTTATCATTTCATCATGCTCTGCAACATGTGAAGTTATAACTTTCAGGGTAAAATCAATTTTTAGTCGAGTTGTGACGAAGTCAAACTCGACTTATAGTTTGGTGAATGGCGGGCGGGCGGGCGTAAACAATTGGTTTCCGGATGATAACTTGATAGTGGTTCAACTCACATTCATTAAACTTCATACATAGGTTGGTCTTGGTGGGAGGAAGAACCCTATTGATTTTGGACATGCTACGTCGAAGGTCAAGGTCACAGTGACCTTGAACATAGTAAATCTTAAACAATTGGTTTCCGGATGATAACTTGATAATGGTTCAACTCACATTCATGAAACTTCATAGGTAGATTGGCCTTGGTGAGGGGAAGAACCCTATTGATTTTGGACTCGCTACGTCAAAGGTCAAGGTCACAGTGACCTTTAACATAGTATATCGCAACAATTGGTTTCCGGATGATAACTTGATAGTGGTTCAACCTAGAGTCATGAAACTTCATAGGTGTGTTGGCCTTGGTGCGAGGAAGAACCCTATTGATCTTGGACTCACCAGGTCAAAGGTCAAGGTCACAGTGACCTTGAACATAGTATATCGCAACAATTGGTTTCCGGATGATAACTTGATAGTGGTTCAACCTAGAGTCATGAAACTTTATAGGTGTGTTGGCCTTGGTGCGAGGAAGAACCCTATTGATCTTGGACTCACCAGGTCAAAGGTCAAGGTCACAGTGACCTTGAACATAGTATATCGCAACAATTGGTTTCCGGATGATAACTTGATAGTGGTTCAACCTAGAGTCATGAAACTTCATAGGTATGTTGGCCTTGGTGCGAGGAAGAACCCTATTGATCTTGGACTCACCAGGTCAAAGGTCAAGGTCACAGTGACCTTGAACATAGTATATCGCAACAATTGGTTTCCGGATGATAACTTGATAGTGGTTCAACCTAGAGCCATGAAACTTTACAGGCGTGTTGGCCTTGGTGCGAGGAAGAACCCTATTGATGTTGGACTCACCAGGTCAAAGGTGAAGGTCACAGTGACCTTGAACATAGCATATCGCAACAATTGGTTTCCGGATGATAACTTGATAGTGGTTCAACCTAGAGTCATGAAACTTCATAGGTGTGTTGGCCTTGGTGCGAGGAAGAACCCTATTGACCTTGGACTCGCCAGGTCAAAGGTCAAGGTCACAACTCGACATTGGATCTGTGATCCTGAGCGGCATTTTTCGAATTTGCCAAGGGAGGCAACTATTTTGTTATTCATATTCCACTGTGTAAATTTTATCTGGTCTTCATATGAAGAATTTTTTTATTGATTTTGTGTGAAGCTTTATTTTGTATTATTCATAATAAAATGTACATATTAAAAAAAACAGCTATTTTTAAACAGACTATGTTTGCTTGTTTTCAAGGGGGTGGTTTGCAGTGTTGATTGTCAACTAACGTCCATTTCTGGCTTCGAGAGTAACCTGTACAAAACAACAAAAAAAATGAAAACACCACATGGTTTTCTGCTTGTTTTATTCATTAAATTGAGGATTAAAACCCGAAATCGGAACTGTATGTACAAGATAATTATGAGAATTTTTAAAGCAAATTCTATAAAATTGGTAGGTGGTTTCCAAAGAAACATAACATACCCAGTGGATACTTACTTGTCTTATATCGACAATTTCCGACGCATCCTAACGCGACTTGCAAGCACTAAGCCCCCCCCCCCTCCCCCATCACCACCACCTTGCAATTTATCCACTGCAAGCACCCCCTGGGCTTCGACACGAGTCAGTACGATAATACTCACTTAAATAAATTAAATAACAGACATCAAAGGGTTAATTTTATGTCAATGAAGCACCATCAGTGCAGAATATTTTCGATTTAAAATAAACAGCTAACAACTGAGTCGAGAACTCATCACGTGCATCGTCACGGTAAAATAAGTTCTGAACCTTTGATGCGGTTTACATCAACAATGGAAACAATTCATTTCAAACTCTATTTTTATCATGTGCTCCACACAATTCAACATGAGAAAAATTCAGTGGCTTCGTGTTGATAAATCCCACCCTAATGGCCCGATATTAAACTTTTTACACCCAAACCTTTCACAATTAACATGGATTACTAATATGGAGGAATTATCTGTCCAATATATATTTAATGAGACGATGAGCGTGGTTGAAAGAAATATTGCAACATTTTGCAGAATGAAGTACAGTTTGGGCAGTGAAGAGAGTCCGTATTCACATGATGGATAAAAACAACTCAGTACACAGTTACACAATCAGAATCTTTAATATAATATTCTGCCTTTTCTTTCACGAACCATCATTTACATGGTATCAGTAACAGACGAGTTACGTACCGATCGCTTGCCACTGGTTGTTCCATGAAGTGGAAGAAAGTTCATCCATAACACTTTCACTTTCACTGAGTTTCAGACAATCGGCGAGGGCCGATGTTGAATCATGAGTGCCGATGGTGAACCGATGGGTGCTTATCGGCCGAGTGCCGATGTTACACCGATTAATCGTCTCATCTCTAGTGTATATTAGTTTCAAGAGCACCAAGAATGCTTGTGTAGGACGACAATTTGAAAACAATTTGCGCTGTAACCTGCGCAGTTGTTGTATTTATATTGGGTTTTTCCTGTCACGTTTAGGAAAAACCAACATAAACACAACAACTGCGCAGGTTATGGCACAAATGGTGCTCCGATTCTGAAACTATGAAGTTTCAGTCACAAAGGAGTGTTGGATTTTCTTGACAGGGATGAAGACATTGGGGTGATAAACAAACAACGAAAAACAAATAAATGCGAGTATTTTTTAAATCTTTAATAATAATTTTCCTTTATTCTTTCATCTTATTCAACATGTGATAACTCGTGAAAACTTACCTATTTCCGTTGCAACTTGCATCCCAAATTGGCAAAACGTAACTTGCAACTAATTCTTGTTGATTAGTGCATCATTCAGTTGATACCTGTACCGATTATTCTCACTATTTCTCATTCGTGTTTCCACAGCAAAAAAAGTTACTTGACGCCAGTACCTGGCAAATTAACATTTGGTATTCGAGAAGGTGGGTTATCCTTGGGTCATTTATTTCAACACGGCGGTGCCTGACAATCAGTTCCTTTTTTTTGGCCTTAAAGTATATTTTTTTTTTTCAAATAATAGTTAGTGTAATTTTTGACTTCTTGAATACTGGAAGCCCATATTTGGGCTTTTTTTCCAAAGTGCAGGTCTCACAACTTTAAGGCTTCATATCCTTTAGGCATGCTTTTCTTTGGACTGAAATACTTTAATCTGTATACATTTTCCATTATGAGTTATCTCCGCCAACATGTATGGTATATGGCGATTTGATACCTGGATGTCGGTTTTTAAACGAGACATCCAGGTATTAAATCTCCATATACAATACATGTTGACGGAGATAGCATTTTTGTCCTGTTTCAAACACAATAGAAACATAGTGGAGAAAAATTTGTGGATGCATTTCTCACGCTCTGTAAAGAGTTGGACCAAATTCGTGAATATCTGTTTTGTTTTTTACAAATGCAGAAGACAACAGATAGAGTTACATCCCTTGGGTCATTAAGGAAAGAGTAAACAGTATTTTGTTTACATATCGTCCCCTGAGTTCCAGTGTGTTCTAAATGCCTACTGGAACTGAGGGGATGATATTTGCTCTTTTTTCATTTTTCTCAAGTTTTTTCATTTAATTATTTGACTATTTAATTTATAACAGCAAAATATGATAGAATTGTTGGAAATCTGATGACATTTGTGACTATTTTCATGTTTTTTGGTTTGATTTTTATATCAAGGCGAGCAGAAGCAGAAAGTTTTCATTTAAATTATATACCCCAATGTTTTGCTTGCGCTTATACCCTGGATGCTGCACACTCTCATATACCTTGGATGTTGGGTGCAGCCTTTGCCATGGCTATTTGTCCAAGACATTCTACCCAATCAAGAGACAGAATTTATCGGGACATAGGGACAATAGCAATAAATAGTGTATAAGTTTTGAATCTCAAAAATAATTTGGCTGTCTACCAGTTGAGAGCTTGCTTTGTAAACTTGGATCATAGTTTTTTTTTAGCTTTAGTTCATTGGAAAATCAGGATCATGTTATGAAACATACTTTCCTGTTAATTATGATTCTGTTTGAGGGTCACCACTTTACAAACTTTTCCATTGGCCAATTTAGTGCCTTATTAAATGAATATGTTTGTTTGAAACTTGCAATAAATTTCAAGGTATTACATGAGAAGACATTGTTATTCCTAAGTTCTAAATGTATTTTGTTCGTGCAAAACAGTCTTACATGTTTTACTGTTATATTCCAACAGACACATGTATTTAAACCAGATTTTGAATACAAGGTCCAGAAATTAATGAATGGTTGACTGTTTAGTTTAAGAAGGTGGATAACCGACTATTTTTAAATGACCAGAAAATACACATAAAATAGTCTCCAATATGTATGTTAAAAATTATCAGTCACCTGAAAACAAAACAAAAATTTGGATGAAACTATTATTATCATAAACCAGCTACTGAATTCTTGTCATGCAATAGAACTGAAGCACTCGACTCTGGGTATGAATTAAGACGCGAAGTTTAAAACATATCATAAATTGCAATGTGACACTCAATAGTACTAATGGTGTATGTGTTGGCCCTTGAAAGGAACAAGCTGCTATCTGCAATAGCTTTGCAGATGGCACCTTGTCCCACTCAAAGAACGATATAAAGCTTCAGAAATCTCCCCGCTTATTGTATGGTCATTATAGGTGATACACCCAGAGTCTACAATGGCAATCGCACATTTAAAGTATGTGAGAAACAAATATTCGAGAGAGTTTTTCAGTTACAGTTCTCAGAAATTAAATCTTTTCCACTAGTGTACTTCTGGTGAAAAAGGGCACATGCTACCCCTTGCCCCCCCCCCCCCCCCCCTGCTTGCCGACCTAACCTCAGAGAAAAAGGAGCAGCTGCTCTCCATTTCCAGTGCTTATTTATTTATTTATTTATTAATTTATTTATTTATTTATTTATTTATTAGCCCGACTGTTTATAGTGCATGAATTGAATTTTCGAATTTACTGCATTCCCAAAGTCCATACATGCATTTTTACTGTAACAAAAGTGGGTGTGGCCAATAATTTTGAAAGTGGGTCATGCTCTGATCTCAAGCATGGTATGATGAAGGGACCTGGGACCAACAGCAAATGAGTTGACACTCAATTGGGGGTCAAAATATGGGTCAAGGCCACTGAGGTCTCCTAGGGGTCATTGAGTGGATTTTTCGCATACAAGTAGTAATCACATTTTCCGACCCCCTAATGCATTTCTGAAGTTCATGCATGCATTTTTACATGAAAAAAAGTGAGGGTATGAATATTTGCCATCATCTACAAATGTGGCAGATCCGGAGTTGGTGGAGCCAATATTTGTAAAGTAGTTTATGCTCATACTTCAGGCTTGGTATGACCTATAGACATGGAGCCTACACCGAATGAGTTGAAACTTGCTGGAGGTTCCAGATATGGTCAACCTCAATGCTGTCAGCAGAGGTCATTAAGGGCATATCTTTCTGACCTATTTTATACCAACTAATGCAGTTCTGAAGATTATACATGTATCTCATCATTCAAATAAATGGGACAGCCAGTAATGTCAATTTCTGATTCCTTGATCGAACCCTTTAAATGGTGTGCACATATATGCATTATCTGGTTTCTTAGAAAATTTGTTCTGATTTCTGTATGAATATCTGTAAATACTGTTAATGAAAACCCATTTCTGATTTGTTAAAAACTATTTTACTCCCGAAAATAAGCCTCCATAAAGTCTCTTTCTATATAGTTTTTTCCTGATGCTTAACCCTTTTCACGTCCTGAATTTACTGGATGCAGTAAATTGTTTCTAGTTGAAATTAGACTTTGCCACATACTTTCTTGCTCTAATTCTTGCATTGTCAATACAATTTAATGATTCCATTTGCATCAATGATTTCTTTTATCGTTTTTAGGAAATATTTAACCCTTTTTTGCCAATCAATTTTACTTAGTATTCCCAGCTTAAAGTTTCGGATTAATGTTCTGCTTTTCAAGGTTCTACCTTTCATTCTCCAAACACTCTGTTACAACGTCGTTTCTTTTTTTTCATTTCGGGCTAGGTCTACTGAAGCAGTCAACAGTGGTTTCAAATAATATTGGCATTAATTTAATCCCTTTCACAACTCTTTTCGACCTTAGTTTCTCTAAATTTCAAATTAGGCTTCTACCACATACTTTGTTACTTTTTATCCCCTCCCACAAGGGAGGAATATAGCACAGAGCTCGTTCCGTCCATCTATCTGTGAGGCCATCCGTCCATCACTCTGCCTGTCTGTCCAAACTTTCTTTATGCCATAACTTAAACAAAAGTTAACGGATTTCAATTCTTTTCAGTACATGTCTCTAGGTCAAGTTTGATGACAATAATCCAAAGAAAATTGTTGAAGTTATTGCCCTGCCCAGCCCCCGCCAATTAGGCATTTTTTTTTCCCTTCAGTATGCATTTTGAACTATTTACAGTCACTAAACTCATGTATCCCCCCTCCCCCTGGGCCAATTAGGCACTTTTTTTTTCTTTCGTCAAAAATGCATTTTTACAGTTTTGCTTAAAGTTTGGGGTTAAAAATCCAGACAAACACCCTCCCCCCCCCCCCCCCCCCCCCTCTCGCCTCAGTGCCAGTTAGGCATCTTTTTTCTCTTTGCTCAAAATGCATTTTGAAGGATTTAGACAGACCACATGCAGAAAAATAAATGGACTCTAACACCACCAACCCCCCCCCCCCACCCCCCTCCCACCTCCTCCTCACACAGGGCCATTTAAGCAATATTTTTTCATTGGTACAAAATGCATTTTTAGCCTGACTGGTTTACAATCAGGGCCATAGTCATGACTTTCGTCCATCCATCTGTCCGTCTGTCCGTCCATCCATTGGTCCATCCATGTGTCTGTAAACGGTCATGATTAGCCATTGTGCATAAGTATGTGACCTTAAACACCAATAAACATCTGTCTGTAAACAGTTGGTTTCCAACTGATAACTCCAGTTTGGATTATTTGATTTCAACCAAAGTTGATATGTGTATTTTCCAGCTAGTAATACAGGCCAGGTTTGAATATAGGTTCCACAACTCTCAAAATCCCTCCCTCCCCCCCCCCCCCCCCACCCCCCAGTTTTTTCCAAAAATGCATTTTGAAGGATTGGGAGCTATTAAATGCAAACAAACAAAAATAGACTACTATAACACACCACCACTGCATACCAAATATTTTGAAGGATTTGGAGTTACTTGTGTCACTTAGGCAATTATTCCCAAAATGCATTTTGAAGGATTGGGAGTTATTACATACAAAAAAGAAAATCGACTCCTATAGCCCAACATTGCTTTATGTACTGCATCTTTAATCCTTTACCTAACACAAGTTGAAGCCAACAGTACAAATTATTTTTCTGAAAATCAGATTTTTTCATTTTTTACTTCCTACCATGGCTTATTAGTCATTATTGAAACAAACTCTTAAGGCTTGTTCATGAGGTATGTTTTTGGAGCAGTAGAGAAATGAAAAAATAAAATTTGAATAGCAAATTTTGTATATCACGAGTGCAGATATGGCAGATTCGTTAAATAAACGGTTAACAAAAAATGGCTCTGACTATTTTGTGTCTAAGCATTACCATTGCTGGGACAGTCGGGCTGCATGCGTGACATCACTCTAGTTTATTTATTTATTGGTGTTTTAAGGTAACATATTTCTGCACAATGGCTAATCATGACCACGACAGTTTTACGGGTAGAGGAAGCTGGAGTACCCAGAGAGAACCACTGAGCAATGGCAAGCAACTGTCAGCTCCCCAACATACTAACTCCTCACAAGCAGGGTTAGCATTGATTGAAGACGGGTGCACCATCTACATGCAGTACACCTTAGTACACATCACTGTGCCCCCATTAGGGCAATGGAGGTGAAGTATCTTGCCCAAGGACACAACACGGTTGCCGCAGTTGGGATTCGAACCGAGGACCTCTCGGCTTGCAGCCTGCACCTCTACCAACTGAGCCACCAGACCCCCAGTGCTCTTAGAAGAATTGTTACAAAAATTTCATAATTAGTTTGTAATTATTAGCTCAACTTGACAACAGGCCGCAGCTCTCACCCGATCAGTTACAAATTTCATACATGGCTTTGGGGCAATGTCTAGTTGGGAGCTATCAAATTTTTCCGAATTTTGTTGAAAAACATGGCCGCCAGTGGCCATCTTTCATTTGGATATAAATTGTTCAACAATTTCTGTAGCACACTCTAGAGGCCGCAGATCTCACCCGATCAGTCTCAAATTTCACTTGTGGCATTGTGGCAATGTCCAGATTGGAGCTATCAAATTTTTCTGATTTTCGTTTAAAAACATGGCCTGCAGTGGCCATCTTGGATTTGGATATAAATTGTCCAACATTTCCTTTTGCTCACCCTACAGGCCGCAGCTCTCACCCGATTAGTTACAAATTTCATACATGACTTTGGGGTAATGTCTAGTTGGGAGCTATCAAATTTTTCCGAATTTTGTTGAAAAACATGTCCACCAGTGTCCATCTTAGATTTGGCATATAACTTGTCAACAGTTCCATTAGTGCACCCTGCAAGTCGCATCTCTCACCTGATCTGTTTTTCAAATTCCATATGTAGCTTTGATGTGATGTCTGTATGCAAGCTATCAAATTTTTCTGAATTATGTTCAAATACATGGCTGCCAGCAGCCATCTTGGATTTGGATATAAATTGTCCAGAACTTCCTTTAGCACACCCTACAGGTTGCAGCTCTCACCCGATCAGTTCCAAACTTTCATATGTGGCTTTGGGGCAATGACTAGACAGGAGCTATCAAATTTTTCAAAATTTTGTTGAAAAACATGGCCACCAGCAGCCATCTTAGATTTGGCATATTAATTGCCAACAATTCCATTTGCACACCCTACAGGCCGCCCAATCTTTTTCAGATTTCATATGTCACTTTGGTGTGATGTCTAGATGGAAGCTGTCAAATATTTCTGAATACTGTTGAAAAACATGGCTGTCAGCAGCCATCTTAAATTTGGATATAAATTGTCAAAAATTCCATTAGCGCACCCCACAGGCAGCATCTTTCACCTGATCTTCAAATTTCATATGTAGCTTTGGTGTGATGTCTAGATGGGATCTATCAAATATTTCTGAATTTCGATGAATAATATGGCTGCCAGCAGGCATCTTGGATTTCGCAGATAAATTGTTAATAATTCCATTAGCACACCCTACAGGCTTCATCTCTCACCCAATCTTTTTCGAATTTCCTATGTAGCTTTGGTGTGATGTCTAGATGGAAGCTATCAAATATTTCTGAATACTGTTAAAAAACATGGCCGTCAGCAGCCATCTTAAATTTGGATATAAATTGTCAATAATTCCATTAGCACACCCTACAGGCTTCATCTCTCACCCAATCTTTTTTGAATTTCATATGTAGCTTTGGTGTGATGTCTAGATGGGATCTATCAAATTTTTCTGAATTTTGATGAATAGTATGGCTGCCAGCAGGCATCATGGATTTGGAAGATAAATTGTCAACAATTCCATTAGCACACCCTACAGGCTTCATCTCTCACCCAATCTTTTTTAAATTTCATATGTAGCTTTGATGTGATGTCTAGATGGGAGTTATAAAATTTTTCTGAATTTCGTGCAAAAACATGGCCGCCAACTGCCATCATAGAATTGACATATAAATTGTCAACAATTCCTTTAGTACATCGAACAGACTGTATCCCTCACCCAATCTTTTTCAGATTTCATTTGTAACTTTGGTGTTATTTTTATACCCCTGCAACGAGTTGGGGGGGGGGGGGGGGGGGATTTATGGGAATCACCTCATCCATCCGTCGGTTTGTCCATCCGTCCGTCTGTAGACATAATTTTTTGTCGGGAGATTTTCTCAGATGTTTATGGTCCAATCTGCTTGAAACTTGGTGTGAATGTTCACCACCATGGGAACCTGTGATTATAGTTTCGATAAGACTTTTTTCCCCAGAGTATTATCTTAAAGTGCCTGAATTTTGTCCGGCTATGTTCTCAAATGTTTATGGATCAATTTCTTTGAAACTTGGTATGAATATTCACTACCATGGGAACCTGTGCACTTGCAGTTATAATTTCGATTGGACTTTTTTTTACCAGAGTTGTGCCACTTTTTGTCTTAGGATAATGATGGTGGGGGGGGGGGGGGGGGGGGGGGGGGGGGGTGGAGGGATTATGGACAGGCCCATCTGGAACAATCACACCTCTAGGTTTTTTTTCTGTAGAAACTTGAGTGAATGACTTGGCATTACTGGATCTTTCTATTTAGTTCAGTCCCTTCATGGACAAGTTGAGCTGCAGTGTCATTGACACTCCAGATAAGCTATTGCCATCACGCATGCGGAAGTCTGTGCGTCTGTTCACATTTTCCTTTAGCACAGGCTACACCCCGTAGTTTTTGTCCGATCGTCATGAAATTTCATATGCAGGTTTGAGGTCATGTCTAGATGAGAACGTCCCCTTTTGGTCACGATCGGTTAACCGTGATGGCTGCCCGAGCCCAAAATCTGAAAACCATTAGCACTGTCTACAGGTCGTATTTATGAAGGAATTTCAGTGTAACTTGGTAGGATGCCTCTGTTTAATATCTAGATCAGAACGTCCCCTTTTGGTCATGATCTGTCAACCGTGACGGCTCCCCAAGCCCGAAACCCAAAAACTTTTAGCACAGTCTACAGGTCATATTTAATATGGAGGGATTTCTTTGTAACGTGATAGAATGACTTCGTATGATGTGTAGATTAGAACTTCCCCATTTGGTCGCAATCTGTCAACCGTGACGACTGTCCAAGCCCAAAACCCGAAAACCTTTAGCACTGTCTACAGGTCGTTTTTATGGAGGGATTTCATTGTAACTTGGTAGGAATACTCCAGATAATGTCTAGATGAGAATGTCCCCATTTGGTCGTGATCATTCAGCTGTGACGGCTGCCCGAGCCCAAAACCCCAAAACATTCAGCACAGTCTACAGGTCGTATTTATGGAGGGATTTCATTGTATCTTGTTAGGTTGACTCCATATAATGCCTAGATGATAATGTCCCCTTTTTGTCGCGATTGGTCAACTGTGATGGTTACAGGGGCCCAAAGCCCAAAAACCTTCAGCACAGTCTACAGGCCATATTTATGAAGGGATTTCATTGTAACTTGGTAGGATGTCTCCAGATAATGCCTAGATGAGAACGTCCCCTTTTGGTCGCGATCATTCAACCATGATGGCTGCCCGAGCCCAACACCTGAAAAACTTTAGCACAGACTTCAGGTCATATTTATGAAGGGATTTCATTGTAACCTGGTACGATGACTCAGTATAATGTCTAGATGAGGATGTCCCCTTTTAGTTGCGATCGGTCAACCGTGATGGCTACACAGGCCCGAAGACCAAAACCTTTTAGCACAGTCTACAGGCCGTATTTATGAAGGGATTTCATTGTAACTTGAAAGGATGACTCGTTTTTGAATAATTTCACTGTAACTTGGTAACTTTCGTTGACATACATTAACTTGAGGGCCAGATTAACCCACAATTCTTTAGTACAGTCTACACCTCATATTATTTTTATTGAAAACATGGTATACAGGGAACATAAATTAATATATTTCCAATTATCTCAATTCTTGTCTTATTTCTTAAACCTTTCATAAACATGGAACATTATCCTTTTCATCAAAAACAACACAGACAAGTTAAGCTACAGTGTCATTGACACTTTCATTTATTATATTATTACTTTATAAAGAAAAGTTCTCTTTCAGTTTCAGTGCATTCAACAATATCAATGCACAAGCCTTGTCTGAGAACTGATGATGTGAACTCAATTCAAAGTTACATTAATCAAGTGTCTAATTGTTAAAAATAATATGTTAAAAATTAATTTTTAGACTGAGCATCATTATGATATTAATACCCATAATAAGACACTTGAAGTTCCATAAATGAGTTCTTGAATTTTTAGCAAATTGGATGGTTCTCCTAAGAAAAGTTATCTGAATTTTATCCAGATAGAATAGTTGAAATTTCCAAGAGAGCCCCGGGAAGTGAAGCAGTGCCTGTTCACTGTGGTAAACAGGCTCTGTTGTACTGGTAAAATAGGACCCAGTCACCAATGCTTGTGAGGTGCAAACCCTCTCTAAAATGGGCAACATGGCTTATTAACGCTCACCCCTGGTCTTGAGTTGATACTCATGTTGTGGTTATGATTAGCCATTGTGCAAAAATATGTGACCTTAAACACCAATAAATAAATAAATAAATAAATAAATAAATAAATAAATAAATAAATAATAGTTGAAATGTGGTATGGATGGATTAATTAGATGAAACAGGAAAGCATGCTTCCAACATTTACCAAATTAGATATGTTCTTTAGTTTTTCTTCCATATCTTGAAATTCCTATGTTAAAGTTGGGACCATAGACCAATATAACAGTAATCTGTTCCAGTGGGATTCGAATGTCCTGGCAAATGATCCATGGGTAAAATCTCACAAGAAATACAGGTGCTCTCATAGACAATTACGAATCAACACAAAAATAATTCTAAACTCACTTAATTCTAAATTTTGGGGGCATTGCAGTTAGTTCAGTTGATATGGTGTTCAAACATTTATGGCTAGGCGATTCGGTACTGTAGCTTCGAGATCGTCTCGCATTGGAGCCAAGTTCAGAAAACTTTTGAGAATTCTGTTGGCCCAAGCACAATGCCTGGTGGAATTACTGCTTGAAATAGACAATATATATATTCCGAATATAAAACTGTATATTTGTTTTCAAATAACAGTGAGTTTTTCAGGTGGTTGACTGCTGGAAGCCCATATTTGTGCTCTTTTCTAAAGTGCAGGTCCTCCAACTTAAAGGCTCCATATTCTGTGGATATGCTTCATATCATTTTCAGACTGAAATAGTTTAATAACTGTGAATTTACATTACATAAATCTATATTGTCAGATTAAGCATTTGACCATTTTTTTACAACTAACTCGTATAGTAAGCACAAGTTATATTACTAATACCAGTAATAAGTCTATTAAACAAGTTCCAGAGGTGAGCTCCAGAATTTTTAGCTACTTGGATAGTTCTCATAAGAACTGTCATCAGAATTTTATCTACATTGAGTAGTTGAAATGTCAGTGCATGGATAAATTAGATTGGCTTACTACATTTTCCATATCAGTTGTAATCTTAAATTTTTCCCCTAAATTATACTTTCAGATTTTTCTAATTTGAGTACAGACTGTAAACTGAGGGAACCTCCACAGAAACCTGTTGCTGAAGGCAGTATTAATGGTTAGTACTGTTGTGTCATAATCTTAACTATACATATTGAATATAATACTGGTGATTCAGTACTGTAGACTTGAGATCAACTCACTCTGAGGCCAACTTGAGAAAACTTTTAAGAGTTTTATGCTGTACAGTCTCAGAAGTAGCATACTGCCTGGTGAAATTTTTATGTGAAATAGGCGATATAAAATCAAACTTGAGCAGATGCATCTTAACAGATCTTCCATTACCTGAGATTATTGTATTTAAAACTGGGACCATCGACCAATAAACATTAAACCTTTTCCTGTGCGCATCAAATGTCCATGGCTAGAATCTCACAATAAATATAGACACTATCATAGATAACTATGAATTAACACTAAAATAATTCCAAATTGGATAGCTAGAGCTGTGCGGTTAACTGAAAATTCGGTTCGGTTTTGGTTTTGTATCGAAACCGAGACCGATACAATTACAGAAAACCGTTTGTCCCGGTTTCCAAACTAAATGTTGAAAATCTCTAATCTAATCTCTAATCAGAATAATGATAGAAACAACATAATGTTACCTTTATTTTTAAACTTTAGAGTAGCGATACCCCTTTTTCAGAACATCTATACAAGTAATTGTTATCACATTCGAACTTCGAGCACTACATTCACCAGAATACCATGAAAATAGGTAACAAAATTGACTTCTCACGCATCAGGTTTTTACTTGAGATGAAGAAAGTCATCAACACTGTTAGAGACAATGTTTTACTATGACACACATATAATTCTACAACAGACTCAAGGCAAGAAATCATTTTCTTAAACTTGAAACTCTTATGATAATTTAAACAAATACATTGCACTCAGGAAATCAGAGTGTATTACACACATGCTTTGCCACAGAGTCCCCCCTCCCGACAATGACGGTCGCATAAATTCCAAGTTTATTGAATTAATATGGCGTGGCTCTTTGGGATTAAATTAATGTTTCCCACAGCAATTTAACAGTACAATGAAAACTGAAACCGTAAACTGAGGTTTAAAAAAAAAAACGAACCGAAACCGACCTGAATTTTCAAAACTGCACAGCTCTATGGGTAACTGTCAATTCTCGCATCTTGGTGTTGGGGTGGGTTGTAAAGGTGAACTAACATTCTGGCTCAGTTAACTCTGACCATTTTTTGTTGATCCCATCAGCTTAATTTGTATGCTGATTGAACATTTATGGATAGGTCATTCAGTGCTTTCTCCTCAAGATCGACTCGCGTCGGGGTTGAGTTCAGAAACTTTAGAATTTTCAGTTGTACAGTCTTGACCCTAGCACAATACTTGATGGAATTCCTGCTTGAAATAGGCAATATATGTATATTCTGAATATTGATCTGAATATTTGTTTTCAGTAATAGTTTGTGGGATTTTTGACTCGTTTAAGTATTGGAAGCCCATAGTTGGGCTTTTTTTCTGAAGTGTGGGTCTTGAAACTTGAAGAGTTCATATTTTGTGAATATGCTTCTTATTATCTTTGGACTGAAATATTTTAAAGGCAATGAATTTATGTTATGTAAATCAATATTGTCAAATTAAGCATTTCATCATTTATGTTAAAACTAACTTGTATAATGAGTATCAATTGTAATATTAATTCCACAATAAGTCTATTAAACAAGTTCCCAAGGTAAGACCTAGAATTTTTAATTTCTCTGATGTTTCCCATAAGAAAAGTCATCAGAATTTTATTTAGAGAAAGTAATTGTTGAAATGTGGTACTGGTGGATTAATTAGATTAGCTTACTACATTTACCAAATCACATATGCTTTTTATTTTTAGTTGAGTTGTGACAAAGTCAAACTCGACTTATAGTTTGATGAATGGCGGGCGGGCGACCGTAAACAATTGGTTTCCCACATTGACCCACATTCATGAAGCTGCATAGGTAGGTAGGCCTTGGTGAGAGGAAGAACCCTATCTATATTGGATGTGCTAGGTCAAACGTCAAGGTCACAGTTGGTTTCCAGATGATAATTTGTCAATGGTTCCACCCACATACATAAAACTTCATATATTGGTTGGCCTTGGTGAGAGGAAGAATGCTTATTACTTTGGACCCTGCGAGATGAACGGTCATGGTCACAGTGACCCTTCACATAGTAAATCATAAACAATTGGTTGATAAGTTGATAATGATTAAACCCACTTTTGTGCTGTCACAACTCGACATTGGATTGGTGATCCTATCGGCATTTTTTTTTCTAAATTATACTTTCAGATTTTTCTATTGTGAGTACAGATACAGATTGTACACTACGGGAACCTCCACAGAAGCCTGTTGCTGAAGGCAATATTAATGGTTAGTACTATTGTGTCATAATCTTAACCTTTCATACTGAATATAAAACTTAAAGTTTAGTGGTATTGGTGGATAAGGTAGGTTAACTTACTACATTTACATTACTACATTTTTCCAAAATTATTTTTTCAGATTTTTTTAATTTGAGTAGGGAGATGACTCACATAAGTCCAAGCTTCAAGTCAAATCCCTCCTTTAATTAGCAATGTGTTTAGTGTCAAATATATGTTATATTGTGAGCTATGATGCCCTGTGCTGTTACTTTTTGTTGTTGTTGTTGTTGTTGTTGTTGTTGTTGTTGTTGTTGTTGTTGTTGTTGTTGTTGTTGTTGTTGTTGTTGTTGTTGTTCAGTTTTGTAACATGTAGCATATTCTTGGAAAAAATATTGTTTAAACTAATTTGAGTACAGATATAGATTGTACACTGAGGGAGCCTCCAAAGAAGCCTGTTGCTGAAGGCAGTATTAATGGTTAGTACTGTTGTGTCATAATTTTATCTATACATATTGAATATAAAACTGGCAATTTGGTACTTTAACTTGAGATCAACTCACATCGAGGCCAACTTGAGAAAACTTGAGAGTTTTTTTCTGTACAGTTTCAGATCTAGCATACTGCCTGGTGAAATTCCTGTGTGAAATAGGTGATATAAATCAAACTTGAGCAGATGCATCTTAACAGATCTTCCATTATCTGAGATTATTGTATATAGAGCTGTGAGCAAACACCAATAAAGCATAAAACCTTTTCCAGTGTGCATCAAATGTCCATGGGTAGTATCTCAAAATAAATATAGAGACTATCATAGATAACTACGAATCAACACTAAAATAATTCCTAATTGGCAGTTGTCAATTCTCACTTCTTGGTCTTGGGGTGGGTTGTATATGTGAACTAACATTCAAGCTGAGTTAACACCGACCATTTTTGGGTGTTACCGTTAGCTCATTTGGTATGGTGGTTGAACATATATGGCTAGGATATTCAGTGACTTAGCCTCGAGATAGACTCCCATCAGAGTTGACTTCTGGAAGCGTTCGCATTCTCAGTTGTACAGGCTTGGAGTTAGTACTATTCCTGGTGGAATTCCTGCTGGTAGTAGCAAATATATATGTATTCTGAATATTGATTGTATATTTGTTTTTAAACATAGTGAGTTTTTAGACTTGTTGAGTGCTGGAAGCCCATATTTGAACTTTTTCCCAAATTGCAGGTCTCACAACTGAAAGGCCTCATATTCTGTGGAGATCCTTCACATATTTGGACATAAATTCTTTAATCGGTATGAATTTTCCTTCCAACATTTTCAATCTACCATAAATTGTAACAAAGCAAAAACAAGTTTGATGCCCGAAAATAATTTAGCAGTCTACCAGTTAAGAGTTTGCTTTGTAAACGTAGATCATAGTTTTTTGCCTTTAGTTTAACCATGATAAGAAGGTGGATAACTAACAATTTTCAAATGACAACCCCCCCAAGAATACGTGTAAAATAGTGTCCAATATATGTGTTAAAAATTATCAGTGACATGAAAGCATAAACAATTGTTTTCAACTTTTATTATATTAAACAAGCTACTGAATTCTTGTCATACAATAAAACTGAAGCTAAGATTTCATTGGTGATGGGAGAACAAAGGACAAGAGGAGCATGGGTGTATAAAAGGGCACTAGACTCTGGGTATCAATTAACCCTTTACCCAACGCAGACGATATCAAAATTTATTATTTTAAATATCATTTTTTTAAATGTTTCAAACAATTTTAACAAAACCATATCATGTGACCCCTCGTTGGAACAAGCTCCACGAGCTCATTCCAACGAGGGGTCACATGATATGGTTTTGTTGAAAGTTTCTGAAAAATAATATTTTTTCAACTGCTGAATTTGCATATTACACGGGCGGATGCAGGCGATTTGTTAGGTAAAGGGTTAATACCAGAAATTTAACCCTTTACCTAACGTACCGGATTAAACCGATCAGTGCTATTCTAAAAAATAGCCAATTAATTTTCATTATTTTTTCGTTTTTTTCTCAAAAACATAGGTTATGACTTGTTGGAATGAGCCCATCAAACTCGTTCCAAAGAGGGGTCATAACCTATGTTTTTGAGACAAAAGATGAAAAAAATTAGTTATTCAAGACTCTTTTTTTTTTGCAAGTGTCGTCTGCTTTTCATGTTAGGTAAAGGGTTAAAACCTGTATAAATTTCCATGTGACACTCAGTAGTATTGACAGTGTATATATCATCTCTTGAGAGGAACAAGGTGGTGCTATCTGCAACATTGCAGACAACAACTTGTTCCACTCAAAGAATGATATAGAGATTCAGAAATCCCCCCGCTTATTGTATAGTCATTATAGGTGATACATCCCAGCCCCATTGTCATTGGCACACGTAAAGTATGCTATAAACAAATACTCGAGAGTTTCTCAGTAACAGTTCTCGGAATGTAAAATCTTTTCCACTAATGATCTAGTGAAGAAGAGCACATGCTGTCCCCTTGCCCACCTAGCCTCTGGGTAAGAGGTGCAGCTGCTCCCCATTTTTGGTACTCTTATAAGAATTGCTACACCAAACTTCATAACTGCTTTGTAATTATTTTTTATGGCATTATTACTTTATAAAGAAAAGTTTTCTTTCAATTTCGATGCATTCAGCAATAGCAATGTGCAAGCCTTTTCAGAAAATTGTTGATATGAACTTGATACAAGAGTGTATAAATCAGTATTGTCTAACTGGGCACTTGACCATTTTATGTTAAAACTAACTTGTTGCATGAGCATCATTATAAGATTAATGCCGACAATAAGTCTCATGACGTTTCGAAAATAGATGAGTTCTCAGAAGAAATGTTATATGTTATCTGAGTTATCCAGGGAGTGTAGTTGAAGTGTGGTATGGATGGATAAATTAGATGAAACAGGAAAGCAACCTTGCTACATTTACCAAATCATATGTAATCTTTTATTTTTCTCCCAAATTATTTATACTTTCAGACTTTTCTAATTTGAGTAAAGACTATACACTGAGAGAGCCTCTTCAGAAGCCTGTTGCCAAAGAGAGAATTAATGGTTAGTATGGTCGTGTCATAATCTTAACTATACATATTGTATACAAAACTGGCAATTTGATGCCATGGATATGAGATCGACCCTAGCTGTGCCAACTTCAGAAAACTTGAAAGTTTTCTGTTGTACAGTCTCGGACCTTGCACAATGTCTAACTGAATACTTGTTTGAAATAGGTGATGTCAAATTAAACTCAAGCAGTTGTATCCATCTTCCATATCTTGAAGTTCCTGTGTTTAAAGCTCAGACCATAGACCAATATAGCAGTAATCTGTTCCAGTGTGAATCGAATGTCCTGACAAACCTCCCAAGAAATACAGGTGCTATCATAGACAATTATGAATCAACACAAAAATAATTCGAAAACTCACTAAATTCCAAACTTTTTGGGTTTGCCATCGGTTCAGTTGGTTTGGAATTATAACGTTTATTGCAAGGCGATTTGATACAGTAGCTTAGAGATCGACTCCCATCAGTGCTGAATTCAGAAACTTTAGAGAATTCAGTTGTACCACCTTTGACCAAGCACAATACCTGATGGAAATCCTGCTTGAAATAGGCAGTATATTTATTCTAAATATAAAACCGTATATTTGTTTTCAGATAATAGTGAGGTTTTAAGTAGTTGACTGCTGGAAGCCCATATTTGGGTTCTTTTCTAAAGTGCAGGTCCTCCAAGTTTGTGGATATGCTTCATATCATTTTCAGACTGAAATATTTTCATCGCTGTGAATTTACATGAAATAAATCGATATTGCCAAATTAAGTATTTGGCCATTTATGTTAAAACTAACTTGTATAGTAAGCATCAATTATAATACTAATACCAGTAATAAATCTATTAACCCTTTACCCAACGCAGACGATTTTAAAATTCAATATTTTAAATATCATTTTGTAAATTTTTTTTAAAAAATTTCAACAAAACCATATCATGTGACCCCTCTTTGGATCGTGCTTGTTTTGTTGAAATTTTTCGAAAAATAATATTTTTTCAGCAGCTGTATTTGCATATTACGCGGGCGGATACGGGCGATTCGTTGGGTAAAGGGTTAAACAAGTTCCAGAGGTGAGTTCCAGAGTTTTTAGCTACTTGGATGGTTCTCATAAGAAAAGTCATCAGAATTTTATTTAGAGAGACTAGCTGAAATGTGGTATGGGTGGATAAATTAGATTGGCTTACTACATTCACCAAATCAGTTGTAATCTTTAATTTTTCTTCTAAATTATACTTTCCGATTTTTCTAATTTGAGTACAGAAGTAGATTGTACACTGAGGGAGCCTCCACAGAAACCTGTTTAAAACAGCAGTATTAATAGTTACTACTGCTGTGTCATAATCTTAACCATTCATACTGAATATAAAATTTAAAGTTCAGTGGTATTGGTGGATAAATTAGATTAGCTTACTACATTTACCAAATCAGATGTAATTCTTAATTTTTAGCTTAACTTAACAAAAAGGCAAGATAAGCTATTGCCGTCACATGTGCAGAAGTCTGTTAGTCTGTGAGTCTGTTCACATTTTCCTTTAGCACAGGCTACACCCCGTAGTGCTTGTCTGATCGTCTCGAAATTTCATATGCAGGTTTGGGGTCATGACTAGATGTGAATGTCCCCTTTTGGTCGCGATCGGTCCTCCATGATGGCTGCCCATGCCCAAAACCCGGAAACCTTTAGCACAGTCTACAGGTCGTATTTATGAAAGGATTTCATTTTGTAACTTGGTAGGATGCCTCTGTATAATATCTAGATGAGAACATCCCCCTTTGGTCATGATCTGTTAACCGTGTCGGCTGTCCAAGCCCGAAACCCAAAAACTTTTAGCACAGTCTGCAGCTCATATTTAATATGGAGGAATTTCATTGTAACTTGGTAAGATGACTCCGTATTATGTCTAGATGAGAACTTCCCCATTTGGTCACGCTCTGTCAACCGTGACGACTGCCCGAGCCCAAAACCCGAAAACCTATAGCACAGTCTACAGGTCGTAGTTATGGAGGAATTTCATTGTAACTTGGTAGGTTGACTTCATATAATGTCTAGATGAGAACGTCCCCTTTTGGTTGCAATCATTCAGCCATGATGGCTGCCCAAGCCCAAAACCCGAAAACCTTTATCCCAGTCTATAGGTCGTATTTATGTAGGGATTTCATTGTAACTTGGTAGGTTGGCTCCATATAATGTCTAGATGATACCATCCCCTTTTGGTCGTGATTGGTCAACTGTGACTGTTACAGGGGGCCGAAGCCCAAAAACATTTAGCACAGTCTACAGGTCATATTTATGAAGGGATTTCATTGTAACTTGGTAGGATGACTCCAGATAATGCCCAGATGAGAACATTCCCTTTTGGTTGCGATCATTCAACCATGATGGCTGCCTGAGCCCAAAACCCAAAACACTTTAGCACAGACTACAGGTCATATTTAACTTGGTAGGTTGACACAGTATAATGTCTAGATGAGAACATCCCCTTTTGGTTCCGATCGGTCAACCATAATGGCTAACAGGCCCGAAGCCCAAAAACCTTTAGCACAGTCCAGAGGCCGTATTTATGAAGGGATTTTATTGTAACTTGATCGGATGACTCGTTTTGGAGTAATTTCACTGTAACTTGGTAACTCGTTGACATACATTAACTGTGAGGGCCACATTAACCCACCCCTCAGTTCTTTAGTACAGTCTACATCTCATATTATTTTTATTGAAATCATAGCATACAGGAAACAGAAATTAACATATTCCCAAATATCACAATTCTTGTCTTATTTCATAATCCTTTCATGAACATTATCCTTTTCATCAAACACAACACACAGACAAGTTAAGCTATAGTGTCATTAACTTTCATTCTCCTAAATTATACTTTCAGATTTTTCTAATTTGAGTACAGATGTAGACTGTATGCTGAGGAAGCCTCCACAGAAGCCTGTTGCTGAAGGCAGTATTAATGGTTAGTACTGTTGTGTCGTAATCTTAACTATACCTATTGAAAATAGAACTGGTGATTTGATACTGTAGACTTGAGATGAACTCACATTGAGGCCAACTTCAGAAAACTTTCGAGTTTTCAGCTCTTCAGTCTCATACCTAGCACAATGCCTGGTGACATTCTTGTTTGAAATAGGTCATATAAAATTAAACTGAAGCAGATGAATCTTAACAGATACTCCATTTCCTAAGATTATTTATTTTAAAGCTGGGACCATAGACCAGTAAAACCAGACATGTTAACTCTCCCGGAATGCCCGGGATTCTCCCGGAATTAGCTATCCCCTCCCGCCCTCCCGCCCGGGAGTCAATTTGGACCAAAAATCTCCCGGAAAGTCGACATACCAGACAAAAACTGAATCCACCAGCTTTTGTTTACAAATACAAAAGCATGTGCTCTACTCTCAATGGCAAGGTCATTAAGTTTGTGTGAAATGTCACCACTTACGTAAGAACTGATGACCAATTCTCATTTCTGTCAATGGCCGTGTTGTGATTATTGCAACACGTTTGGCGGATTAAATGAATTTGAGATGCAGGATAATTGCTGAAATTGATTATATATTAAAGGCACACCTTTGCTTGTATACAGGTAGCAGTCAAATCGAAAAATAAATTCCATACGTATAAAATCTTATCCAATCGAAAAATGTGCAAAAATACGCACAAATTTATTGTGCATTTTGGATTTCACTTTCAGATAATTATAGCCAATTTTGGAGACAAACGGCTCAAACATATGAGTTGCTGTAATTTTCAATATATTGGGAAAAATTTCCGATTCGCAATTTTATAAAGCAGGCTGTGAAAAAAATTATGTTTTTGGTGAAAAAAATCTCTAAAAAGTTGGTAATTTACGGCACTTGCACGTTTTTTCATTCGCAGTGATAAATGGACAACAAAATATCCCCGAGATGTTTCGTCCTGGGCTGGCTGTGGCATAATTTTCACGTTTCACTGAAAAATGATCACCCCATTCCAAATCCCCTTCGTAAATGACCAACTACTTCCAGTGAGTAACCGGTGTGGTTAGGTGGGGCGCTGGGCTTTGGAAGATCGAATTACCACAACAACCGGGCTCTGGGGTGTGCCTAAACACCACAGATCGTCGCAGGTTACCGCAGGTCGCCGCAAGTACCCATAATTACCCAAATGGATCCAAAACTTTCAACACAGCACCATAACTGATATAGTGCTGAAAAGGTCGAAAATATCTCCAAACATTTTGTACATAAAACCATTGAAATATGGATGTCATTGGAACAAGCTCAGATATTGGCACATGACCACATCCATATTTCTGATTTCTGTTTTTCTCTATATTTCTATGGTTTGGGGCTTTTGAAAGCACAAATTGTTCAAATAAAACACATTAGGGTGGAATGTTTAATGTATGTGTGTGTGTGTGTGTGGGGGGGGAGGGGGGGGGGGGGGGTAACATGGAAATTATTGATGTGCTGCCCATGTGCAAAAATCTGACATGCATCCGAGTCTCACTGGGAGCTCATCAAAATCTCACTGACAGTCACCTCCAGAGGTTAACAGGTCTGGGTCACTCACCACCAGTTAGTAGAACGTTGACGTATGTTTCTTTGATGTATTGTTGTTGGGCTGTTTCCTGTTATGTGTGTGTGTGTGGGGGGGGGGGGGTATTTGGTATTAATTTATATTTAAAATTGATCGATCCACACGTGGTTTCTACGCGCAAAAAAAAATCTCCCTGAAAATCATGTCATCTCCCTGAAAATTTTCTTCAATCTCCCTGAAAAAAATTTTGGGAGGTTAACATGTCTGAGTAAAACATTAAACCTTTTCCAGTATGTATCAAATGTCCATGGGTAGAATCACACAATAAATATAGACACTATGGCAGATAACTGTAAGTCAACACTAAAATTATTCCAAATTCGGAATAAAAAGTATCCGTGACCTGAAAACAGAACAAATAATTATTTTCAACTTTTATTATCAGAAACCAGCTGCTGAATTCTTGCCTTATAATAAAACTGAAGCTAAGAATTTAAAGGTGCCAGAAGCATCCAATGGCAACAGGAGCATGGATATCAAAAAAGGCACTCGACTCTGGGTATGAATTAAGACCAGGTGTTTAAAACATATCATAAAATTTAATGTGGCACTCAATAGTATTGACCGTGTATATATCGTCCCTTGAGAGGAACAAGGTGCCATCTGCAATAGATTGTAGATGGTACCTTGTCCCAGTCAAAGAAAGATATGAAGCTTCAGAAATCTCCCTGCTTATTGTATAATCATTATAGGTGATACACCCCCGGCCCCCATTGGCATTGAAACACATAGAGTATGCTGGAAAGAAATACTCGAAAAGTTTCTCAGTAACAGTTCTCAGAATGTAAAATCTTTTCCACTCCTGCATTTCTGGTGCTGCCCCTTTTCCCCTTCATAACAACTTTGTAATTGTTTTATTGTATTATTACTTTATAGAGAAAAGGTTTTCTTTTGATTTCAATGAACTCAACAATAGCAATATGCAAGCCTTGTCAGAAAATTGATGATGTGAAGTCAATTCAACATTATATAATCGATATTGTCTATTTGGGCACTTGACCATTTTATGCTGAAACTTAACTCGTAGAGTGAGCATCATTATAATATTAATACCGATAGTAAGTCTCTTGAAGTTCCATAAAAGAATTCTAGAATGTTTTATTTATTATTTATACTTTCAGACTTTTCTAATTTAAGTAAAAATTGTACACTGTGGGAATCTCGACAGAAGCCTGTTGTCAAAGTGAGATTTAATGGTTAGTAGTGTTGTGTCATAATCTTAACTATACTGAATATGAAACTGCCATTATGTTGCCATAGGCATGAGATCAATCCTATCAAGACCCACTAAGGAAAACTTCCAAGTTTTCAGTTGTACAATCTTGGACCTAGCACATTGCCTTATTGAATTCCTGTTTGAAATATGTGGTATAAAATTAAACTCAAGCTGTTGTATCCATCTTCCATTACCTGAAGTTCCTGTGTTTAAAGCTGGGACCATTGATGAATATAACAGTAATCTGTGCCAGCATGCATCAGACATCCTGGCAAACAATCCATAGGTAAAATCTTACAAGAAATACAGGTGCTATCGTAGATAATTACAAATCAACACAAAAATGATTCTAAACTCACTTAATTCCAACCTTTTTCAGGGTTACCATTAGTTCAGTTGGTATGATGATCAAACATTTATGATTAGGCAATTTGGTGCCATAGCTTTGAGGCTGACTAGGGTTGTGGCTGTGTTCAGAAAACTTTTGAGCTTTCAGTTGTACTATCTTGGACCTATCACAATGCTTGGTAGAATTCCTGCTTAAAATAAACAATATAGATATTCTGAATATAAAACTGTATATTTGTTTTCATATAATAGGGAATTTGTCAAGAGGTTGATGGTTGGAGGCCCATATTTGGGCTTTTTCTAAAGTGCAGGTCCTCCAACTTGAAGACTCCATATTCTGTGGATATGCTTCATATTGTTTTCGGACTGGAATAATTTAAATTAACTTTAGTAAGTATCAATTTCAAATAATAGTTAGTTTTTGAAGTGGTTGACTGTTAGAAGATCATATTTGGACTGTCTTGCAAAGTGCAAATCCTCCAACTTAAAAGCTCCATATTCTGTGCATAAGCTTCGTATCATAGCTAGGAGTTTACCTTATGTAAATCAATATTGTCAAAATAAGCATTTGGCCATTTATTTTAAAACTTACTCATATAGTATTAATTATAATACTAATACTGGTAATAAATCTATTAAATGAGTTCTAGAGGTGTGTTCCCGAATTTTTAGCTACTTGGATGGTTTTCAAAAGAAAAGTCATCAAAATTTTATCTAGAGACAGTAGTTGAAATATGGTATGGGTGGATAAAGTAGATTAGCTTACCTCATTTACCAAATCAGATGTAATCTTTAATTTTTCTCCTAAATTATACTTTCAGACTTTTCTAATTTGAGTCCAGATAAAGACTGTATACTGAAGGAGCCTCAACAGAAGTCTGTTGCTGAAGGCTGTAGTAGTGGTTAGTAGTGTTGTGTCATAATCATAACTATACATATTCTTTCAGTTTCAATGCATTCAACAATAGCAATGCACAAGCCCTGCCAGAAAATTGTGAACTCGATTCAATGTTTCATAAATCAAGTGCATCAAATGCCCTGGCAAACAATCCATGAGTAATATACAGGCACTATTGTAGATTATTATGAATAAACAAAAACATAAGTCCAAATTCATTGATATTTTTATACTGTACCAATGACCCAGACTTAGCTGGTGCTAACTCCTTAAAATCTAGGGCCAAACACAAATTTTGCCCTCCAATCCTCAAAATTGGCATCAAATCCGAATTTTTAATGTCCTATGTGGTCCTCCATACCTTTTGTCCACTGCGCATGTGCAGTGTCAAGGAGGTCTCGAAATTGGCGCCAATTGTCATTCTTTGTTTGGCCCTAAATTTAGTAACACCTCACTGATATTTGTGCTGTAAATCTCTGTTTAAATGATGCCAGACACATAATTGTGAAAGAAAAGGTGCATCTAAGGAGGAAATAGAAGGATGAGAGGATATAACAATGGCAGGATATGATCAGGGCTGTAACTCATAATTTTCTTACGAAATTATTTCAAGTTCCCTAATTTCGGGGCATGGCCCTGATGTTGTCATTCTTGCTATGAATTTACCATTGTTTGTTCAGTGTTACCTCTCTCCCTTTCCTTTATTCCCCCCTTGCTATTCTCCCATGCTTTTGGCACAATTTTGGAATTTTTCTTACTAAAATTTCTTGGGAGTTTTGGCTTGGTAACAGAATGATTATTCTGTTTTTCCCCATGTTACGTCCGCACCCATGGGTGATTAGACGTTGTGATCTGCATCTACCATCCGATGTTCTGCAGTTTCTTCTCTGGAGGCCTCTGCTTTGCATCGGATAGTGTTTAAATTGGTGACTGATTTTGGGCCATGTTGTGCCTGGAGTCATGTTTCTGGTTTTTGTACACTTTTGTTTACGTTGACAACGGTTACTTCTGATAGTGATTACTTGTCTTCTGTTTTGTTCTGCTCATACAGATACATTAATATTGTCCGTAAGTGTTGAATAATTTTTAAAAATGTTTTAAAATATTTTGTCCACACTTAGGCTTTTTTGGGATCCATTTGGGCTCATTGTTCCCATTGGGAACTTGGGCTCTTCTGAAAATTTGTCCAAAATTTTTTTTTTTTTTTAAATTATTTTTCCGAAATGTTATAATGGATTATATTATATTATGTATCTTTGTTTCAAGGGTTAGTACTATGACTGTTTATATTTTTTTTTGATGAAAGAATATTGTCCAAATTGTAATACGAGGACTTCCTCTGATTCTCATGTTTATTGTGTTTCTTGTAGTCAATGTACTCGCACTAATTCTTGCTCAGTGTGTGCCAATTGGAATGACAAACGTTGGATCTGTGTGTCATGGTATATTGTTAGTGGTGAGGGGTCCATGCCGGTCCTCTCTCCGCAAGGTCACTCTAGTTTATCAGTCTCATTTTCAGAGGAACAAGAACAGGGTGATGTTTCCGTGATGTCTTCAACAAGTGTGTCTCCGTCGTTGCAGTCTAATGAAGAGCTAGCGGCAAAAGTGCTCATGGAAATACAACAATTGCCTAAAAGGTCCCTAGTAGGATCGACGGCGTTGTTGTCTGCTAGCTTGCCCGGTGTAGCGACCATTCATCGAATGGCTTGGCAACCGGGTTCGTCCGTTGCGGTCCAGGGAAGCAGTTTGGGTGATACGAGCACTTTAAACATTGAACGTGCACACCCAGCGATGACGGATCCGAGGATAGTACGGAGGAAGCCTGTCAGTCCGATAGCTAGCTCGTCCAGGTCCACCAGGACCGCGAGCAAGAGAGCCCCTCTCTCTTACAGCAACATCTGGGACCAGATGTTGTACATGACGCTAGTCAGTCGGAGCATACGTCCACTCCACCTGCTCGGGACACTCCGTTACATAGACAGTCCGCAGCGACTAGTCTATCGGCTTCCTCATCCTCACATCAGCACACACGACCGCACCTTGGCTACGTGACCGACAGATTCCTCGGCGACCAGGTTACTCCATCCAGGGATACGAGGCCTTTACATTCGGGATGTGCGCATAAAAGAAATATGCGGGATTCTACGTCCCAGGAGCTTCCAGCGGCTAAATCATGTAAGACCGCTGCTCCACAGGCCTCCGTAATGGACTGGCTTTCGCAGATAGCTAATCTTATCCCAGCAGCTGTCAGAAACCTTTTCCGATCAGGAATTGCTGGAGGAAGCTGGGTCGGTTCAGTCCGCTGCAGAGTCAGCAAGGGACGACCGAGATTGTCAAGTGGTCCATCCGGATGGAGAAAGGGGTTCAGAGGAATTGGACTTTTCCCTTTCAGAGCAACATAAGGTAACCGTAGAGTTCATCCGGCAATACCTTCCTGATGTTGTTCCTCCGGACCAAAATGCTGCGGTGCCGGATAAGAGACTGATAGCGTCACTGGACACAGATTTTTTCAGCTGGATTAGGGACACCGTCCCTGAGTTTCTGACCCAGTCCAGGAATGTCTCACGGACATTTGAACTTTTGAATGACGCTATATTCAAACTTGCCTCCAAGACGAGCAAGTCCGGTTTCTTATCGGCCAATGCCATACAGCTGCCTTTCATCAATTCAAAGAATAAATTTGAAACGGCAGGACAGGGCATTCCGAGAATTCCTCTGTGTCTAGACGACCAAGCCGAAGACCTAGAATTGTCTTTGCCGTCGTCTATGTCTGTTCCAACCACGACGTTGGAAACAACTATCTCATCTAACAGGATCAGCTTAGACGCATTATCATACGCAGATCACCTTATCAGAGCGTTATCATTACGTCTCGAAGGAAAAGAATTCCAGGATGTTCAAACATCCTTAAGAGTTCTTTCGAGGGCCATAGCATACTCTACGTATAACTCCGCCCTTACAGTGGCGACAGATTAACGCTTCAGAACGATGTTCAGAATCTGCTTCAACTGCTCCAACATCTCGGTTTTATAATAAACGAGAAAAAGTCGGATCTGGTGCCGTCCAAGTCATTCACCCACCTGGGAATGAGCTTCGAGACGCACAACAATCTTGTTCATCTGCCGTTAACCAGAGCGAAATTAATCAGTTGTTACGCTCGCTTTTGTCTTCACTCCGACAAAGTTAAAGCAAGAGAATTCATGCGACTGATAGGTTTGTGCAGAGCCGCCGCGGTTCTTATTCCGATGGGGTGGCTATGTACTCGGCCACTCAAAATATTTCTGACTCGGAATTGGAGTGTCAAGATTCATTCACTCGGTACGAACATCGTCATGTCAAATCAAGTCAAACAAGAGATTCAGACTTGGGCAGATATTCAGTGGTTAACTCAGGCAGTTCCACTGCAATTGCCGGATCCGAGTTTTACAATTATGATGGATGCCAGTCAAACAGGTTGGGGCGCAACCTTGAGCCCAACGGATTCGAAGTGCCAGGGTCTTTGGGATCCGCAGTTCCTAAACAAACACATAAACATCAAAGAATTGATGTCAGTTTGGCTTGCGCTACGTCATTGGATGAATATAATTCAGAATGCACACATGCAAATTCTGTCCGACAATTCGACGGTGGTAGCGTATATTCGGAACCAGGGAGGCACTCATTCAATTCCGTTATTCAGTCTAACGGAAAGAATCCTTCTGTTTGTTCTAGAACATCAAGTTCTCCTATCGGTCCGTCATATTCCCGGTCGTCTGAACGTTTTGGCAGACTCCCTTTCACGGAAGGGTTGCATGTTACCGTCAGAATGGACTCTCAGCAAACGAGTATTCAATCAGATTTGCTACCAATGGTACCGTCCAATGATAGACTTATTTGCGACGCATCTCAACAATCAGTTGCTTGCAGACGTATGTGTCGCCGTGTCCAGATCCTCGAGCATTTGCAGTAGATGCTCTCTTGATCTCTTGGGACAGAATTATAGGATACGCGTATCCTCCAGCGCCATTGATTCAGCAGATACTGCTCAAGATAAAGCAATCGCACTGCAAAATTCTGTTGGTAGCATCTCTGTCACCCCAGAGACCGTGGATAAATCTACTCAGGTGTCTGCTGTGGGACATGCTGCGGAAGCTTCCTCCACGAGAGGATCTTCTTTCGCAGGGGAACTCGCGCACACTGTATCACAACCCGCAAGGTCTCAACCTTCACGTATTTCCGTTGTGTGGTCCTTCTTGCACGGCAAGCAATTTACAGGATGAGCAGTGGACGCAATTTCTAACTGTAGGAGGACCTCCTCTTCGCTAAATTATGCTGCTAAGTGGAAGGTTTTCTATAGGTGGTGTAGGCATCATTCTGTTGATATTTTTGATCCCTCCATTCCAAACATTGCTAATTTTCTAGTCTACCTGTTTGATGAGATCAAACTGCAGCCTATTACCATTAAGGGTTATAGGTCTATGCTATCTGATACCTATGCACATCATCATAGTTTACAGATTGGACCTAATGTCTCTTTATCTAAGTTAGTAAAAAACTTTACGATAAATAGACCTAGAACCCTTAGATTAATTCCTAAGTGGAATTTAGCTTGGGTTCTTCTTAAGCTAAAAGAAGCGCCATTTGAGCCTCTTGACACGGTGGACTTCAAATTCTTATCTTATAAGACAGCTTTCCTCTTAGCCTTCTCTTCGGCTAGAAGAGTTAGTGAGCTTCATGCACTATCTGTTGATGATTCTCACTATCGTAATGTAGGTAATACTATTACCTTGACCACTAATGTTGGATTTTTGGCTAAGAATCAGGCTCCTAATAAGTAACCGGAACCTATTGTAATTAAGGCTGTTCCGTCTTCAGACGGGCATAGGCCTTTACTCTGTCCTGTTAGAGCAATGCGTATTTACAAACGTAGATCTGAGTTTATCAGAAAGGGACGTAAACGTTTCTTTCTGTCTCTGCTACCTAATAGAAGGGACATTACGGTCCATTCTATTGCAAGGTGGATTCAATTAACTATCTAGTTTAAACTATTTATTCAATAAGTATGCAATATGTTACAATATTAAACACCAATAAAAGTGGCAATATATATAGAGAACACGAAGAATATAACATATACTAACAAAAAAACCCCATATTATTATGTAATGGGGGATCTGACAGAAAGCTAGGAGCTTAATTAACTATCTGTACTGCTTATGATAAATTATCTACTACTCAGCAGTCTGTGCTAAAGATTTCGGCGCATGAAGTAAGAGCGCTATCTACATCTTGGGCTTATGTTAATAGTGTTGCTATTACTGATTTTGATGAAGGCTGCATATTTGTCTCTGTCTTCCATCGTATCTGTTGCTCAGAATGTCGTCCACTAAACAGTTGCAACTGTAGTTATGCAGGTTTTCTGTTCCGGCAGCGACTCTGTCCTGCTGTCCTCTTCGCTCTGGGGTATTTGACCCAGGGCAAGGGGAAGGGGGGGGGGGGGGGGGGGGGTGGGGGGTGGGATGGTGTTCCCTTAGGTCACCTGCCTTATAGTGAAAAGCAAGGGAATATCTCCTCTGGAGTCAGTAATTCCAAATCAGTACCGGGATGGTTTTAAAGTGTAAAGCTAATGTTTAACTCATTCGTGTAATTTTTTTAAAGTGTAGCTCGATGTGAAGCAATTGTATATGTCACGTGTCATACGGGCGTTAATATACAATGCTCGGACACTTTTAATGAGTATAAAGAGTCTCATATCTCTGGACTTCCTTTATTTATTGGCTTTCCTTTTAAAAAGAATTAGTATAACATGTTGTGGAAGTCGAGAGTGAACCTCGATTCGTCGGAAAATATGATGTTGCTCCACCAACCATTGTCCCAGAACTGTCATGCTCCACACCAATTATGCCTTGCTGCGATGTGACGCTCAGTCAAACATGGAATTAATCGAGGTCATCGAGCGTGCAAATTCCATTTCGCATAGTATGACCACTGACTTGCACATCTGTCGCTCGATGCAGCTGCTGTCCAATTTCTGAGGCACTTTGATGGCAGTTGTGGTTTGGATGAAACGATCCTGGTTAGCAGTTGTCGCCCTTGAATGACCTGACCGACGTCTGTCATCAACATTGCCTGTCTGACGGTAGCGTGACCACAACCTCCTACTCGCTGATTGAGTAATGTTGAGAATTTGAGCCACTGCAGTCTGTCTGTTGCCAGCTTCCAACATGCCAACGGCATGTAAACATTTGTCACTTGTCAGTCTTCGCATACCTCAAAAGTTATTTTTCGACCAAAATCTATTGATGAACGAGTTTATACCAAGAAAAGAACGATGAGACCTCCGAAAAAGCCTGTTTTTCAAAACGTACCCGACAGACGTTAATGCGACGCTCGTGTAAAAAACCTGCTCAAAGTTTTTGTGGGCCGGTGACCTTCATGATCCACACTAAACTTGGTAACATATTGATGTATTCATTCACGCGTATCCAGTACAATTTTCCAAAAATATCAACATCAATTTGGATATCCCCTACTTTTTTTGAATAGTATATATAAGAAAATGAAACATTTTACATAACATACACCCATGTTTCATTTCGTTTCTTCTTGACTCTAGTGTAATTTTCAATTCGCTTTGTAAGCAGACAGAAGTTTACCTTGAAATTTGCAATGCGTAAAGCAATATGTTGAAAATGACCTGCACAAATTCAAATGACCGGCACTGACTACTTGGGGCGGGACATTTTGACCGACACTAGAAAAAAAATTATTTCAAGCCTTGCTTAAGATTGAATCCTGACTAGGCCTACTGTGGGCAACTTAAGTGTTTTCATTGTACAGTGTTGGACCATGTACAATGCCCAGTGTAATTCTGGCTGGAAATAATAGATATAAAAATAAACTCATGTTGCCACATCCTAACAGATCTGCTATTGATTAAGATTCCTGTGTTTGAATCAAGGACCAATTTAGATCAATATAAGAGTAATCTGTTCCATTACTGTGTATCAAATGTCAAGACAAATAATCCATGGATAAAATCTCACAATAAACAGACGTTATTGTAAACAATTACGATTCAACACAAAACTAATTTCAAATTCTGAAATTGTCAATTCTAGCATCTCGGTGTGAACTAACATACACAGCTCTGATATTTAATTCTCAGAACTGGAGAGCAAATATATGGAAATTCTGAGAAATTTGTTGGTGTTGCCTAATTTCCCAACTTTTTTAGTTTATATCGACTGCGAAAACACATTAAGATAGAGTATTGCATTTCCTAAACACTGAGCTCAATTCATGATAGATATATTATGAACAATCCAGTTGTTATTATTCACCACAGAATTTGCAGTCATGGTGTCTACTTTGTCATTTTGGTCATTGGTGCCATGTTATTTTTTCAACTGCCCAGTATTTAAATTACGTAGACAGATTTGGCTGATACTTTAGGTAAAAGGATAATCTCTGCTGAAAGCTTTATCGAAAACTCCACATGCATATTTGTTGATTAAGAGTGGTTGAAAGTCTGGATATTTTATGGTGATCATAAGAAAACCCACAGAATGGTCATTGATTTTTCAAAACCTCTCATGCCTCTCCAAGAATCAGTGACTGGTACAATGGATCCCACTTTATTTAATATCTCTTAATTGAATAACCCTGTTAACCTATTATAACTAACAAACACGAAACCATTCAACATACCTTCAGTACTAACTTGACTTATTAACTGAATATATGTTATAGAGTAGACTTCTGTTCAGTGAATAAAATATCTTAATATATAAATATGTCAAGTAATTGCCCTGATAATCTCAAAATTCCCCATGTTCATAGACCTGTTTGGCCTCAGTACAACCAATACCAGCATTTGATCTATTATACCTTGTTTGACAGAGATCCATGATCTCTTTCAAACAAGCTAAAATAGAATTAATGCTCAGCTTATCTCTAAAATACATGAAAATGACAATTCATGGTTATTTGAATACTCCTATTAATTGAAGAACTTTCACTGGCACAGTGGCTATTCAGTTGACAGAGTTTGACTGTACTATCTATAGGTCATAAAATTAGAGACCTACCATGTAATATCAGTTGCTGGCATTTTCTTTGGAAAGATATAAAATACAGATAAGTTTCCCACAGTTACCATGTATTTTATTTTGACTTGAAATATGGTTGCTACACAAGGCATGGTGTTTTATTTCATAAAGGTAAACTCTTTAGAGTATAGATATAGCTGCCTTTATGTAAGTGGGTGATGCAATGTCGATAGTTTGTCTGTTTTTATAGACTCACCGTCCGTCGTCCATTGCCTGTTGTCTCTGAACATGGTGTTTGCCCCTTCTCCTCCAAAACTGCTGAACTGACTTCAGTTAAAATTGAGGTGATTGCTCGATCTTACATCACATTCTGTTTTGTTCATGTGAACTTGCCCAGTCCCATAGAGAGGGGGTCGGGGAAAATGCTCCCAAGTTTTAAAGAAAAATATCTTTTCATGAACCAGTGGGTACAATGACTTGATATTTGCTACTGAGCTTCCTTTTAAGGTGTAGTATCACAAGGTTCATGGAGCAATATTTGCCTTTGTAATGAGAGAGGCAAGATTTTTGGCCCTGCCCAAAATTTATATTTTATGAACTGATGAGCTGATATGAACCAAATTTGGCATGCAGTATTATTGAGTCATAAGTACTTGATTCATGCAAATAAATTTCCCACATCCCAATCAGAACCCAAGGTGCTGAAAATAGAAATATTTTCAGATGCCCATATTTCCCAAACCACACAGAACAAAGATCTGTTATCTGGTATGAAGCATCCTCAGGACCAGAAGAATGGAATGGTAACAAAAATTGCCAGTGATTCTGTTATAGTGTACTGTAGAAGAAATCTCGAAAAAGGCTGAGTCAGCATATTTAAAAGAATTAAGAAATATCTTCTCCCGAACTACTAATCAGAATCTTTGATATTTGGTATACAGCCTCGGGGGAGGGGGGATATACCACTTTGTTAAAATGAAGCTCCTCGGTTTACATTTGGGCTCCATAGAGGAACGAGAATTTTAACTAGGTGCAGTATGAGACATGCTCTTTGAAGAATCTAATACAGAACCACCAGTCAGAATCTTTTAATATCTGATTACAACATCGGTACAGGGGTCAGATTCAAGTTTGTTCAAATCAAGTCCCCCAGTTAATATTTGGGCTTCCCCGAAATTTTCACTCAGTGCAATTTGAGGAATAATCTTTAAAAATCTTCTTCTGCAGATCCACCAATCTGAATCTTTTGATATTTGGTATACAGCATCCTTGTGGGGGGGGGGGGGGGGGGGGGGGGGCTGTGGGTGGGAGGGTCAGATTAAAGTTTGTTCAAATCAAGTCCCTCAGTTAGTTTTTGAGCTCCCTTTTGGGGCCCAAATTTTAACTTGGTTCAGTATGAGAAATATTGTTTAATAATCTTCTATCGAACCCCAACCAGAATCTTTTGAAATCTGGTATACACCATCCTTAGGGGATACAAGTTTTAAAAATCAAATCCCTGGGTTAATATTTGGGCTCTTGATCTTAATCCACTATGAGGAATAATCTTCGAAAATCTGCTTCTAAAGATCCAATTGTCAGAGTACAGGAGCTGGGGGAGGGGGGGGGGGGCTTCAAGTTTGTTGAAGTTAAGTCATTAGGTTGATATTTGGGTTCCCCATTTTCCGTTGCTGGAAATGTGGGCTTTATTTGTGTGGTAGCATCTCAGTATCATCTTACTGGTCAACAGAGTTTTGAATAGTTACATGATTTCATTCCTCTGTACTGTTTACTAGCCATGGATGTTAATTAAATCCTTCCTTAAACAACATTGTCAGTTGGTTGCCTTAGGCCCCATGGGGCATTTTGTAACTTTAAGACATCTAACACATTTCCCAGTTTGTTTTTATCTGAGCTAAAGTTACAGGTGAGCAGAAGTAATCACTCTTTCATCTATCATCCTTTGTGAATTCAAATGGCTATTTCTGAAAGACCACTGGGTTAATTCTTACAAAACTTGGTCTATATGTTCTTTATAAAGAAACACACAAGTTTGTTCATTACATGTTTCCAGGCCTCGACATTAGGTGCAAACGTTTGTACCGTTCGCCTATCGGTTATGCAAAAAAATAAATGGGCGAACGGAACTTCGGTTAACCAGGATAAATTTTCATTTGCAATAGCAGTAACAGACATTGCTGTGCATGCTTGATAAATTTGGTCTGCCTTATTAAACACAGACTATATATTTCCCAACCTAATTATGGCGATCGCAACATATATATCCAATGTTTGGTAAGAATATTTTAACTTTAAAACCCATAAAATTTTGCTTTTAATGACGGTATTTTTTGTTCAGTTTTGCATTGCTGTTTGCAAGAAAGATCACCCAGGTGCAATCCAATCACCGAAACTTTGTTCGCATGATGTGATTCAATGTTTTTTCTGATATATCATGCACTCATCAAACATTCCAATTCAAAAATGGTAAAACTACAGATAAACAGCGTAACAATACACCAGTTATCACTATTCGTCACATGATAAATTTAACAACCATTTTACAAGTGTTTTCAAATCAGTTGACAAAACTCCACTGGTGTTTTCTACAGTGTCGGCACCTCTAAATTAGCTCCCATTGATGAGCACCAGTCATTCTTCATAATCATCTTGAACAACCTTTTTCATTTGGGTGGATCGATTTGAAAATTGCCTAGTGGAAGTCGAATCATTAACTGCAAGTCCATGTGTCGATCACTCACTGATGTATTTACTTTTCATTGCCAGCCCACAGAACCAGGGAACTCTAGCTTTCTATGTATTTAGTAATGTTAGTTGTTGCACTCACCAGATGACTACTTACCTATTTTCATCCTTGTAATTACCAGTACCTGTGACTAAAATAGTTCTTATTCTGAAACTGAAAAGTAGGAGTGTGTGCTTAGATGCAGATGGGGCTACTTGGTAACTCGCATTTGCGAAGTTTGTGCTGGGATTATGCTAGAATATGAGCTCAAACACAAGTGACAGTAAGTGCAGTGTGTGATTGGGTGGGTTGGATGGGAGGGACTTTAAGTTGAAATTGGGTAAAAGTTGTCTTTTCGCCAACACAAGAAAAGGGACCCATGTCACAGCATGCACTAGGTGTGTGGATGCCTGGAAGCTTTAAATAATATTAGACTGATACATTTGAAGATTTGCAGCTACATGTCGCATACCCCCACCAAAACTGCTCCTTAAAAACAAAATATACCCTTCTGTACATCATACCTACATGGGAATTGAACAGTGTAACACAAGATCTGGTTGCAGGTACATCAGCTTTTACTGTCAAAACAATATCGGTGATAAATAACATACAGAGTATATTCAGCTATTATCATTGTTCAACACAATTCCAGTGAATTGATTGCATAGAAAAATTGGTTAACTAAAAGGTTAGCCAAAATTTTTTGGGCAACCGATCAAAAGGTTAATGAGTGTGGTATGGGACAACCTGTTGGTGGTTATACAAAATCTTGAATTGTCGAGGCCTGTGTAGCACTGCCCATTTTGGATCCACAAGAGGAAAAAAAGTATGGACGTCGTTAGCAACTTATATGGATGTAGTTTGGAGGGTGTATACTGGAATCAACTTGTCTGTGTGTCCATTCATCAATCTGTCCGTCAACCTCTCTCTAGCCACAGTTTTGTCTGGAGCTTTTTTTTGGTGCATCTGCGATGTTGAGATCGATCAGCTAGGTCATTGCAGAGTTAGTGCTCTTCTTAACTTAAAATTTGTCCTCTATGCACACAACTGTTTCCACTCTCGCATTCCTTCATTTTCCCTTCAAAACGGGACATATAAAATTGGTCATGGTGTCCCTCCATTCACCTTTCCATCCGTGGCCACATTTAACTTTACTTGTAATGGATGGAGCTGAAGTGCATTAAATTTGGTATGTGGGTTTACAAAATACAGAATGACTTTGATTCCGTCTGCCTGTTTGCACTAGAGTTATGACCTTTTGTTATGAAAATTCAGCTTTTTTTATTTCTGGACAATAACTTCAGTTATATTAGACCAAATAAAAAAAAAATTGGTGTGTTGGTTTATTACAAAAAAATAATAAGTTCGATTTTGGGTCCTGTCTGCCCATTTTACTAGAGTTTGTTGTTGAAAATTTATTCCCTTAATAGCATAGCTTATGACTTCTCATTAGAATGGACTCATCAAGCCACGAGATATCACTGTAAAAATTAAGTAACATATGTACCACCATTAGATGGTGTGTCGCAAATAAAATTCACAACTGGCCCAATAAGGTCAAGGTCACAGGTAGAGGTCAGCACCTGGAATCAGCATGCACATCAACTTTTAATTGTCTGGGGCATAACTTTTTAGTAGAAGGAGATATCACAATGAAACTTAGACAACATATGTATCACTATTAGATGGTGTGTCGTGTAAAAAAAATCATGACTGGACAACTAAGGTCAAGGTTACAGATAGAGGTCATCACATAGAATCAGTATGAACATCAACTTTTTCGTGTCCTGGACATACCATTTTAGTACAAAGTTACACAACCAACATTTCCTACCAGCTCACTGAGGTCAAGGTCACATATAAAGGTCAGCACATGGAATCAGCATGCACATCAACTTTTTTTTCGTGTCTGTGGCGTAACCTTTTAGTGGAAGGCGATATTACAATAAAACTTAAAAAGCAATATACGTATCACCACCAGATGATGAGTCACAAAATTCATGAATTTGAACTGGCAAATTTTTATTACCAATTTAAATTTAAAAGCAGAAAAAATGTATTTTCAATTCGATGTTTGCAGCAATTTTCATCAATGTCTGCAACTCTGCATGTTCGAACTTGGAATCAATGGGCACCCTAATAGTAAGAACAGTAATAATTTAAAGTAGACTATATAGACTTCACCTATTCTGCATCCTATTGTCCATTTCAAACGGGTGGTGGGACTCCAGTCTTTGAAGTTCCATCATTATGGAAACATTCAATTAACTCTTTACTGCCTGTATAGATTCTGTCAGGTTACTCATGTATCACATTCACATATAATAACTATGAGTATTGGAACCGTCGGTTCTGAAGGATGGGAGTCTGTACCGATTAAAAGGACGAGAACTGCCGGTATCGGTTCCAGTACCAATTGCAAACCATGCTGCTAAGTCAATGTGTTAATGTACCTCATTATGAAGAAGCAAAAAATAAGTAGAATTCTCCAGGAATTTAAGGACACATTAGAATCTACATGTATATTTAGCAGGAAACCAAGTTGATTCTTATTGTTTTCCTTGTGAGAATCAAATGTATATTTAGTGGGAATACAAGTTGATTCTCATTGTTTTCCTTTTGAGAATCATTTCTCGCATGAATTTTAAGCCCTGGTTGGAGGTTATATGTTGAAGGTTAAAATGAAAAGTTTGATGCAAAACCAAAAAAGGAACTTACTGCCATCAGAGGCTACATGTTGAATGTTAAAATAGAAAATCAGAAGTAAAACCAAATAAGCAACCTACTTCCATTCTATAACATTGTCAACCCAGTTTATTTGACACTGTGACTGTGAGTATACGAGTGTGACCATGCACCAAAATTTAATGACAGTTTTGTAGCTCAGTGTGACTGAAAAACAGTCCTGGAAGCAGGGTATGTATATGGAGTTGGAAATTTTTCTTGCAGATAACATGTATTCTTTTGTGAAAAGTGATTTGCCCTGCGTCTTATCCTTCAACCTAGGACCAATGGAATTGAGAGTAGGGGTGGGCGGTTTTTGGTGTACTGATTATGGTAGGTGCGATTTCAATACCGATTTTGCAAATTGAATCATAATTGGTATATCAGAAAGTCTACTTTACCGCAGTATCGCTGGTAATGGTATAAAATGAAAGTGTCATTGACACTGTAGCTTAACTTGTGTGTTGTGTTTGATGAAAAGGATAATGTTCAATGTTTATGAAATAAGACAAGAATTGTGATAATTGGGAATATGTTCATTTCTGTTCCCTGTATGTTATGTTTTTGAGAAAAATAATATGAGGTGTACACTGTACTAAAGAACTGAGGGGTGGGTTAATATGACCTCACAGTTAATGTATGTGGCCCTCACAGTTAACGTATATCAACGAAAGTTACCAAGTTACAGTGAAATTATTCCAAAACGAGTCATCCTATCAAGTTACATTGAAATCCCTTCATAAATATGGCCTGTAGACTGTGCTAAAGGTTTTCGGGCTTCGGGCCCCTGTAGCCATCAGTTTCCCAATTGCGTCCAAAGGGGACGTTCTCATCTAGACATTATATGAAGTCAACCTACCAAGTTACAATAAAACCCCTACATAAATATGACCTGTAGACTGTGCTAAAGGTTTTTGGGCTTTGGGCTCTGGCAGCCATCATAGTTGAATGATCGCAACCAAAAGGGGACATTCTCATCTGGGCATCATCTGGAGTGATCCTACGAAGTTGCAATTAAATCCCTTCATAAATATGACCTGTGTAGACTGTGCTCAAGGTTTTCAGGCTTCGGGCCCCTGAAGCCGTCACAGTTGACCAATCATGACCAAAAGGGGATGTCATCATCTAGGCATTATTTGGAGTCAAACTAACAGGTTACAATGAAATCCTTCCATAAATATGACCTATAGACTATGCTAAACGTTTTGGGGTATTGGGCTCGGGCAGCCATCAAGGCTGAATGATTGCGACCAAAAGGGGACGTTCTCATCTAGACATTATTTGGAGTCATCCTACCAAGGTACAATGAAATCCCTTCTTAAATATCACCTGTAGACTGTGCTAAAGGTTTTCGGGCTTCAGGCCCCTGTAGCCATCACAGTTGCCTAATGGTGTCCAAAAGGGGCTGTTCTCATCTAGACATTATATGAAGTCAACCTACCAAGTTACAATGAAATCCCTTCATAAATATGAACTGAAAACTGTGCTAAACGTTTTTGGGCTCGGGCAGCCATCATGGTTGAATGATCGCAACCAAAAGGGGACAAAGAGTGATCCTACGAAGTTACAATGAAATCCCTTCATAAATATGACCTGCAGAGTGTGCTAAGATTTTCGGGCTTCGGGCACCTGTAGCCATCACAGTTGACCAATCACGACCAAAAGGGGATGTCATCATCTAGGCATTATATGGAGTCAACCAAACAAGTTACAATGAAATCCTTCCATAAATACGACCTATAGACTATGCTAAAGGTTTTTGGGCTCGGGCAGCCATCAAGGCTGAATGATTGTGACCAAAAGGGGACGTTCTCATCTAGACATTATTTGGAGTCATCCTACCAAGCTACAATGAAATCCCTTCATAATTATGACCTGTAGACTGTTCTAAAGGTTTTTGGGCTTTGGGCCCCTGTAGCTGTCACAGTTGCCCAATCGTGTCCAAAAGGGGACGTTCTCATCTAGACATTATATGAAGTCAAACCTACCAAGTTACAATGAAATCCCTTCATAAATATGACCTGTAGACTGTGCTAAAGGTATTCGGGCTCGGGCAGCCATAATGGTTGAATGATCGCAATCAAAAGGGGACATTCTCATCTGGGCATCATCTGGAGTGATTCTACGAAGTTACAATGAAATCCCTTCATAAATATGACCTGCAGGCTGTGCTAAGATTTTCGGGCTTCGGGCACCTGTAGCCATCACAGTTGACCAATCACGACCAAAAGAGGATGTCATCATCTTGGCATTATATGAAGTCAACCTAACAAGTTACAATGAAATCCTTCCATAAATACGACCTATAGACTATGCTAAAGGTCTTTGGGCTTGGGCAGCCATAAAGGCTGAATGATGGCGACCAAAAGGGGATGTTCTTATCTAGACATTATTTGGAGTCATCCTACCAAGCTACAATGAAATCCCTTCATAATTATGACCTGCAGACTGTTCTAAAGGTTTTCGGGCTTCGGGCCCCTGTAGCCGTCACAGTTGTCTAATCGTGTCCAAAAGGGGACGTTCTCATCTAGACATAATATGAAGTCAACCTACCAAGTTACAATGAAATCCCTTCATAAATATGACCTGTAGACTGTGCTAAAGGTTTTTGGGCTCTGGCAGCCATCATGGTTGAATGATCGCAACCAAAGGGGACAATCTCATTTGGGCATCATCTGGAGTGATCCTACGAAGTTACACTGAAATCCCTTTATAAATATGACCTGTAGACTGTGCTCAAGGTTTTTGGGCTTCGGGCACCTGTAGCCATCACAGTTGACCAATCTCGACCAAAAGGGGATGTCCTCATCTAGGCATTATATGGAGTCAACCTAACAGGTTACAATGAAATCCTTTCATAAATATGACCTTTTGCCTATGCTAAAGGTTTTTGGGCTCGGGCACCCATCAAGGCTGAATGATCGCGATCAAAATGGGACGTTCTCATCTAGACATTATTTGGAGTCATCCTACCGAGTTACAATGAAATCCCTTCATAAATATGACCTGTAGACTGTGCTAAAAGTTTTCGGGCTTTGGGCCCCTGTGGCCGTCACAGTTGCCCAATCAGGACCAAAAGGGGACTTTCTCATCTAGACATTGTATGAAGTCAACCCACCAAGTTACAATGAAATTCTTCAATAAATATGACCTGTAGACTGTGCTAAAGGTTTTCAGGTTTTGGGCTCGGGCAGTCGTCACGGTTGGCAGATCACGCCCAAATGGGGAAATTCTCATCTAGACATCATAAGGAGTCATTCTACCAAGTTGCAATGAAAACCCTCCATATTAAACATGACCTGCAGACTGTGCTAAAAGTTTTTGGGTTTCGGCTTGGACAGCTTTCACAGTTGATAGATCATGCCCAAAAGGGGATGTTCTCATCTAGGCATTATACAGAGGCATCCTATCAAGTTACAATGAAATCATTCATAAATACGACCTGTAGACTGTGCTAATGGTTTTCGGGTTTTGGGCTCGGGCAGCCATACTGGTTGATCGATCGCGACCAAAAGGGGACGTTCTCATCTAGACATGACCCCAAACCTGCATATGAAATTTTGTGACGATCAGACAAGAACTGCGGGGTGTAGCCCGTGCTAAAGGAAAATGTAAACAGACTCACAGACTTCTGCACACGTGATGGCAATAGCTTATCTTGACTATGTCAAGTTAAGCTAAAAAATCAACTTCGAACTTGCCCGTTGCCATCAGTCATCAGTGACACTAACAGAAAATAAGTGAAAATTTTACCACACTGGTGGGATTTATTGTTGGTTTCAATCTGGATCTTTCCTTTTTTCCCCTGGATTGGGTTTACTTCATACATCTTTTCTTTATTGGTTTTCTTTCAAAGTGCTTCATATGATTTGTCCTTATTGTTACCACACGCGCAATTCAGAATTGGAATTTGTTTACCTCGAATTCGAAACAAGATAAACCATGTGTTATTACATACAAACTATGCATTTAGTAACAGACATTTTGACCAATGACATTCCTGCTTTTTAAAACAAGCTATTCTATCTTCAAAGTTGACATGGAATTCCTTGAAGGCTTAAATATGATTGGCTGTTCGAGTTCACGGGTAACAACTGTATTGCAAAAGGGAATCTCCATCTGACGTTACACTTTGTGAACATGTTTTCATGGAAGACCCGGGAGGACCCGTTAAATAAATGAAATTGAAAATGAATATAACATTGAACCGTTGAATATTCATCGCAGAATTAATATTTCTTTTCCAAATATCTTGAAGAATTCACAGATTTTCTGACGGACGTGATTTTTTTCACCCGTAAATGGTGAAATACGGGTGCGAATGGGCACAATCACACCCGTGCCTGTCTCATGTGAAGCACTGTTAAAATGGAAAATTTGGATTCAAAGAGCATATGCACTATTTAACGAAAATAACCAGGTAGATGTTTACTAGAAAATAAATAAAATAATACCCAGTATGAGAAAAGCACATCCTCTGTCATGCAATGTTATGCACTTTTCTGTGACACAATCCAGGGATACACTAATGTTTTATGCATGACCTATTTTATTTCTGCATTCTGATACTAACATACTCAAATAAACACATTGTTAATGTTTTATACTGCAACCACTGTTGAAAGTTAAATGAACCATCATTTTGAGAATTTCTCTAAATCTTGAACATATCATTTACTTGACTTCTTTTCTGTTTAATAGTAATGTGATGTAACAAATCCATCAGTTGTATTCAGCTGATCATGGGTTCATTTAATAGACTTATCAGGTTCATATTATTACGATGGCACAATGCATTCAGTCCTTTTTAAATTATACTAATAGTCAAAATTAGGTAATAACAACTTTCACAATTTTTTTTCAATTTTCACCAAATGTACAATTCATTTACAACCTAAGGTATAAAATTTTACATCAGATTTTTTTCAGTTTACTCCAGATTAGCAAACTCTTTTGAATAAGTACGTCATCTGTAAATAACATTTATGAAAAGTTCAAAAAAATTTTGGTGAGAATGTTGCATGAATGAAATGTTCTTGCAATTTATGCATCACTGCTATCTAAATATTGTATCTGTCCATGCTGAAATCAAAATCAGATTTGATTTTGAAACACTAGTACAATAGGTCTCATTTAACAAGATTTTGATTAATAGAATATTCTTGCTAATTACAAAAAAATTTGAAACCTCAAACCATTTAGGCCTAAAAAAGTTAAAAGTCTGTTTCTCAGGACATCCTACATGGTCCTTTTGGCTGCCACATGCTCTCTTTTTTAAAAAGGTAAAAATGAAATGGTTTATGTCTAATATTTTACCCAAGTTGATAAAATTGATAAATTAGTCCCTTGAGTGCAGCAAGGCTTTGCAATGCCTTGCAGTTGTAAAGCTTTCTTGCACCCAAGGGACAAAATACACCACCACCCATGCTATTTTGTAGATTATGAGGCCTAATACATAAAACAAACCAAGACCTGAACTTTTCATGGCAAAGAAATAATTAGAAAAATAAAAAATCACCCAGTCACATGGAATATTACCAAAAAAATATGGCCTGAGAAACAAGATCTACTTTGTGGGGCCTTACAGTACATTAGTACAATTTTACCTGCTAATTGAATATAGGTTATCAAGTAAATTACTGTTATCAGAATAAAGTAATCAGATTCTACAGAACTCGGTAATCCTGTTAATTGAATATTCTTCCCAGGTAATGACGCTATTCAGTTAACAGTTTTCCTGTAAGCATTTTTATATTTTGTTGAAAGACACAGAAACACTGAGTTTCCTTTCTCCCAGCTGATACTCAGTTGGAATTCTGGGAGGTGGAACAGTACTTTTTTGTTCACTTGATAAAGAGTTCTGTTTTACTGGTAAAATAGAATACAGTAACTAATGCATGGGTGTAAATATGTTAGTGTCACTATATAATTTATCTATCTGTACTGAACATATAACAAGATGTCATTAGTAAATGCTAGTAAGTGGATCTTGAGGTGAGAGAGGAGAGGTGGTTTAATGTAAGAAGTTCAAAGAAATGAGTTGTTGTACACTCAGCTGTTACGGCCATTATATTGGGTAAAGGGTTAATTTAACAAGGCTGTTGTTACTTGCATTATTTATCATTTTCGGTGTAATGCTTTTCTATATTCAGTTATTTTTTTTCATTTTCAGCTGAAACAGAACGTACATTGTGGATGCCAAATCCAGTCGGCATTGACAGTAAGTACTGTTTAGATCTCTGCCACAGTTATCCATTTATATTGATTGAAAAGTGCAAAACCACGGTATGCATGAAAGTATAAGCCTTTTTCGAAACTGCCATCTTGGCTTTTAATCTATGCAAGGTCGCGAGGTGTAAACAAAGCGATCTCCATGTTTGTCGCGTTGAGTTTTGTGTCAGCCAAGACAACTAGTTTTGTGAAATATCAAGTTTAAATTCGTAGAACCGATGTCATCATTCAAATTAACTGAAGGGACAACCTTAGACAACTTTTTTTTATGGAGGCGAGGACTTGTTTTGAGTGACAACAAGGAAACACTCGTTGCGCACAGTTTATCGACTTGGGGAATCTCCGAAAGTTGTCGGAAACTGTGCCGACGGCCACAGAGTCATGACACAGCGTGCATTCAAACACCATTTAAGTCAACAGGAACTCAATTTGAAATAATGAAAGTTTGCATACAACATTGCCACTGTCTTAAACAAGTGGTAACCTTGGCTAAATGTTTTTTTTTAATTCGCACTGTTGAACGTAATGTGGTCCGAAGTCCTTCACCTACTCTTTTTCTGCTTACAATGTGTTTTCTCGAAATGTTTACACCTCGCAACCCGTGACCTGGCATAGATTAAAAGCCAAAATGGCAGTTTCGAAAAAGGCTTGTTATGATAAAACATTCAAATTTCAACCAAAACAACGTAGATGTTTTTGTTGGAAAATAAATGTCAACATGAGAAAAACTCCGTTTTTCGGAATCAGTTATTCACAGAAATTTCTAGCCTGTTTTTCATGCATTTTTTTGAGAAAAACTGCAAGAATTCAAAGTAATGAAAAGAAATTATTTTTCAGAAAAGTGCAACAAAACCATATCATGTGTTCCCTTATTGCAACAAGCTCTTTGCATTTTTTTTTTAGAAATTTTAGAAATAATGGTTCAACCCATGTTCATGAAAATTCATAGGTAGGTTGGTATCGGTGAGAGTGAGAGGAAGAACCCTATTAATTTTGGACTTGCTTGGTCAAAGGTCAAGGTCACAGTGACCTTGAACATAGTAAATTGTAAACAATTGGTTTCTGGATAACTTTACTACGGTTCAACCCACATTCATGAAACTTCATATGTAGATTGGCCTTTGTAAGAGGAAGAACCCTATTTATTTTGGACTCACTAGGTCAAAGGTCAAGGTCACAGTGACCCTGAACATAGTAAATCAAAACAATTGGTTTCCAGATGATAACTTAATAATTGTTCGACCCATGTTCATGAAACTTCGTAGTTAGGTTGGCATCAGTGAGAGGAAGAACCCTATGTATTTTGGACTCGCTAGGTGAAAGGTCAAGGTCACAGTGACCTTCAACATAGTAAATCGTAAACAATTGGTTTCCAGATGATAACTTGATAAAGTTTCGACCCACGTTCATGAAACTTCATAGGTAGGTTGGCATCAGTGAGAGGAAGAACCCTATTTAGTTTGGACTTGCTAGGTGAAAGGTCAAGGTCACAATGACCTTCAGCATAGTAAATCGTAAACAGTTGGTTTCCGGACGATAACTTAATAATGGTTTGACCCACATTCATGAAACTTCATAGGTAGGTTGGCATAGGTGAGTGGAATACCCCTATTTATTTTGGACTCAGTAGGTCAAAGGCCAAGGTCACAGTGACCTTGAACATAATAAATCGTAAACAATTGGTTTCCAGATGATAATTTGACAATGATTGCACCTACATTCACGAAACTTCATAGGTAGGTTGGCATTGGTGCAAGAAAGAGCCCTATTTATTTTGGAATCACTAAGTCAAAGGTCAAGGTCACAGTTACCCTTCACATAGTAAATTGTAAACAATTGGTTTTTTTCGGACGATAAGTTGATAGTGATTAAACCCACTTTTGTGCTGTCACAACTCGACATTGGATCGGTGATCCTATCAGCATTTTTGTCATTGGCACAGAGTCTGAAGTATCTTTGTTTGGAAGAATTATCATGAACTGATGTGTGCTCCACTGTAAGTTCCCTGGAGACTGCAAGACGTGAACAGTATTCTTTAAGGCATGTGCTGAGAACAGAAATGACAAGATGTGATACCGGACATTGTACAAAGCCATTCTGCTCAGATTTGACCCTTTTGGTCAACCATGTTGAACTTGTGAACAGAGCAGACTAGTTTTTGGAATCCTTGCTTGGAAATTTTTTCTGCCAATTATTAGTTCAAGAGTTCAGACAAAATATGAAATATTTTGACAGATAAAAATAAATCTCAATATTTTCTTTATGTTTTTTAAGGTGGAAGCGAATTTTTGACAAATTTACATAAATTCAAGTCATTTACGTGTTTAGATCAAAGGTTATGGGTCAATAAATACTTTGATGTTTTGAGGCTATTTTTGACAGAAAAAAGACTTAATTGCACATTGAAAGTTCAGCAGACCACCACTCATATCCTTATAGCCTTACAAAAGTTAAAAGTATAAACCAAGGTCTTGAATGAATTTGTACAAACTCATGCATGCTCAAAAGTACAAGTTTATGTGGCCATTTTGCCACATTGAGGATAAAATCAAAATTTATTTTCCATTTATTGTAATGATACATGAATGTATGATACAGAAACCCCATCAGCAATGACAACCATGGAGCAGCCCTGGAATTTTAAACCATAGTGGCCATTAGTGGGTACAAAAATGATAAGATAAAACTCTAATGATAATATTTTTGAAGGCCTGGGATCATCCACCAATCCATCAGAGAGGCTGAGATGCCTTATTTAATGCTCCCCCACCAGAAAAAAACAGTGTCCATGAGTAAGGTGTGGCTTGAAGTTTGTTGCTGCATTTATAAATTTCTTGTTTGTGAGTTGGTCAGGGCATATTTGAGCCATGAGCCACATCCAGTGCATATGCTAGCATCTATTTTGTTTAGGGGTGGAGGTGAACAGAGAATGCAATCACTTGCATCTTCATCTGTCCATATCCACTCTGGTGTGGCTGCTTGTTTGTGTTTGTGGCTTGTCCAGGATCAATGTTGTCAGAATGTTTCCCAATGTTGTGTGATTTTGAAATATGGTTCTTATGAGTCGATTGGGGCAGTCCTGTTAACTTAATTTGGATATTCAATTTAAGTTGAATTATTTACAGTGGTCAGAATTCATTAGCAATAATGAAAACCTACAGATTGCTTGATTACTGGGATAAACCATTTACCAAATACAGATTGCTGATCACTCCAACAATATTTTTTCTTGAATAACTAAGATATTTGACTTTTTGCGTACAATACATATCTTATGCACCACCCTGAAACAAACACATCAGTGTTGTTGCAATGAGCAAGCTATTAAACAGTTTCCTGGATGCAAGAAATTAAAACGTTTGACCAAAAATGACTCCGCACTCTACCAGTAAACTCTAAACTTGTTGAATATATTTTTCATATTTTTCATCAAACCCACTCATGGTTGCTGTGAAGCAGTTATGACTGGCTTTGATGAAAAATTCATTGAAATTTAACCCAATATGTCAGTGTTCAAAAAGTTGATTCAGATTTATTTCAAGGAACCTAGATTATACCTATTCTTGTGATGAGATTTGCTGTCTTCAGCAGAAATATCCACGGGCAGGATGCAAGGAATTAAGTTGGTATCAAACACTTCAGGAATTATCAAGTCTAAATGTCAGCAATGAAAAAATTGCCAGCTGGTTCAAGTGCAAAGCATCCAAGCTTCCCAATGATGATTATACCTCTCTAAATTACCGAGACATTAGCATTCAGGGGCAATCAAGTTTCTCAAACCAGCCATACAAATGTCTATGACCTAAGGTTTTGTGCTGTTTCTCATATTCTCTCAGCCATAAGCTTCTTTGATTGTTCATACTCTAATGTTCATGACTAGTGTTTTCAACAGTCAGTTTATGGTCCATATCTTATCTCCATTTCAGAAAATGATTATGTGTTTGCCAAAGAAAAACACTATGGAAGAAAAAAAAATGAACTTAGCTTGAAAAAAGGTTTGTATGCATAAAAGGTCAGAAGGAATTTAGTCACAAAGTGTTTATATTTTCCTTGAATGTTGCAGCATCAATTGATTAACCCCCTATCCAATGTAGTGGCCATAATTGTCCAGCACTATTCACAAAAATTACAATTCAAAATTTATTATTTTGTAATTTTTACCTTTAAAAAATATCTTATGATCCATAAATGGAACAAGTTCAATGAGAGGTCATAAGTTTTGTTTTAGAGGCAAAAGTGAAAATTTTGATTTGCAACAGTCACATTTTTGAGAACAATAAATAATGTGAACTTCAAAAGCCAGTTTTGGAAATAAATTTCCATTTCATATGGTATTCATGTCATCCCTAGAAATAGTATTTTTGCTTTTATAACGATATTAGAAACAGACAATATTAGAACCATTCCGGCAATTCGGACAGATTGAGATGAAGATGTCCAGGCCCGGATTTCTTACCCCTCATCCACTCAAAAAACATAGCAACCATTTGGGAAAAATAAATAGGTTTTATTTTCATCTTTACCCAACCATAACGAGTCCAAACAATGGCTGCAAATGTCTTATGAAGGTCTAGCAAGTTTGGCAAGGTTTTTTGGGAGAGGTCCAGGCCTGGTTATCTCCCCCTCCACAAACCCATCGATGTCAAAATATATAGAAAATATGGAGAAAAAATTTTATTCTATGCTAAACCAGTAAATAATGATCAGTTTATTAGAAATAGGAAATCTTATGCCTTTCTAGCAATTTTGGGTACTTTTTTGGACAAGTTGAGCCTGGACATTTCCCTACCTCAGCTTGTCCAAAACAGTCCTAAAAGTTTTGAAAAAGTTCTTGTAATTTGACGGTTTAGCATTGAGTGAAAAAAACAGAATTTCTTCTGTATAATTCAATTTTAGCAGGAGGGGGTGGGTGGGTGGGTGTCTGTAGATAATCAGCCCTGGACATCTTCCCCCAAACTTATAAAACCCCATAAAACATTATCAAGAGGTTTGCAGCTATTGTTTGGACTTATGGTTAGGTAAAGGAGTAAATAAAACTATTACTTTCCAAAGTGTAATTTACTGGGATTTCCAGGTTTGATTATAAACGATAACTTCACAAGTGAATTATGCAATCAACAATTGTGTCATGTATCGGTGTGCACACACGAAGACGCTTTGCCGTGCATGTAATGGGGACTTCATTGTTTTTTTGTTTTTTTTTAACCCTTTACCTAATATGAAAAGCAGACGACACTTGCCAAAAAAATACTTAAATAGCTATTATTTTCATTTTTTGTCTCAAAAACATAGGTTATGACCCCTCATTGGAATGAGGTCGACAAGCTCGTTCCAATGAGGGGTCATAACCTATGTTTTAGAGACAAAGATTGAAAAAATAATGAAAATTAATTGGCAATTTTTTAGAATAGCGCTGGGCGTTACGTTAGGTAAAGGGTTAAATAATATAATTATCGTTAATAATGAAAAGTAATAAACAGAGTAATCGCTTGACTGGACTGATTACGTGAAATAATTCATTTGAGGCGAGGGACTATATTGTTAAACACTCAAGCACATTCGCACACTTGTGTTTGTACAACGTCCCTCACCTCTCATGAATTATTTCACGTAACCAGTCCAGTCAAGCGATTACTCTCTATTTATTTTAACAATTGGTCACTATGTTTTGAGGGTGGGGTGGAAAATATTGAGGCCTGGACATCTCCACCTCAGCTTCTCTGAAAAAGTCCAGTTGTTGGAATGGTTCAAAGATTATCTGTTTCTAATTAACTGGTTGTTATTTGATGGCTTAGCATTGCGTGAAAAAAACAATTCTTCCATGTTTCCTAGATATTTTGACATGACATTGTGTGGAGGTTAAAAAGCTTGGTCATCTTTTCCCTCAACTTTTTCAAACTCCCATGGACATTCATAAGACGCTTGCAGCCATTTTTTTTCACCTGCTATGGTTGGGTAAAAATTCAAACCTATTTATTTTTTCCAAATGGCTGCTATGTTTTTTTAAGTGGGTGATGGGGAAGATATCTAGATCGGGATATCTCATCTCCTCCACCTCAGCTTTTCCTAAAATGCCAAAAAAAAAACAAATTTGGGGATGCTTCTAATATTGTCTCTTTCCAGTTTACTGTTTTTTATACGCCCGTTTTGAAAAAAACGGGTCGTCTTATGGTATACCGCTGTCCGTCTGTCCATCCGTCTGTCCGTCCGGTCACATGTCGTACGATAACTCAAGAACGCTTTGAGCGATTTTCGTGATTTTTGGGTAGGTGGTGTATATCGATGGAGGGAAGCTCCCTGTCATTTAGTGTCGCCGTTCGATTAGTCATTCCAGAGTTATGGGACTTTATTACTTAGAAAATTGTTGATTTTTTACACGTCGTACGATAACTCAAGAACGCTTTGAGCGATTTTCGTGATTTTTGGGTAGGTGGTGTATATCGATGGAGGGAAGCTCCCTGTCATTTAGTGTCGCCGTTCGATTAGTCATTCCAGAGTTATGGGACTTTATTACTTAGAAAATTGTTGATTTTTTACACGTCGTACGATAACTCGAGAACGCTTTGAGAAATTTTGTGATTTTTGGGTAGGTGGTGTATATCGATAGAGGGAAGCTCCCTTTCGTTTAGTGTCACCATTCGATTAGTCATTCCAGAGTTATGGGACTTTATTACTTAGAAAATTGTTGATTTTTTACACGTCATATACGATAACTCGAGAACGCTTCAAGAGATTTTCACGATTTTTTGGTAGGTGGTGTCGCCATTCGATTAGTCATTCCAGAGTTATGGGACTTTATTTTTCACATGTCGAACAATAACTTGAAAATGCTTAGAGCAATTTTCAGCCAAAGTTTCTCTGTTTGTATGAAAGGGACCCACTGAACATTGAATTTTTTCGTCAAACTTTTCTTGCCTTCTGTGAAAGGAATTGATTTATCTACATGCAAAAAGAGTTGAAAGAGATTAATACATGTATCTCAATCAATTGCATGCAGCAACGCAGGTCCAGACATGGTATTGGTCTTGTTTAATTGTGTAAATCGCTTTTGTTATTTCATGTAAGACTATCCTTACCTGGCACTGATCCCTGAGAAGCTTTTAGGTTGTATTACCTAAAGATCTGATGAAGGTTTTATTATACCCCCACTTTTTTTTCAAAAACTGGGGTATACTGGATTGCGCATGTCCGTGCATCTCTATGCATCTGTGCAGATGGGCATCTGTCCGTACATCTGTCCATCTGCATTCAGATGTCTGTTTGCATTATAGCTTCAATATTACTGTTTAGATTTCGATGAAATTTGATACAGATGTTCATTATCATGAGATCTTTAGGCAGCATTAACCATTTTGCTATTGGAGTATTTTTTCTGTGAGTTATAGCCCTTTGAAGATACAAAAATAGGCTATTTTTTGTCTGTTCGCCTCGTATCTCAGGTTTGGGTTATTGGATCTGAATGAAATTTGGAATGAAAATTGTTTATGGGAAAGGCTTTCAAATGAGTCTCTAATAATATTTCTTGCTTTTCACTTTTTAGACTTATCCCCCTTTTTAATTTTGAAAATTCTTTGCTTACCGCGTAAAATAGCAAATTGTTTGTCTGTTCACCTCATATTTCAGGTTTGGGTTATCAGATTTCAATGAAATTTGGAATGAAGATTGTTTACAGGAAAGGCTTTCAATTGAGTCATGTCCATGTGGTAAAACAAAGAAAACACATGCAAATCACCTCCTCCCATGTGGCATTATGTCTTTGCTCTATTTGGTTTGGGTTATCAGATTTCAATGAAATTTGGAATGAAGATAGTTTATGGGAAAGGCTTTCAAGTGAGTTATGTCTCTGCAGTAAAACAAGGAAAATACATGCAAATCACCTCCCCACATATGGCATTATGTCTTTGTTCTACATCTCTTATGTGGATGGTTCGATTGTCACTATACTTCAGTAACAGGTGTTATTTATTGGTGTTTAAGGTCATATACTTATGCACAATGGCTAATCATTGATTTGCTCTGCAGTTTTGTAATAAGAAAATAATAGAGCCTGAATATTTTCCACAACTATTGGTTTGTTGTGCATATATAAGAATTGTTAAATCATATGTATTCAGGATATTGGAGATTATTTTCTGACGGACTGTTATCTAATGATTTGATTGACTGACAGGGACGATGTAAATAGCACCTTCACCCACTTGAAATACTTGCAGATTGGTGTAGACAGGTGTAAAAACATGAATTACCAGGCAATGGTTTTTTTTTTTTTTTAAATTCATAAAAATGGTTTATGATAATGGTATATGCATTAAAATTAAAAATGCTGTTTATTAAAAAAAAGTAATAAAAATAATTCCTTTAATTTTGCGTTATTCATGAGAAAACAATTAGGTCACCAAAGGACCTATATTTTAATGTGGAGTTATCAGTTATTCTTGTTCTCCTTCAAAATGCTATTTGGACAGTATTTGTTGGCTTTCTTTTGTTGTTTTGACACATTGTTCCCCACAGGAACCCCGAGAAGTGAAGCAGTGCCTGTTCACTGCGGTAAACAGGCTCTGTTTTACTGGTAAAATAGGACCCAGTCACCAATGCTTGGGAGGTGCAAACCCTCTCTAAAATGGGTAACATGGCTTATTAACGCTCACCCCTTGTCTTGAGTTGATATTCATGTTGGGGTCATGATTAGCCAAGGTGCAAAAATATGTGACCTTAAACACCAATAAATAAATAATTGCCACATTGTAAAAAGCCTGAGCATTTATTTATACCTCATCAATGTCAAGGTACTTTAAAGATTATTTTGAAGCGCATATTATTGATTAATCCATTTATCTTTGATTCATCTCATTATGAAAATGACCATAGATATAACCCATTATATTTTGTTTGACAGAGCTCGTAGATTTCCAAGAGTCTAAATTTACATACACTCTGGAATACATGTGGATAACTAATAGTGCCTGAAGGCAGAAATAAAATAGAACAAAACAAATTATTGTTTACAAAATATTATTTGCATTCAGCTGTGTATGAAGAAAATGGTAAGAACATAAGCAACATACTATAGTATCCTCAATTTCTATAAAGTGTAAATTTTGGATCCTAGCACAGAGTTAGTTAACCCCTGAACGCTGATGTTAAGGCCCATTTAAAATAAACTTTTATGATGTGGGAGGTAGACCTTCTTTTTTTTTCTATTAATACACAAAACAGTCCTGAAAATAGTTGGAATTAGAAATTTAACTCCTTACACAATTATGTGGTAAAATACATTTTATCAGCAGTGAAAATTTCTCATAATGCAGTTGCAAATGTAAACAAGTATATCTTGTTTGACAGAGCTCAGTAATTTTTATCCTACAAGTGCAAAATAGTATCAGTGATAAGATTTCCAGGTAATAAAAAGAGAAGTAATGAGGTAATTTTTCAATGACGGGGAGGTGCTTAAGAAACAAGTATATATATTTTTTTTTAATAGCCTAAAGTATCAAAATTTGAAGAACAAATTATTTCCATCATACAACAACAGGTCTTGGGAGTGTGATATTACATGTGATACATTGCATTGGGATATTGTATTAAAAAAGTAATAGATATTTTTCCCAACCATTGATTACATGTATAAGAAGCAGACATTTTAACCTCCAGAATGATTTTCAGGGAAATGGGATGGATTTCAGGGAAAAATTTGTGCGGGGACAAAAGAAAAAACTTGCGAATTTTCAGCTCATGGACCACCATTAACACCAGGTTATATCCAGATCTAGTTGTCACTTATGCTGATGCATTTATGCTTGAATGAATAAATAAATATATATTATTTAGTTCCTTTTCATATATTTTATTTACCAAAAAACTGCATTTAAATGAAGGTGGAGTTTTCAATTTTTTGAATGTAAGTCACCTATTTTCACTTCGACATTCGCATATTGATCATGAATCTCTGATTACGAAGAGAAAAACAGAAATAAACATGAAAAGAGTCGAAATATATATCATAAAATACCCTTTTCTATAATAAATTGAACTTAAATCCATATTTTACTTCTTCGTGAGTTTTTACCAGAGTTTGAAATGCATGTGACTTTACTCCGAACATTTTACATAAGTTACAACAGGAAAGAAATATTTGACTGTTGTTTTCTGGGATTTCTGGTCCCAAACTGATCCCGTCCGAGAGGCCGAGAACTACACTGAAATTTCGAGATTTATCCGGGCATTCTGGGAGAGTTAACATGTCTGATAAGAAGCGTTAACTGGTATGTTTGCAGGATATTGGAGATAAATAAGTTTTTTAGGAGGGTGCCTGTCCTTGTAACAGTTCTCAACAGTTTTACAACAGTCATCCTATACTTACTATTTGACACAAGGATTACAATCCAGTGGTATGGTGCACCATTTCTCAGAAAAACTGTGTGTATTTTTTTCTATAGTACAGTTTATGCTCAAAGAAACAAGTGCATATAAATTATACAAAATCCACATATTACATTGCATATTTATAAGATCTTATCAAAATCTAAAAGAGAGCTCTACAATTAAAAAATTACATGAGCATACATCAAGTTTCTATAAATTGCCCTGGTTTTGTGTAAGGCACAACTGAATTGGTGCCTGTCACATATGCAAATTGTGCCTGTCAATGACCATGCTTATTTGTAGACTTGATTTGACAGTGCTATAGGCAAGATAAAATGTAACAAAACTAATCATTATGTTCAAAATATCTTTTGCTTTCAGCTGAGTATAAGCAAATGGTAAGAACATATGTAACATACTACAGCACCCACATTTTTCTATAAAGTATACAGGCCCCCCAGCACTGAGTTAGTTCACCTATGCACAATAATGTTGAAGTATCAAACTTCCAAAAAGAAATTATTCCTATAATGCAACAAGGAATTAAACCAATTCAGTTTTGTTTGGTACTGGATTCCAGAAATTATTGAAAATCAAGGAATTTAGAAAATATTTGTCCATGCCTGGAATATTATTAGCACATTTTACTGAAAGTAAGGATGACTATACTGATCATTCTTTTACAGTCATCGTCCATTACCCTTTGTAAAAGTGGTATTGGAATCTTCTAAACAGCTTGACAGATTCTAATGAAATTTCATGTAAATGAGGACTGGAGAGGAGCAAGCAATTCAGTTTGTTAAAATTGATATGCTGCCCCCATGGGGAGGGGGTGGAGAGGAATTACTCAAAATTTAAAAAAGATCTCAAGATGTTTGGAATAACTTGATATATGGTATTCAGCTTCCTTTTGAGGTGTACAAAAAAGTTTGTTCAAGGGAAGATTGAGGGGCAGTATTTTCAGTTCTGGGAAGGGCAGAGATTTTTGGCTCGAAATTTTCTGTTTTCAGAACCAATGGGCCGATTTAAACTAAATTTGGCATGCAGTATTACTGGGTCATAACTACTTGATTCCTGGAAAATGAAAAAAAAAATTTCCTGTCTCTGTGTGGGAACCTCGGGAGCTAAAAATAGACAAAACTTTGAAATGCCTATATTTCCAAAACCACATGAAACAGAGAACTCTTATATGGTATGAAGCATCCTTAGGAGTGGTATAATTGAATAGGCAAAAAGATTGCAATTGGTTGTGTCATGGGGCATCCTATGGTTGGAATCAAAAAAAATGTTGAGTCAGCAAATTTTAAAAAATCGGAAAAATCTTCTCTAGAAGCACTAATCAGATCTTTTGATATTTGATATATACTATTCAAAAAAAGTAGGGAATATTTGATAACAGTGATATATATGAAGAAATATATTTATATTTTCATCAAAAAAGACAGTTGAGCCATTGCACTGTGTCATCTGGTGAATGATTTCAGTGATAGTTGGGTGTCTGACAAGCACACATTCCACACACTGTGCTGCAGAAGACATGGACGGTCAGTCAAAGAATTTACCACATTCAGTCCAAGACATCAATACCTTGTAAATCCTCCTTGGTTCACGAGACTAGCGCGGATCCAATGTGGCATCCTCCTTACCAAACATCCAATATCAGCTTGACAGATGTTATTCCATTCTTCCTGCAGTGCAGTGGCGAGTTCCTGGACATTGGTAGGGGGCTGTTGGCATTCTCGTAGGCGCCTGCCAAGCATATCCCAGACGTGCTCGATTGGTGAAAGGTCTGGACTTAGTGCTGGCCAAGGCAGTGTAGTGATGTTCTGCTCCTGGAGGAACTCTGTAGCAACAGGGGTCCTGTGTGCTCTTGTTTTGTCATCTTGGAAATTGAATCGATGGCTGTGACATTGCTCAAATTGCACCACATGAGCTGCTAACATGTCATGGTAGTACTGCCCTGTGACATGCCCTTGGATGACATGTAATGCTGTTCTGCTTGTCATGGTTATGCCTCCCCACACCATAACCGACCCACCACCAAAACGATCATGCTGCTTTACGGTTATGTCATGGTATTGTTCGTTCCGCTGGCACCACATTCTGTTTCGCATGTCGTGGAAGTTGAGAGTGAACCTCGATTCATCGGAAAACATGATGTTGGACCACCGATGATGACCCCAGCGCTGCCGTGCTCCACACCCATTATGCCTTGCTGTGATGTGACGTTCAGTCAAACATGCAATTTCTGAGGCACTTGGATGACAGTTACATAATGCTGTGGCTCGGATGAAACCATCTTTATGAGGGTTTGATTCAAATCAAGTCCCTAGGTTCCTATTTGGGCTCCTTATGGGAGCCTGAATTTTAACTTGATACTATATGTGGATATTCTTTGAAAATCTTTTTAGATCTGCAAGTCAAAATATTTTGATTTTTAGAATACAACGTCCTTATGGGGGTCAGATTCAAGGTTGTTCAAATAAAGTCCTTGAGTTCATATTTTGGCGCCCAAAGTTTAACTTTATGCAATATGAGGAAAATTCTTTAAAAATCTCCTTTCAATCCACTAGTCTAAATCAGTCGATATTTGGTATACAGCATCTTTATGGTTGGCAGGTTCAAATTTGTTCAAATCAAGTCCCTGAGTTCATATTTGGACTCCCTATGAGAGCCTGAATTTTAACTCAGTGCGATTTGAGTATAAATCTTTTTATTCAGATTCACTGGTCAGAATCTGTTAAGATATGATATATGAAATCCTCAAGTTTGTTCAAATCAAGTTCTTACTGGTCAGGCCTTTTTAGCCTTTCCACTTGATTTGGCTGAATTCTGTGGAAATGTTTTAATTTTCTATTTCTGTGAAGTGTTTGTAATAACGAAATTTCCTCATGAGAACTCTTGAGATGTTTGGCAGCTCTTGTTCTCTCAAACCATCACCCCACTCAGTGGAAGTCAATGGGACTTTGTCATGTGTGTGCTTCGGGCCCCTTGGAGTCTCTTGTTATTTTAGAAGAGGGCTTTTGAAAATTATGGAGCTTTAAAAAAGGGAGTAACAGTGAATGTTCCAAGAAATAGGTGAGTAAAGTAGTTCTTGCAAAAGTGAACCAACCCTCACAGGACATTCAGTCTGGCAAAGATGAAAATATTGCCAGACCAGGAAATGATTCACCAATCAAAAAAAACAAAAAAACAACTGACGTAGCAGCTGAATTTTGAACTTGGTGAATTTATATTTTTCTTTAATCTTTATTTTAACATCCAAATTTATACTGGGAAAAAATTAATATAATCAATTGTAATGTGCCCTCACCTATTTTTTTTTTCAGGACAGAAGATCAAAGTAAAATTGATATGCAAAGAACCTCAATTAGAAGGACTTGGCTACGGGTGGTGCCGTCCATTTTTCAAGAAAAAATATGGCTTTTTCCCTCTGGAAAAAATTGAATTCAGGTGAATTTCACCACAAAACTCTTATCTAGAGAAATACTGAATAATGGACTCATTAGCAAAATTATACTGTTGAATTTATGGTGAATGCTCAGATAGACATGTAATTAATACTTATATGCATTTCAAAGCTGTTGAGGGGAATATCAATTATACTATAGTTGGTTTTACTATAAGAGTTCCAAAGGAAAATGATTTGAATGTTATTGCAAGAACATTCAAGGGCTTTTACACGGCCATCTGTCTGTTAACTTTTGCTTGTCTGCAATAACTTCAAAATGAAATGCACCATGGATCCTATTTTTTTGTGGCGGATAAGTGGTGACTAGAGAAAGTTTCCTTTCAATAACTGGTTTTCTGCCATATCCAATATGGCTGCCATGGCAGTCATCTTCGATTTTTTGTAATATTTGCTAGACTGTTCAATAACTAAAAAATGAAAGGCACCATGGATCATATTTTTTTGTGATGGATTAGTGGTGAGAAGAGGAGGTTTCCGTTTTCTTCCATTTCCAATAAGGCCACCATGGCACCCATGTTGGATTTTTGTAACTTGTACTTGTCTGCGCAATAACTTTAAAATGAAATGCACCATGGATCCTATGTTTTGTGGTGGATTAGTGGTGACAAGAGGAAGATTTCTTTCAATAATCAGTTTTTCGGCCATATCCCCCATGGCAGCCATCTTGGATTTTTTTTGTGATTTTTGCTTGTCTGTGCAATAGCTTGAAAGAAAATGAAATGCACCATTGATCCTATTTTGTGGTGTGGTGTATTAGTGGTGACGAAAGGATAGTTTTTTTCCATATCCAATGTGTCTGCCATGACAGCCATCTTGTATTTTTTGTCATTTTGTGCAATAACTTGAAAATGAAATGCACCATGGAACCTATTCTTTATGAGGTATTAGTGGTGACTAGAGGGTATTTCCTTTCAATAATTAGTTTTCTCCTGTATCCAATAAGGCCACCATGGTAGCCAGGTTGGATTTTTGTAATTTGTGCTTGTCTGTGCAATAACTTGAAATGAAATGCACCACGGATCCTGTTTTTTGTGTTAGATTAGTGGTGACTAGAGGATGGTTCTTTTTCTCTAATCAGTTTTCTTCTGTATCCAATAAGGCCACCATGGCAGCCATTTGGATTTTGTTTGTAATTTTTGGTTATCCGTGCAATAACTTGAAAATGAAATGCACCATTGATCCTATTTTTTGTAGTGTATTAGTGGTGACTTAAGGATAGCTCCTTTCGATAATTAGTTTTCTTCCATACCCACATATCCCCCATGGCAGCCATCTTGGATTTTTTTTGTGATTTTTGCTTGTCTGTGCAATAGCTTGAAAGAAAATGAAATGCACCATTGATCCTATTTTGTGGTGTGGTGTATTAGTGGTGACGAAAGGATAGTTTTTTTCCATATCCAATGTGTCTGCCATGACAGCCATCTTGTATTTTTTGTCATTTTGTGCAATAACTTGAAAATGAAATGCACCATGGAACCTATTCTTTATGAGGTATTAGTGGTGACTAGAGGGTATTTCCTTTCAATAATTAGTTTTCTCCTGTATCCAATAAGGCCACCATGGTAGCCAGGTTGGATTTTTGTAATTTGTGCTTGTCTGTGCAATAACTTGAAATGAAATGCACCACGGATCCTGTTTTTTGTGTTAGATTAGTGGTGACTAGAGGATGGTTCTTTTTCTCTAATCAGTTTTCTTCTGTATCCAATAAGGCCACCATGGCAGCCATTTGGATTTTGTTTGTAATTTTTGGTTATCCGTGCAATAACTTGAAAATGAAATGCACCATTGATCCTATTTTTTGTAGTGTATTAGTGGTGACTTAAGGATAGCTCCTTTCGATAATTAGTTTTCTTCCATATCCACTGTGGCTGCCATGACAGCCATCTTGTATTTTTATAATTTTTGCTTGTCTGTGCAGTAACTTGAAAATGAAATGCACCATGGAACCTATTTTTTACGGTGTATTAGTGGTGACTGGAGGGTATTTCTTTTCAATAATTAGTTTTCTTCCGTATCCAATAGGGCCACCATGGTGGCCATGTTGGATTTTTGTAATTTGTGCTTGTCTGTGCAATAACTTGAAAATGAAATGGACCATGGATCCTATTTTTTGTGGTGGCTGGAGGGTGGTTCTTTTCACTATTCAGTTTTCTTCTACATCCAATATGGCCACAATGGCAGTCATTTTGGATTTTTTTGGTCATTTTTGGTTATCCGCGCAATAACTTGAAAATGAAATGCACCATTGATCCAAATTTATTTTTTGGGGTGTATCAGTGGTGACTAGAGGATAGTTCCTTTTGATAATTAGTTTTCTTCCATATATAATATGGCTACCATGGCAGCCATCTTGGATTTTTTGTAATTTTGCTTGTCCGCTAAATAACATCAAATTGAAATCCACCATGGATCCTTTTTTTATTTATTATGGTGGATTAGTGGTGACAAGAGGACGGTTTCTTTCGATAATCAGTTTTGTGCCCTATCCAATATGGCCACTATGGTAGCCATCTTGGATTTTTTGTCATTTATGCTTGTCCCTGCAATTACTTGAGAATGAAATGCATCATGGATCCTATTTCTTGTGATGGATTAGTGGTTTGAAGAGGAGGTTTCCTTTTGACAATTAATTTTCTTCCATATCCAATATGGCCACCATGGCAGCCATCTTGGATTTTTGTAATTTTTGCTGGTCCATGCAATAACTTCAAAACGAAATGCACCATGGATCCTTTGTTTTGTGGTGGATTAATGATGACTATAGGATAGTTCCTTTCAATAATTTGCTTTCTTCACTATCCTGCCATGTTGGACTTTTTTTGTGATTTTTGCTTGTCAGGGCAATAACTTGCAAATGAAATACACCATGGATTTTACTTTTTGTAGTGGATTAGTGGAGACTAGAGATGTTTCCTTTCGATAATCAGTTTTCTGTCATATCCAATATGGCTGCGATGGCAGACGTCTTTGATTTTTTTGTAATTTTTGCTTGTCCGTGAAATAACTTCAAATTGAAATGCACCATGGGTTCTTATTGGTTTAGTGGTGACCAGAGGAAGTTTCTTTCAATAACATGGCTGACATGGCAGCCATGTCTGGCTGACATGGCAGCCATGTCGGATGTTTGTGTGATTTTTGCTTGTCTGTGCAATAACTTGAAAATGAAATGCACCATTGATCCTCTTTTTTGTGGTGTATTAGTGGTGACTAGAGGATAGTTCCTTTTTGTTAATAAGTTTTTTCCATATCCAATATGGCAGCCATCGTGAATTTTTTGTCATTTTTTTTCTTGTCTGGGCATTAACTTGAAAATGAAATGCACCATGGATTGTATTTTTGTGGTGGATTAGTGGTGATTAGAGGATGTTTTTTTTTCAATAATCAGTTTTCTCCTGTATCCAATATGGCCACCATGACAGTCATCTTGGATTTTTTTTGTAATTTTTTGTTATCCGCACAATAGCTTGAAAATGAAATCCACAATGGATCCTATTTTTTTTGTGGTGTATTAGTGGTGACTAAAGAAAGGTTCCTTTCGATAATCAGTTTTCTGCCATATCTATTATGGCTACCATGGCAGCCATCTTGGATTTTTTGTGATTTTTGCTTGTCCATGCAATAAGTTTAAAAAGTAATGACCAATGGATCCCAATTTTTTCTGATGTCATTAATAGTAATTGTAGTTAGGTTCCTTTCAATAACAAACAAATGACTAATGCTTCCAATTTTTTTCTAGTTCTTGTAGCACATAAGATTATGAAATATATATTGTGATGCAAAATAAAATGACTGCATTTATTACATTAAGCGGCCATATAATGCAGCCACCGCTCAGAGGTGCGCTTGCTTTGTTTTATTTTTAAATAAACTTTAAACTACAAAAATACAGATAAACTGCAAATGAAATGAATGTAAATAAATAGGATAAAATAAAATTAAAAAATAATTCTGAAAGAATTAACAGCCCTCTTCCCACCCAACAACCCAGCAAAAAAAGAAATAAAAAAAAGAAAGATACAAAACAATAACAAAAAAAAAACCTAAAAAACAAAAATTAAAAAAAAATTCTATGACACAAGTTTCTTATCTTAGTATTGTCAATAAACCATTCAATCACATATTACTCCATCTATTATCAATCAAAATATTGACCTAATAACCAACTAACCAATCAGTCATCTAATGAATCAGTCAATCATTGAACCAATCAGTTGATAGATATGTGTTATTGAGCTATAATCTTGGTGATGTACTTTCATCTTGCTTTGTCCGAGATGATCTGACATTTGTATAAGTACATCTTATGTAAGAAGGTGAATGTTTGTCTCTCTCTGCCTACATTTGTTTGTAAGCTTTTGGTAGGACCAATCAAGACAAAATATCCTGCATTTTCAAAGATACCAAGATGGAAGTTGGCACCTTGAACCTAGGGGAGATTTTTATGAAGAATAACATGGCGGGGGAATTTTAATTGTGTCATCCTGTTAACTCTTCAATCATAGCAACAATGTGATGCACTCCTGCATTTTCTGAGATATTGAGCTGAAATTTGGCACCTAGAGGTAATTCCTCATTGGAAATAACGGGCACAGGGATTTTTTGTGTGCAGCATTGTGTTAAACCATCAATTGTAGCTCTTCAACCCGAGCAACACTGGGATAACTTCTACATTCTACATTCTCTGAAATATTGAGCTGAAATGTGGAACCCAGTGGGGCATTTATTATCTGAAGTAAAATGAACAGGGTGAATTTCATGCTTCACGTCAGGTTAACCCGTCATCTATTAACCTATTTAACCACAGCAGTTTCAGGATGAACACCTACATTTTCACAGATACTGAGTGGACATTTGGCACCAAGGGTGATTTTTTTTTTTATGAGTAGTAACATGGGCAGGATGAATTTTAATTGCAACCATTACCTCATAGGGGCCTAATTCCGACTTTGATCACATTTTTTGCAACAGAACAAGTGCCCCTACATGCAGTCATTGGGTTAACTCATAAGTTGCATTTCAAGCACATTTGAAGGTGTTTTAGGCAAGTCTTGGTGCAGCAAGGTCACAGGATGTAGACTGTCAAAGTGCAGCAAAAATATGTAAAAATCTCTTGGTCCTTAAGGGTTAACCCTTCAAGCTTTGCCAGAATGCATTCCTTCATTTTCGGAGAGTAGGGTTAATTCCTGGGTAATTTGATCAGGAAAGGGACATGGGGTTAACTCTTAAGCCGCTGAATAATTTAAAAAATATTTTTAATCAAATCCCGATTTGATTTGATGAAAAATTCCTGAATATATGACACAAGAAATCATTGGTTAAAAGTAAAGTCTACTCAGTTTACAGGGGAAAATTGAGTTAAATATCCTCAAATTTGTCTTATTCTAATAGTAAGAAATTTCCTGTCCTGGGTGGGAATATCTGCCAGCAGCATGCAAGGAGTTAATTCTTCAAGCACAGCAACTGTGAGAAGCACACCTGCAAGCTCTTCACACTGAGGGAGCATAAGCAAAGTTTTGGAGGTTGTTCAACCAGTTGATTCAATAAAACTTTTTGCTAGTGTTGTTTCCACTCATTCAGGTGGAAGGTTGTTGGCATGTGGCAGGTATTTACTTACAAAGTATAGTCAGGTACACATTGTCTTGTTCATCAACCTCAGATATTTGGTGACAGGGTAAGAGTGACGGACAGTTGGGCCTGGTGCTGGACTGGTTCAGAGGAAATGCCTAACACAGTCATGGACTAGCTGGCTTTTGGGCCGAAAAATAATATTTAATCTCTATTAACAGATAATCTGTGGTGTTTAACCCTCTACCCAATGCAGACGATATCAAAATTTGTTATATTAAATATTCTTTTTTCAAATCTTAAAAAAAAATTCCCCAAAACCGTAACATGTGACTCCTCATTGGAATGAGCTTGACAAGCTCATTCCAAAAAGGGGTCACATGATATGGTTTTGTGGAAATTGTTTAAAAAATATTTTTTTCAACTGCGGAATTTGTATATTACGCTGGCAAATGCTGCCGATTTGTTGGATAAAGGGTTAAACTTTTGTGAGTGGAGGTCAGGGCAGAGAAGATCTGTGAATGGAGCTCAATTGGGGACAAGGTGTTGAGGTTTTGAGATGCCTGAAGTACACCACAGGGTAAAATTTCCTATGCATGTGGTGTGTGTGTGTCATTTCATCAAGTAGTTATTCCTTTACCTGACATGACCAGGCAACACCTGAAAAAAAAATTCATTAGTAACCTGAGTATTGTTTGATTTCAAGTGTCTTTAATCCTTAAGTTCCCATACAACCACAAACAGACTCACTTATATTGCTTTGCAGAAGTTTCCCCATGTGTATTTTACCTTAAGAACTCTGCCGGTAGTCTGCATTTATCTTGGAAGTGTTTTTACATCAGTGTTGGTTGCCTATACAGTCATCTGCAGTTGTACATGTATATAAAGTAGGAATTATCATAAAAATTAATCCAAGGCTTTAACCCTTCAACTAACATGAAAGGCAGACGACACTTGCAAACAAAATTCTTATATAATTAGTTTTTCAAATTTTTTTACGTAAAAAACATAGCTTATGACCCCTCATTGGAACAAGCTCAATGATCTTGTTCCAATGAGGGACAATAAGCTTATGTTTTTGAGACAAAGGCTGAAAAAATAATGAAAATTGGATGCTGATTTTTGCAAGTAATGCTGGTCAGTTTTGGCGATTACATTGGACTAAAGGTTAAGAGTTAACTCAAGTCCCTGGGTTCATATTTGTGCTTATTATTGGAGCCCATATTTTAAATTAATGCAATATGAGGAATATAAACCTCTTTTTCTTCACATCCACATGTCAGAAACGTTGGGTATACAGTATGCTTATGGTGACTGGACTGGATTCAAGTTTGTTCAAATGGAGTCTCTTGGTCCACTTTGGGCTTCCTATGTAAGCCTAAATTTTAATTTGACGCAGTATGAGGAATATTCTTTGAAAATCTTTTTCAGATCCACCTGTCAGAATGTTTTTGATATTTGGTATTTAGCATCCTCAGGAGGGGCAGATTCAACTTTGTTCAATTCCAGACCCTGTGTTTATATTTTGGCTTATGGTAGGAGACGAAATTTCAACTCACTGCGATAGGAGAAAAATCTTTAAAACATGTTCTTCAGATCCACCAATCAGAATCTTTTGGTATTTGGTATACAGCATCCTTTTGGGGTCAGTGCCCTTGATCATATTTTGACTCCATACAGGAGCCCAAATTTTGGAAAAGGCTTTAAAAATCTTCTCCAGAACCACCAGTCAGGATCTTTTGATATTTTCTGTTCAACATCATAAGTGAGGTCATTTTCAAGTGTGTTCAAATCAATTCCCTAGGTTCATATTTTGGCTCCTCAAGTGAACCTGAATTTTAATATTCTTTTGAAATCTTTTTCTCCAAAACGACTTGTCAGAATCTTTTAATATTTGTTATACAACACTCTTTGGAGGGAAGGCTGGGGCAAATTTAAATTGGTTCAAACCATTTCCATGGATTAATATTTGGACTCCTTATGGGGAGCCAGAATTTTTATTTAGGGCAATATGAAAAATAATCTTTAAAATTCTTCTCCACAACCACCACTGAGAATCTTTTGACATTTGTTTTACAGCAATGTGTGGGAGAGGGAAGGTCAGATTCAAGTTTGCTAAAATATCACATCACTTGTTCATTTTTGGGTTGCCTCCAGCTGCTCAGATTTTAACTTGGTGTCATATGATGAATATTCAAAAATCTTCTCAGGAACCACTAGTCAGAACTTTTGATATATGACATTAAACAATATTTGACATAAAACATTCTTAGGTCAGATTAAATATTGTTCAAACCAAGTCTCGAGGTTAGTTTTTACTTAGTGCAATAGGCAGAAAAATCTTTAAAAATCTTCAGATCAGCCAGTCAGAATCTTTTGATGTTTAATATACAGCATATCTAGGGGCAGGAAAGGGTGTTGCAGGGCTGGAAATCTAGAGAATGCAGGAGGACTAAAAACCGCCCTCCTCAATTTGGCAAGGAGGGCAATAGTCCTCCTAAATTTCAGCTAACATGGAAATGTTGAAATAGGAGCACATATTCATAACAAACAACTATTTTATAATGCAATGTGTTTAACTGGTAGAGTGCTAGAAGCCCATATTTGGGCTTTATTCTGAAGTTGAGGTACGACAACTTCAACGCTTCATATTCCATGGATGTGTTTCCTATTATCTTTGAAGTGAAGTTATTTACTCTGAATGGGTTGCCTTGTTAAAATATATGGGAGACTGCCTGCAGGCACTATCCCATATATTATAACAATGCAATGACTTGTGAACAAATTTTGACAACCCAAAATAATTTAGCACTTTACCAGTTAACTGTTATAAGCCTTAGCCACAACCCTGCAAACACACAACATACCTACAACATTATATTACATCACTGTTTCTGGACTGGAAACAGAAGTTTGTCAATACAGTGTAATGCACAACAAGGCCAGGGAGATAACACACTCCCCACATGTTCAATGTCAAAAGATCTCAAAATTCCTGGTTTTATTAAATTATTTCTGTGTGGGAAATATAAAAAAATAAATGAAGCTGCTCTTACATCTTTCCACCAAAAGAATTTCCACAAAATAAATAAATACCACTATACATATCTGTTGTATACTAATTGAGAAGACTAGTGAAGGCGTGGTTAGAGATTATTGACCAGAGCTTACACAAAGCGACTTGTACTGATGAACAAGTCGTTGTTGCACAAGGTATTTCAGTTGAACTAAATACATAATACTTACCTCTTTGAATTTATGCCATTGGATAAAAGCACACACAAAAAACCCCACAAACATTATCCGGTTCCTAATTTCAGCTGATTGGTGGAGTGGAATGTTGCAATAATTCACCTAATTTAATTTTTATGGTCTGCGAATCGGAGTTCTCGTCCAACTTGTAAACTCAGGGAATGGGAGGTGAGGGGGCTAGGCAGACTAAAAAAAGCCTGCCTTGGAAAATTTTGTACGGGTAGTAGGCATTAGGCATGCAGCCCATCTTGAAAATGCTGGCCTGTGGGGAGGGAGGGGGAGGAGTGGGCTTGTCAGCTTCAGGTTTTTTCAAATCACATCCTTGGTTTCATATTTGAGGTGCCTTTGGGAGCCTGAATATTAACTTAGTGCAACATGAGGAATATTCTTTGAAAATCTTCTCCACAACTGCCAGTCAGGATTTTTTAATATTGTATGCAGCATACTTAATGGAGTCAGATTGATGTCTGTTTAAACCAAGTGCCTTGTATTATTAAGCCCCCAGCCTCTTTAGGAGGTTTGGTGGGTATTTTGTCAAGTTTTCAATCTGTCCGTCCATATGTCCATCTGTCAATACAAACATTTTGTATTATAACTTGAGCATCATTTGTCAGAGTTTGATGTCCTTTGTTGTAATGATAGACCAGAATGGGGGAAATAATATCCACAATCTGCAGGTTTTGTCCATACATTTGGCCATTGTAGGACTTGAAAAACTAGTATAATGAACTAGTATTATAACTCTGGCACCGGTTTTGATGTCCTTTGGTATGATGTTAGACAGTATGGGGGACATGATATCCACATATAGGCTTCATGCATATATTCCTCCCAGAGTTATGGATTTTGTTACACTTCGAAAACTCTCTGAAAGATAGGTTTGCTCAAATTTGAATTCCTGAGTTCTTATTTATGGGAATTACAGTGATTCAAAATCCAATCTCTGAAGAATCATTGTGTTTTGTCAGGTGAGTGTGCTTCAAGTCCATGTTTTTTAGTTTTTTGTGTGTTTTTGACAGTCTTTGCAAATTAATTTTAAGGACTGTTATTGAAATTTTTCTTCCACTTTTATTTCAAACCATATATTGCTACCACTCATTTAAAAGTGCAAGTCACTGAGTGATTGTAATGTATGGTACCAGCAGTGGGGGGAGGGGGGGGGGGGGGTAGGTTTTTGTGTGTTTTTATGGTCTTTGCAGATTAATTTTAAGGATTAATGAACAGAATTTTTCTTCCACTTTTCTTTTGAACCATATCTTGCTACTACTCACTTGAAAGTGCAAGTCATTTACAGATAGCAATGTATGGTTCTGTTATTATTTGTGTGTTGTTTTTTTTTTTGGTGGGGGGGGGGGGGGAGGGGTTCAGGTTATGCCTGTTTTTCATGGTCTTTATAGATTAATTTTAGGGACTGTTGATTAAAATGTTTCTTTACTTCCGTTTGAACCATATCTTTCTACCACTCATTTGAAAGCGCAAGTCGTTGACTGATAGCAATGTATGGTTCCATTAGTGTTTGTGCTTGTTTTGTTGTTTTTTTTTAAAGTTTTTTTGTGTTTTTATGGTATTTGCTGATTAATTTTAAGGTCTATTGATTGAAATTTTCCTTTGACTTGACTTTGGAATCATATCTTGCTACCACTCATTTGAAAGCACAAGTTGTTGACTGATAGCAACGTATGGTTCCATTATTGTTTGTTTTTTGGGTTTTTTTTTTTTTTTATTTTTATGTGTTTTTATGGTAATGGCTGATTAATTTTGAGGTCTATTGATTGAAATTTTTCTTTGACTTTTGTTTGGAACCATATCTTGCTACCACTCATTTGAAAGCACAAGATGTTGACTGAGAGCAAAGTATGGTTCCATTAGTGTTTTTTTGTTTGACTCTGTTTTTTGTTTAGGGTTTTATGTTTTTTTATGGTCTTTGCAGATTAATTTTAAGGTCTATTGATTTAAATTTTTCTTTGACTTTTGTTTTGAACCATATCTTGCTACCATCCATTTGAAAGTGCAAGTCATTGACTGATAGCAATGTATGGTTCCTTTAGTGTTGGTACTTCTTTCGGGTTTTTTTAAATTTTTTTTTATGGCATTTGTCGATTAATTTTTTAAGAACCATTGATTGATGTTTTTCTTCCACTTTTCCTTTCAGCCATATCTGACTATCACTCATTTGAAAACACAAGTTGTTGACTGATAGCAATGTATGGTTTGTGCATACTTTTTTTTAGCTCACTTGACTTTCAGTCAGGAGAGCTATAGTGATCACTCACCGTCCGTTGTCCGTGAACATGGTGTTTGCGTCTTCCCCTCCCAAACCGCTGAACCAATTTAATTGATATTTGAGATAATAGTTTGTTATGACATCGTAATTTGATTTTGTTCAAATCAAGTTGCCTTGCCCATTGGTAGGGCCACACCCAAAAAGTGTGCTGAAATCTTAAAAAATCTTCTTTTCATGAACCAGCAGTAGTAGAGACTTGATATTTGGTGTGCAGCTTCCTTTTGAGGGATAGACTCAGATTTGTTCAAGAGAAGTTTGTGGGACTATATTTGGCGTCGTAATGGGAGGGGCAAGAATATTTGCCCCTCCCAAAATTTCTATTTTCCAAACTGAGAGGCAAATTTGGACCAAATTTGATATGAGGACTTATTGGGTCATAAGTACTTAATTTATGCAAAAAAAATTTTTTTTCCCGTCGCCCCATGGGAACCGCAGGAGCTAAAATAAAAAAAAATTAAAACGCCCATATCTCCAAAACTACACGGCACTGAGAATTCTTATTTGTTGTGAAGCTTCCTTAGGACCAACAAAATGGAATGGTCCAAAAAAATTGGGGTACTTTTTGGGGACTTTGAAAAAGTGCTGAGTCAGCATTTTTTAATACTGTGGGTAATGGGAAAAACATATAAGACTATGTTCTCCCAAACCACTGCTCCAAAAGCTTTCAAATTTCACATATAACATCTTTGGAAGATTGTTTCACAGGTTTATTGAAATCAATTCCCTGGGTCCATATTTGGGCTCTCAGTGGGAGCCCAAATGTTTAAATTAGTGCAGTATGAGGAGTATTTTTTAAAAATCTTCTTCTTCAGATCTACCAATAAGAATCTTTTGATATTTGGTATGCAGCATCCTTAGTGGGGGTGGGGGGTGGGGGGAGATTCAAGTTTGTTCAAGCCAAGTCCCTGGGTTCATATTTAGGCTGAAAATTTGGGGTCCCATTGCAGACTTAGAAATTTTTTACCAAAATCCGGAAAAAAATTTTTTTTGTTTTGTTATGCGTTTCAGCCAATTTTGAGACAAAACAAAATTTTTTTTTACTCTGAAAATTTGGGGTCCGGGTGGGACCTGGCAGAATCACCGAGCAGTGGCGAGTAACTGTCAAACTCTCGAAATTACTAACCCTACGCAGTCCAGGTTAGTTATCACATGTAACATCTTCTTGCAGTACATCTTTGCACGACACATCCACCATACATTCAATAAGTGCATTTTGCTAATAGTTTGCATATTTATTCTATATTTGTGTGTCACAGATTTGTGTGTTTTGTAAAAATTGAATATTGTATAAAGTACATTTCTTATTAAATATTGCCTTTTGTGAAGACTTATTTATTCTTTCCACCTTTATTTCCGGCTAACAGTTTTCTTGCACTAGAAGTAACAAATATACAGAATCGCACATATGTTTGAATGGGTTAAGATTTATCACATGAGATTGTTTTGGCCCAGGATATCACAAGATCAGGGGATATTCTGGGTCAAAGCAATCGAGTGCGATAATTCTTAACCCATTCAAATGTGTGTGCAGTTCTGTAATTATAACACACCTCCCACGTAACAACCAGTCTACACGAAAATTGAACTAAAAGCACTTTTTAACTAGATAATCACTGAGAATCCTTCGTTATCAACAAGACATCAAAATTATTTGGTGGGGGTACCAACCCAAATTTGCTTTTTAATTTTTACAGCATTCAATTAGTCGACACCAACTGACACTGATCAGTCTCACGATGATCAAACTTTAAATATTGACTAAACTGTGGGGAATAACACAACAAAAAGTGTTTAAATAGCTAATGAGTTTAGCACACTCATCATTATATGGCCAGTTGTGGAAAGTATTTGTCAAGGAACAAGCAGTCAGAATGTTATTTTTATTCTGTAAATTTTTTACTTGAATCTGATCGTTTAAACATTCCAGCTAAACAAATCTAAATAAGGAACTTGGAATTCCCAAGCCATCTCGACTATGGTGCATTCGACCAATGATTGACATGATTTATTTAGACGGGTTCCTTCTCTGTTTACATCGGAAATGAAACCGAACTTGTTTTGTATCACCGCATGTGCGATACAACTTTGTTATTATCGTACAGGCAGAAAAGTGGAAATCCCATGTTTTACATTAATAGGTGTGTGATAAAATACTTTTATGTTTCTTTCATCAAAGATCACACTCTTCACTGATGCATTGGCTTTCCTTCACAAGTGAAAACTTGATCGAGTTATTTGTGTGCAAAGCACACAATGGTGTATCCCTGCATTTCCTTAGCAACACCTTAGCATAGTTTTAACATTTCGAATTAATACCCAAGTAGCCTTTCGATGAAAATTGATTTTCTAATCATAAAAGTGGTTCCACTGGAACCACATGGGGCCAAATCAAAATTCCGAAACCTTCAAGCACATCTAGTGATGCTACCTGAACACTTTAGCATAGTTTAAACGTTTTGAATTAAATACCCTAGGTGCCCTTCGAAGAAAACAGATTTTCCAACGATAAAAGTGGTTCCACTGGAACCACCTGGGGCCAAACCAAAATTTCAAAACCTTCATGCACATCTAGAGATGTTACCTGAACACATTAGCATTGTTTAAGTGTTTCGAATTAAAAAACCCTAGGGGCCAAATCAAAATTTTGAAACCTTCATGCACATCTAGACATGTTACCTGAACACATTAGCATTGTTTAAGCGTTTCGAATAAAATATCCTAGAAGCCTTTCGATGAAAACTTATTATCCAACGATAAAAGTGGTTCCACTGGAACCACCTGAGGCCAAATCAAAATTTCGAAACCTTCATGCACATCTAGAGATGTTACCTGAACACATTAGCATTGTTCAAGTGTTTCGAATTAAAAAACCCTAGGAGCCTTTCGATGAAAACTGATAAAAGTGGTTCCACCGGAACCACCTGGGGCCAAATCAAAATTCCCAAACCTTCATGAACATCTAGAGATGTTACCTGAACACATTAGCATAGTTTAAACGTTTCGAATTAAATACCCTAGGAACCTTTCGATGAAAACTGATTTTCCAACAATAAAAGTGGTTCCACTGGAACCACCTGGGACCAAATCAAAATTCCGAAACCTTCATGCACATCTTGAGATGTTACCTGAACACATTAGCATAGTTTAAACGTTTTGAATTAAATACCCTAGGAATCTTTCCATGAAAACTGATTTTCTAAAGATAAAAGTGGTTTCACTGGAACCACCTGGGGCCAAATCAAAATTCCCAAAACTTTATGAACATCTAGAGATGTTACCTGAACACATTAGCATAGTTTAAATGTTTCCAGTTAAATACCCTAGGAACCTTTCGATGAAAACTGATTTTCCAACAATAAAAGTGGTTCCACTGGAACCACCTGGGGCCAAACCAAAATTTCAAAACCTTCATGCATATCTAGAGATGTTACCTGAACACATTAGCATTGTTTAAGTGTTTCGAATTAAAAAACCCTAGGGGCCAAATCAAAATTTTGAAACCTTCATGCACATCTAGACATGTTACCTGAACACATTAGCATTGTTTAAGCGTTTCGAATAAAATACCCTAGAAGCCTTTCGATGAAAACTTATTATCCAACGATAAAAGTGGTTCCACTGGAACCACCTGAGGCCAAATCAAAATTTCGAAACCTTCATGCACATCTAGAGATGTTACCTGAACACATTAGCATTGTTCAAGTGTTTCGAATTAAAAAACCCTAGGAGCCTTTCGATGAAAACTGATAAAAGTGGTTCCACCGGAACCACCTGGGGCCAAATCAAAATTCCCAAACCTTCATGAACATCTAGAGATGTTACCTGAACACATTAGCATAGTTTAAACGTTTCGAATTAAATACCCTAGGAACCTTTCGATGAAAACTGATTTTCCAACAATAAAAGTGGTTCCACTGGAACCACCTGGGGCCAAATCAAAATTCCCAAACCTTCATGAACATCTAGAGATGTTACCTGAACACATTAGCATAGTTTAAACGTTTCGAATTAAATACCCTAGGAATCTTTCCATGAAAACTGATTTTCTAAAGATAAAAGTGGTTTCACTGGAACCACCTGGGGCCAAATCAAAATTCCCAAACCTTCATGAACATCTAGAGATGTTACCTGAACACATTAGCATAGTTTAAATGTTTCCAGTTAAATACCCTAGGAACCTTTCGATGAAAACTGATTTTCCAACAATAAAAGTGGTTCCACTGGAACCACCTGGGGCCAAATCAAAATTCCGAAACCTTCACGCACATCTTGAGATGTTACCTGAACACATTAGCATAGTTCAAACATTTCGAATTAAATACCCTAGGAGCCTTTCATTGAAAACTGATTTTCTAACGATAAAAGTGGTTCCACTGGAACCACCTGGGGCCTAATCAAAATTCCGAAACCTTTATGCACATCTACAGATGTTGCCTGAACACATTAGCATAGTTTAAACGTTTCGAATTAAATACCCTGGGAGCCTTTCGATGAAAACTGATTTTCTAACGATAAAAGTGGTTCCACTGGAACCACCTGAGGCAAAATCAAAATTCCGAAACCTTCGTGCACATCTAGAGATGTTACCTGAACACATTAGCATAGTTTAAACGTTTCGAATTAAATACCCCAAGAGCCTTTTGATGAAAACTGATTTTCTAACGATAAAAGTGGTTCCACTGGAACCACCTGGGGCCAAATCAAAATTCCGGAACCTTCATGCACATCTAGAGATGTTACCTGAACACATTAGCATAGTTTAAATGTTTCGAATTAAATACCCTAAGAGCCTTTTGATGAAAACTGATTTTCTAACAATAAAAGTGGTTCCCCTGGAACCACCAGGGGGCCAAATCAAAATTCTGAAACCTTCATGCACATCTAGTGATGCTACCTGAACACAGCATAGTTTATACGATTCAAATTAAATACCCTAGGAGCCTTTCAATGAAAACTGATTTCCTAACGATAAAAGTGGTACCACTAGAACCACCTGGGGCCAAATCAAAATTCCGAAACCTCCATGCACATCTAGAGATGTTACCTGAACACATTAGCATAGTTTAAACGTTTTGAATTAAATACCCTAGGAATCTTTCCATGAAAACTGATTTTCTAAAGATAAAAGTGGTTCCACTGGAACCACCTGGGGCCCAATCAAAATTCTGAAACCTTCACGCACATCTAGAGATGTTACCTGAACACATTAGCATAGTTTAAACGTTTTGAATTAAATACCCTAGGAGCCTTTCAATGAAAATTGATTTTCTAACGATAAAAGTGGTTCCACTGGAACCACCTGGGGCCAAATCAAAATTCCGAAACCTTCATGCACATCAGAGATGTTACCTGAACACATTAGCACAGTTTAAACGTTTCAAATTAAATACCCTAGGAGCCTTTCGGTGAAAACTGATTTTCTAATAATAAAAGTGGTTCCACTGGAACCACCTGACTCAAAATCAAAATTCCGAAACCTTCATGCACATCTAGAGATGTTACCTGAACACATTAGCATAGTTTAAACGTTTCAAATTAAATACCCCAAGAGCCTTTTGATGAAAACTGATTTTCTAACAATAAAAGTGGTTACACTGGAACCACCTGGGGCCAAATCAAAATTCCGAAACCTTCATACACATCTAGTGATGCTACCCGAAAACAGCATAGTTTATACGATTCAAATTAAATACCCTAGGAGCCTTTCGATGAAAACTGATTTCCTAACAATAAAAGTGGTTCCACTAGAACCACCTGGGGCCAAATCAAAATTCTGAAACCTTCATGCACATCTAGAGATGTTACCTGAACACATTAGCATAGTTTAATAGTTTTGAATTAAATACCCTAGGAGCCTTTCGATAAAAACTGATTTTCTAACGATAAAAGTGGTTCCACTGGAACTACCTGGGGCCAAATCAAAATTTCAAAACCTTCATGCACATCTAGAGATGTTACCTGAACACATTAGCATAGTTTGAGCATTTTGAATTAAATACCCTAGGAACCTTTCGATGAAAACTGATTTTCTAACGATAAAAGTGGTTTCACTGGAACCACCGGGGGCAAAATCAAAATTTTGAAACCTTCATGCACATCTAGAGATGTTACCTGAACACATTAGCATAGTTTAAGCATTTCGAATTAAATACCCTAGGAGCCTTTCGATGAAAACTGATTTTCTAACGATAAAAGTGGTTCCACTGGAACCACTTGGGGGCCAAATCAAAATTCCGAAACCTTCATGCACATCTGCAGATGTTACCTGAATACATTAGCATAGTTTTAACGTTTCGAATTAAATACCCTAAGAGCCTTTCGATGAAAACTGATTTTCTAACAATAAAAGTGGTTCCACTGGAACCACCTGGGGCCAAATCAAAATTTCGAAACATTCATGCACATCTAGAGATGTTACCTGAACACATTAGCATTGTTTAAGCATTTCGAATGAAATACCCTAGGAGCCTTTCGATGAAAACCTGATTTCTAATGATAAAAGTGGTTCCACTGGAACCACTGGGGGCAAAATCAAAATTCCAAAACCTTCATGCACATCTAGAGATGTTACCTGAACACATTAGCATAATTTAAACATTTCAAATTAAATACCCTAGGAGCCTTTCGATGAACACTGATTTTCCAACGATAAAAGTGGTTCAATTGGAACCACCTGGGGCCAAATCAAAATTTCGAAATGTTTAAATTATGCTAATGTGTTCAGGTAACATCTGGTGATGTTACCTGAACACATTAGCATAATTTAAACGTTTCGAATTAAATACCCTAGGAGCCTTTCGATGAAAACTGATTTTCCAATGTTAAAAGTGGTTCAATTGGAATCACCTGTGGCCAAATCAAAATTTCGAAACCTTCATGCACATCTACAGATGTTACCCGAACACATTAGCATAGTTTAAGTGTTTCGAATTAAATACCCTAGGAGCCTTTCAATGAAAACTGATTTTCCAACGATAAAAGTAGTTCCACTGGAACCACCTGGGACCAAATCAAAATTCCAAAACCTTCATGCACATCTAGAGATGTTACCTGAACACATTAGCATAGCTTAAACGTTTCGAATTAAATACCCTAGGAGCCTTTCGATGAAAACTGATTTTCCAACGATAAAAGTGGTTCCTCTGGAACCACCTGGGGCCAAATCAAAATTTTACATTAGCATAGTTTAAATGTTTCGAATTAAATACCCTAAGAGCCTTTCGATGAAAACTGATTTTCTAACAATAAAAGTGGTTCCACTGGAACCACCTGGGGCCAAATCAAAATTTCGAAACCTTCATGCACATCTAGAGATGTTACCTGAATCCATTAGCATAATTTAAACGTTTCGAATTAAATACCCTAGGAGCCTTTCGATGAAAACTGATTTTCCAACGATTAAAGTGGTTCAATTGGAACCACCTGGGGCCAAATCAAAATTTCGAAACGTTTAAATTATGCTAATGTGTTCAGGTAACATCTAGAGATGTTACCTGAACACATTAGCATAATTTAAACATTTCGAATTAAATACCCTAGGAGCCTTTCGATGAAAACTGATTTTCCAACGATAAAAGTGGTTCAATTGGAACCACCTGGGGCCAAATCAAAATTTCGAAATATTTAAATTATGCTAATGTGTTCAGGTAACATCTGGTGATGTTACCTGAACACATTAGCATAATTTAAACGTTTCGAATTAAATACCCTAGGAGCCTTTCGATGAAAACTGATTTTCCAACGTTAAAAGTGGTTCAATTGGAATCACCTGTGGCCAAATCAAAATTTCGAAACCTTCATGCACATCTAGAGATGTTACCTGAACACATTAGCATAGTTTAAGCGTTTCGAATTAAATACCATAGGAGCCTTTTTGATGAAAACTGATTTTCTAACGATAAAAGTGGTTCCACTGGAACCACTGGGGACAAAATCAAAATTCCGAAACCTTCATGAACATCTAGAGATGTTACCTGAACACATCAGCATAGTTTAAGCGTTTCGAATTAAATACCCTAGGTCGGAGCCTTTCGATGAAAACTGATTTTCTAACAATAAAAGTGGTTCCACAGAAACCACCAGAGGCAAAATCAAAATTCCAAAACCTTCATGCACATCTAGAGATGTTACCTGAACACATTAGCATAGTTTAAACGTTTTGAATTAAATACCATAGGAGCCTTTCGAAGAAAACTGATTTTCTAACGATAAAAGTGGTTCCACTGGAAGCACCTGGGGCCAAATCAAAATTTCGAAAGCTTCATGCACATCTAGAGATGTGTCCTGAACACATTAGCATAGTTTGAGAGTTTCGAATTAAATACCCTAGGAGCCTTTCAATGAAAACTGATTTTCCAACGATAAAAGTAGTTCCACTGGAACCAACTCAAAATTCCAAAACCTTCATGCACATCTAGAGATGTAATCTGAACACATTAGCACAGTTTAAACATTTCGAATTAAATACCCTAAGAGCCTTTCCATGAAAACTGATTTTCTAACAATAAAAGTGGTTCCACTGGAACCACTTGGGGCCAAATCCAAATTCCGAAATCTTCATGCACTTCAAGAGTTGCTACCTGTACACATTAGCATAGTTTAAACGTTTCGAATTAAATACCCTAGGAGCCTTTTGATAAAAACTGATTTCAGACTTTCAGGGTGTGACGGATGGATGGACAGACGTTCGGACGGAGATCACGACTATATCAAATGCGGGGATAATAACTTTTTTGGTGCTAATATTTAAGTCAACTATGATTTTCTGATGCTAAATAAAAAATTTTGGTGAAAATGGCCAAATGGCACCTGACAGCATGAACACTGGAGTTAGTGTTAAAAATTCAAAATAAAACCTGGGAATTTTGACGACAACAGTTACTATATGACAAACATTTAAGTGTTTGGACTGGTGATACAGTGATGTTTTTTCAGTGTTTACAATTAAAGAATCTTCCAATTGCTTCCATGTTTGATGATATCATCTTTGGCTCATGTAACTTACAAGCTTGTTCAAATCAAGCCCCTGAAGTTATCCTTAAAGGTATCATGGTTCCCTCAGGTTTTAACACTGTTGGTATGGGGACAACAATTTGAAAATCTCCAAAACTATAACTCCATGTGCTTCCATGTTTTCATGTCTTCCCAAAAAATGTCGGGGGAGCATATAGTTGCCGCCCTGTCTGTCCATCCGAAACAAATGGTTTCTGGACAATAACTTCAGTTTGACGTAACGAAATGAAACAACACTTTACACAAAGGTTTGAAACCACATAATACAGGTTGGAATTAATAGTGAGCATGGTCCGATATTTTTTGGCAGAGTTATGGCACTTTTCAAACATAGAAGACATGTTGATATTGGCTTCCGGATGGTAACTTGAGTTTTTGGTGTCCTATTTCATTCAAACTTGGAATATATATAACTTATTGTAGACCATATACCAGACAGGTTTGATTTTGAGTGTGGTGTTATGGCCCCTTTTTTTAATTTGTTAACCACCACCATATAGTTTTTTATAAAGCAGGGCATTAGCGTCCCATGGACACATTTGGTGGCCTGCTGATTGGTGCCATGGTTCAATGGAGATAAGATATTTATTTATTTATTCAACATGAACAAAGACAATGACTAGAAACTCATGCTTGGTAGTGGGGGTTAGGGATGCATGGTATATCGATAAACCGATATATACCGGTATTCAAACCAATATCGATTGAATACCAGTGTAATTACAAAAATATTGGTTTATCGTCATTATTTATTTACCCACAATATAATTTTCAAGATGACTTGAGTTTTTTAACTGTAGCCCCGAATCAATAATATTGTCCCTTGACCCAAGGAATCGTCTGCATGTGCCCACGAAATATACAAATTCCCCAGTTGAAAATTTTGTTTTAAGATTTCAACAAAACTATATCATGTGTCCCCTCATTGGAACGAGTTCCAATGAGGGGTCACATGATATTGTTTTGTAGAAGTTTTGGGGGAAAATCTGATAAACTGATTTTTAAAATAATAAATTTTGATATCGTCTACGTTGGGTAAATGTTTTTCGAACCGCATCATCAAGGCATACTGATTCGTTCTGACTGTGATGCCTCAAGTCTTGATTGTGGTACCTATGTTCATATATATGGGTAGATTTCGATATACTGGTATACCGCGGTATGTTTTTATGCCCCCCGACTTAGGTCGGGTGGCATATAGTGATTGAAGTGTGCATGTGTCCATCTGTGTGTGTGTGTGTCCGAGCCAATAACTCTAAAACTGTTAGGGCCACAGTCATCAAACTTCACACAACTATAAAGGACCATGGGAGGATGTGTTACACACCATAGCCGGGTTCGTACCTTCAAGGTCAAGGTCACATTTCAAGGTCACACTAAAAATCGGTCAATATTCGCGTCTCAGCCATAACTCAGAAACGAATCATAGTACAATTGTTAAACTTTTTATAAATGTTAAGGACAGTCAGAAGGTGTGTCGCAGAAAATAGTTTCTGCCGCATCTGCAAGGTCAAGGTCACAAGTGGGGGGGGGGGGCATGTGTTACCTTAGTAACATTCTTCTTGTTTAATACCGATACCGGTATTCAGTTTTGAATATCGTGCAGCCCTACTGGGGTTGGTGAGGGTGGGCATAGCCACCTTTGGCAGTCGGGGAGCATCTGATGGTTGTGCCAACTTTTTACTTTTTTAATTCAACATCTTTTAAGAACCGCTTACAGGTTTGTTTAATTTTGTTTTCACAGCATCAAACTGAGGGGTGTCATGAGGGCCCCATAGTTCAACACTATGGCTAAGTTTGTAAATTATTTTTCAAGTCAAGATCCTGAGGCCATATGTTGGGATGGGAACCTCGGAGTTTAACACAGTTGGTAAAGAAAACAAATTAAAAAATATTTTCCTCAAAAACTACTGCTTCGTATTTAATATATATATATGTTTTCATCATTAAGTTTATGTACAAAATGTTGTATCTGAGTCAGGCTCTTGTTTCTAAGCACATATCTGGAGGAGCCAAGATATAGTCTAAGAAACTAAAGCAAGGCTCTGATCAACATTTTGTGCATAAACATAATGGCGATCTTCCTATTCTCAACTGCGATAACTTGATTAACCATTTACCTAACAAATTGGCAACATCCTCCTCAGCAATTTACAAATTGAGCAGTTGGAAAACAGATTATTTCAACAAAAACTTTTTTAACTAAACCATATCACTGATGATGTGACCTATCATTGGAACAAGCGCAACAAATGCATTCCAAAGAGGAGTCACACGATATGATTTTGTTGAAATGTTTGGAAATGTTTTTACAAAAAAATAATAAAGTGCAGTATCATGTGGTGTTGAGTAAAGGGTTAATTTGCATTTTAATTTCAGATTTCATTTTCAGCATTGCATTGCTTTTATGCTTTTTCATCTGAATCACCGGATGCATTCAAGCTGGAACAACACACTGTTGTACTGTTATGGCACATGCCTTTTTGGTATGTGGAATATGTATGCGCCAAATAAGTTTGTCCGAGGATTGCAAAAGTTCAAGACTGCTGATGAAGTTTCAACCAAAATTAAAATTTTTTAGTAAATTTTGTTTCTTAATATACCTACCACAATTGTTTACAATTGGCTGTAACGTGAGTGCAAGCTCTACTTCGGAACTAACTGAAGCTTTTAAGAAACTTTTCCAAACAAGTTGGAAAAGTAATAGAGTGCAAAAGCACGAAAAAGATCAAAAAAGGGTCGAGCGAGACTGGCGCTCGAAATTACAGGCGCTATCTCTGCACACCTCTTGCATTTACCAAGCGCATGCGCAACAACCGTGTCAATTCCGTATTTCTGCCAACGAGACATATAAGTATGGCTCGAGCCAGGAGACTGGAATTCAGCGTGACATTTCCGAGTGACATTACAGCGTAGGGGTGTACTCGAAAGCCGGAGTGTACACCAATTTAGTACGGATAGGCGTCTCCATTGATCACAAACTTATAAACACACGTACAATCAAAACCTGAATGCATATAAAATGGACAAAATAAACATTGGACAAATGTAAACATAAAATATAACTATAACCACGAAAATTTATGAACATGACCCAGATCTGACAATAGAGACACATAGTCTGTTGTGAAAAAAACTAAACAACGCAAATAAATCAGAATATAGTGTAACTTTGCGGTCTTTAGACAATGTGGATTTTTTGTTATCTGAGGCTGGTTCAATAACATTATACGCGGACTTTACCAAAGTAATTTATATTTGTGCTTTTATAGAAGTCTGGCGCTGTCAGATATTCGCCATATATCACACACACACCCAAAATTCAATTAATGTGGCCAAACCTCGGAAGTGCTGTCCTGGAATACAGTGTATTTGAGGATCATTTTACGTAGGGGTAGGTTGCTATTAGGTCTATTTCAACCAGTTAGCAAGATCTATAAATCAGTTTCTTATTGAGTGTTCATGTCCTTGGGACACTGATATAAACAGAGATGCATCGTGTGACTGTACCCATTATAGCTCGTAAGAGCTTGGCTGGAATACAGTGTAACGAATAATTCATGTGGGCTGAGTTGTAATGGTGCCTATTGTAATGAGGTAATGATACCTATAAATGACCTTCTTGTTAAATGTTGAAGTGCTAATATCAGTACTGCCATTTTTAAGACCATTAACCCCAATTAGCTGTCAAGAGTTCAGCTGGAAATTGCAGCGTAACTAAAAATTCATGTGTGCTAGGTTGTAACAATGGCTATTGCAATCCGCGAGTAAGATATCTAAAAGTTCTTAGTATTAAATTTTTTTACCCTTGGTCCACTAATATCAATACTGCCGTTTTTTGAGACCATTAACCCCAAATTGAGCTCTGAAGAGCTCAGCTGGAATACAGTGTAAATAACAATTCCTTGTGCTAGGTTGTAATGAGGTCTATTTCAGTCAGGTAATGATACCTATGAATGGTCTTCCTGTTAAATGTTGATGTCCTTAGGCTACTAATATCAATTCTGCCATTTTCTGTGACCGTGGACCCCATTTGGCTCTAAAGAGCTCACCTGGAATACAGTTTAACTAATAATTTGTGTGGGTGGGTGGTAATGATGTCTATTGCAATCAGGTAATGGTACCTATGAATGGTCTTCCTGTTAAATGTTGATGTCCTTAGGCTTCTAATATCAATTTTGCCATTTTCTGTGACCGTGGACCCCAATTGGCTCTAAAGAGCTCACCTGGAATACAGTGTAACTAATAATTCGTGTGGGTGGGTTGTAATGATGTCTATTTATTGAGGTAATGAAACCTATAAATGATATTCTTGTTAAATGTTGAAGTCCTGGGGCTACTAATATCAATACTACCAATTTTTGAGACCATTAACCCCAATCAGCTCTAAAGAGCTCAGCTGGAATACAGTGTCACTGATAATTCCTGTGGGCTAGGTTGTAATGACATCTATTGCAATCAGGTAATGGTACCTATGAATGGTCTTCCTGTTAAATGTTGATGTACTTAGGCTACTAATATCAATTCTGCCATTTTCTGTGACTGTGGACCCCAATTGGCTCTAAAGAGCTCACCTGGAATACAGTGTAACTAATAATTCCTGTGGGTGGGTTGTAATGATGTCTATTGTAATGAGGTAATGATACCTATAAACGATCTTCTTGTTAAATGTTGAAGTCCTGGGCCTACTAATATCAATAGTGCCATTTTTTGAAACCATTAACCCCAATCAGCTCTAAAGAGCTCAGCTGGAATACAGTGTCACTGATAATTACTGTGGGGTAGGTTGTAATGACATCTATTGCAATCAGGTAATGGTACCTATGAATGGTCTTCCTGTTAAATGTTGATGTCCTTAGGCTACTAATATCAATTCTGCCATTTTCTGTGGCCATGGACCCCAATTGGCTCTAAAGAGCTCACCTGGAATACAGTGTAACTAATAATTTGTGTGGGTGGGTTGTAATGATGTCTATTGTAATGAGGTAATGATACCTATAAATGATATTCTTGTTAAATGTTAAAGTCTTGGGGGCTACTAATATCAATACTACCGATTTTTGAGACCATTAACCCCAATCGGCTCTAAAGAGCTCAGCTGGAATACAGTGTCACTGTTAATTCCTGTGGGCTAGGTTGTAATGACACCTATTGCAATCAGGTAATGATACCTATGAATGGTCTTCCTGTTATATGTTGATGTCTTTAGGCTACTAATATCAATTTTGCCCTTTTCTGTGACCCTGGACCCCAATTGGCTCTAAAGAGCTCAGCTGGAATACAGTGTAACTAATAATTCCTGTGGGCGGGGTTGTAATTACGTCTATTGTAATGAGGTAATGATACCTATAAATGATATTCTTGTTAAATGTCGAAGTCCTGGGGCTACTAATATCAATACTACCGATTTTTGAGACCATTAACCCCAATCAGCTCTAAAGAGCTCAGCTGGAATACAGTGTCACTGATAATTCCTGTGGGCTAGGTTGTAATGACATCTATTGCAATCAGGTAATGGTACCTATGAATGGTCTCCCTGTTAAATGTTGATGTCCTTAGGCTACTAATATCAATTCTGCCATTTTCTGTGGCCGAGGACCCCAATTGGCTCTAAAGAGCTCACCTGGAATACAGTGTAACTAATAATTCCTGTGGGTGGGTTGTAATGATGTCTATTGTAATGAGGTAATGATACCTATAAATGATCTTCTTGTTAAATGTTGAAGTCCTGGGCCTACTAATATCAATACTTCCATTTTTTGAAACCATTAACCCCAATCGGCTCTAAAGAGCTCGGCTGGAATACAGTGTCACTGATAATTCCTGTGGGCTAGGTTGTAATGACATCTATTGCAATCAGGTAATGATACCTATGAATGGTCTTCCTGGTAAATGTTGATGTCCTTAGGCTACTAATATCAATTCTGCCCTTTTCTGTGACCTTGGACCCCAATTGGCTCTAAAGATCTCACCTGGAATACAGTGTAACTAATAATTCCTGTGGGCTGGGTTGTAATGACGTCTATTGTAATGAGGTAATGATACCTATAAATGATATTCTTGTTAAATGTTGAAGTCCTGGGCCTACTAATATCAATACTGCCATTTTTTGAAACCATTAACCCCAATCGGCTCTAAAGAGCTCAGCTGGAATACAGTGTCACTGTTAATTCCTGTGGGCTAGGTTGTAATGACATCTATTGCAATCAGATAATGATACCTATGAATGGTCTTCCTGTTAAATGTTGATGTCCTTAGGCTACTAATATCAATTCTGCCCTTTTCTGTGACCTTGGACCCCAATTGGCTCTAAAGAGCTCACCTGGAATACAGTGTAACTAATAATTCCTGTGGGCTGGGTTGTAATGACGTCTATTGTAATGAGGTAATGATACCTATAAATGATATTCTTGTTAAATGTTGAAGTCCAGGGCCTACTAATATCAATACTGCCATTTTTTGAAACCATTAACCCCAATGGGCTCTAAAGAGCTCAGCTGGAATACAGTGTCACTGTTAATTCCTGTGGGCTAGGTTGTAATGACATCTATTGCAATCAGATAATGATACCTATGAATGGTCTTCCTGTTAAATGTTGATGTCCTTAGGCTACTAATATCAATTCTGCCCTTTTCTGTGACCTTGGACCCCAATTGGCTCTAAAGAGCTCACCTGGAATACAGTGTAACTAATAATTCCTGTGGGCTGGGTTGTAATGACGTCTATTGTAATGAGGTAATGATACATATAAATGATATTCTTGTTAAATGTTGAAGTCCTGGGGCTACTAATATCAATACTACCGATTTTTGAGACCATTAACCCCAATCAGCTCTAAAGAGCTCAGCTGGAATACAGTGTCACTGATAATTCCTGTGGGCTAGGTTGTAATGACATCCATTGCAATCAGGTAATGGTACCTATGAATGGTCTTCCTGTTAAATGTTGATGTCCTTAGGCTACTAATATCAATTCTGCCATTTTCTGTGTCCGTGGACCCCAATTGGCTCTAAAGAGCTCACCTGGAATACAGTGTAACTAATAATTCCTGTGGGTGGGTTGTAATGATGTCTATTGTAATGAGGTAATGATACCTATAAATGATCTTCTTGTTAAATGTTGAAGTCCTGGGCCTACTAATATCAATACTGCCATTTTTTGAAACCATTAATCCCAATCGGCTCTAAAGAGCTCAGCTGGAATACAGTGTCACTGATAATTCCTGTGGGCTAGGTTGTAATGACATCTATTGCAATCAGGTAATGGTACCTATAAATGGTCTTCCTGTTAAATGTTGATATCCTTAGGCTACTAATATCAATTCTGCCATTTTCTGTGACTGTGGACCCCAATTGGCTCTAAAGAGCTCACCTGGAATACAGTGTAACTAATAATTCCTGTGGGTGGGTTGTACTGATGTCTATTGTAATGAGGTAGTGATACCTATAAATGATCTTCTTGTTAAATGTTGAAGTCCTGGGACTACTAATATCAATACTGCCGTTTTTTGAAACCATTAACCCCAATCGGCTCTAAAGAGCTCAGCTGGAATACAGTGTCACTGATAATTCCTGTGGGCTCGGTTGTAATGACATCTATTCCAATCAGGTAATGATACCTATGAATGGTCTTCCTGTTACATGTTGATGTCCTTAGGCTACTAATATCAATTCTGCCATTTTATGTGACCGTGGACCCCAAGTGGCTCTAAAGAGCTCACCTGTAATACAGTGTAACTAATAATTCATGTGGGTGGGTGGTAATGACGTCTATTGTAATGAGGTAATGATACCTATAAATGATATTCTTGTTAAATGTTGAAGTCCTGGGGCTAGTAATATCAATACTACCGATTTTTGAAACCATTAACCCCAATCAGCTCTAAAGAGCTCAGCTGGAATACAGTGTCACTGATAATTCCTGTGGGCTAGGTTGTAATGACATCTATTGCAATCAGGTAATGGTACCTATGAATGGTCTTCCTGTTAAATGTTGATGTCCTTAGGCTACTAATATCAATTCTGCCATTTTCTGTGACAGTGGACCCCAATTGGCTCTAAAGAGCTCACCTGGAATACAGTGTAACTAATAATTCCTGTGGGTGGGTTGTAATGATGTCTATTGTAATGAGGTAATGATACCTATAAATGGTCTTCTTGTTAAGTGTTGAAGTCCTGAGCCTACTAATATCAATACTTCCGTTTTTTGAAACCATTAACCCCAATCGGCTCTAAAGAGCTCGGCTGGAATACAGTGTCACTGATAATTCCTGTGGGCTAGGTTGTAATGACATCTATTGCAATCAGGTAATGATACCTATGAATGGTCTTCCTGTTAAATGTTGATGTCCTTAGGCTACTAATATCAATTCTGCCCTTTTCTGTGACCTTGGACCCCAATTGGCTCTAAAGAGCTCACCTGGAATACAGTGTAACTAATAATTCCTGTGGGCTGGGTTGTAATGACGTCTATTGTAATGAGGTAATGATACATATAAATGATATTCTTGTTAAATGTTGAAGTCCTGGGCCTACTAATATCAATACTGCCATTTTTTGAAACCATTAATCCCAATCGGCTCTAAAGAGCTCAGCTGGAATACAGTGTCACTGATAATTCCTGTGGGCTGGGTTGTAATGACATCTATTGCAATCAGGTAATGGTACCTATAAATGGTCTTCCTGTTAAATGTTGATATCCTTAGGCTACTAATATCAATTCTGCCATTTTCTGTGACCGTGGACCCCAATTGGCTCTAAAGAGCTCACCTGGAATACAGTGTAACTAATAATTCCTGTGGGTGGGTTGTACTGATGTCTATTGTAATGAGGTAGTGATACCTATAAATGATCTTCTTGTTAAATGTTGAAGTCCTGGGACTACTAATATCAATACTGCCGTTTCTTGAAACCATTAACCCCAATCGGCTCTAAAGAGCTCAGCTGGAATACAGTGTCACTGATGATTCCTGTGGGCTCGGTTGTAATGACATCTATTCCAATCAGGTAATGATACCTATGAATGGTCTTCCTGTTAAATGTTGATGTCCTTAGGCTACTAATATCAATTCTGCCATTTTATGTGACCGTGGACCCCAAGTGGCTCTAAAGAGCTCACCTGTAATACAGTGTAACTAATAATTCGTGTGGGTGGGTGGTAATGACGTCTATTGTAATGAGGTAATGATACCTATAAATGATATTCTTGTTAAATGTTGAAGTCCTGGGGCTAGTAATATCAATACTACCGATTTTTGAAACCATTAACCCCAATCAGCTCTAAAGAGCTCAGCTGGAATACAGTGTCACTGATAATTCCTGTGGGCTAGGTTGTAATGACATCTATTGCAATCAGGTAATGGTACCTATGAATGGTCTTCCTGTTAAATGTTGATGTCCTTAGGCTACTAATATCAATTCTGCCATTTTCTGTGACAGTGGACCCCAATTGGCTCTAAATAGCTCACCTGGAATGCAGTGTAACTAATAATTCGTGTGGGTGGGTTGTAATGATGTCTATTGTAATGAGGTAATGATACCTATAAATGGTCTTCTTGTTAAGTGTTGAAGTCCTGAGCCTACTAATATCAATACTTCCGTTTTTTGAAACCATTAACCCCAATCGGCTCTAAAGAGCTCGGCTGGAATACAGTGTCACTGATAATTCCTGTGGGCTAGGTTGTAATGACATCTATTGCAATCAGGTAATGATACCTATGAATGGTCTTCCTGTTAAATGTTGATGTCCTTAGGCTACTAATATCAATTCTGCCCTTTTCTGTGACCTTGGACCCCAATTGGCTCTAAAGAGCTCACCTGGAATACAGTGTAACTAATAATTCCTGTGGGCTGGGTTGTAATGACGTCTATTGTAATGAGGTAATGATACATATAAATGATATTCTTGTTAAATGTTGAAGTCCTGGGGCTACTAATATCAATACTGCCATTTTTTGAAACCATTAATCCCAATCGGCTCTAAAGAGCTCAGCTGGAATACAGTGTCACTGATAATTCCTGTGGGCTAGGTTGTAATGACATCTATTGCAATCAGGTAATGGTACCTATAAATGGTCTTCCTGTTAAATGTTGATATCCTTAGGCTACTAATATCAATTCTGCCATTTTCTGTGACCGTGGACCCCAATTGGCTCTAAAGAGCTCACCTGGAATACAGTGTAACTAATAATTCCTGTGGGTGGGTTGTACTGATGTCTATTGTAATGAGGTAGTGATACCTATAAATGATCTTCTTGTTAAATGTTGAAGTCCTGGGACTACTAATATCAATACTGCCGTTTCTTGAAACCATTAACCCCAATCGGCTCTAAAGAGCTCAGCTGGAATACAGTGTCACTGATGATTCCTGTGGGCTCGGTTGTAATGACATCTATTCCAATCAGGTAATGATACCTATGAATGGTCTTCCTGTTAAATGTTGATGTCCTTAGGCTACTAATATCAATTCTGCCATTTTATGTGACCGTGGACCCCAAGTGGCTCTAAAGAGCTCACCTGTAATACAGTGTAACTAATAATTCGTGTGGGTGGGTGGTAATGACGTCTATTGTAATGAGGTAATGATACCTATAAATGATATTCTTGTTAAATGTTGAAGTCCTGGGGCTAGTAATATCAATACTACCGATTTTTGAAACCATTAACCCCAATCAGCTCTAAAGAGCTCAGCTGGAATACACTGTCACTGATAATTCCTGTGGGCTAGGTTGTAATGACATCTATTGCAATCAGGTAATGGTACCTATGAATGGTCTTCCTGTTAAATGTTGATGTCCTTAGGCTACTAATATCAATTCTGCCATTTTCTGTGACAGTGGACCCCAATTGGCTCTAAAGAGCTCACCTGGAATGCAGTGTAACTAATAATTCGTGTGGGTGGGTTGTAATGATGTCTATTGTAATGAGGTAATGATACCTATAAATGGTCTTCTTGTTAAGTGTTGAAGTCCTGAGCCTACTAATATCAATACTTCCGTTTTTTGAAACCATTAACCCCAATCGGCTCTAAAGAGCTCGGCTGGAATACAGTGTCACTGATAATTCCTGTGGGCTAGGTTGTAATGACATCTATTGCAATCAGGTAATGATACCTATGAATGGTCTTCCTGTTAAATGTTGATGTCCTTAGGCTACTAATATCAATTCTGCCCTTTTTCTGTGACCTTGGACCCCAATTGGCTCTAAAGAGCTCACCTGGAATACAGTGTAACTAATAATTCCTGTGGGCTGGGTTGTAATGACGTCTATTGTAATGAGGTAATGATACATATAAATGATATTCTTGTTAAATGTTGAAGTCCTGGGGCTACTAATATCAATACTACCGATTTTTGAGACCATTAACCCCAATCAGCTCTAAAGAGCTCAGCTGGAATACAGTGTCACTGATAATTCCTGTGGGCTAGGTTGTAATGACATCCATTGCAATCAGGTAATGGTACCTATGAATGGTCTTCCTGTTAAATGTTGATGTCCTTAGGCTACTAATATCAATTCTGCCATTTTCTGTGGCCGTGGACCCCAATTGGCTCTAAAGAGCTCACCTGGAATACAGTGTAACTAATAATTCCTGTGGGTGGGTTGTAATGATGTCTATTGTAATGAGGTAATGATGCCTATAAATGATCTTCTTGTTAAATGTTGAAGTCCTGGGCCTACTAATATCAATACTGCCATTTTTTGAAACCATTAATCCCAATCGGCTCTAAAGAGCTCAGCTGGAATACAGTGTCACTGATAATTCCTGTGGGCTCGGTTGTAACGACATCTATTGCAATCAGGTAATGGTACATATAAATGGTCTTCCTGTTAAATGTTGATATCCTTAGGCTACTAATATCAATTCTGCCATTTTCTGTGACTGTGGACCCCAATTGGCTCTAAAGAGCTCACCTGGAATAGAGTGTAACTAATAATTCCTGTGGGTGGGTTGTACTGATGTCTATTGTAATGAGGTAGTGATACCTATAAATGATATTCTTGTTAAATGTTGAAGTCCTGGGACTACTAATATCAATACTGCCGTTTTTTGAAACCATTAACCCCAATCGGCTCTAAAGAGCTCAGCTGGAATACAGTGTCACTGATGATTCCTGTGGGCTCGGTTGTAATGACATCTATTCCAATCAGGTAATGGTACCTATAAATGGTCTTCCTGTTAAATGTTGATATCCTTAGGCTACTAATATCAATTCTGCCATTTTCTGTGACTGTGGACCCCAATTGGCTCTAAAGAGCTCACCTGGAATACAGTGTAACTAATAATTCCTGTGGGTGGGTTGTACTGATGTCTATTGTAATGAGGTAATGATACCTATAAATGATCTTCTTGTTAAATGTTGAAGTCCTGGGCCTACTAATATCAATACTGCCATTTTTTGAAACCATTAATCCCAATCGGCTCTAAAGAGCTCAGCTGGAATACAGTGTCACTGATAATTCCTGTGGGCTAGGTTGTAATGACATCTATTGCAATCAGGTAATGGTACCTATAAATGGTCTTCCTGTTAAATGTTGATATCCTTAGGCTACTAATATCAATTCTGCCATTTTCTGTGACTGTGGACCCCAATTGGCTCTAAAGAGCTCACCTGGAATACAGTGTAACTAATAATTTGTGTGGGTGGGTGGTAATGATGTCTATTGCAATCAGGTAATGGTACCTATGAATGGTCTTCCTGTTAAATGTTGATGTCCTTAGGCTACTAATATCAATTCTGCCATTTTATGTGACCGTGGACCCCAAGTGGCTCTAAAGAGCTCACCTGTAATACAGTGTAACTAATAATTCGTGTGGGTGGGTGGTAATGACGTCTATTGTAATGAGGTAATGATACCTATAAATGATATTCTTGTTAAATGTTGAAGTCCTGGGGCTAGTAATATCAATACTACCGATTTTTGAAACCATTAACCCCAATCAGCTCTAAAGAGCTCAGCTGGAATACAGTGTCACTGATAATTCCTGTGGGCTAGGTTGTAATGACATCTATTGCAATCAGGTAATGGTACCTATGAATGGTCTTCCTGTTAAATGTTGATGTCCTTAGGCTACTAATATCAATTCTGCCATTTTCTGTGACAGTGGACCCCAATTGGCTCTAAAGAGCTCACCTGGAATACAGTGTAACTAATAATTCGTGTGGGTGGGTTGTAATGATGTCTATTGTAATGAGGTAATGATACCTATAAATGGTCTTCTTGTTAAGTGTTGAAGTCCTGAGCCTACTAATATAAATACTTCCGTTTTTTGAAACCATTAACCCCAATCGGCTCTAAAGAGCTCGGCTGGAATACAGTGTCACTGATAATTCCTGTGGGCTAGGTTGTAATGACATCTATTGCAATCAGGTAATGATACCTATGAATGGTCTTCCTGTTAAATGTTGATGTCCTTAGGCTACTAATATCAATTCTGCCCTTTTCTCTGACCTTGGACCCCAATTGGCTCTAAAGAGCTCACCTGGAATACAGTGTAACTAATAATTCCTGTGGGCTGGGTTGTAATGACGTCTATTGTAATGAGGTAATGATACATATAAATGATATTCTTGTTAAATGTTGAAGTCCTGGGGCTACTAATATCAATACTACCGATTTTTGAGACCATTTACCCCAATCAGCTCTAAAGAGCTCAGCTGGAATACAGTGTCACTGATAATTCCTGTGGGCTAGGTTGTAATGACATCCATTGCAATCAGGTAATGGTACCTATGAATGGTCTTCCTGTTAAATGTTGATGTCCTTAGGCTACTAATATCAATTCTGCCATTTTCTGTGGCCGTGGACCCCAATTGGCTCTAAAGAGCTCACCTGGAATAGAGTGTAACTAATAATTCCTGTGGGTGGGTTGTAATGATGTCTATTGTAATGAGGTAATGATACCTATAAATGATCTTCTTGTTAAATGTTGAAGTCCTGGGCCTACTAATATCAATACTGCCATTTTTTGAAACCATTAATCCCAATCGGCTCTAAAGAGCTCAGCTGGAATACAGTGTCACTGATAATTCCTGTGGGCTAGGTTGTAACGACATCTATTGCAATCAGGTAATGGTACATATAAATGGTCTTCCTGTTAAATGTTGATATCCTTAGGCTACTAATATCAATTCTGCCATTTTCTGTGACTGTGGACCCCAATTGGCTCTAAAGAGCTCACCTGGAATACAGTGTAACTAATAATTCCTGTGGGTGGGTTGTACTGATGTCTATTGTAATGAGGTAGTGATACCTATAAATGATCTTCTTGTTAAATGTTGAAGTCCTGGGACTACTAATATCGATACTGCCGTTTTTTGAAACCATTAACCCCAATCGGCTCTAAAGAGCTCAGCTGGAATACAGTGTCACTGATGATTCCTGTGGGCTTGGTTGTAATGACATCTATTCCAATCAGGTAATGGTACCTATAAATGGTCTTCCTGTTAAATGTTGATATCCTTAGGCTACTAATATCAATTCTGACATTTTCTGTGACTGTGGACCCCGATTGGCTCTAAAGAGCTCACCTGGAATACAGTGTAACTAATAATTCCTGTGGGTGGGTTGTACTGATGTCTATTGTAATGAGGTAATGATACTTATAAATGATCTTCTTGTTAAATGTTGAAGTCCTGGGCCTACTAATATCAATACTGCCATTTTTTGAAACCATTAATCCCAATCGGCTCTAAAGAGCTCAGCTGGAATACAGTGTCACTGATAATTCCTGTGGGCTAGGTTGTAATGACATCTATTGCAATCAGGTAATGGTACCTATAAATGGTCTTCCTGTTAAATGTTGATATCCTTAGGCTACTAATATCAATTCTGCCATTTTCTGTGACTGTGGACCCCAATTGGCTCTAAAGAGCTCACCTGGAATACAGTGTAACTAATAATTCCTGTGGGTGGGTTGTACTGATGTCTATTGTAATGAGGTAGTGATACCTATAAATGATCTTCTTGTTAAATGTTGAAGTCCTGGGACTACTAATATCAATACTGCCGTTTTTTGAAACCATTAACCCCAATCGGCTCTAAAGAGCTCAGCTGGAATACAGTGTCACTGATGATTCCTGTGGGCTCGGTTGTAATGACATCTATTCCAATCAGGTAATGATACCTATGAATGGTCTTCCTGTTAAATGTTGATGTCCTTAGGCTACTAATATCAATTCTGCCATTTTATGTGACCGTGGACCCCAAGTGGCTCTAAAGAACTCACCTGGAATACAGTGTAACTAATAATTCGTGTGGGTGGGTGGTAATGACGTCTATTGTAATGAGGTAATGATACCTATAAATGATATTCTTGTTAAATGTTGAAGTCCTGGGGCTAGTAATATCAATACTACCAATTTTTGAAACCATTAACCCCAATCAGCTCTAAAGAGCTCAGCTGGAATACAGTGTCACTGATAATTCCTGTGGGCTAGGTTGTAATGATATCTATTGCAATCAGGTAATGGTACCTATGAATGGTCTTCCTGTTAAATGTTGATGTCCTTAGGCTACTAATATCAATTCTGCCATTTTCTGTGACAGTGGACCCCAATTGGCTCTAAAGAGCTCACCTGGAATACAGTGTAACTAATAATTCGTGTGGGTGGGTTGTAATGATGTCTATTGTAATGCGGTAATGATACCTATAAATGGTCTTCTTGTTAAATGTTGAAGTCCTGAGCCTACTAATATCAATACTTCCGTTTTTTGAAACCATTAACCCCAATCGGCTCTAAAGAGCTCGGCTGGAATACAGTGTCACTGATAATTCCTGTGGGCTAGGTTGTAATGACATCTATTGCAATCAGGTAATGATACCTATGAATGGTCTTCCTGTTAAATGTTGATGTCCTTAGGCTACTAATATCAATTCTGCCATTTTCTCTGACCTTGGACCCCAATTGGCTCTAAAGAGCTCACCTGGAATACAGTGTAACTAATAATTCCTGTGGGCTGGGTTGTAATGACGTCTATTGTAATGAGGTAATGATACCTATAAATGATATTCTTGTTAAATGTTGAAGTCCTGGGGCTACTAATATCAATACTACCAATTTTTGAGACCATTAACCCCAATCAGCTCTAAAGAGCTCAGCTGGACTACAGTGTCACTGATAATTCCTGTGGGCTAGGTTGTAATGACATCTATTGTAATCAGGTAATGATACCTATGAATGGCCTTCCTGTTAAATGTTGATGTCCTTAGGCTACTAATATCAATTCTGCCATTTTCTGTGACCGTGGACCCCAATTGGCTCTAAAGAGCTCACCTGGAATACAGTGTAACTAATAATTTGTGTGGGTGGGTGGTAATGATGTCTATTGCAATCACGTAATGGTACCTATGAATGGTCTTCCTGTTAAATGTTGATGTCCTTAGGCTACTAATATCAATTCTGCCATTTTCTGTGACCGTGGACCCCAATTGGCTCTAAAGAGCTCATCTGGAATACAGTGTAACTAATAATTCCTGTGGGCTGGGTTGTAATGACGTCTATTGTAATGATCTAATGATACCTATAAATGATATTCTTGTTAAATGTTGAAGTCCTGGGGCTACTAATATCAATACTACCAATTTTTGAGACCATTAACCCCAATCAGCTCTAAAGAGCTCAGCTGGACTACAGTGTCACTGATAATTCCTGTGGGCTAGGTTGTAATGATATCTATTGTAATCAGGTAATGATACCTATGAATGGTCTTCCTGTTAAATGTTGATGTCCTTAGGCTACTAATATCAATTCTGCCATTTTCTGTGACCGTGGACCCCAATTGGCTCTAAAGAGCTCACCTGGAATACAGTGTAACTAATAATTTGTGTGGGTGGGTGGTAATGATGTCTATTGCAATCACGTAATGGTACCTATGAATGGTCTTCCTGTTAAATGTTGATGTCCTTAGGCTACTAATATCAATTGTGCCATTTTCTGTGACCGTGGACCCCAATTGGCTCTAAAGAGCTCATCTGGAATACAGTGTAACTAATAATTCCTGTGGGCTGGGTTGTAATGACGTCTATTGTAATGAGGTAATGATACCTATAAATGATATTCTTGTTAAATGTTGAAGTCCTGGGGCTACTAATATCAATACTACCGATCTTTGAGACCATTAACCCCAATCAGCTCTAAAGAGCTCAGCTGGAATACAGTGTCACTGATAATTCCTGTGGGCTAGGTTGTTATGACATCTATTGCAATCAGGTAATGGTACCTATGAATGGTCTTCCTGTTAAATGTTGATGTCCTTAGGCTACTAATATCAATTCTGCCATTTTCTGTGACCGTGGACCCCAATTGGCTCTAAAGAGCTCACCTGGCATACAGTGTAACTAATAATTCGTGTGGGTGGGTTGTAATGATGTCTATTGTAATGAGGTAATGATACCTATAAATGATATTCTTGTTAAATGTTGAAGTCCTGGGCCTACTAATATCAATACTGCCGTTTTTTGAAACCATTAACCCCAATCAGCTCTAAAGAGCTCAGTTGGAATACAGTGTCACTGATAATTCCTGTGGGCTAGGTTGTAATGACATCTATTGCAATCAGGTAATGATACCTATGAATGGTCTTCCTGTTAAATGTTGATGTCCTTAGGCTACTAATATCAATTCTGCCATTTTCTGTGACCGTGGACCCCAATTGGCTCTAAAGAGCTCACCTGGAATACAGTGTAACTAATAATTTGTGTGGGTGGGTGGTAATGATGTCTATTGCAATCAGGTAATGGTACCTATGAATGGTCTTCCTGTTAAATGTTGATGTCCTTAGGCTACTAATATCAATTCTGCCATTTTCAGTGACCGTGGACCCCAATTGGCTCTAAAGAGCTCACCTGTAATACAGTCTAACTAATAATTCGTGTGGGTGGGTGGTAATGATGTCTATTGTAATGAGGTAATGATACCTATAAATGATATTCTTGTTAAATGTTGAAGTCCTGGGCCTACTAATATCAATACTACTGATTTTTGAGACCATTAACCCCAATCAGCTCTAAAGAGCTCAGCTGGAATACAGTGTCACTGATAATTCCTGTGGGCTAGGTTGTAATGACATCTATTGCAATCAGGTAATGGTACCTATGAATGGTCTTCCTGTTAAATGTTGATGTCCTTGGGCTACTAATATCAATTCTGCCATTTTCTGTGACCGTGGACCGCAATTGGCTCTAAAGAGCTCACCTGGAATACAGTGTAACTAATAATTCCTGTGGGTGGGTAGTAATGATGTCTATTGTAATGAGGTAATGATACCTATAAATGATCTTCTTGTTAAATGTTGAAGTCCTGGGCCTACTAATATCAATACTGCCATTTTTTGAAACCATTAACCCCAATCGGCTTTAAAGAGCTCAGCTGGAATACAGTGTCACTGTTAATTCTGGTGGGCTAGGTTGTAATGACATCTATTGCAATCAGGTAATGATACCTATGAATGGTCTTCCTGTTAAATGTTGATGTCCTTAGGCTACTAATATCAATTCTGCCATTTTCTGTGACTGTGGACCCCAATTGGCTCTAAAGAGCTCACCTGGAATACAGTGTAACTAATAATTCCTGTGGGTGGGTTGTAATGAAGTCTATTGTAATGAGGTAATGATACCTATAAATGATCTTCTTGTTAAATGTTGAAGTCCTGGGCCTACTAATATCAATACTGCCGCTTTTTGAAACCATTAACCCCAATCGGCTCTAAAGAGCTCAGCTGGAATACAGTGTAACTGATAATTCCTGTGGGCTAGGTTGTAATGACATCTATTGCAATCACGTAATGGGACCTATGAATGGTCTTCCTGTTAAATGTTGATGTCCTTAGGCTACTAATATCAATTCTGCCATTTTCTGTGGCCATGGTCCCCAACTGGCTCTAAAGAGCTCACCTGGAATACAGTGTAACTAATAATTTGTGTGGGAGGGTTGTAATGATGTCTATTGTAATGTGGTAATGATACCTATAAATGATTTTCTTGTTAAATGTTAAAGTCTTGGGGCTACTAATATCAATACTACCGATTTTTGAGACCATTAACCCCAATCAGCTCTAAAGAGCTCAGCTGGAATACAGTGTCACTGATAATTCCTGTGGGCTAGGTTGTAATGACATCTATTGCAATCAGGTAATGGTACCTATGAATGGTCTTCCTGTTAAATGTTGATGTCCTTAGGCTACTAATATCAATTCTGCCATTTTCTGTGACAGTGGACCCCAATTGGCTCTAAAGAGCTCACCTGGAATACAGTGTAACTAATAATTCGTGTGGGTGGGTGGTAATGACGTCTATTGTAATGAGGTAATGATACCTATAAATGATATTCTTGTTAAATGTTGAAGTCCTGGGGCTAGTAATATCAATACTACCGATTTTTGAAACCATTAACCCCAATCAGCTCTAAAGAGCTCAGCTGGAATACAGTGTCACTGATAATTCCTGTGGGCTAGGTTGTAATGACATCTATTGCAATCAGGTAATGGTACCTATGAATGGACTTCCTGTTAAATGTTGATGTCCTTAGGCTACTAATATCGATTCTGCCATTTTCTGTGACAGTGGACCCCAATTGGCTCTAAAGAGCTCACCTGGAATACAGTGTAACTAATAATTCGTGTGGGTGGGTTGTAATGATGTCTATTGTAATGAGGTAATGATACCTATAAATGATATTCTTGTTAAATGTTGAAGTCCTGGGCCTACTAATATCAATACTGCCGTTTTTTGAATCCATTAACCCCAATCAGCTCTAAAGAGCTCTGTTGGAATACAGTGTCACTGATAATTCCTGTGGGCTAGGTTGTAATGACATCTATTGCAATCAGGTAATGATACCTATGAATGGTCTTCCTGTTAAATGTTGATGTCCTTAGGCTACTAATATCAATTCTGCCATTTTCTGTGACCGTGGACCCCAATTGGCTCTAAAGAGCTCACCTGGAATACAGTGTAACTAATAATTCCTGTGGGTGGGTTGTAATGATGTCTTTTGTAATGAGGTAATGATACATATGAATGATCTTCTTGTTAAATGTTGAAGTCCTGGGCCTACTAATATCAATACTGCCATTTTTTGAAACGATTAATCCCAATCGGCTCTAAAGAGCTCAGCTGGAATACAGTGTCACTGATAATTCCTGTGGGCTAGGTTGTAACGACATCCATTGCAATCAGGTAATGGTACATATAAGTGGTCTTCCTGTTAAATGTTGATATCCTTAGGCTACTAATATCAATTCTGCCATTTTCTGTGACTGTGGACCCCAATTGGCTCTAAAGAGCTCACCTGGAATACAGTGTAACTAATAATTCCTGTGGGTGGGTTGTACTGATGTCTATTGTAATGAGGTAGTGATACCTATAAATGATCTTCTTGTTAAATGTTGAAGTCCTGGGACTACTAATATCAATACTGCCGTTTTTTGAAACCATTAACCCCAATCGGCTCTAAAGAGCTCAGCTGGAATACAGTGTCACTGATGATTCCTGTGGGCTCGGTTGTAATGACATCTATTCCAATCAGGTAATGGTACCTATAAATGGTCTTCCTGTTAAATGTAGATATCCTTAGGCTACTAATATCAATTCTGCCATTTTCTGTGACTGTGGACCCCAATTGGCTCTAAAGAGCTCACCTGGAATACAGTGTAACTAATAATTCCTGTGGGTGGGTTGTACTGATGTCTATTGTAATGAGGTAATGATACCTATAAATGATCTTCTTGTTAAATGTTGAAGTCCTGGGCCTACTAATATCAATACTGCCATTTTTTGAAACCATTAATCCCAATCGGCTCTAAAGAGCTCAGCTGGAATACAGTGTCACTGTTAATTCCTGTGGGCTAGGTTGTAATGACATCTATTGCAATCAGGTGGTACCTATAAATGGTCTTCCTGTTAAATGTTGATATCCTTAGGCTACTAATATCAATTCTGCCATTTTCTGTGACTGTGGACCCCAATTGGCTCTAAAGAGCTCACCTGGAATACAGTGTAACTAATAATTCCTGTGGGTGGGTTGTACTGATGTCTATTGTAATGAGGTAGTGATACCTATAAATGATCTTCTTGTTAAATGTTGAAGTCCTGGGACTACTAATATCAATACTGCCGTTTTTTGAAACCATTAACCCCAATCGGCTCTAAAGAGCTCAGCTGGAATACAGTGTCACTGATGATTCCTGTGGGCTCGGTTGTAATGACATCTATTCCAATCAGGTAATGATACCTATGAATGGTCTTCCTGTTAAATGTTGATGTCCTTAGGCTACTAATATCAATTCTGCCATTTTATGTGACCGTGGACCCCAAGTGGCTCTAAAGAGCTCACCTGGAATACAGTGTAACTAATAATTCGTGTGGGTGGGTGGTAATGACGTCTATTGTAATGAGGTAATGATACCTATAAATGATATTCTTGTTAAATGTTGAAGTCCTGGGGCTAGTAATATCAATACTACCGATTTTTGAAACCATTAACCCCAATCAGCTCTAAAGAGCTCAGCTGGAATACAGTGTCACTGATAATTCCTGTGGGCTAGGTTGTAATGACATCTATTGCAATCAGGTAATGGTACCTATGAATGGTCTTCCTGTTAAATGTTGATGTCCTTAGGCTACTGATATCAATTCTGCCATTTTCTGTGACAGTGGACCCCAATTGGCTCTAAAGAGCTCACCTGGAATACAGTGTAACTAATAATTCCTGTGGGCTGGGTTGTAATGACGTCTATTGTAATGAGGTAATGATACCTATAAATGATATTCTTGTTAAATGTTGAAGTCTTGGGGCTACTAATATCAATACTACCAATTTTTGAGACCATTAACCCCAATCAGCTCTAAAGAGCTCAGCTGGACTACAGTGTCACTGATAATTCCTGTGGGCTAGGTTGTAATGACATCTATTGTAATCAGGTAATGATACCTATGAATGGTCTTCCTGTTAAATGTTGATGTCCTTAGGCTACTAATATCAATTCTGCCATTTTCTGTGACCGTGGACCCCAATTGGCTCTAAAGAGCTCACCTGGAATACAGTGTAACTAATAATTTGTGTGGGTGGGTGGTAATGATGTCTATTCCAATCAGGTAATGGTACATATGAATGGTCTTCCTGTTAAATGTTGATGTCCTTAGGCTACTAATATCAATTCTGCCATTTTATGTGACCGTGGACCCCAAGTGGCTCTAAAGAGCTCACCTGTAATACAGTGTAACTAATAATTCGTGTGGGTGGGTGGTAATGACGTCTATTGTAATGAGGTAATGATACCTATAAATGATATTCTTGTTAAATGTTGAAGTCCTGGGGCTAGTAATATCAATACTACCGATTTTTGAAACCATTAACCCCAATCAGCTCTAAAGAGCTCAGCTGGAATACAGTGTCACTGATAATTCCTGTGGGCTATGTTGTAATGACATCTATTGCAATCAGGTAATGGTACCTATGAATGGTCTTCCTGTTAAATGTTGATGTCCTTAGGCTACTAATATCAATTCTGCCATTTTCTGTGACAGTGGACCCCAATTGGCTCTAAAGAGCGCACCTGGAATACAGTGTAACTAATAATTCGTGTGGGTGGGTTGTAATGGTGTCTATTGTAATGAGGTAATGATACCTATAAATGGTCTTCTTGTTAAGTGTTGAAGTCCTGAGCCTACTAATATCAATACTTCCGTTTTTTGAAACCATTAACCCCAATTGGCTCTAAAGAGCTCGGCTGGAATACAGTGTCACTGATAATTCCTGTGGACTAGGTTGTAATGACATCTATTGCAATCAGGTAATGATACCTATGAATGGTCTTCCTGTTAAATGTTGATGTCCTTAGGCTACTAATATCAATTCTGCCCTTTTCTGTGACCTTGGACCCCAATTGGCTCTAAAGAGCTCACCTGGAATACAGTGTAACTAATAATTCCTGTGGGTGGGTTGTAATGATGTCTATTGTAATGAGGTAATGATACCTATAAATGATCTTCTTGTTAAATGTTGAAGTCCTGGGCCTACTAATATCAATACTGCCATTTTTTGAAACCATTAATCCCAATCGGCTCTAAAGAGCTCAGCTGGAATACAGTGTCACTGATAATTCCTGTGGGCTAGGTTGTAACGACATCTATTGCAATCAGGTAATGGTACATATAAATGGTCTTCCTGTTAAATGTTGATATCCTTAGGCTACTAATATCAATTCTGCCATTTTCTGTGACTGTGGACCCCAATTGGCTCTAAAGAGCTCACCTGGAATACAGTGTAACTAATAATTCCTGTGGGTGGGTTGTACTGATGTCTATTGTAATGAGGTAGTGATACCTATAAATGATCTTCTTGTTAAATGTTGAAGTCCTGGGACTACTAATATCGATACTGCCGTTTTTTGAAACCATTAACCCCAATCGGCTCTAAAGAGCTCAGCTGGAATACAGTGTCACTGATGATTCCTGTGGGCTTGGTTGTAATGACATCTATTCCAATTAGGTAATGGTACCTATAAATGGTCTTCCTGTTAAATGTTGATATCCTCAGGCTACTAATATCAATTCTGCCCTTTTCTGTGACCTTGGACCCCAATTGGCTCTAAAGAGCTCACCTGGAATACAGTGTAACTAATAATTCCTGTGGGCTGGGTTGTAATGACGTCTATTGTAATGAGGTAATGATACATATAAATGATATTCTTGTTAAATGTTGAAGTCCTGGGCCTACTAATATCAATACTGCCATTTTTTGAAACCATTAATCCCAATCGGCTCTAAAGAGCTCAGCTGGAATACAGTGTCACTGATAATTCCTGTGGGCTAGGTTGTAATGACATCTATTGCAATCAGGTAATGGTACCTATAAATGGTCTTCCTGTTAAATGTTGATATCCTTAGGCTACTAATTTCAATTCTGCCATTTTCTGTGACCGTGGACCCCAATTGGCTCTAAAGAGCTCACCTGGAATACAGTGTAACTAATAATTCCTGTGGGTGGGTTGTACTGATGTCTATTGTAATGAGGTAGTGATACCTATAAATGATCTTCTTGTTAAATGTTGAAGTCCTGGGACTACTAATATCAATACTGCCGTTTCTTGAAACCATTAACCCCAATCGGCTCTAAAGAGCTCAGCTGGAATACAGTGTCACTGATGATTCCTGTGGGCTCGGTTGTAATGACATCTATTCCAATCAGGTAATGATACCTATGAATGGTCTTCCTGTTAAATGTTGATGTCCTTAGGCTACTAATATCAATTCTGCCATTTTATGTGACCGTGGACCCCAAGTGGCTCTAAAGAGCTCACCTGTAATACAGTGTAACTAATAATTCGTGTGGGTGGGTGGTAATGACGTCTATTGTAATGAGGTAATGATACCTATAAATGATATTCTTGTTAAATGTTGAAGTCCTGGGGCTAGTAATATCAATACTACCGATTTTTGAAACCATTAACCCCAATCAGCTCTAAAGAGCTCAGCTGGAATACAGTGTCACTGATAATTCCTGTGGGCTAGGTTGTAATGACATCTATTGCAATCAGGTAATGGTACCTATGAATGGTCTTCCTGTTAAATGTTGATGTCCTTAGGCTACTAATATCAATTCTGCCATTTTCTGTGACAGTGGACCCCAATTGGCTCTAAAGAGCTCACCTGGAATACAGTGTAACTAATAATTCGTGTGGGTGGGTTGTAATGATGTCTATTGTAATGAGGTAATGATACCTATAAATGGTCTTCTTGTTAAGTGTTGAAGTCCTGAGCCTACTAATATCAATACTTCCGTTTTTTGAAACCATTAATCCCAATCGGCTCTAAAGAGCTCGGCTGGAATACAGTGTCACTGATAATTCCTGTGGGCTAGGTTGTAATGACATCTATTGCAATCAGGTAATGATACCTATGAATGGTCTTCCTGTTAAATGTTGATGTCCTTAGGCTACTAATATCAATTCTGCCCTTTTCTGTGACCTTGGACCCCAATTGGCTCTAAAGAGCTCACCTGGAATACAGTGTAACTAATAATTCCTGTGGGCTGGGTTGTAATGACGTCTATTGTAATGAGGTAATGATACATATAAATGATATTCTTGTTAAATGTTGAAGTCCTGGGGCTACTAATATCAATACTACCGATTTTTGAGACCATTAACCCCAATCAGCTCTAAAGAGCTCAGCTGGAATACAGTGTCACTGATAATTCCTGTGGGCTAGGTTGTAATGACATCCATTGCAATCAGGTAATGGTACCTATGAATGGTCTTCCTGTTAAATGTTGATGTCCTTAGGCTACTAATATCAATTCTGCCATTTTCTGTGGCCGTGGACCCCAATTGGCTCTAAAGAGCTCACCTGGAATACAGTGTAACTAATAATTCCTGTGGGTGGGTTGTAATGATGTCTATTGTAATGAGGTAATGATACCTATAAATGATCTTCTTGTTAAATGTTGAAGTCCTGGGCCTACTAATATCAATACTGCCATTTTTTGAAACCATTAATCCCAATCGGCTCTAAAGAGCTCAGCTGGAATACAGTGTCACTGATAATTCCTGTGGGCTAGGTTGTAACGACATCTATTGCAATCAGGTAATGGTACATATAAATGGTCTTCCTGTTAAATGTTGATATCCTTAGGCTACTAATATCAATTCTGCCATTTTCTGTGACTGTGGACCCCAATTGGCTCTAAAGAGCTCACCTGGAATACAGTGTAACTAATAATTCCTGTGGGTGGGTTGTACTGATGTCTATTGTAATGAGGTAGTGATACCTATAAATGATCTTCTTGTTAAATGTTGAAGTCCTGGGACTACTAATATCAATACTGCCGTTTTTTGAAACCATTAACCCCAATCGGCTCTAAAGAGCTCAGCTGGAATACAGTGTCACTGATGATTCCTGTGGGCTCGGTTGTAATGACATCTATTCCAATCAGGTAATGGTACCTATAAATGGTCTTCCTGTTAAATGTTGATATCCTTAGGCTACTAATATGAATTCTGCCATTTTCTGTGACTGTGGACCCCAATTGGCTCTAAAGAGCTCACCTGGAATACAGTGTAACTAATAATTCCTGTGGGTGGGTTGTACTGATGTCTATTGTAATGAGGTAATGATACCTATAAATGATCTTCTTGTTAAATGTTGAAGTCCTGGGACTACTAATATCAATACTGCCATTTTTTGAAACCATTAATCCCAATCGGCTCTAAAGAGCTCAGCTGGAATACAGTGTCACTGATAATTCCTGTGGGCTAGGTTGTAATGACATCTATTGCAATCAGGTAATGGTACCTATAAATGGTCTTCCTGTTAAATGTTGATATCCTTAGGCTACTAATATCAATTCTGCCATTTTCTGTGACTGTGGACCCCAATTGGCTCTAAAGAGCTCACCTGGAATACAGTGTAACTAATAATTCCTGTGGGTGGGTTGTACTGATGTCTATTGTAATGAGGTAGTGATACCTATAAATGATCTTCTTGTTAAATGTTGAAGTCCTGGGACTACTAATATCAATGCTGCCGTTTTTTGAAACCATTAATCCCAATCGGCTCTAAAGAGCTCAGCTGGAATACAGTGTCACTGATGATTCCTGTGGGCTCGGTTGTAATGACATCTATTCCAATCAGGTAATGATACCTATGAATGGTCTTCCTGTTAAATGTTGATGTCCTTAGGCTACTAATATCAATTCTGCCATTTTATGTGACCGTGGACCCCAAGTGGCTCTAAAGAGCTCACCTGGAATACAGTGTAACTAATAATTCGTGTGGGTGGGTGGTAATGACGTCTATTGTAATGAGGTAATGATACCTATAAATGATATTCTTGTTAAATGTTGAAGTCCTGGGGCTAGTAATATCAATACTACCGATTTTTGAAACCATTAAACCCAATCAGCTCTAAAGAGCTCAGCTGGAATACAGTGTCACTGATAATTCCTGTGGGCTAGGTTGTAATGACATCTATTGCAATCAGGTAATGGTACCTATGAATGGTCTTCCTGTTAAATGTTGATGTCCTTAGGCTACTGATATCAATTCTGCCATTTTCTGTGACAGTGGACCCCAATTGGCTCTAAAGAGCTCACCTGGAATACAGTGTAACTAATAATTCGTGTGGGTGGGTTGTAATGATGTCTATTGTAATGAGGTAATGATACCTATAAATGGTCTTCTTGTTAAATGTTGAAGTCCTGAGCCTACTAATATCAATACTTCCGTTTTTTGAAACCATTAGCCCCAATCGGCTCTAAAGAGCTCGGTTGGAATACAGTGTCACTGATAATTCCTGTGGGCTAGGTTGTAATGACATCTATTGCAATCAGGTAATGATACCTATGAATGGTCTTCCTGTTAAATGTTGATGTCCTTAGGCTACTAATATCAATTCTGCCATTTTCTCTGACCATGGACCCCAATTGGCTCTAAAGAGCTCACCTGGAATACAGTGTAACTAATAATTCCTGTGGGCTGGGTTGTAATGACGTCTATTGTAATGAGGTAATGATACCTATAAATGATATTCTTGTTAAATGTTGAAGTCCTGGGGCTACTAATATCAATACTACGAATTTTTGAGACCATTAACCCCAATCAGCTCTAAAGAGCTCAGCTGGACTACAGTGTCACTGATAATTCCTGTGGGCTAGGTTGTAATGACATCTATTGTAATCAGGTAATGATACCTATGAATGGTCTTCCTGTTAAATGTTGATGTCCTTAGGCTACTAATATCAATTCTGCCATTTTCTGTGACCGTGGACCCCAATTGGCTCTAAAGAGCTCACCTGGAATACAGTGTAAGTAATAATTTGTGTGGGTGGGTGGTAATGATGACTATTGCAATCAGGTAATGGTACCTATGAATGGTCTTCCTGTTAAATGTTGATGTCCTTAGGCTACTAATATCAATTCTGCCATTTTATGTGACCGTGGACCCCAAGTGGCTCTAAAGAGCTCACCTGTAATACAGTGTAACTAATAATTCGTGTGGGTGGGTGGTAATGACGTCTATTGTAATGAGGTAATGATACCTATAAATGATATTCTTGTTAAATGTTGAAGTCCTGGGGCTAGTAATATCAATACTACCGATTTTTGAAACCATTAACCCCAATCAGCTCTAAAGAGCTCAGCTGGAATACAGTGTCACTGATAATTCCTGTGGGCTAGGTTGTAATGACATCTATTGCAATCAGGTAATGGTACCTATGAATGGTCTTCCTGTTAAATGTTGATGTCCTTAGGCTACTAATATCAATTCTGCCATTTTCTGTGACAGTGGACCCCAATTGGCTCTAAAGAGCTCACCTGGAATACAGTGTAACTAATAATTCGTGTGGATGGGTTGTAATGATGTCTATTGTAATGAGGTAATGATACCTATAAATGGTCTTCTTGTTAAGTGTTGAAGTCCTGAGCCTACTAATATAAATACTTCCGTTTTTTAAAACCATTAACCCCAATCGGCTCTAAAGAGCTCGGCTGGAATACAGTGTCACTGATAATTCCTGTGGGCTAGGTTGTAATGACATCTATTGCAATCAGGTAATGATACCTATGAATGGTCTTCCTGTTAAATGTTGATGTCCTTAGGCTACTAATATCAATTCTGCCCTTTTCTCTGACCTTGGACCCCAATTGGCTCTAAAGAGCTCACCTGGAATACAGTGTAACTAATAATTCCTGTGGGCTGGGTTGTAATGACGTCTATTGTAATGAGGTAATGATACATATAAATGATATTCTTGTTAAATGTTGAAGTCCTGGGGCTACTAATATCAATACTACCGATTTTTGAGACCATTAACCCCAATCAGCTCTAAAGAGCTCAGCTGGAATACAGTGTCACTGATAATTCCTGTGGGCTAGGTTGTAATGACATCCATTGCAATCAGGTAATGGTACCTATGAATGGTCTTCCTGTTAAATGTTGATGTCCTTAGGCTACTAATATCAATTCTGCCATTTTCTGTGGCCGTGGACCCCAATTGGCTCTAAAGAGCTCACCTGGAATAGAGTGTAACTAATAATTCCTGTGGGTGGGTTGTAATGATGTCTATTGTAATGAGGTAATGATACTTATAAATGATCTTCTTGTTAAATGTTGAAGTCCTGGGCCTACTAATATCAATACTGCCATTTTTTGAAACCATTAATCCCAATCGGCTCTAAAGAGCTCAGCTGGAATACAGTGTCACTGATAATTCCTGTGGGCTAGGTTGTAACGACATCTATTGCAATCAGGTAATGGTACATATAAATGGTCTTCCTGTTAAATGTTGATATCCTTAGGCTACTAATATCAATTCTGCCATTTTCTGTGACTGTGGACTCCAATTGGCTCTAAAGAGCTCACCTGGAATACAGTGTAACTAATAATTCCTGTGGGTGGGTTGTACTGATGTCTATTGTAATGAGGTAGTGATACCTATAAATGATCTTCTTGTTAAATGTTGAAGTCCTGGGACTACTAATATCGATACTGCCGTTTTTTGAAACCATTAACCCCAATCGGCTCTAAAGAGCTCAGCTGGAATACAGTGTCACTGATGATTCCTGTGGGCTTGGTTGTAATGACATCTATTCCAATCAGGTAATGGTACCTATAAATGGTCTTCCTGTTAAATGTTGATATCCTTAGGCTACTAATATCAATTCTGACATTTTCTGTGACTGTGGACCCCGATTGGCTCTAAAGAGCTCACCTGGAATACAGTGTAACTAATAATTCCTGTGGGTGGGTTGTACTGATGTCTATTGTAATGAGGTAATGATACCTATAAATGATCTTCTTGTTAAATGTTGAAGTCCTGGGCCTACTAATATCAATACTGCCATTTTTTGAAACCATTAATCCCAATCGGCTCTAAAGAGCTCAGCTGGAATACAGTGTCACTGATAATTCCTGTGGGCTAGGTTGTAATGACATCTATTGCAATCAGGTAATGGTACCTATAAATGGTCTTCCTGTTAAATGTTGATATCCTTAGGCTACTAATATCAATTCTGCCATTTTCTGTGACTGTGGACCCCAATTGGCTCTAAAGAGCTCACCTGGAATACAGTGTAACTAATAATTCCTGTGGGTGGGTTGTACTGATGTCTATTGTAATGAGGTAGTGATACCTATAAATGATCTTCTTGTTAAATGTTGAAGTCCTGGGACTACTAATATCAATACTGCCGTTTTTTGAAACCATTAACCCCAATCGGCTCTAAAGAGCTCAGCTGGAATACAGTGTCACTGATGATTCCTGTGGGCTCGGTTGTAATGACATCTATTGCAATCAGGTAATGATACCTATGAATGGTCTTCCTGTTAAATGTTGATGTCCTTAGGCTACTAATATCAATTCTGCCATTTTCTGTGACCGTGGACCCCAATTGGCTCTAAAGAGCTCACCTGGAATACAGTGTAACTAATAATTTGTGTGGGTGGGTGGTAATGATGTCTATTGCAATCAGGTAATGGTACCTATGAATGGTCTTCCTGTTAAATGTTGATGTCCTTAGGCTACTAATATCAATTCTGCCATTTTCTGTGACCGTGGACCCCAATTGGCTCTAAAGAGCTCACCTGTAATACAGTGTAACTAATAATTCGTGTGGGTGGGTGGTAATGATGTCTATTGTAATGAGGTAATGATACCTATAAATGATATTCTTGTTAAATGTTGAAGTCCTGGGCCTACTAATATCAATACTACTGATTTTTGAGACCATTAACCCCAATCAGCTCTAAAGAGCTCAGCTGGAATACAGTGTCACTGATAATTCCTGTGGGCTAGGTTGTAATGACATCTATTGCAATCAGGTAATGGTACCTATGAATGGTCTTCCTGTTAAATGTTGATGTCCTTGGGCTACTAATATCAATTCTGCCATTTTCTGTGACCGTGGACCGCAACTGGCTCTAAAGAGCTCACCTGGAATACAGTGTAACTAATAATTCCTGTGGGTGGGTAGTAATGATGTCTATTGTAATGAGGTAATGATACCTATAAATGATCTTCTTGTTAAATGTTGAAGTCCTGGGCCTACTAATATCAATACTGCCATTTTTTGAAACCATTAACCCCAATCGGCTTTAAAGAGCTCAGCTGGAATACAGTGTCACTGTTAATTCTGGTGGGCTAGGTTGTAATGACATCTATTGCAATCAGGTAATGATACCTATGAATGGTCTTCCTGTTAAATGTTGATGTCCTTAGGCTACTAATATCAATTCTGCCATTTTCTGTGACTGTGGACCCCAATTGGCTCTAAAGAGCTCACCTGGAATACAGTGTAACTAATAATTCCTGTGGGTGGGTGGTAATGACGTCTATTGTAATGAGGTAATGATACCTATAAATGATATTCTTGTTAAATGTTGAAGTCCTGGGGCTAGTAATATCAATACTACCAATTTTTGAAACCATTAACCCCAATCAGCTCTAAAGAGCTCAGCTGGAATACAGTGTCACTGATAATTCCTGTGGGCTAGGTTGTAATGACATCTATTGCAATCAGGTAATGGTACCTATGAATGGTCTTCCTGTTAAATGTTGATGTCCTTAGGCTACTAATATCAATTCTGCCATTTTCTGTGGCCATGGTCCCCAACTGGCTCTAAAGAGCTCACCTGGAATACAGTGTAACTAATAATTTGTGTGGGAGGGTTGTAATGATGTCTATTGTAATGTGGTAATGATACCTATAAATGATTTTCTTGTTAAATGTTAAAGTCTTGGGGCTACTAATATCAATACTACCGATTTTTGAGACCATTAACCCCAATCAGCTCTAAAGAGCTCAGCTGGAATACAGTGTCACTGATAATTCCTGTGGGCTAGGTTGTAATGACATCTATTGCAATCAGGTAATGGTACCTATGAATGGTCTTCCTGTTAAATGTTGATGTCCTTAGGCTACTAATATCAATTCTGCCATTTTCTGTGACCGTGGACCCCAATTGGCTCTAAAGAGCTCACCTGTACTATAGTGTAACTAATAATTCGTGTGGGTGGGTGGTAATGATGTCTATTGTAATGAGGTAATGATACCTATAAATGATATTCTTGTTAAGTGTTGAAGTTCTGGGCCTACTAATATCAATACTACTGATTTTTGAGACCATTAACCCCAATCAGCTCTAAAGAGCTCAGCTGGAATACAGTGTCACTGATAATTCCTGTGGGCTAGGTTGTAATGACATCTATTGCAATCAGGTAATGGTACCTATGAATGGTCTTCCTGTTAAATGTTGATGTCCTTAGGCTACTAATATCAATTCTGCCATTTTCTGTGACCGTGGACCCCAACTGGCTCTAAAGAGCTCACCTGGAATACAGTGTAACTAATAATTCCTGTGGGTGGGTTGTAATGATGTCTATTGTAATGAGATAATGATACCTATAAATGATATTCTTGTTAAGTGTTGAAGTTCTGGGCCTACTAATATCAATACTACTGATTTTTGAGACCATTAACCCCAATCAGCTCTAAAGAGCTCAGCTGGAATACAGTGTCACTGATAATTCCTGTGGGCTAGGTTGTAATGACATCTATTGCAATCAGGTAATGATACCTATGAATGGTCTTCCTGTTAAATGTTGATGTCCTTAGGCTACTAATATCAATTCTGCCATTTTCTGTGACCGTGGACCCCAATTGGCTCTAAAGAGCTCACCTGTACTATAGTGTAACTAATAATTCGTGTGGGTGGGTGGTAATGATGTCTATTGTAATGAGGTAATGATACCTATAAATGATATTCTTGTTAAGTGTTGAAGTTCTGGGCCTACTAATATCAATACTACTGATTTTTGAGACCATTAACCCCAATCAGCTCTAAAGAGCTCAGCTGGAATACAGTGTCACTGATAATTCCTGTGGGCTAGGTTGTAATGACATCTATTGCAATCAGGTAATGGTACCTATGAATGGTCTTCCTGTTAAATGTTGATGTCCTTAGGCTACTAATATCAATTCTGCCATTTTCTGTGACCGTGGACCCCAACTGGCTCTAAAGAGCTCACCTGGAATACAGTGTAACTAATAATTCCTGTGGGTGGGTAGTAATGATGTCTATTGTAATGAGGTAATGATACCTATAAATGATCTTCTTGTTAAATGTTGAAGTCCTGGGCCTACTAATATCAATACTGCCATTTTTTGAAACCATTAACCCCAATCGGCTTTAAAGAGCTCAGCTGGAATACAGTGTCACTGTTAATTCTGGTGGGCTAGGTTGTAATGACATCTATTGCAATCAGGTAATGATACCTATGAATGGTCTTCCTGTTAAATGTTGATGTCCTTAGGCTACTAATATCAATTCTGCCATTTTCTGTGACTGTGGACCCCAATTGGCTCTAAAGAGCTCACCTGGAATACAGTGTAACTAATAATTCCTGTGGGTGGGTGGTAATGACGTCTATTGTAATGAGGTAATGATACCTATAAATGATATTCTTGTTAAATGTTGAAGTCCTGGGGCTAGTAATATCAATACTACCAATTTTTGAAACCATTAACCCCAATCAGCTCTAAAGAGCTCAGCTGGAATACAGTGTCACTGATAATTCCTGTGGGCTAGGTTGTAATGACATCTATTGCAATCAGGTAATGGTACCTATGAATGGTCTTCCTGTTAAATGTTGATGTCCTTAGGCTACTAATATCAATTCTGCCATTTTCTGTGGCCATGGTCCCCAACTGGCTCTAAAGAGCTCACCTGGAATACAGTGTAACTAATAATTTGTGTGGGAGGGTTGTAATGATGTCTATTGTAATGTGGTAATGATACCTATAAATGATTTTCTTGTTAAATGTTAAAGTCTTGGGGCTACTAATATCAATACTACCGATTTTTGAGACCATTAACCCCAATCAGCTCTAAAGAGCTCAGCTGGAATACAGTGTCACTGATAATTCCTGTGGGCTAGGTTGTAATGACATCTATTGCAATCAGGTAATGGTACCTATGAATGGTCTTCCTGTTAAATGTTGATGTCCTTAGGCTACTAATATCAATTCTGCCATTTTCTGTGACCGTGGACCCCAATTGGCTCTAAAGAGCTCACCTGTACTATAGTGTAACTAATAATTCGTGTGGGTGGGTGGTAATGATGTCTATTGTAATGAGGTAATGATACCTATAAATGATATTCTTGTTAAGTGTTGAAGTTCTGGGCCTACTAATATCAATACTACTGATTTTTGAGACCATTAACCCCAATCAGCTCTAAAGAGCTCAGCTGGAATACAGTGTCACTGATAATTCCTGTGGGCTAGGTTGTAATGACATCTATTGCAATCAGGTAATGGTACCTATGAATGGTCTTCCTGTTAAATGTTGATGTCCTTAGGCTACTAATATCAATTCTGCCATTTTCTGTGACCGTGGACCCCAACTGGCTCTAAAGAGCTCACCTGGAATACAGTGTAACTAATAATTCCTGTGGGTGGGTTGTAATGATGTCTATTGTAATGAGATAATGATACCTATAAATGATATTCTTGTTAAGTGTTGAAGTTCTGGGCCTACTAATATCAATACTACTGATTTTTGAGACCATTAACCCCAATCAGCTCTAAAGAGCTCAGCTGGAATACAGTGTCACTGATAATTCCTGTGGGCTAGGTTGTAATGACATCTATTGCAATCAGGTAATGATACCTATGAATGGTCTTCCTGTTAAATGTTGATGTCCTTAGGCTACTAATATCAATTCTGCCATTTTCTGTGACCGTGGACCCCAATTGCCTCTAAAGAGCTCACCTGGAATACAGTGTAAGTAATAATTTGTGTGGGTGGGTGGTAATGATGTCTATTGCAATCAGGTAATGGCACCTATGAATGGTCTTCCTGTTAAATGTTGATGTGCTTAGGCTACTAATATCAATTCTGCCATTTTCTGTGACCGTGGACCCCAATTGGCTCTAAAGAACTCACCTGGAATACACTGTAACTAATAATTCGTGTGGGTGGGTTGTAATGATGTCTATTGTAATGAGATAATGATACCTATAAATGATATTCTTGTTAAATGTTGAAGTCCTGGGGCTACTAATATCAATACTACCGATTTTGAGACCATTAACCCCAATCAGCTCTAAAGAGCTCAGCTGGAATACAGTGTCACTGATAATTCCTGTGGGCTAGGTTGTAATGACATCTATTGCAATCAGGTAATGGTACCTATGAATGGTCTTCCTGTTAAATGTTGATGTCCTTAGGCTACTAATATCAATTCTGCCATTTTCTGTGACCGTGGACCCCAATTGGCTCTAAAGAGCTCACCTGTAATACAGTGTAACTAATAATTCGTGTAGGTGGGTGGTAATGATGTCTATTGTAATGAGGTAATGATACCTATAAATGATATTCTTGTTAAGTGTTGAAGTCCTGGGCCTACTAATATCAATACTACTGATTTTTGAGACCATTAACCCCAATCAGCTCTAATGAGCTCAGCTGGAATACAGTGTCACTGATAATTCCTGTGGGCTAGGTTGTAATGACATCTATTGCAATCAGGTAATGGTACCTATGAATGGTCTTCCTGTTAAATGTTGATGTCCTTAGGCTACTAATATCAATTCTGCCATTTTCTGTGACCGTGGACCCCAATTGGCTCTAAAGAGCTCACCTGGAATACAGTGTAACTAATAATTCCTGTGGGTGGGTTGTAATGATGTCTATTGTAATGAGGTAATGATACCTATAAATGATCTTCTTGTTAAATGTTGAAGTCCTGGGCCTACTAATATCAATACTGCCATTTTTTGAAACCATTAATCCCAATCGGCTCTAAAGAGCTCAGCTGGAATACAGTGTCACTGATAATTCCTGTGGGCTAGGTTGTAATGACATCTATTGCAATCAGGTAATGGTACCTATAAATGGTCTTCCTGTTAAATGTTGATGTCCTTGGGCTACTAATATCAATTCTGCCATTTTCTGTGACTGTGGACCCCAATTGGCTCTAAAGAGCTCACCTGGAATACAGTGTAACTAATAATTCCTGTGGGTGGGTTGTACTGATGTCTATTGTAATGAGGTAGTGATAGCTATAAATGATCTTCTTGTTAAATGTTGAAGTCCTGGGCCTACTAATATCAATACTGCCGTTTTTTGAAACCATTAACCCCAATCGGCTCTAAAGAGCTCAGCTGGAATACAGTGTCACTGATGATTCCTGTGGGCTCGGTTGTAATGACATCTATTCCAATCAGGTAATGATACCTATGAATGGTCTTCCTGTTAAATGTTGATGTCCTTAGGCTACTAATATCAATTCTGCCATTTTATGTGACCGTGGACCCCAAGTGGCTCTAAAGAGCTTACCTGGAATACAGTGTAACTAATAATTTGTGTGGGTGGGTGGTAATGACGTCTATTGTAATGAGGTAATGATACCTATAAATGATATTCTTGTTAAATGTTGAAGTCCTGGGGCTACTAATATCAATATTGCCGTTTTTTGAGACCACTAATCCCTATCAGCTCTAAAGAGCTCAGCTGGAATACAGTATAACTAATATTTCATGTGTGCTTGGTTCTAATGATGTATTTTGCAATCGGGTAATACGATCTATAAATGAACTGCTAGTTAAATATTGATGTCCTCGGGCTACAGATATAAATACAGGCTTTTAATGTGACCACAAGCTCCATCCAGCTCCAAAGAGCTCAGCTGGAATACAGTGTAACTAAGAATTCCTGTGGGCTAGGTTGTAACGATGTCTATTGTAATCAGGTAATGATACCTATGAGTGGTCTCCTGTTAAATGTTCATGTCCTTGGGCTACTAATATCAATACTGCTCTTTTTGTGACCTTGGACCCCAATTGGCTTTTTTAGACCATTAACCCCAATCAGCTCTAAAGAGCTGAGCTGAAATACAGTGTAACTAACAATTCATATGTTCTAGGTTGTAGTGATGTCCATTGCAATCAGGTAATGATGCCTATAAATGACCCTTCTCTCTGTTGACATTCTTGGGCTACTGATATAAATACAGACTTTTACTGTGAGCATAAGCTACATCCAGATCTAAATAGCTCGGCTGGAATACAGTGTAACTAATAATTCAGGTGTGTATTTTTATGATGACATCTATTGATATTGGAACTTATAAATGACTTGTTAAAAGCTGACATACTTGGCCTAGTAATATCAATACTGCCATTTTCTGTGACTATGAGCCCTCATCAGCAGCTCTGGACATCTCAGCTGGAATACAGTGTCACTAAAATTCAAGGTGTATTTTTGTAATGACATCTATTGCAAACTGGTTGTGAGAGTTATAAATGAACTTCTTGTTAAATATCTACTGATATAGATATAGACTTTTCCTGTTACCACAAGGTGCATGTAGCTCTAAAGAGCTCAGCTGGAATACAATGTAACTAATAATTCATGTGTGCTAGGTTGAAAGGAAGCCTATAAATGACCTTCTAGTTAAATGTTGATGTCTGGACTAATGATATAAATACAGGCTTTTGCTGTGACCCTAAGCCACATGCACCTTTAAAGAGCTCAGGTGGAATTCACTGTGACTAACAATTAAAGTGTGCTACATTGTAATGATGCCTATTGCAACTAGATAGTGAGACCTATAAATAATCTTTTTGTTAGATTTTGACATCCTTGGGTTACTGATATAAATAAAGGCTTTTCCAGAGACCATAAGGTTGGTTTCAGTGCTGTGTTTTTCAGCAAGGAAGTATGACCTAGAAATTAGCTTGTTGTTGGGAGTTATCGGACACAGATATGAATGTATGATTCTCCCTTGACAACAAACCCTGTACAGCTCCAATGGGCTCACTTGGAATACAGTGTAACAAGCTTTTTATGTTGGGATATGTTGCAATTACGTCTATTTCAACCAGATAGCAAGACCAATAAATGAGTTTGTTGTTGAGTTTTGGATTCCTTGGGACACTGATATAAATAGAGACATATCACATGGCCATAAGCACCGTATAGCTCTTAAGAGCTCAACTGGAATACAGTTTAAATACAGATTTACTTGTGATAGGATGTTATGCTGTCTGTTGCAAGAAGGTAGTGAGACCTATAAATGCCTTCTTGGAAGATTTGTGATGTCCTTGGGACACTGATATAAATTCATGTTTCTTCCATGATCATAGGCCCCATGCAGCAATAAAGAGCTCAGCTGGAATGCAATGTAAGGATCATTCTATGTGGGATGGGTTGTAATGCTACCCCATGCTACCCATTGTAATTAGTTAACAAGACCTATAAAGACCTCAGGTGGAATTAGTACAAGACCTCAGGTGGAATTAGTACAAGTTGTGGGGTTTTGATGTTCTTGAGATGCTTGTGTAGATATAGATGTGTCACACAAAAATAAGCTCTGCAAAATTCTGAAGGGCTCACCAAATACAGCATAATGACCGTTTTATTTGGGGAAGGTTGTAATGACATCTATTTTAACCAGTTATTGAGAGATAAAAATCAACTTCTTGTTGGAAGTTGATATCCTTGGAACAGAGATAAACATACCAGCATCAACCATGACCAGAAGCGCTGCACAGTTTTAAAGAGCTCACATTGAGTACAGTGTAACAAGCATTTTCTGTACAAAATGTGATGATGTTTATTGCAACAAGTTAGTGAAACCTATAAATCAGCTTGTTATTTAGTTTTGATATTCTAGGGACACTAATATGAATGCAGCCATATCCCATGACCATAGGGACTGTATAGGTCTTAAGAGCTCGGCTAGAATACCATGTAAGTAACAATTTACGTGTGGTATGTTGTTATGGAATCCATTGCAGTGAGTTATTGAGACCGGTAAATGATCTTGTGGCTAAATCGCCATGGCCTTAGGACACTGATATAAAAACAGGTGTCCTTCATAACCACAAGTGTTGAACAGCTCTGAGGAGCTCACCTGGAGTACAGAGTTAAGAGCATTTTCCTTCTGAGTTGGTCCCAATGCTATCTCTTTCAACAAGGAAGCAAGACCTATAAATTAGCTTCTTGCTGGGGGTTGATGCCCTTGGAACACTGATATGAATGCATGTTTCTCCCTTGACTACAAACCCTGCACAGCTCACCTGCAATACAGTGTTAAGAAGCTTTTATATGTAGGTATAGGTTACAATGACATCTATTCAACCAGACCTATAAATGTGTTTGTTGAGTTTGTCATTGGTTCACTGTTATAAATAGAAACATATCCCATGGCCATCAGCAGTTCAGCACCGTATAGCTCTTAAGCACTCACCGAAATACAGTGTAAATAACGATTTCTGTGTGGTAGGGTGTAATGTCTATTGCAACCAGGCAATGAGACCTATAAATGAACTTTTACAGATGAGTGATGTCCATGGGACATTGATATAAATACAGGCTTTATGCCCTGGAGATACTTGTGTAAATATAGATGTATCTCCCAAACATAAGCTCTGCACAACCGAAGAGCTCACCTAGAATACAGTCTAAAGACCATTTTAATTGTGGGAAGATTGTAATGATGTCTATTCCAACCAGCTAACAAGAGGTATAAAATAGATTCTTGTTGCGAGTTGATTTCCTTGAAACACAGATATAGATTTGTGTGTCAAAAATTACCAAAGTGCTATATAGGTCGAAAAAGCTCAGTTGGAATAAAGTTAAGGAACATTTTACATTTTGTGATATGTTGTTATGACGTATGTTACAACCAAATAGCGACCTATAAATTAGCTTGTTGTTAAATGTTGATGTCCTCGAGACACTGATATAAATACCATCTTCTTCCATAACCATAATCCCCATGTAGCTCTCAAGACTCAGCTAGAATACAGTGTAAGGATCATTTTATGGGGATGGCTTGTACTGATACCAATTGTAACCAGTTCACAAGACTTACAAGCTAGCTTGTTTTGGGTGTTGATGTCATTAAGGTGCTTGTGTAACTATAGATGTGTCTCCCAAACATAAGGTCTGCACAACTCTAAAGAGCTCATGTGCAATACACTGTGAAGACCATTTTGTTTGTAATGACCCCTATTGCAATGGATTACAAATACCTATAAGTAATCATGTGGCTGAATCATGATACTGATACAAATACAGGCATCCTCCATGACCAAAAGTGCTGTACAGCTCTAAAGAGCTCTGCTGGAATACAGTGTGAGGAGCATTTATGACTGGTAGGTTGTAATGATGTCTATTGAAACCAGGTATCAAGACCTATAAATGATCTTGTGGATAAATCACAAAGTCCTTGAGACACTGACATAAATACCATCATTGTCAATGACCAGAAGTGATGTACAGCTTTAAAGAGATCAGCTGAAATACAATGTAAGGATCATTTTGCATGTGGTAGGTTGTAATGACATCTATTGAAACCAGTAGGTGAAATCTATAAATGTGCTTGTTAAATGTTGATGTTCTAATGACACTGATATCAATACAGGCATCCCCCATGACCATAAATGTGGTGCAGCTTTAAAGAGCTCAGCTGCAATACAGTGAAAGGATCATTTTATGTATGGTAGGTTGTTACGTCTATTGCAACCAGGTACCTACCTATAAATTAGCTTGTTGTTGGGTGATGATGTCCTTGTGGCACTGATATAAATGCATGCCTCTCCCTTGGCCATGAACCCTGTACAGCTCAAATGAGCTTATCTTTATTCGGTGTAAGGAGCATTTTATGATGGGGTAGGTTCTAGGTTGCAATTATGTCCATTTCAAATAGTTAAGAAGAACTATATATGAGTTTGCTGTTGAATGTTCTTACCCTTGACACACTGTTATAAAAATAGGCATATTCTGTAACCATAGGTACAGTATAGCTCTTTAGTGCTCAGCTATAATACAGTGTAACTATTAGTTCTTGTGTGCTAGGTTGAAGTGATGTCTATTGAAATCAGGTAGTGAGACCTATAAATGACCTTGTTGTTGAATGCTGATGTTCTTGGGATACTGGTATAAATACAGGCTTCTTCCATGACCATAAGCCCCATTCAGCGCTAAAGAGATCAGCTGGTATACAGTATAAAAATCATTTTACATGGGTTTGATTATGATACCCATTGCAAACAGTTAGAATAACCTACAGATCAGGTTATTGTGGGGTTTTGATGTCCTTGAAATGCTTGTGTAAATATCTTTGACCCGAACGTAAGCTCTCTACCCCTTTAAAGAGCTCACCTGGAATACAGTTTAACTCTTAACCTGCTGAGTATTTTTAAGATATTTTTCATCAAAATCTAGTCATGGCTGCTTTGAAGCAGCCATGACTAGATTTGATAAAAAAATTAATCTTAGTATAACACAAGAAATCTTTGATGAAAAAAGTCATTCAATTTACAAGGGGAAAATCTGATTAAATGTGTTCAAATTATATTGGTTTCAATGACAAGAGAACCCCTGTGTTGGGCAGGAATATCCGCCAGCAGTATGCAAAGGGTTAAAGACCTCTTTTAAAGAGCTCACCTGGAATACAGTGTAAAGACTATTTTATTTGGGGGAAGGTTGTAATGACGTTTATTCCAACCAGTTAGCGAGGGATATAAATCAGCTTCTTGTTGGAAGTTGATGCCCTTGGAACAGAGATATACATACCAGCATCAACCGTGACCAGATGCGCTGCACAGCTGGAATACAGTGTAAGAAGCATTTTCTGTGCAGAATTTTGTAATGATGTTTATTGCAATGAATTAGTGAAAGCTTTTAATGAGCTTGTGTCGAGCTATGATGCCTTCGGGACCCCAATATAAATATTATATAGGTGGATCCCATTACCACAATGTGTATAGCTCTCAAGAGCAAAGCTGGAATACAGTGTAAGTAACAATTAATGTGTGGTAGGTTTTATTGAAGTCCATTGCAACAAGTTAGTGAGACCTATAAATGATCTTGTGGCCCCATTGTGATATAAACACAGCTACAAGTGCAGTAGATCTCTAAAGACCTCATCTGGAATACAGTGTATGAAGCATTTTCTATGCAGAAAATTGCAATTGCAACGAGTTACCAAGATCTACATATGAGCTTAATGTTGAGTTTTCATTTAAATAGAAGTGTATCTCTGACATAAGCATTGTGCAGCTCATTAGGAGCTCAGATGGAATTTAGTTTAAAGAATAACGTATGTTTTAGGAGGATGTAATGATGTCTATTGCGACCAGGTAACAAGATCTCTAAATTAATTTCTGTTTTGATGTCCTTGGTAAGGCTGTCATGATTAATCGATTGTCGATCGGTCACAACAAAATCGATTAGTATTTTTTGTTGTCGAACAATCGGTAAATTTTACCTTCTTTTAGACGTTTATAAACTTAAAACAAGCTAAGACCAATACCGGGTCTGGACCTGCGTCGCTGCATGCAATTCAGCCACGGCAGATCTGAAAATTAGATACACGATACAACTCATCATTTTGAAGCAGCAGACCAAATATAAAATCATTCCCTTTCATAGAAGCCAAGAAAACTTTGACGGAAGAAGTGTTTCGGACGGACTGATGGACAGAGTCGAGCAGTTACTAGACCTGCACTGCCGCTGGCGCAGGTAAAAATTTGATGAAAAAACTAGTGTTTCTAAAGGTAAAAGGTCAAGAACGTCGATGTTAAACCTCAAGAGGCTGTTAGAAGCATTTGTCTTTTAGATATATTCAAAGCTTTGATGTTCTGAACTTTTGAACAGTCAGTGTAATAATCAAGACTGGTCAGCAGTTGTGAACTTGTTAAGTTCACAACTGACAACCTGTCTTGATTATTACACTGACGGTTCAAAAGTTCAGATCATCAAAGCTTTGAATGTACCTAAAAGAGGATTGTCTTCGTTGTTTACTTGAGGTACGTCAACTGACTTGAACTTCATTTTTAACGACTTCAAAGAGAGGGAGATGGGGGTCATCTAGGTACGATTAATCGATTATTATTGATTATTTGCAACGATTAATCAATTCCTAAATTAAAAAATCGTGACAGCCCTAGTCCTTGACACAATGTACATACCAGTGTGTCCCTCCACCATGAGCACTGCACAGGGGGTTGGTTCTAATGCAGTCTCTTTCAACCAGTTTGCAAGACCTATAAATTAACTACTTGTTGGTATTGATGTCCTAGGAACACTTTATCATGAACCCTGTACTGCTCCAAAGAGCTCACCCTAGTATATAGTGTAAGGAGCATTTTATCTGGAGATCGGTTGCAATTACGTCAATTTTAACCAGTTGATGAAACCTATAAATTAACCTTCTGTTTAATTCTGATGTCCTTGGAACACTGATATAAACACAGGCATCTTGTGTGACCATAGGCACTGTATTAGTGCTTAACAGCTCAGCTGGAATATAGTGACGGAACAAATTATGTGTAGTACATTGTAATGAAGTCTTTTGCAACCAGTTAGTTTGACCTTTAAATAGGCTTGTTGTTGATTTCCTTTGGCCAATGATATAAATGCAAGCATGCCCAGTGACCAGAAGTGCTGTGCCACTTTAAAGATCTCAGATGGAATACATTGTTCGGAGGATTTTACCAGGTGTAGGTTGAAATGGAATCTATTGCAGCCAGTAGACTTTTTTTTTTACCAGCTCAGCTTAAATAGTGTTTTTTTATACAGCTTTGTTTGTGATGAGGAGGTGGGGTAGGTTGTAATGACATCTTTTGCAACATAAATGTGAGACCTATAAATTTGATTGCTGGTGGGTGTTGAAATCTTTAGGGCACTGATGTAAACATAGATCTCTACCTTGACACTATGTTCTGTAAATCTCCAAAAAGCTCTCACAGAATACAGGTCGAGGAGTTTTTTTGGCAGGATAAGTTTTAATTATATCTTTTGCAGCCAGTTGTCTTGTAAACAAGCTTTTGTTGACTGCTGATGTCCGTGGGGCACTGACGTATACACAGATATCTCCCTTGATCTAGAGTTCTGTGCAGCTTAGAAGCATCTGTAATATCTGTACATATGCACTCCACTGGGAAAAAAAATACCTTCCAGAGGTCACACATGTGAATATATAATTAGTCATGTATTGAGACCATTGAGAGAGTCACACACCCAAATCTGATCGACGTGAAGTTGAAAATTCCTTCAACTTTCTTTCAGTAGGGCTGAAGGTCATATGTACAATACAATATGGACATTGTGGAAAGGTAAAAATACAACATGGGCAACATTTCTATGCATGTGTCTACATTGAATCTCCAACATAAAACAATGGAATTGCCATCAAATTTTCAATGAATGAAGCACCAGTGCTTCTTCCTTTGAAAATTTACTGAAAACGACTGATTATTGTGATTGAGAAAAGTACCCGAGGGCAACACTGTCCTCGCATGTATTTTGACCATTTAATGGTAACTGTACTGTAGCAGCTAGAGGTATATTGGTCACTAAAGTGATATGGAGTAAAGTTCAACATATCATTTATGACTTGATTGTTCACCTCTTGAGGACTTTTTCCCACAGCTGTTGCCAATTTGTTCTGAATGACTTCTAACAGAATGACTGAACTATTCTACAGCAGTCAACAAGCACAGCCAGGCTTCCTTGGGTTCCCACACACAGGGTTCTTACACTTACCAGCCAAAACAATTCCAATACTTACTACAGACATGTTGGCTCACTGTCCATACACATTAAAGTTCCAAAAAATCTTGAAATATTCTTTTGTTAACACTTAACATTCTTTTGTCAAAACTTAATGCCTTCTTCTGACCGATCAGTTTAGTAACAGAAGTGGTGGCACAATTTGCAATCCCTGCGCAATATGCAATCTCTGGGCAAATTTGCAAGTTGCATTCTAAAAAAGTTGGCCGTCATTTTTAGACAGGTCTTGGCCACCTATAAAGGACTGCAGAGTCACAGGATGTAGACAGTCAAAGTATCAAAAATGTATACAAGTCTCCTGGCCTTTAACAGTTAAGGCAGGAAAGTTTCCAACATTAATTTTTTTTCTTTGTCCACTCAAACAAAACTTTTGAACTACAATGAGTACAGTACTAAATTACAAAGTGTTTTAAAGGTATCTTTTTATATTAAAATGATCTTCAAGTGTTTTAAATTTTTTTTAGCATTTTCCTTACTAATTCAATATTAACAAGGCTTGCATGCCTATTTTTCCGTACTTTTCAAGACCTTTTCTAGCCCAAAACAAATGTCAATACCTTTTCAATGAATTCAAAACAGTATAAGAACCCTGCACATAGAAAATATTTCTTTGAAGGCACTGGGAAAAGGAGCAAACTTACATGGATAAAAGCAACAGAACAAAACAAAATGTTAAAATTTATGTTTTAATATATAACATGAATCTTAAAATACTCTTATATAATATATTTCCAGGAAAACAATAAAAAATAATCAATAAAAGACAACCAAGAGGCTTATTCATTTTTAATATTATTTATAACTCTGTTTTGCACAGCCCCCCCCCCCCCCCCCCCCCAACAAGGATTTTGAATACCAAACATCGAAAGATTCTGAACAATGGATCTAAATTAGATTATTCATCATATTGTACCAAGTTAAAATACAGGCTCCTTCAGGGAGACCAATATGAATCCTGGGACTTAATTTTAACAAACTTGAATCTGCCTCCCTCCACACCAAGTGTGTTTGTATACTAAGTATTGAAAGATTCTGAATGATGGTTGTGGAGTAGAAGCTTTTTAACCCTATGAATGTTAAAGACCGATTTTCTGGTCTGGGAGCCTAATATGTCCCAATTTCAGCAAGTAGGGTGACTGTTTAATGCATGTTTGGGGAAAGCAATTGATATTTTCAATATGCAGTCCAAAGGCTGCTTGTATCTTGAAAATATTTCTTGGTCTACCCCAAAATAATGAATATGGACTCTTGCTACCACTGAATTGACATGGAAGAGACCATCAGGGTTTAAAAGGTTAAAGAATATTTGTCCTTTACACCAAGTTAAATTCAAGCTTCCCACTGGGAGTCTAAATAACCCAGTGACTTCACTTGAACAAATTGAAATCTTACCCCCACTAAAGATGTTGTATAAAAATCAAAAGATTTTGATTGGTGAATCTGAAAAAAGATTATTCTTCAGGTTGGTCTGAGTTCAAATTTGGGCTCCCATGCCCTCCCCTCCCCCAGGATGTTGTATACCATTATCAAGAATTTGACTGGTGGTTTTGGAGAAGAAATTTTTTTGAAGAATCTTCACAATACTTCACTAAATTTAAATCTGTGTTCCTGTAGGGAACCCAAATATCAACCCAGGGTCTTGATTTGAACAAATTTGAATCTAACCCCTCTGAGGATGTTGTATACTGAATATTAATAGATTCTGACTTGTGGATCTGAAGAAGAAGCAGCAGCTTTTTAATGATTACTCCTCATATTGAACAAAGTTAAAATTTTGGCTTGCATAGTGAGCCGAAATTTTAACCCAGGGACTTGACTTGAACCAAATTGAATCTGACTCTCCCAGGGATGTTGTTTACCAGATATCGAAAGATTTTAACTGGTGGATCTGAAGATTTTTCCTCACATTGCAATAAACCAACAGGGAACCCAAGTATTAACCCAGGGACTTGATTTTAATAGCATTGATTGAATCTGACTCCTGTAAGGATGCCATAAACAAACTATTTACTGGGGTTTAATGACACCATTCTTAACAGCCAGGCTCACCTTTTGTTGGGTGCTGTACACCAAATACCAAAAAGTTCTGATTTCTGGTTGTTAAAAAGACTTTTAAAGAATATGCCTCATATTGCATAAAGTTACAATTTGGGATTCCATAAAGAGCCCAAATATCAACTGAGGGACTTGATTTGAAAAAAAAAAAAAACTTAAATCGGGCTGCCATAGGGAGACCAAGTATTAACTGAGGGATTTGGCTTGAACAATTTTGAATCTGAGTCACGTAAAGATGTTGCATACCAAATATCAATAGATTTGAAGAATAACATCGGGTATGGAGAATAAAATTTTTAAAGAACATTTTCATATAGCACCAAATTAAAAATTTTGGCTCCAATAAGAAGCACAAATATAAATGGAGGGGTATGATTTCAATAAAGGTGAATCCAATTCCCCCCAAGAATATTGTATACCAAATATCAGAGGATTGTGACAAGCTGTTGTGGTGTCATTTTTTGCCCCCCCCCCCCCCCCCCCCCCCCCCCCCCAATGATACAACTGATTGCATTTTTTTAACCATTTATGCCAAATAACAGTTCTCTGCCCCATGTGGTTTGGGAAAAGGGGTATTTGAAAATATTTCTATCTTTGGCCCTGAGGTTTTCAGGAACAGAATGCAGGAAAAAAACATTTGGCATGAATCATGAACTTATGACCTAATAATACCATATACCAATTTGATTCAAATCAGCCCTTTGGTTAAAAAAATATAAAATTTTGGGCATGGCCAAAAAATTTGCCCTCCCATTACAAAGTCAGATATTGCACTACAAAATAACTTTGAACAAATTTTATTCAGCACCTCAAAAAGAAGCTCAGATCCAAAGTCATTGTACCATTAGGTTCATGAGAAGAGTTTTTTTTAATTTGGGAGCATTTCCCCCAATTCCTGTCATAACAAGCACCTCCAATTTGAATGTATCTGGTTCATCGGTTTTGGAGGAGATGTTTTGTAGACCATGTTCCTGGATGATGGATTTTTGAGTGATCACTATAGCACACTCTGAGTTTCAGTCAGGTGAGCTAAAAACCAGGTAGATAAAAAATGTTTGTGAAGAATACAACCTGTCAATATGCAGCAAATGATGAGCATGTACAGTCTTGGAAAGTGCAGTAGGGAATGATTAAATGGTAACAGCAAATTTTGACTGCATCAAATCAACTTAGGATTTTGTCAGAATTCACTGTCCACTTTTGTGATTGCAGCACTATAAACTATTGACTTTTCAAGGACTTTTCCAAGAACTTTTAGATACTTTTAGCCCAAATTAATATCTTCATCACGGATGTTCACAGAAATGCACCTGGTAACAGCTTACAATAAGCACAGAGATCATATATTTACAAGTTCCAACAAATAATACCTACACCTAAAACTGATCCTTGGGAAGCTCTCTCAAAGAGATTCTCAAGCAATAGTGTCAGGTGCAAGTATTATTACGCTGGATAATGAACATGGGACATACCAAAAAATACACAAATAATACAAGTTGTGAGTGCAGATGGTAAGTAGACGAACAACATATATTTACAAACAAGAGCGGGACTTTCATCCGGTGCATACCCCCACGTGGTGTACCGCCTAGTGTGGGCATACCTGTGACCAACAAATAATAAACTGACGACGAATGCAAAGTTGGATGGACGCAATCCAGAACCCCCCCCCCCCCCCCTCCATTTTCTTCGAAAATTTTCAACAATTTCTAAGTCAAAAGGTATGGTAAATTGTTTGGTGTTTGTCATAGGCAAGCTGCATGCCATATTTCACTGAAATCTGATAACCCCAACCCAGTATACTCCCCCATTTTCTTCAAAAGTTTTCAACAATTACCAATAATTTCTAAGTCAAAAGGTATGGTAAATTGTTTGGTGTTTGGAAGTTTTATGCAATGAGGCAGAAACCTTTGTCATAGGCAAGCTGCATGCCATATTTCACTGAAATCTGATAACCCCAACCCAGTATACTCCCCCATTTTCTTCAAAAGTTTTCAACAATTACCAATAATTTCCAAGTCAAAAGGTATGGTAAATTGTTTGGTGTTTGGAAGTTTTATGCAATGAGGCAGAAGCCTTTGTCATAGGCAAACTGCAGGCCATATTTCACTGAAATCCGATAACCCATACCTGAGATACAGGCTGAACAGACAAATAATGTCTATTTCCTACAATTTCTAAATAAAAAAAAGGGGGATAACTCTAAAAAGGAGAATGTGAGAAATATCGTTGAATCCTTTTTTTAAAGCCTATACCATAAGCAGTGTTCATGGCAAATTTCATTGCAATAGAACATTCGATACCCGAGATAAGTTATGATGAATATTCTCGGATGGACTCGCACACGGACGGACGGATGGACGGACGGACGCATGTAATCCAGTATACCCCCATTTTCTTCGAAAGTGGGGGTATAAAAATATATGTTTCAAGGACTTTCCACCACAAGAATGTCAAATTTTCAACCATTTTCAAGAGCCTTGAACATCAGGTTAAAAAATCAAGCACTTTGAAGGCTGTTTACAAACTCTACACCCAGACAATAAATTTCAAAGTATAATTTTAATACAACAGTTTTTGCTACTTTGAAGTTTGAGGTCACTTTTATCATCTAAGGCCATATCACACCCACAAAAGAAGTTTAAAGTCTAGCCAATTATTTATGTTGCCCACTTCAATAAAAGACTCCAACATGCACTAGTTAATGTGTCCTCTCAAACCAGTGAAAGAAATATGCTTAATTATTGAGAAAGACATGTGGATAATGAAAAATAACCTTTCAAATAACAAGTTCTTATTTTAACTGGCCTCAATAAGCATGGAGATTATCTATTTACAAGTTCCAACAAATAGTACTTGCACCTAAAACTGATTCCTGGGAAGCTCTCTCAAAGAGATTCTCAAGCAATAGTGACAGGTGCAAGAATTATTATGCTGGATAATGAACACAGAGCATACAACAAAAGTACACAAATAGATTTTAAGCAGACCAAACAAGTATTTAACAAAAATATGTTTTTTCAATGACTTTCCACAAGAAAGTAATTTTTTATCCATTTTCTAGGTCCTTGAACATCAGATTAAAAAATACAAACACTGTGAAGGACTCTACACCCAGATAATAAGTTTCAAAGAATAATTTTAATACAATTCTTTTTTGGTGCTTTGAAGTTTGAGGTCCCTTTCAACATCTATGGCCATATCACACCCACAAAACAAGTTAATTATTTATGTTGCCCACTTCAGTAGAAGACTGTCACTCAAATTGGTTACCAGGTTCTATAGAACTAATGAAAGAACATGCTTAAAATATTGAGAAAGACATATGGATAAAATAATCTTCAAATAACAAGGTCCTCCTTGAAGAGGCCTCGATAAGCATGGAAAACATCTATTTACTATTTACAAGTTCCAACAAATAATACGGGGCATCTTAATCCAGGGAGTTGATTTGAACACACTTTAATCTGATCTAAGGATGTGGAATACCAAATATCAAAAGATTCCAAATGGTTGATCCAAAAATGACCTTTAAAGACTTTTCCTTGCATTGTACGAAGTAAAAATTTGGGCTCCTATAAGGAGTCCAAATATGAACCCAGGACAAAACTTACACAAAGTTGAATCTGACTGTCAAAAGAATGCTGTATACCAAACATTGAAACATTCTGACTGGTGGATCTTAAATAGATTTTTAAAGAATAAATTACTCCTACCGAACTTAGTTAAAATATTTGCTCCCAAATGGAGCCCCAAGTATGAACCCATGGTCTATGTTGAAACAAACTTCAATCAGACCCTCTACAGATGCTGCATACCGAATATAAAAAGATTCTGTCAAGTGAATCGCAAGAAGATTTTTGAAGAATTTACATCATCTTGAACCAAATTAAAATTTATGGTCAGGGAGTCCAAATATAAACTCTGGGGCTTGATTTGAACCTACTTGAATCTCCCCCATACCCTGCTGATGTATATGAAATAATAAGCGATTTTAAGGGGCGGATTTGAAGAAGATTCTTAAGAATTTTCCACATTTTGCACTGTTAAAATTTGGACTCCCACAGAGAGCTAAAGTAAGAACCCATGGATGTAATTTGAACAGACTCACATCTAGCCTCCATAAGGATACTGGATAGAAAATATCAAAAGATTTTGACTGATCTGGAGAAAAGGGTTTTTATACGGCCGCTCTTATGAGCAGGTGGTATTATGGTATGGCAATGTGAGTCCATCTGTCCATCAACTTTTGTTTGACCACGCGATAACTTGAAAACAATACAACCAACAAATACTGTTTCTTTATTGTTTATTAGTCATGACAAGAGGATGGTTCTTTTCGATTACCAGCATTCTGGCATATCCATTATGGCAACCATGGCAGCCATCTTGGATTTTCAGGGACTTTTGATTGTCCATATGATAACTTGAAAATTATAGATCCAACAGATACTGCTTTTTTATGGTTGATTAAGCATGACTACTTAAAGAATATTGCTCATAGTGCACCAAGTTAAAATTCAGGATCCTAAAGGAAGCCCAAATATAAACATAGGGACTTGATCTGAACAAAACATGAATCTGCTTCCCATAAGGATTCTGAATATGAAATATCAAAAGATTTTAACTGGTGGATCTCAAAATTTTTTTTAAACATTTTTTATTCACACTGCACTGTTGAAATATGATCTTCCTCCATAGGGAGTAAACGAGGGACAGGGACTTGTTTATTACAAACATGAATCAGATCATTCTGAGGATGCTGTATACCAAACATCAAAAGATACTGACTAGTAGTTCTGCAAAAGACATTTTTTTTTACTTTTAAAAAAAATCTGATTCAACAATTTTCTATTACTTCAGGTAGTACCCCATGACAAAATAGATTAGAATTTTTTGGCCCAATCAATTCTAATAGCCTTAAGGCTGCTTCACACTATATCCAAGTTCTCTGCTCCATGCTGTTTGGGAAATATGGGCATTTGAAATTTTTCCTGTTTAGCACCTTGGGTTCCCAATAAATCATATACATTTGTACGTGTCCACTTGCATACAAAATTTGATTCAAATTGGCAAATCTGTTCACAAAAGATAAATTTCTGGTGAGGAAAATGTGAAAGCAAATGATCCACTGTAGATCTAAAAATAAAAATCCTATCACTCATAAATATGAATCGCCACAAAAAATCCAAAAATTTATTTGTCAGTTCTCACATATCAAGGTTGTAAATGTGAACCATAATATTCGCTAAATTCATCCCAATCTTTTGGGGTTAACTCAATTGGTATGGTGGCAGAACATTCAGTGATAGGCAACTCAGTGGTGCAGTTCTGAGATTGATCCTCATTGAGGCTGACTCCAGAAAAGTTTAGTTTTCAGTTCAGTTTTAGATTTAGCACCATGCCTAATGTGATTCCTTCTTGACACGTGCAATATAACATCAAACTGCAGTAGTTGCATCATCACAAATCTCACTTTGAGATTTTGGTGTGTTAACAGTGGGACCAAAGAAAAATTTTCTTTTAAATATTTGTTCACTTATTTGGGTTTAATGACACTTTCCACTGTGATTTTCATCTGATGGTATTTAATGACACTTTTAACTGTGAGTTTCTTTTGAATGTTCTTTTCTTGTGTACATATATTTTTATAACCATACAGCATGTCCTGCACTTCCAGGATTTCTTGAATCTACAGAAAAAAATAACAGTTGTTGTAGTTATGTCATTTTAATTTTCATTAAAGGTAATCTAGTCCAGATCTCCCACTGATTTTCAACAAATAAAAGGTATACAAGAGGCCCAACGGGATCAGGAACACTCATGTGACAAAGGCCGATAGCTTTTCCATAAAGTGGTTTAAGAATTAAAAAAAATATATATTTTGTCAGTTATTATTTAATTATTTTTTCCACTGACTGGGGCAGTTGTTTGTGAGAACAAGCACTTCTAAAAATGTCAAAGTTCCCGAAGGGAAAATGCTTTATAACAAATAATTCATACTCATACAAACAGAAAATCAAACATTTCCACAGAATACAGAGTAATATAGTTGAAAGGGCTAAAATGACTGAGGGTCTGATTAGTTAGCACTTGATTTGAACAAACATGAGTCTGACCTCATAAGGATATCATGTACCAAATATCATCAGATTCTGACTGGTGGATATGAATAAGAAAATTTTTAAAGAATTACACTCATATTGCACTAACTTGATGTTCAAGCTCCCACAGGCAGCCCAAATATAAACCTGGAGACTTCATTGTAACAATTTGAATCTGCCCCCCCCCCACCCCCCCCCACCCCCCACCCCCCCCCCCCATAAAAAATGATGTTTTCCAAATATCTAATGATTCTGAAATGGAAGAAGATTTTTAAAGAATATTCCTCATATTGTAGAGTTAAACTTCAAGCTTCCACAAAGCACAAATATGAACCCAAGGTTCTGATTTGAACAAATTTGAATTGCAACCTCATAATGATCAGACCTGGCAGTCTAGAAAATTAAAGACTGCAAAACAATTGCCTTCCTCCAATTGCTTTGGAGTGTAACTGCACCTGGAATGTTCAATGCATATACTTGTATGCTATTTTGGTTATATTAACTTCAAGGTATTACTAATGTGACTGAAAAATTGTTCTATAATCAGCTACACAGTGGAAAAATTGGCATACACATCTTCCCATTATTCAAAATGTTGCATTCAATTCTTATGTGACTGTCTTCTACACTCAAAATGTGTGGAAATGCAACACAGAATGGGTCATGAATTATTGTGAATCAATGCAACATTGACAAATTGTCCACTGAGTTCCAATGTGTTCTATGTGCCTACTGGCACATAGAACATATTGGAACTCAGGGCACGAAATGATAACAGATTTTAAAGGCAGTCCCAAACATGTCTGGCATTCCAGAAAATCAAGGGGTGCAAAAAATTGCACTCCTGCACTCCTAAAGTATGCAAGGCCTGTAATGATGCTGTATTCTGAATATCAAAAGATGTTGACTGGTGGATATGAAGAAGCCAATTTTCAACAAGAGGCCCCAGGGGGCCTGAGGCATTCACCTGACATGGTAGCCTAAATATCAACTCAGAGAATTGATTTCAACAAGTTGCATCTGCTCCTCCTAAGAAAAGTTTATACCAAATATCCAAAGATTCTGACCAGTGGATCTAAAAAAAAAAGATTTTTAAAGAATATTCCTCATATTGAACTAAGTTATAATTCGGGCTCCCACAGGGAGCCAATATATGAACCCAGGGACTTGGCTTCAACAAACTTGAATCTCACCCCCCTAAGATTGCTGCATGCCAAATATCAAAACATTCCGACTGCTGGATCTGAAGAAGAAGATTTTAAAGAAAAATTCCTCATATTGACTAAGTTATAATCGGGCTCCCACAGGGAGTTCAAATATGGACCCAGGGACTTGGCTTTAACAAACTTGAATTCCCCCCCCCCCCCTCCCAAGGATGCTACACACCACATATCAAAACATTCCGACTGCTGGATCTGAAGAAGATTTTTTAAGAAAATTCCTCATTTTGAACTAAGTTATCATTCGGTCTCCCACAGTGAGCCCAAATATGGACCTAGGGACATGGCTTCAACAAACTTGAATCTCACCCCTAAGGATGCTGCATACCAAATATCAAAACATTCCGACTGCTGGATCTGAAGAAGATTTTTAAAGAAAATTCCTCATTTTGAACTAAGTTATCATTCAGGCTCCCACAGTGAGCCCAAATATGGACCTAGGGACATGGCTTGAACAAACTTGAATCTCACCCCTCTAAGGACGCTGCATACCAAATATCAAAACATTCCACTGCTGGATCTGAAGAAGATTTTTAAAGAAAATTTCTCATTTTAAACTAAGTTATAATTCGGGCTACCACAGTGAGCCCAAATATGAACCCAGGGTCTTGGCTTGAACAAACTTGAATCTCACCCCCCTAAGCATGCTGCATACCCAATATCAAAAGATTCTGCCTGCTGGATCTTGAGAAGAAGATTTTCAAAGAAATTTGCCTGAAATGCACTAAGTTCAAATTTGGGCTCCTATACTGAGTCCAAATATGAACCCAGAGAGCCGATTTGAACAAACTTGAATCAGATCCACCCCACAATGTTGCATACCAAATATCAAAAGATTCTGCCTGCTGGCTCTGGAGAAGAAGATTTTTTAAGAAATTTGCCTGAAATGCACGGAGTTCGAATTCGGGCTTCTATAGTGAGCCCAAATATGAATCCAGGGGGCTGATTTGAACAAACTTGAATCAGATCGACCCCCACAATGTTGCATACCAAATATCAAAAGATTCTGCCTGCTGGATCTGGAGAAGAAGATTGTAATAGATATATCACTATTTTGTGTACTATATGGGTAAATAATTGTACAGTTGTGCAGGTGTCCGGAGATATTTTGGACGAGGCGAAGCCGAGTCCAAATATTGGAGGACACCTGCACAACTGTACAATTATTTACCCATATAGTACACAAAATAGTGATATATGTGATTTAATCCACAGCCCCTCAATGTTAACAAAAGTCAAAAAAATTATATACTCTCCCAAAAAAGAAAGTGTGCATGCTGAAAAATAACACTATAAAAAGATATATATCATTTTCATTCATGGAAATTTTAATCAATCACAGATGAATCAATTTGTGATCAACACGAGAAATTTCATTACGCTATGACGAATACTCTTGGTGCCATAGAGAGTCAAAGACACTAAGGGTCAAACACAAAAGTCACACACTCAATATCTGGTATGACCTCCGTCTGCATCGACTACTGCTGTGCATCTACGCCTCATGGAAGTGAACAAGTTAGCATGGAAGTGGGTTAGGATAGGGTTAGGTAGGGTTAGGTTAGGGTTAGGTTAGGCTAAGCCTAACTCTAACCCTACTCTACACCACTGCAGTCGAGCACGACGATGACATAACGTTAAAATCGGACGAACTGCAGGTCTTCGAGGACGTAAGCCGTATTCTCTCAGCCGGTTGATTACTGTTTGAGGATGTATCCGTCTCAGGTTAGGGATGTTCCTGGCTGTCGTCGTTGCCGTTTGTTGCCGGTTCCGGAGATGGACGACACGGATATACCAATCTTGTGCAGGGATGGTAACTCGGGGTCTCCCGGAGCGGGGTCGGTCTCGAACGTCATCATGTTGTGCATGTCGATGGACTAGCCTGTCTACAGTGTTACGGTCGCAGTTCAAATGCTGGGCAACCTCTCTGTGTGTTCTGCCAGCTCTAATCATACCCAGGGCAAGGAGACGTTGATTCATTGTCAATCTTGGCATGCTAATGTGGAGTCGTTTTAACAGCAGCGCAAGTCTGAATGTGAATGATAGGAAGGCCTTACTTTAGTGTTTAAATACCCAAGGATTCACACTGCTGCATGAATTTTGAGACTCTCCACGTGCAAAACATGCCTTTTCACAAACGTGCAGCACGTCATTTAACGTTAATGCAATTTTAACGGGGAAAGCTGTTTTTGTGTTCAATATAACTTATTCATGAACAGGTTAACACTCTTTACACCTACGAAAATATTTTTTTGGAGTTTGATCAATTTCTGCAATGCACACTTTCTTTTTTGGGCGAGTATATTTTAGAAAGTTTGACACGAGTAAAACCGCATTTTAAAACACTTTTTGCTTGCTCTACCCCCGAAAAACAAAATGGGCATAACCCATTGTTTGCTTGCTAGGAAGTCTATTGAAGTTATGATATGCATCAGGAGTTCAGATATTGTGAACAGATCTGTAGCTTCGAAGTGAACTCACATCAGGACGTAATTTGTTCTCCCGCTAATATAATGTCTCAGCTCAAGGGTGGAACACTTATTCAATCCCTCATTGAAAGTGCGGCAGATAAATTTAATAATCGTTCATTTTTAAAGCATTTGGAATAATAATTCTTTTTTTTATCTGAAGAAGAGGTTCGTTTTCCCTCAGGGGTGGCGGGTGGTGGTGCCTGATTGCCATCTTAATATTTGAAAAAAGGGTGTTTTTTTTAGGTTATTTATTTATTTACTGGTGTTTAAGGTCACTTTTCTGCATCTGTGGCTAATTGTGACCACAAAAAAAGGTGTAAAGTCAAGTTTAGCCAATCGTTTACACTCATGCTGCCCATTTTAAGGGACTTCTACCCCGGGCACTGGTGACCAGGTCCTATTTCACCAGTAAAACTGAACTTGTTTACCACAGCAAATAAGCACTGCTTCACTTCCGAGGTTTCCACAGGAGTCTTTTTAGTTTACCAGGGCTGTTGGTTATTAAAAGCAACAAAAAATTAAAATGACACGATGCACACTCAATTCAGTAGCTCTGTCGAGAAAAGCTTGTCGATAATTCATGTGTTAGAAAGTTTTTCACACCTCCTTTACAGCATCTTTACTTTTGAATGATTATGATTACAGTGCCGTGACAATCGTACAAATATCTAGTTATTGGGACTGTTTCAAAACCGTCCCAATATCCAGATATTGGTACTGTTTTACTGAGCTTTTCTCATCCAAACCGTACATGGTGTGATTTTATAGGGCTTGTTTTCATGACAGAGAACAAAAGAAATATTAGGTAGCTGTGGATTAATTTAAGGAAATTTGCCAGAAATGCACTAAGTTTGAATTCGAGCTTCTATAGTGAGCCCAAATATGAACCCAGGGAGCTGATTTGAACAAACTTGAATCAGATCCACCCCACAATGTTGCATACCAAATATTAAAAGATTCTGCCTGCTGGATCTGGAGAAGAAGACTTTTTAAGAAATTTGCCTGAAATGCACTAAGTTCGAATTCGGGCTTCTATAGTGAGCCCAAATATGAATCCAGGGGGCCAATTTGAACAAACTTGAATCAGATCCACCCCACAATGTTGCATAGCAAATATCAAAAGATTCTGCCTGCTGGATCTGGAGAAGAAGATTTTTAAGGAAATTTGCCTGAAATGCACTAAGTTTGAATTCGAGCTTCTATAGTGAGCCCAAATATGAATCCAGGGGGCCGATTTGAACAAACTTGAATCAGATCCACCCCACAATGTTGCATACCAAATATCAAAAGATTCTGCGTGCTGGATCTGGAGAAGAAGATTTTTTAAGAAATTTGCCTGAAATGCACTAAGTTCGAATTCAGGCTCCTATACTGAGCCCAAATATAAACCCACGGGGCCGATTTGAACAAACTTGAATCAGATCCACCCTACAATGTTGCATACCAAATATCAAAAGATTCTGCCTGCTGGATCTGGAGAAGATTTTTTAATGTTTTTCCCATTGCCTACGGTGTTAAAAAGTGCTGACTCAGCACTTTTTTAAAGTCCCGAAACTGTACCCTATGATAAAACCGATGGCAATTTTTTTTTACCAATCCTTTCTGTTGGTCCTAAAGAAGCTTCACACCAAATAAAAATTCTCGGTGCCATGCAGTTTTGGAGATATGGGCGGTTTAATTTTTTTCTATTTTTAGCTTCTGCGGTTCCCACGGGGCTAAGGGGAAAAAAAAATTGGCATAAATTAAGTACTTATGACCCAATAAGCCCTCACATAAAATTTGGTTCAAATCAGCCTCTCGGTTCGGAAATAGAAATTTCGGACGGGACCAAAAATTTTGCCCCTCCCATAACGACGCCAAATATAGCCCATCAAACTTCTCTTGGACAAATCTGAGTCTACACCTTAAAAGGAAGCTGCATACCATATATCAAGTCTCTGCTACTGCTGGTTCACAAGAAGAAGATTTTCAAAGATTTTGGTGCCCCTTGGGGACATGGTACCACCCAGGAGGAGGGGCAACTTCATTTGAACAAACATGAATTGGCATTAGGTAATAAATATTTACACAACATTTGAATAAAATTGGGCTAGTGGTTTTGAAGAAGAGGTTGATAATGTAAAGTTAACGCGGGACGACGGACAGAATGCGATCAGTAAAGCTCCCACTGAGCTTCGCTCAGGTGAGCTAAAAATATTTCTCATATTGCTGAATTCCAGCTGTCACAGGAAGTTCAAACATAAATCAAGTGACCTGATTTTTCTACAAATTTAAATCTGACTCTCTAAGGATACTGTGTAACAAATGTCAAAAGATTTTGACTGGTGGATCTGAACAAGAAGATTTTTAAAGAATTTCTCTCATATTGTTTGAATCTATAATTCAGACTAATAAGGAGCCCTTAAATAGCCTCACAAACTTGATTTGAACAAACTTGAATCTGACCCCCATGATGATGTATACAAAGTACAAACTTGAATCAGACCCCCATGAAGATGTATACAAAGTATAAAAAATGTCTGAGTGGTGAATGTCGAAAAAGGAGATTTTCAAGGAGTGTTCCACATATTGCACCAAGTTTAAATTCTTCCCCTCCAATTTACCCCATCCTCCACCAGGATGTTGTATAAGAAACTTTTTGACCTGTGGATTTGAAGAAGATATTCAAACTATATTCCTCACACTGCAATAACTTCACATGTGGGCTCCTTTATGGATATTCTCACTGGTGGTTCTTGCGAAGAAGATTTTTAAAGACGATTCCTCATATTACACAGAGGTGTCCCCATAGGGTTTCCATATATTAACCTAAGAACTTGTTTACAACAAAAATTCATCTGCCCTCCCCCCCACCCCACCCCCACACACATGCATATTTCCACCCCTAAGTATTCTGTGCACCAAATATCCAAAGATTCAGACTGGCGGTTGTGCTTCTGGAAATCTAAAGTTAAAATTCAACCTCAAATTTAGAGTCCAAATATGACTTAATATTGAAGAAACCTACATCTGACCCCATAATGATGTTGTACACCAAATGATTCTGACTGGTGGTTCTAAAGGATTTTTAAAGAGTAGTCCACCTTTTGTCAAGATTTGCAAAACCCATATGAATCCCAAATAGGAACATGGGGACATGATTTGAACAAACTACAATCTGCTCCCCCCATCCCCCCCACCCCCCAACAATTATGTCACATACCAAGTAATAAAAGATTTTGACTGGTGGTACTGAAGAAGATTTTTAAAGAATGTTCCTAATACCTAATATTGCACTAAGTTAAAACTCGAGCCCAAATATGAACCAAGGGTTGTGATTTGAACAATATAACAAATATCAAAAAGATTCTGACTCTTGGATCTGAAGAAGATTTATTAAGATTATTCCTCATATTGCACTAAGGGCAAATTGGTTTGAACAAACTTACCCCCCCCCCCCCCCCCCCTTTCCAAACCCGTCCCCAAACACCCCATATGAATGTACTGCAAATATCAAAAGATTCTGACTATTGGTTCTGGATAAGAAGATTTTTAAAGAATATCTATCATAGTGAACTAAGTTAAAATTTGCACTGCAAGAGGAAACCCTGTGAATTGATTTCAACAAACTTTAATCTTACCTCCATTTTGGATACTGAACAACAAATATTAAAGGCTTCTGATTTGTGGTTCTTAAGAATATTTTGAAGACCTTTTCCAAAATGTGGGGTCTTGTATGTTTCAACACCAAATTTCTTACTAGTATCCAGTAAACAAACTGTTTGATATTGGTGGGACATCTATGAGACAGAAAACTCAATAAACTTTGTGTCACATTTGGGTTTGACTTCTCTTGCAGGCTCAACCACAAGATTGAGTTAACCCCAAAACTCTTTACCTCTTTTAATTCAAATTCTACCAACCCCCCCCCCCCCACCCCACCCCCTCCCCACACACACCGAAATTAGATTAACTATATTAACATGTAGATGCTGAATGTGACTTTACATCCTTCTTTAAACAATTTTATCAGGTGAGTGATTAAGGCCCTTGGGGCCTCTTGTTTTGCATATTCACTTAAAATCTAAAATAAATAAAATCACAGTGGACAGCATGTTTCTCAGCATTTCAGCACTGCTAGAATCCTGGGCATTTAAATCCTCTGACATGGACAACAGATTTATAAATATATGACTTCATTTATCTGTGATGTTAAACTAATCATAGATGCTGTATGACACTTTAAATCCTTCCTGAAACAACCTCATCAGGTGAGTGCTTTAGACCCCCTGGGGCTGCTTGTATTTTCCTAATACTCGAAATTTTTTTGCCTTAAGAATTAATATTTTTTTGGCGAAAAAAATAAATTGATTCTCAGGCACCTTGACACTGAAGTAAATGGCCTGCGCTTGGGGTTTGTAGTGAAATGACAGTTGTAGCACGAAAATGAGAAACAATGAAAGCAAAGAGAGAATTGTTTTAAAGACTGAAAGTGAACTGATCCTATTATCCTTATGTGGAGGTGCCTGAATTTTTTTTTTATAACTTCAATCAAACACCTTCAAAACCCATTATGATGCAAAAAGAAAAAAAATACCCATATGACCTGGTGGGTTTGAAGAAGGAGATTTTTAAAGAAATTTCCTCATGCCACACAAAGTTAAAAAAATTTAGGTTGCCATAGGGAGCCCAAATATGGACACAGTGACTTGATTTAAACTAACTGGAATCTGACCCCACTAAGGACATCACAGACTAAATATTAAAAGATTATGACTGGGAGATCTGAAAAAGGTTTTTAAACAATATTCCTCATATTGTACTAAGTTTTTAAAGAATATCCCACAAGGAGCTCAAATATGACCCCAAGGACAAGATTTAATTAAAACTGAATCTGAACCTCCTAAGGATACTGCATATCAAAACATTTGGACTGGTAGATCTCATGAAGAATATCTTTAAAGATATTCCTCATATTTCACTAAGTTAAAGTTTTTGAGTTCCTTAAATTGCACCAAGTTAAAATTCAGGCTCTCATTGGGAGCCCAAATATAAACCCACGGACTTGACTTGAACAAACTTGATTCTGCCTGCCCCCCCCCCCCCCCCCCCCCCCCCCCCCCCCCCATAGATGTTGTATACCAAACATGAAGGGGTTCTGACTGTTGGAGCTGAAGAAGAAGATTTTTAAAGAAATTTACTCAAATTGTACAAAGTTAAACTTTGGGCTCCAATAAAGAGCCCAAATACTCACTCAGGGACCCGATTTGTACAAACTTTAATCTGACCCCCCCTATAGATGTTGTATACCAAATATGAAAGCATTCTGACTGGTGGATCTGAAGAAGATTTTTAAAGAAATTTCCTCATATTTCACTAAGTTAAAATTCGCGCTCCTACAGGGAGCCCAATTATTAACACAGGGACTCGATTTGAACAAACTTGAATCTGACCCAATAGAGATGTTATATATACCAAATATCAAAAGATTCTAAAAGATGGTTTTGGAGAAGAAGATTTTTTTAATTTAAAAAAAAAAAATTATGGGTGCTATCAGAGTAATGCCCCTTGTAGGGCCCCTTGCGGGCGTGGAAAGTTTATTTGTAAAAGTTCACGACGGACGATGAATGGCAAGCGATAAGTTAAGGTTCCTTCGGTGAGCTAAAAAACAAAATGCGGTGTCAGAACAGGCAATCACCTCAAATTTAACTAAAATTCAGCAGTTTAGGAGGAGCTGGTGCAAACACCATGTTCACGGATGACAGACGGTGAGTGGTCACTGTAACTCATCCTGACTTTCAATCAGGTGAGCTAAAAAAATAATTTTGACAACTTGGTGTCAATAGTATCAACATTTAACTTTGGTTAGACATAAAAAACATACATTTGCATACCAAAGATCACTTCATTCCAGTTGTTCTAATTGAAAATAACACATCAACCAAAACTGTCAATGTGCAGCAGCTCCAACTCAGGGTTCCCATGGATTGGCTTCTGAACAATTTTCTCAAAACTTTTAAAAACCACCCTTGGTTTCTAACCACTTCCAATTCTCTTCCTGACTCCTGTCCATTTGAGAATTAAAGGTAGAACAACTGGGTTTTAGTTATTTTGATTGTTTCCCACAAAACCAAGGCCTTAAATATTAAAGGGAAAGACAGCATCAAGATGCAGAAGCACGCATTATCTCCAGGCACCTCATTTCCATAGCATTCCTGCAAAATATGAGAAAGCAAAACACTACCTCTCACCACTACAACCCTGTGCTGTACATACCACCACCCCATCAAATTTTATTCCAAACAATTTTTGTGATGGAGATGACAGTGGTCTGATGAATACCAAGACTATCAAATAATTGGGGGTGCGATGGCTCAGTTGGTAGAGGTGCAGGCTGCAAGCCGAGAGGTCCTCGGTTCAAATCCCACCTGCGGCAACCGCGTTGTGTCCTTGGGCAAGACACTTCACCCCGATTGCCTACATGGGGGGCACGATGACGCTGTGTACTGAGGCATACTGCACGTCGATGGTGCGCATGTCTTCAACCACTCTAACCCTGCCTCCGCTGCGGTGCAGAGTTCAGAGTTACGATGTTGGAGAGCTGACAGCTGCTCGTTGTTGCTCGGTGGTTCTCTCCGGGTACTCCGGCTTCCTGCACCCGTAAAACTGTCACGTTTTTTGTCACGGTCACGATTAGCCATTGTGCATAAGTATGTGACCTTAAACATCAATAAATAAATAAATAAATACTATCAAATAATTCATTAAAAGCTAAAGTAGGGAGGAATATTTAAAAAATAAAAAGAATATATAAAATTTTGACTTACTTTCAACAACAGATGACTTGAAATACAAGAGTTGTTTCATAACTACCCTCCTCTTTGAAGTATGACAACCAAGAGGGCAACTGCCATTGTGATTCTTTATGATCTCTTCCTATGATCTTTCCACAGATACTTCTACTGTAAAGTTTGAATCTGAAATTAAATTTAAAAACTAAAATTCCAGATTGTTGATACATGTTTTAAATATTAAGAACATTTCAGTGATTGAAAATTATGGTAATAATTCATAGTGTACAAACTCCCCAGTGTCACAACTGAACAATAATTATTGTTTGAATGGCTGATCAGAAGCAATACCACATTCAAAAATATCAACCTTATACTTTTCGATTTTTATGTTACTTCAAATTATTTAGATCTGAATGAACACAACCAATCTTCAAAACAAACAAGTCTCAAGAAATCCAACCTATATAAAACTACATTTCACAAAATTTCTGGGACAATTTGTGTGGGCAAATTATGATAATCCAATCAGTTTGCAAATGTTAATAAATGAGAGCTATTGCTGAAGGCATTCCCACCTACCACAGTGATGGCTCCATGAGGTACACATACAAAACAAAAGTGGCCTGCTATAATACAGATCTGCCCTCTCTGATAGTTTTCATAGAAAAGATGCCAACAGCAAGATATATCAGAAAGAACAGACAGATGAAATAATTTGGGGATAATATAACCTATCTCCAGCAGTAATGTAGGTACATGCATAGTGGCTAATGATTTGTGTCAAGTTTCAATGCGATGAGAAAAAGATTTTATGAGGAAAATCTGTGCACATATATTCTGTTTTAATTGAAAGTTTTAAATGTGAAAACTCAGAAAGAAATATACCCAATTAATAGTGACCTTAGTTTGCCTCTGAAAACAGAAAAATGAACATTTGTGTAAAGTTTTACTACAATGAACTGAAAATTCAATGGATTACTTTCTGAAGACTTTTTCTTATAAAAAATTCAAAAGTGTCATGAACCCCTCCCCCCCCCCCTCCCCAACCAATATTTAAAATTGAGGATAGGGAGTGTGGTGGCTGCATGAATACCATACTGAACTTCAAACTGGTACATCAAGGGTTCTATCCCTACTAGGGTTAACTACATTGTGTCCTTCAGCAAGGCACTTAATCCTGATTGATGTGGGGGCACAGTGGCTCTGTGCAATAAGGCTTATTGTGCATCGATGGCACACATGTCTTTGACCAATGGTAACCCTGCTTTTGTGGAGTCAGCACATTGGGGAATCTGACAGTTCCTTGCCATGGCTTGGTGGTTCTCCCTGGTTTCCTCCACAAGTAAAATTGTCTGACACAAGGTGACCTAGCGGTCAATAGTGCCATTACACCCTAATAAAAAATTTTTAAAAAATTAAAAATAATTGGAAGTAGCTGCAGTATGTACAAGTCCATTGGATTGGTTACTGATCATGTGTGAACAGTCTCTTTGACTTTCAGAAAATTGTAGTAGTTATGCAAACAAGTAGATCTTAAATAAAGACAAGTGAATCCAATAGAAGTGAAGAAGGCCTCACACTGACAAAGGTGGTTAATAAAAATAAAATTTTTCTATAAATTATTTTTTTCATTTTATACCTACCACATGGACAAAACCTGTGTAACTTCATTTACATCTCTGGTAAAAAAAAATGCGCCAATTTAGTTGTCCTCCAGAGCTGAATCCCTGGAGAGACTGTAAATGTTAAAAAAAAACAAGAGGGCCCTTGGGGCCTGAAGCACTCACCTGACCAGAATTCTTTGAAGGAGGATTTAATTAGCATCTATGGCTAGTTAACACTACAGAGGAATGAAGTTATTTAATTATTTATATCTGCTGTCCATGTCAGATTTATTTTTTTCTAGTATTGGGATCCTACCACAGGAATAATGCCCTGGTTTCCAGTAATACAAAAGTAAGGAGTCCAAATATCAACCTAGGGACTTTGCTTGAACAAACTTCCCTCTACCCCTGTAGCCCCAGGATGCTGTAAACCAAATATCAACAGATTCTGGATGGTGGATCTGAAGAAGGAGATTTTTTTTAAAGATTATTTGTTATAATACACTAAGTTAAAATTTGGGTCCCCATAGGGACCCCAAATAAGAATCCAGGGACTTCATCTGAACAAACATGAATCTGAGCATGGCTGAGGTATTTTATACTAAGTTGCAAAACATTCTGAATGTTGTTTCTCAGGAAGATTTCAAAGAATATTCCTCTTTTGCACTAAGTTAAAAAAAGGACTCCCACAGGGAACTCACCCCCCCCCCCCCCCTCCCCACACAGGATGTTGTGCACCAAATATAAAAAAATTGTGATTGGTGGTTTGGGAGAAGATTTTGATAATATTACCAATTTGGCACATGTTAAAATGCCCCCCCCCCCCCTCCTTGAAACCCAAATATCAACCCAAGGCCTGAACAAATGAATTGAATTGAATCTGAACCCTGGATGTTGTATGCCAAATATCAAAAGATTCTGATTGGATCTACGTAAGCAGATGTTTGAAGATTATTCCACATATTGGATTAAGTCAAAATTCTCCAATAGGGAGCTGAAATATTAAACCAGGGACTTGATTTTAACAAACTTGAATCTGATTATCCTAAGGGCAGTGTATACCATGTATCAAAAGGGTCCATCTGGGGGTTTCATAAAAAATTTTTTTTAAAGAATATTCCTCATATTGCTACAAGTAAAAATTTGGGTTCTAAAACGGAGCACAAATATTAATCAAAAGACTTGATTTGAACAAACTTGAATCTGACCCCCGTAAGGATGCTGTATACCATATATCAAAAGATTCTGACCAGTCAATCAGAAGACGAAGATTTTTAAAGATTAATCCCCCATATTGCACTATGTTAAAATTCCGCTTTCCTAGGCAGCCAAAGTATCAACCGATGGACTTGATTTGAAGAAACTTGAATCTGACTTCAATGAAGATTCTGTATCCCATATATCAAAAGATTTTAACTACTGGTTCTGGAGAAGATAGAAGAGTTTTAAAGATTATTCCTAATTTTGGAGTAAGTTAAAATCCAGGCTCTAATAAGAGCTGGACTTTCGTCTGGTGCATACCCCCACGTGGTGTACCGCTTAGTGTGGGCATACCTATGACCAACAAATATCATTTATGAATATTCTCGTACGGATTGACAGACGGATGCACAGATGGACGGACACAATCCAGTATACCCCCCCCCCCCCTCCCATTTTCTTCGAAAGTTTTCAAAAATTTCTAAGTCAAAAGGTATGATAAATTGTTTTGTTTGGTGTTTGGAAGTTTTATGCAATGAGGCAGAAGCCTTTGTCATAGGCAAACTGCATGCCATATTTCACTGAAATCTGATAACCCCAATCCAGTATGCCCACCCCACCCCCCTCCCATTTTCTTTGAAAGTTTTCAACAATTTCCAACAATTTCTAAGTCAAAAGGTATGGTAAATTGTTTGGTGTTTGGAAGTTTTATACAATGAGGCAGAAGCCTTTGTCATAGGCAAACTGCATGCCATATTTCACCAAAATCCGATAACCCATACCTGAGATACAGGCTGAACAGACAAATAATGTCTATTTCCTACAATTTCTAAGTCAAAAAAGGGGGATAACTCTAAAAAGGAGAATGTGAGAAATATTGTTGAATCCTTTTTTCAAAGCCTATACCATAAGCAGTGTTCATGGCAAATTTCATTGCAATAGAACATTCGATACCCGAGATACAGGCTGAACAGACAAAATTTGGCTCGGACGGACACAATTTCTAAGTGAACAAGTAATAAAAAAAAAAAATCATAAAAAAAAATAACTAGTGTGGGCATACATATGACCAACAAATATTATAAAAAATGATAATTTACTTAAGTTATGAATATTTTCAGACGGACGGACGGACAGACGGATGCACGGATGCATGTAATCCAGTATACCCCCATTTTCTTCGAAAGTGGGGGTATAATAAGGAGCCCAAATATTAACCCAAAGACTTGATTTGAACAAACTTAGATCTGACCTCCCCAAGGATGCTGTATACCAAATTTCAAAAGATTCTGACTGGTGGATCTGAAGAAGATTTTTAAATATTATTTCCCCATAGGGAGCCCAAATTTTAACTGAGGGTCTTGCTCTGAACAAACTTGAATTGGACTGAGTGGATTTGAAAAAGATGATTTTTAAAGATTATTCCCCATACCCCATACTGCATTAAGATAAAATTCAGGGTCCCACAGAGAGCCGATTATTAACTGATGGACTTGATTAGAACAAAGTTGATACTGACCCCTGTAAAGATTCTGTATACCATATATCAAAATATTCTGCCTGGTGAATCTGAAGAAGAAGATTTTTGAAGATTATTCCCCATATTGCATTAAGTTAAATTCAGGCTCCTGTAATGAGCCAATACATGAACCTGGAGGCTTAATTTCAACATGTCTGACCCCTATGTATGCTGTATACTAAATATCAAAAGATTCTAATCAGTAGTTCTGGGGAAAATTTTTTTCAAAGGATTTGCAAATATGACTCTGCACTTTTTGATGCCCCTACAGAATAGAAGGACATTACCAATGACAATTTTATTTACCATTCCATTCTACTGGTCCTAAGGATGCTTCATACAAAATAACAGTAATCTGTTCTGTGCAGTTTCAGAAATACAGGTGCTTGAAAATGTTTCAATTTTTAGCTCCTGGGGGTCACACAGGGACACAGGAAATAATCTTTTTTTGCATGAATCAAGTACTTATAACTCAATAATAGCATAAACTAAATCTGGTTCAAATCAGCTCATCAGTTCAGAAAATAGAAATTTCAGGCAGGGCAAAAAATCTTGCCTCTCTTGATATTACTAGCCCCATGACTTAATATTTAACAAGAAGATCATTTATAGGTATCATTACCTGATTACAACCCAGGCCACATGAATCATTAGTTAAACTGTATGCAAGCTGAGCTATTTAAAGTCGGAAGGAGCTAATGGTTGCATTAAAAGCCTGTATTTATATCAGTAGCCCAAGGACATCAATATTTAAGTAGAAGGTCATTTATAGGTTTAAGTAGAAGGTCATTTATAGGTCTCACTACCTGATTGCAATAGACATCATTACAAGCGAGCACACACAAATTGTCAGTTACACTGTACTCCAGCTGAGCTCTTTAGAGATGATTGGGGTTAATGCTGTCAGAAAACAGCAGTATTGATACTAGTAGCCACAGTAATTCAAGATTTAACAAGATCATTTATAGGTATCATTACCTCAATACGATAGACATTTAACAGGAAGACCATTTACAGGAATCATTACCAGATTGTAATAGAGTTCATTACAACCTAGTCCACAGCAATTATCAGTGAGTTCATAGTCCAGCAGAGCTCTTAGAGCTGATTGGGGCTAATGATCACAAAAAACGGCAGTATTGATATTAGTAGGCCCAGAACTTCAACATTTAATAAGAAGATCATTTATAGGTATCATTACCTCATTACAACCGACGTTATTACAACCCACCCCACATGTATTATTAGTTACGCTGTATTCCAGCTGAGCTCTTTAGAGCCAATTGGAGTTACTGTTCTAAAAAATTGGGGTCCAAAGTCACAAAAAGAGGTAGTACTAGTATTAGTAGCACAAGGAATGAACATTTAACTGGTAAAGTGCTGAGTTTTTTCTGACAACAAATCAAAGCTCATCATATACTGCTCTATTACATTTAATTGGATAGTGCCTTATAGGCACTATCCAATTAAATGTCAGAGAGCAAGGTGCTGTATAAAAATTCTGATTCATATCAGGGACAATAAAGGCTTCCTCAGGCAGAATGTAGCTACAGACAGTTATTGCCTGTCACTTATAGTAAAGCCCAAAATAGGGCTTCCAGCACTCTACCAGTTAACAGGTAGACCATTCATAGGTATCCTTAGTAGCAATATATACCATTAGAATATAGCACATATGAATTGTTAGTTACACTGTATTCCAGCCTACAGGAATTATCAGTGACTCCGTAGTCCAGCTGTGCTCTTTAGAGCTGATTGGGGTTAATGGTCTCAAAAAATGGCAGTATTGATATTAGTAAGTCCAGGACTTCGACATTTAACAAGGTTATCATTTATAGGTATCATTACCCCATTACAATAGACGTCATTACAACACAGCCCACATGAATTATTAGTTACACTGTATTCCAGCTGAGCTCTTTAGAGCCAATTGGGGTCCAAGGTCACATAAAATGGCAGAATTGATATTAGTAGCCTAAGGACATCAACATTTAACAGGAAGACCATTCACAGGTATCATTACCTGATTGGAATAGATGTCATTACAACCGAGCCCACGGAAATTATTAGTTACACTGTATTCCAGCTTAGCTCTATGGAGCCAATTGGGGTCCATGGTCACAGAAAAGGGCAGTATTGATATTAGTAGCCTAAGGACATGAACATTTAACAGGAAAACCATTCATAGGTATCATTACCTGATTGCAATAGATGTCATTGCAACCTAGCCCACAGGAATTATTAGTTACACTGTATTCCAGCTGAGCTCTTTAGAGCCAATTGGGGCCCAAGGTCACAGAAAAGGGCAGTATTGATATTAGTAGCCTAAGGACATGAACATTTAACCGGAAAACCATTCATAGGTATCATTACCTGATTGCAATAGATGTCATTACAACCTAGCCCACGGGAATTATCAGTGACACTGTATTCCAGCTGAGCTCTTTAGAGCTGATTGGGGTTAATGGTCCCAAAAAAAACGGCAGTATTGATATTAGTAGGCCTAGGACTTCAACATTTAACAAGAAGATTATTTATAGGTTTCATTACCTCATTACAATAGACTTCATTACAACGCAGCCAACACAAATTATTACTTACACTGTATTCCAGCTGAGCTCTTTAGAGCCAATTGGGGTCCAAGGTCACAGAAAAGGGCATTATTGATATATGTAGTCTAAGGACATGAAAATTTAACAGGAAGACCATTCACAGGTATCATTACCTTATTGCAATAGACATCATTACAACCCACCCACACGAATTATTAGTTACACTGTATTCCAGGTGAGCTCTTTAGAGCCAATTGGGGTCCATGGTCACAGAAAATGGCAGAATTGATATTAGTAGCCTAAGGCCATCAACATTTAACAGGAAGACCATTCATAGGTACCATTACCTGATTGCAATAGATGCCATTACAACCTAGCCCACAGGAATTATCATCAGTGACACTGTATTCCAGCTGAGCTCTTTAGAATTGATTAAGGTTAATGGTCTCAAAAAACGGCAGTATTGATATTAGTAGCCCCAGGACTTCAACATTTAACAAGATCATTTATAGGTATCATTACCTGACTGCAATAGATGCCATTACAACCTAGCCCGCGGGAATTATTAGTTACACTGTATTCCAGCTGAGCTCTTTAGAGCCAATTGGGGTCCACGGTCACCGAAAAGGGCAGTATTGATATCAGTAGCCTAAGGACATGAACATTTAACAGGAAAACCATTCATAGGTATCATTACCTGATTGCAATAGATGTCATTACAACCTAGCCCACAGGAATTATCAGTGACACTGTATTCCAGCTGAGCTCTTTAGAACTGATTGGGGTTAATGGTCTCAAAAAACGGCAGTATTGATATTAGTAGCCCCAGGACTTCAACATTTAACAAGAATATTATTTATAGGTATCATTACCTCATTACAATAGCTGTCATTACAACCCAGCCAACACAAATTATTAGTTACACTGTATTCCAGCTGAGCTCTTTAGAGCCAATTGGGGTCCACGGTCACAGAAAAGGGCAGTATTGATATTAGTAGCCTAACGACATGAACATTTAAGAGGAAGACCATTCATAGGTATAATTACCTGATTGCAATAGATGTCATTACAACCTAGCCCACAGGAATTATCAGTGACACTGTATTCCAGCTGAGCTCTTTAGAGCTAACTGGAGTTCAAGGTCAAAGAAAAGGACAGTATTGATATTAGTAGCCCAAGGACATAAAGATTTAATAGGAAGACCCTTTATAGATCTCACCACCCAATTGAAATAGCCATCATTGCAACGCAGCACACGTGAATTTTTAGTTACTCTGTATTCCAGGTGAGCTCTTTAGAGCTGATTGGGGTTAATGGTCTCGAAAATCGGTAGTATTGGTATCAGTAGCCCCAGGACTTCAACATTTAATAAGAATATCATTTATAGGTATCATTACCTCATTACAATAGACGCCATTACAACCCAGCCCACAGGAATTATTAGTTACACTGTATTCCAGGTGAGCTCTTTAGAGCCAATTGGGGTCCAAGGTCACAGAAAAGGGCAGAATTGATATTATTAGTCCAAGGACATGAACATTTAACAAGAAGACCATTCATAGGTATCATTACCTGATGGCAATAGATGTCATTACAACCTAGCCCACAGGAATTATCAGTGACACTGTATTCCAGCAGAGCTCTTTAGAGCTGATAGTGGTTAATGGTTTCAAAAAACGGCAGTATTGATATTAGTAGGCCCAGGACTTCAACATTTAACAAGAAGATCATTTATAGGTATCATTACCTCATTACAATAGACATCATTACAACCCACCCACAGGAATTATTAGTTACACTGTATTCCAGGTGAGCTCTTTAGAGCCAATTGGGGTCCACGGTCACAGAAAATGGCAGAATTGATATTAGTAGCCTAAGGACATCAACATTTAACAGGAAGACCATTCATAGGTATCATTACCTGATTGCAATAGATGTCATTACAACCTAGCCCACAGGAATTATCAGTGACACTGTATTCCAGCTGAGCTCTTTAGAGCTGATTGGGGTTAATGGTCTCAAAAATCGGTAGTATTGATATTAGTAGCCCCTGGACTTCAACATTTAACAAGAATATCATTTATAGGTATCATTACCTCATTACAATAGACATCATTACAACCCACCCACACAAATTATTACTTACACTGTATTCCGGGTGAGCTCTTTAGAGCCAATTGGGGTCCACGGTCACAGAAAATGGCAGAACTGATATTAGTAGCCTAAGGACATCAACATTTAACAGGAGGACCATTCATAGGTACCATTACCTGATTGCAATAGATGTCATTACAACCTAGCCCACAGGAATTATCAGTGAACGCTGTATTCCAGCTGAGCACTTTAGAGCCGATTGGGGTTAATGGTTTCAAAAAATGGCAGTACTGATATTAGTAGCCCCAGGACTTCAACATTTAACAAGAATATCATTTATAGGTATCATTACCTCAATACAATAGACATCATTACAACCCACCCACACAAATTATTAGTTACACTGTATTCCAGGTGAGCTCTTTAGAGCCAATTGGGGTCCAAGGTCACAGAAAAGGGCAGAATTGATATTAGTAGTCTAAGGACATGAACATTTAACAGGAAGACCATTCATAGGTATCATTACCTGATGGCAATAGATGTCATTACAACCTAGCCCACAGGAATTATCAGTGACACTGTATTCCAGCTGAGCTCTTTAGAGCTGATAGTGGTTAATGGTTTCAAAAACGGCAGTATTGATATTAGTAGGCCCAGGACTTCAACATTTAACAAGAAGATCATTTATAGGTATCATTACCTCATTACAATAGACATCATTACAACCCACCCACACGAATTATTAGTTACACTGTATTCCAGGTGAGCTCTTTAGAGCCAATTGGGGTCCACGGTCACTGAAAATGGCAGAATTGATATTAGTAGCCTAAGGACATCAACATTTAACAGGAAGACCATTCATAGGTATCATTACCTGATTGCAATAGATGTCATTACAACCTAGCCCACAGGAATTATCAGTGACACTGTATTCCAGCTGAGCTCTTTAGAGCCGATTGGGGTGAATGGTTTCAAAAAACAGAAGTATTGATATTAGTAGGCCCAGGACTTCAACATTTAACAAGAAGATCATTTATAGGTATCATTACCTCATTACAATAGACATCATTACAACCCACCCACACAAATTATTAGTTACACTGTATTCCAGGTGAGCTCTTTAGAGCCAATTGGGGTCCACGGTCACAGAAAATGGCAGAATTGATATTAGTAGCCTAAGGACAACAACATTTAACAGGAAGACCATTCATAGGTACCATTACCTGATTGCAATAGATGTCATTACAACCTAGCCCACAGGAATTGTCAGTGACACTGTAATCCAGGTGAGCTCTTTAGAGCTGATTGGGGTTAATGGTCTCAAAAATCGGTAGTATTGATATTAGTAGCCCCGGGACTTCAACATTTAACAAGAATATCATTTATAGGTATCATTACCTCATTACAATAGACATCATTACCACCCACCCACGCGAATTATTAGTTACACTGTATTCCAGGTGAGCTCTTTAGAGCCACTTGGGGTCCACGGTCACATAAAATGGCAGAATTGATATTAGTAGCCTAAGGACATCAACATTTAACAGGAAGACCATTCATAGGTATCATTACCTGATTGCAACAGATGTCATTACAACCTAGCCCCCAGGAATTATCAGTGACACTGTATTCCAGCTGAGCTCTTTAGAGCTGATTGGGGTTAATGGTTTAAAAAAACGGCAGTATTGATACTAGTAGGCCCAGGACTTCAACATTTAACAAGAAGATCATTTATAGGTATCATTACCTCATTACAATAGACATCATTACAACCCACCCACAGGAATTATTAGTTACACTGTATTCCAGGTGAGCTCTTTAGAGCCAATTGGGGTCCACGGTCACAGAAAATGGCAGAATTGATATTAGTAGCCTAAGGACATCAACATTTAACAGGAAGACCATTCATAGGTATCATTACCTGATTGCAACAGATGTCATTACAACCTAGCCCACAGGAATTATCAGTGACACTGTATTCCAGCTGAGCTCTTTAGAGCTGATTGGGGTTAATGGTTTCAAAAAACGGCAGTATTGATACTAGTAGGCCCAGGACTTCAACATTTAACAAGAAGATCATTTATAGGTATCATTACCTCATTACAATAGACATCATTACAACCCACCCACAGGAATTATTAGTTACACTGTATTCCAGGTGAGCTCTTTAGAGCCAATTGGGGTCCACAGTCACAGAAAATGGCAGAATTGATATTAGTAGCCTAAGGACATCAACATTTAACAGGAAGACCATTCATAGGTACCATTACCTGATTGCAATAGATGTCATTACAACCTAGCCCACAGGAATTATCAGTGACACTGTATTCCAGCTGAGCTCTTTAGAGCTGATTGGGGTTAATGGTCTCAAAAATCGGTAGTATTGATATTAGCAGCCCCAGGACTTCAACATTTAACAAGAATATAATTTATAGGTATCATTACCTCATTACAATAGATATCATTACCACCCACCCACACGAATTATTAGTTACACTGTATTCCAGGTGAGCTCTTTAGAGCCAATTGGGGTCCACGGTCACATAAAATGGCAGAATTGATATTAGTAGCCTAAGGACATCAACATTTAACAGGAAGACCATTCATAGGTATCATTACCTGATTGCAATAGATGTCATTACAACCTAGCCCACAGGAATTATCAGTGACACTGTATTCCAGCTGAGCTCTTTAGAGCCGATTGGGGTTAATGGTTTCAAAAAACAGAAGTATTGATATTAGTAGGCCCAGGACTTCAACATTTAACAAGAAGATCATTTATAGGTATCATTACCTCATTACAATAGACATCATTACAACCCACCCACACGAATTATTAATTACACTGTATTCCAGGTGAGCTCTTTAGAGCCAATTGGGGTCCACGGTCACAGAAAATGGCAGAATTGATATTAGTAGCCTAAGGACATCAACATTTAACAGGAAGACCATTCATAGGTACCATTACCTGATTGCAATAGATGTCATTACAACCTAGCCCACAGGAATTATCAGTGACACTGTATTCCAGCTGAGCTCTTTAGAGCTGATTGGGGTTAATGGTCTCAAAAATCGGTAGTATTGATATTAGTAGCCCCAGGACTTCAACATTTAACAAGAATATCATTTATAGGTATCATTACCTCATTACAATAGACATCATTACAGCCCACCCACATGAATTATTAGTTACACTGTATTCCAGGTGAGCTCTTTAGAGCCAATTGGGGTCCACGGTCACTGAAAATGGCAGAATTGATATTAGTAGCCTAAGGACATCAACATTTAACAGGAAGACCATTCATAGGTATCATTACCTGATTGCAATAGATGTCATTACAACCTAGCCCACAGGAATTATCAGTGACACTGTATTCCAGCTGAGCTCTTAAGAGCCGATTGGGGTTAATGGTTTCAAAAAACAAAAGTATTTATACTAGTAGGCCCTGGACTTCAACATTTAACAGGAAGACCATTCATAGGTACCATTACCTGATTGCAATAGATGTCATTACAACCTAGCCCACAGGAATTATAGGTATCATTACCTCATTACAATAGACATCATTACAACCCACCCACACGAATTATTAGTTACACTGTATTGCAGGTGAGCTCTTTAGAGCCAATTGGGGTCCACGGTCCCAGAAAATGGCAGAATTGATATTAGAAGCCTAAGGACATCAAGATTTAACAGGAAGACCATTGATAGGTACCATTGCCTGATTGCAATAGATGTCATTACAACCTAGCTCACAGGAATTATCAGTGACACTGTATTCCAGCTGAGCTCTTTAAAGCTGATTGGGGTTAATGGTCTCAAAAATCGGTAGTATTGATATTAGTAGCCCCAGGACTTCAACATTTAACAAGAATATCATTTATAGGTATCATTACCTCATTACAATAGACATCATTACAACCCACCCACAGGAATTATTAGTTACACTGTATTTCAGGTGAGCTCTTTAGAGCCAATTGGGGTCCACAGTCACAGAAAATGGCAGAATTGATATTAGTAGCCTAAGGACATCAACATTTAACAGGAAGACCATTCATAGGTACCATTACCTGATTGCAATAGATGTCATTACAACCTAGCCCACAGGAATTATCAGTGACACTGTATTCCAGCTGAGCTCTTTAGAGCTGATTGGGGTTAATGGTCTCAAAAATCGGTAGTATTGATATTAGTAGCCCCAGGACTTCAACATTTAACAAGAATATAATTTATAGGTATCATTACCTTATTACAATAGATATCATTACCACCCACCCACACGAATTATTAGTTACACTGTATTCCAGGTGAGCTCTTTAGAGCCACTTGGGGTCCACAGTCACATAAAATGGCAGAATTGATATTAGTAGCCTAAGGACATCAACATTTAACAGGAAGACCATTCATAGGTATCATTACCTGATTGCAATAGATGTCATTACAACCTAGCCCACAGGAATTATCAGTGACACTGTATTCCAGCTGAGCTCTTTAGAGCCGATTGGGGTTAATGGTTTCAAAAAACAGAAGTATTGATATTAGTAGGCCCAGGACTTCAACATTTAACAAGAAGATCATTTATAGGTATCATTACCTCATTACAATAGACATCATTACAACCCACCCACACGAATTATTAATTAGACTGTATTCCAGGTGAGCTCTTTAGAGCCAATTGGGGTCCACGGTCACAGAAAATGGCAGAATTGATATTAGTAGCCTAAGGACATCAACATTTAACAGGAAGACCATTCATAGGTACCATTACCTGATTGCAATAGATGTCATTACAACCTAGCCCACAGGAATTATCAGTGACACTGTATTCCAGCTGAGCTCTTTAGAGCTGATTGGGGTTAATGGTCTCAAAAATCGGTAGTATTGATATTAGTAGCCCCAGGACTTCAACATTTAACAAGAATATCATTTATAGGTATCATTACCTCATTACAATAGACATCATTACAACTCACCCACATGAATTATTAGTTACACTGTATTCCAGGTGAGCTCTTTAGAGCCAATTGGGGTCCACGGTCACTGAAAATGGCAGAATTGATATTAGTAGCCTAAGGACATCAACATTTAACAGGAAGACCATTCATAGGTATCATTACCTGATTGCAATAGATGTCATTACAACCTAGCCCACAGGAATTATCAGTGACACTGTATTCCAGCTGAGCTCTTTAGAGCCGATTGGGGTTAATGGTTTCAAAAAACAAAAGTATTGATATTAGTAGGCCCAGGACTTCAACATTTAACAAGAAGATCATTTATAGGTATCATTACCTCATTACAATAGACATCATTACAACCCACCCACACGAATTATTAGTTACACTGTATTCCAGGTGAGCTCTTTAGAGCCAATTGGGGTCCACGGTCACAGAAAATGGCAGAATTGATATTAGAAGCCTAAGGACATCAACATTTAACAGGAAGACCATTGATAGGTACCATTGCCTGATTGCAATAGATGTCATTACAACCTAGCCCACAGGAATTATCAGTGACACTGTATTCCAGCTGAGCTCTTTAAAGCTGATTGGGGTTAATGGTCTCAAAAATCGGTAGTATTGATATTAGTAGCCCCAGGACTTCAACATTTAACAAGAATATCATTTATAGGTATCATTACCTCATTACAATAGACATCATTACAACCCACACACACGAATTATTAGTTACACTGTATTCCAGGTGAGCTCTTTAGAGCCAATTGGGGTCCACGGTCACAGAAAATGGCAGAATTGATATTAGTAGCCTAAGGACATCAACATTTAACAGGAAGACCATTCATAGGTACCATTACCTGATTGCAATAGATGTCATTACAACCTAGCCCACAGGAATTATCAGTGACACTGTATTCCAGCTAAGCTCTTTAGAGCTGATTGGGGTTAATGGTCTCAAAAATCGGTAGTATTGATATTAGTAGCCCCAGGACTTCAACATTTAACAAGAATATAATTTATAGGTATCATTACCTCATTACAATAGATATCATTACCACCCACCCACACGAATTATTAGTTACACTGTATTCCAGGTGAGCTCTTTAGAGCCACATGGGGTCCACTGTCACATAAAATGGCAGAATTGATATTAGTAGCCTAAGGACATCAACATTTAACAGGAAGACCATTCATAGGTATCATTACCTGATTGCAATAGATGTCATTACAACCTAGCCCACAGGAATTATCAGTGACACTGTATTCCAGCTGAGCTCTTTAAAGCTGATTGGGGTTAATGGTCTAAAAAATCGGTAGTATTGATATTAGTAGCCCCAGGACTTCAACATTTAACAAGAATATCATTTATAGGTATCATTACCTCATTACAATAGACATCATTACAACCCACCCACACGAATTATTAGTTACACTGTATTCCAGGTGAGCTCTTTAGAGCCAATTGGGGTCCACGGTCACAGAAAATGGCAGAATTGATATTAGTAGCCTAAGGACATCAACATTTAACAGGAAGACCATTCATAGGTACCATTACCTGATTGCAATAGATGTCATTACAACCTAGCCCACAGGAATTATCAGTGACGCTGTATTCCAGCTGAGCACTTTAGAGCCGATTGGGGTTAATGGTTTCAAAAAAATGGCAGTATTGATATTAGTAGCCCCAGGACTTCAACATTTAACAAGAATATCATTTATAGGTATCATTACCTCAATACAATAGACATCATTACAACCCACCCACACAAATTATTAGTTACACTGTATTCCAGGTGAGCTCTTTAGAGCCAATTGGGGTCCAAGGTCACAGAAAATGGCAGAATTGATATTAGTAGCCTAAGGACATCAACATTTAACAGGAAGACCATTCATAGGTATCATTACCTGATTGCAATAGATGTCATTACAACCTAGCCCACAGTAATTATCAGTGACACTGTATTCCAGCTGAGCTCTTTAGAGCCGATTGGGGTGAATGGTTTCAAAAAACAGAAGTATTGATATTAGTAGGCCCAGGACTTCAACATTTAACAAGAAGATCATTTATAGGTATCATTACCTCATTACAATAGACATCATTACAACCCACCCACACGAATTATTAGTTACACTGTATTCCAGGTGAGCTCTTTAGAGCCAATTGGGGTCCACAGTCACAGAAAATGGCAGAATTGATATTAGTAGCCTAAGGACATCAACATTTAACAGGAAGACCATTCATAGGTACCATTACCTGATTGCAATAGATGTCATTACAACCTAGCCCACAGGAATTATCAGTGACACTGTATTCCAGCTGAGCTCTTTAGAGCTGATTGGGGTTAATGGTTTCAAAAAATGGCAGTATTGATATTAGTAGGCCCAGGACTTCAACATTTAACAAGAAGATCATTTATAGGTATTATTACCTCATTACAATAGACATCATTACAACCCACCCACACGAATTATTAGTTACACTGTATTCCAGGTGAGCTCTTTAGAGACAATTGGGGTCCACGGCCACAGAAAATGGCAGAATTGATATTAGTAGCCTAAGGACATCAACATTTAACAAGAAGACCATTCATAGGTACCATTACCTGATTGCAATAGATGTCATTACAACCTAGCCCACAGGAATTGTCAGTGACACTGTAATCCAGGTGAGCTCTTTAGAGATGATTGGGGTTAATGGTCTCAAACATCGGTAGTATTGATATTAGTAGCCCCGGGACTTCAACATTTAACAAGAATATCATTTATAGGTATCATTACCTCATTACAATAGACATCATTACCACCCACCCACGCGAATTATTAGTTACACTGTATTCCAGGTGAGCTCTTTAGAGCCAATTGGGGTCCACGGCCACAGAAAATGGCAGAATTGATATTAGTAGCCTAAGGACATCAACATTTAACAGGAAGACCATTCATAGGTATCATTACCTGATTGCAATAGATGTCATTACAACCTAGCCCACAGTAATTATCAGTGACACTGTATTCCAGCTGAGCTCTTTAGAGCTGATTGGGGTTAATGGTTTAAAAAAATGGCAGTATTGATATTCGTAGACCCAGGACTTCAACATTTAACAAGAATATTATTTATAGGTATCATTACCTCATTACAATAGCTGTCATTACAACCCAGCCCACACAAATTATTAGTTACACTGTATTCCAGCTGAGCTCTTTAGAGCCAATTGGGGTCCACGGTCACAGAAAAGGGCAGTATTGATTTTAGTACCCTAACGACATGAACATTTAAGAGGAAGACCATTCATAGGTATAATTACCTGATTGCAATAGATGTCATTACAACCTAGCCCACAGGAATTATCAGTGACACTGTATTCCAGCTGAGCTCTTTAGAGCTGATTGGGGTTAATGGTTGCAAAAAACGGCAGTATTGATATTAGTAGGCCCAGGACTTCAACATTTAACAAGAATATCATTTATAGGTATCATTACCTCATTACAATAGACATCATTACAACCCACCCACACGAATTATTAGTTACACTGTATTCCAGGTGAGCTCTTTAGAGACAATTGGGGTCCACGGCCACAGAAAATGGCAGAATTGATATTAGTAGCCTAAGGACATCAACATTTAACAGGAAGACCATTCATAGGTACCATTACCTGATTCCAATAGATGTCATTACAACCTAGCCCACAGGAATTATCAGTGACACTGTATTCCAGGTGAGCTCTTTAGAGCTGATTGGGGTTAATGGTCTCAAAAATCGGTAGTATTGATATTAGTAGCCCCGGGACTTCAACATTTAACAAGAATATCATTTATAGGTATCATTACCTCATTACAATAGACATCATTACCACCCACCCACGCGAATTATTAGTTACACTGTATTCCAGGTGAGCTCTTTAGAGCCACTTGGGGTCCACGGTCACATAAAATGGCAGAATTGATATTAGTAGCCTAAGGACATCAACATTTAACAGGAAGACCATTCATAGGTATCATTACCTGATTGCAATAGATGTCATTACAACCTAGCCCACAGGAATTATCAGTGACACTGTATTCCAGCTGAGCTCTTTAGAGCCGATTGGGGTTAATGGTTTCAAAAAATGGCAGTATTGATACTAGTAGGCCCAGGACTTCAACATTTAACAAGAATATCATTTATAGGTATCATTACCTCATTACAATAGACATCATTACAACCCACCCACAGGAATTATTAGTTACACTGTATTCCAGGTGAGCTCTTTAGAGCCAATTGGGGTCCACGGTCACAGAAAATGGCAGAATTGATATTAGTAGCCTAAGGACATTAACATTTAACAGGAAGACCATTCATAGGTATCATTACCTGATTGCAATAGATGTCATTACAACCTAGCCCACAGGAATTATCAGTGACACTGTATTCCAGCTGAGCTCTTTAGAGCCGATTGGGGTTAATGGTTTCAAAAAACGGCAGTATTGATATTAGTAGGCCCAGGACTTCAACATTTAACAAGAAGATCATTTATAGGTATCATTACCTCATTACAATAGACATCATTACAACCAACCCACAGGAATTATTAGTTACACTGTATTCCAGGTGAGCTCTTTAGAGCCAATTGGGGTCCACGGCCACAGAAAATGGCAGAATTGATATTAGTAGCCTAAGGACATCAACATTTAACAGGAAGACCATTCATAGGTACCATTACCTGATTGCAATAGATGTCATTACAACCTAGCCCACAGGAATTATCAGTGACACTGTATTCCAGCTGAGCTCTTTAGAGCTGATTGGGGTTAATGGTCTCAAAAATTGGTAGTATTGATATTAGTAGCCCCAGGACTTCAACATTTAACAAGAATATCATTTATAGGTATCATTACCTCATTACAATAGACATCATTACAACCCACCCACATGAATTATTAGTTACACTGTATTCCAGGTGAGCTCTTTAGAGCCAATTGGGGTCCACGGTCACTGAAAATGGCAGAATTGATATTAGTAGCCTAAGGACATCAACATTTAACAGGAAGACCATTCATAGGTATCATTACCTGATTGCAATAGATGTCATTACAACCTAGCCCACAGGAATTATCAGTGACACTGTATTCCAGCTGAGGTCTTTAGAGCCGATTGGGGTTAATGGTTTCAAAAAACAAAAGCATTTATACTAGTAGGCCCTGGACTTCAACATTTAACAAGAAGATCATTTATAGGTATCTTTACCTCATTACAATAGACATCATTACAACCCACCCACACGAATTATTAATTACACTGTATTGCAGGTGAGCTCTTTAGAGCCAATTGGGGTCCACGGTCCCAGAAAATGGCAGAATTGATATTAGAAGCCTAAGGACATCAACATTTAACAGGAAGTCCATTGATAGGTACCATTGCCTGATTGCAATAGATGTCATTACAACCTAGCCCACAGGAATTATCAGTGACACTGTATTCCAGCTGAGCTCTTTAAAGCTGATTGGGGTTAATGGTCTCAAAAATCGGTAGTATTGATATTAGTAGCCCCAGGACTTCAACATTTAACAAGAATATCATTTATAGGTATCATTACCTCATTACAATAGACATCATTACAACCCACCCACAGGAATTATTAGTTACACTGTATTCCAGGTGAGCTCTTTAGAGCCAATTGGGGTCCACAGTCACAGAAAATGGCAGAATTGATATTAGTAGCCTAAGGACATCAACATTTAACAGGAAGACCATTCATAGGTACCATTACCTGATTGCAATAGATGCCATTACAACCTAGCCCACAGGAATTATCAGTGACACTGTATTCCAGCTGAGCTCTTTAGAGCTGATTGGGGTTAATGGTCTCAAAAATCGGTAGTATTGATATTAGTAGCCCCAGGACTTCAACATTTAACAAGAATATAATTTATAGGTATCATTACCTTATTACAATAGATATCATTACCACCCACCCACACGAATTATTAGTTACACTGTATTCCAGGTGAGCTCTTTAGAGCCACTTGGGGTCCACGGTCACATAAAATGGCAGAATTGATATTAGTAGCCTAAGGACATCAACATTTAACAGGAAGACCATTCATAGGTATCATTACCTGATTGCAATAGATGTCATTACAACCTAGCCCACAGGAATTATCAGTGACACTGTATTCCAGCTGAGCTCTTTAGAGCCGATTGGGGTTAATGGTTTCAAAAAACAGAAGTATTGATATTAGTAGGCCCAGGACTTCAACATTTAACAAGAAGATCATTTATAGGTATCATTACCTCATTACAATAGACATCATTACAACCCACCCACACGAATTATTAATTACACTGTATTCCAGGTGAGCACTTTAGAGCCAATTGGGGTCCACGGTCACAGAAAATGGCAGAATTGATATTAGTAGCCTAAGGACATCAACATTTAACAGGAAGACCATTCATAGGTACCATTACCTGATTGCAATAGATGTCATTACAACCTAGCCCACAGGAATTATCAGTGACACTGTATTCCAGCTGAGCTCTTTAGAGCTGATTGGGGTTAATGGTCTCAAAAATCGGTAGTATTGATATTAGTAGCCCCAGGACTTCAACATTTAACAAGAATATCATTTCTAGGTATCATTACCTCATTACAATAGACATCATTACAACCCACCCACATGAATTATTAGTTACACTGTATTCCAGGTGAGCTCTTTAGAGCCAATTGGGGTCCACGGTCACTGAAAATGGCAGAATTGATATTAGTAGCCTAAGGACATCAACATTTAACAGGAAGACCATTCATAGGTATCATTACCTGATTGCAATAGATGTCATTACAACCTAGCCCACAGGAATTATCAGTGACACTGTATTCCAGCTGAGCTCTTTAGAGCCGATTGGGGTTAATGGTTTCAAAAAACAAAAGTATAGATATTAGTAGGCCCAGGACTTCAACATTTAACAAGAAGATCATTTATAGGTATCATTACCTCATTACAATAGACATCATTACAACCCACCCACACGAATTATTAGTTACACTGTATTGCAGGTGAGCTCTTTAGAGCCAATTGGGGTCCACGGTCACAGAAAATGGCAGAATTGATATTAGAAGCCTAAGGACATCAACATTTAACAGGAAGACCATTGATAGGTACCATTGCCTGATTGCAATAGATGTCATTACAACCTAGCCCACAGGAATTATCAGTGACACTGTATTCCAGCTGAGCTCTTTAGAGCCGATTGGGGTGAATGGTTTCAAAAAACAGAAGTATTGATATTAGTAGGCCCAGGACTTCAACATTTAACAAGAAGATCATTTATAGGTATCATTACCTCATTTCAATAGACATCATTACAACCCACCCACACGAATTATTAGTTACACTGTATTCCAGGTGAGCTCTTTAGAGCCAATTGGGGTCCACGGTCACTGAAAATGGCAGAATTGATATTAGTAGCCTAAGGACATCAACATTTAACAGGAAGACCATTCATAGGTATCATTACCTGATTGCAATAGATGTCATTACAACCAAGCCCCAGGAATTATCAGTGACACTGTATTCCAGCTGAGCTCTTTAGAGCCGATTGGGGTGAATGGTTTCAAAAAACAGAAGTATTGATATTAGTAGGCCCAGGACTTCAACATTTAACAAGAAGATCATTTATAGGTATCATTACCTCATTTCAATAGACATCATTACAACCCACCCACACGAATTATTAGTTACACTGTATTCCAGGTGAGCTCTTTAGAGCCAATTGGGGTCCACGGTCACAGAAAATGGCAGAATTGATATTAGTAGCCTAAGGACATCAACATTTAACAGGAGGACCATTCATAGGTACCATTACCTGATTGCAATAGATGTCATTACAACCAAGCCCACAGGAATTATCAGTGACGCTGTATTCCAGCTGAGCACTTTAGGGCGATTGGGGTTAATGGTTTCAAAAAAATGGCAGGATTGATATTAGTAGCCCCAGGACTTCAACATTTAACAAGAATATCATTTATAGGTATCATTACCTCAATACAATAGACATCATTACAACCCACCCACAGGAATTATTAGTTACACTGTATTCCAGGTGAGCTCTTTAGAGCCAATTGGGGTCCACGGCCACAGAAAATGGCAGAATTGATATTAGTAGCCTAAGGACATCAACATTTAACAGGAAGACCATTCATAGGTATCATTACCTCATTGCAATAGATGTCATTACAACCTAGCCCACAGTAATTATCAGTGACACTGTATTCCAGCTGAGCTCTTTAGAGCTGATTGGGGTTAATGGTTTAAAAAAATGGCAGTATTGATATTAGTAGGCCCAGGACTTCAACATTTAACAAGAATATCATTTATAGGTATCATTGCCTCATTACAATAGACGTCATTACAACCCAGCCCACAGGAATTATTAGTTACACTGTATTCCAGGTGAGCTCTTTAGAGGCAATTGGGGTCCAAGGTCACATAAAATGGCAGAATTGATATTAGTAGCCTAAGGACATCAACATTTAACAGGAAGACCATTCATAGGTATCATTACCTGATTGCAATAGATGTCATTACAACCTAGCCCACAGGAATTATCAGTGACACTGTATTCCACCTGAGCTCTTTAGAGCCGATTGGGGTTAATGGTTTTAAAAAAACAGCAGTATTGATATTAGTAGGCCCAGGACTTCAACATATAACAAGAAGATCATTTATAGGTATCATTACCTCATTACAATAGACATCATTACAACCCACCCACACGAATTATTAGTTACACTGTATTCCAGGTGAGCTCTTTAGAGCCAATTGGGGTCCACGGTCACAGAAAATGGCAGAATTGATATTAGTAGCCTAAGGACATCAACATTTAACATGAAGACCATTCATAGGTACCATTACCTGATTGCAATAGATGTTATTACAACCTAGCCCACAGGAATTATCAGTGACACTGTATTCCAGCTGAGCTCTTTAGAGCTGATTGGGGTTAATGGTTTCAAAAAAACGGCAGTATTGATATTAGTAGGCCCAGGACTTCAACATTTAACAAGAAGATCATTTATAGGTATCATTACCTCATTACAATAGACATCATTACAACCCACCCACACAAATTATTAGTTACACTGTATTCCAGGTGAGCTCTTTAGAGCCAATTGGGGTCCACGGTCACAGAAAATGGCAGAATTGATATTAGTAGCCTAAGGACATCAACATTTAACAGGAAGACCATTCATAGGTACCATTACCTGATTGCAATAGATGTCATTACAACCTAGCCCACAGGAATTATCAGTGACACTGTATTCCAGCTGAGCTCTTTAGAGCTGATTGGGGTTAATGGTCTCAAAAATCGGTAGTATTGATATTAGTAGCCCCAGGACTTCAACATTTAACAAGAATATCATTTATAGGTATCATTACCTCATTACAATAGACATCATTACAACCCACCCACACGAATTATTAGTTACACTGTATTCCAGGTGAGCTCTTTAGAGCCAATTGGGGTCCACGGTCACTGAAAATGGCAGAATTGATATTAGTAGCCTAAGGACATCAACATTTAACAGGAAGACCATTCATAGGTATCATTACCTGATTGCAATAGATGTCATTACAACCTAGCCCACAGGAATTATCAGTGACACTGTATTCCAGCTGAGCTCTTTAGAGCCGATTGGGGTGAATGGTTTCAAAAAACAGAAGTATTGATATTAGTAGGCCCAGGACTTCAACATTTAACAAGAAGATCATTTATAGGTATCATTACCTCATTACAATAGACATCATTACAACCCACCCACACGAATTATTAGTTACACTGTATTCCAGGTGAGCTCTTTAGAGCCAATTGGGGTCCACGGTCACAGAAAATGGCAGAATTGATATTAGTAGCCTAAGGACAACAACATTTAACAGGAAGACCATTCATAGGTACCATTACCTGATTGCAATAGATGTCATTACAACCTAGCCCACAGGAATTGTCAGTGACACTGTAATCCAGGTGAGCTCTTTAGAGCTGATTGGGGTTAATGGTCTCAAAAATCGGTAGTATTGATATTAGTAGCCCCGGGACTTCAACATTTAACAAGAATATCATTTATAGGTATCATTACCTCATTACAATAGACATCATTACCACCCACCCACGCGAATTATTAGTTACACTGTATTCCAGGTGAGCTCTTTAGAGCCACTTGGGGTCCACGGTCACATAAAATGGCAGAATTGATATTAGTAGCCTAAGGACATCAACATTTAACAGGAAGACCATTCATAGGTATCATTACCTGATTGCAACAGATGTCATTACAACCTAGCCCACAGGAATTATCAGTGACACTGTATTCCAGCTGAGCTCTTTAGAGCTGATTGGGGTTAATGGTTTCAAAAAACGGCAGTATTGATACTAGTAGGCCCAGGACTTCAACATTTAACAAGAAGATCATTTATAGGTATCATTACCTCATTACAATAGACATCATTACAACCCACCCACAGGAATTATTAGTTACACTGTATTCCAGGTGAGCTCTTTAGAGCCAATTGGGGTCCACAGTCACAGAAAATGGCAGAATTGATATTAGTAGCCTAAGGACATCAAGATTTAACAGGAAGACCATTCATAGGTACCATTACCTGATTGCAATAGATGTCATTACAACCTAGCCCACAGGAATTATCAGTGACACTGTATTCCAGCTGAGCTCTTTAGAGCTGATTGGGGTTAATGGTCTCAAAAATCGGTAGTATTGATATTAGTAGCCCCAGGACTTCAACATTTAACAAGAATATAATTTATAGGAATCATTACCTCATTACAATAGATATCATTACCACCCACCCACACGAATTATTAGTTACACTGTATTCCAGGTGAGCTCTTTAGAGCCAATTGGGGTCCACGGTCACATAAAATGGCAGAATTGATATTAGTAGCCTAAGGACATCAACATTTAACAGGAAGACCATTCATAGGTATCATTACCTGATTGCAATAGATGTCATTACAACCTAGCCCACAGGAATTATCAGTGACACTGTATTCCAGCTGAGCTCTTTAGAGCCGATTGGGGTGAATGGTTTCAAAAAACAGAAGTATTGATATTAGTAGGCCCAGGACTTCAACATTTAACAAGAAGATCATTTATAGGTATCATTACCTCATTACAATAGACATCATTACAACCCACCCACACGAATTATTAATTACACTGTATTCCAGGTGAGCTCTTTAGAGCCAATTGGGGTCCACGGTCACAGAAAATGGCAGAATTGATATTAGTAGCCTAAGGACATCAACATTTAACAGGAAGACCATTCATAGGTACCATTACCTGATTGCAATAGATGTCATTACAACCTAGCCCACAGGAATTATCAGTGACACTGTATTCCAGCTGAGCTCTTTAGAGCTGATTGGGGTTAATGGTCTCAAAAATCGGTAGTATTGATATTAGTAGCCCCAGGACTTCAACATTTAACAAGAATATCATTTATAGGTATCATTACCTCATTACAATAGACATCATTACAACCCACCCACATGAATTATTAGTTACACTGTATTCCAGGTGAGCTCTTTAGAGCCAATTGGGGTCCACGGTCACTGAAAATGGCAGAATTGATATTAGTAGCCTAAGGACATCAACATTTAACAGGAAGACCATTCATAGGTATCATTACCTGATTGCAATAGATGTCATTACAACCTAGCCCACAGGAATTATCAGTGACACTGTATTCCAGCTGAGCTCTTTAGAGCCGATTGGGGTTAATGGTTTCAAAAAACAAAAGTATTTATAGTAGTAGGCCCTGGACTTCAACATTTAACAGGAAGACCATTCATAGGTACCATTACCTGATTGCAATAGATGTCATTACAACCTAGCCCACAGGAATTATAGGTATCATTACCTCATTACAATAGACATCATTACAACCCACCCACACGAATTATTAGTTACACTGTATTGCAGGTGAGCTCTTTAGAGCCAATTGGGGTCCACGGTCCCAGAAAATGGCAGAATTGATATTAGAAGCCTAAGGACATCAACATTTAACAGGAAGACCATTGATAGGTACCATTGCCTGATTGCAATAGATGTCATTACAACCTAGCCCACAGGAATTATCAGTGACACTGTATTCCAGCTGAACTCTTTAAAGCTGATTGGGGTTAATGGTCTCAAAAATCGGTAGTATTGATATTAGTAGCCCCAGGACTTCAACATTTAACAAGAATATCATTTATAGGTATCATTACCTCATTACAATAGACATCATTACAACCCACCCACAGGAATTATTAGTTACACTGTATTCCAGGTGAGCTCTTTAGAGCCAATTGGGGTCCACAGTCACAGAAAATGGCAGAATTGATATTAGTAGCCTAAGGACATCAACATTTAACAGGAAGACCATTCATAGGTACCATTACCTGATTGCAATAGATGTCATTACAACCTAACCCACAGGAATTATCAGTGACACTGTATTCCACCTGAGCTCTTTAGAGCCGATTGGGGTTAATGGTTTTAAAAAAACAGCAGTATTGATATTAGTAGGCCCAGGACTTCAACATATAACAAGAAGATCATTTATAGGTATCATTACCTCATTACAATAGACATCATTACAACCCACCCACACGAATTATTAGTTACACTGTATTCCAGGTGAGCTCTTTAGAGCCAATTGGGGTCCACGGTCACAGAAAATGGCAGAATTGATATTAGTAGCCTAAGGACATCAACATTTAACATGAAGACCATTCATAGGTACCATTACCTGATTGCAATAGATGTTATTACAACCTAGCCCACAGGAATTATCAGTGACACTGTATTCCAGCTGAGCTCTGTAGAGCTGATTGGGGTTAATGGTTTCAAAAAACGGCAGTATTGATATTAGTAGGCCCAGGACTTCAACATTTAACAAGAAGATCATTTATAGGTATCATTACCTCATTACAATAGACATCATTACAACCCACCCACACAAATTATTAGTTACACTGTATTCCAGGTGAGCTCTTTAGAGCCAATTGGGGTCCACGGTCACAGAAAATGGCAGAACTGATATTAGTAGCCTAAGGACATCAACATTTAACAGGAAGACCATTCATAGGTACCATTACCTGATTGCAATAGATGTCATTACAACCTAGCCCACAGGAATTATCAGTGACACTGTATTCCAGCTGAGCTCTTTAGAGCTGATTGGGGTTAATGGTCTCAAAAATCGGTAGTATTGATATTAGTAGCCCCAGGACTTCAACATTTAACAAGAATATCATTTATAGGTATCATTACCTCATTACAATAGACATCATTACAACCCACCCACACGAATTATTAGTTACACTGTATTCCAGGTGAGCTCTTTAGAGCCAATTGGGGTCCACGGTCACTGAAAATGGCAGAATTGATATTAGTAGCCTAAGGACATCAACATTTAACAGGAAGACCATTCATAGGTATCATTACCTGATTGCAATAGATGTCATTACAACCTAGCCCACAGGAATTATCAGTGACACTGTATTCCAGCTGAGCTCTTTAGAGCCGATTGGGGTGAATGGTTTCAAAAAACAGAAGTATTGATATTAGTAGGCCCAGGACTTCAACATTTAACAAGAAGATCATTTATAGGTATCATTACCTCATTACAATAGACATCATTACAACCCACCCACACGAATTATTAGTTACACTGTATTCCAGGTGAGCTCTTTAGAGCCAATTGGGGTCCACGGTCACAGAAAATGGCAGAATTGATATTAGTAGCCTAAGGACAACAACATTTAACAGGAAGACCATTCATAGGTACCATTACCTGATTGCAATAGATGTCATTACAACCTAGCCCACAGGAATTGTCAGTGACACTGTAATCCAGGTGAGCTCTTTAGAGCTGATTGGGGTTAATGGTCTCAAAAATCGGTAGTATTGATATTAGTAGCCCCGGGACTTCAACATTTAACAAGAATATCATTTATAGGTATCATTACCTCATTACAATAGACATCATTACCACCCACCCACGCGAATTATTAGTTACACTGTATTCCAGGTGAGCTCTTTAGAGCCACTTGGGGTCCACGGTCACATAAAATGGCAGAATTGATATTAGTAGCCTAAGGACATCAACATTTAACAGGAAGACCATTCATAGGTATCATTACCTGATTGCAACAGATGTCATTACAACCTAGCCCACAGGAATTATCAGTGACACTGTATTCCAGCTGAGCTCTTTAGAGCTGATTGGGGTTAATGGTTTCAAAAAACGGCAGTATTGATACTAGTAGGCCCAGGACTTCAACATTTAACAAGAAGATCATTTATAGGTATCATTACCTCATTACAATAGACATCATTACAACCCACCCACAGGAATTATTAGTTACACTGTATTCCAGGTGAGCTCTTTAGAGCCAATTGGGGTCCACAGTCACAGAAAATGGCAGAATTGATATTAGTAGCCTAAGGACATCAACATTTAACAGGAAGACCATTCATAGGTACCATTACCTGATTCCAATAGATGTCATTACAACCTAGCCCACAGGAATTATCAGTGACACTGTATTCCAGCTGAGCTCTTTAGAGCTGATTGGGGTTAATGGTCTCAAAAATCGGTAGTATTGATATTAGTAGCCCCAGGACTTCAACATTTAACAAGAATATAATTTATAGGTATCATTACCTCATTACAATAGATATCATTACCACCCACCCACACGAATTATTAGTTACACTGTATTCCAGGTGAGCTCTTTAGAGCCAATTGGGGTCCACGGTCACATAAAATGGCAGAATTGATATTAGTAGCCTAAGGACATCAACATTTAACAGGAAGACCATTCATAGGTATCATTACCTGATTGCAATAGATGTCATTACAACCTAGCCCACAGGAATTTTCAGTGACACTGTATTCCAGCTGAGCTCTTTAGAGCCGATTGGGGTTAATGGTTTCAAAAAACAGAAGTATTGATATTAGTAGGCCCAGGACTTCAACATTTAACAAGAAGATCATTTATAGGTATCATTACCTCATTACAATAGACATCATTACAACCCACCCACACGAATTATTAATTACACTGTATTCCAGGTGAGCTCTTTAGAGCCAATTGGGGTCCACGGTCACAGAAAATGGCAGAATTGATATTAGTAGCCTAAGGACATCAACATTTAACAGGAAGACCATTCATAGGTACCATTACCTGATTGCAATAGATGTCATTACAACCTAGCCCACAGGAATTATCAGTGACACTGTATTCCAGCTGAGCTCTTTAGAGCTGATTGGGGTTAATGGTCTCAAAAATCGGTAGTATTGATATTAGTAGCCCCAGGACTTCAACATTTAACAAGAATATCATTTATAGGTATCATTACCTCATTACAATAGACATCATTACAACCCACCCACATGAATTATTAGTTACACTGTATTCCAGGTGAGCTCTTTAGAGCCAATTGGAGTCCACGGTCACTGAAAATGGCAGAATTGATATTAGTAGCCTAAGGACATCAACATTTAACAGGAAGACCATTCATAGGTATCATTACCTGATTGCAATAGATGTCATTACAACCTAGCCCACAGGAATTATCAGTGACACTGTATTCCAGCTGAGCTCTTTAGAGCCGATTGGGGTTAATGGTTTCAAAAAACAAAAGTATTTATACTAGTAGGCCCTGGACTTCAACATTTAACAGGAAGACCATTCATAGGTACCATTACCTGATTGCAATAGATGTCATTACAACCTAGCCCACAGGAATTATAGGTATCATTACCTCATTACAATAGACATCATTACAACCCACCCACACGAATTATTAGTTACACTGTATTGCAGGTGAGCTCTTTAGAGCCAATTGGGGTCCACGGTCCCAGAAAATGGCAGAATTGATATTAGAAGCCTAAGGACATCAACATTTAACAGGAAGACCATTGATAGGTACCATTGCCTGATTGCAATAGATGTCATTACAACCTAGCCCACAGGAATTATCAGTGACACTGTATTCCAGCTGAGCTCTTTAAAGCTGATTGGGGTTAATGGTCTCAAAAATCGGTAGTATTGATATTAGTAGCCCCAGGACTTCAACATTTAACAAGAATATCATTTATAGGTATCATTACCTCATTACAATAGACATCATTACAACCCACCCACAGGAATTATTAGTTACACTGTATTCCAGGTGAGCTCTTTAGAGCCAGTTGGGGTCCACAGTCACAGAAAATGGCAGAATTGATATTAGTAGCCTAAGGACATCAACATTTAACAGGAAGACCATTCATAGGTACCATTACCTGATTGCAATAGATGTCATTACAACCTAGCCCACAGGAATTATCAGTGACACTGTATTCCAGCTGAGCTCTTTAGAGCTGATTGGGGTTAATGGTCTCAAAAATCGGTAGTATTGATATTAGTAGCCCCAGGACTTCAACATTTAACAAGAATATAATTTATAGGTATCATTACCTCATTACAATAGATATCATTACCACCCACCCACACGAATTATTAGTTACACTGTATTCCAGGTGAGCTCTTTAGAGCCACATGGGGTCCACTGTCACATAAAATGGCAGAATTGATATTAGTAGCCTAAGGACATCAACATTTAACAGGAAGACCATTCATAGGTATCATTACCTGATTGCAATAGATGTCATTACAACCTAGCCCACAGGAATTATCAGTGACACTGTATTCCAGCTGAGCTCTTTAAAGCTGATTGGGGTTAATGGTCTAAAAAATCGGTAGTATTGATATTAGTAGCCCCAGGACTTCAACATTTAACAAGAATATCATTTATAGGTATCATTACCTCATTACAATAGACATCATTACAACCCACCCACACGAATTATTAGTTACACTGTATTCCAGGTGAGCTCTTTAGAGCCAATTGGGGTCCACGGTCACAGAAAATGGCAGAATTGATATTAGTAGCCTAAGGACATCAACATTTAACAGGAAGACCATTCATAGGTATCATTACCTGATTGCAATAGATGTCATTACAACCTAGCCCACAGGAATTATCAGTGACGTTGTATTCCAGCTGAGCACTTTAGAGCCGATTGGGGTTAATGGTTTCAAGAAAATGGCAGTATTGATATTAGTAGCCCCAGGACTTCAACATTTAACAAGAATATCATTTATAGGTATCATTACCTCAATACAATAGACATCATTACAACCCACCCACACAAATTATTAGTTACACTGTATTCCAGGTGAGCTCTTTAGAGCCAATTGGGGTCCACAGTCACAGAAAATGGCAGAATTGATATTAGTAGCCTAAGGACATCAACATTTAACAGGAAGACCATTCATAGGTACCATTACCTGATTGCAATAGATGTATTTACAACCTAGCCCACAGGAATTATCAGTGACACTGTATTCCAGCTGAGCTCTTTAGAGCTGATTGGGGTTAATGGTTTCAAAAAATGGCAGTATTGATATTAGTAGGCCCAGGACTTCAACATTTAACAAGAAGATCATTTATAGGTATTATTACCTCATTACAATAGACATCATTACAACCCACCCACACGAATTATTAGTTACACTGTATTCCAGGTGAGCTCTTTAGAGACAATTGGGGTCCACGGCCACAGAAAATGGCAGAATTGATATTAGTAGCCTAAGGACATCAACATTTAACAAGAAGACCATTCATAGGTACCATTACCTGATTGCAATAGATGTCATTACAACCTAGCTCACAGGAATTGTCAGTGACACTGTAATCCAGGTGAGCTCTTTAGAGCTGATTGGGGTTAATGGTCTCAAACATCGGTAGTATTGATATTAGTAGCCCCGGGACTTCAACATTTAACAAGAATATCATTTATAGGTATCATTACCTCATTACAATAGACATCATTACCACCCACCCACGCGAATTATTAGTTACACTGTATTCCAGGTGAGCTCTTTAGAGCCAATTGGGGTCCACGGCCACAGAAAATGGCAGAATTGATATTAGTAGCCTAAGGACATCAACATTTAACAGGAAGACCATTCATAGGTATCATTACCTGATTGCAATAGATGTCATTACAACCTAGCCCACAGTAATTATCAGTGACACTGTATTCCAGCTGAGCTCTTTAGAGCTGATTGGGGTTAATGGTTTAAAAAAATGGCAGTATTGATATTCGTAGACCCAGGACTTCAACATTTAACAAGAATATTATTTATAGGTATCATTACCTCATTACAATAGCTGTCATTACAACCCAGCCCAAACAAATTATTAGTTACACTGTATTCCAGCTGAGCTCTTTAGAGCCAATTGGGGTCCACGGTCACAGAAAAGGGCAGTATTGATTTTAGTACCCTAACGACATGAACATTTAAGAGGAAGACCATTCATAGGTATAATTACCTGATTGCAATAGATGTCATTACAACCTAGCCCACAGGAATTATCAGTGACACTGTATTCCAGCTGAGCTCTTTAGAGCTGATTGGGGTTAATGGTTGCAAAAAACGGCAGTATTGATATTAGTAGGCCCAGGACTTCAACATTTAACAAGAATATCATTTATAGGTATCATTGCCTCATTACAATAGACGTCATTACAACCCAGCCCACAGGAATTATTAGTTACACTGTATTCCAGGTAAACTCTTTAGAGCCAATTGGGGTCCACGGTCACAGAAAATGGCAGAATTGATATTAGTAGCCTAAGGACATCAACATTTAACAGGAAGACCATTCATAGGTACCATTACCTGATTCCAATAGATGTCATTACAACCTAGCCCACAGGAATTATCAGTGACACTGTATTCCAGGTGAGCTCTTTAGAGCTGATTGGGGTTAATGGTCTCAAAAATCGGTAGTATTGATATTAGTAGCCCCGGGACTTCAACATTTAACAAGAATATCATTTATAGGTATCATTACCTCATTACAATAGACATCATTACCACCCACCCACGCGAATTATTAGTTACACTGTATTCCAGGTGAGCTCTTTAGAGCCACTTGGGGTCCACGGTCACATAAAATGGCAGAATTGATATTAGTAGCCTAAGGACATCAACATTTAACAGGAAGACCATTCATAGGTATCATTACCTCATTGCAATAGATGTCATTACAACCTAGCCCACAGTAATTATCAGTGACACTGTATTCCAGCTGAGCTCTTTAGAGCTGATTGGGGTTAATGGTTTAAAAAAATGGCAGTATTGATATTAGTAGGCCCAGGACTTCAACATTTAACAAGAAGATCATTTATAGGTATCATTACCTCATTACAATAGACATCATTACAACCCACCCACAGGAATTATTAGTTACACTGTATTCCAGGTGAGCTCTTTAGAGCCAATTGGGGTCCACGGTCACAGAAAATGGCAGAATTGATATTAGTAGCCTAAGGACATCAACATTTAACAGGAAGACCATTCATAGGTACCATTACCTGATTGCAATAGATGTCATTATAACCTAGCACACAGGAATTATCAGTGACACTGTATTCCAGCTGAGCTCTTTAGAGCTGATTGGGGTTAATGGTTTCAAAAAACGGCAGTATTGATATTAGTAGGCCCAGGACTTCAACATTTAACAAGAAGATCATTTATAGGTATCATTACCTCATTACAATAGACATCATTACAACCAACCCACACGAATTATTAGTTACACTGTATTCCAGGTGAGCTCTTTAGAGCCAATTGGGGTCCACGGCCACAGAAAATGGCAGAATTGATATTAGTAGCCTAAGGACATCAACATTTAACAGGAAGACCATTCATAGGTATCATTACCTCATTGCAATAGATGTCATTACAACCTAGCCCACAGTAATTATCAGTGACACTGTATTCCAGCTGAGCTCTTTAGAGCTGATTGGGGTTAATGGTTTAAAAAAATGGCAGTATTGATATTAGTAGGCCCAGGACTTCAACATTTAACAAGAATATCATTTATAGGTATCATTGCCTCATTACAATAGACGTCATTACAACCCAGCCCACAGGAATTATTAGTTACACTGTATTCCAGGTGAGCTCTTTAGAGCCAATTGGGGTCCAAGGTCACATAAAATGGCAGAATTGATATTAGTAGCCTAAGGACATCAACATTTAACAGGAAGACCATTCATAGGTATCATTACCTGATTGCAATAGATGTCATTACAACCTAGCCCACAGGAATTATCAGTGACACTGTATTCCACCTGAGCTCTTTAGAGCCGATTGGGGTTAATGGTTTTAAAAAACAGCAGTATTGATATTAGTAGGCCCAGGACTTCAACATATAACAAGAAGATCATTTATAGGTATCATTACCTTATTACAATAGACATCATTACAACCCACCCACACGAATTATTAGTTACACTGTATTCCAGGTGAGCTCTTTAGAGCCAATTGGGGTCCACGGTCACAGAAAATGGCAGAATTGATATTAGTAGCCTAAGGACATCAACATTTAACAGGAAGACCATTCATAGGTACCATTACCTGATTGCAATAGATGTTATTACAACCTAGCCCACAGGAATTATCAGTGACACTGTATTCCAGCTGAGCTCTTTAGAGCTGATTGGGGTTAATGGTTTCAAAAAACGGCAGTATTGATATTAGTAGGCCCAGGACTTCAACATTTAACAAGAAGATCATTTATAGGTATCATTACCTCATTACAATAGACATCATTACAACCCACCCACACAAATTATTAGTTACACTGTATTCCAGGTGAGCTCTTTAGAGCCAATTGGGGGCCACAGTCACAGAAAATGGCAGAATTGATATTAGTAGCCTAAGGACATCAACATTTAACAGGAAGACCATTCATAGGTACCATTACCTGATTGCAATAGATGTCATTACAACCTAGCCCACAGGAATTATCAGTGACACTGTATTCCAGCTGAGCTCTTTAGAGCTGATTGGGGTTAATGGTCTCAAAAATCGGTAGTATTGATATTAGTAGCCCCAGGACTTCAACATTTAACAAGAATATAATTTATAGGTATCATTACCTTATTACAATAGATATCATTACCACCCACCCACACGAATTATTAGTTACACTGTATTCCAGGTGAGCTCTTTAGAGCCACTTGGGGTCCACGGTCACATAAAATGGCAGAATTGATATTAGTAGCCTAAGGACATCAACATTTAACAGGAAGACCATTCATAGGTATCATTACCTGATTGCAATAGATGTCATTACAACCTAGCCCACAGGAATTATCAGTGACACTGTATTCCAGCTGAGCTCTTTAGAGCCGATTGGGGTTAATGGTTTCAAAAAACAGAAGTATTGATATTAGTAGGCCCAGGACTTCAACATTTAACAAGAAGATCATTTATAGGTATCATTACCTCATTACAATAGACATCATTACAACCCACCCACACGAATTATTAATTAGACTGTATTCCAGGTGAGCTCTTTAGAGCCAATTGGGGTCCACGGTCACAGAAAATGGCAGAATTGATATTAGTAGCCTAAGGACATCAACATTTAACAGGAAGACCATTCATAGGTACCATTACCTGATTGCAATAGATGTCATTACAACCTAGCCCACAGGAATTATCAGTGACACTGTATTCCAGCTGAGCTCTTTAGAGCTGATTGGGGTTAATGGTCTCAAAAATCGGTAGTATTGATATTAGTAGCCCCAGGACTTCAACATTTAACAAGAATATCATTTATAGGTATCATTACCTCATTACAATAGACATCATTACAACCCACCCACATGAATTATTAGTTACACTGTATTCCAGGTGAGCTCTTTAGAGCCAATTGGGTCCACGGTCACTGAAAATGGCAGAATTGATATTAGTAGCCTAAGGACATCAACATTTAACAGGAAGACCATTCATAGGTATCATTACCTGATTGCAATAGATGTCATTACAACCTAGCCCACAGGAATTATCAGTGACACTGTATTCCAGCTGAGCTCTTTAGAGCCGATTGGGGTTAATGGTTTCAAAAAACAAAAGTATTGATATTAGTAGGCCCAGGACTTCAACATTTAACAAGAAGATCATTTATAGGTATCATTACCTCATTACAATAGACATCATTACAACCCACCCACACGAATTATTAGTTACACTGTATTGCAGGTGAGCTCTTTAGAGCCAATTGGGGTCCACGGTCACAGAAAATGGCAGAATTGATATTAGAAGCCTAAGGACATCAACATTTAACAGGAAGACCATTGATAGGTACCATTGCCTGATTGCAATAGATGTCATTACAACCTAGCCCACAGGAATTATCAGTGACACTGTATTCCAGCTGAGCTCTTTAAAGCTGATTGGGGTTAATGGTCTCAAAAATCGGTAGTATTGATATTAGTAGCCCCAGGACTTCAACATTTAACAAGAATATCATTTATAGGTATCATTACCTCATTACAATAGACATCATTACAACCCACCCACACGAATTATTAGTTACACTGTATTCCAGGTGAGCTCTTTAGAGCCAATTGGGGCCCACGGTCACAGAAAATGGCAGAATTGATATTAGTAGCCTAAGGACATCAACATTTAACAGGAAGACCATTCATAGGTACCATTACCTGATTCCAATAGATGTCATTACAACCTAGCCCACAGGAATTATCAGTGACACTGTATTCCAGCTGAGCTCTTTAGAGCTGATTGGGGTTAATGGTCTCAAAAATCGGTAGTATTGATATTAGTAGCCCCAGGACTTCAACATTTAACAAGAATATAATTTATAGGTATCATTACCTCATTACAATAGATATCATTACCACCCACCCACACGAATTATTAGTTACACTGTATTCCAGGTGAGCTCTTTAGAGCCACATGGGGTCCACTGTCACATAAAATGGCAGAATTGATATTAGTAGCCTAAGGACATCAACATTTAACAGGAAGACCATTCATAGGTATCATTACCTGATTGCAATAGATGTCATTACAACCTAGCCCACAGGAATTATCAGTGACACTGTATTCCAGCTGAGCTCTTTAAAGCTGATTGGGGTTAATGGTCTAAAAAATCGGTAGTATTGATATTAGTAGCCCCAGGACTTCAACATTTAACAAGAATATCATTTATAGGTATCATTATCTCATTACAATAGACATCATTACAACCCACCCACACGAATTATTAGTTACACTGTATTCCAGGTGAGCTCTTTAGAGCCAATTGGGGTCCACGGTCACAGAAAATGGCAGAATTGATATTAGTAGCCTAAGGACATCAACATTTAACAGGAAGACCATTCATAGGTATCATTACCTGATTGCAATAGATGTCATTACAACCTAGCTCACAGGAATTATCAGGGACACTGCATTCCAGCTGAGCTCTTTAGAGCTGATTGGGGTTAATGGTCTCAAAAATCGGTAGTATTGATATTAGTAGCCCCAGGACTTCAACATTTAACAAGAATATCATTTATAGGTATCATTACCTCATTACAATAGACATCATTACAACCCACCCACACGAATTGTTAGTTACACTGTATTCCAGGTGAGCTCTTTAGAGCCAACTGGGGTCCACGGTCACAGAAAATGGCAGAATTGATATTAGTAGCCTAAGGACATCAACATTTAACAGGAAGACCATTCATAGGTATCATTACCTGACTGCAATAGATGTCATTACAACCTAGCCCACAGGAATTATCAGTGACACTGTATTCCAGCTGAGCTCTTTAGAGCCGATTGGGGTGAATGGTTTCAAAAAACGGAAGTATTGATATTAGTAGGCCCAGGACTTCAACATTTAACAAGAAGATCATTTATAGGTATCATTACCTCATTGCAATAGACATCATTACAACCTAGCCCACAGGAAGTACTAGTTACACTGTATTCCAGCTGAGCTCTTTAGAGCCATTTGGGGTCCAAGGTCACAGAAAAGGGCAGTATTGATATTAGTAGTCTAAGGACATGAACATTTAACAGGAAGACCATTCATAGGTATTATTACCTGGCTGCAATAGACGTCATTACAACCTAGCACAAGGAATTGTTATTTACACTGTATTCCAGCTGAGCTCTTTAGAGCTGATTGGGGTTAATGGTCTGAGAAAACGGCAGCATTGATATTAGTAGGCACAGGACTTCAACATTTAACAAGATTATTTATTATTTGTTTATTTATTTATTGGTGTTTAAGGTCACATACTTATTGCACAATAGCTAATCGTGACCGTGACAGTTTTACGGGTGGAGGAAGCCAGAGTACCCGGAGAGAACCACCGAGCAACGACGAGCAGCTGTCAGCTCTCCAACATCGTAACTCTGAACTCTGCACCGCAGCACAGGCAGGGTTAGATTGGTTGAAGACATGCGCACCATCGACGTGCAGTATGCCTCAGTACACAGCGTCATCGTGCCCCCATGTAGGCAATCGGGGTGAAGTGTCTTGCCCAAGGACACAATGCGGTTGCCGCAGGTGGGATTCGAACCGAGGACCCCTTGGCTTGCAGCCTGCACCTCTACCAACTGAGCCACCACGCCCCCATTTAACAAGAAGATCATTTATAGATTTCATTATCTCATTACAATAGACGCCATTACAACCCAGCCAATACAAATTATTAGTTACACTGTATTCCAGCTGAGCTCCTTAGAGCCAATTGGGGTCCAAGGTCACAGAAAAGGCCAGTATTGATATTAGCAGTCAAAGGACATGAACATTTAACAGGAAGACCATTCATAGCCAATCATAGGTATCATTACCTGATTGTAATAGATGTCATTACAACCTAGCCCACTGGAATTATCAGTGACACTGTATTCCAGCTGGGCTCTTTAGAGCTGATTTAAGTTAATGGTTTCAAAAAATGGCAGTACTGATATTAGTAGCCCCAGAACATTTTACAAGATGATATGTAGGTATCATTACCTCATTACAATAGATGTCATAACAACCCAACCCACATGAATTAGTCACACTGTGTTCCAGCTGAGCTCTTTAGAGCTACATGGGGCTTATGGTCACAGGAATAGCCTGTATTAATATCAGTAACCCAAGGATATCAACATTTAACAAGAGGGTTATTATTTTTTAGTCTCACTACCTGATTTCAATAGCTGTCAGTACAATCTAGCACACATGAATTATTAGTGACAATGTATTCCAGCTGAGCTCTTTAGAGCTGATGGGGTTAATGGTCTAAAAAATGGCAGTATTGATATTAGTAGCGCTAGGACTTCAACATTTAACAAGAAGATCACTTATAGGTATCATTACCTCATTACAACAGTCATTATTACAACCTAGCACACATGAATTATTAGTTACACTGTATTCCAGCAGAGCTCTATAGAGTGGCATGGGGATTATGGTCACAGTAAAAACCTGTATTTATATCAGTAGCCCAAGGATGTTACTATTTAACAAGATCATTTATAGGTATAATTACCTCATTACAATAGGTGTCATTACAACCCAGCCCACATGAGTTATTAGTTACACCATATTCCAGCTGAGCTCTTTAGAGCTACATGGGCCTTATGTTTTATGGTCATGGAAAAAGCCTGTATTTATATCAGTAGCCCAAGGACGTCAATATTTAACAAAAATATCATTTTCTGAATTTCTGGTCTCATTACCAGACTGCAGAAGACATCATTACAACCTAGCAGACATGAATTGTTAGTTTCTCTGTATTCCATTTCAGCTCTTTTAGAGCTACATGCGGCGTATGTTCCTAGAAAGCCTGTATTTATATCAGTAGGCTAAGGACATCAACATTCAACAACCAGGTCATTAAAAGGTCTCACTAACTAATTGCAATAGATGGCATTAGTACTTAGCATATGTGAATTGATAGTTACACTGTATTCCAGCTGAGCTCTTAAGAGCTAGAATGGGTATGATCACACAATGCATCTCTGTTTATATCAGTGTCCCAAGGACATCAACCTCAAACAAAAAGCTAATTTATAGATCTTGCTACCAAGTTGAAAAACACAGCAGTGGAACCAACTCCAGCACAAAATGCTCTTAACTCTGTATTCCAGGTGAGCTCTTTGGAGCTGAACATGGCCAATGGTCAAGGGAGACATTTGAATGTCCATCAGGGTCCTCAGGAGATGAAGACTCAACAATGAGCCCATTTATCGGTCTCAATAACTTGTTGCAATAAACATCATTACAGCCCTCCATATAGAAAATGCTCCTTAAACTGTATTCTAGCGAGCTGTTTAGAGCAGTACAGATTTTGAAGTCATGTATTTATGCACCAACAGGCAACTTTTCTAGGAGAGCTAGTGGATAGAGGCAAAATAACAAGGAACTGACAAATACAACAAAACTGATTTGAATTGAAAAATTGACTAAAAACTGCTTTTATTTTCAAATTATTTTGATTAATTATGTATACAGCAGTCTAGCCAAAGCATATTTTATGGTAATTGAACATAGGTGGGCGAATAATACACCTGTTATCAGTATACAGATAAAACATAAGTGATGAATAGATATAAAAATGAGGAACCGGAATGGAGGCGGGGACGGCGGTGGAAATGTTTGACTGCTTTAACTTTGAAAATAATAAATGTTGGAATGACTGCTTCCCGGCCCAAAAATTTGACAGAACACCGTTTGAAACCCACCGAGAAAATAATCCGTATTTCCATTGGATAATCTCGCAGGATCAAAGGGACTGGTCAAGAGGTCATTCCCATATTCTTGCGCGATTATTTTATGACCTAGAGGGGGGGTTCCGTAAATGAGTGAACTTGCAGAGTTACCTACTAAATGGGATTCAGCATGATTAAAATTAAAACTGGATCTGAAAAGGTGAAACCGATACGGCGTCGGGAACAGCCAACTAATGATAACTGATTCCCGGACGAAGTTTGTCGATTGCTTTTATGCATTAAACCTGCTGTTGCATAAATACAGATAGTTGCATTAATGAAACTATCTGGATATTTTTATCAGGGCCCCAAGTACATTAAAACTGAAGAACAAGCTAATTTATAGGCTTCAGTAACTTGTTATAATAAACATCATTTCAACCTTCCACACAGAAATGACTTATATCCCTCACTAACTGGTTGGAATAGGCGCCATTACAACCTTCTACCACACTAAATGGACATAATGCTGTATAAGGAGAGCTCTTTAGAATTGTGCTGAGCTTGCATTTTGAGTACACATCTATATTTACACAAGCAATTCAAAGACATCAAAAAACTCACAACAAACTAATTTGTAGGTTTTGCTACCAGGTTTCAATAGGTATCAGTACAACCTATCTCACATAAAATGATCCATACGTTGTATTCCGGCAGAGCTCTTTAGAGCTGCATGGGGCTTATGGTCACAGAAAAAGCCTATATTTATATCCATAGGCCAAGAATGTCAACATTTAACAAGAAGGTCATTTATATGTCTCACTACCTGGCTTTAATACACATCATTACAACCTAGCAGACATGAATTGTTAGAAAACTGAATTCCAGTTGAGCTCTTTAAATCTGCATGGTCACAGTAAAAGCCTGTATTTATTTCAGTATTACACAGTAACTCCAGGATGTTGACATTTAACAAGATCATTAAGAGGTATCATTACCTGACTGCAATGGACACCATTACAACCTAGCACATGTGAATTGATAGTTACACTGTATTCCAGCGGAGCTCTTAGGAGCTATAGGCCTACTGTGTGTATGGTCACAGGATATGTCTCTATTTATATCAGTGTCCCAAGGACATCGAAACTGAACAATAAACTTGTTTATAGCCTAATATAGGTCTTGTTAACTGATTGAAATAGACCCAACAGCAACCTACACCTGCATACAATGCTACTTACACTGTATTCCAGGTGAGCTCTTTGGGCTCTACATGGTTCACGGTCAGGAGAAACGTATGCATCCATATCGGTGTTCCAAAGGCATCAACAGCCAACACAGCAGTCCGAGTCATAGATTTTGCCAACTGGTTCAAAAAGAGGGAATGATGATGTTGATGAACATACTGACATAGCTCAGTCAGATCAGTTCCATGACACTACACTGCAAGTTTGGCCAAATTAATTGAATTTTGGGTGTGATATTTGGCGAATATTTGACAGCGCCAGACTTCTATAAAAACACAAATATAAATTACTTTGATAAAGTCGGCAAAAAAGTAATTGAACCAACCTCAGATACCTAAAATCCTCATTGTCTAAAGACCGCAAAGTTACACTGTATTCCGATTAATTTGAGTTTTTTAGTTTTTCTGACAACAATCTATGTAATATGTCTCTATTGTCAGATCTGGGTTATGTTCATAAATTTTCATAGTTTTAGTTATAATTTATGTTTACATTTGTCCAGTGTTTACCTCATTTCCACTTTAAATGCATTTAGGTTTTGATTGTACGTGTGTTTTCAGTGTCAAGTTTACAATATGAAATACGACTATCCGTACTAAATTGGTGTACACTCTGGTAGTCGAGTAGACCCCTACGCTGTATTTTCACTCTGAAATTGCACGCTGAATTCCAGTCTCCTGGCTCGCGCCGAAGGTCTCTCCAACGAGAAGTTTGTGATTTAGCGGGGAGGCATCGATATCAAAGATATCCCCAAGGAGGGTGGGCCCCCGGTAAACAATTGTGGTAGGTATGTTAACAAAATTTACTAAAAAATTTTAATTTCTTTTCAGCCTACTCACAATTGTTTACAATTGGCTGAATAAACAATTGGAGGAGGTGAATCACATAACAAATACCAACAAGAGCAGCAGAAAGAAAAGCAAGAAGGGCAGAGGACAACAGCGAAACCTGTAATGAAGATAGAGAGAAGGCACCTGAAAAGAACAAGGCTGAGCGAAAGCACAAACCCGATAAAAACAAATTTAACGAGGGTGCACAACAGCCTGAGCAGCAACAAGAGGGCCTAAAGAATAAAGGTCCTCAGATTGCTGCTGTAGGTGGCGGAGATAAAGGAGGAGAAGGTAGAAGCATTTCTCCAGTAAGCCACATTCATAACATCCCAGAGCGAAACAGAATTGGCGAACGCACAGGATGTAGAAATGGCACGAACCTCATGAGCATTAAACCGCTTCGAAACAAGATCCGAAACAGACAAGCCAGCTTGATTGCAAGACAGATCCACCTGGAAATAGAATGGGAAGAGATAGACTGCCTCAACTAGGAATGAGAGACAGAAAGAATCTCTTCCGACCCCTCCTAATGAACTGAGTGCGATTAATGTAAGTCTTGATCGCATGAACAGGACAAAGAAGAGGTCTCCAACCATCGACAGCGGGGAGAGCTCGAATGCAGATGGGAGGAGGTACCAAATCAGGAGGTTGATTCTTAGCCAGAAAAGAGCAATCAGTAGTGAAGGTTAGCCTCATTTCTGAAGAAAGCTGAATAAACAGACAGCGCATGAAGCTCACTGACTCGTCGAGCAGAAGCAAACGCTAGAAGGAAAACCGTCTTATAGGTGAGAAAACGCACATCGGTGTCAGATAAAGGCTCGAATGGCACCCCCTCCAAACAGTGCAACACCCATGCCAAGTTCCACTTGGGTGTAAGACGCAAAACTCAAGGCCTCTTCAAAGAAAAGTACGGAAGCGTATTGCTGCCACGTGGAAAAAAAAAATAAATTGTTTCGTTTAAACGAAAACTTTTTCGTTTAAACGAAACCACTTTCGTTTAAACGAAAACTTTTTCGTTTAAACGAAACCACTTTCGTTTAAACGAAAACTTTTTCGTTTAAACGAAAGCACTTTCGTTTAAACGAAAACTTTTTCGTTTAAACGAAAACTTTTTCGTATATACGAAACCACTTGTTAGGGCCGTCTTCTGCTTTTTAACATGCAATATCATTACATTCTTTAGGCACGAGTGATCCTATGGAGGTTTGCTGGAGGGTGTTGGAGGTGGGGTGGGGTGGGGGCTCATTTTTTATCTGGGAGGAGAAGCTTGCCTTGCCTTCCCACCCGTCCGGAGTGCTTTTCGGGTAAATTCCACATATTTGGACCTATGGGGATACAAAAGAGACAGTGCGTGCATGCGAGGGGAGAGGTGGATGGATGGGTGTGTGAGGGACATAATGTATAGACAGTGACAAGACACCATTAGGAGTTAAGCTTCCGCACACCTGTATAACATCCTATAACTTTGTCGGACATTATTATGTCCCTTGCCATCGTGGGAGGGGATATACGAAAGGGTTCCGTCAGGCCTTCTTTCTTCCAAATATGGGTTCTTCTTCACTACGGGGGCACCCTCTAATTTCCAATGCAATCGAACATGCCCTTTATAGGCCCCAAACACTCCGCGCGAGAATGAACAGGAGTCCTGTTCGATTATTTTCTGTCATTGTCGGGTTTACAATGCACCGCAGTATGACGCCACACCCCCCCCCCCCCCCCCCGGCTAGCCCTTCGGGATATTCCCACGGCATAGTGACCCCCCCCCCCCCCCCCCACACACACACACTCAATTGGAATTCTCCCCGCGACTGGGCCGGATTCTCATACATGGTATTGGTAAGTAGGTCTAGGGGACCTGTCTGTTGGGAGGTCAAGACCATATGTTTTCTCACAAAAAATAATCCGTGCGCATGAAAGAATAATCCATGCAAACAAATTAACAATCCGCGCGCGCGGATTATTATATCGTGCGCACGGATCATTTTGGGTCAAAAGAAACATATGGTCTTCTCGACCCCCCCCCCCCCCCCCGCGCCCACTGTCCGAACATTCAGACCCAGAAGGCAAACTTACCAACGCCATGCAAGGGAATCTGGTCCAGTGGCGGAATTAGAATCTCTACTTGGCTTGGGGGGGGGGGGGGGGTTGCAATTGGGGGCGGGGCGGGGAGATGGGTCGATATGCCGCAGGTGGGGACGATTGCAATTGGGGATGGGGGTTCATATGCCACAGGTATATCCCGAAGGCCGGAGAGGAAAGGTATAGGCCGATGTATCACCCCTTCCATTGGGGGACCCGGGCAGAGGAGGCTCCGGAGATTTTTTTCCGTAATGGGGTGGGGGAGGGGTTGTGCAAGTAGGGCACATGCTTTCCATTAATAGGGGGGGGGGGCGGTGCATAAAGTATCATATCATTACATTCTTGAAGCAAGAGCAAACGTAGGAGGTTTGCTGGAGGGTTTTTTCGGGATGGGGTATTCAATTTCTATTAAATCGGGGAGAGGCCCACCCCACGGGGGGGGGGGGGGGATTCTACTCCCAGATAAAAAATCAAATGAAATCTTCTGGTGCTTTAGGTTTTGGACGTCGAAAATCGAGAAACGCTTCCCATATTTAAAAAAAATACGTTCATGAACGTACATGGCTCAAAAGTATCTGCATCCGAACTTGCAAATGGATATGTTCATCAGCTGAGTTTTGTATAGAAATAAAGAAAGGAGAATCAGTGTGTGTTAGAGAGGTGTGTGGAGTGTCACTGATGGACAGGTGGAAAATGGGGGAGGGGCAAAGTCAATGTTTTGAGGTAATGCCCTCCCATACCCCCCCCCCCCCCCCCCCACACACACACACACACTGTACACTGTAGCGGCGCTACTGGATCCGAGGCCCCTTCCTTGAAATATAATTATTTAACTCCGTGGGCGATTCTCATTCTGATGCCTCCTGAGGGGAAGGTGAAACCATTGATAGGTGTCCGGATGCCCTCCCTTAGTAAAAATTTCAAGCAATGAAGCGTTGAGAGCAATTCTGAAGCCTCCTGAAGAATAATGAGGCCATTGGACCGGTGGGAGTCTGGGTCTATCGAAAATGTTCTTAAATTTCGAAGCACTATCAAGGGTTTTGGAGTCTCTAAGGAAAGACGGGAGTTGGAAACCCTTAGTAGCTGTTTGAAATTTATTTAGCGGTGGGTGGGTGGGGGCGGGACGGGGGCAATGTAGGCCTAATTATTTGGGGCGGGTGGGGTGCGTTTCTCCAGACCACAGCCACTGACCCCATCCTTCCCATGTCTTTCCACCTTGGAGTCCAAGATTGTGCCTGTAACGGATAAGCATAGGCCTATATTGCCGTCCGGGCCAAGCTCAAGTGACGCCCCATCCTCAATCTCCATGCATTGTTAAACATTTTTTATGGCTGGCTTTATAGGCTCAAAAGACATCTGAGTTTCATGTCTTTACTAACATCTTTATGCCCCCACCCCCGAGATGCCTCCCATCTCATCCCCGCCACGCACATACACCTGCTGACAGCAACAGGTGTGAGGTCTTGCGCAGTGATGTGGGGTCTTGCGCATATTTCACTTCGTCCTAGGTTCTCGGCCATCTTTGGTGGCACGTAGGTGTATTGCATGTTAAAAAGCAGAAGATGGGCCTAACAAGTGGTTTCGTATATACGAAAAAGTTTTCGTTTAAACGAAAAAGTTTTCGTTTAAACGAAAGTGGTTTCGTTTAAACGAAAAAGTTTTCGTTTAAACGAAAACGTTTTCGTTTAATCGAAAGTGGTTTCGTATATACGAAAAAGTTTTCGTTTAAACGAAAAAGTTTTCGTTTAAACGAAAGTGGTTTCGTTTAAACGAAAAAGTTTTCGTTTAAACGAAAAAGTTTTCGTTTAATCGAAAGTGGTTTCGTTTAAACGAAAAAGTTTTCGTTTAAACGAAAAAGTTTTCGTTTAAACGAAAGTGGTTTCGTTTAAACGAAAAAGTTTTCGTTTAAACGAAAAAGTTTTCGTTTAAACGAAAGTGGTTTCGTTTAAACGAAAAAGTTTTCGTTTAAACGAAAAAGTTTTCGTTTAAACGAAAGTGGTTTCGTTTAAACGAAAAAGTTTTCGTTTAAACAAAAAAGTTTTCGTTTAAACGAAACAATTTATTTTTTTTCCACGTGGCAGCAATACGCTTCCGTAGAAAAGTGCCAAATGAGTTTGGAGAGAAAAAGATTATGACCAATGCACCGCTTTCCCACATAAGAGAAAGTGTCAGACAGCATGGACCAATAGCCCTTAATCGTAATAGGCTAAAGGCCCTTGGAGTCAAAAAGGTATACCAGAAAATCCGTAATTTGAGTGATTGACGGATCACGGTAATCCACATTGTGATCTGTACACCAGCGGCAGAAAACCTTCCACTTCGCAGCATAAGTCATGCAAGTGGAATGTCGCTGCGATGCAGAAATGCACTCCACTGTTTGTCTCGAAAAACCTCTACGTCGGAGACAGGACCTGATAAAAGACAGGCGTGAAGGGACAGGCTCTCCAGATTGTTGTGATACTTCCTGGGATGACCCTGGGAAAGAAGATTGCGACATAGAGGTCGACGAATCGGCCGATCTGCCAGCAGAGGCCGCAGCAGACTGATCCACACCCTCTATGGAGACAGGTGTGATCAGAATGATCCGCTAATACTTGAGGAAGAATCGGTGCAGGAGGGAAGGCATAGCCGATACAACCTGTCGCAGCCCAGAGACAGAGCGTCTACCGCAAATGCCAGAGGATCTGGACAAGGAGAGACAAAGGTCTCTACCTGATGATTCCAGCTAATGGCGAAAAGGTCGACCAGAGGATGTCCCCACCACTCGCAAATCGCCTGAAACACCTACCGATGTAGCATCCATTCGGTTGGAAGGACAATGTCGTGTCGGGACAGGGAGTCTGCTAGGACGTTGAGACGCCTGGGAATGTGTTGAATGGACACCCGAGCATTTACATCCCGCGCCAACAGAAGAAGATCCCGAGATAGCCGATACATGGGAATCGAATGTGTGCCTCCTTGATTCCGTATGTAGGCCACTACAGTTGAATTGTCTGAAAGAAGTAGGACAATATGGCCTGACAGGTGAGGGATCCAAAGCCAAAAACTCAACAGAAGAGCAAGTAGCTCCTTCTGGTTGATATGAAGGCCCACCTGCTCGCTGCCCCACTCGCCGTGAGTGGACAGACCGAGAGGATCCAACGTCGCACCCAAGCCCCGATCACTGGCATCCGCAGTAAGGATGCGATCGACCAAAGGAAGATCCAACGGAACACCCTGTGTCAGCCAGGGAACATCGGCCCAAGGGTGGAGGTGACAAAGCAGGGACCGAGGAATAGGAAGTTCCAGGTCCAGCGGATCTACATTCGGACGCCAATGATCCAACAGGAAGTGTTGGAGAGGTCGGACAAACAAGCGACCAAGCGGAATGAGATCTGTCACCGAACCGCAAAGGCCCAGCATCCGAAGGAAAGTCCTGGCCGAGACCGAGGAAGATTGAAGCAGGTTCCGAGTCAAGGCGGAAAGATTCGTCGCCCGAGCATTGGGGACCGACACCACATTGTGAAGGGTGTCGAAATCCATCCCCAAATGACAAAAATTGCAGAGAAGGAAGGAGATCCGACTTCTCGCGATTGACTCTGAAACCCAGCGACGCTAGTAGACAAAGAAACTGCCGGACATCTGACTCCAGAACAGCAGCATCGTGGTGCCGTTGGAGGATGTCATCCAGGTACAGACATGTTAACCTCCCAAAAATTTTTTCAGGGAGATTGAAGAAAATTTTCAGGGAGATGACAAGATTTTCAGGGAGATTTTTTTTTGCGCGTAGAAACCATGTGTGGATCGATCAATTTTAAATATAAATTAATACCAAATACCCCCTCCCCCCCCCCCCCACACACACACATAACAGGAAACAGCCCAACAACAATACATCAAAGGAACATACGTCAACGTTCTACTAACTGGTGGTGAGTGACCCAGACCTGTTAACCTCTGGAGGTGACTGTCAGTGAGATTTTGATGAGCTCCCAGTGAGACTCGGATGCTTGTCAGTGAGATTTTTGCACGTGGGCAGCACATCAATAATTTCCATGTTACCCCCCCCCCCCCCGCCCCCCCCACACACACACACATACATTAAACATTCCACCCTAATGTGTTTTATTTGAACAATTTGTCCTTTCAAAAGCCCCAAACCATAGAAATATAGAGAAAAACAGAAATCAGAAATATGGATGTGGTCATGTGCTAATATCTGAGCTTGTTCCAATGACATCCATATTTCAATGGTTTTATGTACAAAATGTTTGGAGATATTTTCGACCTTTTCAGCACTATATCAGTTATGGTGCTGTGTTGAAAGTTTTGGATCCATTTAGGTAATTATGGGTACTTGCGGCGACCTGTGGTGTTTAGGCACACCCCAGAGCCCGGATGTTGTGGTAATTCGATCTTCCAAAGCCCAGCGCCCCACCTAACCACACCGGTTACTCACTGGAAGTAGTTGGTCATTTACGAAGGGGATTTGGAATGGGGTGATCATTTTTCAGTGAAACGTGAAAATTATGCCACAGCCAGCCCAGGACGTAACATCTCGGGGATATTTTGTTGTCCATTTATCACTGCGAATGAAAAAACGTGCAAGTGCCGTAAATTACCAACTTTTTAGAGATTTTTTTCACCAAAAACATAATTTTTTTCACAGCCTGCTTTATAAAATTGCGAATCGGAAATTTTTCCCAATATATTGAAAATTACAGCAACTCATATGTTTGAGCCGTTTGTCTCCAAAATTGGCTATAATTATCTGAAAGTGAAATCCAAAATGCACAATAAATTTGTGCGTATTTTTGCACATTTTTCGATTGGACAAGATTTTATACGTATGGAATTTATTTTTCGATTTGACTGCTACTAGTACCTGTATACAAGCAAAGGTGTGCCTTTAATATATAATCAATTTCAGCAATTATCCTGCATCTCAAATTCATTTAATCCGCCAAACGTGTTGCAATAATCACAACATGGCCATTGACAGAAATGAGAATTGGTCATCAGTTCTTACGTAAGTGGTGACGTTTCACACAAACTTAATGACCTTGCCATCGAGAGTAGAGCACATGCTTTTGTATTTGTAAACAAAAGCTGGTGGATTCAGTTTTTGTCTGGTATGTCGACTTTCCGGGAGATTTTTGGTCCAAATTGACTCCCGTGCGGGAGGGCTGGAGGGGATAGCTAATTCCGGGAGAATCCCGGGCATTCCGGGAGAGTTAACATGCAAACAAAATTCAGAACAATTCTGCTGTGCATGGCGTCTCGGCATTGCTGGAGGTCAATGCCAGTATTACAAAGTCGATGCTGCCAGCGGCCACAGTCATCACAGTCAACAGCATGTTGTCGCGGTCCAACTTCTCTGTTGCATTGAATACAAAAATGTGAAGGCACTTTGGAAATGATGCTGAGTCTTGCCGTCTGACTATATTTATAGAAGATCAGATCGGCAAATGAAAGGGAACCCCAAAACACTCTGAAATAACTGTGATCTTGGTTGAGAAGCCATCACCAAATCAAAACAAAATCATTACAGAAACGATATTGTAGTAGCCGACGATTGAAAACCAATCACTTCATATCAGCGCCTAAAACACAGTGATTACAATCAACCTCTAGTAGCAACCGGCAATTGAGAACACATCAACTTAATCTGACGGTTACTTTTATTTTCAACAAAATCATTCACTGTTGCAATGGACAGTTTAGTTCAAGGTGGGACTTTCATAACACGTGGATTTAATTGGATTTAATTCTCTGTTTATTTCTTTCAATTCACGGAAGTCGGATTTATTGGTGAAAATACTCCAGAGGTTAGTAAGTGATAAATTTAACAATATTTCACCCCCAAAAATAAAATAATAAAAAAGTAAATTAAAAAAAAATGTAAAAAAAAACGGGACAAGTCGCCGTAAAAATCGGGACAACTCGCCGTCCGACGGCGACTTGTCCCGTACCCCTGTCCAGGTAGGCTGACGAAGTCACAGCCGACTGAGTACGGTGGAAAGCAAGCACATGAGACATCAGTCGGGTGAAGGCCGAAGGAGCCAGGTTCAAACCGAACGGGAGAGCTCTGAATTGATAGACTCGATCCCGAAACGAGAACCGGAGGTACTTCCGTGACGCCAGATGAATGGGTAAATGGAAGTAGGCATCCTTCAGGTCGACACTGGCAGCAAAGTCGCCCTGATGAACTGAACGTCGAACCGACCGGAAAGTCTCCATACTGAAACGAGGTGCTATAATGTACTCGTTCAGGATACTCAGATCGGTGACAGGACGAAATTGGCCCTTTTTCTTCGGCACCAAAAAAAAAGTCTTTGAGTAAAACCCCGGTGAAAGGGTGTTCCTGACCACCTCGATCACCTCTTTGGAGAGGAGATTGTCGATCTCCTGCACCAGAAGGTCCCGACGCAGAGAATCTGAAGGGACGCGAGTCGGGAGGGGCACACGAGATAAACTGGGGTGCCGATGGAAGGACAGTCGCAGAATGTATGACGTCGAAGACCCAAGTGTCCAACGTTATCTCTGTCCAACGGTCGTAAAACAGCGACAGCCTTCCCCCGACTGGAGGCGAATCGAGGTGAGGACCTTCACTTGCGGCCTCGACGAGGCCCCCGAGAGGAGAAACCACCACCTCAGGAAGCGACAGAGTCCTGAGACTTTCCTGCCTGAGGCTGCCAGCGAGCCTGGCCGTGTCAGCGCTTCTTCTGAGCAGATGGAGCCGAAGGCGTAGCCGTCGCCGACAAGGCAGACGCAGCACGATGCTTGGCGGGCCTGGAACGACCACCACCCGCAGCAGCAGGTTGGTCCAACTGTCGTAGCATAAGCTGGTCCTTCGATTGACGAAGAACCTCGCCACGGACAGCTTCCACTGAACCATGGAACAACTGAGGTCCAACCAAAGAGGCAGACCTCAGAACAGCATGCTGCTCAGAAGGAAGGGATGGAGAAGATTCCAACACCGCATTTCGGCGTGCCAGCTCCAAATTAGCCGTGTTACAGGCGTGAGCTAGTGTCAAGTTCATGAGAGCTTGTGACAAAAGGCGCCTGAGCATCATCAAACTCCCCTGGTGGAAAATATTCAGCCAGGGCAGCGACGACATGGTCCGCGAGAGATAACATACCCAGCATCTCTCAGGACAGGCCCACCATAGACTCAACTACCGACATCGGGAGAACTGCCGACTTAGGCTTAGTTAACCCGAGGGAAGAAGATCCTCATCCACAGTAGTCATCCCTTGGAAGGCTGGTGGACAGACGGAATCGTAAACACGAAACCGCGATGGAGGCAGAAAGGCATCAGCTCTAGAAAAGAAAGAATCATTGAGGGCCTTAGAATGCATTTTGGCGTCCAAGCCCTGGAAGGACTCAACAACCTGAGCCGATTGCAGAGGACGCAAAGCCCCAGAGCTAGAAGGCTCAACAGGGTTACGGCACTCCACAGAGGACCGCGGCCGGACGGTCACAGATCGCTGGTCTGAAGGTTAAATGTTTGGTAATAAGCCAAAGACAAAATCCAAAGCCTGCCCCAAGACTGATGAGGGGGCCCCACACCTTCAAGAAAATCATCATCCTCTGTTGCAGAAAAGACGTAGCCCAACTCAGGTTGACCAGCAGAAACCTCCTGTGAATACTGTGCAGTATCCAAGGGTCCAGGCGAGACATCTCAGCGACCGACCAAAGGAGGTTGTGCCTCAGGAGGCACAGGGAGGCCAACTTGAGGGTTGCTAGAAAGCAACCGGGTGAGCGCCAAAACGGCTGATGCAGGTCACTCTGAGAATCCATCGCAACAGCATCGCTCGACGGAGTGTCCTCCCAATGGACCCTTCTGGTAGAAGAACCCAAATCCTCAGAAGGGACCGATGACGAACGTCGATCGGCAGACAGAATAGGGAGACGGTGAGAAGACACCGGAGGATAGTCCTAATTGTGACACCCAGGGGCAATCACTGACCTCTGCGGAACAGAAGGCCCTGCCTGCAAATCCTCTAAAGAGACCGACGGTAGCTGGACCTGGGACACGGTGAGAAGACACCGGAGGATTGTCCCAAGAATGACAGGATCCTGCCACTGGCCTCTGCGCGGCAGAAGGCCCCAACTGCCCATCCTCTGAGACTGACAGCGAGCATCGATCGACATCCAGACTCGGAACACAGTGAGGAATCACCGGAGGAAGGTTCCGAGAGTGACAGCTAACCGGGGCTGTCACTGACCTCTGCCGAACAGCAGGTCCTGGATGCCAATGTCCCAACCCTATCCTGCTAGTAGGCACACTAGCAGGGGAAGGAGGAACAATAAACGATTCACTCGAGGGGCGAGGAATCGCTGCCGAAGCGACCGAACGGCTCAACCGACTAGGAGCAAACCTAGCCAGATGAGACCGAGCAGACAGCAAACCCGCACAGCTTCTCCGCGAAGCCAGGGGAGGCTGAGAGCTCATAGACACACTAGCAGATACAGTCTCGGACCCCCCGAGACTGTATACCATCCCCAGAGGAGATGGAAGAGCCACCATCATACAGAATAGGATCTGTAGTAACAACTTCCTCAGCAACTGTCGATGTCGTAGGAGGCAAATCGAAGAGTGTCACCGAGCTGACCTCGGAGAAGCTCTCTACGAAAACAGATGCCTCAAGAGTGACATCAGAAGACAAAGAGACCACGGTCTCCACGTCAGGTATCACCACACTATCACCGTCAACAGTTGCAGAGGAACTCTCCACAGAAAAAGACAGATCAGAATCCTGTGTGACAAGTCACCACATGCACTCACAGAAATATCTGATAAGGCAGGGCTACCCTTACCCCGAGAACGAGGGGTTCTAGCTCTAGACAGAACCACCTTGTTAACAGAAGCCCAGAATTTTGAGGACCAAACCCCACAAATACCACACGATTGGGCCTGAGTACAATTGTTGCAAATGACACATGTGGAATGAGAGTCGTCCACATGTTTCACCTGCAAGCAAGAGGAACAAGGACTAGTCTTAGGCGGGAGCGCGGTGGCTCAGTAGGTAGAGGTGCAGGCTGCCAGCCGAGAGGTCCTCGGTTCGAATCCCACCTGCGGCAACCGCGTTGTGTCCTTGGGCAAGACACTTCGTCTCCATTGCCCGCGTGGAGGCACGATGACGCCGTGTACTAAGGCATACTGCACGTCGATGGTGCGCATGTCTTCAACCAATCTAACCCTGCCTGTGCTGCAGTGCGGAGTTACGATGTTGGGGAGCTGGCAGCAGCTCGTCGTTGCTCGGTGGTTCTCTCCGGGTACTCCGGCTTCCTCCACCCGTAAAACTGTCACGGTCATGGTTAGCCATTGTGCATAAATATGTGACCTTAAACATCAATAAATAAATAACTAAATAAATAGTCTTAGGCATGATATGAAAATGATATATGAAATCAAGGCTTCCCGCCGACGGAAAACAGAACAATGGTTGTGTTCACACGTGGGAGAAAAACAAGACTATGTGTGAAAAAGCAAGCAAAAATTATCAAAAAATATCATCAAATAGTAATAATTTAGAAGCTTGCACTTAATCAGATGAAGATAGCGCATACAAATAAGTTGTTCACGAAGATAACAGCTAAAAAATAGCACGAGTCACAAAAATTCCCAACCAGTACAATGGCGGAAATAAAAGAAATTGACGTCACGGTTGTTGCGCATGCGCTCTGTAAACGCAAGAGGTGTGCAGAGAGAGTACCTGTAATTTTGAGCGCTTGTTTGGAAAAGTTTCTTAAAAGCTTGAGTTAGTTCCGAGGTAGGGCTTGCACTTACGTTACAGCCAATTGTAAACAATTGTGAGTAGGTTGAAAAGAAATGCAGGCTCGTCATTTTGAAAATTGCGGGAGGTCCATTATGGTTCGCCTCAAATCACCCCAGGAAGGCCATTTTGGGTTCACCTAAAATGACCCTAGGATTTCTGGGGCCATTTTCTTTCAGCCTGATGGGTAGACAACTAATATCATTTTAAGGTACATGGATAACTTGGGATGAATCAATCAGATCTGGGGGACGAATCGTCCCGGCTATGATTTTGGGACAAAACGTTCCAAGCAAATCATCAGGAGTCGAACTGGCTTGGGGATCATACATCCCGTAATCGCACGACACAAGAGTTGTTTCAGTCTGATGTACAATGTAATAACTAATTACAACTTTGGAATTGGTAGACCTCCTGCTCATATTTGGAAAGTTACTTACTGTCTGTTGGTGACTGCATTGACGACACACTACAAACTTCACAATTTGCACTTTTGTTACATGTACCTCCTTCAATGCATGAAAATTGCTGTTCGAGGCGGCCGATTTTGAGGTGCCTTCGACTGAATTAATGGGCCGCAGAAATCTGGGTTAGGCGGACGTTTACTGTCCAAGGAATTTTGAACTCAGGCGGGCGACTGCGACCTGTGGCGATCGCCCACCTCAAAATGACAAGCCTGAAAATGAGAAACATTTTTATGAATCTCCATAATTAGTCTGTGTGAAACACACAGACTATTGTTTTTGTATGGTTTCTTTTCTTCTTCCTCCTCTTCTTCTGGTCTTCTCTACCCACTTGCCCACATGACAACTCAAATACGAATCTCCTTATGATGCTGCTTTTTAGTTTCCTGACAGATAGTCTGTTTTGGAGGTGGCCCTAGATATGTTTTGAAAGAGGAACACATGCAAAACTCAAGCATGGTATGATCTTTGGACCTGGGACCAATGCCAAATGAGTTGAAACTCAATTTCCTGTTTAACTCAAGTAGGGAGAGGAATGCCTCCACCCCAATGCCCCTCTACACCCCTACCCCATTCTAACACCGTTTTAATGATGGGGAGAAGCATTAACTTGTCTCCCAAACCCTAGCAGTTTGACATTTTATATCATAAATAATCAGCAACTGATTATTTTTTTGAAAACTTCTGACTCCTCAGGGCATCTGGTTTTCCCATTCTCTTGGTCATGCTCTTTCATTCTTAAAATCAAAATAAATAACTACTGTGACAAAAGTGAAATGAAGTATTGTGATTTCTTTGAAAATTTTGTTGTCCAGTAGGCAGCCAGTCTTTTTTTTTTCTTTCTTGTAACCCCTTTTTAACCCTTTACCAAACACACAGGATATCAAAATTTATTATTTTAATTATTGTTTTTTTTAATTTTTCAAAACATTTTGAGAAAACCATATCATGTGACCCTCTCATTGGAACGAACTCGTTCCAATGAGGGGTTATATATGGTTTTGTTGAAATTTAAAAAAGATTTCAGCCGCTTAATTTATAAGTATGTGGTAGATGTGGCCAATTTGTTAGGTAAAGGGTTAGCCAAACCAATGCTGATAGAAAGTCAGATAAATTTTTTCAACTGTACTACATTTATACCATGATAGGTTGATTTGGAGTGACTTGATATCCATTCAATAATCTGCTCATTTGCCAAAAAGATACAAGCATAGTTCTTTGTCTCATAAACTATAAAAACAAATCTGTGGGTATAAAAAATGTAACTGAAATATTGTATTGGGTTCAATTTTGATGAGTGTCACCTTCTGGGATCTGCATTTTGAATTTAAAATAACAGAAAATCAGTTAATACAGTCCTAATATCTGGTTCTTATATACTGAGTCAAAAAAGAAAGGATAATAGAAACAAATGTGAAAAAATAGCATAAGGGATGAAATATAATAGTTCTAATGTTGCATGTTTGTGGACAAGAAGTCGCGCAAAGAGTTTAAAGACATGTTGTTGTTGTCCACCCAACCGTATACAATTTTGCTATGGAATGTCAAATTGAATGGGTTACCGACGTTTTTCTTTGTGTTATGTTGTGCTAGAGAGCCTTGGTTATTGAGAAAACAAGCTAGTTGTTGTCTTCCGACATTTTAAAAAATGCCACGATTAACTGAAAATCAGAGGTTGCGTGCCATTGGTATGCATGAGGCTGGTATACCTACAGATGAGCTCGCTGCTGAGTTTCAAGTCACTGTGGCCACTATTTACCGTCTCACTGGAAGGTATAGAACCACTGGATCTACTACCCCTGCATGAGATGAGACACCAGGACGTCTCACTTGCGGGATCGTTTCCTTCCGGCAATGAGGACAGCATCAATTACTCCTGGTAGAACTAACAATAAAATCAGCGCACAAACTGCCGCAACAGACTCGCTGAACACAGCATCCGAAGTGGCATCCATACCATGGACCAATCCTTACCCAATGTCATCGTACTGTCAGAATGGAATGGGTACGTCAGCATGTTCGCTGGACTCAGCAGCATTGGAGCATAGTTGTTTTTAGTATTGAATCACGATTTTGCCTATGGTGCACTAATCGTAGGGCAAGGGTATATCACCAACGAGGAGAACGGTTTTATGATGCTTGCATGCAGAAAGGCGACCATTTCGGCAGGGGTAGTGTAATGATTTGAGGAGGAATTTTTCTTGCACCATCGAACGCAGTTGATCTTCATCAATGGTAATCTGAATGGACAGCAATATAGGGAGGAAATTATTAACGCTGTTGTCCTGTTCAACGCTAACATCTGAGTGCAGTTATTCCAGCAAGACAATGCCTGATGTCCTATGGTGGGTATTTGTTTTGAATTTCTTGAGGAGCAGAGCATCAAACTTCTTCCCTGCCCCCCCCACCCCCCCCCCCCCCCCCCCACTTTCGCCAGATTTGTCGCCAATCGAGCATCTTTGGGATCAATTGGACCGTCAGGTACGACTTCATGATTTTCAGATGTTAGGCGATTTATGTAATGTTCTAAGGCAGGAGTGGGATGCAATACCACAGGGTGACATCCAGAGACTTTTTTTTTTTTTTTTTTTTTATTTACAGTTTTCACAGTAAATTACATCAAACACACACACACTATATATATATATATATATATATATATATATATATATATATATATATATATATATATATATATATAAGAAAAAAATATTAAAGTTCAAAACAAATACACCGACATCACTGACTATATTCCTGCTAGCGCTTTCACCGCTCTGTATGCGGATCTTCAGGATCCGCATACAGAGCGGTGAAAGCGCTAGCAGGAATATAGTCAGTGATGTCGGTGTATTTGTTTTGAACTTTAATATTTTTTTCTTATAACTACCAGCACAAGGATTTGTTTATAAACTTCTGATATATATATATATATATATATATATATATATATATATATATATATATATATATATATATATAGATATACACTTCATCAATATTTTATATAACTTCGTCAAATTGCCGTCATGCTCGGAAGTTTACTTCCTTCTAAGCGGCTTTCATTTTTGACTAATACTTATTCCGTTACGTTAAGTACCGTACCAACGTGTATCGCGTCATAGGAACGTAAAATTTAGCGTCACGCTGATCCTAATTGTTGAATGGGAATTATAAAATCAAGAACCCGTCTATAAAATCGCCGATGCATATCTTCCTTGGGTGGCAACAAGTAAAGATATGTTCCGCATTACACGTTGTTCACTGTTTTTAATTGTAAATTATGGACAAACAAGACCGTATCATATCTTCCTTAGGTGGTAACGAGTGGAGATATATTCCGCGTTATTGCGCGCATTTTTTGTTCTCAGCCTAAGAATTAGAAGCATTCAATAATTTATCTCAACCTTGCCCTGGTAACAGAGGCAGAAGCGAGTTCGCAGGCAGTATTCACACATTCAACCATTCCTTGACCCGAATTGTTCAAACGCGTTGTTCTCCATATTCAAGTGTATTGCTTGTAAACCACCGTATCATATCTCCCTTGGGTGGTAAAGATATGTTCCCCGTTTCATGTTGTTCCCCGTATCCGAGTCTATTACGCGCAAAATAACTGTATCATATCTTCCTTGGGTGGCAACAAGTAAAGATATGTTCCGCGCTTCACTTTGCTTTTTGTATTCAAGTGTAAATTATGAAAAAATACCGTATATCTTCCTTGGGTGGCAACAAGTAAAGATACGTTCCGCGTTATTACGTAAAAAACAAATATGAATTAGACACTATTTCTAAAACCTCGCCCTGGTAACAGAGGCAGAGGCAAGTAAGTTCGTATACCGTATTCACACATCCAACCACTCCTTTGCCCGAATCATTCAATCATTTAAAAGCGCGCCTCCATATCTCCGCCCCAGTACCCAACCCGCGTCAATCAGACATCAATACCGCGGATGGAAAATATAATTTTTTTATACCCTCCTTGCGTAGTAATAACCCCCTCCCCCCGGAAGATATATGTCAGTGCGTACATCATGTGTATGTGGTGTGTGGGGGGGGGGGGGGGGGGAGTATGGAACCCTAGCCTACGATTGTCGGTGTAGACATTATAGGAGGGATTGCCCTTAGATCAGTGGTGGAGGGCATATGTATGCTGCAACAGTGGGTGGGGACAAGACATTTACACACCCTGGAAGGATCGTCCGGGGGGGGGGGGGGGAAGGGGGTTATTACTACGCAAGGAGGGTATAAAAAAATTATATTTTCCATCAGCGGTATTGATGTCTGATTGACGCGGGTTGGGTACTGGGGCGGAGATATGGAGGCGCGCTTTTAAATGATTGAATGATTCGGGCCAAGGAGTGGTTGGATGTGTGAATACGGTATACGAACTTACTTGCCTCTGCCTCTGTTACCAGGGCGAGGTTTTAGAAATAGTGTCTAATTCATATTTGTTTTTTACGTAATAACGCGGAACATATCTTTACTTGTTGCCACCCAAGGAAGATATACGGTATTTTTTCATAATTTACACTTGAATACAAAAAGCAAAGTGAAGCGCGGAACATATCTTTACTTGTTGCCACCCAAGGAAGATATGATACAGTTATTTTGCGCGTAATAGACTCGGATACGGGGAACAACATGAAACGGGGAACATATCTTTACCACCCACGGGAGATATGATACGGTGGTTTACAAGCAATACACTTGAATATGGAGAACAACGCGTTTGAACAATTCGGGTCAAGGAATGGTTGAATGTGTGAATACTGCCTGCGAACTCGCTTCTGCCTCTGTTACCAGGGCGAGATTGAGATAAATGATTGAATGCTTCTTATTCTTAGGCTGAGAACAAAAAATGCGCGCAATAACGCGGAATATATCTCCACTCGTTACCACCTAAGGAAGATATGATACGGTCTTGTTTGTCCATAATTTACAATTAAAAACAGTGAACAACGTGTAATGCGGAACATATCTTTACTTGTTGCCACCCAAGGAAGATATGATACAGTTATTTTGCGCGTAATAGACTCAGATACGGGGAACAACATGAAACGGGGAACATATCTTTACCACCCAAGGGAGATATGATACGGTGTTTTTACAAGCAATACACTTGAATATGGAGAACAACGCGTTTGAACAATTCGGGTCAAGGAATTGTTGAATGTGTGAATACTGCATGCGAACTCGCTTCTGCCTCTGTTACCAGGGCGAGGTTGAGATAAATGATTGAATGCTTCTAATTCTAAGGCTGAGAACAAAAAATGCGCGCAATAACGCGGAATATATCTCCACTCGTTACCACCTAAGGAAGATATGATACGGTCTTGTTTGTCCATAATTTACAATTAAAAACAGTGAACAACGTGTAATGCGGAACATATCTTTACTTGTTGCCACCCAAGGAAGACATGCATCGGCGATTTTACAGACGGGTTCGTGATTAGGAGCTAGGCAGCCACTTGCCAAATAATAAATCGATCTGTAAGACGTACGCGTATCACGATCAATTTTATAATTCCCATTCAACAATTAGGATCAGCGTGACGCTAAATTTTACGTTCCCATGACGCGATACACATTGGTACGGCACTTAACGTAACGGAATAAGCATTAGTCAAAAATGAAAGCCGCTTAGAAGGAAGTAAACTTCCGAGCGTGACGGCAATTTGACGAAGTTATATATATATATATATATATATACAAAACAAAAATACAATGTGTAAAGAATTCTTCCAATCAAAATTCAACATGGGCTTGTGTGGTTATAGAAGACACTTAAATTTAGCTAAATATTTTAGATATTGTCTCCCATCTCAGTTTGATTTTGTTTGCCTTGCCGAACGAGTATAAATAGAGTGAGTATATATCGATAGTTCTGTAATTCTTTAAAACTTCTGTATACGCGGTGTAGTTGGGTAGCCGGTTTTCAAGACTACATGAAAATATATATTTTTTAAAAATTTGTAAACATGTACACAGTATGTCGGATAACTGAGCTTCTGTTTGCATTCCTAATATTACTTCCTTAGGGCTAACCTGAACATTTGAATTACAAACAGTATTAACCTTTTCTATGAGTTGAAGTAAAACTGTTTTTGAATGTGAACAATCGTAAAAGAGATGTGTTATTTAAACAATAACATGATTTTGGAGGGCATTATGGTTCGTGAGCGGCCCTGCATCGATGTTGAACAGCCCGAGGGTTTATTAAAGGCCCGAGACGAAGTCGAGGGCCGTTAATAAGCCCAAGGGCTGTTCAACATCGATGCAGGGCCGCTCACGAACCATTATGCCCGACAACAATCATGTTATTACTATTATTACCACTACGTAATTTGTAATCGAGACGATGAGAGAGTTTAAAAAAATTCCGTCTTCCACTTCCAGCGAGGGAGGTAATGCACGCAATAAAGATGACGAATCAGTTGCCATGGAAAATGGCTACAACTGACAACATGGCCATGTGTCATTTGTTTCTGTTGCTGTCGATCAACAAGACCGCAACATGGCGAAAGCATCAACTTTTCCTCGCGAGTTCTCGCCTCATTTCTAAATTTTCAATTCTAAAAGACGTCACGTGACAAGAGGGCCGATAATGAATTTTGTTTTCCATTAGCGGCCCTCCTATCACGTGACTACCGAGCAATAGAGGATATGATTGCCCGTTAAATCGACATTAATGCAGTAGGAAACGCCCTGCAAAGTGGTAATAATGATTCTTTTGAATTAAAACAAAAGCGGCTGAGCCGAGTTTCTGAAAGACCACTACGAAATAGTTTAGAATTGGTGTATAATATACGGTGATTTATTTTGAACTGTAGTGTCTGTAAATATTTGTCGCTGGTAGAAGTAAATGTTGTCTTGTATACATATTGCCATTCGTCTGTGCTTATATCATAACTAAGCTCATCGCTCCATTTTGCTTCGGATTTTCTTGCAGGTACAGCTATCTTGTTCAGGAAAAGGCCGTAAAAATCTTTATTAACTTTGGCAGTTGACTTTAAGCGGGATACTAATGCATTCTCCACAACATCAATTTTTTGTGTACATTCTTGGATTATTTTTTTCCAGTTTTGGGGTATTGCATTTATCAATCCCAAATATGTAGTGAATGGGATATCTAAGTTGTATTTGGTTTTAAATGCTCCATGTGTTAAGAAATTTCTGTTAGAATCTACAATATCGTTTATAAAAAACACACCAGCTGCAAACCATTTTTCTAAATGATAGCATGCATTATTTAATTTGATACTTTTATTATAAAATATTGGTTGTGATAAAATATCCTTATATGTTGATATAGAATAGTCTTGAAGGAGAAACCACGAAATTACAACATTTCGCCAGAATGGGGGCATTGATTCCCCTAATTTTTGTAGACCGTCTTTTGTAAAATGCCAAACATTGTTGAATCCAAATTTTTCAAAGTTATCAAGTGCCAGTGTTTTCCACTGTGATGAATTTTCCGGGTCTAAGAGCTTCTTAACCCAAATAATTTTTAATGAATTACATAGGGTTTTAATGTGCGGGATTTTGAGACCACCTTTCTCCACTGTGTTTATCATGGTAGAGCGTTTGATTTTGTCTTTCTTATGTGACCAAAGGAATGTGAAAACCATTTTCTGGAGTTTAGCGATAATCCAATCGGGTGGGTTGGGAAGGACTGTGAGAGAGTGTATGATAATTGGAAGAGCAAGAGTTTTTAACACCGTAGCTTTTCCAACAAGGGTAAGATTTCTTAACGGCCAATCATTTAATAGTTTCTGCATTTTTTCTAATTTTTCTATAAAATTTTTATCCAGGTAATTTGTATTACTTAAATTGTATTTTATTCCCAAAATGGTAAAATCTTCACCATGATTCCATTTTATCGGTTTGTCCGTTTTTAGTTCCACACCGCAACCCTTACGAGAACCGATCCATACTATATAAGTTTTGTCAAAATTTACTTTTAGACCTGATAAATGAGAAAACTCGTCAACAATATTTAAGGCTGCGTTGAGTGATTTTTGATCATCGTCAAGAAATAAGGTGCTGTCGTCTGCATACTAGTTAATTATATATTCAGAATTGTTTATTTTTATACCATTTATTTCCGGACTAAATTTTAACCTAGCACTCAGTATTTCTACACACAGGATAAATAGGTACGGGGAGAGTGGGTCCCCTTGTCTTACACCTCTTTCCACATTGAAAAACTCTGAAAGATGACCGTTGTTTAAGACACAGCTGGAAACGTCACTATAGAAAGCCTTAAACTAACGAATGATTGATGGACTGAAATTGTAAAAGTTTAGGGTTTTCTCAATGTAGTTCCATTCAAGAGAGTCGAAGGCTTTTTCGAAATCCAATAATACTAACATTCCCGGGATATTACTCGATTTGCACTTGTCGATCAGGTCAGTAATTAGACGTGTAGATTCCCCAATAAACCTCCCTTTTACAAAACCCAACTGACTTTCAGAAATAAGTTTGGGTAGGACCGTTTTTATACGAGATGCTATTGCCGAAGAGCCAATTTTAAAATCAACGTTTAGAAGAGAAATAGGTCGCCAATTTGAATGTACAGTTTAGATTTTTTTTCCTTTGGAATGCATGTTATTATACCTTGTCTTTGTGTAATTGAGAATGTACCGTTTTCGTAACCAGCATTTAGCGATTTAACCAAAAAAGGACCGATATCTTTCCAGAAATATTTGTAAAATTCGGAAGTAAATCCATCTGAGCCGGGCGATTTATTGCATTTCATGTTTTTCAAAGCAGCTAAGCATTCAGAGGCTGTCAATGGACCATCTAGTAAAATATTGTCTTCGTCGTCAAGTTTCTTTAGAAACGGGTTATTATTATCGAAAAACATGTCATCTATATATACTGACGGAGTATTTATCTTGGAACTATATAAATTTTTGTAAAAACGTTTTTGTTCTGAAATAATATCTTTAATATCTGTACATTCTGTGTTGTCATCTTTAATTAATTTTGCTATTAATTTTTCTGTATATTGCCTTTTCTCCAAATTACAAAAGTATTTTGTCGGTTTTTCCCCTTCTACTTTCCACTTTGCTTTAGTTCTTATTATAATGCCTTGCACTTTTTTGAATCGCAATTGTTTCAGTTCGGAGTCCAGAGACTTATCAGGCCCATGCGCAGTCGATGTCTTGCCATCCAAGAGGCAAACGGTGGACATGCATGCTATTGGCTGCATGTGTGAACTTTTCATTTCAACCCACGTCTGAATTGCGACGTCCTGACGTGACGCTGGCAACAGTAAGAACATGAAATTATGCAAATTCATACAGCTAGACTCGAAATATGAATTTGCAATAATTTGTTTGGGATTAAAGTCGATAATACTAAAAAAAATTCTCCTCAAAGTTTATTATACTTTCTTTTTTGACTCCGTATATAATTTTTTCACTCATCAGGGGCCATGCTTGCAACAACCTCACTATTGTTTGATTGTACAACACTGCCAGACATCAAATCATTTGCTGAATTTACACTGCAAAAGGTCATTAAAATTTAAATTTTATATTTCCTTCTTATACCTACCGCAATTGTTTACAACAGGCTTGCATTACAGGGGAAGTCCCTATCTCAGAAAAATACTCTCTATTTTCTTCTTTCTCAAGCAATTTGGGAAAGAAAAGTGGTGGAAAGCACCAAGAAAAAATAAGCCAAAACTGGGTCAAGTGCAACTGGTGCACACCCAGTAGGGGACACTCTTCTCCTTGTACTAATCCACGGCTTCCGGAACCAGTGCACAGACGTATAATTCCAACCAACGTGTCATTCTATAACATTGGAGTTATGTGATCAGCGGGGAGGAAGGATTCTTACCCGTATAAGAAGACGGAGGGCCTCCAAGTAAACAATTGTGGTAGGTATAATAAGAAAGGAAATTTACTATAAAATTTAAATTTCTTATCAACCTACCTTATAATTGTTTACAACAGGCTGAATAGAAAAGAGGAGGGAATCACATAACCAACCCCCACATAACCCGTCAGAAGAAGAGTTCCCAAGGCCTATAAAACCATAGCATCACAACCATTAGAAAATGACAATGAGGGATGAGGCGCATGGTCCTGTGTGACACACAGACAGAAAGGACAGTACCAATAACAGGACTGGAACTGACCTTGCAAGAACCCTAATGGCTAGGGTTGATGACAGCCTGAGCAGAAGAAAGAAGGTCCTCAGACTGCTCCTGCAACTGACGCAGATAGAAGGTGGAGAATGTAGAAGCATTTCTCCAGAAGGCTACCTGCATAACATCCGACAACTTTACAGAGTTAGCATAAGCCCAGGAGGTAGACAATGCATGCACCTTGTGGGCAGAAAACCGATTGGTAATACAATCGTCAGTCGCTAGACGAGCGTATAACGCGCAAATAGCAAGACAAATCCACTGAGAAATGGATTGAGGAGAGATCTTCTGTTGACCAGGGATAAGAAAGAAATGATCTTTTCCTGCATTTCCCAATGAATGGTGTCCAGTTGAGGTAAATGCGAATTGCACGATTTGGACAGAGCAAAGGGCGATTACCCTCAGCAGAAGAAAGAGCCCTGATACAGATAGGAGGTGGAGTAGTTTCTGACATCTGATTCTTGGCCAGAAAGGAGCAATCAGTGGTAAAGTAATACTGTTGGCGGAACTCCCGAAAAAGGCCGGATCAACCGAGAGGGAGTGAAGCTCACTAACCCTTCTGGCTGAGGCAAAAGCCATCAGAAAAGCCGTCTTGTAAGTGAGAAAACGCATATCCCCCTGGGATAAAGGTTCGAATGCCCCCTCAGGTGGGAATAAAATCCCACTGAATGAATGTTCTTGATGACCTTGATCGCCCCCTTTGACAGGAGATTGTCTATCTTCATGATAAAAAGTTCCAGACGTGAAACGTCTGAAGGAACTTGGGTTGGACGAGGAAACTCGTGACAGAGTGGGGTGCCTCTGAAAGGATATCCGCCGACCGGACCGAACAACATCTAACACCCAAGGATCGGATGTGATCATGGCCCAACGGTCTGTAATTAGGATATCCTTCCTCCAACCTGTGACAAATCGAGGTGAGGACCTTCATTTCGAGGCACGTGAGAGGAGAAACCACCTCTTCTGCTAGATGAAGGATCCTGAGAAGTCCCTCTGGACTGCCGATGCTTACCCTTACTACGTGAGTAAGAGGAGGAAGAAGTGGAAGGAGGATCAGCCCTTGTCTTCACAGAAGAAGCAGAAGGGCGTTTGTTAGGCTTGGAACGGCCCCGGCCTCCAACAGAAGGTGGATCAAGCTGGCGAAGCCGCAGCCGATCTTTGGAATGACACAGGATGTCATCCTGGACCATCGCCATGGAATCATGGAATAGTTATGGACCCGCCAAAGAAGGGGATAAAAGAGCGGCACGCTGCCCTTCAGGAAGGGAACAGCTTTTGTCCAACACAGCGTCCAGGCGAACTAATTCCAAATTAGCCGTGTAACAAGTATGCGTGTGAGTAAGATGCAGGAGCACCTTAGAGATCACACGCAAATGAGCCTGTATGTCGACAAATTTATCTGAAGGCCGAGACGACGTGATCCAAGAGAGAAAGCATGCCTATCATCTCTCTGGATAAGCCCAACATGGACACCAAAGTCTGCAGAGGAATAATGGCCGGGTTGGGCTTGGAAAGCCCGAGTGAGGAGGAGTCCTGATCCAAGACCATCAAAGTCTGGCAGATCGACGGATTGGCGGAATCGTAGGAATGATAATGCACAGGGGGCAAAAAGGTATCAGCCTAGTGAAGAATGAAGTCTTCACAGCCTTGGAACTCAGCTTTTAGTCCAATGCTGCAAAAGCTTCGACCACTTTTACCGACTGGTACGGTTGAAGGCGCCCAGAAGCAGGTTGCTCCACAGGCTGTAGGTGATGATCGCAGCCTGGCTGAAACCTCCGGCTGGTCTGATAGTTTGAGTTCTTTAAGGAACTCAAACACAAAATTCAAGAGCTGCCCCCAAGTCAGAAGACGGATGGCTCTCAACGTTAGTTGTGTCTGACCCATCGCCTGAGTCGGAAGACACAGCCCATGTCAGGCATACCAGCCGACGCTTCCCATGGTGTAGGAACACTGGGGGTCAGAAAGCGGCCTGCTTCCAATCCAGAGAGGCGGCACTGCGGAGGGTGCCTGGAAGCCACCAGAAGCGCTGCTGGAGGCAACGGTAAGGCTCATGGATAGAACCTGCTTCAACAAGGAGAGGGCCTCCTTAAGCTCACGACTTGTATCTGCCAGTTCGACATGGGAACAGCCTGGCAAAGTGGCTTTGCATCTGACCCTCTAAATCAGTGAAGGGTCACAATCCTCTAGAACACCCGATATGGCATGATGGGTGGCAGCCGAAACAGGAGAATCGCAGCGAACCTCTGAGGGACAGAAGGTCCAGGCTGCACAAAATGCGCCGGTACCGCAAAATTGGCCGAAGGACCAGAGTGCATGGACGGAAGCACAACAGAGCCCACAGTGACCCTACCATGGGCATCTGAATCCAAATCAAAACCTGCTGGGCTCGATGGCTGAGAGACCACAGCAGAAGGATTGGCTGGCAACCACTTCTGAGCTTGGCTCCAAATGAGGAGTCACAACGCTAGTGACAGCCTCAGATGTCGACTAGAGGGGGGAAGTAGTCACTGAACCATCATCTCTTCGGCAGAAAGTCAGCAGCTAATGCGGTATCCACGCCACAAAAAGACTGCAAAAGCCCCACGAGGGGATAGAACTCTCTCCAGACAGAGTCAAATCGGGAGGCCCCGAACGACTGCATTCCCCTTCCCACGGGCGAGGGAGGAAATGGCACATGCCCGAACTACACGATAGACTGAAGACCAAAAGGTGGAAGACCACATCACACACAGGGTATTTCAACCGAACAAATATTTTAAGTGGAGCATCAATAATGGTAAACTTCAAAATGCAAAGACAACAAAAATCGATCGCAAGGTATCCGTCCTAAGCATATCTGGTGAGAGCAATGTAGATAGGAAGGTGAACCCAAAATATAAATCAGGACACCCCCCAGCTACCAGAGTAAGGTGGCAGGAAACAAAGGCCCGGCAGGAACAGAAAAGTACTCCAACGGCCAAAAAGGGAACTGGCAGAAATTCTACCCTCAACAGAGGGGAGAAAAGCTGCCACAACAGCCCCCCGCTGACACCTAACTCAGATAAAAGCAGAACCCAAAGGGTTAGCATAAATGAAAATAAGACCGAAACAGCATGGTACGCAAAAATCACGTGCAAAATTGGTATAGATATTTATCATGAAAAATACAGTTAATAATCGAGAGAATGCATAAAAACACAGCCCTGTATGTCTGGATAGTGAAGAAACAGCTATGAATCCACAATTCCGAACAGGAACATTCAAGTCAAAGGGTATCACTGTTGATGAGCAAAACAATCCGCATCTTGACAAGATGGTGGATGAAAAAAGACATGTCCAAGGCATATCTGGTGAGAGCAATGGAGATGGGAAGCTGAACCCAAAGAAAAATAAAATCAGGACACCCCCAGCTACTAGATTAAGGTGGCAGGAAACAAAGGCCCAACGGGAACAGAAAAGTAACTCAACAGCCAAAAGGGGAAAAACGGGCAGAATTTCAATCCTCAACAGAGGGGAGAAGACCTGCCACAGCAGCCCCCTCTGACACTTAACTCAGATAAAAGCACAACCCAAAGGGTTACATTAATGAACAATAGACCGTAACAGCATGGTACGTGAGAATCACACGCGAAATCGGTATAGAGATATATCATGAAAAATATGGTGAATAATCGAGAGAATATATAAAAACACAGCCCTGTTTGTCTGGATAATGAAGAAACAGCTATGAATCCACAATTCCGAACATGAACATCATCAAATCGCTTGGGAAAGAAGAAAATAGAGAGTATTTTTCCGAGTTTGGGACTTTCACTGTACTGCAAGCTTGTTGTAAACAATTGTAAGGTAGGTTTATAAGAAATGAGTAACACTGTTAATATTTATATTCTCTGTAGATTATTTTCCACTGTTGGAATTAAATGCATAATTTGTATACAATTTATCAGATATACTGATGTCACTATCATGGGGCCCTATGATTATTTGAATTCCTATATAAATTTCTCAAATCAGCTTCATGATTCAATTCAATTCAATTCGATATTGAATCAGTGACATGTGAGCAAATTGTATCGGCCATGGTGAACAACGATTATGTTAAGTTTCAATCTATTGGACAGATTGGGAAAATTGGGGAAACAAGTGGAAACACTTAATATAGCATATAAGCTTGTACAAGGAGGGTGATAAAAGTGCCTCCCCCCCCCCCCCCCCAAGTTGATTGGTAAATGGAAAGCAATCACACAAGGGGCCATCTCCTTGCCCCATTTCTGTATAGTTCACACATTTCCCATTACAATCATGACATCATAATCTTTGTGGTATATTCAGTATTTGGCTATTTTGCAAAAATACAATTTAAACACGGAATATTCTTGGAAGATTTCACATGCATACTGAAAACTTGGCTGCGAAACAGGTTATAAATTTTTGGCTTTTCTGAAATTTATAATAATGTCTTTTATTAGAATACACATAATTTTCCCAATAATACATCGAACATGAGAGAAACATATTCTTTGAAGAAACCATCGCAGTTTGATCAGTTTCTGTATGTTGAGCATATAATCACATTCACTGCATAACATGCTGAAAACACAAAGTTGCGAACATTTGTTATTCAGGCAATTCAATTTGACAAAAAGAATCATTTCACAAATCTGTTGCTCGATTCAATTTGAGAATTGATTCAAAGTCAGAATTCCCACTCACATGGCATAACACTATCAAGTCTTTAGATTGATTTAATTTAGAGACACCAATGACTTGCCAAGTCAGCTGCCGCTCAGCCCCAATGAAGAAACTTGTTTTGGCAATGCTGTCTGTTTGAAATGTCATTTCCTGGCTTCTTTGGGCTGTATTGGTGTCTCAGAATATCTATGGGTCCTTATTCCAGTTCAGTTCTGATTACTTTCTACTGTCATAGAACATGTGCCCCAAAGGGAGCATGGTGGCTCAGTGGTAGACTTCTATGCTTGAGGTCCCAAGTTCGATCCCCGCCCGAGACGACCTGCGTTGTGTCCTTGGGCAAGGCACGTCGGGGGCGCGATGATGCCGTGTACTAAGACATACTGCACGTCGATGGTGCACATGCACCAATGTAACTCTGCTTGAGTGGAGCTTGAACAGAGAATGTTGACGAGCTGACAGTAGCATGTCGATGCTCGATGGTTCTCTTCAGGTACTCCGGCTTCCTCCACCCGTAAAACTGTCACGGTCATGATTAGCCATTGTGCATAAGTATGTGACCTTAAACACTAATAAATAAATAAATAAAAAAATAAATAAATAAATAAATAAATGAATAGAACATGTGCCCCAACATGTTGTCTCTGGGCAAGCCTGAAAAGAAGCAATCTGTCATTTGAAGAGTGAGGTCCCCAGAGGGTGAATTTGCTGACGATATCCCATACAGTGTGCCAATTTATCCTCTGGGCAGCTCTTGCTGTTTAGACTTCAGACCTTGATTCAGACTGAGGTTCCCAGAGGGTAAATTTAGTGATGCTACTGTGCAGGGTAGCATAACCAAATTCACCCTCTGGGGTCCTCATTCTGCAGATGAGAGTCTGCTCATTTTCAGGCTTGAATCTGGGCATCTATGGGTAAAATTATAAGTGTCTTGGCTGTTGTTTCTAGGCAACTCTCAGCCTTCTGCTGAAATAGAACAGGTGCCCCAACATACTGTCTCTATGGTTCTGTGGGTAAACTCTCAAATATAAGTTCCTTGGCAGTTGTTTTTAGGTAAGTCTTGGCTGCATATATAGGCGATCAAGACTTGTCTAGAAACAACTGTAAATCCACAGGATGTAGACTATCATTTAGTAGCAAAATTGTATATTGCACTAATTTAAAATTTGGGCTCCCAAAAGGAACTCCAATTATAAACCCTGGGGCTTGAACAAATTTAAATCATCCACTCATAAGTATGCCGTACCTTAAGTGTCAGAAAATTCGGATGGGTGAATTTGAAAAAGTTTTTTTTCCAGAATATTCCCTATATTGCATTATATTGCATTAAGTTAAAGATTTGGGCTTCCATGGAAAGCTTGAATATTACTCCAAAGAACTTGGTTAGAGCTAATTTGAATTTCATTCAGACTGCTGGATCTGAAGACGTTCAAAGAATATTCCTCATATTGCACGAAGTTAAAATTTGGGCTCATATAACAAGCCCAAGTAGGGACCCAGGGACTTGATATGAACCTTCTTGAATCTGGCCTTCATAAGTCAACCTTAAGTATGCTGTAACCTAAGTATCAGAAAATTCTGATGCGTGAATTTGAAGAAGATTTTTTTAAAGAATTTTCCTTGTACTGCATTATATTGCATTATGTTTCTGAAGAAGATCATCAAAGAATATTCTTCATATTGCACTAAGTTCAAATTTGTGATCCCATAAGAACCCACAGGGAAGCTGCAGACCAAATATCATATAAGATTGCGACTGATGGCTCGAAGAAGATTGTAGAGGAATGTTTGTCATTTTGTACTAACTAACATATCAGCCTCAAAAAAGAAGTCCAAATATGGACCTCAGGGCTTGATTTCAACAAACTTAAATCTGACCCTTATAAGGTTGCTGTAAACCAAATACAAGAAGGTTTCGAGTGGTGGATCAGAAGAAAACTCTTGAAGAATATTTAGTCTGGGAGCTGAATGGGTACCCATGCTTCCTGCCAGGACTCAACTAAACTTCTCATTTTGAAGCTTATAAACTTCTCCAAAAAGGTTGGGGGAATTGTTAATGCTAGCAACACAGATCACTTCACTGTAGCGATGTATGTATATATGTATATATCGGCCAATCATTTGTTTATTGGTGTTTAACATTCTGCACACTTATGTTGAGCTCAGTGAAACAAGAGACTGAATGGATTAAATTCCTAGTTGCATTACAGAAAAAATGACTGTTAGAAAGTTTATTTTGACATCAGTGCGCAGAGGGTTAAAATCACAGTATCCATGGCTGCTACATCACGCCTGTAACATAGGTATGAATATCTATAGGTGTGAAGTAAAATTTAACCAGTATTTTATACCAATGTAATCCACTTTAGTGAACTTCCACCACAGGCATCAGTTACGTGCCCCTATTTTACCAGAAAACTAGAACTCATTTACCACAATAAACTCACACTATTCCACTTCCCAGGGTTCCTACATGATTATAGGCCATTAGGCCAATCAATTTTCATTTACACATGAATATGAGACTTACAAAAAGAATGCAGACCTGAATAACACTTAACGCTGCTGAAAGCGACTATTGTCACCTATTTTATGATGATTATATATACGTTCTGGTATGTACAGATCAAATGAACCATCTGATTAATAATTGATGGCAATTAATCAGATGATAGAATTTCAAGCACATCATAAATTTAATTAAACTTCCTTGTATACATGCGTACATAAATGTGAACAGACTGACAGACTCCCAGACTTTCGCACTCATGATGGCAATAGCTTATCTTGACTTTGTCAAGTTAAACTAAAAATTGGTGTTAGAAATTTCTACATTTTCTATATTTTGACATCAGTGTGCACAGGGTTAAAATCACAGCATCCATGCCTACATCATGACTGTAACATAGGTATCAATACCTATAGGTATGAAGTCAAGTTTAACCTTTACCCAATGTAGAGAATATCAAAATTTATTATTTTAATTACTATTTATTTTAATTTTTAAAAAAAAATTCAACAAAACCATACCATGTGAGACCTTATTGGAATGTGCGCAATGAGCTCATTCCAATAAGGGTCACATGACATGGTTTGGGTGAAATATTTTGAAAAATTATTTTTTTCAACTGCTCAATTTGCAAATTATGCGGGCAGATTCGGGAGATTTGTTAGGTAAAGTGTTAACCAATAGTTTATACCTATGTTATCCACTTTAGTGGACTTCCACCCCAGGCATTAGTTACTTGCTCCTATTTTACCAGAAAAGTAGAACATGTTTACACAATAAATTCACACTGCTCCACTTCCCAGGGTTCTCGCAGGGTTATAGTCCATTAAGCCAATCAATTTTCATTTACACATGAATATGAGACTTATGAAAAGAATGCTGACCTGAATAAAAATATGGCCAATAAAACGTGATGTTGCGATTTGGCCAACAATAGAGTTAATACCATTTTTTATTTTACTAGAAGATAAAAAAGAAACAACTGCAGTCAAACAGATAATAATTTTAATTAATATGAAATAAATTATGTTACAGAATGACTGTATAAATATATTCCTGGTATACACATAAAGTAACATATCAATATTAATCACTTAACTAATATGGCTTGAAGACGACACTTGCTGAAAAAAAATTGAATAACAAAACATTTTCATTTTTTGTTCAGTAAGCATAGTTTATGATCTCTCATTGAAATGACCTCAACAACTTCATTCAAATGAGGGGCCATAAGCTATGTTTCTGAGGCAAAAATTTAAATAAATAAAATTTAAATGGGGAGATTTGCCAATAGTGGTGCTGTATTTGAACATTACCTTGGGTAAAGGGTAAAACCCTACAATTTCATAGTTTGAGATTTCCTAATTGCCAAACAAGCACTTCTGAACAAAGCATGTATATAGGTTTTTGGCTTTAAACCAGCTAACTAGTTGATTGCTAAATTTATTTTTATCATCAGAATTTTTTTTACATGTCTTTATTTTTATTCACTTTTTAGGGACCACGCCCCCTCCACCCCAACTTCTTGCAGGTGGAACATCTGTGTGTTATGCTTGAAAATATTTGTGTGGGTTGGTTGTTTGGATACCAGGGTTTGCATTTTCACTCACGCAGACATTTTTGTGTCATTTCAGTGATATATCTGCAGTTTTGTCACTCGTAAACAAAACAAAACCATGATGCCAAGTCTACCTTCACTTGTGGGAAGGGGTTCATTGCGGTATTCATTTCACTAAAAAATCAATATTATTTTGCCCTGTCCATTAAATGAAGTGTTGAAAGTGTGTATTTTTTTCTATCTTTATTAGTATTAAATCGAAAATGCACATTTTCTCGTTTCAAGCGAAACATTTTGGTTGTTTCTATCGCATGTATGACAGTCTTGACAGATAGTCTGATCGAAGTGTTTACCCGAAGCTACCTCTTGCATATCATTAACGTCAAAGATGGCTAATCGGCAATGGGCTTATTGGAAGTTGTCTTTTTTAACTCCTACCTTATGAGATACTGGAATATAATTCTAAATTCCAAACATCTGTACATGAATGTTGGTCTGTATAGACATGCAATAGTCCATCCTTTTATGGTCATCTATCAGCTGATAGGTGTCATTTTCCTAATGTTTCTTGCATAATTCTGCCCCACCTGCCAGGCAATTTTACGTACCAGACTTCAAAAATCCCCCAATAAGCTTCTGTCACCAGAATTCATTATTGACTAACAGTCAGAAGTGGTAGAAATACATGAATGGCGGTCTTTTAACCCTTTACCCAAATGTATACGATATCAAAATTTATTATTTAAACTAGAAACTGTTTTAGCACACTAAAACATATGTCTCCCCTTCCTTTCTATTTAATGCACTGCAAATTATATATACATGAATAATATTGACAATCATGCCAAATATCTAAGGTCTAGGTCAAAAGATAAAAAAGCTCTGGTCCGAACGAAGTTTCCCTTAAAAAAACCAAGGTCACATGAAGGTCACAATGGTACGCTACACACCGGCTCATGGTGATACATCCACATGCCAAATATCTAAAGCCTGACTCGAAATACAAAAAAGTTCTGGTCCAGACAGTTTCCCTTAAAACAGCACATAAATCTGACCTTCAGGTTAAAGGTCAAGGTCACATGAAGGTCTCTTTGGTACTCCACACACTGGCTCATGGTGATACATCCATATGCCAAATATCTATGGTCTAGGTCAAAAGACAAAAAAGTTATGCCCTGGACAAAGTTTGTATGAGAAGAAGGAGCAGGAGAAGAAGAAGAAGGGGAAAAAGAACAAGTATTTCCCAACTTCCCCTTTGGGGAGCGGGGTTATAAATATTTATGATCTAACTCAGCATCCACAGGTCAAAAAAAACAAATTCTGGTCTGGACAATTACTCCCTATTTAAAGTACATAAATTTGACCTTGAAATCAAGGTCGCATGAAGGTCATGATGACATGTGGTCTCATTGTGATACATCCACATGTCAATCATCTAAGTCCTAGGTCAAAAAACAAAAAAGTTCTGATTTGGACAATTGTTCCCTATTTAAAGTACATAAACTTGACCTTGAGGTCAGAGGTCAAGGTCACATGCAGTTCATCGAGGTAGAGGACATGTGGTTTCATGGTGACACATCCACATGTCAAAAAAAAAAAAAAAAATTCTGGTCTGGACAATTACTCCCTCTTTAAAGTACATAAATTTGACCTTGAGGTCAAGGTCACATGAAGGTCATGATGACATGTGGTCTCATTGTGATACATCCACATGTCAATCATCTAAGTCCTAGGTAAAAAAAACAAAAAAGTTCTGATCTGGACAATTATTCCCTATTTGAAGTACATAAATTTGACCTTGAGGTCAGAGGTCAAGGTCACATGCAGTTCATCAAGGTAGCGGACATGCGGTTTCATGGTGACATATCCACATGTCCAAAAAAAAAAAAAACTGGTCTGGACAATTACTCCCTATTTAAAGTACATAAATTTGACCTTGAGGTCAAGGTCACATGAAGGTCATGATTACATGTGACATGCGGTCTAATTGCGATACATCCACATGTCAAATATCTAAGTCCTAGGTCAAAAAACAAAAAAGTTCTAGTCTGGATAATTATTTCCTATTTGAAGTACATAAATTTGACCTTAAGGTCAGAGGTCAAGGTCACATGAAGGTCATCGAGGTAGACGACATGCGGTCTCATGGTAACACATCCACATGTTAAATAACCAAGTCCTAGGAAAAAAAACAAACAAATTCTGGTCTGGACAATTACTCCCTATTTGAAGTACATAAATTTGACCTTGAGGTCAAGGTCACAATGGTACGCTACACACCGGCTCATGGTGATACATCCACATGCCAAATATCTAAAGCCCGACTCGAAATACAAAAAAGTTCTGGTCCAGACAGTTTCCCTTAATGAAAGTGTCAATGACACTGTAGCTCAACTTGTCAAGACAAAGACATGTACATGTATAGTATGTGACACAGCAATGACAAACATCTAGGTAATGACCTGATAACAAAGGTACATATAAAGTATTGTAACAGTCTATACATAAATACTGACTGTTGCCTGTAACAAATGTATAGGTAAAGTATTGTAAAGGTGGGTGACAGTCAGATGCTAAATAGAAAAGAAATCTTTGAGTCCCAGAGTGGGTCTGACTGAACCCCCAAATATTTGTTCTCATTGCACAGTGATAACAAAGGCACCCCAAAACATACTCGTTCCTGTCCCAAGGTGAAAACAAAGGTACCCAAGAAGTTTTGTGAAGATCAGTTCATAAATACGAGCTGTATAGAACTTGTGACAAAAAACTGATTGGACCTAATTTTGGTACAAAATGGCCACTGGCAGCCATCTTGAATTTTGGACCGTACCCAGAAACACTCATTCTCGTCCCAAGGTGATAACAAAGGTACCCAAGAAGTTTTGTGAAGATCGGTTCATAAATACAGCCTCTACCCTGAGCCGTATTGACATGTGTGCATACATTGTGTAAGTAGCATTGAATAAATCAAAGTTCATCTAATTTGCATAATTTCTACACGAAAAAAAAACCCCTTACAATATGTGATGTATTCCATGTTACTAAACATTCATACAAAAATTTATTCAAATCAGAACTTTCATACAGAAGTTCTGTACAAAAGACTGATTGCACTAATTTTGGTACAAAATGGCTGCTGGTGGCCATCTTGAATTTTCTGACCACACCCAAAAACACTCGCTCTCATCCCACGGTGATAACAAAGGTACCCAAGAAGTTTCGTAAAGATTGGTTCATAAATATGGCCTCTAGTCTGAGCTGTATAGAAGTTGTGTACAAAAAACTGATTAGACCTAATTTCGGTACAAAATGGCCACTGGCAGCCATCTTCAATTTTAGACCTCACCCAGAAACACTCATTCTCGTCCCAAGGTGATAACAAAGGTACCCAAGACATTTCGTGAAGATCAGTTCATAAATACAGACTCTAGTCTGAGCCGTATTGACATGTGTACTTACTGTGTGTAAGTCGCACAGAAAAAATCAAAGTTCATCTAATTTGCATAATTTCTGCACGAGAAAAAAACCTGTATTATATGTGATGTATCCCATGGTACTAAACATTCACACGAAAAATTATTCAAATCAGTGCTTCCATATGGAAGTTCTGTGCAAAAATCTGATTGCACCTAATTTTGTACAAAATGGCTGCCATCGGCCATCTTGAATTTCGGACCGGACCCAAAAACACTCGTTCTCGTCCCACAGTGATACCAAAGGTACCCAACAAGTTTCGTAAAGATCGGTTCATAAATACGGCCTCTAGCCCGAGCTGTATTGGCATTTGCACTCACAGTGCTGAAAGTAACACCAAAAAACATCTAAATTAGTCTAATTTGCACAATTTACGCACGAGAAAAAAACCCATATTATATGTGAGGTATCCCATGGTACTAAACATTCATACAAAAAATTATTCAAATCAGAGCTTTCATATGGAAGTTCTGTACAAAAAACAGATTTCTGCATCGTTGGTACAAAATGGCAGCTGGCAGCCATCTTGAATTTTGGACCGCCCCCCCAAAACACTCGTTCTCATCCCACAGTCATAACAAAGGTACCCAAGAAGTTTTGTAACAATCGGTTCATAAATGCGGCCTCTAGCCTGAGCCGTATCCAATTGTTGACGTACGGACAGACGGATGACGGACGACGGGCCATGACAAAAGCTCAAATTTGGCTTTGCCAAAGTTGACCTAAAAAAGCGCATAAATTTGACCTTCAGGTCAAAGGTCAAGGTCACATGAAGGTCACTATGGTACACTGCACACCGGCGCATGGTGATACATCCACATGCCAAGTATCTAAGGTGTAGGTCAAAAGACAAAAAAGTTATTTATAGTCCGGACAAAGTTTGAGAAGAAGAAGAAGAAGAAGAAGAAGAAGAAGAAGAATATGCACTAAAACAATATGTCTCCCTTCTGGGAAGGGGAGACAAAAATATCATTTTTTTACATTTTTCAAAAAATTTCAACAAAACGATATCATGTGACCCCTCATTGGAACAAGCTCATTCCAAAGAGGGGTCACATGGTATGGTTTTGTTGAAATTTTTTGAAAAATAATTTTTTTTTTTAAACTGCTGAATTTGCATATTACGCAGACAGATGTGGCCAATTCTTTGGGTAAAGGGGGTAACAGATCTCAATTTTTATAGTTATAAGTGTCAAAATTAAGTTTGTACAACATCCAAAATGCAATAGAGGTGGGTTGGGGCATACTTTTAATATAACAAATATTAAGACAAGAGCTCCATCGCCGTTGCTCATTCTGCATGAACTTTGATATTTAGTTTTTTATGTGCCCTGCTGGCAGTTAGCAATTATGAATGCTACATGGATGGCTCTTCCATTCAAGCTGCTGATATCTTCCCCATTGTTTAATAATAAGGCTAAGCAGTGGAGGGGGGGGGGGGGAGGGGGGATGTGGGGTGTAACCAATGCCATCATGGCAGCAGTCTGCTGCAGCAGCCAGGAATGGTTTCATTAATGTGCACATTTTCACATGGGATTGACATACCAATATAAGTGTTGATGCCCGGAATTGGACTCCACAGACTTTGACTGGGCCATGGTGTGCATGCTGAGAATGGCCACATGAACATTGTGCACCTCTGTCAGAATTTGGGTGCTACAGATTTTGAGTGAGCCATAGTGAACATCAGCCACGATGAAGACCTTAACATTCTGTATCTGTGCCGGGAGTCCGGTGCCAGGGACTTCAACTAGGTTATTGTGGCTGCTGAGAGCAGCCATGCCACCATTGTACACCTCTACCATAATGGCACCAGAGTCTGTTTGGCCATAATCGATGGCTGCCCCAAACCTTGTTCATGCCAGTGTTTATGCAAGGAGTTGCACTCCAAAGACTTCAACTGGGCCATTGTGTACATTGTGCACCTGTGCCAGAAGTTGGGCACTACAGACTTTAAGTGAGCCATAGTTGTCGACAGCCACGAATATTCTGCGTCTGTGCTGGGAGGGGGTGCTAGGGACTTCAAATGGGCTAGTGACACAACTGTTTAGGGCAGCCACACCACTATCATACATCTGTACCAGATTGGTACCACAGCCTCTTTGGCCATAAGCGATGGCTGCCCCAAACCTTGTTTGTTGACCCTATCACTTGTAACCTAAAGTTCAAAGAACCCTACTTACAGGTAGTGGTGTGCCTTCTGACGATGACCTAGCAAAGCCCACTCCACAGCCCAGGTTAGGGGTAGCATGATATTCTCCTTGATATCTTCCCCAGATGGGGGTGGGGGGGGGGGGGGGTGGAGGCATTTCTCCCATCCTGGATCTCTAACCCCACCTGTTTTTTTGTAGTAATGTCATTTATTTTCTTTTGATCAAGTCTAGCCAATTCAAAGGACTCCCACCCCAGGAAATGGTTACCAGGTCCTATTTAACCAGTAAAACAGATCTTGTTTAAAAAAGTAAACAAGCATTCGTTCACTTCCTGAGGTTTCCACAGGGATTCTGTGTAGATAAAACTTCACATTGAATATGTTAACTTTAAACCAATTCTCTGCTTGATGATAAAGTAAACGCTGATATTGATGAAGTAGTTATTGTGAATAATAGTTTGTCTTTCATGTTTTCTATACAATCTGACATGGGTTGAATGGAACTGACTGGTGTTTATTTAATAGTATAGCAGTGAATGAAAAAAGGTGTTCTCAAAAAGGTGGTGGAAGATAACCAGACCTGAATATGCCCTCAACTTTGTCAAACTCCCATAGACTTCCACAGGACCCTTGCAGCCACGGTTAGACTACTCGCCCTCAATGCCAAGGTGCGCAGAGCTGGGGAGGCATGGCTCAGTAAACGTGATACACAGAACGTGAACATCAACAACATGGAGACATCGCATACCCAGCCTGTCCTTTATGAGTCCAGTTCTGGTGGGTGGTCTATGCATCTTGCCCCATGAGTATGTGCATGCACACTTCTAAGCACTAGTCAAGCATATCTACCGGGACTGGCTGTGTATCCAGGATGGCTGCTTCAACTTCATAAGAGGCAAACCAGTAGCAGTTCCTGCATGCTCAGAATCATGAAGTGCCACAAGGACCTGACCCAGCACTATGCTTACCTGTCGCATAAGAAGGCAGACCAGGTCCTTGTTTATGATGGGGGTTTGTCCCCTACTGGATACAGTACACAAGATTAACTATGGTAACACCGCAAGGCAGTGAAGGAAGACACTGACTCCATCATCTGGAGAGGAGTGTTACTGTGGTGCTGTGTGCCTATGATGCACACACCTAAAATGAACCAGGGCTTGCACCTCACTGCCTCCAATGCTATGACCAGCTACACCCTCCTGTTTACAATTACTCGGAACATATAAGATTTGCAAAGTCATTCTATTCTATATGAGAGTGTATAATGATGGATAACAGATGTTGCTGTACCCACCAAGGGACTGACCTTTTATGTAGCCTGTATGAATTTGACTCCTAAAATGTTGATTTTCCTGAATCTTAAATATTTGTGTTTTGTAAGCACAAGACACCATTTTTTGCATTGGTCACTTCACTAGGAATGATTGTGAAAAAGAATGGCCATTGTGGTGTAATAGAGGCTATCTAGTGTTTTTGAGTGGATACAGAAAATTATGTCATAAGTGACCGAGACAAATGTTTATTTTTCACTTTTTATAAGAATCTGATCATTCCTATTGATAATTCCACTCGTTTCAACCTTGAATTGATGCATGAAAGTAAACAGCTGATGCGCATTGATATGCGCAAGTGATTTGATCAATACTCAGAACAGTTTGCGTCTTGTGATCTGATTCAGCTGGCAGGTTTCATGCATCATTTCAAGGTGAATATGCGTTGAATTATTGCTGGAAATGATCATTATCCACTCAAAAACACTAGATTTTCTTTTCATTATACATTTTAAGAACAAATTGCTAATTTGACTCATATTCACCTTGAAGTGATTCTTTGAAAGCCGCCGTTTTGATTGATATCGTGAAAGTGAAAATTTCTATACCTTCATAGTGGGGGATACAATTTCTATCTTTCTGCAATTTTTTCGAAATCTATCATTTAGCATATAATAAAAATATTTTTCAATCATTTGAGAAACCACTTTAATTATGCAAAAAAATGTAATTAAATGCACCAATGTATGTCCAACACAGCTAAAAGCTTCAGGGAATAAGATCGTTATCAAAAAGTAATATAACTACAGTTAACTGGTACAGTGCTTGAAGCCCATATTTTGGGCCTTCTGCTGGTGTGAAGGTGCTGCAACCTAAAGGCTTCGTGTTTTGTAAATGTTTAAATGTGTAAATGTTTTGTAAATATACTTCATATTATATCTTTGAAGTGAAATTATATCTCTTATGTGGATGTATATTGTTGCAATTTATGGGAGTGTCTACACTCTCCCATAAATTGTAACAAGGCAAAGCACATGAAGAAATTTTGACAATCAGCAATAATTTAGAACTCTGCCAGATAAGAAGTAAATCTGCCTTCTAGACTTCAAAAATAGACTCCCAGTCTGGCTCTTATTTTTAAATGCTCATGCCGGTCCCTGTTCCCACCTAAAAGGGATTTCCAATTCCCCACGAGACTCTCTGAATGCCCATCATCGCCATGGCGGACCTGTCAGAGGAAGAGCAATCCAAGCCTCAAGCTTTGCGGTTTATGTGACACATCAGAAGAGTGGTGCTAGCACCCCATGCACCACATTTCCACCGTCAAAGAGGATATGGAAAAGCTTGCTGAACACATGCCACAGTGTCAGTTCATAAAATTACCGGACCAAGGGCCATCCCACCATTCCAACCACAGAAGCCTATCAGCAGGCCATCACCACCTGGCACATAGTCACACAGAACAACACGAACATCACTAACATGACCATCTCCACCCTCAGGCCCATAGTCTCATTCACAGGGGAGGGAGGCTTTCTGTTAGTGCCCCTCAGATCTCATATATGTGCGTGCCATGTTTTGTACTTGGGACACCAAGTCAACCTTCCTCACCTGGTGGTATGCCACTGACTGGCACTCAGACTTAGAGGCAGTGTAGCAAATCATTGCCCAGGGTTATCACTGAACTGGTTGTGGAGTAATGAAGTGAGTCTGTGCACACAGTAGCTCTAATTTTGCAATCTCCAATAATCACCTCACCCAAGGGTTCTGAGGTAAATGCACTGAATGGGACATGTGGCCAAGAAAGGAGGAACCAGATCTTGTTCTGCCCTTCACATTTTGCCACTGGAAAGCAATCTCTAGAAATGACCTCAGTATGGATGCTTCAGTGTTTTTGAAGATCACGTCATCATGTTTCAGAGATTGTGTTGACAATTATGTTCCAATTCAAATGACTGCACTAGCCAAACAAAGAAAGATTTGAGATTAATCATTTATACCAAGAAAACTTCTTAAAACATGGAAATGAAAAAAACCTGGTTCAAAAATGTTGTAATCATTGCAGGAGGTCATAAAATTTGCCGCCACCCCACAATAGTTCAGAAAAGTTGTAAATTCATGGAAACCTTATTTTCCCAGAAAATACTGCATGATAATGATCAGTGCTACTGAAGATGAATGTATCAGTCACTTAAACATGCATTTTCGAATGTATAATGTGTATGACATAGGTGATTCCTATATGTTCCCCTTCCTTATGGAAACCCTCGGAAGTAAAGCACTGTTTGTTTACTGTGGTAAACAATTGTGGTGAACAAGCTCTGTTTTACTCGTCAAATTGGACCTGATTACCAGTGCCTGGAGTTGTAGTCCTCTAATATGGCAACATGGATATAAATAATTGACTACACTTGACTTTATCTCCATGCTGCTGTCATGATTAGCCATTATGCAGAAACATGTGAACTTAAACACCAACAGATAAATAAATATATGAATACACCCCTTTTAGATGTTATAATATGTTTGCTTCCAAGAGAATACAAAATACATGCACAGATTACACAGCCAGTTATCTGCGGTAACATCATTTTTGATCGGAGTCCAAATATGGGTTTCCAGCACTGAACCAGTTAACACTTTTCTTTTACACAAATCTTCCTGACATTGATTCAGAAACTCAGGAATAGAATATCAATGGTTAAAAAATATGGTAATCCTCTGCAGCCATCTTTGGCCACTACTATGCACAAAAATTGCATTTTAAGGCAAAATTTAAATCTTTTGGTGACTCAACGAAATTGTTTAGCAACCACCTTATTGTGTAAGATAAAGAGTTGAACCTCTGTTCTTCCACAACTAATTCTAACAATCTAGTTTGTCCTACTTCCACACCAACATAGCAATATTCATTATATGTATCATTAAACAGGTGTGTGTGTGGGGGGGGGGGGCATAAGAATCTTGAGTCTGTAAACGAGAACAAAATTATATAAGTCATGAGTTGTCTTAGAGAAATATTTAAATTTTATAGTGAATTTCCTTTCTTATTATACCTACCACAATTGTTTACAACTGTGTTTCACTACAGTGGAAGTCCCAAACTCGGAAGTACACTCTCTATTTTGTTCTTTCCCAAGTGATTGGGGAAGAAAAAGTGGTGCCAAAGCACCAAGAAAAAATAAGCCAAAACTGGTTCGAGTGCGGCTGGTGCAAACTCAGTAGGGGACTCTCTTCTCTGTACTAATCCACGACTTTCTGGTAGCAGTGCGCAAATGTATAACCAACATGTCATTCTATTTGAATCTGCCAACATATCACACATAAATAAATAATTGTAACAAAATAATTCTATAATAATATTTTTCTTCTGCTGCTGAGCAAACAACAAATTACCACAAAACAGTGTAAAGCCACTATAGTGGCTTTCAGCACTTTTCACTGGAGCCCTGATAGTGGCTTCTAGCACTCAACCAGTTAAGGATGCAGTAAAACAAATGTTCTTGTGCCCCCATATATCATAATCATATGCATCGGGGGATTCCCTGGAAATGTGCACCTATTACAAAAATAAGTGTAAACAAAACTAGTTCTTTTTGACTTCAATTCAATTTACCCCCCAAAAAGGTTGGAGGAATTGTTAATGCTAGCAACACAGATCACTTCACTGTAGCGATGTATGTATATATGTATATATCGGCCAATCATTTGTTTATTGGTGTTTAACATTCTGCACACTGATGTTGAGCTCAGTGAAACAAGAGACTGAATGGGTTAAATTCCTAGTTGCATTACAGAAAAAATTACTGTTAGAAAGTTTATTTTGACATCAGTGCTCAGAGGGTTAAAATCACAGCATCCATGGCTACATCACGCCTGTAACATAGGTATGAATATCTATAGGTGTGAAGTAAAATTTAACCAGTAGTTTATATCAATGTAATCCATTTTAGTGAACTTCCACCACAGGCATCAGTTACGTGCTCCTATTTTACCAGAAAACTAGAACTCACTTACCACAATTAACTCACACCCCTCCACTTCCCAGGGTTCTTACATGGTTATAGGCCATTAGGCCAATCAATTTTCATTTACACATGAATATGAGACTTACGAAAAGAATGCAGACCTGAATAACACTTAACGCTGCTGAAAGCGACTATTGTCACCTATTTTATGATGATTATATATACGTTCTGGTATGTACAGATCAAACGAACCATCTGATTAATAATTGATGGCAATTAATCAGATGATAGAATTTCAAGCACATCATAAATTTAATTAAACTTCCTTGTATACATGCGTACATAAATGTGAACAGACTGACAGACTTCCAGACTTCCGCACTCATGATGGCAATAGCTTATCTTGACTTTGTCAAGTTAAACTAAAAATTGGTGTTAGAAATTTCTACATTTTGACATCAGTGTGCGCAGGGTTAAAATCACAGAATCCATGCCTACATCATGACTGTAACATAGGTATCAATACCTATAGGTATGAAGTCAAGTTTAACCTTTACCCAACGTAGAGAATATCAAAATTTATTATTTTAATTACTATTTTTTTTAATTTTTAAAAAAAATTCAACAAAACCATACCATGTGAGACCTTATTGGAATGTGCGCAATGAGCTCATTCCAATAAGGGTCACATGACATGGTTTGGGTGAAATATTTTGAAAAATTATTTTTTTCAACTGCTCAATTTGCAAATTATGCGGGCAGATTCGGGAGATTTGTTAGGTAAAGTGTTAACCAATAGTTTATACCTATGTTATCCACTTTAGTGGACTTCCACCCCAGGCATTATTAGTTACTTGCTCCTATTTTACCAGAAAAGTAGAACATGTTTACACAATAAATTCACACTGCTCCACTTCCCAGGGTTCTCGCAGGGTTATAGTCCATTAAGCCAATCAATTTTCATTTACACATGAATATGAGACTTATGAAAAGAATGCTGACCTGAATAAAAATATGGCCAATAAAACGTGATGTTGCGATTTGGCCAACAATACAGTTAATAACATTTTTTATTTTACTAGAAGATAAATGAAAGTGTCAATGACACTGTAGCTTAACTTGTGTGTTGTGTTTGATGAAAAGGATAATGTTCAATGTTTATGAAAGGATTATGAAATAAGACAAGAATTGTGATAATTGGGAATATGTTCATTTCTGTTCCCTGTATGCTATGTTTATGATAAAAATAATATGAGGTGTACACTGTACAAAAGAGCTGAGGGGTGGGTTAATATGACCTCACAGTTAATGTATGTGGCCCTCACAGTTAACGTATATCAACAAAAGTTACCAAGTTACAGTGAAATTATTCCAAAACAAGTCATCCTGTCAAGTTACATTAAAATCCTTTCATAAATATGGCCTGTAGACTGTGCTAAAGGATTTTTGGGCTTCGGGCCCCTGCAGCCGTCAGTTTCCCAATTGCATCCAAAGGGGACGTTCTCATCTAGACATTATATGAAGTCAACCTACCAAGTTACAATGAAATCCCTTAATTTATTTATTTATTTATAGATGTTTAAGGTCACATATTTATGCACAATGGCTAATCATGACCGTGACAGTTTTACGGGTGGAGGAAGCCTGAGTACCCGGAGAGAACCACCGAGCAACGACGAGCAGCTGCCAGCTCCCCAAAAATCCATTAATAAATATGACCTGTAGACTGTGCTAAAGGTTTTTGGGCTTTGGGCTCTGGCAGCCATCATGATTGAATGATCGCAACCAAAAGGGGACATTCTCATTTGGGCATCATCTGGAGTGATCCTACAAAGTTACAATGAAATCCCTTCATAAATATGACCTGTAGACTGTGCTCAAAGTTTGAAGCCGTCACAGTTGACCAATCACGACCAAAAGGGGATGTCATCATCTAGGCATTATATGGAGTCAAACTTACGGGTTACAATGAAGTCCTTCCATAAATATGACCAATAGACTATGCTAAAGGTTTTGGGTTCAGGCAGCCATCAAGGGGACGTTCTCATCTAGACATTATTTAGAGTCATCTTACCAAGGTACAATGAAATCCCTTCTTAAATATCACCTGTAGACTGTGCTAAAGATTTTCAGGCTTTGGGCCCCTGTAGCCAACACAGTTGCCTAATGGTGTCCAAAAGGGGCTGTTCTCATCTAGACATTACATGAAGTCAACCTACCAAGTTACAATGAAATCCCTTCATAAATATGATCTGACGACTGTGCTAAAGGTTTTAGGGCTTTAGGCTTGGGCAGCCATCATGGTTGAATGATCGCAACCTAAAGGGGACATTCTCATCTGGACATCATCTGGAGTGATCCTATGAAGTTACAATGAAATCCCTTCATAAATATGACCTGTAGACTGTGCTCAAGATTTTCGGGCTTCAGGCATCTATAGCCATCACAGTTGACCAACCACGACCAAAAGGGGATGTCATCATCTAGGCATCATATGGAGTCAACCTAACAAGTTACAATGAAATCCTTCCATAAATACGACCTACAGACATGCTAAAGGTTTTTGGGCTAGGGCAGCCATCAAGGCTGAATGATCATGACCAAAAGGACACTATTTGGAGTCATCCTACCAAGCTACAATAAAATCCTTTTGTAATTATGACCTGTAGACTGTTCTAAAGGTATTCAGGCAGTGGGCCCCTGAAGCCATCACAGTTGCCCAATGGTGTCCAAAAGGGGACGTTCTCATCTAGACATTATATGAAGTCAACCTGCCAAGTTACAATGAAATCCCTTTATAAATATGACCTGTAGACTGTGCTAAAGGTTTTCGGGCTCGGGCAGCCATCATGGTTGAAGGATCGCAACCAAAGGGGACAATCTCATCTGGGCATCATCTGGAGTGATCCTGCGAAGTTACAATGAAATCCCTTCATAAATATGACCTGTAGACTGTGCTCAAGGTTTTCGGGCTTTGGGCACCTGTAGCCATCACAGTTGTCCAATCACGACCAAAAGGGGATGTTATCATCTAGGTATTATATGGAGTCAACCTAACAGGTTACAATGAAATCCTACTATAAATATAACCTTTTGCCTATGCTAAATATTTTTGGGCCCGGGCACCCATCAAGGCTGAATGATCACGGCCATCTAGACATTATTTGGAGTCATCCTACCAAGGTACAATGAAATCCCTTCATAAATACGACCTGTAGACAGTGCTAAAGGTTTTCGGGCTTTGGGCACCTTTAGCCATCAAAGTTGCCCAATCATGTCCAAAAGGGGACGTTCTCATCTAGACATTATATGAAGTCAACCTACCAAGTTACAATGAAATCCCTTCATAAATATGATCTGTAGACTTTGCTTAAGGTTTTCGAGCTTCGGGCTCGTGCAACCATCATGGTTGAATGATCGCAACCAAAGGGGACAATCTCATCTGGGCATCATCTGGAGTGATCCTACGAGGTTTCAATGAAATCCCTTCATAAATATGACCTGTAGACTGTGCTCAAGGTTTTTGGGCTTCGGGTGCTTGTAGCCATCACAGCTGACCAATCACGACCAAAAGGGGATGTCATCATCTAGGCATTATATGGAGTCAACCTAACAGGTTACAATGAAATCCTTCCATAAATATGACCTTTTACCTATGCTAAAGGTTTTTGGGCTCGGGCACCCATTAAGGCTGAATGATCGCGATCAAAATGGGACGTTCTCATCTAGACATTATTTGGAGTCATCCTACCAAGTTACAATGAAATCCCCTCATAAATATGACCTGTAGACTGTGCTAAAGGTTTTCGGGCTTCGGGCACCTTTAGCCGTCACAGTAGCCCAATCATGTCCAAAAGGGGACGTTCTCATCTAGACAATATATGAAGTTAACCTACCAAGTTACAATGAAATCCCTTCACAAATATGACCTGTAGACTGTGCTAAAGGTTTTTGGGCTTCGGGCTCAGGCAGCCATCATGGCTGAATGTTCGCAACCATAGGGGACAATCTCATTTGGGCATCATCTGGAGTGATCCTAAGAAGTTACAATGAAATCCCTTCATAAATATGACCTGTAGAATGTGCTAAAGGTTTTTGGGCTTTGGGCACTTGTAGCCATCACAACTGACCAATCACGACCAAAAGGGGATGTCATCATCTAGGCATTATATGGAGTCAACCTAACAGGTTACAATGAAATCCTTCCATAAATATGACCTTTTGCCTATGCTAAAGGTTTTTGGGCTCGGGCACCCATCAAGGCTGCATGATCGCGATCAAAATGGGACGTTCTCATCTAGACATTATTTGGAGTCATCCTACCAAGTTACAATGAAATCCCTTCATAAATATGACCTCTAGACTGTGCTAAAGGTTTTCGGGCTTTGGGCCCCTGTAGCCGTCACAGTTGCCCAATCACGTCCAAAAGGGGACTTTCTCATCTAGACACTGTATGCAGTCAACCCACCAAGTTACAATGAAATTTCTCAATAAATATGACCTGTAGACTGTGCTAAAGGTTTTCAGGTTTTGGGCTTGGGCAGTCGTCACGGTTGGCAGATCATGCCCAAATGGGGAAATTCTCATCTAGATATCATAAGGAGTCATCCTACCAAGTTACAATGAAATCCCGCCACATTAAACATGACCTGCAGACTCTGCTAAAAGTTTTTGGGTTTCGGGCTTGGGCAGCCATCACGGTTGATAGATCAGGCCCAAAAGGGGACGTTCTCATCTAGGCATTATACAGAGGCATCCTACCAAGTTACAATGAAATCCCTTCATAAATACGACCTGTAGACTGTGCTAATGGTTTTCGGGTTTTGGGCTCAGGCAGCCATACCGGTTGCCCGATCGCAACCAAAAGGGGACGTTCTCATCTAGACATGACCCCAAACCTGCATATGAAATTTCGTGATGATCAGACAAGAACTGCAGGGTGTAGCCCGTGCTAAAGGAAAATGTGAACAGAAGTCACAGACTCACAGACTAACAGACTCACAGACTAACAGACTCACAGACTAACAGACTTCCGCACGTGTGATGGCAATAGCTTATCTTGACTATGTCAAGTTAAGCTAAAAAGAAACACCTCAGTCAAACAGATAAAAATTTTAATTAATATGAAATAAATTATATTACAGAATGACTGTATAAATATATTCCTGATATACACATAAAGTAACATATCAATATTAATCACTTAACTAATATGGCTTGAAGACGACACTTACTGAAAAAAAATTGAATAACAAAACATTTTCATTTTTTGTTCAGTAAGCATAGTTTATGATCTCTCATTGAAATGACCTCAACAACTTCATTCAAATGAGGGGCCATAAGCTATGTTTCTGAGGCAAAAATTTAAATAAATAAAATTTAAATGGGGAGATTTGCCAATAGTGCTGCTGTATTTGAACATTACCTTGGGTAAAGAGTAAAACCCTACAATTTCATAGTTTGAGATTTCCTAATTGCCAAACAAGCACTTCTGAACAAAGCATGTATATAGGTTTTTGGCTTAAACCAGCTAACTAGTTGATTGCTAAATTTATTTTTATCATCAGAATTTTTTTTACAAGTCTTTATTTTTATTCACTTTTTAGGGACCACACCCCCTCCACCCCAACTTCTTGCAGGTGGAACATCTGTGTGTTATGCTTGAAAATATTTGTGTGGGATGGTTGTTTGGATACCCAGGGTTTGCATTTTCACTCACGCAGACATTTTTGTGTCATTTCAGTGATATATCTGCGGTTTTGTCACTCGTCAACAAAACAAAACCATGATGCCGAGTCTACCTTCACTTGTGGGAAGGGGTTCATTGCGGTATTCATTTCACTAAAAAATCAATATTATTTTGCCCTGTCCATTAAATGAAGTGTTGAAAGTGTGTATTTTTTTCTATCTTTATTAGTATTAAATCGAAAATGCACATTTTCTCGTTTCAAGCGAAACATTTTGGTTGTTTCTATCGCATGTATGACAGTCTTGACAGATAGTCTGATCGAAGTGTTTACCTGAAGCTACCTCTGACCTTGCATATCATTAACGTCAAAGATGGCTAATCGGCAATGGGCTTATTGGAAGTTGTCTTTTTTTAACTCCTACCTTATGAGATACTGGAATATAATTCTAAATTCCATGCATCTGTACATGAATGTTGGTCTGTATAGACATGCAATAGTCCATCCTTTTATGGTCATCTATCAGCTGATAGGTGTCATTTTCCTAATGTTTCTTGCATAATTCTGCCCCACCTGCCAGGCAATTTTACGTACCAGACTTCAAAAATCCCCCAATAAGCTTCTGTCACCAGAATTCATTATTGACTAACAGTCAGAAGTGGTAGAAATACATGAATGGCGGTCTTTTAACCCTTTACCCAAATGTATACGATATCAAAATTTATTATTTAAACTAGAAACTGTTTTAGCACACTAAAACATATGTCTCCCCTTCCTTTCTATTTAATGCACTGCAAATTATATATACATGAATAATATTGACAATCATGCCAAATATCTAAGGTCTAGGTCAAAAGACAAAAAAGCTCTGGTCCGAATGAAATTTCCCTTAAAAAAGCCAAGGTCACAATGGTACGCTACACACTGGCTCATGGTGATACATCCACATGCCAAATATCTAAAGCCTGACTCGAAATACAAAAAAGTTCTGGTCCAGACAGTTTCCCTTAAAAAAGCACATAAATCTGACCTTCAGATTAAAGGTCAAGGTCACATAAAGGTCACTTTGGTACTCCACACACCGGCTCATGGTGATACATCCATATGCCATATATCTATGGTCTAGGTCAAAAGACAAAAAAGTTATGCCCTGGACAAAGTTTGTATGAGAAGAAGGAGGAGGAGAAGAAGAAGAAGAAGAAGGAGAAAAAGAAGAACAAGTTTTTCCCAACTTCCCCTTTGGGGAGCGGGGTTATAAATATTTATGATCTAGCTCAACATCCACAGGTCAAAAAAAACAAATTCTGGTCTGGACAATTACTCCCTATTTAAAGTACATAAATTTGAACTTGAGGTCAAGGTCGCATGAAGGTCATGATGACATGTGGCCTCATTGTGATACATCCACATGTCAATCATCTAAGTCCCAGGTCAAAAAACAAAAAAGTTCTGATCTGGACAATTATTCCCTATTTGAAGTACATAAACTTGACCTTGAGGTCAGAGGTCAAGGTCACATGCAGTTCATCAAGGTAGAGGACATGCGGTTTCATGGTGACACATCCACATGTCAAAAAAAAAAAAAAAATTCTGGTCTGGACAATTACTCCCTCTTTAAAGTACATAAATTTGACCTTGAGGTCAAGGTCACATGAAGGTCATGATGACATGTGGTCTCATTGTGATACATCCACATGTCAATCATCTAAGTCCTAGGTAAAAAAAACCAAAAATGTTCTGATCTGGATAATTATTCCCTATTTGAAGTAGATAAATTTGACCTTGAGATCAGAGGTCAAGGTCCCATGCAGTTCATCCAGGTAGCGGACATGCAGTTTCATGATGACATATCCACATGTCCACAAAAAAAAATCTGGTCTGGACAACTACTCCCTATTTAAAGTACATAAATTTGACCTTGAGGTCAAGGTCACATGGAGGTTATGATTACATGTGACATGCGGTCTAATTGCGATACATCCACATGTCAAATATTTAAGTCCTAGGTCAAAAAACAAAAAAGTTCTGGTCTGGATAATTATTTCCTATTTGAAGTACATAAATTTGACCTTAAGGTCAGAGGTCAAGGTCACATGAAGGTCGTCGAGGTAGACGACATGCTGTCTCATGGTAACACATCCACATGTTAAATAACCAAGTCCTAGGAAAAAAAACAAAAAAATTCTGGTCTGGACAATTACTCCCTATTTGAAGTACATAAATTTGACCTTGAGGTCAAGGTCACATGAAGGTCGCAATGGCATGTGACACACCGGCTCATGGTGATACATCCACGTGCCAAATATCTAATGCCTGGCTCAAAAGACAAACAAGTTTTGGTCCGGACAAAGTTTCCTTGAAAAAAGAACAAATCTGAATTTCAGATCAAAGGTCAAGGTCACATGAAGGTCACAATGGTACACTACACACCAGCTCATGGTGATACGTCCACATGCTAAATATCTAAAGCCTGACTCGAAATACAAAAAAGTTCTGGTCCAGACAGTTTCCCTTAAAAAAGTGCATAAATTTGACCTTCAGGTCAAAGGTCAAGGTCACATGAAGGTCGCTATGGTGCACTGCACACCGGTTCATGGTGATACATCCACATGCCAAGTATCTAAGGTGTAGGTCAAAAGACAAAAAAGTTATGGCCCGGACAAAGTTTGTGTGATGTTTCCCTTAAAAAAACACATAAATCTGACCTTCAGGTCAAAGGTCAAGGTCACATGAAGGTCACTATGGTACACTGCACACCGGTGCATGGTGATACATCCACATGCCAAGTATCTAAGGTGTAGGTTAAAAGACAAAAAAGTTATAGTCCGGACAAAGTTTGTATGAGAAGAAGAAGAAAAAGAAGAAGAAGAAGAATATGCACTAAAACAATATGTCTCCCTTCTGGGAAGGGGAGACATAAATATAATTTTTTTACATTTTTCAAAAAATTTCAACAAAACCATATCATGTGACCCCTCATTGGAACAAGCTCATTCCAAAGAGGGGTCACATGGTATGGTTTTGTTGAAATTTTTTGAAAAATATATTTTTTTTTTAAACTGCTGAATTTGCATATTACGCAGACAGATATGGCCGATTCTTTGGGTAAAGGGTTAAACAGATCTCAATTTTTATAGTTATAAGTGTCAAAATTAATTTGTACAACATCCAAAATGCAATAGAGGTGGGTTGGGGCATACTTTTAATACAACAAATATTAAGACAAGAGCTCCATCGCCGTTGCTCATTCTGTATGAACTTTGATATTTAGTTTTTTATGTGCCCTGCTGGCAGTTAGCAATTATGAATGCTACATGGATGGCTCTTCCATTCAAGTTGCTGATATCTTCCCCATTGTTTAATAATAAGGCTAAGCAGTGGGGGGGGGGGGGGATGTGGGGTGTAACCAATGCCACCATGGCAGCAGTCTGCTGCAGCAGCCAGGAATGGTTTCATTAATGTGCACATTTTCACATGGGATTGACATACCAATATAAGTGTTGATGCCAGGAATTGGACTCCACAGACTTTGACTGGGCCATGGTGTGCATGCTGAGAATGGCCACATGAACATTGTGCACCTCTGTCAGAATTTGGGTGCTACAGATTTTGAGTGAGCCATAGTGAACATCAGCCACGATGAAGACCTGAACATTCTGTATCTGTGCTGGGAGTCCGGTGCCAGGGACTTCAACTAGGTTATTGTGGCTGCTGAGGGCAGCCATGCCACCATTGTACACCTCTACCATAATGGCACCAGAGTCTGTTTGGCCATAATCGATGGCTGCCCCAAACCTTGTTCATGCCAGTGTTTATGCAAGGAGTTGCACTCCAAAGACTTCAACTGGGCCATTGTGTACATTGTGCACCTGTGCCAGAAGTTGGGCACTACAGACTTTAAGTGAGCCATAGTTGTCGACAGCCACGAATATTCTGCGTCTGTGCTGGGATTGGGGTGCTAGGGACTTCAAATGGGCTAGTGACACAACTGTTTAGGGCAGCCACACCACTATCATACACCTGTACCAGATTGGTACCACAGCCTCTTTGGCCATAAGCGATGGCTGCCCCAAACCTTGTTTGTTGACCCTATCACTTGTAACCTAAAGTTCAAAGAACCCTACTTACAGGTAGTGGTGTGCCTTCTGACGATGACCTAGCAAAGCCCACTCCACAGCCCAGGTTAGGGGTAGCATGATATTCTCCTTGATATCTTCCCCAGATGGGGGTGGGGGGGGGGGGGGTGGAGGCATTTCTCCCATCCTGGATCTCTAACCCCACCTGTTTTTTTGTAGTAATGTCATTTATTTTCTTTTGATCAAGTCTAGCCAATTCAAAGGACTCCCACCCCAGGCATTGGTTACCAGGTCCTATTTAACCAGTAAAACAGATCTTGTTTAAAAAAGTAAACAAGCATTCGTTCACTTCCTGGGGTTTCCACAAGGGATTCTGTGTAGATAAAACTTCACATTGAATATGTTAACTTTAAACCAATTCTCTGCTTAATGATAAAATAAACGCTGATATTGATGAAGTGGTTATTGTGAATAATAGTTTGTCTTTCATGTTTTCTATATAATCTGACATGGGTTGAATGGAACTGACTGGTGTTTATTTAATAGTATAGCAGTGAATGAAAAAAGGTGTTCTCAAAAGGGTGGTGGAAGATAACCAGACCTGAATATGCCCTCAACTTTGTCAAACTCCCATAGACTTCCACAGGACCCTTGCAGCCACTGTTTGGACTACTCGCCCTCAATGCCAAGGTGCGCAGAGCTCAGATGGGGAGGCATGGCTCAGTAAACGTGATACACAGAACGTGAACATCAACAACATGGACACATCGCATACCCAGCCTGCCCTTTATGAGTCCAGTTCTGGTGGGTGGTCTATGCATCTTGCCCCATGAGTATGTGCATGCACACTTCTAAGCACTAGTCAAGCATATCTACCAGGACTGGCTGTGTATCCAGGACGGCTGCTTCAACTTCATAAGAGGCAAACCAGTAGCAGTTCCTGCATGCTCAGAATCATGAAGTGCCACAAGGACCTGACCCAGCACTATGCTTACCTGTCGCATAAGAAGGCAGACCAGGTGCTTGTTTATAATGGGGGTTTGTCCCCTACTGGATACAGTACACAAGATTAACTATGGTAACACCGCAAGGCAGTGAAGGAAGACACTGACTCCATCATCTGGAGAGGAGTGTTACTGTGGTAACCTATGATGCACACACCTAAAATTAACCAGGGCTTGCACCTCACTGCCTCCAATGCTATGACCAGGTACACCCTCCTGTTTACAATTACTCGGAACATATAAGATTTGCAGAGTCATTCTATTCTATATGAGAGTGTATAATGATGGATAACAGATGTTGCTGTACCCACCAAGGGACTGACCTTTTATGTAGCCAGTATGAATTTGACTCCTAAAATGTTGATTTTCCTGAATCTTAAATATTTGTGTTTTGTAACCAAAAGACACCATTTTTTGCATTGGTCACTTTACTGATGTGATTGTGAAAAAGAATGGTCATTGTGGTGTAATAGAGGCTATCTAGTGTTTTTGAGTGGATACAGAAAATTATGTCATAAGTGACCGAGACAAATGTTTATTTTTCGCTTTTTATAAGAATCTGATCATTCCTATTGATAATTCCACTCGTTTCAACCTTGAATTGATGCATGAAAGTAAACAGCTGATGCACATTGATATGCGCAAGTGATTTGATCAATACTCAGAACTGTTAGCGTCTTGTGATCTGATTCAGCTGGCAGGTTTCATGCATCATTTCAAGGTGAATATGTGTTGAATTATTGCTGGAAATGATCATTATCCACTCAAAAACACTAGATTTTCTTTTCATTATACATTTTAAGAACAAATTGCTAATTTGACTCATATTCACCTTGAAGTGATTCTTTGAAAGCCGCCATTTTGATTGATATCGTGAAAGTGAAAATTTCTATACCTTCATAGTGGGGGATACAATTTCTATCTTTCTGCAATTTTTTCGAAATCTATCATTTAGCGTATAATAAAAATATTTTTCAATCATTTGAGAAACCACTTTAATTATGCCAAAAAAATGTAATTAAATGCACCAATGTATGTCCAACACAGCTAAAAGCTTCAGAGAATAAGATCGTTATCAAAAAGTAATATAACTACAGTTAACTGGTACAGTGCTTGAAGCCTATTTGGGCCTTCTGCTGGTGTGAAGATGCTGCAACCTAAAGGCTTCGTGTTTTGTAAATGTTTTGTAAATATACTTCATATTATATCTTTGAAGTGAAATTATATCACTTATGTGGATGTATATTGTTGCAATTTATGGGAGAGTGTCTATAGACACTCTCCCATAAATTGTAACAAGGCAAAGCACATGAAGAAATTTTGACAATCAGCAATAATTTAGCACTCTGCCAGATAAGAAGTAAATCTGCCTTCTAGATTTCAAAAATAGACTCCCAGTCTGGCTCTTATTTTTAAATGCTCATGCCAGTCCCTGTTCCTGCTCCCACCTAAAAGGGGTTTCCAATTCCCCACGAGACTCTCTGAATGCCCATCATCACCAAGGCGGACCTGTCGGAGGAAGAGCAGTCCAAGCCTCAAGCTTTGCGGTTTATGTGACACATCAAAAGAGTGGTGCTAGCACCTCATGCACCACATTTCCACCGTCAAAGAGGATAGGGAAAAGCTTGCTGAACACATGCCACAGTGTCAGTTCATAAAATTACCGGACCAAGGGCCATCCCACCCTTCCAACCACAGAAGCCTATCAGCAGGCCATCACCACCACCTGGCACACAGTCACACAGAACATCACTAACATGACCATCTCCACCCTCAGGCCCATACTCTCATTCACAGGGGAGGGAGGCTTTCTGTTAGTGCCCCTCAGATCTCATATATGTGCTTGCCATGTTTTGTACTTGGGACACCAAGTCAACCTTCCTCACCTGGTGGTATGCCACTGACTGGCACTCAGACTTAGAGGCAGTGTAGCAAATCATTGCCCAGGGTTATCACTGAATTGGTTGTGGGGTAATGAAGTGAGTCTGTGCACACAGTAGCTCTAATTTTGCAATCTCCAATAATCACCTCACCCAAGGGTTCTGAGGTAAATGCACTGAATGGGACATGTGGCCAAGAAAGGAGGAACCAGATCTTGTTCTGCTCTTCACACTTTGCCACTGGAAAGCAATCTCTAGAAATGATCTCAATATGATTGCTTCAGTGTTTTTGAAGATCACGTCATCATGTTTCAGAGATTGTGTTGACAATTATGTTCCAATTCAAATGACTGCACTAGCCAAACTAAAATCGATTTGAGATTAATCATTTATACCAAGAAAACTACTTAAAACATGGAAATGAAAAAAACCTGGTTCAAAAATGTTGTAATCATTGCAGGAGGTCATAAAATTTGCCGCCACCCCACAGTAGTTCAGAAAAGTTGTAAATTCATGGAAACCTTATTTTCCCAGAAAATACTGCATGATAATGATCAGTGCTGCTGAAGATGAATGTATCAGTCACTTAAACATGCATTTTTGAATGTACAATGTGCATGACATAGGTGATTCCTATATGTTCCCCTTCCTTATGGAAACCCTCGCAAGTAAAACATTGTTTGTTTACTGTGGTAAACAATTGTGGTGAACAAGCTCTGTTTTACTCGTCAAATTGGACCTGATTACCAGTGCCTGGTGTGGTAGTCCTCTAATATGGCAACATGGATATAAATGATTGACTACACTTGACTTTATCTCCATGCTGCTGTCATGATTGGCCATTACGCAGAAACATGTGAACTTAAACACCAACAGATAAATAAATATATGAATACACCCCTTTTAGACGTTATAATATGTTTGCTTCCAAGAGAATACAAAATACATGCACAGATTACACAGCCAGTTATCTGCGGTAACATCATTTTTGATCGCAGTCCAAATATGGGTTTCCAGCATTGAACCAGTTAACACTTTTCTTTTACACAAATCTTCCTGACATTGATTCAGAAACTCAGGAATAGAATATCAATGGTTAAAAGATATGGTAATCCTCTACAGCCATCTTTGGCCACTACTATGCACAAAAATTGCTTTTTAAGGCAAAATTTAAATCTTTTGGTGACTCAACGAAATTGTTTAGCAACCACCTTATTGTGTTAGATAAAGAGTTGAACCTCTGTTCTTCCACAACTAATTCTAACAATCTAGTTTGTCCTACTTCCACACCAACATAGCAATATTCATTATATGTATCATTAAACAGGTGTGTGTGTGGGGGGGGGGGGGATAAGAATCTTGAGTCTGTAAACGAGAACAAAATTATATAAGTCATGAGTTGTCTTAGAGAAATATTGAATTTCCTTTCTTATCGAGTGTGGCAGGTGCAAACTCAGTAGGGGACTCTCTTCTCTGTACTAATCCATGACTTTCTGGTAGCAGTGCGCAAATGTATAACCAACATGTCATTCTATTTGAATCCGCCAACATTGGACTTATGTGATCAGAGGGAAGGAAGGATTCTTACCCGAATAAGAAGATGGGAGGGCCCCAAGGTAAACAATTGTGGTAGGTATAAGAAAGGAAATTACTATAAAATTTTAATTTCTTATCAACCTACCTCACAATTGTTTACAACAGGTTGAATAGACAATAGGAGGGTGGAATCACATAACCAACTCCCACATAACCCAACTGGAAGTGTGGACAGAAGAAGAGTACCCAAGGCCTATAAAACCATCGCATCACAAACACTGAAATGAGGTTTATGGCCATTCGCGGCACAAATGTAAACTTCATCAGAGGCAAGCAATTGCTCGATAATGGCCGGGGCAAGTTTGAAGGGGCACAGGTTTAGCAGGTGCAGTACTGGTGGGTGCATGGCCATGTGTTGCGTGGAGGGTGCATAACCAATGTGTGAGTGGTGGGTGCATACCTGGCGGGTTTAGAATTTTGTTTTGAAAGTTCATCGCTTAGGTGGGCGGTCCCCTTAAAGGTTGGGGGGGGGGGGGGGGTGTGTGAGCAAGGTGCTTGGTTGCCAGTAATGTTGAAAATCCTCATTGTGTTGTTGTTTATGTTGTAGGTGTATACGTATGTGGGAGGAGATTAAATAGGCAAGAGCAGTTAAAGAATAGGAACTGGATATCCAAAGTGGAAGAAACAAGTTCAAATTGCTGATGAATTTCAAAAACAATGCTTTGTCAGACATGTGTTTTGTACAAGAAATCTATGAATAAACAACAGTGATGTACAATGTTAATGGTTGTGGTTATATTTTGTTATTCATATCTGCTGCGGTCTGTGAGAATGATTTCTTTACAGATCTCACAAGTGAAGGCAATCATATGGGTACAATGATGTCTCACGTAACATGTCTCCTCTCGGATGAGAAGTGCATTATGTCATCTGTATTGTGGCATCAACTTGATTATGATGTGATGGATGCAACCTGAAAAGGGCAGTTGGTGTTAATGAACATGAAGTAGAAATATGAATAAACATAAGGTGTGTTTAAGGATTTCTGATATTTGGATGTTATGGTTTGTAACGATTGGTCAAGAGCAATAACTTGATCAGGGCTGGCCTGTGATAAGAATTCTCTTTTAAGTGCTTCTAATTTGGCAGTGGTACTGTAGCTCTGAATTCTTTTTAAACTTGATCTTGCATGATTTTGGAATATCAGAGTGAGGCTATGGGCCTTTGGTATACTTGTCCATAAACCGATTGGTGCTTGCTTGTGTTCTATACATTTTTGTAGAAATAGGAGCTGAAGTTCCATTTTGTGGAGTTTCAAGCTGAGGTCGTTTTGCCTGTCTACTGTGAGATTCTTTTATGGTGGCTTCACATCCGACCCTCTTAACCAGTGAAGGGTCACAATCCTAAAGAACACCTGACACGGAATGATGGGTGGTCATCTGAATTCAAAGTAAAACCTGCTTGGTCTGACGCCTGGGAGACCAAAGCAGAGGAACCGGCCAGCAACCCTGTCCAACTTTGCCGAGTTGAAGTCAGGGAAGGTTGAGGCCAAGAACCCACATCCATCGAAGCAGAAATCCCTGCAGACCCCTGCCAAGCTCAGCTCCAAAGGAGGAGTCACAACCCTAGTGACAGCCGCAGATGTCGGCTGGAGGGAAACTGCAGTCTCAGAACCAGGCATCTCTTTGCGAGAAAGTCAGCAGCTACTGCAGTATCCACCACCAGAAAGGACTGCAATCCCACCCCACCCACCCCCGAGGAGTAGAACTCTCTCCTGGCAGAGTTGGTTCAGGAGGCCCTGAACGACTGTGTTCCCCTTCACACAGGCACTGGAGGAACAGCCACATAGCCACATGCCTAAACTACATGACAGACAGAAGCCCACAAGGTGGAAGACCAAGAATCACACCACCCACAGGAACACCCACTACAAGTGGAGCATGAATCATGGGAATGTTCAACAAACTAAGGCAACAAACGTCGCCTGCAAGGTATTGTCCAAGGCATATCTGGTGAGAGCAATGGAGATGGGAAGGTGAACCCAAAGAAAAATAAAATTAGGACACCCCCAGCTACCAGGTTAAGGTGTCAGGAATCAAAGGCCCAACGGGAAAAGAAAAGTTACCCAACAGCCAAAAGAGGAAAAACGGGCAGAAATTCGACCCTCAACAGAGGGGAGAAGAGCTGCCACAGCAGCCCTCGCTGACACTTAACTCAGATAAAAGCACAACCCAAAGGGTTAGCATTAATGAACAAGAGACCGTAACAGCATGGTATGTGAGAATCACACGCGAAATCGGTATAGAGATATATCATGAAAAATATGGTGAATAATCAAGAGAATATACAAAACCACAGCCCTGTATGTCTGGATGTGAAGCAACAGCTGGAAGTCCACAATTCAGAACAGGAACATCGTCAACATCGAATCAAAAGGTATCCCTGTTGATGAGCAAAATGAAACGCATTTTCATAAGATGGCGGAAGAAAAAAGAATGACACTTTTGTTCTACGTATGTGCACTGGTACCGGAAAGCCGTTGATTAGTACAGAGAAGAGTGTCCCCAACTGGGTGTGTGCCGGCTAAACTTGACCCAGTTTTGGCTTATTTTTTCTTGGTGCTTTTCCACCACTTTTTCTTCCCCAAATTGGTTGGAAAGAACAAAATAGAGAGTATACTTCCAAGTTAATGACTTCTAGTGTAGTGCAAGCCGGTTGTAAACAATTGTGAGGTAGGTTGAAAAGAAATGTCAATAATTAACCCTTTACCCAACATAATGGTCCAAATCTGGCCTGTACTATTCACAAAAATCACCATTAAAATTTCATTATTTTTTTCATTTTTATGTCCCCCAAAACATAGCCTATGACCCCTCTTTGGAATGAGATTGTTGATCTTGCCCCCAATTAGGGGTCATAAGCAATGTTTTTGACACAAAAAATAAAAAAAAAACAATTAGTTATTCAAGAATTCTGTTTGCAAGTGTTGACTGTTTTTCCTGTTAAGTAAAGGTTTAACAGATTATATCAAGAGTGGGTTATATCTCTCAAGTATTTTCCAGCATCCCCTTTCATCAGATTTGATATAAAATCTCTCATCTGAAGTTCCTGTGCAATCTTCAACTGTGTCCTGATATCTTTGCATAGATGCAGTAGTTTGCTGATATTCTGAATAGCCTGAGGAGATTTTTCTGCAGACTGATGATATCTGAAATGAATAAAATCCAAAAAAAAATAAACTGACCACATATAACTACAAAACATACTGATCTCTATAAAACTGGAGTGCTTGAATGTCAGCAAAAAATATTTCAACTCAGTCTACACCCAAAATGGCATCAGGTTTAAGCAATGTGTTAATTCATACCGTACATGATGTTTGATGACATAAAACAATAGCTAGCGTAACAGCCTTCACTTCATGCAACATCACAGTTTTTACCTGGCATAAAAACTATTTAAATGGCATCAACTTTCCAATTTTGGTACTTGTTTTTTGTCAATAATAACTATTATATGTTGTAAATATTCAATTTGCATTGGGTGAAAAACGATAAATTTATAGTAATTTGTATATTTTTAATACTTACCAATGGCCCAGACTTAGCTTGTGCAACCTTATTATTAAGGGCCAAACACAAATTTTGAACCCCCCCACCCTCCCCCCAATTCCCAAAATTTGAATACAATACCAAAACTTAAAAGTCCTATCTGGTCCTCCATACTTTTAGTACTTGTGCATGTGCAGTACCCAGGAAGAGACCGGAATTTGCGCCAATATCATTCTTCCTAGTTGTACCTACTGAAGTGATAACTCAGCGGGAAGTATGAGTGCCAACTCATGGGAGGGCCATCCCTGTCTGGGCCATTGGTAAGTATGAAAAATATACAAATTACTACAAATTCATCATATTTTTATATTAAAACCCAATGGCCCAAACTTAGCTAAATCATAAAAAAGGCGGAGGGCCTTGGACTTAAAGAAATAGCAGACCAAAATACAGCTCCTTAGCCTGCATTAGAACTCCTAAGGTGAAAAGGAGATTAAAATTTTAAAGAATTACCTACATGTCTCTCTAAACAACAACAGAGAAGACAGAAGACATACCACCGAAATAAGGAGCAATATCCAAGTAATTCCCTATTACTTAGCATAAATGATTACGCTAATTGGGTGTAACGAGCCCCCAATTTTAAGGCTAGTCCAGAATAAGACACTTAAAATTAGGAAAGGCGTGTCCAAGAGTGAGAGACTAACGCCCACAAACACACGCCATATATAATGTAACAATCTGTACATAAGATCAGAATAATCTACAGACGATAACAGCTTCACTCATAGTTACACTCTTATTATAAGGCCAGAAGAGGTAAAGAGAAAATCACCACCTCTCCCCGAGGTAGGGGAGTCAAGGTACAGACCTACCATAGCTTCTTCCAGTGGAGTGGCCAAAAAGAGTGGACACCAGATCGCATGGGCCAAAAGTTCATTCCTCGTGTCATTATCTGAAGTGAGGTCTGCACTGTGTCCTGGCCTATCCTATAAATGTTCTTGGACTGTTTGGACCAGCGTGGGGTCCAGGTTATCTGCTGTGGCGATCAAGGGCAGCCACCACCAATCGCAGGTGAGAAGCGCCATGACTGGTCACGTCAAGCAGTGGATTATTACGAAGAGGTCAAGGCCTGAAAAGGCACATCCACCTCCAGGCTGACAAGGTCCAGTGTCAGGAGATGCGGAAGGCTCTCCCCAGCTGTCTCAGATGGGAGTGCTTCTTGGAGCAATGGAGGCCAGGTGACCTGATCCTCACTAGCTGGCAGAAGGTTCGCGACCGGGCACAAGAGCTGTTGCTCCAAAGACAGAAGGAGTACTTTCCAGCCACCCAGGTTCAGCTGCTATACCACTCCAAGGACAGCTGAAAACAGAACATTATGGTTCCCATCCCGGGCACAGAACGTGAAGAAGAGCTTGTCCTCAATGACATTGTTGAAGTCACCATTGAGGCCATTGAACAGGCTATCAAGACCAATGATTGGCACCTCGGGTATGCCCTCACAGTCCACTCAAGCCACGGTCTCACTATCCACGACCCACAGAAGGTTTGGATCATAGACGACTTCCTACAATGGCCCAAACTCGCCTACCTCAGGGTTTCCAGCGTGGAGTATATGCAGCAGCTCGAACGGGTGACCTGTCCACCAGATGAGGATACTGAGGTCAGGCAGCCAACAGAGCAGCAGCTCCGCAAAAACATCACGAGGAAGCTTGTCACCCACAAGCACCAAGACCAGGTCAAAGGACTCCCGGGGTTCAATCTGAAGGTCGACTACATCCTGCGGCTCAAGGAGGACCAACAGAACCACTGTGCGACATGTAACATCGAGATGCTGTGGGCCTACCAGCCCAACGATACACAGCAGTTCAATGTGGACCGGCTGGACAACAGCAAGGGGCACTGCCGGGGAACGTGTGATTGACCTGTTTAGTCCGAAGGACTACTCCATTGGGAGGCAGCTGGCTGTCGGGAGGCACCACAAGCAGCTCTTCCCGGACGATGCATGCCGATCCATCCAACAAATAGTAGAGGACAGGTTTGCCAGGCTTGGTGACCGAGCGTCCCAAGTCGGTAAACCTGGAGAGACCACAAAGGATTGGTTGCACTATATTCCTGGTAGAGACAGACACCACCCACATTGGCGGGAAGCTTTTTCTCCTTGAGACCCACAGGGCAGCCGGCAACTACATATGAGGGCTTTTGATCCACAACCTTGGCCTTGATGGCGTCAGATGGCCTCTTTTTAATTAAGCAAGTCACCTCACCATTCAGCGCCGCAACAACGGCGGGCAGCTGAGAGACCCATTCACTTGACCTCTCACTGATGGTAACCTCATCTCATGGTCATATTGGTGTCTGAACAGTCGCTCTGCCAGGTTTCGGTTGAATTGTTCCACAATTCCCTGGTCCTGGTGGACGTCCACACGGCCGTGCCTGTGTTCTGTCTCGTGTTTTGCCAGCTGATTCACCACGCCCATGATCGACCTGAAGGAGGTTGGGCCACCGCAGTGGTCCTTGCTTGTATATCTTTTCTAGGGTGGCCGTGACCTCTTTGACCTCTTTTGTGGCCAGGAGCTCTGCCTCTTTATAGCGGGAGGCTACATCAACAACTGTGAGCACATACTTGTAGGTTTTGCGGGCCACCCGGTCGTGTGGCAGAAAGAGCAGGTCGGCCTGGTGGACCTCATTCGGCATCCGCACATCAAACTTTGGTCATTGTATATGTGTGCTTCACACAGCTGGAAGGTATACTGTGAGTGCATACTTGTAGGTTTTGCGGGCCATCTGGTCGTGTGGCAGAAAGAGCAGGTCGGCCTGTTGGACCTCATTCGGCATCCGCACATCAATCTTTGGTCATTGTATGTGTGTGCTTCACACAGCTGGAAAGTATATCTGACAGATGGTCTGCTTCTTAAGCCATGCCCAAGCCAAATCTTCAGAGACCTTGGCTGCGGAAGCAAGGTTTTTGATGGCCGTGAGTCCCTTCCAGTACCCATTGGGGCTGTAGTAGATTGAAGCCAACTTTGTTGAAAGCTTGCTGTCCATTCTTGGGTATTCCACCATCCTTTAGACCTCTACAAAAGCCATATTGGAGGAGTCTTATAATGATAATATACAATTATGTACGTGACACTATCCGATGTTCAATCCGTGGACATACAAAGGGCACTCCCTGCCAGAGAGCAATTTGAGTGTGCCCTTGCTGAAGTAACCTACTACTCTGTTTGGTACGACATTAGCTCGGGGCTAGGCAACAATTATATTTGCGTCATGGATGAGAAAAATGACTTAGTTGAGCAAAAGATAAAGATGCCAGATGGCTATTACAATGTATGCGAGCTAAATGATGAGGTGTTTAGTCAGGTTGGGGCTAATCCGCTATGCTGGATCTTCCCAAACCTTTGGGTCATCTGCGACTGAAATTGGGAAAGTTTGGGGAGTGAGTTATCTGAACTTGCGGCCCACCTTGAGCTCTACATTCATCTGTCAGAAGTAAGCAACATGGACAATGTTTACAATGTGCTAAACCAGCACACCACTCAGAACAGTACCTGCAGCAAATGAAAAATGTGCCAGTGGCAGAACAGTAGCTTTCTCTCATTTGCAATACAAAAGGCCTGTCCCAGGCCCTATAGGCAATGTTACAGTCCATATTGTAGATAGCAGGGGTGGCCCTATTGAATTGCAGCACCTATCCGTAGCATTACATATTCGAAAAATACCTTCAGAACTGCAACAGCTGCAACAAGTGTAAAGATATGGTGAATAGTGGGGGACCAGGAGCACATGATGCATCGCCTTGCACGACCCTTCAGCTGGCTGATCTTGGGGACACGCCGGGCTTAGGAGAAGCAGGAATGACAGACAAATTGTATGTATTTTAGCTCTCTGAGGGGCTTTACAAGAGAAAAGAGCTGCCTGCTCTGAAGGAACAATCGCAACAAGCTACATTTACTGATCTGCATAATCTGTACCTGGAGGAGCTACAAACTTATCCAGAATGACTCCAGTCAGTGATCTCTGTAAAGGCACCCTGTTTGCGGTGGGTGGGAACTCGACTTCAGAGTCATCCAACCTCACATCCAACTGGGCAGCTGCCACAGGCTCTGTAAAGTCCAGAACAGTGGCCGTGTGTTGGCTTCTTATATCCCAAAAGGTTCTATTTATGTTCACGAAAGCAATGCCGGGTATGTGCTGGTTGGGTCAAAAGGTGCGATGATGAAGCTCTTTTGTGAGTTTGATCATCTTACTCCTGGAAAGGGTACTACCACAATTGCATAGATAGTCTTGAGTACACCAGCCAACAACTCTCTCGGCAAGAAATACCAGTGAGGGGTCAATATCTCAGATGGCATTGAAACATTTCTGTCCGTGACCAGTGTAGGGATTGGCATTGGTGGAATTGGGCTGTTGCCAAACGTAGCCTCAATTCCTGTGGTAAAAGCTCTAGAAGCTGCAACGGGGAGCCTGTGGTTTAGCAGGTGTGTTAGGGAAGTTCGTAATCCGAGGCTCACAAAGAAGGCTAAAAAGCAAAAGACCATTGCCACCTTACCGGTGGCCAAGCTTTCGAGCATCGCAGATCTGTACTCGAAAGCTGTTGGCGATAATCAGATATCCGAGGAGGAATTCAGTCGAATGCTCACGGAGGAAGAGAACTTCAACCAACTCCGGCTTGATATCCGCTAGGCATCTCGCCGGGAGAGCCCGCATGGCACAAAAAACAAGGTGTTGCTGCTGATACGCCAAGAACTCGCCCGACAGAGACAGGGGCCCGCTAAACGGCTGAGACCAGAGCCCACCACACCCGCGATCTGTAGTTGCTGTGCAACTCTCATGGGCTTTTAGGATTACTTTACAGCATAGCTAGGCAGCCATGACACCAACTTACGTACCCCCCCCCCCCCCCCCCCCCCCCAAAAAAAAAACTTTTATTGTAAAAACCACACGTGTAGCGAATCACTGGGCAAGTTTGTTGCTAACAAGCCCAACCACATCCAGCCCTAGTATGATGAAGGCGATCACACGGTACTTTTGCTCGGCTGATGGTGTGTAAAAGTCTTCTAGTTGCGGTTCTGGGCCAAGACTGTTTAAACTGACGCAGTTCTTCGTTGATCCAATCGAGGCATTGTGTTTGCTTATGGGACCATGCTGCCTGGGCGGCCTGAAGCTTTTTTATGGCTTTGTCATGTCACACGCGTTCCACACCAGCATCGTTATCCCGAAACTTGGAGAAGAGGTAGTTGCTGCCAGAGAAGGCCACTGCATTAACAAGGGCGCCACCAACTAGCATTGTGATTGAGGCCACCTTGTTACTTCATAATATCTGCTGGAATGATTCCCTGTTTAATCAGCATGTCCTTGGTTGCCGTCGCCAGCCCCATGTCAAGGACTACCATCCCAACGTCATAGCTGGTGAAGTCAAGTTTAGGGTTGGCACCCTTCATTGCCATCTTACCTAAGAGGGCATACCCTATTGCGAGGGCAGAGACCAGCATCTGGCTATTGGCTGAAGACATTGTATATATATATATATATATACTACTCCATATAGAATGGGTTTGAAGATACCTTTAAATGCTTGTTCGGAGGTGCTGCATTTTGGTTGACCGGATCAACAACAGCAGCATTAGGCGGTGTCATTAGATTGGACGCCGACTTATGGTTGTTTGTGTTCCTTTGGAACGACTGCAAAAACCATAATGCCAAGCTAGTCAAACCAACCGCCGTAGCAATCCATGGGGACCATGTCTAATGAATTGCGTTTGTGATGCATTGCATTCGAGACCCCTTGCTGATGTCCATGTTGTTCCCGTTGTTCTTTTGGAACAGGAACATCAGCCGCTTGGGTTGCCACTGCGTTGTTTATGTGGGTCTCCAACCTGATCATTCTCTGGAGATTGGTCTTCTCTTCTTGCAACTGGGCCAAGGCTTTTTGTTGTTTTGCATTCCGGGCAGTAGCTCCTGCCCGTCTGGGGGCCACTTTCTTAGGGTCTTTCTGTTTTTCATTCGGAACAATAGATGACCCAGTGGTTGGAGCAGCTGAAACTCTCTCCCTCTGTTGCGCAGCAACTATCGGCAGATTTGGCTCTGTCATCGATAACATTGTCTTGATTTGTTAAAGGGCAGATGTGTCCAAATTGTTTAGTGATGCTAAGTACATGCTACATGGTACTGCTTAGCGCATGCCCAACAAATAGATCTGCCTCAAGATCAGCAACCAACTTTTGTTGGTTTTCCAGTGGTATGGGAAGAAACATGCTGACCACCCATGCATACAGTTGTAGTGTGGCCGTCCCTAGGGTTTTTGTCACTGCTGCGCCAAGCCGTGCCTCATAGAATGCACAGAGTTTATCGATTTTCTCGTCGTCCATGGCATTGACCTGGTCAGCTGTGAGGTTTTGCCCTATATACTGCTTAGCCTGCCCACCGGAAGCTAATGCAGCTAGCCTTTCACGTTTGGCCCTATCGGTCTGTTCCGACGGAACATCAGGATCAACTGCCGTCTTGCCTTCTGTATTGCCTGCCTGCAGTATGGTACATTGCTCTTCTAGCAGTTGGTCAATGATATCCTCACAATTTGTGATGGTCTGTATATACGTTATCCACAGATATGTTATGGTGATACGCTATCTAAGTCTAATATACAAGTATACCGCCCACCCCAGAATGAATAAATGTCGTGCTTGGGTCACTAGAATGGCTGTTTCCGACATAACAGGCATTATAACAGCACTTTATAAGTGGTTGGTTGGTCTGTTTTAACACTAGCCGGGCATGCTTGCTCTCTGCCAATGCCTGACAAACTGCCACACGTTCCTCATGGCTTCCAATCACATCATTCTCCTGCAGACAGTCCTCAAAGTTGTCTCTGTCCTTACAGTGGAACAGGTAAGCCCAAAGGGTCTGTTCGCGGAAATCCTTTAAGACAGAGTTATACTTCGGAGTCAAAACCCAAACGCTCTGCTGCGCATGACGACCCGAGAAGGCTAATTCAGACAGCATGTCTTTCTTTTGTGTCAAAGCTTTCGTAGCCAAGCAATTGTTGATAATGTACAAGGTTGGCTCCCCCTGGAATATCTGATAGAAGGACCATAGATATGAGTGGAGGTGTTCACCAGGATTTGCTATGTACACATCGGGGTCATCCCAAATCCATGGACAGTCATGGTATGTTTTGTTGTATTTGATTGTGGACAGAGCACCACAATGTGCTGAAACATGCCCCAGTAAGGGCCCTCTAGCAGGTCCAGAGCGAAACCTATCTTGCCACGGCCTGTTTGACTGCAAATAATGGCTGTGTGGGGTTCTGTTAGGAAAAGGTCATTAATAAAGTGTGTTGGTGAACCGGCCATCTTCAATGTTAAGCTGCACATCCATGGGAATGAACAGATATACGTTCAATGCACCACTCGCCTCTGCTGACTTTGTGATCTGGATAGTGATACTTTCACTGGCATTTCACTGGCATTTTCTATATGCTCCTTTGCGACCAGAGCCACCTCAGGATCACTTTTGCTGCTGGGGTAAGCTCAAAAGTGCCGAGTGGCTTCGCTCCATTGCTGGTAGGTACGCAATCCCTGGGAATACAGCTGGTTGGGCACCCCTTCGATGATAACCTCAACTTTGGTGATCTTGGGGTTATAAAAGACCTCAGGCTTCCTACCGAAAGCTGCACCAGCCGTTGCAGGGTCCTCGAACAGCAGCAGGATCCCTTCCATGCTCCATGCGGCAATGTTTAGGTTGATGTTCCACAGAGAGTTGCTCTTGTCTTTGATCATTTAGAGGATGGCAAGATGACCAGCATACTGGTTGCGGACCATGAGAGCAAGTTCAGATTGGGTGACCATTTCATATTCCAGGATGATATTATCAATGGTGTAACTGGCAGTGGCACTGAATGTCAGCTCATACTCAAGCTGATCCCCCAAGCACACTCTGGTAGAAAGGCATATGAGCCTCGAGGAGTTCAAAGTTCAGCGGGATACAGAACCGACTGCCATAGGCATCAGCGATAGCCTTGTCTACAACAACATTGTCAACCTTGTCTTATGCGCTGTCCGCAGCTTAGTAGCATTTCTTTTTGTGGAGATATCAATGCCCTGGCAGTGTGCATTTTTGTGCTGGGAGGCTGCCTTCCAGAGGTCAAGGTAGCAGTTGTACACCTCTGCATCATCGACCGACATCACCTTGTTCCCGCTGATCTTGATAGCCATTTTCTTGACGATGACATGGCCAAGATTCTGAATGACTGACCTGTTATAATCTGTTGAGTTCAGGGTGACTGCAAAGGCTAGGTGCACTGTACCCGGTATGATAAGGTCGTCGGACCCGAGGTTTGGGAACCGGATATTGATCTGTTGATTTTGGGCAAATCGTACTAGGATTGTGCACGATCACAACCGACTGCTGATCTCCCTTTACCCCAAGAGGCTCTAGTAGACTGCGGTATGGGTTAAGCTTGCGTCCATATTGGTTCGAAGACATGGTGAATATACTGAACATGTCTCAGATCAGTCTTCAATATGATGGCAGACTTTGACCTCGACAAGTTCGCAAGACGACAGGACAGAGTTGCAAGATGAAACTAGCTTTACCCGGGCCAATGATAGCGGAGCTGTTGTTCATTCGGAACAAGAGACAGGTGATAAAATACTTTCAGGGCAGCATGAGCTCTTGGAGGAGGCTGTCAATGGCTGCTACCAGAAACTGTCTGAGAAAGGGATGATGCCCCTTCTACGTGACTATTCCAAGTTTGAGCTTGACAAAGGGTGGCTGAGGCTGAAGGCCCATCCAAATGTCGACATCGCCAGTAAATTGGGAACACCCCTTGCTCTCTCAACAACTGCTGGAAAGAGCTCCGTTGACTTGACAGGGCAATGCAGACCATTCGAGGAGAGTTAACGAACAACCTGGCCAGACCGTCTGAGCTGGATGAGCACAATGCTTTGGAAAAAAGAAAGCTCAATGAAGCTCAAGATGATCAGTTTAGTAGGTGCCGGATAGCAGAATGCTTGTGCAATCTGGAAGATGAACGAGCTTCCTGCCTAGAGGCAGATGCAACGAATAGAGAGGCTCTCCAATCTCAAATCAACCAAATCAGAGAGACGATCAATCAGATCCTCAATGAGGACAAAACGCTTGCTGAGCACATTCACACCCTCTTCCTGGAACAAAGGATTGCGATCGCATCTATCCTCACAGCGATTGGGATAGCAACCTAGTACTTGCGCTGACCGGATGGGGTGGAAGTACCCCAGCTCCCCCTCCACCACCATCTGATAAGGGTGGCCTCAAAGAGTAGGTGAAAAAGTACCTACAGGCTCTTGGACACATCTGGCCAAGCTAGCTGGGAAGGTGGCAGCTGTGCTACCTGGAATTATAAGCTCCACTGTTTCATGGCTGCTCAGCCTACTCGCAAAAACTGTAGGCTGGCTGGCGAAAACCTGTGGCCATGGTCCTTGCTGTCGGGGGTCTGTTTCTTGTGACAGCTCGTCATTGGCTATCATCGAAGAAAGCCAACTGTAACCCCACCCACAATAACGGCAGTTTTGTCGTCATCATGCTAGTGTGCTGCAGCAGTTCCTGTCATGCTTCCTGATGCCACCGACTTGGCAACAGAGGCAGCGCCGCTATGGGTTTCCACTTCCACAGTTGGTGCATCAATGTGGCGGCTTGACCAGTCCTGTCTCCCCCATAGACAGGACGGGTGGGGTTGGTGCAGTGTTTATGTTTGTATTTAGTCCCAGGGTCTGGGTGGTTGTGGCAATAACAATCTTGTTGTTATACCCCATGAAGCCGTGTGAAAGGCCACCTAGTTCCATATCAGAAGGCACCATGTAGAGGCCTCGACCGAATACATAATCTGTTTTTGACTTGGCGTGAGACAACATGCCTTGACAGCATTTAATTCCACTCTCCAGGTCCACTGGGCAGGCAATGGCATCTTCCACATTCACCTCAAACTGCTTTTGAATGTCGAACGCTGTACCCATTCCGAGAATCGATGAATGGGCCTGAGACTGGGACCCGATTATTGCCCAGACGTATGTCCTAATGGATTCATTGATTCTTTCGACCCCAGCCCTTGTAAACCTGATTGTCTCGTCAACTATAAACGTAGTAAAATCTGCATGATAAAGTCTGCATGAGTATACCCGTGCCCTGAGCATTTGGTGAATGTGACAGTATGGTCGTATCTTCGACTCGGTGGGTGTAATGTCAGGGGATAGCTGTAGTATGGTACAGTATAAAGTGCCCAACCCATCATTATAATCCCACTTTTCTCTCCAATCTGTATCAGGCGACACACTGAATTCATTTGATAGTCTTTCAAAAGCGCATCTGTCATGTGAGTTATTGTATCTAGACAAAGCATGATACTGGGGTAGGGCAACTTTCATTTCGGCTAAAATCCGCGGTATCTGGTAGTAGAAATGAAATAGTCAGAAACCTCTAGCGAACAAGTCTGTGGTTTGGTTCAGGTGGTCAGTAGCTGAGACCCCAAACCCTGTCATCACACACACCATACAGCAAAGTTCACCTGGTTTTGCCAGAAGGCCATGGGGGTGCTCCGCCATTGCTTGATGACTGCTCCAGAATTTATATCTGGGTGTTTATACTTTGAGAATATTCCAAGTGATTGGTTTCAAAACCCTTGGTCTCTAAGCTATGTGGTGGAGTTAAAGCCACATGAATTTCGTTGATATCAACTTAGTTTTTTGTGATTATAGAACCCTTCAGCCTTGTATCTGGCACCGGCATTGTAATGGAAGGCTTTTGGGTCTTTTGCCATTGTTAACTTTATACACACAGTTTTGTCATGTTCAACTGTTCGAGTCACTTGCACAACATGTGATCTAAAAAAACACTAAAACCTCTCATCTATAGAAATTGTGTTCATGGGTTTGGAAATTAATTAAGTATATCCTCAGTGGAGCTGTGCAATCACCATTCAAAGCAGGTGGTTATCCGTCAGAGTTTCATATCCTTAAAAGTCTTAACCAACATGAAAAATGTAACTAAGGTAACACATGCCCCCCCCCCCCCCCTTGTGACCTTCACCTTGCAGATGCAGCAGAAACTATTATACATGACACACCTTCTGACTGTCCTTAACATTTATAAAAAGTTTAACAATTGTAATATGATTCGTTTCTGAGTTATGACTGAGACACGAATATTGATGATTTTCAGTGTGACCTTGAACTGTGACTTTGACCTTACAGACCTGGCTGTGGTGTGTGACACATCCACCCATTGTCCTTTACAATTGAGCGAAGTTAGATGATTGTAGCCCTTATAGTTTTGGAGTTATGCTTGAGACACGATTTGTGACTCTGAACATATGAAGGTCAATTGTGACCTTCACCTTGCTGATGTGGTGGAAACTATTATACACAACACACCTTCTGACTGTCCTTAACATTTGTAAAAAGTTTAACAATTGTACCATGATTCATTTCTGAGTTATGGCTGAGACACGAATATTGACCGATTTTTAGTGTGATCTTCAAATGTGACCTTGACCTTGAAGGTACGAACCCGGCTACAGTGTGCGACACATCCTCCCATGGTCCTTTATAATTGTGTGAAATTTGATGACTGTGTCCCTAACCGTTTTCGAGTTATTGGCGCGGGCACACACACACGGACACACGCACACTTCAATCACTATATGCCACCCGACTTAAGTCGGGGAGCATAAAAATATATCAGGCTGTCGGATTGGTCTATTAAAGGATAGTTAAAACACACTCCAACACTCAGTTTAACCTGGTAAGTCAGTATTATCTTGTTAAAATTTTGAGGTGTAAACAGGAAGTCACCGTGATATTGCACAACCCCATGTAGTAAACATGTAAGGCACTTATTTTCAAGACAGTTTATTGAGTGGTTGAAGTGGTTATGGATCGGGTGGAGAGTTTGGCCGACTCTACCTCTGGACGTGACCCCAACTGCAAGGATTATCGATATCATGTACCTCAAAAAGCCTGCATTAAGGCACTGCCTCTGAGGCTTCTCGGTAAGTGGAGATGTCCTCGTATAGGGGTAATTAGATCCTCTGGAGCTGAGGTACCCTGTGGGAACACTATGAAGAGAGATGAATTGGCCGTGAAGAGTTAAATAGGCCCTATGGCTCTCCTGCTGCTGTTTGGGGTGGATTTACTTTTGCCCATTCTTTATCTATGCTGGGGGCCATTTGGTATTGGGGTAGAAAGTGAATCTATGCTGGTGCCCCCCAAAGTGGTATGATGGCTTCCTGGGCTAGCGAGGGTGGTGGGCCATTCCCCCAGGGTCCCTCCAAGTGGTGCATTTGCCCTCCCTGCTGCTTACCAAGTTACAATGAAATTCCTTCATAAATATGACCTTTCGACTGTGCTAAAAGTTCGGGCCCCTGTAGCCATCACAGTTGACCAATCGTGCCAAAAGGGGACGTTCTCATCTAGACATTATATGGAGTCAACCTACCAAGTTACAATGAAATCCCTCTGTAAATACGACATGTAGACTGTGATAAAGTTTTTCGGGTTTTGGGCATAGGCAGTCGTCACGGTTGACAGATCGCTACCAAATGGGGAAGTTCACATCTAGACATCATACGGAGTCATCCTACCAAGTCACAATGAAATCCCTCCATATTAAATATGACCTGTAGACTATGCTAAAAGTTTTTGGGTTTCAGGCTTGGGCAGCCATCACAGTTGACAGATCATGACCAAAAGGGGACGTTCTCATCTAGATATTATACAAAGGTATCCTACCAAGTTACAATGAAATCCCTTCATAAATACGACCTGTAGACTGTGCTAATGGTTTTTGGGTTTTGGGCTCGGGCAGCCATCATGGTTGACCGATTGTGACCAAAAGGGGACATTCTCATCTACACATGACCTCAAACCAGCATGTGAAATTTCATGATGATCAGACAAAAACTATGGGGTGTAGCCTGTGCTAAAGGAAAATGTGAACAGACTCACAGACTAACAGACTAATAGACTTACAGACTAACAGACTTCCGCATGCATGATGACAATAGCTTATCTTAACTTTGGCAAGTTAAGCTAAAAATGAGGATCCCAGAGCAAAAGCCAAAGTTTTCCTTGCTCAGGTGTAGTATTCAGTCAAACCCAAATAATATTTTATTATATAAATATGCCTGTAGGCACTTTCCAATAATTTGTAAAAGGACAAATTTGGAACAACAAATTCAGACCACCAAAAATAATCTAGCTCTCAACCAGTTAAACTGAGTAACACAGGTGCTATGATATGAAAAATATGTACACCTAAAATTGTTGGTCTATGCCATGTTTATTACAATATGGGACAACAGCAATTTAAGCCATATCTTCAAAATGGCTCACAAGACTGAAGCTTCTTGATCTAACAGGGTTTATATAACTTGCATGCAATTTAATGGTCAAATTTGTATTGAAGGTATGAAAAACTGTTTTATGTTTGGAAATCATATTCAACTGACAGAGTTATTCACTTAAAAAATATTCATTTAAGTGGGTTCCACTGTACTAACAGCATCTATATATATCACTGATGTTGGCTGACGCCATCTGGAAATTTTTCCATATGTCATGCTTCATTAAATGTTCCTTATAACCTGTTTTGTCAGTGATCTAGCAATGTCTATTGGATTTTCCCTTCCTTCAATTATCTGCATTGCTCTAGTCTATTATCAGGTAGGGGGGAGTTCAAAAGTTATTTGTAAGGCTGCCACAGATTAATACTTTAGCAGGATTTTGTTCATAGACAATTATTTGGTTACAATTGAATGTAGAGTTTCTCTTGACACTCTCCAATCTACTGCATTGAAACAATTTATATACATAGAAATGTTTCTACTGCTGAGCAAACAACAAGCTCATGCAACATGTAAGGCAACTAAAGTGACTTTCAGACTTTTCAATACAGCCATTATAGTGGCTTCTAGCATTCAACCAAGTTATTACAAATAGTCATCAGAATAACTAAATAGAGGATATCTAGTGTTTTTGAGTGGATACCGAAAATTATCTCATGAGTGACTGAGATAAATGTTTATTTTTCGAGAGTGCTTGCACAAGCAATGAAAGTGTCAATGACACTGTAGCTTAACTTGTATGTGTGTTTGATGAAAAGGATTATTATTTCTGTTCCCTGTATGCTGTTTTCAATAAAAATAATATGAGGTGTAGACTGTACAAAAGAATTGAGGGGTGGGTTAATGTGTCCCTCACAGTTAATGTACGTTGCCCTCACAGTTAATATATATCAACGAAAGTTACCAATTTACGGTGAAATTATTCCAAAACGAGTCATCCTATCAAGTTACAATGAAATCCCTTCATAAATATGGCTTGCAGACTGTGCTAAAGGTTTTTGGACATCGGGTCTGTGTAGCCACCACGGTTGACTGATTGCAACCAAAAGAGGATGGCCTCATCTAGACATTATACTGAGTCATCCTACAAAGTTACAATGAAATCCCTTCATAAATATGACCTGTAGTCTGTGCTAAAGCTTTTCGGGTTTTGGGCTCGGGCTGCCATCATGGTTGAATGATTGTGACCAAAAGGGGATGTTCTCATCTAGGCATTGTCTGGAGTCTCCTACCAAGTTACAATGAAATCCCTTCATAAATATGACCTGTCGACTGTGCTAAAGGTTCTCAGGCTTCAGGCCCCTGTGGCCGTCACAGTTGACCAATTGTGACCAAAAGGGGACATTCTCATCTAGACATTATATGGAGTCAACCTACCAAGTTACAATGAAATCCCTCTATAAATATGACCTGTAGACTGTGCTAAAGGTTTTGGGGTTTTGGTAGTCATCACGGTTGACAGATCGCAACCAAATGGGGAAGTTCTCATCCAGACATCATACATAGTTATCCTACCAAGTTACAATGGAATCCCTCCATATTAAATATGAACTGCAGACCGTGCTAAAAGTTTTTGGTTTTCGGGCTTGGACAGCTGTCACGGTTGACAGATCATGAAAAAAGGGGATGTTCTCATCTAGATATTATACAGAGGCATCCTACCAAGTTACAATGAAATCCCTTCATAAATACGACCTGTAGACTGTGCTAATGGTCTTCGGGTTTTGGGCTCGGGCAGCCATCACGGTTGACCGATCGCAACCAAAAGGGGACGTCCTCATCTAGACATGACCCCAAACCTGCATATGAAATTTCATGACAATCGGATAAGAACTGCGGGGTGTAGTCTGTGCTAAAGGAAAATGTGAACCGACTTACAGACTCACAGACTAACAGACTTCTGCACACATGATGGCAATAGCTTATCTTGACTTTGTCAAGTTAAGCTAAAAATAACTATTTGTCTGGGTGAGGAGAGAGATAATTTTCGGTATCCACTCACAAATACAAGATTTTCTTTTTATTATATGCTTTTTATAAGAATATGATCATTGCTATCGATAATTCCACTCGTTTCAACCTTGAATTGATGCATGAAAGTAAACAGCACATTGATATGCGGAAGTGATTTGATCTATACTCGTAATAGGTAGCATCTTGCAATCTGATTCAGAAGGCAGGTTTCATGCATCAATTCAAGGTGAATAAGTGTTAAATTATTGCTGGAAATGATCGGCATCCACTCAAAAACACTAGATTTTCTTTTCATTATACATTTTCAGAACAAATTGATCATTTTCAGTGATAATTTGGCTCGTATTCACATTGAAGAGATGCTTTGAAAGCCGCCATTTTGATTTAGTGAAAGTTAAAATGTCTATATCTTTACAGTGGGGGATACGATTTCTATCTTTCCCCACGTTTTTGGTAATCTATTGTTTAGCATATAATAAATGCAGTTACTTACTTATCAATGGTGTCTGCAATAAGCACAGGTGTTATCTTTATGTACGTTCGAAAATCTTGCAAATATTTCATATCTCCATTATTGATAATATTATTAGCAAGAGCTGCTGGCCAACAATCTCTCTGTCCATATGCTTCACTTATAATAAATGCCTGGAAAATGAAATTCATCTCAACTCTTACCCAACAAGACTGGTAGACGTCACTTGCCAAAAACATTATTAAACAACTCCGAAATTTCATTTTTACCTCAAAAACTTGTTTTACAATTCCTAATTATTCATGATACAGAGGATCATGTTACACATGCAAACATTGAAAACAAGTATTATTATTTGAATGGAGATTTTTGTGAACAGTGACCTACCTCAGCATGGGTGGGGGTATGGAAAGTGAAAGAGAAGCACTTCTACAGATTTTCATTTGCATATAAATAAATCACTGAAGATGCGGTGGCTCATTAGTTAGAATATTGGACTTAAAACTGAAAGAAAGATAGTTTGATCATGCCTCACTCATCTGCATTGTTCCGTAGGCAAAAGAGGCATACTGCATGTGGATGGTGCACTTGCCTTCAACTGCAGCTTACTCTGCTTGTGCCAAAACACTCACCTGTCAAAACACCATTGATTCTTCAGAGACAGGACTTGGAATCATTGTAACTCCCCACCCCCTCATAAATATAAACTCAGGAATTCAAATTTACCCAAACCTGTGTATCATTATTTTTCTAAGATTTCAATGTTATCATACATGGTGAAATAATGCCTGGATATGCAGTATTTCCATTAATGGCAAAACAAGGACTTTCTTAAGAAGATTTGTAAAGAAAATTCCTCATACTGGACTAAAATAAAATTTGGGCTACAGTAGGGACCCCATTTGAACAAATTTAAATCTTATCCCCCAAGGATATTGTATCCCAAATATCAAACAATTTTGGTTGGTGGATATGAAGAAGATTTTTAAAGATTATTCCTCATTTTGCACTGAGTTAAAATTGGGGCTCCCATAGCGATGGGGCTTGGTTTGAACAAAATTAAATTTAACCCCCCTCCCCACCCCATAGGTAGGGCTGCACAGTATTACGGTATACTGGTTGGTACCAGTATTGAAATCGTCACTAGTTAAAAACCGTCCATCAAAAATGAATACAGGTATACCGTGAGTAACAGTATACAATTTTTGGGTCCGGTATTATGATTTGAAATTCGCGTTTTCTTGAAATAAAAATATATATAATGCGCGAAAATGATAAATTTAAAGTAATTTGTACATATTTTATACTTACCAATGGCCCAGGCTTAGCTGGTGCAAAATCTTTAATTTCCAGATCCAAACACAAATTTTGAACCCCCCAACATCTGCATACAAAACCGAAAAAAGTCCTAACTGGTCCTCCATACTTTAACTTACTGCACATGCGCAGTAACCAGGAAGTGACCGAAACTGGTGCCAACATCATTTTTCCTAGTTATGCCTGCTAAATGTTATACATATCTATCAGCGGGGAGGTATGAGTGCCCACTCATGGGAGGGCCATCCCCGACTGGGCTATTGGTAAGCATAAAAAATATACAAATTACTTTAAAATTAACATATTTTTATACTACTAACCAATGGCCCAGACTTAGCTGAATCATGAAAAGGCTGGAGGGCCTAGGACTTTTAGAAGACTGTAGTATCTCAATAACTCCATAACAAAGAATATCTCCTACAGGAGAATATGAGAAGACATAGGAATTACTCAAGTCTATCTCTTTCTTCCAATAAAAAAAGAGAATGTCACAACACCCAATATATACTGGAGTAAAACATAACAATTTCTCCATTTAATGCCAGCATAATCTTTATTGTAATTTGGTGAAGGAAATCAATTATGAGGAAGTCCAGAGAATGAGACGCCTTATACTCATTAAAAATGTCCAAGAATTGTATATTAGCACTCGTATGACACGTAACATATACAAATGCTTCACACTGAGCTACACTTTAAAAGCAATACATGAATAAGACATAATTGTTGCTTCACACTGAGCTACACATTAAAATCACCCAGCACTGATGCTGGACTACTGACACTGGAGGAGGTATTTATGTTTTTCACTATAAAGCCAGATGATATAAAGGGAAAAAACTGCCCTTCCTCCCTTCCCCTTGCTCTGAAGGAGATTCCTCAGAATGAAGAGGACAGCGGAACGGCATCAGTGTTCAAGCAGACTGACTAAAACATCACTGAGATGTATTATTAATGGACAACATTCTGTGTGACAGAAAGAGAACCCAAGGACCTCAGGTCACCAGAGACTCTAAATTTCTAAAGATAGAACTTTGTAAATGAAGACGGTTGCGTCCAGTAGGCTGCCTTCATTAAATCAGTAATAGCAATACTATTTGAATAAGCCCAAGAAGAAGACAGTGCCCTAACCTCATGCGCTGAAATCTTATTGACAGAACGCTGATCCACCGATTGGTTCTCATAAGCGATTCTAACTGCCAATTGAATCCATCTAGTGACTGAATGAACAGAAATATCTTTTCTGTTAGGTATAAGTGAAAGGAAAAACCTCTTTCTTCCTTTTTGAATGAAGCTAGATCGATGTTTATATATGTGCATCGCTCTCACTGGACACAACAGTGGTCTACAGTTGTCCGAGGACGGTAAGGCCTTAATGACAATAGGGTCCAGCCACTTAACCAGAATCTGATTCTTAGCCAACAAACCCACTTCCGTAGTAAGAGTAATAGTCTTACCCACACTACGATAATGGGAATCTTCGACAGATAATGCATTGAGTTCACTAACTCGTCTGGCAGAAGTGAAGGCTAAGAGAAAAGCCATTTTATAAGTGAGGAATTTAAATTCTACTACATCATCTAACAGCTCAAAAGGAGCTTTTTGAAGCTTCAAAAGAACGCAAACCAAATTCCACTAAGGAATTAATCTGAGGGTTCTAGGTCTATTGATAGAGAAATTTCTAACTAGCTTAGATAAGGAAGGATCTAATCCAATACTCAAGTTATCATGATGAGAATATGTGTCTGATAACATAGACCTATAGCCCTTAATGGTAACGGGCTGCAGTTTGAGCACGTCAAACAAGTAGACCAGAAAATTGGCAATCTGAGGAATAGATGGATTATAGATATCCACCGACTGGTCTGTACACCAACGAAAGAAAGCCCTCCATTTCTCTGCATAATTCAGCGAAGAGGAGGCCCTCCTGCAGTAAGAAATAGCGTTCACTTCTTGTCCTGTAAATTGCTTCCCATGCAAGAAGGGCCGCACAATGGAAATACGTGAAAGTTGAGACCTTCCGGGTTATGATGCAGTGTGTGGAACTTCCCTGGATACAGAAGGTCCTTGAGAGGAGGAAGCTTCTGGGGAATGTCCATAAGACACCTAATCAGGTTGATCCACGGTTTCTGAGATGACAGAGGTGCTACCAGCAAGATTTTACAGTGTGACTGTTTGATTTTTAACGGGAATCTGCTGAATCAGAGGAGTTGGAGGATAGGCATATCCTATTATTCCATTCCATGAGATTGATAGAGCAACTACTGCGTACGTTTGCTTATCCGGACAAGGTGACACGAAAGTTGGTAGCTGACTGTTTAGGTTCGTGGCAAAGAGATCTATCATGGGACGATCCCACTGGTAGCAAATCTGCCGGAATATTCATTTGTTGAGAGTCCACTCCGATGGCAACAGGCAACCCTCCCTTGAGAGCAAGTCTGCTATTACGTTCAGACGACCGGAATACGATGTACTGAGAGATGAACGGACAACCCGGAATATGACAGACTGAGAGATGAACATGATGAGTCAAAGCAAATTGGAGAATTTTCACCATCAATTCGCATAGAGGAATTGAATGAGTGCTGAAATACTACTGTCAAATTGTCTGACAGAATCTGCACATGGACGTTGGCTACGCGAGTGCTCCAGTGCATCAGTGCAAGCCAAATAGACATCATCTCTTTGATGTTTTTGTGCTTTTGCAGGAATGAAGAGTCCCAAAGACCCTGGCACTTCAGATCTATAGGAATCAGGGACGCGTCCCAACCTGTCAGACTCGCATCTGTCATAATAGTAAAGACCGTCTCCGGTACTTGAAGCGGAACTCCCTGAGTTAACCACTCGAGATCCGCCCAAATCTGAACGTTTTGTTTTATCAGATCTGTTACAACAATCTTGTGTTCTGACGAATGCATCTTGACACTCCAGTTCTGAGTAAAGAATATCTGGAGAGGAGCGCCCCAGTGGAATCAAGTCCGACGCTGCTCCGAACAGACCCATTAGTCGCATGAACTCTCTCGCCGATACTGTTAGAGTGTTTTGACAGACCAATCTCGCTTGGGTTATTGGAAGGCGAACCAGATTGCAATGAGTCTCGAAGCTCATTCCCAAGTGAATGAATGACTTGGACAGAGCTAAATTCGACTTCTTTTCATTTACTATGAAACCAAGATGTCGGAATAAGTGAAGCAGACTCTGCACATCGTTCTAAAGTGCATCTTTGTCACCATATCTCTGAAGAATGATGTCCAGATAAGTCGACGTAACCATGACTGAAGAGCTTGGAAGTATGACATTACCGAGTTCATTTTCCGAGTGAATGCCCAAGGTGCCAGGTTCAAACAGAAACACATCGCTCTGAACTGGTAAACTTTCCCTTGGACGGCAAAGTGCATGTACTTTCTGAAAGCCGGATGAACCATGACATGAAAGTAAGTGTATTTTAGATCTATGCTTGCCACAAAGTCATTCACTCGAATGCTTGCTCTTACTGACCGAATGGTTTCCATATAGAACTTTGGAGCGATAATCAGATTGTTTATCCAGCTCAAGTCCATGACTGGTCGAAACAAGCCATCTGGTTTCGGCACAAGGAACAGGTGACTGTAAAAATCCAGGTGAGTTGGGATTTTCTACAACCTCCATTGCGTCTTTTAGCAGGAGAAACTGAACTTCTGCAAGAAGAGACTCCTTTTTTGAAGGATTTGCAAAGAAGAACTGTCCAACGTGGACTTCTTGTAAGTTGGAGCTTTGATCTGAAAGATAATTGGAGTCCTGATCTGACTACATTTCTGACCCACTGATCTGCCGTTATATCTGTCCAGTTTTTTGGGAAGTTTGATAATCTTCCGCCAACTCGAGAGCAATAGAGGTTTTGATCATCACATGTAAGACCTGCGATGCCTTTAGAAGGAAAAACCACGTCTTCTCCGAAAACCACCTTGTGCCGTCAGCCTAGGAGCATCTGATTTATAGTCTCTGTAAGACATACGCCCCTTTCCAGAGTAGCTACTGCCGGTTTCCAGAATAATTGTACGAGGGTTTACTAGAACACTGTGAGGAGCTTTTCTTCGCTGTCTGCAAACTGGAGCCCCCATGCCTATCACGTCCAGCATATGGATGATGCTGGGAAACTGACCTCAGCAAAAGAGTGCTGGTAGCCTTCTTGGTAGCTTCATCATACGCCAAGGACAACTTGTCATCAAACAACATATGTCCTGAAACTGGAACGACTCTAAGAGAGCTCTTCACCCGATCGTCAATCAAAGATGATGCCAAGGCTCCATCATGTCTTAATAATTCCATATTAGCTAATGTAAGGGCGGAATGATGTGTGGTATATGTGTGGCATACATAACTGCCCTAGAAAGAACTCAGAGCAACATGCATTAATATCATCAATTCTTTCCCCACAAGACGATGGTCCAAACCCTCAGCGTAAGACATAGGGTCCAAAACAGTCAGACTAGAATCAATTGTAGATTCGATCACATCTGAGCGGACATTGAATGATGTGGGTAATGACATGTCCATATCCATAGCGCAATCATCTAAACGCAGAGGAGCTCTCTGTACATCTTCTCTAACCGTTTTTGCTAGGTCCAGGAAACGGTATATGAATAGAAGATGCTGTTAAGAAAGGATATTTCTTTCTTGAACTTGCTAGGTTAAATAATGCATCGTCAACATGGTTGAAGACACATGGACCGACTGACCTGGGAAGGAAAGAATGTCCTCTTTCCTCTGTAGGGTATCCCTATCTAGGGATGAAAGCGATCTCTGTCCAGCAGACGCAGCTTGCTGACCAGAGGGAACTAATTCAGGAAAAAACTTATGAATAAAATTCATTGTTTCCATATGTTGTTCTGTATAGGTTGAAGAATCTTCCTCCACCTCTCTATCATCATCCGCTTGGTCAGGCTGTGAAATTTGGTCGGCTCCCTCTGAGTGAACGGATCACTGTACCGACCCAGCACCATCCAACAGCTCACTCCCGGAGTCTGTTGACGGTCACACTTGCGTTGGCTGGGAAGCTGCATTAAGCTATGCTATCTACGACATCAAGTTCATAATTGAGGCTTGCGGAGCAGCGGTCTTATGTTTCTTTGCCACATGATGTTCTCCGGATAGCGATCTGTTCCCCGATCTTTTCGCCAGACGTCCCGAATGTTCCGCATACTCATGCCTCGAAGTACTAGCTACCAGATGACCCGACTTTGGAGGGGAAGACTTGAACAGCTTGAATTTCTGAAGTTGGACAGCTAGTGAGTGGTCTAATGTGCATGGTACTCGATGAGGAAGAAGCCGTAACTGTGACTGACACCGGCTGCAGTGTGGACGGAGTGCCTCGATTGGCCACCGAGGACGTTAGCTCTGACAATCGGCCCCGACTGCTGACGGGATGGAGAAGGCTCTCCTGCTCGTGATCTGACTCCAGATCTTGCTGAGCGTCCCATTAAGAAACTTGCTGGCTTCTTCCCGTTTGCCAGCATTGCTGGGTGAGCTTTTGATTTTAAGATGCTCGCTCTACCCAATTCTACACCCTGCTCAACTGCTACAGACTTAACCAGTGATACAGCTCCCGCTGGCAGGGTTACCACTTCACCAGTTGAGCTAGCTGCTTTTAATAGAATAAGAGGCCTTATTCCTTGTTTTATATTCATCAGCACCTTTGCAGCTAGCTCTGTTTGCTCATCTGATGGTGCCACTGAACCATCACCATTTTCTTGTTCCTCTAAAAAAGAGATTGAAAAATTAGAATTAGTGTGCGGTGGCAGCTCCGGCATCGGAACTTTGCCATGTACATAACGCGATACCCTCCTCCAATGTTTGGCATCCAAAAGCGGCTAGAAGCAAGCCAGCAAGCGTGTAAATCCGAGGCATATTTTCTCGAATTACACTTAGTGCAAAAAGATTTCATAATAATATTAGCCAAAGACTAAGTCCACTGCACTCCTAAACAATCAATAAATTATACACGTTAAGGATACTGAAAATATATGGCAATCAAAATCATTTCTAAAAAAAAATAAAAATTGAAAAAAAAATTTAGAAAAACTTTTATTAATAGAGCCTAAATGTGGACAAACACCCAAAAAATTAAGCTACACTACCGGCATAACAAATACATGTATCCTACGGCAAATATGACAACTGTGCTACAATATAAAATGAAAGTGTCAATGAAAATGTAGCTCAACTTGTTAAAGATATGTACATGTATAGTATGTGACACAGCAATGACAAACATCTAGGTAATGACCTGATAACAAAGGTACATATAAAGTATTGTAATGGTCTGTACATAAATACTGACCGTAGTCTGTAACAAATATATAGGTAAAGTACTGTAAAGGTGGGGTGACAGTTAGATGCTAAACTAGAAAAGAAATCTTTGAGTCCCAGAGTGGGTCTGATTGAACCCAAAAATATTTGTTTTCATAGCACAGTGATAACAAAGGCACTCAAAAACACACGTTCCTGTCACAAGGTGATAACAAAGGTACCCCAAGAAGTTTCGTGAAGATCGGTTCATAAATACACACTCTAGCGTGAGCCGTATTGACATGTGCACTTACTGAGTATAAGTAACACTGAACAAATCAAAGTTCATCGAATTTGCATAATTTTTGCACAAGAAAAAAACCTGTATTATATGTGATGTATTCCATGTTACTAAACATTCATACAAAAATTTATTCAAATCAGAACTTTCATACAGAAGTTCTGTACAAAAAATTGATTGCACTAATTTGGGTACAAAATGGCTGCTGGTGGCCAACTTGAATTTCGGACTGCACCCCAAAACACTCGTTCTCGTCCCACGGTGATAACAAAGGTACCCAAGAAGTTTTGTAAAGATCAGTTCATAAATACAGCCTCTAGTCTGAGCCGTACAGAAGTTATGTACAAAAAACTGATCGAACCTAATTTCAGTAAAAACAATGGTCACTGGCAGCCATCTCAAATTTTGGACCGCACCCAGAAGCACTCGTTCTCGTCCCAAGTTGATAACAAAGGTACCCAAGAAGTTTCATGAAGATCGGTTCATAAATACAGACTCTAGCCCGAGCCGTATTGACATGTGCACTTACTGTGTATAAGTAGCATTGATTAAATCAAAGTTCATCTAATTTGCATAATTTCTGCATGAGAAAAAAACCTGTATTATATGTGATGTACTCCACGTTACTAAACATTCATACAAAAATTTATTCAAATCAGAATTTTCATACAGAGGTTCTGTACAAAAAACTGATTGCACTAAAAAAGTACAAAATGGCTGCTGGTGGCCATCTTGAATTTTGGACCGCACCCAAAACCATTCGTTCTCGTCCCACGGTGATAACAAAGGTACTCAAGAAGTTTCGTAAAGATCGGTTCATAAATACGGCCTCTAGCCCGAGCTGTATTGGCATTTGCACTTACAGTGCTGAAAGTAACACTAAATAGATCAAAGTTAGTCTAATTGGCATAATTTATGCACGAGAAAAAAACCCATATGTGATGTATCCCATGGTACTAAACATTCACACAAAAAATTATTCAAATCAACGCTTTCATATGGAAGTTCTGCACAAAAATCTGATTGCACCTAATTTTGTACAAAATGGCTGCCAGTGGCCGTCTTGAATTTCAGACCGGACCCAAAAACACTCGTTCTCGTCCCACGGTGATAACAAAGATACCTAAGAAGTTTTGTAAAGATCGGTTCATAAATACACCCTCTAGCCCGAGCCGTGTTGACGGCATGATGGACAGACCGATGGACAGACAGACAGACAACGGGCTATGGCAATACCTCAAATTTGGCTTCGCTAAAGTTGAGCTAATAATAATACACTAATTTAAAGCGATGTCCAAGAGAAAAACGTCAACAGGAAAAAAACGGAAACTAAACAACAGGCTATACAATAAGACCAAAGTCAGAAACCGGTCAATTACTACCTGATGCAAAGCTAGATCTTCCTGAGAAGAAAAAACAATACACCTGGAAAAAGATGCAAGACAACATAGGTCCTAACACCCCCAAGAGGAGGAAGCAACCATGGGGATAAATAGAATAAACATTCCTTAGATCTTGTTAAACTCCCAAGAAAGTTAATAAAAAAAATTTCAATAAAAAAGCCAATAAGCATGGGAGTTCAACAGGAGGGTTTTTGGGAAGAGAGGGAAGGAACATCTAACAAAGAGTAGGTTTATCATTAGTAACAATGATGACGCTCAGGCCCATGTCCCAAAAATGGGAAACATGAATAATTTTATAAAATTATTAATAAGTTACAGCCCTGAATGTCAAAACCTCCGTAGACCACTTCCAGCATCCTTTCAGTTCCTTAAATCCAACATAATCATGATTGATTTGTGTCTGGCATCTTCAAAAAAGAGTATTTGAAGCATAGATGTCATTTCAGATGTTGCTGACTTTGGTTCAAACAGAAGAATGATGTTTGTGCCAGTTTCGGTCACTTTCTGGTTACTGCGCATGCGCAGTAAGCTAAAGAATGGAGGACCAGTTACGACTTTTCTTTTTTGGTTTTGTAAGCAAATTTTGGGGATTGGGGGGGTTTAAAATGTGTGTTTGGCTCTGGAAATTAAAGAGTTTGCATCAGCTCTGGGCCATTGGTTATTAGTATAAAAATATAGGGAAAACACATATTAAATGCAAGGGATATCATCAATAAAAAAGATACTTTTGGAGTTATAGATAGAAGTATTTCTTACTGCTCTGGGGAAATGAGTGATTTGAATGGATTCGATGGAAGACTAGTCCATGTCTGCAAAGTTATTGAACCTATTGTTACGAAAATAAGCCATAAAATTATTAGTCGGTTTACTTGCTTTCATCCGATAGAAACTTGGATACAAGTAAATTAGTCTTTGTCAAGTTAACTCCTGTAAAAACATGGTTGACCTCTCTTGTCTTGATAAGCATTTAATTATTGAGCCAGGCTATTGTTACTAACACTGTGTCAATTGCGTGTGTGTGGCTTTATGAAAAACAGTGGCAAACAAAACAATAATATACTGTCACTTACTTTTTTTATCAAAACAACATCTGTCCACTTGACAGAATTGTAAGAGCCCGGTTACACAAACAACCAAGCTATTAAACAGTATATATCTACTCTAATTCATTTTGTAAATCACAAATAATCCCAAATCATGGAAATTGTAACCAAACCCAAATCAACTTCAGTTATTTGGTTGTACTTTGGGTTTGAACCAGGAAATGACGGAAAGCCGAAAGATGAAACTAAGCCTATTTGTAGAATATGCAAGAAAGAATTTTCTCATGGTGGAAACAGGTCAAATTTATTTGTACATTTGAAGACCATCCATCCTATTTTATTTTCACAAGTGTCCTCTAAAAAATGAAAGAGGGAATCCGAAGTGCCAACACTGATCCAGGGTCCTTCCACTAAGCAGCCCACCATTTCTGCTTCAATTGCCAATATTAAAAATTATGAGAAGAACTCAAATTGCTGGAACCAGTTGACTAAATCAGTCACAAGATATCTTGCTGGTAACATGGTATCAATTTACACTGTCGAACAACCACATTTCAGACGGATGCTGCAGGCATTTGACAATCAGTATAAGCTTAATGGATGTAATTATTTTAGTGACACAGCTATACCTGCCTTGTACAATGAGATTCGCAAACGTGTTCAGAAAGAGGTTAGTGAAGCCCAGTTCTTCTCACTAACAACTGATTTGTGGTCTTCTGTTGGAATGGTGCCGTATCTTTGATTGACTATCCACTTTATTGATAATGACTGGAATTTAAATTCCATTTATTCGTCTTGCTGTTCTCAGAAATAAATAAATATTGACTGAATTATACCCGTCTTCTGTGATTATTATCTGACCAGGTACTAAAATTACCATGAACGAATTGTCCAATCTTGGATACGAATCAACCAATGTTGAGTGCCAGCTCAACTTGCCCTTAGTAGTTCCACCCCTTCCCCCATCTTCCTGCAATAAACTTCCTAACATGACAATGTCAAATATCAGCTGTCACATGTCAGGCCCATTGGTCTGTTGATAATAAGCACACCTCCAAGACATGATCACCATTCAGTTTCATGATAGTCTGTGTCAATCACTAGCTGACAATGTTTTCCCAGTGAAACAGTAGTGATGGCTTCACATGTCTGTCAGCAATTTGACAAAAATTGTTGCAAATTTCACAACCTGCGTAATCTGAAACAATTTTTGTCAGATTGCTGACAAACCATGAATTGATGAACATCGAAATTCTTTTACATCCAAAGTAAACTCAACACTCTGAATGTACCGAATTTCACGAGTTGTTTTTCATCTGGGATGGTGGGACTGTGTACATCACATTTATCAAAGGCTTATGGAAAAGTAAGGTATTTCAGTTTTATTTTGCTTTCAATCTGAACTGTTACACGGTAAACTGGTATACCATGGTATTGTTTTCCATACCGTCACTGGTACTCAAATCCGAAAACCGTGCAGCCCTACCCATAGGGGGGGGGGGGGGGGGGGGGGCCAAATATGAACTCAGAGACTTGATTTTAATAAACAAAAATCTGACCGCTCCCCCTCCTAAGGATGCAGCATGACAATTTTCAAAAGATCTTGATGGGTGGCTCCCACTGCGAGCCCAAATATGAACCCAGGGAACTGATTTCAACAAACTGGAATCTGACCTCACTGAGGATCCTGTACAATGATTGGTGGTTCTGAAGTAGAAGATTTTTAGTGCCATTTCCAAAACTCGATCCCTTATAATGAGAGCCCAAATACAAACTTGGGGAGTTGGTTTGAACTCTCTTGAATTTGATCACCCTAAGGATGCTATTAACCAAGAATGTTTTTAAATTTTTGACTCAGCATTTTCCCATTACCGACAGTGTTAAGATGGATGTCTCCTGTATGGAGCTGAAATATGAACCCTAGGGATTTGATTTGAAAAAACTTGAATTTGACACCCCTAAGGATACTGGATACCCAATGTTAAAAGATTCTGATGGGTGATTCTGGAGAACAAGATTTTATTTTTGAAAAACAATGATTCCACTCTTTTCAATTCCCAAAACCATACCCTATGAGACATCTGATGGCAATTTGCCCATTCTATTGTACTGGTCCGAAAGATGCTACATACCGAGCAAGAATTCTCTGTTCCATGCAGTTAGGGAAATACGGGCATTTGAAATTCTTTCTTTTTTTAATTCCTGGGGTACAAATTGGGTGATGAATTTTTTTTTTCATGAATGAAGTAGTTATGACTAATTAGTACCCCATACCAGATTTGGCTCAAATCAGTGCATGGGTGCTGAAAACAGAAATTTTGTTCCTCAAAATTCTCTGGAATAAACTTGAGTTTACACCTCAAAAGGAAGTTGAATACCAAATATCAACACACTCCATCAATTGGCTTATAAGCAAGCCCGAATATAAGCAAGCTTCCCAGAGGGTGAATTTGCTGATGCTATCCCCTACAGTGGGCCAATGTATCCTCTAGGTATATCTTTCTGTTTTAGCTTGAGAACTTGATTGAGACTGAGGTTCACACGGGGTAAATTTTGTGATGCTACCCTGCAGGGTAGCATCACCAAATTCACCCTCTGGGGATCTAATTTTGCAGATAACAGTCTGCTTATATTCAGGCTTGATTCTGAGACTTTTTTTTCAATTTGGTCATTTTTTTGGCCCACCCATTTCCTATGGAAAAAACACCACCACACAGGATGACAGGCAACGCAGTGATCACTACAGTTCATCCTGACTGAAGTCATTTGAGCTAAAAAAAAACAAGGCACAAATGCAATATGAAAGCCATGGGGACATGTGATTCAAAGAAACTTACTTAAATCAAAATTCTTACAACTTAAAAATTAGTAAAATTTACACTGAAAAAGGAAAAGAAAAAAAATATCACAAAAATGTACATGGTATAATGGTTAAATACTGTTGTACACAAATGCAATATAAAGGTCATGGGATTCAAAGAAACTGAGCCATACCGAAACTCTTACAAAGTGTACAAAAGATTAACAAAACAGAAAACTAAGTTATTTTGGGCCCCAAAATTTGAAAAAACAATAATCCATACCTACACTATAAAGATTAACAGAAGTGATCATGGCCCAAACAACATCCTAAAACATTTACTGAGCTGCAACAGGAGGACTTAAAACATCAATGTTCACCTAAACACTAATTCTGACAACAAAAAGATTTTCTCCCCACAAAAAAAGAAATTCCCAGCAAAATATAGGCAGCATAAGGGTTAAAAGCTGGACTTTATGCAAACAAGAGGCCCCACGGGGCCTGAAGTGCTCATCTTGTACAGAACACAATTTAAACAGAGTCCAAAAATGAGTCTACATTAAGCAAGCCATCTCCATAGGCTACACTGTCAATCCTTGAGTCCCTCAGGAGTGACAAAAATAATCTGGGCATCATGCCTTTTCTTCAGTTGATCATAAGTAAAATGTAGAGATCCCCTATGAAGCCCCTTGATACAACCTATGTGGATTAATCTTAGTACCTCTAGAGGGTTCTGAATACAAAATTTTTAATTCTTCAGCAAAATGGCCAATTCCGGCTCCCATAGAGAGCCCAAATATTAACCCAGGCTCTTGATTTGAACACAGTTAAATCTGACTTCCCTAGTGATGTTGTGTACCGAATATGAAAGCATTCTGACTGTTGGATCTGAAGAAGAGAAATTGTAAAGAAATTTCTTCGAATTGCACTAATTTCAAATTTGGGCTACCATAGCGAGCCCAAATATTGACCTATGGATCCAATTTGAACAAACTTGAATCTGACCCCCCTAGAGATGTTGTATACCAAATGTGAAAGCATTCTGACAAGAGAATCTGAAGAAGATTTTTGAAGAAATTCCCTCATATTGTACTAAGTTAAATTTCATGTTCCCATATGGAGCCCAAATATTAACCTAGGCACTCGAATTGAACAACCTGGAATCTGACCCCCCTAAAGATGTTGTATACCAAATATAAAAGCATTCCGACTGGTGGATCTGAAGAAGAAGATTTTTAAAGAAATTTTCTCATATTGCACTAAGTAAAAATTTGGGCTACCATAGTGAGCCCAAATATATACCTAGGGATTTGATTCGAACAAACTTGAATCTGACCCCCCCTAGAGATGTAGCATACCAAATATCAAAGCATTCTGACTGATGGATCTGAAGAAGAAGATTTTTTTAAATTACCCTCCATATTGAACAAAGATAAAATTTGGGCTTCCGTAGGAAGCCCAAATATTAACCTAGGGACTTGGTTTGAACAATCTAGAATCTGACCCTCATAACAACGATGTATACCAAATATTAAAAGATTCTGACTGGTGGTTCTGAAGAAGAAGATTTTTAAAGAATATTCCCCCTATTACCCTATGTTAAAACTTCGGGCTCCTGTAGAGAGCCCAAATATGAACCAATACGCTTTATTTCAACAAACTTTTATCTGACCCCCCTATGAATGCTGTATACCAAATATCAAAAGATTCTGATGATTGGTTCTGGAGAAAAGATTTTTTAAAATTTTTGCAAATATGCTGACTCAGCATTTTTTCGATGCCCATTACAGACACCCTAACATAACCGATGACAATTTTTTTTTACCATTCAATTCTACTGGTCATAAGGATACTTCATACCAAATAAAAGCTCTCTGTTCCGTGGGGTTTGGGAAATATGGGCGTTTGAAAATATTTCTATTTTTAGCTCCCAGGGTTCCCATGGGGATGCGGGAATTTTTTTTTTGCATGGGTTAAGTAATTATGACCCAATACTACCACAAACCAAATTTGGTTCATACCGGACCATCGGTTCAGAAAATAGAAATTTTGGGTGGGGCCAAAAATCTTACCCCTCCTATTACAAAGCCAAATATTATTTTACGAACTTCGTTTGAACAAACTTGATTCTACACCTCATATGGAAGCTCCATAGCAAACATCAAGTCATTGCACTCACTGGTTCTTGAGAAGAAGATTTTCAAAATATTTTGGAGCATTTTCCTCCACTCCCTCCCTATGGGGCTGGGCATGCTGAGTTGAACAAAAATGAAATGCCCCTTTGGGACCATCACTCACACAAACTTTCACTTGAATTGGCCCAGTGGCTTTGGAGGAGAAGACCAAAACATGGTGTTGACGGACGAAGGACGGGAAGCAATGAGATCAGCTCAGCTTGACTTTGTCAAGATGAGCTAAAAATGCTGACCGAAATGCAAATTATGACAAATGAAAATGTCTAAGATTTGTGCTCCTCTCACAATGGGAATTCCCAGGGCATGATCAACAGTAAAGGGTTACACAGTGTTGGGATAGTTCTAAACAATGCATACCAGCAATATAAAGTATTACAGCAATGAAATTCAAAGTAACTGAGCTAAACATAAATTCTTACACACTGGACCTGGATGCAGATGCCAAAGCCAATACACATGGGTTCACCCTACTTCGAAGTAACCTATAACCCTTTACCTAACATGAAAAGCAGATGACACTTGCAAACAAAGTTCTTGAATAATTTGTTCATTTTTTTGGCATCAAAAGCATAGAAAACATAGCTTATGTCCCCCTTTGGAAGAGCTCAACAGGCTCATTCCAATGAGGTGTCATAAGCTATGTTTTGGAGATAAAAAAAAATGAAAAATTAATGAAAACTGAATGCTTGCCAGTTTTGGCCATTTATTTATTTATTGGTGTTTAAGGTCACATATTTCTGCACAATGTCTAATCATGACCACAACAGTTTTACAGGTGGAGGAAGCTGGAGTACCCGGAGAGAACCACCGAGCAACGGCGAGCAACTGTCAGCTCCCCAACATACTAACTCCACACAAGCAGGGCTAGCATTGGTTGAAGACAGGTGCACCATCGACGTGCAGTATGCCTTAGTACACAGCATCACCGTGCCCCCACGTGGGCAATGGGGGTGAAGTGTCTTGCCCAAAGACACAACGTGGTTGCCGCAGGTGGGATTCGAACCGTGGACCTCTCGGCTTGCAGCCTGCACCTCTACCAACTGAGCCATCGCGCCCCATTTTGGCCATCACATTGGGTAATTGATAAACCACTAAAGTAGTGAAAAACACTTTGAAATTTGAGTATTTTGACATCAGTTTGCAAAGGGTTAAACCTTTACCAAACTCACATGATTTTTAAATTTATTTTAATTATTTTTAAAAATTTTTCACAAAATTAAACAGCATTCCACCCAAGTATGATTTTCAGAAAAGAATTTAAAAATCTACCCCAAACTAATTTCAAATCTCATCATATCTTCCAAGCAAAGCACATAATTTCTCAATGAAATGAAGTAACACAGTGATTTATTTAACCTTTTAATCAATGCACACAATATCTAAACTGTTATTTTATTTATCATTTTTCAAAATTTTAATAATACAATATCATGTAACCCTTCACTGGAAAGAGCTAGATGGGCATGTTCTAGTGAGGGAGTCACATGATATGGTTTTGATAATTTTTTTTTAAATGCTCTATTCGTAAATTACATGAGTGGGAGTTTCCGATTCATTAGGTAAAGGTAAACCTAACTTAGCAGTTTTGTCTTCATAGCTCATGACCCTTCTTGGAGCAAAGTTTACAACATTTGTTCCAATAAGGGGTCCTGAATTATATTTTGGAGGCCAACATTTGAAAAAACAAAATATGAAATGCTATTTTAGTGAAAAGCATTAGTGTGATATGTTAATTATGATAGGTAGGGGGTAGGTAACATTAATGCCAGAGGCTCAAATTAAGTCAAAGAAAATCGCTGTAGTGTAGTCTTGTAGACTGTTCAAATATAACCCCCTGGCTCTTATTCTGAAAGCCCAATTCTCTCACAAGCACATTACAAGATGGTTCTGGAGCTTGTAGTTCAAAGAATTTCATGTATTAGTGTCTTCGACATAAATTAGTGACAGCTGAAGTATTTAATTATTTATTTATTTATTTGTATTTATTTATTTATTTGACAGCTGAATATTTAGATCTCACAAAGCAGATCTTCTGTTTCTCAGGCCAATATTTCTAAAATCTCATTTGGGGCAAGGGTTATTTTATTTTTTATTTTTGTAATTATTTCTTTGCCATCGAAAATTCATGTTCTCGGTTCGTTTTATGTCTTCGGACTCATAATCTTAGAATAGCATGGGTGGTGGTGTATTCCGTCCCTTGAGTGCAAGAAGGCTTTACATTGCTAAAGCATTGCAATGCCTTATTGCACTCAAGGGACAAATTTAGCAATTTTATTAACTTGGAAAAGGTATCCAAAATAAACCATTTAATTTTTAGTTTTTCAAGTTTGCACTGGTTATGAAAACAGAGCCTTATTTATATTTATTTATTTCCTTTTTTTTATTTATTTGACAGTTGAATATTTATTTATTTTATTTACACTTATGACAGCCAGGGTAAAACTGTGTCAGAAAGTTTTATGGTTTGAAGAAGACAAGAGTACCCAGAACCACCAAGCAGCGATGAGTAAATGTTGAATGCATGTGTACTATCAACATGCAGTAAACCTTAGAATACTGTACCACCGTACTCCCATTTGAGCAGTTAGGAGTAAGTGTCTAGCCTAAGGACACAATAAAGACGCAAAGGTTCAAGGTCGATCCAACAATCTTTTGTTCTGTCCAATGCTCTAACCAATGAGCTAGTACACTCCCCACAGCATGGCAACCATGAACTGGTCACTTTCACAGAAGAGTAATATTTCCATGGACACAATAATAATAGATTCCAAACAATAATTATAAATAATCATCAAAAATTTAATTAATTAAAATTTTCCTGATGAAGATTTTTATTACCTGGTAAACACATGCATGAACACACTGCCCACTCATGGGTTACAACCAGTCCACGGAGACTGTACTGTAATATATGTATTAGTGCCTTTCACATGAATCAGTGACAGCTGACAAATGACAGGGAAAGAAAGCATATTCATGTTCAAGAAACGACACAGAATCTTCCTAACCTGTTTTACTACATTTACAGTCACTGTTGAGGGTGAATTCAGTGATGTTAGAAATGAATGTGTAATTACTTTATTATTACCAGTTTAGTGGGCATTCTTTAGTATATTAACACAACTAAAAGTTAACAAAGTTTGGCAGGGCATTAAAACTCTGTAATTCATGGTGTTGTGCAAACAGAAATGGGTGGCAGGCTGTTAACGAAAACAAACTTCATTAACAACCTGCCGCCTGCTTCCAGTCAAGGTAAAAATAGAAATAACATGATTTTGTCAGGCGTTCTGATTTACTAACAACCATCGAGGAATGAATAAAAGCTCTCCGACTTATTAATGGTAATAAACCTGAGGGCTGTTATCCATTCCTCTTGGGCTGCCAATAGACCCTAGTGCCCTCCAAACTCATGTTATTGTTATATTATCAACACTTTAGCAGGTATTCTCTAGAATATTAACTGAGTTTAACAGGCAGTAAATGCAGAAAGTCCTTGCATCATGCAACCTCAAGTGGGCGGTGGGGCATTAATGGAAACAAAATTCATTCATGGCCTGCTGCCCAGTTCTGGTCCTGTTAAATATAGAAATAACAAGATTTTGTTGGGCATCCTGGTTTATTAATGGACCTCAAGGAATGAATAATAGTCCTCTGGTTTATTAAAGGCATTTGAATTTGTCTTGGGTGAGTAAGAAACTCTCTGGCTGTGCTTCATTCCTCTTGGGCCATCAATATGTTATATTGACTTTTATCACTTTTATCACAAGATATCTGAGATTGATTAACCCTTTACCCAATGAATCGGCCAAATCCACCACGCGTAGTATGCAAATTCAGTGCAAATTCAGTAGCTGAAAAAATATTATATTTCAAAAAATTTCAACAAAACAATAACATATGACCCCTCTTTGGAATGAGCTCGTTTCCAGCGAGGGGTTACATGATATGGTTTTGTTAAAAAATTTAGAAAATTTTAAAAGATATTTAAAATAATAAATTTTGTATTTGCCTGCATTGGGTAAAGGTTTATCCCTGTACATACTGATGCCAAAATAGTGAAAGTTCAAGCAGCAAATGTTTCCCATAATGCAAGGGGATTTAACAAATTAAATCTTGTTTGACAGAGCTTAATGAGCTCGGTCAAATAAGATTGCAAAATTCCTTGTTGCATTTGGGAACAAATTTGCATGCTGAAATTTTAATATTTCGACATCAGTGTGAAAAGGGTTAATAAAACCATTAGTAACAGAACGAAAGTTAGAGGACTACACTTGTAAAACATTTCTTGAATAAATAACAAAAAAGTTTAAAAATTTATAGTAATTTATATATTTTTTATACTTACCAATGACCCAAACTTAGCTGGTGCTAACTCTAAAATATTTAGGGCCAAACGCAAATTTTACCCCCCAATCCCCAAAATTTGCATCTAAAACCGAAAATTACATGTCCTATATGGTCCTCCATACTTTTACTCCACTGCGCATGCGCAGTGTCAAGGAGGTCTCGAAATTGCTGCCAAAAGTCATTCTTACAACCAGTGCCTGGTAAGTATTATGTACTCAGAGGGGAGTTATGAGTTCCCAACTCATGGGAGGGCCATGCCCGTCTGGGTCATTGGTAAGTATAAAAAAAATATAAATTACTATAAATTTTTAAACTTTTTTATACTGTACCAATGACCCAGACTTAGCTGAATAGTAAAAAGGTTGGAGAGCCTAGTACATAAGGAAAATCCAATAGACTCAATTATCTATAACAGACCTATCCCCTCAATGAGAAAAGGAGAGATAGGTTGCATGTAACTTTCTTATTTGTAACAAAAAAGAAAGACACAATACTATTCTGTAATTGAGCACAATAACATCAATGATCTCTATAAACATCTAGTATAACCCTTTATACTAATATTTTTTAAGGAAAGCCAATAAATACAGAAGTCTAGAGAAATGAGACTCTATATACTCATTTAAAAGTGTTCGAGGATTGTATATTAAAGCTCAATTAATCACGTGATATATACGAATGCTTCACACCAATCAACACTTGAAAAATATTACACAGATGAGTAAACATAGGCTTAACCGTAAAATCATTTCGGAACCGACACGGAATTACTAAGTCCAAGGGAGGTATTCCCTTGCTTTACACTATAAAGCAGGTGACCTAAGGGAACACCTCCCCACCCCCCCCCCACCCCCACCCCCTTTCCCTTGCCCTGGATCAAATACTCCAGAGCAAAGAGGGCAGCAGGACAGAGTCACTGCCGGAACCGAAAGCCTATACACACATAGTTGCCACTGTTTAGTAGACGACATTCTGAGTAAAAAATAGCGGACCTAAACAATGTAGATCTGCAGAAAAGGACTCAATATTCTCAGATACAAAATCGTGAAAATGGAGGGCTAACACCAATATGCAGCCCTCATTAAATCTCTAATAACAATATTAATAGCTTAAGCCCATGAAGTAGAAGAACTCTTACTTCATGAGCTTAAAACTAAAACACAGACTGCTGAATGAAGATATAATCATAAGCAGAACTGACTGTAGATTGAATCCATCTGACCACAGAATGGACCGAAATGTGGGGGAAGCTTCCACGGTATGTCTCACAACAGACTCTTGAGTAAATTAGTCCACAGTCTTTGTGGAGCTAGAGAAGCTACCAACAGAATTTGCATTAAAATAATTACACTAGAGTAATATCTGCTGAATCAACAGCGCTGGAAGATACGCATATCTTATTATTCCGTCTAACAAGATTGATAGAGCCTTTACTGTAAACGTAAAGATCCAAACATAATGACACATACGTCTGCAACTGATTGTTGAGATGCGTCGTGAATAAGTCGATCATTGGCCACTCGCCTTGGTAGCAATCTGATTGAAAACTCGTTTGTTGAAAGCCGATTCTGGCGGCAACAAACGGCCCCTCCACGAAGGGAGTCCGCTAATACGTTCAGACGACCCGGAATATGACGGACCGATAGGAGAACTTGATGTTCTAGTAGTAACCGAAAGATTCATTCCGTTAACATGAATAACAGGATGGAATGAGTGCCTCCATAATTCCGAAAATACGCTAATACCATCGAGTTGTCGGACAGAATTAGCATATGAACATTCTGAATTACGTTATCCAATAACGTAGCGCAAGCCAAAAATGACATCATACTTGATGTTTGAGTGCTTGATAAGGAACTACGGAATCAAAAGACCCTGGCACTTCAATCCATTGGGCTCAATCAAATGACCCAACCTGTTTTACTGGCATCAATCAAGACTGTAAAACTCGGATCTGGCAATTGCAGTGGAACTACCTGAGTTAAGCCCAGAAAACTTGCCCAAGTCTGAATCTCTTATTCACTTGATTTGACAAGAAGATGTCCGTATCGAGCGAAAGAATCTTCACCCTCCAATTCTGAATTTAAGAAATTCGGAATAAAATCGCGGCAGTTCCGCCTAAACGTATCAATCTCATAAGATCTCTCGCTGAGACTTTGTCTGAGCGAAGACAATAGTGAGCATAACAACTGAATAATTTTGTTCTGGGTAACGGCAGACGAACGAAAAAGTTGTGCGTTATGAAGCTCATCCCCCGGTGGGTGAATGACCTGGATGATACCAGATCCGACTTCTCCTCGTTTACTTAAAAAACCGAGATGTCGGTGCAACAGAAGCAGATTCTGCACATAGTTCTGAAGCGTTAACTCATTGCCGTACCTGTATGAATGTCGTCCAGGTAGGCCGATGTTATCGCAGACGAATAAGCTCGGAAATGAGTCATTACCGAGTCCGTTATTCGAGTGAAGGCCCAGGGGGCTAGATTCAGACCGAAGCATATTGCTCGGAGCTGATATACGACTCCTATGACAAGGAAGCGAAGATACTTTCTGACGCCTGATGTACCATGACGTGAAAGTACGCATCTTGAGATCTATGCATGTAGCATAATCGTACACCCGAATACTCGCTCTGACCGATCGGGTGGACTCCATATATAAACTTGGAGCCATGATCAGCTTGTTTATCCAGTTCTGAATAATGAGTGAACGGAACGAGCCGTCTGGTTTTTGGAACCAGAAAAGGATGGTTGTAGAAACCTGGAAATTCCTGGATTTCTACGATCTCCATCGCGATCATTCCAGAAGAGACTAGACTTCTGATGGAAGTGAGCCTCTATCCTACTGACTTGGCAGAAGCTGAGTCCATCTTGGACTCCGAGTTAACAGAGGATTTCGTTTGAGGAACAATTTAGTCCTTCCGAAATCACCCCTTGAATCGAAGGGACGTCCGTAATCTATTCCCAAATAATTGAGAAACTCGACAGTCTTCCGCTCACTAGTACACGATAGAGGTTAAAACCATTACCTCCTGGTCTTGCGAGGCTTGCGGAAGGAGAAGCCATGTCCTCCACGGTCCGCACCTCGCCCCGTCGACCTAGGGACGTCTGCCCGGAATTACAGCCCCTATATGAGTCGCTACCCTGACAGTCTCTAGAATAAGACCTAGAGGACGCATAGGAACCTCTATAGGAACTTCCCTTGGACATATTCATTCCAGAAGTGCCTGTCCTACTCTTCTCTGCTGAATCCGACTATATGGAAGCGAATTTTAATAGCAGAGAGTCAAAAGCTTTCTTAGTTAACTGATCATAGACTGCGGAAAGCTTGCCGTCGAAGAAAACTCTCCGGAGACCGGAGCGACTCAGAGAGAGTTTTTCACCTTACTATCTACACGCGTGGATGTAGCCAGGGCCGCGTCACGTCTAACCAACTCCATATTGCCACTAAAGGACAGAGTTTTATGTGAGGCCCTTGAAAGAACTCTTAAGGATATTATCATCCTGGAATTCTTTTCCCTATGAGACGTAATGATAACGTTCTGGTAAGGTGATCTACGTACGATGATTTGTCTAAGCTGACCCTGCTAGACGATATTATTATTTCCAACATAGTGGTTAGAATTGACATAGACAACTGTAAAAAACAATACTAGGTCCTGCCCTGGTCGTCCAGACACAGAGAACTCTCAGAATGCTCTGTTCTGCCGTTTCAAAATATTCGTTGAATTGATGAAAGGCAGATGTAGAGCATATTGCCGATAAGAAACCTGACCTGCCCATTTACGTAGCAAGTTAAATAAATATAGCGTTGTTGAACAGATCAAATGTCCGTGAGACATATCTGGACTATGTCGGAAACTGAGGGATGATGTCCCTAAACCGATTAAGAATTCTGTGTCCAGTGGCGCTATCAATCTCTTATCCGGCAACGCAGCATTTTGGTCTGGAGGAACATCAGATGATAATGCTGGATGCACTCTATGGCAATTATGTTGTTCCGAAAAGGGAAAATACAACTCATCCGTATCCCTTTCGCCATCCTGATCCGACAGAGTTACTGTCGGTTGCTGGGATGCTGCGATAATTTGTGCTATCGGTGATAGCATGTCCGTAACAGAGGCCTGTGGAGCTGTGGTCTTATAGGATTTAGCTGCTGGAAGCTCCTTGGACGTTCACTCCTGCATACATCTAATATGCGAACGTCCGGAGTATGAAGGCCTCGTATCCTTGGCTACCGGATGGCGTGACCTGGTCGCCATAGAATCCCTGGTCGGCGATGTTGGTTGAATATCACAGGTCACGTAGCCAAGGTGCAGTCGCATGTGCTGCCGTGAGGATGAGGAAGCCGAAAGAGTAGTCTCTCCGGACTGTCTATATAACGGAGCGTCCCAAGCGGTGGACGTATGCTCCGACTGAGGAATGTTTTGTACCACAACATCTGGGCCCAGATGTTGTAATACGAGAGAGGAACCTCTCTCGTTCGCAGCCCGGATGGACCTGGACGAGCTAGGAACCGGACTAATAGTCTTCCTCTGTACCATCCTCGGAAGCAAGCTTACGAAGACATCATGGTAACAATACCTAGTTCATGTTACCCTATGAGACCTGTGGAGCCGCGGTCCTACGTGAAATATCCACTGGAAGCTCCCGGGACGTTCATTCCTGTATTTATATAATATGCGAATGTCCCAACTGGAAAGGTCTCGTAACTTTGGCTAGCAGATGGAGTGATGTGGTCAACGTGTATTCCTTGGTCGGTGAAGCAGGAGCACCAGGGACGTTCAATCCTGCATTGATATAATATGCGAACGTCCCCTGAAAATCTATGGTCACATTGCCAAGGTGCGGTCATGTGTGTTCACAAGGATGAGGAAGCCAATATAACAGCCACGTCGGACTGTCATTCGACAGAGTGTCCCAAGAAGTAGGAGTGGACGTAAGCTCCGACTAAGCGAACAACATACAACAACATCGCGGCGCAGATGTTGATGCAAGAGAGAGGGGGCCTCTCTCGCTCGCGGTCCGGGGGGGACCTGGATGAGCTAGCTACCGGGCTGACAGGCTTCCTCCATACTATTCTTGGATCCGTCATTGCTGGGTGTGCACATCTGAAGTTTTACAGTGCTCGCATCACCCAATCTGCTTCCCTGGACCGCAACGGACTAACCCTGGTGCTGTACCATTCTTTCCTGGTGAATGGATGCGACACTGGATGGACTAGCGGGCGTTCAATTGCTTTCGATCCTACTAGGGAACTCTTCAGCAATTGTCGTAATACCTTGAGCACTTCCCACTAGCCCTAATATTGCAACGCCGGAGACACACTTATTGAAGACATCACGGAAACATCACTCTGAATTCTGAAAAAGAAACTGATAATATATAGTGACCCTACGGAGAGAGGACCGTAATGGACCCCTCACCGCTAATAAATAAAATACATAAATAATAATAAAATACCGTGACACACGTCTCCAACGTTGTCATATCAATCAACATACACAGAGCAAGAATCAATGCGACTACAATGACTAAAAGAAACACAATGAACTTGTGAATTAGAGGACGATATCCTCGCATTACGAATGTTTTTTCCAACCAGAAAAAATATACACCGTCATATTACTAGCACTAACCCTTGAAATAAATATACATAATATAGTATTTCATTAAAACATTTCAAAAGAAAATAATTTTCAAAAAAAATTTTTTTTGAAAAAACATGACTCCAGGCACTGAAACAAACATAGCCCGAAATCAGTTACCAATTTAAACACTATCTGATGCAAAACAGAGGCTTCCAGAGAAGAAACTGTAGAACATCAGATGGTAGATGCAGACCAAAACGCCTAAACACCCCTAGGGTGAGGACGTAAACATGGGGAAAAAAACAGAAAATAATTCTGTTACCAAGCCAAAACTCCCAAGAAATTTTAGTAATAAACATTGCAAAAAAATAAGCCAAAAGCATGGGAGAATAGCTAGGGGGGAATAAAGGAAAGGGAGAGAGGAAACACTGATTAAACAATGGAACATTCATAGCAAGAATGATCACAACAAGGTTATGCCTCGAAAATAGGTAACATGAAATAATTAAAAAAAAAATTATAAGTTACAGCCCTAAACATTTGTTTCCACTGTTTTTTCCTCTCCACCTTCTATTTCCACCATATATCCACCATTTCTCTCATAATTATGCATCTGGCATCTTTAAAACTGAGATTTACAAGCACAAATAACAGTGAAGTGTAACTGTATTGAGGGCCAAACAAAGAATGACTTTTGGCGGCAATTTCGAGACCTCCCTGACACTGCGCATGCGCAGTGGAGTAAAAGTAGGGAGGACCATATAGGACATGTAATTTTTGGTTTTAGATGCAAATTTTGGGGATTGGGGGGTAAAATTTGCATTTGCCCTAAATATTTTAGAGTTAGCACCAGCTAAGTCTGGGTCATTGGTACAGTATAAAAATATGAAAAATTTAAATTAATTTGTATATTTTTTATACTTACCAATGGCCCAGACTAGCTGGTGCAAACTAACTGTTATTAAGGGCCAAACACAAATTTTGACCCCCCAATCCCCAAAATTTGCTTGCAAAACTGAAAATTAAGTCCTATCTGGTCCTCCATACTTTTACCCTCTGCGCATGCGCAGCCATCAGGAAGTGACCGAAACTGGCGCCAACATCATTCTTTGTAGATAAGCTTACTACGTAATAACTCAGTGGGGAGGTATGAGTGCCCAATCATGGAATGGTCATCCCCGTCTGGGCCATTGGTAAGTATAAAAAATATACAAATTACTTTAAATGTTTCATATTTTTATACTATAAACCAATGGCCAAGACTAGCTGAATCGAAAAAATAGGCCGATGAAAGCTGTATGACGGAGGGCCACCCCGGATGCCGACATTATGTTTACCAAACATGGTATGGGTACATATAGAAATGGATTGGAGTAGCTCCTAATTTGATGGATAAAGGGTTAATATCTCCGGATCAAATTATTAGATTTACATAAAAAACTATACAGCACAGCACATCAGTAACCTGAATACATATATAAAGTAACCTGATAATTGGATTAATATTTTTTGAGTTATCGAATGTCGAAGAAATGGATTGGAGGAGTTCTCAATTTGAAGGATAAAAGGTTAATATCACAGGATCAAATTATCAGATTTACACCAAAAACTATACAGCTCGGAACATCAGTAACCTGAACACATATATGAAGTAGCATGACAATCGGATTGAAATTTTTTGAGTTATCTCATGCCAAATGGATTGGAGGAATTTTCAATTTGAAGGATAAAGGGTTAATATCTCAGGATCAAATTACCAGATTTACACCAAAAACTATACAGCTTGGCACATCAGTAACCTGAACACAAATATAAAGTAACTTGACAATCCAAGCAATATTTTTCAAGTTATCGAATTCCAAAGGGATTGGAGGAATTTTCAATTTGAAGGATAAAGGGTTAATATCTCAAGATCAAAATAACAGATTTACACCAAAAACTATACAGCTCGGCACAACAGTAACCTAAACACAAATATAAAGTAACTTGACAATCCAAGCAATATTTTTCAAGTTATCGAATTCCAAAGGGATTGGAGGAATTTTCAATTTGAAGGATAAAGGGTTAATATCTCAGGATCAAAATAACAGATTTACACCAAAAACTATACAGCTCGGAACATCAGTAACCAAAAGATATATATAAGGTAACATGACAATTGGATTGATATTTTTTGAGTTATCTCATGCCAAAGGGATTGGAAGAATTCTCAATTTGAAGGATAAAGAGTTAATATCTCAGGATCAAATTATCAGATTTACACCAAAAACTATACAGCTCAGCACATCACAATCCAAGCAATATTTTTCAAGTTATCGAATGCCAAAGAAATGGATACGCTCGCCAGAAGGACAGACAGATGGACGGACAGGGCGAACGGACAAATGGACGGACAGATGGAAGCTCCAACATTTCGGGTTTATGGGCTACCAAAAAAACATTTTGTATGTCCAAAACCTTATTTTACCCAGAACCCCACCCCTCCACCCTAGAACTTATATTTAACCCTAACCCCACCCCTGCACCCAAAAACCACACCCTAACTCTAACCCTACCCCATCCTGACCCTAAACCCTAAAAGCCCACCCCAGACCCTAACCCCCACCCACCACGGGACCTACCCCCCAACCTTAAGCCCTACTCTGGGCTACCCCTAACCCTAACCCCACCCCACCCCTGACCCAACCAAACCCTAGCCAAACCAATAGGATTAGGAGCTATTTTTCGGTTTAGGGGCTACTAAAACTAAACCCCCCCTCCCCCTGACCCCCCTACCCCCCCCCCCCCCCCCCCCCCACCTAACCCTCCCCAACCTGAAGCCATACTCTGGGGCTACCCCTAACCCCAACCCCACTCCTAACCCTAACACTACCTTAATTTGGAGGTAGCCCCTAATAATAATATCCCCTAAACCCCCAATGTTGGCCCGGACAGACAGACGAAGGATGGACTAACGATGGAGGTCTACCCCGGATGATTGCATTATGTGTACCATACATAGTATGGGTACACATAAAAAGGCGGAAGGCTTAGGACTTCAGAATTAGCAGACCAACATAGTTCCTAAGCCAGCAATCCAAGGTGAAAGGAAAATTAAATTTAAAAGGAATCACATGTTTGTCTCTCTATATAATAATAGAGAAGACATATCATAAATAAGGAGTCAAATTCCAGTAATTCCTTATTCTTAGCATGAATGACTATGCTAATTGGGTGTAACGAGTTCCCAATTTTAAAGGGAACTAAGCCCCATAAATTAGGATGGCATATTCGAGAGTGAGAGGTTAACCCCCACAAACCATGCCAAATACAATAAAAAAAACAAGCTGTATCCAGGATTCGATATAATCTACAGACAAAACAGCTTCACTCATAGTTACATGCTATCAAGCCGGAGGAGATTTTAAGAAATCCACCCCCTTTTTGAAGGAATCTTCTTCAAAAACAAAGAGGGGAGCGATCTGGAATCAGTAAAAGTGGTACCAATTAACAATATATATTCGTCGAACAGGCACCCAGATATTAATTATTATTAATAAAATAGGTGCTTCATGCCACTTCAGAAGCTGAGGCTATAGCGGCGCTCCCGGTAATTAATTGCACGCTTCTTAACAAACACCGGAGTTGGCATATGTAGATAGGTCAAAAACCGGTGATAAATATATACAAAATACACTTTTTCAAAAGAATATCAATGAACGGGGTTTGGAGAGTAAACATGCTTCCAAGGCAACCCACAGGCGACCCCGTTCAGGTGTACAATTAATTCCAAAAATAATACTCCTAGGCGTACGAATATACATGTACCAGAATACATAGAAATCTCCATTCGATTTCCATGTAAAATGTGTACTGAAACTATATAACCTGGATTTAGAAATAGATCGAGCTATTATTAACAGACTCGTCACAGACTGCCCCAAAATACATTATTTTTTCTGAGGTCCATAACATACAATAAAGCGTCCACCTAATAAACACATATTATGTATGCAAGACTTGAATCTCGCATGTAATAATCAGAATACCAGTTAACTGACTTGTCAGACAAAACGGTACACAAAGGCTAGCAATTTATTGATAATGAATCATATGCTTGTATATGACTTATAACGAACAACCACAGGAAACAAATCAACTAAAAAGTGGATGACACCTGGGAAAAAACAAACCGAAAAGCACAGTACTTCTTTTCGGCTTTATTCCCAAAAGACAGCAATCAGAGCCTAACTAACGTAGCTAGAAGTCTTCTTCTCCATGAAGACCGATATCTCGGTGAAATTAATGACTTATTCATCATCACGCAATTAGGGAATGATGAGCCATTTTCCTAACAGCTATAATTCCCAAAAGACCGCTGTAACCGTACATAAGGCTACCATGGCATCCACAATGACATAAATGCCTTGCTGCCAAGGAATATCTCAGCCTATCTATACACTATCCTTCCTGATACAGGATGAGAAACAGGTGATTATAAAAAACTAGAGAATAATTTCGACGACATCTAATGATTTTCTTCAATAGGAGCTTGGACCTCTAGAAGGAAAGCCTTTCTTGGAAGATTGTCCCACAAGTATTTTTGGTAAGTGGAGCTTGCTCAGGCTGATAGCTGCCGGCCTACCGAAACTATTCTCAGCCACTGATCTTCCGCAATATTATCCACCTTATTGTGAGGCTGATAACCTACTGCCAAGTGGATTTACCGAAATCTATTCCCGAAGACCTCAATTGTTCCCTTAATAAGAGAGTCTTAACCTCCATTAGGAGCGACTCTCTTTGAAGGAACTTCCGTTATTAACGTCCAGTTCTTGTGAAGTTGATAATCTTCCGTCCACTGATAAACAATAGAGGTCATATCCATCACCTGTACAACTTACAAAGCTTATGGAAGGAGAAACTACCTTCCCCACCCCCACCCCCCCCCCCCCCCCCTCGAAGCAGCTCGTCCCGTTGATCTCAATAGTTCCCTCCAATAAGAGAGTTTTACCTTTACTTGTAGAGACTCTCTTTGACAGGAACTTCTGTGATTTACTTCCAGTCTCTCATGGATACCTTCTGTTAATCGATGGCCTAGGGGGGTCTGATCCATAGCCTTGATCAGACGTATGCCCCTTTTCCGAATCGCTATAATGACGACCTCCGGGTAAATATAAGAGGGTTATCTCCCTCGTGAGACATTCTCTTGATGCTTTCTTAGAAGCAGAACAGACTCGCTTACCCAAGTCTGCTGAAGTGTGTTGATGAGACATCTACTTCAATAGCAGTGCTCTGGAAGCCTTCTTGTAGCCTGCTTATATAGCAGCGTAAGCTTGTCATCAAATGGTGTATTTCTGGTGACCGGAGCGATTCTGAGAGAGCTTTTCATCTTGTCATCTAAAAGTGATGACGACGCAAGGGCAGCTTCACGTCTTACCAACTCCAAATTTTCGACTGTCAGTGCGGAGTTGAACGTGGCATACATGACTGCCCTGGAAAGAACTCTTAGCGAGGAACAACATCCCCATATTCCTTCCCATAGCTCTGGTAAGGTGATCTGCATAGGACACCACGTCCAGATTCGCGTATTTGATGAGATAACACATTCCATCAATTCAAAGTGTATATTAAATGATGCAGGTAGGAACATTTTTTCATCCCTGGCCTGCTCATTTAAACGCAGATGAGCTCTCTGTACATCTTCTCCAACCGTTATAAATGAACGTTGTCCAAGGAATGGTATATTTATTGAAAATGTCGATAAGAAACCGCCTTCCTCCTAGCATTAGAGAGGTAGAGTATGGTGTCGTCAACGCGGCCCTCTAATGAGGGATCATTAAATGTTTTGAAGGTAAAAGCAATAAAATATGAGTGACTATCCTTGTGAATATTGCTGGGTGGACATACCTGTTAGGTAAAGGATCTACTAGTGGAGTGGGAGTGCGATGACTCATAGGTTAGAGCATTGGACTCCAGATCAAAAGGTCCAATCACTCATGTATTCACTTGTGGACCACATGATCTGCATTGCCTTCTTGAGTAAGACACTGAATTTCCCAAGAGGGAGCCTTGTGGTGCAGTGTATTATAGCTTACTGCAGATCGATGATGCACATGTTTTCAACCAATTTTAACTAGGTATGCATGGGGTTAGTGAGTCTCACTGTTACTTTCCACTACATGATGGTTCTCCCTGGGAACTTCTGCTTCCTCCACCAGTAAAACGGTCTGACATATGACCCTGGCTGTCAAAAGTATTGTTGAACACCAAAAAATAAACAACTGATGGATTTCCTGATTCATTTTTGTTCAGAATTTGTCTATCAACGATTGTACTGTTACAATTTTTGCAAAATGCCTCTGCAAAACAGGCTCTTTCTAAAAAATTGAAATGAATTGTACTGGAACAAAGATATGTGAACATAACACTATTTTACTCTGTTGTAAAAGTTTTTATTTCTCCCTCACCCCTTTGATATAAATGTTTATTTCCAAATGAAACAAAATACTGCATTTTGATTGGCTGAGAGGTATGGTGTAACTTGCAATCCACATTGGCTTTTATTACACCGTGTTTAACCACGTTGTAAAAACAAGAGTATACAAGAGCAAGCTATATGGCTAAAAAAGTACCCATTTTCAATTATTAATTCATACCTTCTGCTCGGTTATGTTAGAACAAAAACAAAAATACAGGAAATTTAATATTTATATGCAATAAAATATTACAGATATGAATGTCATTGGAACTGGCTCACTGAGCCAGTTCCAATGATATCCATATTTGTCTGGTTTTGTTAAGAAATTTACAAAGTACAATTGTTCTGTGAGTTTTTGCCCACAATGTAGGTTAAAGTATTAAGTACACCAAAATTCTTGGAAATAAATCTGTTATCCTTGTGTTTTCCAGGGTGTATGGGAATTTACACCGGTCTGGGAACTCATATATCCTTCCGCTTCGCCTCAGCGTGTATGAGTTCCCAACCGGTGTAAATTCCCATACACTCTGGAAAACACAAGGATAATTAATACTCTTCTCCAATGATTTTGAACAAAAGAATATCCATCCTAGAATTGCTTGAATTATTCATTAGGAAAGTGCAGAATGGTAGACACAACTATAGGCTTTATGTTTTGATAATTCTTTTTATAATATGCTAACCACAAAAATAGTGGGAAAAGGAAAATGCGAAATGGAAAATACAAGATGTATTTCTTTGACCGACTTGATGTATAAGAATCTTGTATTTAAAAATCATATTTCTCTCGGTGTGACTGCTAGTTACGTTCATACGTTTGCAATCAATCAGTTGTTCTTCTCAACAAGATTTCTCAGAAATTTCATTTTAAACAATGACACTTTCTACAAAAGTAGCATTATCAAGCAAAATTGATGTGCATATAATAGAATGAATAACTAGATTTTTGTTTGAACACCATTTTAGTGGAGAAGAAGAAATGGAACTATTTAGTTCTGCAGAAGCACTCAATTTGGCCTTCACAGTGGTTTGTTGTTGATCAGCCGATTGAACATGAAGCAATTTCATTCAATCGGTTGTTGTTTTAAACATCATTTGGGGGAAATTATCAGTAAAAAAATTATACTTGCCACAAAAACAGCAAATATATCATTAACACCAGGGGCATATAATAAAAAATACAATGGTTTTTGTTTGAATTCTTGAATCATCTCATTCAGGACTGGAAAGAAATACGGAATTCCTTATTTCTGTCCAGTCACTCATGAGATAATTCAGGTATTCAAACAAAAGCCATAGGTATCCCCAATATGTTGAATAAATTAATTCAATTTCATTTTTCAGACCTGTTAGAGATAAATAAAAGAAATGAAACAATACAGGAATGTGAATGACATTTTAGTGCGCAGAATAGGTAAACTGAGTCAACGTGGTGGATAAAGACACCATCAGGATTCAATTTTATCATGTCAACAACAAAAGCTTAGTTCAAACAAGAGCTGGACTTTCGTCTGGTGCATACCCCCACGTGGTGTACCGCCTAGTGTGGGCATACCTATGACTAACAAATATCATTTATGAATATTCTCGTGTGGACTGATGGACGGATGCACAGATGGATGGAGGCAATCCAGTATACCACCACCCCCCCCCCCCCACTTCCATTTTCTTCGAAAGTTTTCAACAATTTCCAACAAAGTCAAAAGGTATGGTAAATTGTTTGGTGTTTGGAAGTTTTATGCAATGGGGCAGAAGCCTTTGTCATAGGCAAACTGCATGCCATATTTCACCGAAATCCGATAACCCCAATTCAGTATGTCCCCCCCCCCCCCCTCCCATTTTCTTCGAAAGTTTTCAACAATTTCTAAGTCAAAAGGTATGGTAAATTGAAATTGTTTGGTGTCTGGAAGTTTTATGCAATGAGGCAGAAGCCTTTGTCATAGGCAAACTGCATGCCATATTTCACCAAAATCCGATAACCCATACCTGAGATACAGGCTGAACAGACAAATAATGTCTATTTCCTACAATTTCTAAGTCAAAAAAGGGGGATAACTCTAAAAAGGAGAATGTGAGAAATATCATTGAATCCTTTTTAAAAGGCTATACCATAAGCAGTGTTCATGGCAAATTTCATTGCAATAGAACATTCGATACCCGAGATACAGGCTGAACAAACAAAATTTGGCTCAGACGGACACAATTTCTAAGTGAACAAGTTATAAAAAAAAAAAAAAAAAAAAAAAATAACTAGTGTGGGCACACCTCTGACCAACAAATATTATAAAAAAAATAATAATTTACTTAAGTTTTGAATACTTTCGGACGGACTCACACATGGACGCACAGACGGATGCATGGACAGATGGACGGATGCACGGACGCATGTAATCCAGTATACCCCCATTTTCTTCGAAAGTGGGGGTATAATAATTTCAAACTACTTTAACCTGTAACCTAATAAATTGCCCAGACTCATTTGTGTAATTTGCAAGTTGAAAAAAATTATATTTCGAAAAATTTGAACAAACCCATATTGAGTTACTTTTATTGGATTCAACTCAGTGAGCTCATTCCAAAGAGAATTTTGTGAAAATGTTGAATTAAAATAATAAATTTTGATACTGTCTGCAAATGGGTAAAGGGTTAAAGCACCCTTCCTTTATAGCAAGTCATTCCTCAGATACTTGATGTCTACTTTTGATATGTACACACACAAAATTCAACATTTTCTATCTTGTGGCTATTTTTACCCTTTGGCCAATACTAATAGTCAACTCCTCAAAATATACTTCATTAACTAAGGAATTTAATTTTTTACCCAAGAAGTTAAAAAGTTTATAGTAATTTATATATTTTTTATACTTAGCAATGACCAAGACTTAGCTGGTGCTAACTCTTAAAAATTCAGGGCCAAACACAAATTTTGCCCCTCCAATCCCCAAAATTTGCATCAAAATCCAAAAAATCTATGTCTATATGGTCCTCCATACTTTTGTCCACTGCGCATTCGTAGTGTCAAGGAAGTACCGAAATTGGCACCAAATCTTCATTCTTACAACCAGTGCCTGGTAAGTGTTATGTAATCAGCGGGGAGGTATGAGTTCCCAACTCATGGGAGGGCCATCTGGGTCATTGGTAAGTATAAATGAAAGTGTCAATGACACTGTAGCTCAACTTGTCAAGACATGTACATGTATAGTATGTGACACAGCAATGACAAACATCTAGGTAATGACCTGATAACAACGGTACATATAAAGTATTGAAACGGCCTGTACATAAATACTGACCATAGCCTGTAACAAATGTATAGGTAGAGTATTGTAAAGGTGGGTGACAGTCAGATGCCAAACTAGAAAAGAAATCTTTGAGTCCCAGAGTGGGTATGACTGAACCCCAAAATATTTGTTCTCAAAGCACAGTGATAACAAAGGCACCCCAAAACACACTCATTCCTATCCCAAGGTGAAAAACAAAGGTACCCAAGAAGTTTCGTGAAGATCAGTTCATAAACATGAGCTGTATAGAAGTTGTGACAAAAAACTGATCGGACCTAATTTCAGTACAAAATGGCCACTGGCATCCATCTTGAATTTTGGACCGCACTCAGAAACACTCATTCTCGTCCCAAGGTGATAACAAAGGTACCCAAGAAGTTTTGTGAAGATCGGTTCATAAATACAGCATCTAGCCCGAGCCATATTGACATGTGCACTTACAGTGTATAAGTAGCACTAAATAAATCAAAATTCATCTAATTTGCATAATTTCTGCACGAGAAAAAAACCTGTATTGTATGTGATGTATTCCATTTTACTAAACATTCATACAAAAATTTATTCAAATCAGAACTTTCATACAGAAGTTCTGTACAAAAGACTGATTGCACTAATTTTGGTACAAAATGGCTGCTGGTGGCCATCTTGAATTTTGGACCACACCCAAAAACACACGTTCCCACCCCACGGTGATAACACAGGTACCCAAGAAGTTTCGTAAAGATCGGTTCATAAATACGGCCTCTAGCCTGAGTCGTATAGAAGTCGTGTACAAAAAACTGATTAGACCTAATTTTGGTACAAAATGGCCACTGGCAGCCATCTTGAATTTTGGACTGCACTCAGAAACACTCGTTCTCGTCCCAAGGTGATAACAGAGGTACCCAAGAAGTTTCGTGAAGATCGGTTGATAAATACAGCCTCTAGCCCCATCCGTATTGACATGTGTACTTAAGGTGTGAAAGTAGCACTGAAAAAATCAAAGTTCATCTAATTTGAATAATTTCTGCATAAGAAAAGAACCCGTATTATATGTGATGTATCCCATGGTACTAAACATTCATACAAAAAAATTATTCAAATCAGAGCTTTCATGTGGAAGTTCTGCACAAAAATCTGATTGCCCCTAATTTTGAATAAAATGGCTGCCAGTGGCCATCTTGAATTTCGGACCGGACCCAAAAACACTCGTTCTCATCCCACGATGATAACAAACGTACACAAGAAGTTTCGTAAAGATCGGTTCATAAATGCGGCCTCTAGCCCGAGCCGTATTGGCATTTGCACTGACAGTGCTGAAAGTAACACTAAATAAATCAAAGTTAGTCTAATTTGCATAATTTAAGCACGAGAAAAAAACCTATATGATATATAATGTATCTCATGGTACTAAACATTCATACAAAAAATTATTCAAATCAGAGCTTTCATATGGAAGTTCTGTACAAAAAACAGATTTCTGCATCGTCGGTACAAAATCGCGGCTGGCAGCCATCTTGAATTTCGGACCGCACTCACTCAAAAAAACTCGTTCTCATACCACGGTCATAACAAAGGTACCCCAAGAAGTTTTGTAAAGATCGGTTCATAAATACGGCCTCTAGCCCGAGCCGTATCCAATTGTTGACTAAAAATATATAAATTACTATAAATTTTTTAACATTTTTATACTGTACCAATGAACCAGACTTAGCTGAATAGAAAAAAGGCTGGAGGGCCGAGGACATAAAGGAAAATCCAATAGGCTTAATTACATGTAAACAGAATTATCCCCTCAAGGAGAAAAGGAGAAACAGGATTTACATGTATCTTTCTTGTTTATACAAAATAAGAAAGACACATTACCAATCCGTAATTGAGCACAATAACATCAATGATCTCTATTAACATCCAGTATAACCCATTTAAAGGAAAGCCAATAAATAAAGATAGTCCAGAGAATGAGACTCTTTATACTCATTTAAAAGTGTCCGAGGATTGTATATTAACGCTCGTATGACACGTGACATATACAAATGCTTCACACCGAGCTACACTTTAAAAATATTACATAAATGAGATAAACATTAGCTTTACACTTTAAAACCATCCCAGCACCGACTCGGAATTCCTGACTCCAGAGGAGGTATTCCCTTGCTTTTCACTATAAAGCAGGTTATATAAGGGAACACTATCCCCCCCCCCCCCCCCCTTCCCCTTGCTCTGGGTCAATCACCCCTGAACAAAGAGGGCAGCAGGATAGAGTCACTGCTGGAACAGAAAGCCTGCATAACTATAGTTGCAACTGTTTAGTGGACGACATTCTGAGCAACAGATAATGGACCTAAACAACGCAAGTCGCCAGAAATAGACTCAATATTTCTAAGGTCAAAATTTGTGAACGTAGAAGTCTGAGACCAGTATGCAGCCTTCATCAAATTGGTAATAGCAATACTATTAGCATAAGCCCAAGATGTAGACTGCGACCCCACTTCATGCGCCGAAATCTTAAGCACAGACTGCTGAGTAGAAGATAATTTTTCATAAGCAGTACGAATAGTCAATTGAATCCAGCTTGAACTAGAATGGATCGTGATGTCCCTTCTATTAGGCAACAGAGACAGAAAGAAACATTTTCGCCCCTTTCTGATAAACTCAGATCTACATTTGTAAATACGCATAGCTCTAACTGGACATCCCAAAGGCCTATGGCCGTCTGAGGATGGAAGAGCCTTAATAACAATAGGCTCAGGGTACTTATTAGGAGCCTGATTTTTAGCCAAAAATCCAACATTAGTAGTCAAAGTAATAGTATTACCAACACTACGATAGTGAGAATCATCAACAGATAGTGCATGAAGCTCACTAACTCTTCTAGCAGAAGAGAAGGCTAAGAGGAAAGCTGTCTTATAGGATAAGTATTTGAAGTCTACCATGTCAAGGGGTTCAAATGGCACTTCTTTTAGCTTCAGAAGAACCCAAGCTAAATTCCACTTAGGAATTAACCTAAGGGTTCTAGGTCTATTTATCGAAAAGTTTTTAACTAACTTTGATAAAGAGAGATTAGATCCAATTTGTAAGCTATCATGATGAGCATAAGTATCCGATAGCATAGACCTATAACCCTTAATAGTTATTGGCTGCAGTTTGATCTCGTCAAACAAGTAGACCAAAAAATTAGCAATGTCTGGAATGGAGGGATCATAAATATCAATAGAATGATCCCTACACCAACGAGAGAAAACCTTCCACTTAGCAGCATAATTTAGCGAAGAGGAGGTCCTCCTACAGTTAGAAATTGTGTCCACTGCTCGTCCTGTAAAATGCTTGCCGTGCAAGAAGGACCACACAATGGAAATACGTGAAGGTTGAGACCTTGTGGGTTGTGATGCAGTGTGCGCGATTTCCCCTGCGACAGAAGGTCCACCCATGGAGGAAGCTTCCAAGGAATGTCCCACAACAGACACCTGAGTAGATTTATCCATGGTCTCTGGGGTGACAGAGATGCTACCAACAGAATCTTGCAGTGAGATTGCTTGATTTTTAGCAATATCTGTTGAATCAACGGAGCTGGAGGATACGCATATCCTATCATTCCGTCCCAAGAGATCAAGAGAGCATCTACTGTGAACACTAGAGGATCTGGGCATGGCGACACATACGTCTGCAACTGATTGTTGAGATGCGTCGCAAACAAGTCTATCATCGGACGATCCCATTGGTAGCAGATCTGATTGAATACTCGTTTGTTGAGAGTCCATTCTGACGACAACATACGACCTTTCCGAGAAAGGGAGTCCACTAGAACGTTCAGACAACCCGGAATATGATGGACCGACAGAAGAACCTAATGCTCTAGGACAAACAGAATGATTCTCTCCGTTAAGTTGAAGAACGGAATGGAATGAGTGCTTCCCTGGTTCCGAATATACGCTACTACTGTCGAATTGTCGGACAGAATTTGAACATGTGAATTCTGAATAATGTTCATCCAATGACGTAGTGCAAGCCAAATTGACATCATCTCTTTGATGTTTATGTGCTTGTTTAGGAATTGCGGATCCCAAAGTCCCTGGCACCTTGAATCTGTTGGGCTCAAATTGTGCCCCAACCTGTTTGACTCGCATCTGTCATAATTGCACTCCCTGAGTTAACCACTGAATATCTGCCCAAGTCTGAATCTCTTGTTTTACTTGGTACGACAAGACGATGTTCGTTTTGAGTGAATGAATCTTCACACTCCAATTCTGAGTAAAATATATCTGAATGCGTAGACGCCCCATCGGAATAAGATCCGTGGCGACTCCACACAAACCTATCAGTAGCATGAATTCTCTCGCTGTTTCTACATCTGAGTGAAGACAAAAGCGAGCGTAACAATTGACTAATTTTGCTCTGGGTATGGCAGACGAACCAGATTGTTGTGAGTGTCGAAGCTCATTCCCAAATGAATGAACGACTTGGACGGAACTAGATCCGACTTCTTTTCGTTTACTATGAAACCGCGATGTCGGAGCAGTTGAAGCAGACTCTGAACATCGTTCTTAAGTGTCAATCTGTCACCGTACCTCTGAAGAATGTCGTCCAAGTAGGCCGACGTTACCGCAGACGAATGAGCTTGGAAATGAGTCATTACCGAGGTTCATTATTTGAGTGAAGGCCCAGGGCGCTAGATTCAGACTGAAGCACATTGCTCAGAACTGATAAACGACTCCTAGGACAGAGAAGCGAAGGTACTTTCTGAACGCCGGATGTACCATGACATGAAAGTACGCGTCCTTGAGATCTACGCTCGCAGCATAATCGTTCACTCGAATGATCGCTCTCACCGATCGAATGGTCTGAATATAAAATTTTGGAACCACGATCAGCTTGTTTATCCAGCTTAGATCTATAACTGGACGGAACGAGCCATCTGGTTTTGGTACCAGGAACAGGTGACTGTAAAAACCTGGAGATTCCTGGTTTTCTACGACCTCTATTGCGTTCTTCTCCAGAAGAAATTGCACCTCTGATAGAAGCGAATCTCTCTTCTGAAGGTTTGACGGAAGCTGAGTCCAACGTGGACTTCGTGTTAACGGAGGTTTTTCCCTGAAGGACAGTTTTAGACTTTCCGAAATAACCCCCTGTACCCATCGGTCGTCCGTAATTGACAACCAATAGGTTAAGAATCTTGACAGCCTTCTGCCCACTGGAGCGCAATAGAAGTTCTGACCATCACCTCCTGGACCTGCGAGGCTTGCGGGAGGAAAAACTACATCCTCCCCGACCCGCACCTCGACCAGTCGACCTAGGGGGCATCTGACCGGTTGTCTCGGACAATATTACGCCCCCTACCTGAGTCGCTACTCTGACGGTCTAAGGAGTAAGAGGTAGAGGTTTCTTAGAACCTCTATAGGAACTTCTCTTGGACATACTCGCCCCAGAAGTCCCTGACTTACTCCTCTCTGCTGAGTCTGTTTTTTTTTAAACGGACTTAAAGAGCAGAGAGTCTGAAGCTTTCTTAGTAATCTGATCGTAGATTATTGAAAGCTTACCATCAAAGAGAAGCTCTCCTGAAACCGGAGCGACTCGAAGAGAGTTTTTAACCATAGAATCCACTCTTGTGGATGAAGCCAGGGCAGCATCACGTCTAACTCCAAATTTGCCACTGAAAGGGCGGAGTTATACGTGGAATATGCTACAGCCCTTGAAAGAACTCTCAAGGAAGTTTGAACATCCTGGAATTCTTTCCATCAAGACGTTGTGATAATGCTCTGGTAAGGTGATCAGTGTAAGATAGGGCGTCTAAACTGGCTATGTTAGACGAGATTGTCGTCTCCAACGTACTGGAGAGAATCGACATAGACGCCGGCAATGACAACTCCAAGTCTTCTGCCTGGTCGTCTAAACGCAGAGGAACTCTCGGAATGCCCTGTCCTGCCGTTTCAAATCTATTTCTACTGTTGATGAATGGCAGATGTAGAGCATGAGACGATAAGAAACTGGATCTGCCAGTCTTAGAGGCTAGCCTGAAAATAGCGTCATTCAGCAATTCAAATGTCCTTGAGACATTTCTGGACTGGGCTGGAAACTCAGGCGCGGCGTCCTTAGCCTGGCCGAAAAAGTCTGTGTCCAGTGACGCTATCAGTCTCTTATCTGGTATCGCAGCTCTCTGGTCCGGAGGAACAACTTCTGGAAGGTGTTGCCGGATGAAATCTACGGCCACCTTATGTTGTTCTAGAAGGGAAAATTCCAGCTCCGCTGATTCCCTTTCACCATCCGACTGGACCAAATGTGAATCTCAGTCGTCCCTTTCTGACACTGCAGGGGAACGTACCGACCCAGCTTCCTCAAACAGTTCCTGATCTGAAAGAGTTTCTGAAGGTTGCTGGGATGCTGCGATAAATTATGCTATCTGCGATAGCAAGTCCATCACGGAGGCCTGTTTAGCCGCTGAAAGCTCCTGGGATGGTAACTCTTGCATAATTCTTTTATGCGAACATCCCGACTGGTAAGGCCTCATGTCCTTGGCTACCAGATGGAGTGACCTGGTTGACGTGGAATCCCTGGTCGGCGAAGCAGGCTGGATATCTGTGGTCATGGAGCCAAGGTGCAGTCGTGTGTGTTGACGTGTGGATGAGGAAGCCAGTACACTAGCCACGCCCGGCTGTCTGTGCGACGGAGCGTCCTGAGCAGGAGGAATGGACGTATGCTCCGACTGACGAACGTTACGTACAACATCTGGGCCCAGATGTTGTTGTAAGAGAGAGGGACCTCTCTCGCTCGCGGTCCGGGTAGGCCTGAACGAGCTAGCTACTGGACTGTCTGGCTTCCTCCATTCCATCCTCCGATCCGTCGTCAACGGGTGTGCATGATCTGAGTTTATAGTGCTTACAACACCCTTTCTCCTCTCCTGGACCGCAACGGACAAACCCGGCGTCACATCACCCACTTTCCGAGTGATAGCTTCACCGGGCGTGCTAGCTGGCACCAAGGTCATCAATCCTACTAGGGATCTGATTGCGACGATGGTAGCACACTTCCTGAAGACATCACGGAAACATCACCCTGTTCTTGTGCCTCTGAAAAAGAGACTGAAAAACTCGAGTGACCTTGTGGCGAGAGGACTGGCATGGACCTCTCAGCACTAACAATATACCGTGACACACGTCTCCAACATTTGTCATCCCAATTGACACACACTGAGCAAGAATTTGTGTGAGTACATTGACTACAACAAATACAATGAACATGAGAATCAGAGGAAGACTTCCTCGATTTACAATTTGAACAATATTCTTTCATATTTGAAAAAATATTAAACAGCCGTAGTACTCGCACTAACCCTTGAAAATACAAAGATACATAGTAATAATATAATCCATTACAAACATTTCAAAAAATAATTCAAAAGAAAAAAATTTCGAAAAAATTTTGAGATGAGCCCAAGTTCCCAATGGGAACGATGAGCCCAAATGGATCCCCAAAAAGCCTAAGTGTGGTCAAAAATTTTTAAACGTATCTAAAAGTTAAAAAATTTATAGTAATTTATATATTTTTTATACTTACCAATGACCCAGACTTAGCTGGTGCTAACTCCAACAAAACCAGGGCCAAACACAAATTTTGCCCCCCAATCCCCAAAATTTGCATCCAAAACAAAAAGAAATCATGTCCTAAAGGACCTCCATAGTACGCCTCTACTGCGCATGTGCAGTGACGCAGTCATCCCGAAATTGGCGCCAATTATCATTCTTACTGGCAGTGCCTGGTCAGCGCTATGTACTCAGCGGGGAGGCAAGAGTTCCCAACTCAAGGGAGGGCCATCCCCGTCTGGGTCATTGGTAAGTATAAAAAATATATAAATTACTATAAATTTTTTAACATTTTTATACTGTACCAATGACCCAGACTTAGCTGAATAGTAAACAGGCTGGAGGGCCTAGGACATAGAGGAAAATCCAATAAGCTCAACTATATAGTAAAGAGGTAACCCCTTAAGGAGAAAAGGAGTATTAGGCTTTACATGTATCTTTCTTATTTAATATTAAATTAGAAAGATACACTACCCTTAATAATTGAGCACAATAACATTCATGTTCTCTATTAACATCCAGTATAACCCTTATACTAATTATTTTTAAAACAAGCCAATAAATAAAGTAGTCCAGAGAATTGAGACTCTTTATAATCATTTAAAAGTGTCCGAGTATTGTATATTAAAGCCCGTTTGACACTTGACATATACAAATGCTTCACACCGAGCTACACTTTAAAAATAAGACATGAATGAAATTAAACATTAATATTACACTTTAAAACCATCCCGGAAGCGACTCAGAAATACTGACTTGGAGGAGGCATTCCCTTGCTTTTCACTATAAAGCAGGTGACCTAAGGGAACACCCGCCCCCCCCCCCCCCCTTCCCCTGGGTCAAATAGCCCAGAGCGAAGAGGGCAGCCGGACGGAGTCACTGCCGGAACAGAAAGCCTGCATAACTATAGTTGCAACTGTTTAGTGGACGACATTCTGAGCAACAGATAACGGACCTAAACAATGCAGGTCTCCAGAAATGGACTCAATATTTCTGAGATAAAAATTCGTAAATGTGGATGGCTGAGACCAATAAGCAGCCTTCATTAAATCTGTAATAGCAACACTATTAGCATAAGCCCAGGAAGTAGAAAGAGCTCTTACTTCATGAGCAGAAATCTTAAGCACAGACTGCTGAGAAGAAGATAAATCTTCATAAGCAGTACGGATAGTTAACTGAATCCATCTAGCAATAGAATGGACTGAAATGTCCTTTCTATTAGGCATCAAAGACAGAAAGAAACGTTTCCGTCCCTTTCTGATGAACTGAGATCTCTGTTTATAGATACGTAGTGCTCTAACAGGACAGAGTAAAGGCCTACGCCCGTCTGAAGACGGAAGAGCCTTAATAACAATAGGTTCCGGATATTTATTAGGAGCCTGATTCTTAGCTAAAAAACCCACATTAGTAGTGAAGGTGATAGTGTTCCCAACACTACGATAATGAGAATCATCCACCGATAGTGCATGAAGCTCACTGACTCTTCTGGCAGAAGAGAAAGCTAAGAGAAAAGCTGTCTTATAAGATAAGAATTTGAAATCTACTGTCCCAAGAGGTTCAAATGGCTTTTCCTTCAATTTAAGGAGAACCCAAGCTAAATTCCACTTAGGAATTAATCTAAGAGTTCTGGGTCTATTTATCGAAAAGTTTCTAACCAATTTCGATAAAGAGACATTAGATCCAATTTGTAAACTATCATGATGTGCATAGGTATCAGATAACATAGATCTATAACCCTTTATAGTAACAGGCTGCAGTTTGATTTCGTCAAACAAGTATACTAGAAAGTTTGCAATGTCTGGAATAGAGGGATCAAATATATCTACAGAATGATCCCTACACCAACGACGAAAAACCTTCCACTTAGCCGCATAGTTTAGCGAAGAGGAGGTCCTCCTACAGTTAGAAATCGCGTCCACTGCTCGTCCTGTAAAGTGCTTGCCATGCAAGAAGGACCGCACAACGGAAAAACGTGAAGGTTGAGACCTTGCGGGTTGTGATGGAGTTGACGCGATTTCCCCTGCGAAAGAAGATCCTCTCGTGGAGGAAGCTTCCGCGGTAGGTCCCACAACAGACACCTGAGTAGATTTATCCACGGTCTCTGTGGCGACAGAGATGCTACCAACAGAATCTTGCATTGAGATTGTTTTATCTTTAGCAATACTTGTTGAATTAACGGCGCTGGAGGATACGCATATCCTATCATTCCGTCCCAAGGGATCGACAGAGCGTCTACTGCAAATGCTCTTGGATCCGGACACGGGGACACATACGTCTGCAACTGATTGTTGAGATGTGTCGCAAATAAGTCTATCATTGGCCGTTCCCATTGGTAGCAAATCTGATTGAATACTTGTTTGTTGAGAGTCCACTCCGACGGCAACAAGCGACCCTTTCGTGAAAGGGAGTCTGCTAGCACATTCAGACGACCCGGTCTGTGACGGACCGAAAGAAGAACGTGATGTTCTAACGCAAACAGAAGGATTCTTTCCGTTAGATTGAACAACGGAACTGAATGAGTGCCTCCCTGATTCCGTATATACGCCACTACTGTCGTATTGTCGGATAGGATTTGGACATGAGCATCGTGAATAATGTCCATCCAGTGACGTAACGCAAGCCAAATTGACATCATTTCCTTGATGTTTATGTGCTTGCACAGGAATTGCGGATCCCAAAGACCCTGGCATCTCGAATCCGTTGGGATTAATGATGCACCCCAACCTGTTTGACTGGCATCCGTCATAATGGTAAAACTCGGATCCGGCAACTGCAGCGGAACTCCTTGAGTTAACCACTGAATGTTTGCCCAAGTCTGAATCTCTTGTTTCACTTGATCTGACAAGAGAACGTCTACATCGAGCGAATGAATTTTCACACTCCAATTCTGAGTCAGGAAAATTTGAAGAGGACGTGTGCGTAGCCGCCCCATCGGAATGAGATTCGAGGCGGCTCCGCACAGACCTATCAGTCTCATAAATTCTCTCGCCGTGACTTTGTCTGCGTGCAGACAATAGCGAGCGTAACAACTGACTAATTTCGCTCTGGTTAACGGCAGACGAACGAGATTGTTGTGTGTCTCGAAGCTCATTCCCAGATGAGTGAATGACTTGGACGGCACCAGATCCGACTTCTCCTCGTTTACTATGAAAACGAGACGTCGGAGCAATAGAAGAAGATTCTGAACATCGTTCTGAAGCGTTAACTCGTTGCCGTACCTCTGAAGAATGTCGTCCAGGTAGGCCGACGTTACCGCAGACGAATGAGCTCGGAAGTAGATCATTACCGAGTTCATTACCCGAGTGAAAGCCCAGGGTGCTAGATTCAATCCGAAGCACATGGCCCGGAACTGATACACCACTCCTAGGACTGCGAAGCGTAGATACTTTCGGAATGTCGGATGTACCATGACGTGAAAGTACGCATCTTTGAGATCTATGCTCGTTGCATAATCGTTCACCCGAATACTCGCTCTGACCGATCGAATCGTCTCCATATAAAACTTCGGAGCGACGATCAGCTTGTTTATCCAGCTCAAATCTATGACTGGACGGAACGAGCCGTCTGGTTTCGGAACCAGAAACAGATGGCTGTAGAATCCCAGAGATTCCTGGTTTTCTACGACCTCTACCGCGTTCTTCATTAAAAGAGACTGCACCTCTGAAAACAGAGCGTCTCTTTTCTGTGGATTTGACGGAAGATGAGTCCACTTTGGACTTCGAGTTAATGGAGGCTTTCGTTTGAAGGATATCTTTAGACCTTCCGAAGTCACTCCTCTCACCCACGGGTCGTCCGTAATCGACGCCCACTCTTGTGAAAAACTCGACAACCTTCCGCCAACCGGAACGCGATAGAGGTTTAAGCCATCACCTCCTGGACCTGCGAGGCCTGCGGTAGGAGAAACCACGTCTTCCACGACCCGCACCTCACCTCGTCGACCTCGGGGCGTCCGACCGATTGTCCCGGCCTGAAGGACGTCCCGAACGAGAGTCGCTATCCTGACGGTCTCTCGAATAAGACCAAGAGGACGCACCGGAACCTCTATAGGAACCTCTCTTGGGCGCATTAGACCCAGAAGTGCCTGTCTTATTCGTGTCTGCTGTATCCGACCTTTTAGGAGCGGATCTGAACAACAGAGAATCATTAGCTTTCTTTTTAATTTTATCATAAATAGCGGAAAGCTTGCCGTCAAAGAGAAGTTCTCCTGAGACCGAAGCGACTCTAAGAGAGTTCTTCACCTTCGAATCCACTAGTGTGGATGTAGCTAGGGCTGCGTCACGTCTAACCAACTCCAGATTTGCCACTGAAAGGGCGGAGTTACACGTGGAATAAGCTACTGCCCTTGAAAGAAGTCTTAAAGAGGATTGTATATCCTGAAACTCTTCCCCTTGAAGGCGCAGTGATAACACCTTAGTAAGGTGATCTGCGTAAGATAAGGCATCTAAATTGGCTCTGTTAGACGCAATAGCTGTTTCCAACACCGCGGTTGGAATAGAAGCTGACGACGGTAATGATAGCTCTAAGTCTTCCACCTCGTCGTCCATACGCAGAGGAACTCTCGGTATACCCTGTCCTGCCGTGTCGAATTTATTCCTTGCATTAATGAAAGGCAGGTTAAGAGTATTAGCGGACAAGAAACCTGCTTTTCCCGTCCTGGAAGCAAGTTTAAATATAGCGTCGTTCAATAATTCAAATGTTCTTGCAACATTATTGGACTGCGACGGAAACTCGGGAGCGATGTCCCTGAACCGCTCAAAAAATTCAGAGTCCAATGACGCTATAATTCTCTTGTCCGGAAGCGCAGCAGTCTGGCCCGACGGAACAACTTGAGGGAGAAAGTGCCAGATGAAGTCCACGGCAGCTTTATGTTGTTCCGAAAGGGATAGTTCCAATTCATCCGTATCCCTTTCACCATCCGGTCGGACCTCCCGATGTTCCCGGTCGTCCGCCCCCGATGCTTCGGCGGAGCGTACCGACCCAGCGCCGTCGGATAATTCTCGATCCGACACCGTTTCTGTCGGCTGCTGGGATGCTGCGATAAGCTGTGCTATCTGCACAAGAATGTCCAACGTCGAGACCTGCGGAGGCGTAGTCTTTCGCTGCTTCGCCGAGGGCAGCTCCGCATCAGATGGCTCCCGCATACTTTTCCTATGCGAACGTCCGGAGTCCATCGGTCTCGAATCCCTGGCTGCCGGATGGTGTGACCTGGTCGCCGAAGAATCCTTCATCGGCGAAGCTGGCAAAATATCGGAGGTCACGCAGCCAAGGTGCGGTCGTGTGCGCCGACGAGAAGAGGAAGCCTTAACAGTCTCTGCGGACTGCTTATACAACGGAGCGTCCCGAGCGACGGACGTATGCTCCGCTAAAGACACATTTTGTACCACAACATCTGGACCCAGATGTTGTTGTACGAGAGAGGGACCTCTCTCGCTCGCGGCCCGGCTGGACCTGGACGGAGCTAGGAACCGGACTAAAAGGCTTCCTCCGTTCTCGTTTACTATCCGCCGTCACTGGGTGTGCATCTATTATGTTTATAGTGCTCGCATCACCCAAAATTTCCTCTTGGACCGCATCGGACGAACCCGGCTGCCGAACCATTCGGTGAATGGACGCTACACCGGGCGAGCTAGCGGACGACATTTGTCTAATCTCCATGAGCACTTTTGCCGCTAGCTCTGAATTCATTTGTGACGACGGACGCACACTTGAAGAAGACAACATGGAAACATCACCCTGTTCTGGTTCCTCTGAAATAGAAACTGAGAGAGTAGAGTGACCTTGTGGAGAAAGAGCCGGCATCGCTCTTTCTCCAGAAACAACATATCGTGACACACGTTTCCAATGTTTCTCATCCCAATGTTCACATATAGGACAGGGATTAATGCGAGAACACTGACTACAATTAATACAATGATCATGAAAGTCAGAGGAAGATTTCTTCCTATTACAATTTGAACAATGTCCCTTCATTGTGAAAGAACAACAATAAGTCCTAGTTACTCGCAAAAACCCCTGACACAAAGATACATAATAACATGATCCATTAATAAATGAAAAAACAATTGCAAAACAAAATAATTTTGAAAAAATATTTTTTCAGAGAAGCCCAAGTTGCTGAAAAGTAACGTTGAGCCCCGATGGATCCGATGGCAAAGTGTGGTCAAAAATTTTAAATTTATATAAAATAATTAATGAGACACTTTCGGATAATATAAATGTATCTTATAATGAGATAAACTACCACAAAGGCAAACAGCCCCCCTCAAAAAAGGCTGTTGCCAATGAAAACAAACAGTGTAAACACTCTAGAAAACATGACTCCAGGCACTGAAAAAACTGGCCCGGAATCAGTCATCAATTACACTCTATCTGATACAAAACAGAGACTCCCAGGGAAGAATCTGTAGAACATCAGATGGAAGATGCAGAACACAAACGTTATACACCCATGGGTGAAAACGTAACTATGGGGAAAATAACAGAAAACATTCTGTAACCAAGCAACTCTCCCAGGAAATTTTAGAAATGAAACTTCTCAAAAATATGCCAAAAGCATGGGAGAATTGCCAGGGGGGACTTTAGAAGGCTAGGGGAGAGGAAACACTGAATAAGCAGTGCAACAATTAGCAAGAATGACAACAAGAGGCCCATGCCTCGAAAATAGGCAACTTAACATAATTTCATCAAAAAATTTTAAGTACAGCCCTGATTATTTTTTGCCACTTCTTTTTCCTCTCCTCCTTCTATCCTCCTTAGAATCACATTTTCTCCAAAAATTACGTGTCTGGCATCCTTTAAACTGAGATTTACAAGCACAAAGATCAGTGAGATGTTGACTGATGAAGGGCCAAACAGAGAATGATAAATGGCGCCAATTTCGGGACGACTGCGTCACTGCGCATGCGCAGTAGAGGCGTACTATGGAGGTCCTTTAGGACATGATTTCTTTTTGTTTTGGATGCAAATTTTGGGGATTGGGGGGCAAAATTTGTGTTTGGCCCTGGTTTTGTTGGAGTTAGCACCAGCTAAGTCTGGGTCATTGGTACAGTATAAAAATATTAATGTTACACTTACGGACAATATTAATATATCTGACTATGAACAAAACCTTAGAGAAGACAAGGCATCACTATCAGAAGTAACCGTTGTCAACATAAACAAAAGTGAATAAAAACTGGAAACAAGACTCCAGGCACAGAAAATATGGCCTGAAATCAGTAACCAATTTTAAAACACTATCCGATGTAAAACAGAAACTTCCACAGAAGAAACTACAGTACATCGGATGGTAGATGCATGACTAAAATGCCTAAACACCCCTAGGGTGAGGATGTAACCATGGGGAAAACAGAATAAACATTCTGTAAATATGCTAAAAACTCCCAAGAAATTTCAGTAAAAAAATTTCAAAAATTATGCCAAAAGCATGGGAGATTAGCTAGGGGGGTATCAAGGAAAGGTAGAGAAGGAAACACTGAACAAACAGTGGAGATTTCATAGCAAGAATGAAAACATCAGGCCCATGCCCCGAAATTAGGGAACATGAAATAATTTTACATAAAAATTATAAGTTACAGCCCTGAACACATCCTTCCACTGTGTCTTCCTCTCATCCTCTTATTTCATCCTTGGATCCACCATTACCTTCATGATTTTGTGTCTGACATCATTTTAACTGAGATTATAAGCACAGATATCAGTGAGATGTTACTGATTGAAGGGCCAAACAAAGAATGAAGATTTGGCGTCAATTTCGGTACTTCCTTGACACTGCGCATGCACAGTGGACAAAAGTATGGAGGACCATATAGGACATAGATTTTTTGGATTTTGATGCAAATTTTGGGGATTGGGGGGGGCAAAATTTGTGTTTGGCCCTGAGTTTTTAAGAGTTAGCACCAGCTAAGTCTGGCTCATTGGTACAGTATAAAAATATATAGTTTATCGCCCATGCATTCAAACATCCTCAATGAGTCTGTTCCAATGAGAAGTCATAAGCTATGTTTTTTAAGACAAAAAATGAAAAAGTAACCAGATCTATTGCCGAAAGCATATCATATTTCTGATGCAGTGCTGGACTAGTGGAAAAGCACTGAATTATTTATTCACATGCATTGTCCTATTGGTATGTCTGAACAAAGTAAAAATATCAAAGTTCAGTCTCAAACCACTTGTGATACATGAGTGATAATGGAAATATTGGCTCTAAAAGACAACAATGCCCACCAATTGGAGATCTTGGATTTTTTTCCCATAAAAATTCATGTTTCTAACTTTTGATATGTCTGAACATGCTGCAAATATCAAAATTCAGTGTCAAAGAAGATAAGATCAATGAGTGGAGGTAGAAAAGCATACCCTATAAAATATACTCGCCCAAAAAAGAAAGTGTGCATTGCAGAAATTGATCAAACTCCAAAAAAATAATTTTGTTGGTGTAAAGAGTGTTAACCTGTTCATGAAGAAGTTATATTGTACACAAAAACAGCTTTCCCCGTTAAAATTGCATTAACGTTAAATGACGTGCTGCACATTTATGAAAAGGCATGTTTTGCCCATGGAGAGTCTGAAAATTCATGCAGCAGTGTGAATCCTTGGGTATTTAAACACTAAAGTAAGGCCTTCCTATCGTTCACATTCAAACTTGCGCTGCTGTTAAAACGACTTCACATTAGCATGCCAAGATCGCCAATGAATCAACGTCTCCTTGCCCTGAGTATGATTAGAGATGGCATAAGACACAGAGAGGTTGCCCAGTATTTGAACTGCCACCGTAACACTGTAGACAGGCTAGTCCATCGACATGCACAACATGATGACGTTCGAGACCGACCCCGCTCCGGGAGACCCCGAGTTACCACCCCTGCACAAGATCGGTACATCAGTGTCGTCCATCTCCGGAACCGGCAACAAACGGCAATGACGACAGCCAGGAACATCCCTAACATGAGACAGATACATCCTCAAACAGTAATCAACCGGCTGTGAGAATACGGCTTATGTCCTCGAAGACCTGCAATTCGTCCGATTTTGACGTTACGTCATCGTCGTGCTGGACTGCAGTGGTGCAGACAACATCTCAGGCATTCCTTACACTGGTGGCGACGTGTTTTATTCACAGATGAATGTTGTTTCCATCTTTCATCATCAGATGGCCGCCAGAGAGTGTACAGACATCGAAACGAACGCTACGCAGATCCATGTGTCGTGGAGCGAAACCGTTATGGGGGAGGGTCTCTCATGGTGTGGGGTGGCATCACTGCCTGTAACAGAACTGAGCTGGTCATTATTGATGGCAATCTCAATGCAGCCAGATATTGTGATGAAGTGCTTACACCTGTTGTTGTCCCCTTTCTGCAACGTCACGGCCCCGGGGGCATTCTACAGCAGGACATCGCCCGACCTCACGCAGCTCGTGTTGTTCAACAGTATCTGCAGCAACAACAAGTGGATGTTCTTCCCTGGCCTGCAAATTCGCCCGATATCTCACCCATTGAGCACGTATGGGATGAAATGAAACGTCAGCTTCGCCGGCTTCCCCATGCACCGTCAACGCTTGTGGTACTTCAAAGACAGCTTATCAGAATATGGAACAACATCCCACAACACTTCCATGCTAACTTGTTCGCTTCCATGAGGCATAGATGCACAGCAGTAGTCGATGCAGATGGAGGTCATACCAGATATTGAGTGTGTGACTTTTGTGTTTGGCCCTTAGTGTCTTTGACTCTCCATGGCACCAAGAGTATTCGTCGTAGCGTAATGAAATTTCTCGTGTTGATCACAAACTGATTCATCTGTGATTGAATAAAATTTCCAAGAATGAAAACGATATTCATCTTTTTTTAGTGTTATTTTTTAGCATGCACACTTTCTTTTTTGGGAGAGTATAAAACACTGCCATTAGCCCTTTCGAACACTGGTGGCATCTTCCATGTCAGTTCAATGGTAGCAATTAGAAGAGTCCATATTACTTAATTAGGGTTGGCAAATTAAGATTTTCAATGTGCAGCCTGAAAATATTAATTGGTCTGCCTACACATTCACTCACATAGCTGTCCTCCTACTAATGAAATTATGATGTGTTGTGTTCCTGGTCCCAAAAAGTAGCCTCTTCGGTTCAGTGGGTTTAGCCATCTTGAATTTTTCATACCATAAAACATGCATCTTTCTCTCAAGGTAAAATCTGAGTGATCACTTTTCAAATTTTACTGGGCAGCTTACAAGGAAATGATTTGGTAAATGTAGTATTAAAATACTGACTGAACACAATACTCCACCAAATTAGAAATGGAGTCTGGAGTATCAGTTTTTACAGAGACATAAATGTAATGGTAAAGCAGAGAAAATGTTCTTTGTCAAAATTAGCTAAAAGATCATGTGACAATTTTTTTTTGGTAAAAGAAGCGCATGATTTCCCCTTAAAACCCATTGCAGTAGAATGTCATGAAGTAGTTTTGTTCAATACTCACCTCTGTGAATTTTGTGTTACAAGATATGACATGTTTTACAGCTTCTCCATTCAAATTAATAACCTGGATGAGTGGTGAAAGATGATGGGTCTGTAAGGCAACTAGTCTTGCCTGACGAATGCACTGCTGGGCATGTCGTATACAACTATCCTAAAAGAATAAATTAATAATGCTCAGAGCAATGAAATAAATATTACCTTCAAAATATCCAAATTTCAAACTGCAAAATTTTCCCATAATGCAACAAGGAATTTAACCTATTCACAGGGTTCATTGTGGTCCTTGAACTGAAAATAGTGTTTTTAAGGCCTTAAAATTAAAGAACTTAAAATTTGTACATTAGCATTGAAAGTCCTTGATTATTAAGAATGCTTCAAAGTTGCAACTTCTGTTGTTACAAAATTCAATTGGGATAAGTGCTGTGCAACAGAAATTAGAACTTTCTACATTGAAAAAATTGAAAATTGAACTGAAATTCTAAAAACAGGAAATGGTAATGTGATGGCAAGAAATCTAAGTCCAAGAAGGCTAATCATTTTTGAAGAAATACTTGGACACAGCTGGTTCACAATCCCATGAATGACATTATCATCAAAAAGATATATACAGTCAAGCCCATTTAATTGAATAGCTCTTTTGCCAGCCGAAAATATACAATTAAGTGGAGTATTCAGTTAACCGGGAGGCTTGCTCCGGGAGGTCTGGATCACAGAAATTGTCACAACATGTACCACTTATGTTCGATTTTGTGAGTTTTGTATACATGCATTATGTATCATCTGTTATTCTTTGTTTTATAGAATTTCTTTATCGAATAAAATTGTTTATTTTGCAGAGTGTTTTATTTTTTAGAACCCAAAACACATTTTTCACGAACTGAGAAACTGTGTGGGGGATGAGTCGCATTGAAGGGCTTCGATTCACACCAACTGGTCAATGCAAGTGTAAAAGAAAACATTCTAAATCATATCTACCACGTTACATTTGCAGAGGATGTAATCCAAACTGAAACTTTATTTGTTCCATGATGTTCGAAGGTATTTGGAAAAACCCATTTCATAACCATGATGGCTGTTCATTTAGATGGAAAATAAATAGGAATTCAGCATTGATGAATTAAAGATGTTTCCAAAAATTATTTCACATATTCTTTCTTGGATTGGCAGGAGAATAAGATGAGGCTCATAATCAACAACAACACATTCAGTTTACAATATTTTTTTCATTTATTATGTTAAAATCAAAAGGCACAGTAGGCAAAAAAAAACACAATGTAAAAACAATCAACAATGAACAACAGTTAGCTCCCTTTCATCGCTATTTTTTCACACACCCTCCGACAAGCAAGATAAAAAGATTTTCCTTTTTACAATTTCTCAGACAGCATTCCGGACACTTTTGTGGGAAACATGTCCTTTATAAAAACATTTTTCCAATTTCTGAGACAACGTTGCAGACAATAATTTTAAGCACTTTTGTGGGGGTTCATGACCTTTATGGCACAGTCAACCGTGGCATTTTTGTTTGTTCAGCACCAGGGCACTTTGTCTTTCTAGAAAATATCCCCCTCCCCTCAACACACCCCACCCAACCTGGTCTAAACAAGAGGACCCACGGGGCCTGAAGCGCTCATCTTGAACAGAACCAATATAAACAGAGTCCAAGAATGGATCTACATTAAGCAATCCATCTCCATAGGCTACACTGTCAATCCTTGAGTCCCTGAGGAGTGACAAAAATAATCCGGGCATCATGCCTTTTCTTCAGTTGATCATAATGTAAAATGCAGAGCTCCCCTATAAAGCCACTTGATACAACCTATGTGGATTAATCTTAGTTAAACACCTCTAGAGGGTACTGAATACAAAATTTTTAAATCTTCAGCAAAATGGCCAATTCTGGCAACCCATATGGAGCCCAAATATTAACCCAGGCTCTTGATTTGAACACAGTTGAATCTGACCTCCCTAGAGATGCTGTGTACCAAATATTAAAGCATTCTGACTGTTGAATCTGAAGAAGAGAAATTTTGAAGAAATTTCTTCATAATGCACCAAGTTAAAATTTGGGCTACCATAGCGAACCCAAATATTACCCTATGGTTCTGATTTGAACAAACTTGAATCTAATCCCCCCCCCCCCCCCCCCCCCCCCCCCTTAGAGATGTTGTATACCAAATATGAGATCATTCTGACTAGTGCATCTGAAGAAGAGGATTTTTGAAGAAATTCCCTCATATTGTACTAAGTTAAATTTCAGGTTCCCATATGGAGCCCAAATATTAACCCAGACTCTTAAATTCAACAATCTGGAATCTGACCCCCCTAGAGATGTTGTATACCAAATTTGAAAGCATTCCGACTGGTGGATCTGAAGAAGAAGATTTTTAAAGACATTTCCTCATATCGCACTAAGTAAACATTTGTCTACCATAGCGAGCCCAAATATATACCTAGGGTTTGCTTTGAACAAACTGGAATCTGCCCCCCCCCCCCCCCCCCCCTAGAGATGTTGCATACCAAATATGAAAGCATTCTGCCTGGTGGATCTGAAGAAGAAGATTTTTAAAAATTATCCCCCAAATTCAACAAAGTTAGGGACTTGGTTTGAACAATCTTGAATCTGACTCTCCGTAGGAAGCCCAAATATTAACCTAGGGACTTAGTTTGAACAATCTTGAATCTGACTCTTGTACCAATGATGTATATCAAACATTAAAAGATTCTGACTGGTGGTTCTGAAAAAGAAGATTTTTAAAGGATATTCCCCATATTACCCTATGTACAAAATTCCTATATTGGGCCCAAATATGAACCAATGGGCTTTATTTTAGCAAACTTGTATCTGACACCCCTATGAATGCTGTATACTGAATATCAAAAGATTCTGACGATTGGTTCTGGAGAAAAGATTTTTTTAAATTTTTGCATATATGCTAAGCATTTTTTTCGATGCCCATTACAGAACACCTTAACATAACTGCTGGCAATTTTTTTTTACCATTCAATTCTACTGGTCCTAAGGGTACTGCATGCTAAATAACAGCTCTCTGTTCAGTGTGGTTTTGGAAATATGGGCATTTGAAAATATTTCTATTTTTAGCTCCCAGAGTTCCCATGGGGATGTGCAATTTTTTTTTTTTTGCAGGTGTCAAGTACTCATGACCCAATAATACCACATACCAAGTTTGGTTCAAACCAGACCATCAGTTCAGAAAATAGAAATTTTGGGCGGGGCCAAAAATCTTACCCCCTCCCATTACAAAGCCAAATATTGCTTCACGAACTTCGTTTGAACAAACTTGATTCTACACCTCAAAAGGAAGCTCCATAGCAAATATCAAGTCATTGTGTACACTGGTTCATAAGAAGAAGATTTTTAAAAATATTTTTGGAGCATTTTTCATCCACTCCCTCCCTATGGGGCTGAGCATGCCGAGTTGAACAAAAATGCAATGCCCCTCCAGGGCCATCACTCACACAAACTTTCACTTGAATTGGCCCACTGGCTTTGGAGGAGAAGACCAAAACATGGTGTTAACGGACGACAGACGCCGGACGGAGAGCGATGAGATTAGCTCAGCTTGACTTTGCCAAGATGAGCTTACAAACCTTTAACACTTCTTGAATAACTAAAGTAATTTCATTTTCGCTTCAAAAATATACCTTATGGCCCCCCAATGGAACGGGATCATCGAGCTCATTCCAGTGAGGTCACAAGCTATGTTTTTGAGACATATAAAATAAAAACATTTTTCCAATTTCAAAGACATTGTTGCAGACAATAATTTTAAGCACTTTTGTGGGGGTTCTTTATGGCATAGTCAACCACCGTGGTGTCCCCCCTCCCCCCCCCCCCCCACCCCAACTTGGTCCAATCAACCATTCTTGAATAACAAAAAAAAAATTTCTTATTAAGAAGGGATGGTTGGAGCAAGTTGGGGGGGGGGGAGGAGGGGGGTAACACCACAGTTGACAGAAAATTGAATTTTTTTCAATTTCTGAGACAGTGGTGCTGACAATAATTTTAAGCACTTTTGTGAGGGTTCATGTTCTTTATGACACAGTCAACCGTGGTGTTCCCCCCACCCCCATCTTGGTCCAATCAACCATTCTTGAACACCAAAAAAAATATTTTTCTTGTTCAAGAAGGGACGATTGGAGCAAGTCGAGGGGGGGGGGTGGGGAACAAAAACACCACCGTTGACAGAAAAATGAAACATTTTTTCAATTTCTGAGATGGCGCTGCAGACAATAATTTTAAGCACTTTTGTGGGGGTTCATGTCCTTTATGGCACACAGTCAACCATTATATTTTCGTTTGTACAGCATCATGGCACTTTCTAGAAAATAATCCTCCCCCCCCCCCCCCCCCACCTCCATCTTGGCCCTGATGCTGAACGAACGAAAACATCATGGTTGCAAAAAATGAAAACATTTATGGCACCCAGTTTATATATTCAGTGATAACTGATTGTCGGCCAAATTTTTTCAGAACATTTTCGGTCATTGTTTTTTGAGTACAGTAAGCATCAAAATCCTCTCTACATGTGTCATGTTAAAAAAAAAATCAAAACACCTGATCACACCTATTCTCTTAGTTTATTAGGGAGACGGGTAAACAAAACAATTTCAACAAAAACAAAGTGCCGCCATTTCCATTTTTGTCAAGCTGTTGGCAGGAAACTAATTTTAATAAATCTGCTGGAGTTTTAGGATGTCTGGGGTCATTTAGAGCGGCTTTATGAAAATATAAAGGAGAAAATGTGCAGGATAATTATTTACAAAATTCTGTTTTGGGGCAGTAAGTACTGCACATTTGATCAGTGATCTGCAACACACAGTTTCCAAACGTCCTATACATGTACATGAACCGTGAAAAGTATTTTCTTTTCAGCATAATCAACCGCCGATTTCAAAATGGCATCAATGTTTTTCCTCCATTTTATTCAATTATCCGATCTGGACGACATTTTGGCAAAAAAAATCACATCCGATAAAACAGGATATACAATTAGCCGATATACAATTATCCGATAAATTTTGTACTGTTTGAATTACAAATGGATCGGTGTTTGGAAAAAATATTACTTTAACCCAATTATACAATTAAGCGATATAAGTGGATTTGACTGTATAATATTTCTGAAAATAGTACTTAAGACCCAATAATACTGTAAGCCAATTTGCTTCACATCACCGCATCTGTTCTGAAAGTTAAAAAATTTATAGTAATTTATATATTTTTTATACTTACCAATGACCCAGACATAGCTGGTGCTAACTCTTAAAATATAGGGCCAAACACAAATTTTGCCCCCCAATCCCCAAAATTTGCATCTAAAACTAAAGAAAACATGTCCTGAAAGGCCCTCCACACTTCGCCCCTACTGCGCATGCGCAGTGTCAAGGACGTTCCGAAATTGGCGCCATTTATCATTCTAATAACCAGTGCCTGGTAAGCGCTATGTACTCAGCGGGGAGGCAAGAGTTCCCAACTCCTGGGAGGGCCATCCCCGTCTGGGTCATTGGTAAGTATCAAAAATATATAAATTACTATAAATTTTTTAACATTTTTATACTGTACCAATGACCCAGACATAGCTGAATAGTAAAAAGGCTGGAGGGCCAAGGACATAGAGCAAAATGGAATACGCTCAATAAAATAAAATAGAGTCATCCCCTGTAGGGAAAAGAAGTAATAGGCCTTACATGTATCTTTCTTATTTATGATAAATTAGAAAGATACAACACCTTCCAAAATTGAGCTTCATACATCCATGTACTCTATTAATATCCAATATAATCCTTATACTAATAATTTTTAAAGTAAGCCAATAATAAAGTAAGTCTAGAGAATAGAGACTCTTATACTCCTAAAAGTGTCTGAGAATTGCATAATCATGTCCGTTGACATATGCAATATTCAAAAGCTATACTTTAAAAACTAAGACTTGAATGAATTTTATAAACTTAAACTTCTCACTAAACAACCATCCCAATAACAGCTCAGAATTACTAACTCCGGAGGAGGTATCCCCTTGTTTTCATAGTAAAACAGGTGACCCAAGGGAACACCCTCCCCCCCCCCCCTTTTTCTTGCCCTGGGTCAAATAGCCCAGAGCGAAGAGGGCAGCCGAACGGAGACACTGCCGAAACAGACAGCCTACCTAGCTATAGTAGCAACTGTTAAGAGAATGACATTCTGAGCAGTAGATAATAGACCTAACAAAAGAGGCCTCAAGAAATTGACTCAATATTTCTTAAGATAAAATTCATGAATGTGGATGGCTGAGCGCAATGAGCGGCCTTCAAAAATCTATAATAGCGACACTATTAAAGTAAGCCCAAGAAGTAGGAGAACTCTTACTTCATGAGCCGAAATCTTAAGCACAACTGCTAAGTCAATGATATACCATAAGCAGTACCGATAGTTAATAGAATCCATTAACAATAAAATGGAGCGTAACGTCCTTCTACTAGACATCAAAGACAGAAGAAGCTTACGCCCTTGTAATAAACAGATATCTGTTTATAAATACATAAACTGTACCCGGAAAGAGTAAAGGTCTATGCCCATACGAAGACGGAAGGACCTTAAAATAATAGGTTCCGGATAATAGGAGCCTAACTCTTATGCAACAATCCAACCTAAATAGTAACGGAAGTATTGATTCCGAAACTATGAAAGTGAAAATCATCCATCGATAGTGCATGAAACTCACTGACTCTACAGTAAAAGAGAAACCAACAGAATTACTGTCTAAAAGGTCAGAATTTGAAAACTACTGTTTCCAGAGGCTCAAATGATTACTTAGCTAAATAAGAACCGAAGTTAAAATCCGTATAGGAATTTAATCTAAAGATTCTAAGTCTATTTATCAAAAAGTTACTAACTGACTTAGATAAAGAGACAAAAGACTCAATTGTAAACTATCGTAGAGTGCATAGGTATGAGGTAACATAAACCTATAACCTAAATAATAACAGGCTGCAGTAGATCTTGTGAAACAAGTATACTAAAAAATAGCAAAGAGTAGTATGGAGGGATCAACAATATGAACATAATGATCCCTACACCACGACGGAAGAGCCTCCACTTTAGTCGCATAGAATAGCGAAGAAGAGGATCTCCTATAGTAAGAAATCGCGTCCAAAGCTCGTCCAGTACAGTGCTTACAATGCAATACGGACCACACAACGGAATACATGAAGGTTGCGACCTTGCTGGTTGTGATAAAGATGACACGATTTACCCAGTGAAAAAAGATCCTCACATAGAGGAAGATTTCACGTTAAGACCCACAGTAGACAAGAGAGTAAATTACTCATGATCTCTGTGAAGATAGAGATGCTATCAACAGAAATGTATTGTGGTTGTTTATCTTAGCAATACCTGCTAAAACAACAGCGCCGGAGGATACGCGTATCCTATCATTCCGTCCTATAGACCAATAGAGCGTTAACACTATTAGCTCAGAGATCTGGACAAGCCAACACATACGTCTGCAATTGATTAGCAAGCTGTGTCATAAATAAATCATCATTGGGCGCTCCCATAGATAGCAAATCTGATTGAATACTTGTTTGTTGAGAGTCCATTCTGACAGCAACAAGCGACCCGTAAGAGAACGGGAGTCCGATAAAACAATCAGACGACCCGGAATATGACGGACCAAAACTGAACTCGGTGTACTATAACCAACAGACGGATTCTTTCCATTAAATTGAATAACGGAAACGAAAGAGTGCCTCCCTGGTTCCGGAGATACGCCACTACTGTCGAATTAAAGGACAGGAATTTGGGCATGCGTTTCTGAATAATGTTCATGCAATGACATAAAGCAAGCCTAAAAAACATTATTCCGCGGAAGTTAAACTGATAGCTAAAAGACTGCGGAACCCAAAGACCCTGGCACTTCGAATCCGTAAGGATCAGTATATATCCCAATCTATTTGACTGGCAACCGTCATAACAGCCACACTCGGGTCCGGCAACTGCGGCGGCACTCTCTGAGTCAGCCACCGAGTGTTTGCCCCAGTCTGAATCTCTTGTAACACTAGATAGACAAGAGATTGTATAAATCGAGCAATTCATGGATTGCCGGAAAGTTGCCGTCGAAGAGAAGCTCCTCCGAGAACGAAGCGACTCTGAGAGAGTTCTTAACCTTACTATCCACGCGTGTGGATGTAGCTAGGGCTGCGTCACGTCTAACCAACTCCAATCAGCCACTGAAGGGCGGAGTTATACGTGAACAAACTACTGCCCTCAAAAGAAAATACATTGAGAATAATATCCCGTAAATCTTTTCTTGAAGACGTAATGATAACGCCTCAGTAAGGCGGATTACGTATAATAAAGCGTCTAAGTTAAGTCTACTATACATAATGTCGTTCTCAACATTGAAATTGGAAAAGACATAAACGGCGAAAAAGAATATATGCAGTCTTTAATCACACCGTCTAGACGCATATGAACTCTCGGTATGCCCTGCTCTGCCAAAATAAACTATTTGTAAAAATGATAAAATGGCAGAAATGAGCAACGCGGACAAGAAACTAAACTATCATGCTTAGTAGCAGGCTTGTATATATATATATATATAGCGTCGAAAAATAAAACACATGTTGTAATGACAATATTGGACTGTGTCGGTAAGTCAGGGACAATGTCCCTGTACCGATCGAAAAATCCGAGTCCAATGACGCTATAAGTCTCTTATCCAAGATCGCAGCAATGAAGTCCGAAAAATAATCACTGGAAGAAATGCCAGAAGATATGAAAGGCATCTTCCGATACTACTAAAGGGAAAACTCGAAATCTTTCGAATCCCTTTCGCCATCCTGTCGGACCCTATAAAGCGTTCGGTCGTCCGTAGCTGATGCAACCGCGGACCGCACCGACCCAGCGCCGTCGGATAATTCCTGATTCGACCGAGAAACTGTCAATTGCTGGGATGCTGCGAAACAACTGTGCTAACTCGGATAGCACGTCCGTCACTGAGGCCTGAGGAGAAGCGGTCTTACGATGCATTGCCGCTGGAAGCTCTGTGATCGTTACCCCGTGCATACTTCCAATATGCGAGCGAACGGAGTGTATAGGCCTCGTGTCCCTTGGCTACCGGATGGCGCGACCTATTCGCCGTGAATCACTGAATGCCTAAACTGATCGGATACTCGAGGTCACGTAGCCAATGTGCGGTCGTGTGCCCTGCTGTGAGGATGAGGAAGCATTAAAGACAGTCTCTCGGACTGTCAATATAACGGAGCGTCCCGAGCAACGGACATATGCTCCGAATGTAAAATATCTGAACCACAACATGCGGTCCCCTATGTTGTTGGCTTCCTCCGATCTGTCCTCAATCTGCCGTCACTGGGTGAGTACTAAAGAAATTAAAGTGCTCGCATCACCCAAATCTCCTTCCTAGACCGCAACGGACGAACCCGGCAGCCGAACCATTCGATGAATGTACGCTACACCGGGTGAGCTAGCGAATGTCACTCCGTAAGCGATAGACATATTCCATGAGCACTTATTGCCGCTAACTCTTCATTAACTATGACGACAGAGGCACACTTTGAAAGACATCTCCATAACTCTTCGAACAAGAAACCAGAAATGCTTGGATAGCAAGCATAAAATAATAATATATATAGCGTCGTTCAATAATTCGAAAGTTTGTGTGACATTATTGGACTATGTCGGAACTGAGGGACGATGTCCCTGAACCGAACCAAAAATTTCTAAGTCCACCGACGCTATCAGTTTCTTATCCGGCATCGCAGCATATGTTGTTCCGAAAGGGAAAGCTTGAAATCCTCCGAATCCCTTTCGGTATCCCGTCGGACCGGATGAAACTTTCGGACGTCCGTACCCGCTTCCGCGGAGCGTCCCGACCCAGCATCGTCGGATAAAATATATGCGACAGATTCAGTTGATGCTGGGATGCTGCGATAAACTGTGCTATTAAGGAAAGCACGTCCGTTCCCGAGGCCTGTGCAGTAGCGGACTTACGATGCATTGCCGCCGGAAGCTCCGTGTACGTCGACTCCCGCACACTTCCTATGCGAACGTCCGGAGTCTGCAGGCCTCGAGTCCCCGGCTACCGACCCAGCGCTGTCGGATAATTCTCGATCCGACATCGTTTCTGTCAGCTGCTGGGATGCTGCGATAAGCTGTGCTATGTGCACAAGAATGTCCGGCGTCGAGACCTGCGGAGGCGCAGTCTATCGCTGCTTCGCCGAGGGCAGCTCCGCATCAGATGGCTCCCGCATACTTTTCCTATGCGAACGTCCGGAGTCCATCCGTCTCGAATCCCTGGCTGCCGAATGGTGTGACCTGGTCGCCGAAGAATCCTTGATCGGCGAAGCTGGTAATATATCGGCGGTCACGCAGCCAAGGTGCGGTCGTGTGCGCTGACGAGAAGAGGAAGCCTTAGCAGTCTCAGCGGACTGCTTATACAACGGAGCGTCCCGAGCGACGGACGTATGCTCCGCTAGCGACACATTTTGTACCACAACATCTGGGGCCAGATGTTGTTGAACGAGAGAGGGGCCTCTCTCGCTTGCCGTCCGGATGGACCGGAACGAGCTATGAACCGGACTAAAAGGCTTCCTCCGTTCTCCCTCCGATCCGCCGTCACTGGGTGTGCATTAAGTTAATTTTATAGTGCTCGCATCACCCCAAAATTCCTTCTAGACCACAACGGACGAACCCGGCTGCCGAACCATTCGGTGAATGGACGCTACACCGGGCGAGCTAGCGGACGTCAAAGGCCGTCGAACCTACTAGGGTCCTCTTAGGCAATTGGCGTATAACATGAGCACTTTTCCGCTAGCCCTTCATTAATTGTGACGACGGAGGCACACTGTTGGAAGACATCACAGATACATCACCCTAATCTTGATCGTCTGAAATAGAAATTGATAAAGTAGAGTGACCCTGCGGGGAAAGGACCAGAGTGTCCAAATCCCCAACAACATACCGTGACATACGCTTCCCATATTGTCATCGAAATCATACGATACAGAACAGGAGTTAATGCGAGTACACTGACCACATATAGAATGATAATAAAGTCAGAGGAAGACTTCCTCTTAAAACAATTGATCAATATCCTTTCAATGTGAAAAGAAAACAAGTCCTGGTACTCGCACTAACCCCTGGCAATCAAAATACATAATAATAATATGATCCATTAATATAGAAAAAATAATTGAAATCAAAATATTTTGAAAAAATATTTTTTCAGAACAGCCCAAGTTTCTGAAAAGTAACGTTGAGCCCCAATGGATCCCAAGCCTAAGTGTGGACAAAAATTTTAAAAATATTTTAAACAATTTATTCAACACTTACGAACAATAATAATGTATCTAGTTATGATTAAAATAACATAAAGATATTATTTTTTAGAAATCCCCCCCTCACACAGAGGGCTGTTGTAAATGTAAACAATGAGTGTAAAAACACTAAAATAAGACTCCAGGCACCCAGGCCCGAAATCAGTTACCAAAAATACACTATCTGATGCAAAACAGAGACTTCCAGGGAAGAAACTGCAGAACATCAGATGGTAGATGCAGAACACAACGCCTAACCACCCGTAGGTGAAGACGTAAACATGGGGAAAGAACAGAATTCATTCTGTTATTCAGCTAAAACTCCCAAGAAATTTTAGTAATAATAATTACAGAAACTATGCCAAAAGCATGGGAGAATAGCAAGGGGGAACTTAAAGGACAGGGAGAGAGGAAAACACTTGTAAAAACAGTGTAACTAAATAATCAGAATGACAACAAAATGGCTGCTGCCTTGAAAATAGGTAACTTAACATAATTTCATTAAAAAATTTTAAGTTACAGCCCTGATAATATTCTGTCACACATTCTTTTCCTCTCCTCCTTTTCTATCCTCCTTAGAATCACCATTTCACTAATATTTATGTGTCTGGCATCATTTAAACTGAGATTTAAAAGCACAAAGATCAGTCAGATGTTAACTGATGAAGGGCCAAACTTAGAATGATAAATGGCGCCAATTTCGGAACGTCCTTGACACTGCGCATGCACAGTAGGGGCGAAGTGTGGAGGGCCTTTCAGGACATGTTTTCTTTAGTTTTAGATGCAAATTTTGGGGATTGGGGGGCAAAATTTGTGTTTGGCCCTATATTTTAAGAGTTAGCACCAGCTATGTCTGGGTCATTGGTACAGTATAAAAATATAGAATCTTAGGTGAGGCCAATGGCAAATATTGCTGATGAAAATTCGTTTGAATAAACTTCAAAAGGAAGCTGAATACCAAATGTCAAGCCATTGCACTTGTGGTTCACGTGAAAAAGATTTTGTTTAAATTGGGGTGGCCTCACAAACCCTTGCCCCATGAGGGACAGCACACTGATTTTAACAAAAATCCAGTACCCCACCCAAGTCATCACTCATGTGGAATTTAATTGGAATTGGGTCGGTGGTTCAGGAGGGTTAGACTCAAACACCACCTTTGCGCTATATATCAAAGGACAGATGAAGAGTGATCACAATTGCTCACCCTGACTTTTAAGGGAGTTTTGTTTTTGTTTTTATTTCAAGCAGATGTCAGAACTGTCACATTCAAATAATACCAAATGTTTGAATATTTAAATTGTCATAGAGGCATGTAATAAACACAGAATGCATCGATGTGTGAATGCGTTTGTCAATAGGGCACTCATGCCATCGGGGAAGGACAGAACTCGAGGCTGTGCCTTTCATTCTATCCTTCCACAGAGGCACTCGTACCGCATTGATGAACGCATTCACACATCATGACATTCTGTGTATTTACAGATTATTGAAGTGCTTTTTCACTTCTGAGAGTGAGATGTTTGAGTTGGGGCGAATTGTCACAATAATCAGCCACAGAGCCAACCATTGCCACAATGTGGCTGAAAACTCCATCTATGATGGCAAAAGGTGTATTATGTATCAGCCATCAACACAATTTATAGCTAACAGTTTCTGTGATATAGTCCAATTAACCAAAACAAACATTCACATGATGTGATGGGTAGAGATTTTTAACATGTGTCACTTAATGCAAAAGAGTTGAAGTAAAGTAAACATATCTTACCTTAACATAGCTTTCGGCAGCATCTGTGTAATACTGTACAATTTTCTTTAATGTTGTCTGTATCTCTGATGAGTTATCTGTGGAATGTAATGTAGTAATTGAACTACAGTATATATACAGCTGAACTCTTTCTGTACTTTGGTCTTTCTCAACCATTTACCTAATGCAAAGGCTATAAAGGGTCTGCGCTCTTTACTAAAACCACCCTTCAAATTTCATTATTTTTTCAATTTTTGACTTAAAAACATAGCTAATAACCTCCTCAAAGGAACAATAAGTTGAGTCCCAATGAAGAACATAATCTGCATTATGTAGGCTAAAATTACAATGTTTAGTCATTGACTATATTTTATTTGTGGCTGTTTTCTTATATTTGTGTTGGGCAAAATGTTAGTGTTAACTGGTTGAGAGCGATATTATTTTTGCTGGTCAGAATTTGTTCATCAAAATTTGTTTATTACAAATTATTGGAAAGATCCCACAGCCACTCTCCAATAACTTGTGAGGAAAAAACAAATTTATATAAACAACATATTATTTGCATTTGACTGCATATGAAATATGAGCAAGGAAAATGATAAATTTAAAGTAATTTGTATATTTTTTATACTTACCAATGGGCTAGACTTAGCTGGTGCAAACTCAAAGTTATCAACGGCCAAACACAAATTCTGAACCCCCCATCCCCAAAATTGGCTTGCAAAACCGAAAATTAAAAGTCCTATTTGGTCCTTCATACATTTACTCTCTTTGCATGCGCAGCCATCAGGAAGTGATTGGAATTGGCGCCAACATCATTCTTTGTAGAAGAGAGAACTACATAATAATTCAAGTATGAGTGCCCTCTTATGGGAGGGCCATCTCCGCCTGGGCCATTGATAAGTATAAAAAATATACAAATTACTTTAAATTTATCATATTTTTATACTATAAACCAATGGCCCAGACTTAGCTGAATCGTAAAAAGGCGGAGGGCCTAGATCTTTACAATTAGCAGACCAACATAGTTCCCAAGCCTGCAATCCAAGGTGAAAGGAAATTAAATTTAAAAGGAATTACATGTATGTCTCTCTATACAGTAATAGAGAAGACATAACATTAATAAGGAGTCAAATTCCAGTAATTCCGCATTCTTAGCATTAATGACTATGCTAATTGGATGTAACAAGTTCCCAACTTGTAAGGCTAGTCCGGCCTAAGCCCTGAAAATTAGGATGCCATATTTGAGAATGAGAGGTTAACCCCCACAAACATACGCCATATACAACAAGAGCTGGAGTTTCGTCCGGTGCATATCCCCACATGGTGTACCGCCTAGTGTGGGCAAACCTATGACCAACAAATATTATTTATGAATATTCTCGAACGGACTGACGGATGGATGCACATATGGACGGACGCAATCCAGTATACCCCCCCCCCCATCCCTTCCATTTTCTTCGAAAGTTTTCAACAATTTCCAACAATTGCTAAGTCAAAGGTATGGCAAATTGTTTGGTGTTTGGAAGTTTTATGCAATGAGGCAGAAGCCTTTGTCATAGGCAAACTGCATGCCATATTTCACTGAAATCCGATAACTCATACCTGAGATACAGGCTGAACAGACAAATAATGTCTATTTCCTACAATTTCTAAGTCAAAAAAGGGGAATAACTCTAAAAAGGAGAATGTGAGAAATATCGTTGAATCCTTTTTTGAAAGCCTATACCATAAGCAGTGTTCATGGCAAATTTCATTGCAATAGAACATTCGATACCTGAGATACAGGCTGAACAGACAAAATTTGGCTTGGACGGACACAATTTCTAAGTGAACAAGTAATAATAAAAAAAAAATAATAAAAAAAAAAAATAACTAGTGTGGGCATACCTATGACCAACAAAAATATTATAAAAAATAATAATTTACTTAAGTTATGAATATTCTTGGATGGACTCACACATGGACGCACAGACGGACGGACGGAAGGATGCACGGACGCATGTAATCCAGTATACCCCCATTTTCTTCGAAAGTGGGGGTATAATAAAACACAAGCTGAATCCAGGATATAATCTTCAGACAATCACATGTTATCATCTGAATACCAGCTAACTGACTAGACAGCCTAACAGGCACCCAAAGGATAGCAATTTATTGATGATGAATCATATGCTCGTACATGACACATAGATGAACAACCACAGGAAACAAACCAACTAAGAAGTGGATGTGCCCATGAGGTCATCATAGAACACGACCCAGCTGCCAATTGAAGTCATGAAATGCATGTATATACTTAAATGCATACAAGGCTTATGGGAAGAAAACTACGTCTTGCCCGGTAATCAGCTTTTAACACATTGGGGTGGGGAGGATTCAAAATTGTATCGAACCCCCTCACCCACCTTACTTGAATCGTTCTAGTTAGTCATCAAATAGTATGGGAACCGCACGTAGGACAGACTCTGTAATGCCACTAAGGGCAGAGAAGGGCATGAGAACAAATACACTGTATTAACAATTAACTCACACCAAACCATACCTGTTTGAAGAGAATAACCTCCTCTAACAAACGGTATCATGTCCGAAAGGACAACTAACTCAGCCTAGCTGAAGAAGCTAAAGGGCTTCCTGTGTGTGAAGACCAATAAAAGCTGATAACTGAGGCTCTAGAAGCTCACTAAGGAGACTTACAACTCTAGGCATAGCTTATAAGTCTTCATCTACGTGAAGACAGATATATTGGTGTAAGTTGCGACCTTGAAGGCTCACTTAATGGAGGCTTACCATTATCGTCGCGCAAGAAAGGGAATGAAGAACCACTATATAAACAGCCCTGAATTCCCAAAGAGGCTGCAGTCCCAAGAAATAATAAATTCAGTTATGTCACTGCATAAGACTTACAAAATCTCACTCAAGATTATTGCTAGGCTACTATGGTGTAACAATAAGACTAAAGTCTATGACACCTAGGAAAAAATAAACCAAAAAGCACAGTAACTTTGTCTGTTTTATTCCCGAAGACAGCAGACAGTGCCTAACCCAAGAGACCGCTATAAATGTACAGAAGGCTACTATGCTGTGCACAATGACATAAACTGTCTTACGCCAAGGCATATCTTAGCCTATCTAAGCCCTATCCATCCATATTCAGGACAAAAAGCATGTGATAATAAAAGCCTGGAGAATAATTTCGGCGACATCTAATGCTATTCTTCAATAGGAAAGCTTTAACCTCCAGAGGAAAGCCTCTCTTGGAAGATTTGTCTAACAAGTATTCTTGTAAGTGGAGCTTGCTTGGGTTGATAGCCATAAGTCTGCCAAGACTATATTCTCATCCACTGATCTTCCGCAATTTATCCATTTTTGCGAGGTTGATAACTTACCACCAAGTGGCAAGCAACCAAAATCTATTCTCGATGACCTCAATTGTTCCCTTCAATAAAAGAGCTTTTACATCCACTTGGAGTGACTCTCTTGTACGGAAGATTCTGAGAATAACATCCAGATTCTCATGAAGTTGGTAAACCTCCGTCAACTGACAAGCAATAGAGGTCATGTCCATCACCTGTATGACTTATGATGCTTACGGGAGGAGAAACTCTTTCCCCACGAAGAAGCTTGTCTCATCGACCTCAATTGTTCCCTTCAATAAGCAAGCCTTTACCTTCACCAGAAGAGACTCTCTTTGAAAGGAACTTCCATGATTAACGTCCAGTTTCTCGTGAAGATGATAACTTTCTGTTAATCACCGGCCTAGGGGTGTCTGATCCATAGCCTTGATCAGACCTATACCCCTTTCCCCGAGTCGCTATAATGACGGCATCCAGAATAAATATAAGAGGGTTATTGTACCCTCGCGAGACATTCTCCTAATGCTTTCCTAGAAGCAGAATGGCCTCGCCTACCCCGGTCTGCTGAAGTGTGTTGATAAAACAGCAACTTCAATAGCAGAGCACTGAAACTACTTGTAGCCTGCTCAAATATCTATGCAAACTACTTGTCGTCAAATAGTAAATTTCCGGTAACTGGGGCGACTCAGAGAGAGCTTTTCACCTTGTCATCTATAAGTGATGTCGATGCAAGGGCAGCATCACGTCTTACGAGCTCCAAATTCACTGTTCATGTGGAGTTGTACGTGGCATACCTGACTGTCCTGGAAAGAACTCTTAGTGAGGAAGCACGTCTTCATATTTCTTTCCATTGATACGTTGCACCATAGCTCTAGTAAGGTGATCTGCTTAGGACATTTCACCCAGATTTGCTCTTTTCAATGAAATAGTACATTCCATTATTTCCGAGCAAATATTAAATGATGCAGGTAGGGACATATTTTCATCCCCGGCCTGCTCATCTAAAAGCAGATTTATTCAGATGGAACAATATTCTTAAGAGCTTAAGACTTTTCATAGTCTTAAAGTGCCCTTCTGTAAGAGATGGAGACTCGCACTCTGCATCCCTCTCACCATCCAAATGTTCCATCCGCAAATATGGTCAACTCCAACCGACTGAACGGATTACTGGACCAATGCAGCACCATCTAACAGCTCACCACCGGAGTCTGTTAAATGGTAGTACTAGTCTCAAACGACTAGCTATGAACCCGAACTTGCAATGTCAGATAGCTAGTCTGTGGTCAACGTGCTTCATTAAAGAAGTAAGGGAAGATGCCATAGCTGCCACCGAATCCGGCTGCAGTGTGAAAGAAGCGTCCCGAACCGCAAGAGTGAATGGGCGTCCCAACTTACTAAAGTTTCTCACACAAAAAACAGTCGACTCTGACTACCGATGGAAAGGAGAAGGATCTCCAGCTCGCAATCTGCTCCAGACGTTAGAAACTTTTAGGCATCTATCTCTTATCATGCACATCCATCAAAGAAGAGGAAGCTGAAACCACAGCCGACCCCAGCTGAAGTGCGGAAGAAGCATCCCGACTTGTCACATAGGATGGATGCTCCTCGTCATAGAAGATTCTTACAACACAAAACAGTCGTCCTCGACTGTTAACGGGAAGAAAAACGCTCTGCACTAGCGATCTGACCCCAGAAACTCCTAGGCTTTATCCTCTTTCGTGCACTTCCGTGTAAGCAGAAGAAACCCTAACTGCCGCCAGCCCCAGATGTGTGTTGTGTTCCTACTCAATATGATTTCTCACAACAAACACAGTCGTCTCCGACTGTTAATGAGACGGAGAGGGTTCTCCAAACGGAGAACTGACCCCAGATCTAGCCAAGCGTCCTGTAGAAAAACCTCTGGCTTCTTCTACATGCACAATTGATCAGACCAACCCAGCACCACCTGACAGTTCAACACGGAGTCTGTGGGAAGCTGCTCTTACATTAGCTGGGATGCTGCTAATAGCTGCACAACTGCGACAGCAAGTCCATGCCCAAGGCTTGAGGAGCAGCAGTCATCTGTTATTCCCACTGTCTGCAGCTCCTGGGACGAAGATCCGGAGATAGATCTCTTCTCGAAGTGTCCAGTTGATCGATGCCTCGGATTGCTAGCTAATGGATGGTCCGACTTCAGACGTGAAGAATGGTTCTGTCTTTGAGCAGCTGACTGGATATCTGAAGTTGGGTAGCTAGCCTGCGGTCGTGTGTGCTATAAAATCATAGCAGATGAAGACGTGACTGAAGCCGACCCCAGCTGCAGACTGGACAGAGCATCCCGAGCGGCGGGCAGGGGTATGCTCCATCTCAAGCAAGTGCTTGTGACAACATTTGGCCCCAAATGTTGTTGGGTTAGAGAGGGACCTCTCCTACTCGCGGTCTCATCGTCCTCGCCGTGCCTCCCAACAAGAAACTTCATTACGGCTTGTGAAACGTAGCAGAGGAAGCCATGACTGAAGCCAAACATGACTGCAACCCAGACAGAGCATCCGGAGCGGTAGGCGGACATATGCTCTGGCATATGCAAGTTTCTCATAACACACACTTGGCCCCAAATGTTGTTAGGTTAGAGAGGGGCCTCTCCCACTTGTGGTCTATTAGACCTCACTGAGCCTCCCAACAAGAAACTTGCTGACTTCCTCCCTAATTCCTCCCTATTTCTGTCATCGCTGGGTGAGCCTTTTTATATTCAAGTACTCGCTCTACCCACATCTACTTCCTTCGACCGCAATGGATTTACCCGGGGTCACGGCTCCCACGGACGGAGTAACTGCTTCACCGGTCGAGCTAGCTGCTTACAAGAGATTAAGACCCTAAAAAGAGGCCTTAACCCTTGCATATCATACGTACTGCAGCTAGCTCTATGTGCTCAACAGAGCATGATGACGGTAGCACACTTGGATGGGCCTCACAATATCATCACCATGTTCATGTTCCTCAGAAATAGAAACAGAAAAAATGGATGAAAACGCGGTGAGCAGCCTGGTCTCAGAACCTCACTGCCAACAACAAACTGTGACACCTGTCTCCAACATACGTCATTCCAGTGGACACAAGAATGACAAGAGTCCGCAGAAGTGTGTCGACTAAAGTCGATAACACTCCTCCAAACTCCACAACTAAATATTACCCCCTCGAACGCAAGATATCTCAATGTATAATCTTCGCAACCCCAACAGATTCACGTATTATCCGGCAAGAACGGAGCGTTTCAAAAAATCCTTTTTCCCGTCCACCACAAAAAGCTGGAACAACTTACCAGACGTACTCACTGGAGCCGCAACACTAACGGAGCTCAAACAAATCTATGCCCAATTGAACTTGATCCCCAAACCACCTCTTTATTTTTGTGTGGGTAAAAGAAAGGCCAACATTTTGCACTCAAAATTGCATAATAACTGCAGCGACCTAAATAATGACAAGTTCCAAAACTATATTCTGGCCAACCCAAAGTGTATGTGTGGTAATCCCTGTGAAAATGCTCATCACTATCTCCTGGTGTGCCCTCGATACACTAACCCCAGGATTACACTACTCGATTCTCTTCGAGATTTTGATATATCATCCGAAACCGATCTCTTGTATGGTAAACCCACACTGTCAACAAAACAAAACGAATATATCTTTCTGAAAACCCAAGCGTTCATCCCAGCTAGTGGCCGCTTCAATTGAGTTATTATATTCTCGACTAGTCTCTCTTTTGCACTAGATGAGACGTACTATAAACGTCACTTCCCTCCCCCTTTATCTTGCCATTCAAGAGATTTCGTAGAGAAAGACAACAGTGTCCAACATTATGTATTCCCTGTCTCGAGACCCTATTACGTACATGGCTGCCTGTTTCAACAACTTATATTTCAATTGTAAATAGTGTAAATCCCTATTCATTTGTGAACCAATCTATATATCTTGTAGCTGCATCTATGTATTGGTTTTTTTTTTCCGTTGTATTTATGGAGAGGAGTTAACATAAGTTGTATAACTTGTACTCCAATCCTTTTTGCAAATTTATGGCAAATAAAATATGTTTAAATTAAACTAACTAAATATATAATTAAGATACATGAATAACAGCAATCGAAATTAGATTCAAATATTTTTTGAAAAAACAATTTTGAAAACAGCCTAAGTTCCCAAAGGGAACATTAACCCTTTACCCAACGCAGACGATTTCAAGATTTATTATTTGAAATATCATTTTTTAAATTTTTTCAAAAAATTTCAACAAAACCATATCATGTGACCCCTCTTTGGAACGAGCTCGACGAGCTCGTTTAAAAGAGGGGTCACATGATATGGTTTTGATGAAATTTTTCGAAAAGTTAAAAAATTTATAGTAATTTATATATTTTTTATACTTACCAATGACCCAGACATAGCTGGTGCTAACTCTTAAAATATAGGGCCAAACACAAATTTGCCCCCCAATCCCCAAAATTTGCATCTAAAACCAAAGAAAACATGTCCTGAATGGCCCTCCACACTTCACCTCTACTGCGCATGCGCAGTGTCAAGGACGTTCCGAAATTGGCGCCATTAATCATTCTTATAACCAGTGCCTGGTAAGCGCTATGTACTCAGTGGGGAGGTATGAGTTCCCAACTCCTGGGAGGGCCATCCCCGTCTGGGTCATTGGTAAGTATAAAAAATATATAAATTACTATAAATTTTTTAACATTTTTATACTGTACCAATGACCCAGACATAGCTGAATAGTAAAAAGGCTGGAGGGCCTAGGACATAGAGCCAGTTGGAATACGCTCAATTATATAAAATAGAGTCATCCCCTCTAGGGAAAAAGAAGTATTAGGCCTTACATGTATCTTTCTTATTTATGTTAAATTAGAAAGATACAACACTTTGCAAAATTGAGCATCATACATCCATGTACTCTATTAATATCTAGAATAATCCTTATACTAATAATTTTTAAAGTAAGCCAATAAATAAAGTAAGTCTAGAGAATAAAGACTCTTTATACTTCTTAAAAGTGTCTGAGGATTGTATAATAACGTCCGTTGACACGTGCTATATTCCAAAGCTATACTTTAAAAACTAAGACCTGAATGAATTTTTAACATAAACTTCTCACTAAAAAACCATCCCAATAACAGCTCAGAATTACTAACTCCGGAGGAGGTATCCCCTTGTTTTCATAGTAAAACAGGTGACCCAAGGGAACACCCTCCCCCCCCCCCCCTTTTTCTTGCCCTGGGTCAAATAGCCCAGAGCGAAGAGGGCAGCAGAACGGAGTCACTACCGAAACAGACAGCCTACCTAGCTATAGTAGCAACTGTTAAGTGAATGACATTCTGAGCAGTAGATAAAAGACCTAACAATAGAGGCCTCCAGAAATGGACTCGATATTTCTGCGATAAAAATTCATGAATGTGGATGGCTGAGCGCAATGAGCAGCCTTCAAAAATCTATAATAGCGACACTATTAATGTAAGCCCAAGATGTAGAAGAACTCTTACTTCATGAGCCGAAATCTTAAGCACAACTGCTGAGGCAATGATATACCATAAGCAGTATCGATAGTTAATTGAATCCATTAGCAATAGAATGGAGCGTAACGTCCTTCTATTAGGCATCAAAGACAGAAGAAGTTTACGCCCGTAGTAATAAACAGATATCTGTTTATAAAAACGTAAACTCTAACCGGACAGAGTAAAGGCCTATGCCCGTACGAAGACGGAAGGACCTTAATAACAATAGGTTCCGGATATTTATTAGGAGCCTGACTCTTATGCAAAAATCCAACCTAAATAGTAAAGGAAGCAGTGATTCCGAAACTACGAAAGTGAGAATCATCCACCGATAGTGCATGAAACTCACTGACTCTTCAGTAAAAGAGAAGCCAACAGAATTACTGTCTAAAAGGTCAGAATTTGAAAACTACTGTTTCCAGAGGCTCAAATGATTACTTAGCTATATAAGAACCAAAGTTAAATTCCGTATAGAAATTTAATCTAATGATTCTAAGTCTATTTATCGAAAAGTTACTAACTGACTTAGATAAAGAGACATAAGACTCAATTGTAAACTATCATAGAGTGCATAGGTATAAGATAACATAAACCTATAACCCTAATAGTAACAGGCTGCAGTAGATCTTGTCAAACAAGTATACTAGGAAGTTGCAATGACTAGTATGGAGGGATCAACAATATCAACATAGTGATCCCTACACCAACGACGGAAGAGCCTCCACTTAGCCGCATAGTATAGCGAAGAAGAGGTTCTCCTACAGTAAGAAATCGCATCCAAAGCTCGTCCAGTACAATGCTTACAATGCAAAAAGGACCACACAACGGAATACTTGAAGGTTGAAACCTTGCGGGTTGTGATGAAGATGACACGATTTTTCCCAGCGAAAAAAGATCCTCTCATGGAGGAAGTTTTCGCGTTAAGTCCCACAGTAGACCTCAGAGTAAATTTACCCACGGTCTCTGTGAAGACAGAGATGCTATCAACAGAAATGTATTGTGGTTGTTTAACTTAGCAATACTTGCTGAAACAACAGCGCAGGAGGATACGCATATCCTATCATTCCGTCCTATTAGATCAATAGAGCGTGAACAACATAAGCTCAGAGATCCGGACATGTAAACACATACGTCTGCAATTGATTAGCAAGATGTGTCGTAAATAAATTATCATTGGGCGCTCCCATTAATAGCAAATCTGATTGAATACTTGTTTGTTGAGAGTCCATTCTGACGGCAACAAGCGACCCATAAGTGAAAGGGAGTCCGGTAATACAATCAGACGACCCGGAATATGACGGACCGAAGCAGAACTTGGTGTACTATAACAAACAGAAGGATTCTTTCCCTTAAATTGAATAACGGAAACGAATGAGTGCCACCCTGGATCCGGAGATACGCCACTACTGCCGTATTATCGGACAGGATTTGGACATGCGTTTCTGAATAATGTTCATCCAATGACATAAAGCAAGCGTAAAAAACATTATTCCGTGGAAGATAAGTGCTTGCCTAGAGACTGCGGAACCCAAAGACCCTGGCACTTCGAATCCGTTGGGATCAATATTGCATCCCAACCTGTTTGACTGGCAACCGTAATAATTATAAAACTCGGATCCGGCAACTGCAGTGGCACTCTCTGAGTCAACCACCGAATGTTTGCCCCAGTCTGAATCTCTTGCTACACTAGATAGACAAGAGAATGTGTAATCGAGCAATTCATGGATTGCTGAAAAGTTGCCGTCGAAGAGAAGCTTCTCCGAGACCGAAGCGACTCTGAGAGAGTTCTTCACCTTACTATCCACGCGCGTGGATGTATCTAGGACTGCGTCACGTCTAACCAACTCCAGGTAGCCACTGAAGGGCAGAGTTATACGTGAACAAACTACTGCCCTTAAAAGAAATCACATTGAGAATCATATCCCGGAATTCTTTCTCTTGAAGACGTAACGATAACGTCTCAGTAAGATGGATTACGTATGACAAAGCGTCTAAGTTAGTCTATTAGACATCATTGCCGTTTCCAACATTGTGGTTGGAAAAGACATAAACAGCGAAAAAGATAATTTGCAGTCTTTAACCACGCCGTCTAGACGCATATGAACTCTCGGTATGCCCTGTTCTGCCAAAGTAAATTATTCCTACAAATGATCAAAGGCAGAATTGAGCATTGCGGACAAGAAACTAAACTATCATGCTTGGTAGCAAGCTTATATATATATAGCGTCGATAAATAATACACATGTTCTAATGACATTATTGGACTGTGTCGGTAAGTCAGGGACAATGTCCCTGAACCGATCCAAAATTCCGTGTCCAATGACGTTATAAGTCTCTTATCCAACATCGCAGCAATGTAGTCCGAAGGAACAACCACTGGAAGATAATGCCGGAAGAAATGTATGGCAGCTTCCGATGTTCCGAAAGGGAAAACTCGAAATCGTCTGAATCCCTTTCGCCATCCTGTCGGACCCTATAAAGCGTTCGGTCGTCCGAACCTAATGCAACCGCGGACCGCACCGACCCAGCGCAGTCGGATAATTCCTGATCCGACTGAGAACTGTTGATTGCTGGGATGCTGCGAAAAACTGTGCTAACTTGGATAGCATGTCCGTCACTGAGGCCTGTGGAGAAGCGGTCTTACGATGCATTGCCGCTGGAAGCTCCGTGATCGTTACCCCGGACATACTACTATTATGCGAGCGAACGGAGTGTATAGGCCTCGTGTCCCTTGGCTACCGGATGGCGTGACCTGTTCGCCGTGGAATCACTGAATGACGAAACTGGTCGGATACTCGAGGTCACATAGCCAATGTGCGGTCGTGTGCACTGCTGTGAGGATGAGGAAGCATTATCGACAGTCTCTCGGACTGTCAATATAATGGAGCGTCGCGAGCGGCGGACATATGCTCCGAATGTAAAATATCTGAACCACAACATGCGGTCCCCTATGTTGTTGGATGAGAGAGGGACCTCTCTCGCTCACAGCCCAGACGGACCTGGACGAGCCAGGAACCGGACTAACAGGCTTCCTCCGATCTGTCCTCAATCCGCCGTCACTGGGTGAGTACTAAAGTTATTATAGTGCTCGCATCACCCAAATCTCCTTCCTAGACCGCAACGGACGAACCCGGCAGCCGAACCATTCGTTGAATGTACGCTACACCGGGTGAGCTAGCGAATGTCACTCCGTCGATCCTACAAGGGACCTCTTAGGCAATAGACATATTCCATGAGCACTTATTGCCGCTAGCTCTTCATTAACTATGACGACAGAGGCACACTTTTGAAAGACATCTCCGTAACTTTGCGAACAAGAAACCAGAAATGCTTGGTAATAGCAAGCATATAATAATAAATATATAGCGTCGTTCAATAATTCGAAAGTTTGTGTGACATTATTGGACTATGTCGGAACTGAGGGACGATGTCCCTGAACCGACGCTATCAGTTTCTTATCCGGCATCGCAGCATTCTGGTCCGACGAAAGAACCTGTAGAAGATCAAGTCAGATGACATACACAACAGCATATGTTATTCCGAAAGGGAAAGCTCGAAATCCTCTGAATCCCTTTCGGTATCCCGTCGGACCGGATGAAATATTCGGACGTCCGTACCCGCTTCCGCGGAGCGTCCCGACCCAGCATCGTCGGATAAAACATTATGCGACAGATTCAGTTGTTGCTGGGATGCTGCGATAAGCTGTGCTATTTAGGATAGCACGTTCGTCCCCGAGGCCTGTGCAGTAGCGGTCTTACGATGCATTGCCGCCGGAAGCTCCGTGTACGTTGACTCCCACACACTTTCCTATGCAAACGTCCGGAGTCTGCAGGCCTCGTGTCCCTGGCTACCAGATGGTGTGACCTGGACGCCGATGATTCTCTGACTGGCGAAGCTGACTGGATATCGGAGGTCACGTAGCCAAGAGCGGTCGTGTGCGCTACCATGAGAATGAGGAAGCCTTATTGACAGTCTCTCCGGACTGACTATATGTCGGAGCGTCCCAAGCGGCGGACGTATGCTCCGAATGCGAAACATTTTGTACCACAACATCTGGGGCCAGATGCTGTTGTACGAGAGGAGCCTCTCTCGCTCGCCGTCCGGATGGACCTGAACGAGCTAGGAACCGGACTAAAAGGCTTCCTCCGTTCTCCCTCTAATCCGCCGTCACTGGGTGTGCATTTGGTTGATTTATAGTGCTCGCATCACCCCAAAACTCCTTCTAGACCGCAACGGACGAACCCGGCTGCCGAACCATTCGATGAATGGACGCTACACCGGGCGAGCTAGCGGACGTCAAAGGCCGTCGAACCTACTAGGGTCCTCTTAGGCAATTGGCGTATTATATATGAGCACTTTTCCGCTAGCCCTTCATTAATTGTGACGACGGAGACACACTGTTGGAAGACATCATGGATACATCACCCTAATCTTGATCGTCTGAAATAGAAATTGATAAAGTAGAGTGACCCTGCGGGGAAAGGACCGGAATGTCCAATTCCCCACTAACATACCGTGACATACGCTTCCCATGTTGTCATCGAAATCATCACATACAGAACAGGAGTTAGTGCGAGTACACTGACTACATATAGAATGATTATAAAAGTCAGAGGAAGACTTCCTCTAATTACAATTGATCAAAATCCTTTCAATGTGAAAAGAAAACAAAGTCCTGGTACTCGCACCAACCCCTGACAATGAAAATACATAATAATAATATGATCCATTAACATAGAAAAAATAATTGAAATCAAAATATTTTGAAAAAATATTTTTTCAGAACAGCCCAAGTTTCTGAAAAGTAACGTTGAGCCCCAATGGATCCCAAGCCTAAGTGTGGACAAAAATTTTAAAAATATTTTAAACAATTTATGCAACACTTACAAACAATAATAAAGTATCTAGTTATGATTAAATTAACATCAAGATATTATTTTCAAGAAATCCCCCCTCACACAGAGGGCTGTTGTAAATGTAAACAATAAGTGTAAAAACACTAAAATAAGACTCCAGGCACCCAGGCCCGAAATCAGTTACCAATAATACACTATCTGATGCAAAACAGAGACTTCCAGGGAAGAAACTGCAGAACATCAGATGGTAGATGCAGAACACAACGCCTAACCACCCATAGGTGAAGACGTAAACATGGGGAAAAGAACAGAATTCATTCTGTTATTCAGCTAAAACTCCCAAGAAATTTTAGTAACAATAATTACAGAAAATATGCCAAAAGCATGGGAGAATAGCAAGAGGGGACTTAAAGGAAAGGGAGAGAGGAAAACACTGAAAAATCAGTGTAACTTGATAACAAGAATGACAACAAAATGGCTGCTGCCTCGAAAATAGGTAACTTAACATAATTTCATTAAAAAATTTTAAGTTACAGCCCTGATAATTTTCTGTCACACATTTTTCCTCTCCTCCTTCTATATCCTCCTTAGAATCACCATTTCACTAATATTTATGTGTCTGGCATCATTTAAACTGAGATTTACAAGCACAAAGATCAGTCAGATGTTAACTGATGAAGGGCCAAACTAAGAATGATTAATGGCACCAATTTTGGAACGTCCTTGACACTGCGCATGTGCAGTAGAGGTGAAGTGTGGAGGGCCATTCAGGACATGTTTTCTTTGGTTTTAGATGCAAATTTTGAGGATTGGGGGGCAATATTTGTGTTTGGCCCTATATTTTAAGAGTTAGCACCAGCTATGTCTGGGTCATTGGTACAGTATAAAAATATAATATTTTTTCAGCTGCTGAATTTGCATATTACACGGGCGGATGCGGGCGATTCGTTGGGTAAAGGATTAAGAGCCCAAGGGCATCCTGATAGAGCCTAAGTGTGGACAAAATCGAAAATATTGAGCTACATTACCGGAAAAATCATCCATGTATCCTACAAGATATCAGACACACAAAAAGGGCCCAAAGTCAGAAACCAATTTAAAAGCTACCAGATGCAAAGCTAGATCTTCATACAAAGAAAAAACAATACATCGGATAGAAATTGTGAGACTAAATGACCTAACACCCCTAAGGTGAGGATGTAACCATGGGGAAAAACAGAATAAATATTTTGTAATAAATGTTAAACTCCCAAGAAATTTAAAAACTATTTCTATAAAAATTAGCCAAAAAGCTTAGGAGTTTAACAGGAAGGGTTCATGGAAGGATAGGGAAGGAATACTAAACAAACAGTGAAATAATCATTATCAACAATGATGACGTCAGGCGTATGTCCCGAAATTGGGAAACATAAAATAATTTTATAATAATTATAAAGTTACAGCCCTGAACATCTAAAACCACCGTTGAACACTTCCACCATCCAATAACAACCTTGGATCCACCAATTCTTGCATTAATTTGTGTCTGGCACCCTCAAAAAAGGAGATTTTAAAGCACAGATGTCAGTTTTTTGTTGTTGACTTTAGGGCCAAACAAAGAATGATGTTGGCGCCAATTCCAGTCACTTCCTGATGGCTGTGCATGCGCAGAGAGTAAAAGTATGGAGGACCAGATAGGCTTTTTAATTTGCGGTTTTGAAGGCAAATTTTGGTGATTGGGGGGTTAAAAATTTGTGTTTGGCCCTTGATAACTTTGAGTTTGAACCAGCTAAGTCTGGGCCATTGGTTTATAGTATAAACATATGTTAGCTTTTCTGGTAACCTCATTCTTTTTTGAAAGGCCTGGTTGTGCTTGTAGCTCTTTGCCAGTTAACTGATAAAAGACTAAATTATTTTGGAACATGAGTATTTTTTTTCAAATACACCATGGCACCATCAATAGTAGCTTTAGTTTAGCATATTGTGTTCATAAATAATTGCTTTGTTACAATTTATTGGAGAGTGCATAATGGCACTCTCCAATAAATTATGACAAAATAGAAACATTTTTCTTGCTACTGGCTAGCAAACAAGCTAATATGTACAGTGTAAAGCCACTAAAGTGGCTTTCAGCACTTTGAAGAGAGCCATGATAATGGTTATTATCACACAACCAGTTCAATAATGCGGTGATGGATTCCCATATTTGTGCTTCACTAACCATTTACCACATGGTTAAATGAAAGTGTCAATGACACTGTAGCTCAACTTTGAATATAACAGGAATTAGTATTTGCTGTCACCAGGTCAACAATAATGAATATGACATGAATCAGTATTTGTTGTGACCAAGTCAACAATAATGAATAAGAGAAAAAGGAGTTTTGTTGTGACCATGTCAGCCATGGTAAATCAATTACAAGGTGACTGCAATGGTCTAAAGAATAGGACATAAGTATTATATGTGATGCATCCCATGTTAGTAAATATTCACACAAAAATTTATTCAAATCAGAGCTTTCATATATAAGTTCTGAGCAAAAAACTGATTGCACAAAATTTTGTACAAAATGGCTGCTGGAGGCCATCTTGAATTTCTGACCAGACCCCAAAACTCTTGTTCTCGTCAGACGGTGATAACAAAGATATCCAAGAAGTTTTGTAAAGATCGGTTCATAAATACGGCCTCTAGCACGAGCCATATTGGCATTTGCACTTACAGCGCTGAAAATAAAACTAAATAGATAAAAGTTAGTCTAATTGGCATAATTTATGCACGAGAAAAAAACCTGTATTATATGTGATGTATCCCATGGTACTAAACATTCACACAAAAACTTATTCAAATCAGCACTTTCATATGGAAGTTCCGCACAAAAATCTGATTGCATCTAATTTTGTACAAAATGGCTGCCAACGGCCATCTTGAATTTCAGACCGAACCCCAAAACACTCGTTCTCGTCCCACGGTGATAACTAAGGTATCCAAGAAGTTCCATAAAGATCGGTTCATAATACGGCCTCTAGCCCGAGCTGTATTGGCATTTGCACTTACAGTGCTGAAAGTAACACTAAATAATTCAAAGTTAGTCTAAGTTGCATAATTTACGCACAAGAAAAAAACCCATATTATATGTGATGTATCCCATGGTACTAAACATTCATATAAAAAATTATTCAAATCAGAGCTTTCATATGGAAGTTCTGCACAAAAATCTGATTGCACGTAGTTTTGTACAAAATGGCTGCCAGCGGCCATCTTGAATTTCGGACCAGACCCCAAAACACTCGTTCTCATCCCACGGTGATAACAAAGGTACCCAAGAAGTTTTGTAAAGATCGGTTCATAAATACGGCCTCTAGCCCGAGCCGTGTTGATGGCAAGACGGACAGACAGATGGACAGACAGACAGACGGATAATGAATGATGGACGATGGGCCATGACAATACCTCAAATCTGGCTTTGCCAAAGTTGAGCTAAAAATTTTGCTTCTCCAAAGTTGACCTAAAAATGACCCAAATACTATTTCCTTAAAAATAAAAATGCCCTTTCAAATGAGGAGCATAAACTATGTTTTGGAAGCAATACAGAGTAATATGGAAAACACAACAAAAATTAAAAAGCTATTTTTAATACAGTACTGAGAAGAGTTGGTTCAGGCCTGTACATGTTATCATTCTGTTCGCCTTTCATTGCCTACAAATAGATAGAACAACCAATTTTTCATTCGCACATATTATCACCATTATCTTTATGTACAAAATGTTGTATCAGAGTTGAGGTTTTGTTTCTAAAGCCAATGATTCGAAGACAATTTGAGAAAAAAACCTTAGAAACAGGAGTGAGACTCTGATACATGTTATACATCAACATAATGGTGATGATAGATTTATCTTACAATTCTCAGCTGTAGTGTCAATGACTTGATAAACTAGCCTTTAAGTTAAAGATTTTCACTAAAAAAAGCAGGTGGTTTCACTTGAAACTGTGCGATGCCTTGTACGGGAGACCTGATGATAGAAAAAAGAGATCTCCAATTTTAAGAACATCTCAGTGATTCAAAAATTTCTGAATCAGTGTCATTCAAGTTGAACAGAATTCAATCATTGGGGCAATCTTCAAACCAAACTGAACTTCGAAGCTTCACAGGACATGAGTATACACATCAGTATTCCTTTGTCTTACTCCTGCTTAAAACATCTGAAATCTCAACTTCACTTATTACTAATGCTGCAGCCATGCCGAGAGTGACATTAAACAACATAAATAAAATAAACTAGAGGCTCTAAAGAGCCTGTAATCGCTCACCTGGAACTACATATAAAAATGTGATTTCCCATAGGCTTTCCATGGTAACCATGAGCTACAATTGTGGCCATGTTTGCAACATTACATCAACATTACATGAGGATCATTGGTAGAAGGTGTCCCAGTCCTCAATCACGCGAAGTTTCAAAACATTTGAATCCATAAAACAGAATCACAGAATGTCTCTGGTGGACATATTTTCAAACCAATGGGAACAAAAAGGGGGCTGTTTGTAGAGGACCATTCCTGCCAAGTTTTGGTTCATGTCGGCTCAGTAGTTCCAGAGATAAGATGAAAATGTGATTTCCCATAGTGGTTTTTCTATAGTAACTATAAACCACAATTGTGGCCATGTTTGCAACACAATCAACATTAAATGAGGAATGTTGGTAGAGGGTGACCCAGTCATCAACAATTTGGCCCTGTGGTTTCAGAGGAGAAGAGTTTTCAAAATTGACAAATCAGAATCAAAGAATGCTTCTGGCGGCCACGTTTTTCATCCAACAGGAACAAAATGAGTAACAGTTGTACAGAACCTCTCATAGACCATGCCTGCCAAGTCTGGTTCACATTGGCTCAGTACTTTCAGAGAAGATGATGAAAATGTGATTTCCTATAGAGTTTCTACAGTAACTATAAGCCACAATTGCAGCCATAATTGCAACCCGATGAAGATTAAATGAGGATCATTGGTAGTGGGGGTTACAGTCATCAGTCACATTAAGTTTTCAAACCATTTGGCCTTGTAGTTTCAAAGAAGATTTTCTTGAAAATATACACATTTATGAATTCTGTTTCAACAAAAAAATCAGTAAAAGAAGGTTAAATATTTTGAAAATTACAATTTTTTCAGACAGTATTCTCTTTCAAAATAGCTTTGGATAGGTAAAGGGTTACAGGAAACACATTTTACTCCAAGTTTGTCATATCTTCAATGATATAATTACTGGTCAGCTGAGCTGACATGATGGGAAGAAAATATAAACAAAACTTCCATGGTTTTCCAAACACCTGTCATCAATCAGTATTTTCTGATAAGTGACTTGAGAGTAATACATGTATTAACATAATAACATCTGCACTTGTTTATAGTACGAGTCAAAATAAGTTGTAGGAAAATCCTATAAACTATGTATCTTTCTCTTCCTACACTGATGAGACCAGAAGTTGACATCATTTTTGGGAAAGCTCTCACTGATAGCTTTCCAGAAAATGTCAGATTCTGATCTTATCAGTACAGGAGCAGCAGTTTACTTAGCAATTACAGCCATGTTTGCAACCCGATGAACATTAAATGCAGATCGTTGGTAGTGGGCATCGCAGTCATCAGCCATGCAAAATTTCAAAACATTTGGCCCTGTGGTTTCAGAGGAGAAGATTTTTCAAAATTCACTAATCAGAATCAAAAAATGCTTCTGGCAGCCATGTTTTTCGATGCATGGCAACAGAAATGAGGAGCATCTGTAGAAGACCTCCCATAGACATTCCCTGCCAGGTTTGGTTCACGTCAGCTCAGTAGTTCCAGAGAAGAAGATGAAATGTGATTTCCCATAGGGTTTCTATAGTAACTATAAGCCACAATTACAGCCATGTTTACAACCCGATCAACATTAAATGATTGGTAGAGGGGGGTCCCAGGCATCAGTTATGTGAAGTATCAAAAAATTTGGCCTGGCAATTTGAGAGGAGAAGATTTTGGAAAGTTAAAAAATTTATAGTAATTTATATATTTTTTATACTTACCAATGACCCAGACATAGCTGGTGCTAACTCTTAAAATATAGGGCCAAACACAAATTTTGCCCCCCAATCCCCAAAATTTGCATCTAAAACCAAAGAAAACATGTCCTGAATGGCCCTCCACACTTCACCTCTACTGCGCATGCGCAGTGTCAAGGACGTTCCGAAATTGGCGCCATTAATCATTCTAATAACCAGTGCCTGGTAAGCGCTATGTACTCAGCGGGGAGGTAAGAGTTCCCAACTCCTGGGAGGGCCATCCCCGTCTGGGTCATTGGTAAGTATAAAAAATATATAAATTACTATAAATTTTTTAACATTTTTATACTGTACCAATGACCCAGACATAGCTGAATAGTAAAAAGGCTGGAGGGCCAAGGACATAGAGCAAGATGGAATACGCTCAATAATACAAAATAGAGTCATCCCCTCTAGGGAAAAAGAAGTAATAGGCCTTACATGTATCTTTCTTATTTATGATAAATTAGAAAGATACAACACCTTCCAAAATTGAGCATCATACATCCATGTACTCTATTAATATCTAGTATAATCCTTATACTAATAATTTTTAAAGTTAGCCAATAAATAAAGTAAGTCTAGAGAATAGAGACTCTTATACTCCTTAAAAGTGTCTGAGGATTGCATAATCATGTCCGTTGACACGTGCTATATTCAAAAGCTATACTTTAAAAACTAAGACTTGAATGAATTTTTAAAACATAAACTTCTCACTAAACAACCATCCCAATAACAGCTCAGAATTACTAACTCCGGAGGAGGTATCCCCTTGTTTTCATAGTAAAACAGGTGACCCAAGGGAACACCCTCCCCCCCCCCCTTTTTCTTGCCCTGGGTCAAATAGCCCAGAGCGAAGAGGGCAGCAGAACGGAGTCACTGCCGAAACAGACAGCCTACCTAGCTATAGTAGCAACTGTTAAGTAAATGACATTCTGAGCAGTAGATAATAGATCTAACAATAGAGGCCTCCAGAAATGGACTCAATATTTCTGAGATAAAAAATTAATGAATGTGGATGGCTGAGCGCAATGAGCAGCCTTCAAAAATCTATAATAGCGACACTATTAATGTAAGCCCAAGATGTAGAAGAACTCTTACTTCATGAGCCGAAATCTCAAACACAACTGTTGAGTCAAAGATATACCATAAGCAGTATCAATAGTTAATTGAATCCATTAGCAACAGAATGGAGCGTAACGTCCTTCTAATAGGCATCAAAGACAGAAGAAGTTTACGCCCGTAGTAATAAACAGATATCTGTTTATAAATACATAAACTCTAACTGGACAGAGTAAAGGCCTATGCCCGTACGAAGACGGAAGGACCTTAATAACAATAGGTTCCAGATATTAGGAGCCTAACTCTTATGCAAAAATCCAACCTAAATAGTAAAGGAAGTAGTGATTCCGAAACTACAAAAGTGAAAATCATCCACCGATAGTGCATGAAACTCACTGACTCTTCAGTAAAAGAGAAGCCAACAGAATTACTGTCTAAAAGGTCAGAATTTGAAAACTACTGTTTCCAGAGGCTCAAATGATTACTTAGCTAAATAAGAACCGAAGTTAAATTCCATATAGGAATTTAATCTAATGATTCTAAGTCTATTTATCAAAAAGTTAGTAACTGACTTAGATAAAGAGACATAAGACTCAATTGTAAACTATCATAGAGTATATAGGTATGAGGTAACATAAACCTATAACCTTAATAATAACAGGCTGCAGTAGATCTTGTCAAACAAGTATACTAAAAAGTTGCAATGAGTAGTATGGAGGGATCAACAATATAAACATAGTGATCCCTACACCAACGACGGAAGAGCCTCCACTTTAGCCGCATAGAATAGCGAAGAAGAGGATCTCCTATAGTAAGAAATCGCGTCCAAAGCTCGTCCAGTACAATGCTTACAATGCAATACGGACCACACAACGGAATACGTGAAGGTTGCGACCTTGCGGGTTGTGATAAAGATGACACGATTTTACCCAGCGAAAAAAGATCCTCTCATTAAGGAAGATTTCGCGCTAAGTCCCACAGTAGACATCAGAGTAAATTTACCCACGCTCTCTGTGAAGACAGAGATGCTATCAACAGAAATGTATTGTGGTTGTTTATCTTAGCAATACCTGCTGAAACAACAGCGCCGGAGGATACGCATATCCTATCATTCCGTCCTATTAGATCAATAGAGCGTTAACAACATTAGCTCAGAGATCCGGACAAGCAAACACATACGTCTGCAATTGATTAGCAAGCTGTGTCGTAAATAAATTATCATTGGGCGCTCCCATTGATAGCAAATCTGATTGAATACTTGTTTGTTGAGAGTCCATTCCGACGGCAACAAGCGACTCATAAGTGAACGGGAGTCCGGTAAAACAATCAGACGACCCGGAATATGACGGACCGAAACAGAACTTGGTGTACTATAACAAACAGAAGGATTCTTTCCATTAAATTGAATAACGGAAACGAATGAGTGCCTCCCTGGTTCCGGAGATACGCCACTAATGTCGAATTAACGGACAGGATTTGGACATGCGTTTCTGAATAATGTTCATCCAATGACATAAAGCAAGCCTAAAAAACATTATTCCGCGGAAGATAAGTGCTTGCTTAGAGACTGCGGAACCCAAAGACCCTGGCACTTCGAATCCGTTGGGATCAATATTATATCCCAACCTGTTTGACTGGCAACCGTCATAATTATAACACTCGGATCCGGCAACTGCAGTGGCACTCTCTGAGTCAACCACCGAATGTTTGCCCCAGTCTGAATCTCTTGCAACACTAGATAGACAAGAGAACGTGTAAATCGAGCAATTCATGGATTGCTGAAAAGTTGCTGTCGATGAGAAGCTTCTCCGAGAACGAAGCGACTCTGAGAGAGTTCTTCACCTTACTATCCACGCGCGTGGATGTAGCTAGGGCTGCATCACGTCTAACCAACTCCAATCCGCCACTGAAGGGCGGAGTTATACGTGAACAAACTACTGCCCTCAAAAGAAATCACATTGAAGATAATATCCCGTAATTCTTTTCTTGAAGACGTAATGATAACGCCTCAGTAAGGTGGATTACGTATGATAAAGCGTCTAAGTTAAGTCTACTAGACATCATTGTCGTTTCCAACATTGTGGTTGGAAAAGACATAGACGGCGAAAAAGAATATTTCCAGTCTTTAACCACACCGTCTAGACGCATATGAACTCTCGGTATGCCCTGCTCTGCCAAAAAAAATTATTCGTATAAATGATAAAAAGGCAGAAATGAGCATTGCGGACAAGAAACTAAACTATCATGCTTGGTAGCAGGCTTATATGCATATATAGCGTCGATAAATAATACACATGTTCTAATGACAATATTGGACTGTGTCGGTAAGTCAGAGACAATGTCCCTGAACCAATCCAAAACTCCGTGTCCAATGACGCTATAAGTCTTTTATCCAACATCGCAGCAATGTAGTCCGAAATAACAATCACTGGAAGATAATGCCAGAAGATATGAATGGCAGCTTCCGATGCTACGAAAGGGAAAACTCGAAATCTTTCGAATCCCTTTCGCCATCCTGTCGGACCCTATAAAGCGTTCGGTTGTCCGTACCTGATGCAACCGCGGACCGCACCGATCCAGCGCCATCAGATAATTCCTGATTCGACTAAGAAACTGTCGATTGCTGGGATGCTGCGAAAAAACTGTGCTAACTCTGATAGCACGTCCGTCACTGAGGCCTGTGGAGAAGCAGTCCTACAATGCATTGCCGCTAGTAGCTCCGTGATCGTTACCCCGTGCATACTACTAATATGCGAGCGAACGGAGTGTATAGGCCTCGTGTCCCTTGGCTACCGGATGGCGTGACCTATTCGCCGTGGAATCACTGAATGACGAAACTGATCGGATACTCGAGGTCACGTAGCCAATGTGCGGTCGTGTGCCCTGCTGTGAGGATGAGGAAGCATTATTGACAGTCTCTCGGACTGTCAATATAACGGAGCGTCCCGACCGACAGACATATGCTCCGAATGTAAAATATCTGAACCACAACATGCGGTCCCCTATGTTGTTGGACGAGAGAGGGACCTCTCTCGCTCACAGCCCGGACGGACCTGGACAAGCCAGGAACCGGACTAACAGGCTTCCTCCGATCTGTCCTCAATCCGCCGTCACTGGGTGAGTACTAAAGTAATTATAGTGCTCGCATCACCCAAATCTCCTTCCTAGACTGCAACGGACGAACCCGGCAGCCGAACCATTCGATGAATGTACGCTACACCGGGTGAGCTAGCGAATGTCACTCCGTCGATCCTACAAGGGACCTCTTAGGCGATAGACATATTCCATGAGCACTTATTGCCGCTAGCTCTTCATTAACTATGACGACAGAGGCACACTTTTGAAAGACATCTCCGTAACTTTGCGAACAAGAAACCAGAAATGCTTGGTAATAGCAAGCATATAATAATAATATATATAGCGTCGTTCAATAATTCAAAAGTTTGTGTGACATTATTGGACTATGTCGGAACTGAGGGACGATGTCCCTGAACCGAACCAAAAATTTCTAAGTCCCCCGATGCTATCAGTTTCTTATCCGGCATCGCAGCATTCTGGTCCGACGAAAGAAGCTGTAGAAGATCAAGTCAGATGACATACACAACAGCATATGTTGTTCCGAAAGGGAAAGCTTGAAATCCTCCGAATCCCCTTCGGTATCCCGTCGGACCGGATGAAATTTTCGGACGTCCGTACCCGCTTCCGCGGAGTGTCCCGACCCAGCATCGTCGGATAAAAAATATGCGACAGATTCAGTTGATGCTGGGAAGCTGCGATAAGCTGTGCTATTTAGGAAAGCACGTCCGTTCCCGAGGCCTGTGCAGTAGCGGTCTTACGATGCATTGCCGCCGGAAGCTCCGTGTACGTTGACTCCCGCACACTTTCCTATGCGAACGTCCGGAGTCTGCAGGCCTCGTGTCCCTGGCTACCGGATGGTGTGACCTGGTCGCCGATGATTCTCTGACTGGCAAAGCTGACTGGATATCCGAGGTCACGTAGCCAAGAGCGGTCGTGTGCGCTACCATGAGAATGAGGAAGCCTTATTGACAGTCTACTCCGGACTGCCTATATGTCGGAGCATCCCGAGCGACGGACGTATGCTCCGAATGCGAAACATTTTGTACCACAACATCTGGGGCCAGATGTTGTTGTACGAGAGAGGGGCCTCTTTTGCTCGCCGTCCGGATGGACCAGAACGAGCTATGAACCGGAGTAAAAGGCTTCCTCCGTTCTCCCTCTAATCCGCCGTCACTGGGTGTGCATTTGGTTGATTTATAGTGCTCGCATCACCTCAAAACTCCTTCTAGACCGCAACGGACGAACCCGGCTGCCGAACCATTCGATGAATGGACGCTACACCGGGCGAGCTAGCGGACGTCAAAGGCCGTCGAACCTACTAGGGTCCTCTTAGGCAATTGGCGTATTTACATGAGCACTTTCCGCTAGCCCTTCATTAATTGTGACGACGGAGGCACACTGTTGGAAGACATCACAGATACATCACCCTAATCTTGATCGTCTGAAATAGAAATTGATAAAGTAGAGTGACCCTGCGGGGAAAGGACCGGAGTGTCCAATTCCCCACTAACATACCGTGACATACGCTTCCCATGTTGTCATCGAAATCATACGATACAGAACAGGAGTTAACGCGAGTACACTGACCACACATAGAATGATTATAAAAGTCAGAGGAAGACTTCCTCTTATTACAATTGATCAAAATCCTTTCAATCTGAAAAGAAAACAAAGTCCTGGTACTCGCACCAACCCCTGGCAATCAAAATACATAATAATAATATGATCCATTAATATAGAAAAAATAATTGAAATCAAAATATTTTGAAAAAATATTTTTTCAGAACAGCCCAAGTTTCTGAAAAGTAACATTGAGCCCCAATGGATCCCAAGCCTAAGTGTGGACAAAAATTTTAAAAATATTTTAAACAATTTATTCAACACTTACGAACAATAATAATGTATCTAGTTATGATTAAAATAACATCAAGATATTATTTTCAAGAAATCCCCCCCTCACACAGAGGGCTGTTGTAAATGTAAACAATGAGTGTAAAAACACTAAAATAAGATTCCAGGCACCCAGGCCCGGAATCAGTTACCAAAAATACACTATCTGATGCAAAACAGAGACTTCCAGGGAAGAAACTGCAGAACATCAGATGGTAGATGCAGAACAAAACGCCTAACCACCCGTAGGTGAAGACGTAAACATGGGGAAAGAACAGAATTCATTCTGTTATTCAGCTAAAACTCCCAAGAAATTTTAGTAATAAAAATTACAGAAACTATGCCAAAAGCATGGGAGAATAACAAGAGGGGACTTAAAGGAAAGGGAGAGAGGAAAACACTAAAAAATCAGTGTAACTAAATAACCAGAATGACAACAAAATGGCTGCTGCCTCGAAAATAGGTAACTTAACATAATTTCATTAAAAAATTTTAAGTTACAGCCCTGATAACATTCTGTCACACATTTTTCCTCTCCTCCTTCTATATCCTCCTTAGAATCACCATTTCACTAATATTTATGTGTCTGGCATCATTTAAACTGAGATTTACAAGCACAAAGATCAGTCAGATGTTAACTGATGAAGGGCCAAACTTAGAATGATTAATGGCGCCAATTTCGGAACGTCCTTGACACTGCGCATGCGCAGTAGAGGTGAAGTGTGGAGGGCCATTCAGGACATGTTTTCTTTGGTTTTAGATGCAAATTTTGGGGATTGGGGGGCAAAATTTGTGTTTGGCCCTATATTTTAAGAGTTAGCACCAGCTATGTCTGGGTCATTGGTACAGTATAAAAATATCCACAACCAGAATCAATCAAGAATGCCTGTGGCGGTCATATTGTTCAACCCACGGGAACAAAATGAGGATTGTTTGTAGAGGACCTCCCATAGACCATTCCTGCCAGGTTTGGTTCATGTCAGCTCAGTAGTTCCAGAGAAGAAGATGAAAATGTGATTTCCCATAGGATTTCTATAGTAACTATAAGCCACAATTGAAGCCATGTTTGCAACCCGATCAACATTAAATAAGGATCATTGGTAGAGAGGGTCCCAGTCATCAACCATGCAAAGTTTCAAACATTTGGCCCTGTGGTTTCAGAGGAGAAGATTTTTAAAATCCACCAATCAGAATCAAAGAATGCCTTTGGCGGCCATGTTTTCAAACACATGGGATCAAAATGAGGATTGTTTGTAAAGGACCTCCTATAGACTATCCCCGCCAGGTTTGGTTCATGTCAACTTAGTAGTTCCAGAGAAGGTGATAAAAATGTGATTTCTCATAGGGTTTCTACAGTAATTATAAGCCGCAATTGTGGCCATGTTTGTGACCCAATCAACATTAAATGAGGATCGTTGGTAGAGGGTATCCCAATAATCATTTACGTGAAGTTTCAAAACATTTGGCCTGGCAGTTTTAGAGGAGAAGATTTTTGAAAATCCACAATGAGAATCAAAGAATGCCTCTGGAAGCCAGGTTTTTCATCTGACAGGAACAAAATGAGGATTGTTTGTAGAGGACCTCCCATAGACCATTCCTGCCAAGTTTGGTTCACACCGGCTTAGCGGTTACAGAGAAGAAGATGAAAATGTGAAAAGTTTACGGAAGCCGGACGGATGCCTTTTAGGCCAGGTGAGCTAAAAAGTAAATGAATTTATTTATTTATTTATTTATTTATTGGTGTTTAAGGTTACATATTTATGCACTGTGCCTAAACTAAATGGAACTGCAACATGGATATAAAGTAAAATCCAGCCAATCGTTTATACCCTTGTTGCCCATTTTAGAGGACTTCCAGCCAAGGAATAGGTAACTGGGTCCAATTTAACCAGTAAAATAGAGCTTGTTAACATTAAACAAGCAATGTTTCATATTTCCTGTGGTTCCCACAGGCTCTCTTTCAAAGAGCTTTTCAAAAAAGGATAACATGCCAAGATTATTGAAAGAACAGCCAATTAAGTTCACGTTCATATGCATATTGCAAACTTAATAATGTTTTACCCAACATAATGAAAAATAATGGCCAGTGCTATTCACAATCAATGTCATTCAAATTTATAGGTTTTTTCCATTTTTTGTTTCAAAAACATAGCTTATGGACTCTCATTTGAACAAGCTCATTTTTGAGACAAAAATTTAAAAAAATATTTGATTCAAGAACATTTTTATGTATGTGTTGTCTGCTGATCATGTTGGGTAATGAGTTAATCCCTCAAACAGAAGATGGTGTCTCACAAATGAATTCAATAACATTCATTGGAAGCATCCATATCTTTAATATTTTCAACCTGCAGGCTGGACATATTAATTGGTATGCCTCAAATATTCTGTGAATAGACATTTCACACCATATGGCAGGTTCATGGAAAGCTGTGACCATCATCACAATGTGACATCTTAATATTACTTTGACGTCATAAAATAACAACATTGCATTTTGTGTTCCAATAAGACTAAAATCCTCACCCTCTGACTGGACTGGAGCTTGCACAGTTTCTACTATGTTTATAGCTCCAGTAGCATATGTTACTATCTAACAGCACCATGCAAAATACTTCAAATGAGGTTGCCCATTTCAAAATTATTCCATCAACAGAGTAACTTGCAAACCGCTTTATTTTTGTAGATTTTCACATGTGCAGCAGAAAATGTTCTAAATGAGGTGTTACTTAAATTACAAATCGGTTTACGATTTGAACTAAGATGAAGTGACCTCAACCATTACCTGATTTATTGCTTATCTGTCTAGCGATGTCATGGGGTACACAAGAAGTTTATTTACTAAACTTGTAGCCAATGAAAATTGCCTTGTTCATTTCATGATGTGGGTTTAGGGCAATAGGTGAGATCTAACTGTATCATATATGTTATTGTGATGAATTGATGGTAACCTCAGACCATGTTATCGTCAATTCATCATAATAACTTATAATAACTTATAAATGATAATATCATCATAATAGACAGGGATTGTATGAATAGATAAAAACCAACACCTGAATATAAAAAAAACCAATACAAGTACTTTCTGAGCTGCCCACCTTCAAGTCACGAATGCATAGAGCTACTGAGCTGCTTGGCAAGTCTGCATTTTTGAAAAGGCTACCTAAAAGTCTATCTTTTACTCTCAACCCGTTGAGTATTTTCAAGATATTTTTTGTCAAAGTTTGTCATGGCTGCTGTAAAATTGACTCTTGGAATAACTGGTGAAAAAATCCATTCAATTTACAGTGAAAAAATTTGATTGTCCTCAAATTATACTTATTTCAGTGGCAATGGAAATCCTGCTCTGGGAAGGAATATCCTTCAGCAGCATGCAAGGATTTAAAGCATGATTAGGACCAGAGAAGGCAAATTTTGGCCATACCTGTAAATTTATTTATTTATTGGGATTTAATGACATGTTCGACAGCTTTACACAGTGCCAGACAGTTTTATTTTATGGGTGGAGGAAGCCGGAGTACCCAAAGAGAACCAATGAGCAACAGCGAGCAACTGTCATATTCCCCAACATACCAACTTCACACAAGCAGGGTTAGCATTGGTTGAAGACAAGTGCATCATCGATGTGCAGTACGCCTTAGTGCACAAAGCCACTGTGCCCACACATGGGCAATTGGGATTAAGTGTCTTGCCCAAGGACACAACACAGTTGCCACAGGTGGGATTCAAACTGAGGACCTCTCAAATTACTCAAGTAATTTCACTTCATCTATTACATGACACTAATATCATGTTATGTTAGATGCTGATTGTGGCACACCTAACATTACACTTAATAACATCAGCAAAGATTGGAATGTTATATTTTGTAGGGATCTATAAGCCTCAAAAAACAATTAAAAATGTCCCCAATGATTCAATTTGAGTCACATCCCACTGATTTGAAGATTTTGAATTGTCCAGATATTCTAGTGGAACCTACAAAATGCCTCATCTTCAATTCTTCTTCTATCTGTGAAACAAGACCTGATGATAAAAAAGTTCAAGAAGTTTGAGGGTCCACTATGAAACAACTTTGATTCCATTTCTAAAACCATTCTTTTCTTTTTTTTTAAATCAGTCAATTTACAGAAGTGGAACACAAGATCTGAGATTTTCTTGATATGTTATTATTTAACATTGTATATTATTATGACTATCCTGCGTAGAGAAATTATAAATTTTAAGTAATTTGTATATTTTTTATACTTACCAATGCCCCAGACTAGCTGGTGTTAACTCAAAAAATAATTCAGGGTCAAACACAAATTTTGCCCCCCAATCCCCAAAATTTGCATACAAAACCGAAAAAATAATGTCCTATTGGGTCCTTCATACTTTTCATATCTGCGCATGTGCAGTATCCAGGAAGACACCAAAATTGGCGCCCACCATCATTCTTTTGATAATTGCCTGTTAAATGTTATAACTCAGCATGAAGGTATGAGTGCCCACACATGGGAGGGCCATACCCGTCTGGGCCATTGGTAAGTATAAAAAATATACAAATTACTTAAAATTTATAATATTTTTATACAACAACCAATGGCCCAGACTAGCTGAATAGTAAAAAGGCTGGAGGGCCTAGGACATAAAGAAACATCCAATCTCTCAATTACTTCAGTAAAGTATATCTCCTAAAGGAGAACAGGAGAAGATAGGAATTATATATGTCTTTCTCCTTTATGAGAAAAGAGAAAGGCACACCAACAATGTAATTGAGCATAAATTAATATATAATTCTCCATTTAATGCCAGCATAACCCGTTACGCTAATTCGGTGAAGGAAAGTCAATATATAAAGATAGTCCAGAGAATGAGACTTTTTATACTCATTTAAAAGTGTCCAAGGATTGTATATTAATGCCCGTTTGACACGTGACATATACAAATGCTTCACACTGAGCTACACATTAAAACCATCCCAGCACTGACTCGGGACTACTGACACCGGAGAAGGTCTTCCCTTGCTTTTCACTATAAAGCCAGATGATCATAAGGGAAAAACCGTCCCCCCCACCTCCTTCCCCTTGTTCTGAGGTACATGTCCTCAGAATGAAGAGGACAGCGGAACAGCATCACTGCTGGAATGGGCTGCTTAAATAACTATAGATGTAACCATTAAAGGACGACATTCTGAGCAACAGAAAGAGGACCTAAAGATCTAAGGTCACCAGAGATGGAATCCAAATTTCTCAGGTAAAACTTGGTAAATGAAGAGGGCTGTGTCCAGTACGCAGCCTTCATGAGATCAGTAATGGCTATACTGTTACAATAAGCCCAAGAAGTGGACTGTGCTCTAACCTCATGCGCTGATATCTTATTAACAGAACGTTGATCTGAAGATAGATTTTCATGGGCAATGCGTATTGCCAACTGAATCCATCTAGCAACTGAATGAACAGAAATATATTTCCTGTTAGGAATCAATGAAAGAAAGAAACATTTTCTCCCTTTCTAATAAAATCTGATCGACGTTTATATATGTGCATAGCCCAACTGGACACAGCAAAGGTCTAAGGTTGTCCAAGGATGGCAGAGCCTTAATGATATTAGGCTCAGGCCACTTGTCTGGAATCTGAGTCTTAGCCTGAAATCCCACTTCTGTAGTGAGGGTAATGGTATTACCCACACTACGGTAGTGAGATTCACCAACAGATAAAGCATGAAGTTCACCGACTCTTCTGGAAGATGCAAAGGCTAAGAGAAATGCTGTCTTATAGGTCAAGAATTTGAACTCTACAACGTCCAATGGCTCAAATGGTGCTTCTTTGACCTTCAACAGAACCCAAGCCAAATTCCACTTACGAATTAATCTGAGTGTTCTAGGTCTATTAATAGAGAAATTTCTAACCAGCTTGGACAATGAAGCATTTGAAACAATAGCCAAGTTATCATGATGAGCATAAGTGTCTGATAACATAGACCTATAGTCCTTAATAGTGACGGGCTGCAGTTTGAGATCGTCAAACAAGTAGATCAGGAAATTGGCAATATTTGGTATGGACGGATCATAAAGTCTATCGACTGATCCTTACACCAACGGAAGAAAACATCCACTTTGCTGCATAATTCAACATAGAGGAGGGCTTCCTGCAGTTAGAAATTGCATCCACTGTGCGTCCCGTAAACTGTTTTCCATGCAAGAAGGACCGCACAACGGAAATACGTGAGGGTTGAGACCTTCCGAGTTGTGATGCAGTGCATGTGACTTCCCCTGATAAAGAAGGTCCTCACGTGGAGGAAGCTTCCATGGTATGTCCCATACCAGACACCTGAGAAGACTGATCTAAGGTTTCTGTGACGACAGAGGTGCTACTAGCAGGATTTTGCAATGAGACTGTTTGATCTTTAACAGAATCAGCTGAATCAACAGAGTTGGAGGATACGCATATCCTATCATTCCACCCCATGAGATTGACAGAGTGTCTACTGCATACACTCGATGGTCTGGGCATGGTGACATGAACGTCGGTAACTGATTGTTCAGGTGCATCACAAACAGATCTATCATGGGGCGATCCCACTGGTAGCAAATCTGCCTGAATACTCGCTTGTTGAGAGTCCACTTCAATGGCAACAGACAACCTTTCCGAGAGAGTGAGTCTGCTAGTACATTCAGACAACCTGGTATATGACGGACAGAAAGATGAACATGATTATTCATGATGTATTGGAGAATCTTCTCTGTTAATCTGCATAATGGAATTGAATGAGTGCCGCCCTGGTTCCTGATGGAAGCTGCTACTGTCGAATTGTCCGAAAAAATCTGAACATGGACGTTCGCTATTATGTGAACCCAATGTTGTAGTGCCAGCCATATTGACATCATCTCTTTGATGTTTATGTGCTTCACTAGGAACCGAGGGTCCCAAAGACCCTGACACTTCATGTCTGTGGGACTTAAGGTCGTGCCCCAACCCATCTGACTCGCATCTGTCATAATCGTGAAAGCCGGATCCGGCAGTTGCAGCGGAACTCCCTGAGTTAAACACTGAAGATCTGCCCAAATCTGAACCCTTTGTTTTACTAGGTCCGTTAAAACAATACCGGTTTCGAGCTAATGCGTCTTCACACTCCAGTTCTGAGAAAAGAATATCTGGAGGGGACGCATTCGCAGGCGGCCCATCAGAATAAGATCTGCAGCTGCTCCGCACAACCCCATCAGTCGCATAAATTCCCTCACTGTTAATGCGTCTGAGTGTAGACAAAAACGAGCATAACAACTGACTAATTTCACTCTGGGTAACTTTTACGATGAAACCTGGACATCGGAGTAATAGAAGCAGTCTCTGAACATCGTTCTGAAGAATAATTCTGTTGCCGTATCTCTGAAGAATGTCGTCCAAGTAAGCCAACGTTACCGCAGACGAATTAGCTCAGAAGTATGACATTACCGAGTTCATTATTCGAGTGAATGCCCAGGGAGCCAGGTCTGAAACATCTTCCCCGACCGTTTTAAATGAACGTGGTCAAAGAAACGGTATGTTTATGGAAGATGAAGTTAAGAAACCGTCTTTTTTCCTTGCACTCGAGAGGTTAAATACGACACCTGCCTAGACTGAACCGGTAAAGAAAGGACTTCTTCCTTTGACCGAATAAAGTTTGTGTCCAACGATGCCAGCAGTTTCTCTCTTGTCGTCGCAGCATTCTGATTCGTTGGAACAAATTCAGGGTAGTATTGATGGATGAAATCTATCGCTACCGTGTGTTGTTCTGAAAGGGAAGGTTAATCCTCTTCCTTATTCCTTTCACCATCCGAGAGAATCAGTTGTGAAGCTCGGTCCATTGCATCCGCGTGAACAGACGACTGGACCGACCCAGCACCGTCCGTCAGCTCAGGTTCTGAGTCTGAGGGAGACTGCACCTGCACTTGCTGGGATGCTGCGATCAGATGCGCTATCTGCGACAGCAAGTCCGTCACTGAGGCCTGAGGAGCAGTGTTCTTCTGTTTCGTAGCCGCTTGCTGCTCCTGGGACGGTGTGTCGGAGATGGATCTCTTCTCCAAACATCCCGATGATCGAGGCTTCGTCTCCCTAGCTACCGGATGGTCCAACTTCATGGTCGAAGAGTGGTCGCGCAGCAGGCTGGATATCCGAAGTCGGGTAGCTAGGCTGCTGTCATGTGTGCTTTGTATTCGAAGCAGAAGAAGGCATGACTGTAGCCGAGGCCAGCTGCAATCTATACGGAGCGTCCTGAACGGCAGGTGTGGACATATGCTCTGGCCCACGCAAGGTCTTCACAACATCTGACCCCAGATGTTGTTGGGATAGAGAGGGACCTCTCCCGCTCTTTTCAGACCTCGCCTAGCTTCCAAAAACACTTGCTGGCTTCTTCCTAGTTCTGTCGTCGCTGGGTGAGCATGTTTAGATTTTAAGGTGCTCGCTCTACCCACTACACTTCCCTCGACTGCAATGGACATATCCAGCATCATGGATCTCACAGACGGAGTAACCGCTTCACTGGTCGAGCTTGCTACTGGCAAAGTATTAAAATGCCGGCTAGTGGCTTTATCTCCTGCATAATATTCAGGAGCACCTTAGCAGCTAGCTCTGTTTGCTCATCAGAGCACAATGACACTAGCACACTTTTGGTAGGTGTCACATAACCATCACCACATTCTTGTTCTTCTGAAAAAGAAACTGAGAAACTTGAATGACTCTGCGGTGAGAGGACCGGCATTAGCCTCTCACTGCTAACAACATATCATGACACCCGTGTCCAGCGTTTGTCATCCCAATCAACACATGTAGGACAAGAATTCACGGGAGTACATCGATTACAAGCAAGGCAACAAGCATGTAAATCTGAGGAAGACTTCCCCATCTTGCATTTTGATCATTAAGCTTTCATGATTAATCAAACAAAGTTGATAATAAATAATAATAATATATGATAAATAATAAATATATGATAAAGATACAAAATAATCAACATTCAAAATACAAATCGAAAAATTAATTTCAAAACATTTTTCGAAAAAATTTTGACAAAAGCCCAAGTTCCCAAAGGGAACATGAAGAGCCCAAGGGTGTCCCGATAGAGCCTAAGTGTGGACAAAATCCCAAAAAATATTGCTACACTATCGGAATATTATAACACATATCTTACAACAATCCTACAGTAAAAATAAGCTGAAACTACATATATTTATAGGACGTTGCAAAGTAAACAACGTCAATAAAAAAAAACGGAAACAAGACTTCAGGCACTGAATAAAAAAGGCCCGAAGTCAGTAACAGATTTTAAAACTACCAGATGTATAGCAAGATCTTCAAATGAAGAAAACATGATACATCGGATAGAAGATGCATGACCCAAATGACCCAACACCCCTAGGGTGAGGACGTAACCATGGGGATATACAGAATAAAAATTCTGTAATACACGTTAAACTCCCAAGAAATTTAATAAAACATTTCAGTAAAAATAAGCCAAAAAGCTTAGGAGTTTAACAGGAGGGCTTCAAGAAAGGATAGGGAAGGAACACTTAACAAACAGTGGATAAATCATTAGCAAGAATGATGACATCAGGCCCATGTCCCGAAAGTGGGAAACATGAAATAATTTTGATAAAAATCATAAAGTTACAGCCCTAAACATTCCAAACCACCATTGTTCACTTCCATCATCCAATTATGTCCTTGGATCTACCAATTTTACCATTGATTTGTGTCTGGCATCCTCAAAAATGAGATTTAAAAGCACAGATGTCAGTTCATTGTTGCTGACTTCAGGGCCAAACAAAGAATGATGGTTGGCACCAATTTCAGAGTCTTTCTGGGTACTGCGCATGCACAGATCTGAAAAGTATGGAGGACAAAATAGGACATTATTTTTTCGGTTTTGCATGCAAATTTTGGGAATTGGGGGCAAAATTTGTGTTTGGCCCTGGATTATTTTTTGAGTTAGCATCAGCTAGTCTGGGCCATAGGTTGTTGTATAAAAATATTAGTGTGTAATAAAATAATACCCAACATCTTTTTCTTCAATGAATTGAGGTTTGATTGAGCACACTCCTCTAGCATTTGAGCAATTTCTCTGTGCATTGTGAAGTTGAGAGCTACCATAGTGTAGGTATCACTGTCTGACTTGTGGTATCTCTTGAGGTAATCTAATATAGCAATCTTCAACTTGTCTTCCTGTGAAAACATATAACATTTTTAAAACAAAAAATATTGTAGGTGGTGGATTTCCTCTCAGAACAAAAATATTATGTTAGGTTTTTGGCTCTTGTTTATAAACCATACCCCTATAAATACGGATAATACTCTTTAAAATTTCTTTAGGCCAGACTCTATTGAATTATTCATCAAATCGAGGCATGGCTGCTGTACAGCAGCCATGACTTGTTTTTATGAGAAAATGAAGAAAATCATCAGCAGGTAATGAGTTAATCATGTACGCAAGAATTTTGTTAATCCTATAAGTAATGTTAAAGAAATATCCGTCTACTGCCATTCACTCACCAGCAGTAACTGCATTGTGTCCATGGGCAATACACTAACACTCGACTGCCCATGTAAGGGAACAGTGGCACTGTGTTCTAAGGTGTACTGTACACTGATGGTGTACTTGCTTTCAACCAAAGCTAACTCTGGTAATCTGGGTAACCCGACAGTTGCCTGCCAATGCTCAGTGGATCGCTACAGATACTCTGGTTTCCTCCACTCATATTTATTTATTGGTGTTCATGGTCACATATTTCTGCAAAATGGCTAATTGTGACCACAACATGGAGATAAAGTCAAGTTTAGTCAATCATTTGTACTCATGTTGGCCATTTTTGAAGAGTTCCACCCCAAACATTGGTGACTGGGTCCTATTTTACCAGTAAAATAGATCTTGTTTATCACAGTAAACAAGCATTTCTTCACTTGCCGGATTTCTCACAAGGATTCCTATGGGAGTTTCTCCACCCATAAAACTGTCCGACATAATGTGACCTTGGCTGTTGAAAGTGTCAATAAACCTGAGTAAACCAAACAAACAACTTACTGCTCATGAAAATTATAAATTTATAGTAATTTGTATATTTTTATACTTACCAATGGCCCAGACTAGCTAGCTGGTGCTTAACTCAAAGTTATTAAGGGCCTAACACAAATTTTGAACCCCCCCCCCCCCAATCCCCAAAATTTGCTTGCAAAACCGAAAATTAAAAGTCCTATCTGGCCCTCCATACATTTACTTTCCGCGCATGCGCAGACGTCGGGAAGTGACCGGAATTGGCGGCAACATCATTCTTTGTAGAAGAGAGTATTACATAATAATTCAGCGGGGTGGAATGAGTGCCCACTCATGGGAGGACCATCTCTGTCTAGGCCATTGGTAAGTATAAAAATATACAAATTACTATAAATTTATAATATTTTTACACTGTAAACCAATGGCCCAGACTAGCTGAATCATAAAAAGGTGGAGGGCCTAGGACTTCAGAATTAGTAGATCAACATAGTTCCAACCCTGTAATCCAAGGTGAAAGGAATTAAAATTATTAGGAATTACATGTATGTCTCTCTATACAGTAATAGAGAAGAGGGGAGGATGTGCATGCGCGAGGATCGGACGTCTCTCTAATTTCTCTCGGAAAATTAGTCTTCTAATCACATAAAATCGTGGATTCTGGACGACAATCTTCAATAATACCTATTATTACTTAATATTTATTATGTTCTACGTCCATTTACCCCATTATTTATGTCTATGACCAACTAATTTGTTAATAATTATAGTTTTCAAAAAACTGCCCTTCGTTTCAACAATGATCGCCGCCATTTTCAAAACTTTCTAAACTCAACCGATCATTTTGTGTTTATGTTAGACCACTACCTTTAGGCAGCTTAGTTTTTGCTATTTTTGCTAATATATACATACGATTGATCTCACAATTCGACATTATTTTGATGTAAATTCCAATACTTTTACTTGTATCTATGGCAACCTGAGTAACTCCCGGCGGATAGCAAACAACATTGTATGCATTCATGAGCAGCAAACTGAGAAAATATATTGAACAACCCCAGTACCCAAATGGCCACTGATACAAAACACCAATTCTAGTGTCTGACAGCAAGGGATGCACACTGAGAAATGCCTGTATAAATTACGAACTTCCCTTCGAGGCCTGGTGCAAGTCTGGAGCACGCACACTTGAGCTAGTGAACATCATAGAGGAGAGGATTGCACAAGCAGTAAAACGCCACCAACGAATTGTTATATATCTATGATCGGGAACTTGCAACCTTACCAAAAAGAGTGGAAAATACATCTCCTTGAGACATAGAGGTCATCAGAGTATAGATCAAATTGTTGACCAACTTGGAAGAGCAATCACCGTCGTAGAAGAACACCCTTCTGCGGAGATAAAATTCATTGATTGCCCATTCATTTCCATGGTGAAATTCAACAGAGCCAAAGGACACAAAAAACCAGAACTTTTTAAAGATGACGACTTTGAGCTGACAAAACAAATCAAGCCACTAAACAACAAAGTATTAGAAATTAACAAGGGACTGAACAAGAAAACAATTAAAATCAGTAAATACTTCCTTCGTAATAGAAAAACAAAGAACGGTGGTACAAGGAAATCAATAAAAATCTCACTGAACAGTAAAGACGGGGTCCACCCAGGTAATCTGTTGAGCCTAGCGACAACCAAGCTCATATTATTGGACTCATATACTGAATGTTTCCACATCAGGCAAAAGTCAGAACTTCTGCAAATTGAAGTGGAGGAAGAAGAATTGAGTGCCCTTCTTAACTAGGGAGAGAGTCGACTGGATCCCACAGGCAGCAGTGGTGAAGAGCTTAGGTGAGTTTATCTTATTAGTCTTTATCCACTGTACTGCATTCTGGGATATCACAGACCAAACATCTGCACTCATCTTTACTCCAACGCCACTCGTGCAAAATGTCCACACTACAACGCCACTCGTGCAAAATGTCTAAACTACAACGCCACTCGTGCAAACTGTCTATACTCTACTATATAACCATGCTACTAGTCTTGATCAATTGGGCACAGACTAACCGCAATCTACCAACAAAACAAAATGGCTGGACACCAGTGATCGTGAACTCAATAAACATGACAACTATCAGTACGGCCACTGTGAAAGTAATCTGCTTAATGAACAGGGAAACTGCAAATCTGAAAAAGATCTCGGAAATCAAAAACAAACCATCATTATATCTAGCAGCTATCCTGATAGTAACAGCAAATGACATCAACCTCAATCCTGGGCCTGATTCAACCATATATCCATGTGGCACATGTGACCAACCAGTCACATGGAATTGTATGTGACACATGTAATCAGTGGTACCATGTCTCCTGTCAATCAATGAATACAAAATCCTATGACATGTATGCAATTGAGAGTGCCATCGCATGGGATTGTATACTGTGCGGCTGCCAAACTACTCTACTCTCTGCTACTCTTTGGTACTCAGTACTTCAAATCAATACAGCATCTTATCTGATACTTCACTCATAAGTCCAACACCCACAACAATGATGCCTGTCTACACATCAACACCTAACAGGAAGAAAGCAGATAGAGGAAAGAGTACCAAACCACTACGAATACTGAATGTAAACTTCCAGTCAATCAAAAACAAACAAGGCCAGGTACGTAATTTAATCGACAGTGTGAACCCTGACATCATCTTTGGCACAGACACCTGGATAGACTTGAAAATTATTGACAACCAAATACTTCCACAAGGCTTCAAGATCTTCCGGAAGGATAGGAACTGTGGAGGCAGCAGCGTATTAATAGCAGTGAAAGATACATATATTACATCTCCTGCCCCAGAACTCGACACCGATTGCGAGATTGCCTGGTGCAAACTAGAGATTGTCGGACACAAGGCAGTATACCTCTGTTCTTTCTATAATCCGAAAACATCTAACAAAACAGGGTACTTAGAACTTGAGAAAAGCATAAACAGAGTCCGCAAGATAAAAAATGCCTTCTTGATCTTGGCTGGAGACTTAAACCTACCAGGGTGGGACTGGAAAACAAAAACACTAAAACCAAACACCCAATATACCAACCTACACTATAAATTTAAGGACCTGCTAGATGACAACGGACTAGCACAAATGGTGGACATACCAACAAGAGGACAGAACACACTAGACCTCATAATAACCAACTTCCCAAACTGCATAAACAGAGTCGAAACAATGCCAGAAATCTCAGATCATGATGTTGTTTTTACAGAGCTAAACACCATACCTAGCAAGCGAACCCAAAAACCCAGAACAATACCACTATACAAACGAGCTAATTGGGACAACATCCGTAGTAGACTTAAGGAAATTAATACAGAGGTGGAAATGATGGCACAACATGACCAAAAAGTACAGCCTATATGGGATCACTTCAAAGACGAATTGGAAAAATGTATACAAATGAACATACCCCACAAGATAACTAAAACAAAAGATGGCAATCCCTGGATCACCATAAACATCAAGCGCCTAATCCGCAAGAGGGACAGATATTATAAGAAGAAAAAGAAATCTGCAAACCCTGAAGACATAGACAAATATAAACAAGTAAAACAAATGGTACAGAGGGAGATCAGGAGAGCTTACTGGAAATACATTGAGGACATTATTACACCGGACCCAAGAGAAGGAGAACGAACAAATTGCATGAAAAAGTTTTGGACATTTATCAAACATAAGCGCTCAGATGGAAATGACATACCACCACTGCGAAAAGACGGTCAACTACATGCGAGTTCAGTCGACAAAGCCAACATTCTAAATGAACAGTTTAAATCTGCCTTCTCTCATGCAGAAGACTTCACAGAATCCCAATTCCAGGACAGATGCAACATGCCCACATCAACACATCCAATAGCTGATGACATAAACATCACCGAGCATGGCATTGTGAAGTTACTATCTAAACTAAATCCACATAAGGCTGCTGGACCAGACAACATAACATCACGAATACTAAAAGAATTGGCAACAGACATCGCACCAATCCTCACTACCATATTCACAATGTCTTATAATACTGGTGAACTACCAGATATCTGGAAAACTGCAAATGTAAGCCCAATTTATAAGAAAGGCAAACGTTACGAAGCAGTCAACTACCGTCCAGTGTCCCTCACATGTATTTGCTGTAAAATCATGGAACACATAATCACCAGCCACATTATGAATCATGCCGACAGATACAACATCCTCTACCCTCTCCAACATGGATTCAGGAAAGGCCTATCATGTGAAACTCAGCTTCTGGATTTCATAAATGACATCTCAGAAAATATGGATCGAGGCAAACAAACGGACTGCCTAATCATGGATTTCTCTAAGGCGTTCGATAAAGTCAGCCACAGTCTTCTAACCCACAAACTAGAGCAATACGGCATAAGAGGAAAAACCAATTTATGGATCAAGAACTTTTTAACCAACAGAAAACAAACAGTGGTTGTGGAAGGGGAAAAGTCAGATACCATCCTGGTAGAGTCCGGAGTTCCACAAGGCTCTGTACTCAGCCCCAGCTTATTTCTCTTCTATATCAACGACATACCGTAGGGAATCCGTTCCAAAGGAAGGCTCTTTGCCGATGACACTATTATGTACCTGACGATAACATCAAACAGCGACAGTGCCCAACTACAACAAGATCTCGACAAGCTAGCAGTGTGGGAAACGAATTGGAAAATGGCATTCCACCCTGACAAATGTAATGTTCTCAGGATCACCAGAAAACAACGGCCAATCCTGACAGATTACTCATTACATGGCCATATACTTCAACCTGTCTCATCAGCTAAATACCTTGGTTGTACCATCAGCTCAGACCTAAAATGGACTAGCCACATCAACAACATATGCAATAAAGCCAACAAAACCCTGGGACTCCTCAAACGAAATCTAAACATCAGCAACAGTAAAATAAAAGAAACAGCATACAAATCACTCGTTAGACCCACTGTCGAATACGCATGCGCCATTTGGGACCCTCATCAACAAAACGATATACACACACTGGAAATGATTCAACAAAGGGCTGCAAGGTATGTGACAAATCGAGACCACAACATATCATCAGTCCAGAGCATGCTGGATGATCTATCATGGCTAACACTCCAAGAGCGCAGGAAAAATGCCCGACTGACAATGATGTACAAAATCACAAACAACCTAGTAAAATCCAAGGCTGTTGACATACTCATACAACCAAAGCGTAAATCAAGAAACACCAATACCAAAGCATACCAAATTCCATCATGTCAGACAGATATCAGGAAAGAATCATTCTATCCCAGGACAATCAGGGACTGGAATAACCTGCCAGATAACATAGCTACCGCCGGGAGCCTCGTATCCATTAAGGCCTCCCTCTCCACTCAAGTGAAAGTATAATAAGAGAAAGAGAGAGAGATGGTGTGTGAGGAGAGAAGATGCGCATCCCTGCCAAAAAGTAGCAGAATAATCAAAATATTGATGGTGGCTACTGTCCGGTAGAAGTAGAAGTATCATAAAAAAGGAGCCCAGATCAAGTAATTCCGTAAACTTAGCATGAAGACTATGCTAATTGAATGTCACAAGTTCCCAATTTTTAAGGCTAGCCTGGACTAAGCCTCAAAAATAAGGATGGCATATTGAGAATGAGAGAATATCCCCCCACAAACATACGCCATTTACAATAAGACTACAGCTGTATGTAGGATATAATTACAGACAAAACAGCTTCACTCATAGTTACATACTTATCAAGCCAGATGAGGGGTAAAAAAATCATGTGAAATCAATGTTGTAGCACTAGCCATATTGACATCATCTCTTGATGTTTATGTGTTTTTCCTGGAACTGAGGTCCCCAAAGACCCTGACACTTCAAGACTGCGGGACTTAGGGTCGTGCCCCAACCCGTCTGACTGACATCCGTCATAATAGTGAAAGCCAGATCCGGCAGTTGCAACGGAATCCCACTGAGTTAATCACTGAATATCTGCCCAAATCTGAACCCTTGTTTTACTAGGTCCGTTGAAATAATACTAGTTCAAGCGAAAGCGTCTTCACACTCCAGTTCTGAGTAAAGAATATCTGGAGGGGATGTGCGCGCAGGCTGCCCATCGGAATGAGACCCACAGCCACTCCGCACAGCTCCAACAGTCGCATAAATTCCCTCACTATTAATGTGTCTGAATGTAGACAAAAGCGAGCATAACAACTGACTAACTTCGCTCTGGGTCACGGCAGACAAACCAGATTGTTGTGAGTCTCAAAGCTCATTCCCAAGTGAATAGACGACTTGTACAGAGCTAGCTGACTTTTTCTCGTCTATGATGAAACCGAGATGTCAGTGTAATAGAATCAGACTCTGAACATCGTTCTGAAGAATAATTCTGTTGCCATATCCCTGTAGAGGCCATCCAAGTAAGCCAACGTTACCACAGACAAAGGAGCTGTTAAGTATGACATTACAGAGTTCATTATTCGAGTGAACGTCCAGGGGGTCAGATTCAGACCAAAGCATATTGCTCTGAACTGATACACATTCCCTTGTACGGTGAACCGCAGACAGAGACCAGCCGACCTGCCGACCAGGCGACTGGGGTGGAAAAGTCACCATGGATAGCATAACTTCGCTCTGACATCAATAAAAAGCGAAATCGTGTCGCCCTGTAATTTGTGAATTCCCAATTGACCTACCTTGAAATTAGGTGAATTCACGTAGAATTTACAAACTAATTTCCATCCGAAAAGAGTATTATTGCTAGGGTTAATTGTTATTGTGATTAATTTTCATGGTAACTAAAAATAAAATCAGCATCTAAAAACAATGCCCGATTAATAATGTAATCGCGAACCGTCTTGGCTGCATTGAAATTAGGTGACAAGTAGTCAAGTTAAGACAAGATTTTCTATTTAAGTTATCTTTAAAATAAGTATTTTTCACACTCAGAATTTTTTTTCTGGGGAGCAGTTTTTTATAAAACAACACTTTTTGTAAAAGCTGAAGTTTTAATTCCAATTTGGATTTTATTTTTGTGCAGCAAAAACCTACTAATATTGACAAAGCTTATGTTTCCGTAGCCTGTTCCAGATTACATGGAATAGTGTGACATGCGCAGTGAAGATACAGAATAGTAATTGCACTTTAAATGTAAACCAGAATGGAATTTGAGGAAATGGCGCTAGCAATTTTTGTTGATGATGTTGTCAATGACAACATAGATGCTGTTTTTGCTCACTGCAGTGCCGCATCTGTATAAAACAGCATAGCTCTCCTATCGATAGGTAGGACAATATGACCAGATTAAAAAAGAAACAAAAAATTTACAAAGAAACGCTGGACAGAGCACTTGAGTTTTATTATTATTTCGACTCCCATTTGTTCAGGGGTGTAGCCAGGATTCTATAATTGGGGGGGGGGGGGGGGGGGGAATAGCCATTTTTTGTGGGGTCGGGGGCATACCATACCATGATATTTGTAATGTTGTGGGGTTTCGGGGGGTCCTTGCCTAGTCCAAGCTAGCACCCTCCCGTTGTTACCCCTCCTCCCACTTCCCTTCATGGAAGTGGGAGGAGGGGGTAAGGACCGGAGGCCCAGTTAGTACAAGGACCTGGGAAGAGGCAGGTGACGACCAGAGGGGCCTAGTTTAGACAAGGCCTTCTCCGAGACAATTTAGTACTCCAAGATCGAATATGAGCCAATTGTAGCCTGTGTAGCCCTATATTGGAGAGCATTTGGGTCAATATTTTTTTTTTTTTTTTTTGGGGGGGGGGGGGGGGATGCTAAAGCTTTAGGTTGACCTGAGCCTCTATGCCACTAGCCCAGACGCCGAGAGATTGGGGACAGGTTCTCGCCATTGTGTCCATTCAACTCTGCTCGTTGACGTTATTTGAGCGAGAATTTTAAAAAAAAAAATTCAGTATTTGGTGTCCACTATTTGTTGGTTATGAGTATACTGAGAACCAGCAAAGCCTGTCTGTGCAATCTCACCACAGAGTTCCCGTGAACAAGAAGGTCATGAAAGCACCGCTGCATTGTTAAGGTTCAGTAACAATATCCAATCTCACCAGGGAGAAGGTGGGGGAGGCAAACCCACACAGCTTGGCTGGAGCGTTAAAATGGAGCAGGGTGTGGTCACACCCCTCAAATTTCTAACTGGTGGGGAGGGTGGAGAAATATTTCCAGTTTTCAGAATTTTTGCGTCTGTAGGATTTAAGCCTTGTAACCAAGTTGGTTGTACAACCCCCCCCCCCCCCCACACCACCCCTCCCCCCCCCCCCCCCCCCCCCCCCCCCCCCCCCCCACACACACACACACACAACGTTCATGCCTCTTAGGATTTCACATCCAGATGTAATGTTCTGTCACAATAATCAGGGTTTGGGTGAAGGGGAAATAAATGAGTCAGTTATGAGCGGTCAAGAGTGGTCGCTTCGCAAAAAAAATGAATTCCAGGTTTAAAAAAAATCGTTTATTCAATATGGGGGTGGGTCAACGGCCCTGTTGTTTAATTGAATTAACTCCATAGTTCTTTCTCTTTATTTTCATCAAATATGTTTAAATATTTTGCTGAATTCCATGTACCTAACATATTTGTTATTGTCTTGATCACTCAAACGTTTTTGGAGAATACAACGAACAGGGAAATATTTTCCACTATTTGTTGATAATTGCGCATGTCAGGAATAAAAGGTAAACCATCTAAACCTGCTCGCGAGGTGGTTTACTCAGAATGATTCGGAATGATATTCCAGAATGACGGTTTGCAACGAAAACAACCAGATTGGTAATCCGAGTTGTCTGCGCATGCCCGGAATAAACCATGTATTCTGGAATGGACTATGGAAACATGAGCCTACTTTTTACTCACTCTGGACCAAGAAATGGACACATTTGAATTGTTTAATTCAAGGCTGATCTGTCTCTTCTAAAAAGTAAATGCCCATTTGAATTTGAATTGTAAACTTTTCTTTTTATAAATAAATTAATACAGAGAGGCATGTTTTTTTCTCGTAAACAATTCTTTGTACAAATAAATTTACACATAGAGATGTGTTATTGCCCAATTGTTGTGATTTATTTTTGTGAGAAATGAAAATATAATATACTGGTAGATCATGCGAATGCAGAATCATCGCTCTACATTTTCTTCTCACTTCTCCCTGTTTCATCTGACTTCTCCCTAAAGTCAGTGGAGGGAGAAGTGACTTCTCCCTCAAATTACCCTCTAGGCTGGTCCCTGACTGCAGGTACTTTTATAATGCCAGATGTACCAGGACATGAAAGTACGTATGCTTAGATCTATGCTTGCTGTATAGGCAATCACTCGAATGCTCGCTTTTACCGACTGAATGATTTCCATAAATAAACTTTTGGAGCCACGATAAGCTTGTTATCCAGCCCAAGTCTATTACCGGTCTGAACGAGCCATCTGGCTTCGGTATGAGGAACAGGTGACTGAAAAAATCTTGAGAATCCTTATGCTCGATGACCTGTATTACTTCCTTTGATAAGAGAGCTTGAGAAACTCCTATAGCTTATACCTCCGGTAGGAGAAACTCTTTTATGCAAGAATTTGATGGAAGATTTATCCAACGCAGGCAATTTATTAGTGGGGTTTTGCTCGGAATGATAGCCATAAGCCGTCCGAGACTACACTTCTCACCCACTAATCTGTGATTATAATCCAGTTTTTTGTGGAGCCTGATAACCTTCCGCCAACTGGCAGCAATAGAGGTCTAAACCATCACCTGTATGACCTGCGAGGCTTATGGGAGGAGGAACCACGTCCTCCCCAAGAAAAACCTTGTCTCATCGGCCTAGGGGCATCTGACCTATAGTCCCAATCAGATCTACGCCCCTTTTCCGAGTTGCTATACTGACGACCTCCATAGTATAATTATAAGAGGGTTTCTTGTACCCTCATGAGGAGTTTCCTTTTGACGATATTTGTCTGGAACGCCCCCCTTTACTCTTGTCTGCTGTAGTGGGTCATTGATACACCAACTTCAAAAGCAGAACACTAGATGCTTTCTTAGTAGCCTGTTCATAGACTAACTAAAGCTAGTCGTCTAAAATAAAATGTCCGGAAACTGTAGCAACTCAGAGAGCTTTTCACCTTGTCATCTTATCAGTGATGACGACGCAAGGGCAGCATCACGTCTGATTAAATCCAGATTAGCCACTGTTAGGGCGGAGTTATACGTGGTATACATAATTGCCCTGGAAAGAACGCTAAGAGAGGTACGAACGTCCTCAAATTCCTTTCCCTTGAGACGTTGCTCCATAGCTCATGTAAGGTGAATTGCGTAAGACATACATGTAATGTCCAAATTCGCTCTATTTGAAGAAATTGCCATCTCAATTGTGTCTGAGCGAATAGGGAATGACCTCTAGATCCCTGGCCTGCAAATCCAAACACAGAAGAACTCTTTGAACATCTTCCCTGACCATTTTTAAATGAACGTAGTCCAAAAAACGGTATGCATATTGAAAATAAAGATAAGAAACCGCCTTCTTCCTCGCACTCAAGAGGATAAATACGGCATAGTCTATATGGCCGAAGGCCTGCGACACCTGCATAAACTGAACCGGAAAAGAAAGGACTTCCTCCTTTGTCCGGATAAAGTCTGCGCCAAACGATGCCAGCTGTTTCTCTCTTGTTATCACAGCATTCTGATACAATGGAACCAAATCAGGGTAGTATTGATGGATGAAATCCATCGCAACCCTGTAATGTTCTGAAAGGGAAGGGTAATCCTCTTCCTTATCCCTTTCACCATCCGAGAGAATCAGTTACGAAGCTCGGTCCATTGCATCTGCATGAACAGATGACTGGACCGACCCAGCACCGTCTGACAGCTCAGATTCTGAGTCTGAAGCAGACTGCATCTGCACTTGCTGGGATGCTGTGATCAGCTATGCAATCTGCGACAGCAAGTCCATCATCGAGGCCTGAGGAGCAGCGGTCTTCCGTTCCTTAGCCACATGCTGCTCCTGGGATGGTGTGTCGGAAACAGATCCTTTCTCCGACCGTCCCGATGATCATGGCCTCATCTCCTTAGCTACCGGATGGTCCGACTTCTCGGGCAAAGAGTGGTTCCTTCTTTGTGCAACAGGCTGGATATCCGAAGTCGGGTAGCTAGGATGCAGTTGTGTATGCTTAAATAACGTAGCGGAGGAAGCCGTGACTGAAGCCAACCCCAGCTGCAGACAGAGCATCCCGAGCAGCGGGCAGACAAATGCTCCGTCTCGTGCAAGTTTCCAATCAGAAAACTTCATTTCAGCCTTGTGAAACGTAGCGGAGGAAGCCTTGACTGAAGCTGCTCGTGGTCTAACAGACCTCGTCGAGTACATGAACTTGCTGACTTCCTCCCTATTTCCTCCCTATTTCCATCGTCGCTAGGTGAGCTATTTTTATTATAGTGCTTGCTCTACCCACATCTACCTCCTATGACCACACAGACTTACCGGGCATCATGGCACTCTCGGAGGGGGTACCGCTTCACCGGTTGAGCAAGCTGCTTGAGAGATTAAAACCTTTAACCAAAGGCCATAACTCTTGTAATAATGAGCACTGCAGCTAGTTCTATATGCTCCACTGAGCGCGACAACGGTAGCACACTTGGATGGGTGTCAGAATAACATCACAAAGTTCATGTTCCCATGAAATAGAAACTGACAGAATGAATTAAAACATGGTAAGAGACTCTGATCCTCAGAACCTCACTGCCAACAACATACAGTGACACCCGACTGCAACATCAATCATCCCAGTGCAACACAAGAATGATAAGAGTCCACAGGAGTGTATCAAGTAAAGTCGATATCAGTCCTCCAAACTCCACAACAATATATATATATATAACTGAGATACAATGAATAATAGTAATCATAATTAAATTCAAAATATTTTTAAACAAAAATTTTTGAAAAAACGCCCAAGTTTCCAAAGGGAACATTAAGAGCCCAAGGGCATCCCGATCGAGCCTAAGTGTGGACAAAATCCAAATTTTTTGAGCTACACTACAGGAATAATAAACCATGTATTCTACAGTATACTACAGTAATTAGAATAAAAAAAAAACTTCCTATATATGAGGACATTGACAAAGTAAACAACGTCAATGTAAACAGACATCAGGCACACAAAAAGGCCCAAAATCAGAACCAATTGAAATGCTATCAAATGCAAAGCTAGATCTTCATACGAAGAAAAAATGATACATCGGATAGAAGATGCAAGACTAAACAGCCTAACACCCATAGGGTGAGAACGTAACCCTGGGGAAGAAACAGAATAATATTCTGTAATAAATGTTAAATTGCCAAGAAATTTAATAACAAATTTCAATGAAAATTAGCCAAAAAGCTTAAGGGTTTAACAGGAAGAGTTCATGGAAGGATAGGGAAGGAATACTTAACAAACAGTGGAATAATAATTTTCAAAAATGATGACGTCAGGCATATGTCCCGAAACTGGGAAACATGAAATAATTTGATAATTATTATAAAGTTACAGCCCTGAACGTCCAAAACCACCGTTGAACTCTTCCTTCATCCAATAACAGCCTTGTATCCATCAATTCTTGCATTGATTTGTGCCTGACATCCTAAAAAAAGGAGATTTTATAGCACAGATGTCATTTCATTGTTGATGACTTTTAGGGCCAAACAAAGAATGGTGTTGGCGCCAATTCCGGTCACTTCCTGACGTCTGCACATTCGCAGAGAGTAAATGTATGGAGGGCCAGATAGACTTTTAATTTTCGGTTTTGCAAGCAAATTTTGGGGATTGGGGGGTTCAAAATTTGTGTTTGGCCCTTAATAACTTTGAGTTAAGCGCCAGCTAGCTAGTCTGAGCCATTGGTTTACAGTGTAAAAATACCGTTATTCTGATCATATTATTTCCACAATTTCTGCCTCCATATTAATGCTTATTACCCATTACTGGAACTAGTTCATTCCTTCCAATGAGAGCTTATAAGTTATGTTTTAGAAGGAATTTTTAATTATTCAAGAACTATTTTTCAAATTGTCATCTTTTTGACATGTCAGGAAAAGGCTTAAATCTACCTGGTATTACAGCAAAGCAGAGTTTCTGATAATATTTTAACACTCAAGTCCTCACATTACTTTTATGCTAATAACTAACATATATACATATTCATAGCAGCAGATGACTTAACAATGTTTTACATGATTATTGGCTGCCTGAACAGGCAGCCAACAATAATGTAAAAATACTCTATAAAGATAAAAGCAGCCTACCAGAAGAGTACTCAAGGAAGAATAACCCTGGAACAACTTTTTAAGAGCAATATGAAAGAGTAGTTTGTGGCAGTATGGAGAGAAGGGTTAAAATAAAGGATATTTATAATATTCTATCTTATAAGATAGCTGGAAATGTCCAACTATCATTTTTCGATATCTATTATGGTGCTAAAATTAAGAGAATATCTCTCTGGGAGTGCCACACATTATAGTAAGTTCTGATAGATATAACTGCATATTTTCAGCAAGTTGAATTCCAATTAAAACATCCCAATGCATATAATAACAAGAAGGACGCCAATGCCCTATAGCTCACCAACATTCCTCTTTGATAGTAACTTTGCCAAAGACAAGAACTGTATCAAACAGGCTCATAACATGTGACAAAGCTTACCTAAACACAACCTCTTAAAAGTAAAACACAGAAACTGACATAAACATTAAGTTAAGCATGAAATTCTGAGCTAAACAGAAAACTAAACGCAACTAAAAATGTCAAGAAAAATGTTTAAAATGCAGGGTATGAGGGGTTAATCATGGAACAATGATACTGAGGAACATGTATGATGAATATAAGTGTCATGGGAAGAGAAGGAGCACAGCAGCTGACCTAAACAATAAGTTAAACATGAAATTCTGAGCTAAACAGAAAACTAAACGCAACTAAAAATGTCAAGAAAAATGTTTAAAATGCAGGGTATGAGGGGTTAATCACGGAACAATGATACTGAGGAACATGTATGAGAAATATAAGTGCCATGGGAAGAAAAGGAGCACAGCAGCTGACCTAAACACTTAGTTTGTTTGTTTGTTGGTGGTTAAAGTCACATATTTATGCACCATGGCTAATCGTGACACAACATGGAGATGAAGTCAAGTTTAGTCAATCGTTGATCAACATGTTGCCCATTTTAGAGGACTTTCACCCCAAGCACTGGTGACTGGGTCCTATTTTACTAGTAAAGCGGAACTGGTTTACCACAGTAAACAAGTGCTGCTTACTTCCCGGGGTTCCCACGGGGAAAACACTTAGTTAAACATGAAATTCTGAGCTAAACAGAAAACTAAACGCAACTAAAAATGTCAAGAAAAATGTTTAAAATGCAGGGTATGAGGGGTTAATCATGGAAAAATGATACTGAGGAACATGTATGATGAATATAAGTGCCATGGGAAGAGAAGGAGCACAGCAGCTGACCTAAACATCAAGTTAAACATGAAATTCCGAGCTAAACAGAAAACTAAACGCAACTAAAAATTTCAAGAAAAATGTTTAAAATGCAGGGTATGAGGGGTTAATCATGGAACAATGATACTGAGGAACATGTATGATGAATATAAGTGTCATGGGAAGAGAAGGAGCACAGCAGCTGACCTAAACACGGAGTTAAACATGAAATTCCGAGCTAAACAGAAAACTAAACACAACTAAAAATGTCAAAAAAATGTTTAAAATGCAGGGTATGAGGGGTTAATCATGGAACAATGATACTGAGGAACATGTATGATGAATATAAGTGCCATGGGAAGAGAAGAAGCACAGCAGCTGACCTAAACACCAAGTTAAACATGAAATTCCGAGCTAAACAGAAAACTAAACGCAACTAAAAATGTCAAGAAAAATGTTTAAAATGCAGGGTATGAGGGGTTAATCATGGAACAATGATACTGAGGAACATGTATGATGAATATAAGTTCCGTGGGAAGAAAAGGAGCACAGCAGCTGACATAAACACTTAGTTAAACATGAAATTCCGAGCTAAACAGAAAACTAAACGCAACTAAAAATGTCAAAAAAAAATGTTTAAAATGCAGGGTATGAGGGGTTAATCATGGAACAATGATACTGAGGAACATGTATGATGAATATAAGTGCCATGGGAAGAGAAGGAGCACAGCAGCTGACCTAAACACTAAGTTAAACATGAAATTCCGAGCTAAACAAAAAACTAAACGCAAGTAAAAATGTCAAGAAAAATGATTAAAATGCAGGGTATGAGGGGTTAATCATGGAACAATGATACTGAGGAATATGTATGATGAATATAAGTGCCATTGGAAGAGAAGGAGCACAGCAGCTGACCTAAACACTTAGTTAAACATGAAATTCTGAGCTAAACAGAAAACTAAACGCAACTAAAAATGTCAAGAAAAATGTCTAAAATGTAGGGTATGAGGGGTTAAATCATGGTAAAATGATAATAATCATCATATAGCAGCATTATAAAAGCCATGATATGGAAATAGGGCGAATAAGTGACCTAAACAGAAACTTTAACATTATTGGACACGTACACTGACGCCGACGCCAACGCCGACCGATCGAACCATTACATAAGCTCACACAACTAAATTTGGTGAGCTAAAAAGAATATCTACTGTTTTTGAGTAGGTACTGAAATTATGCCATTCAAGAGTATAAGAAAATCAAAGATTTAACTCTCAGTTTTCAGCCACTTGATAAAACTGGGATTTCTTTAAAGTCATAAATGCGATAATTCTTGTACCTACTCAAAAACAGTGAGTATCCCCTATTTTCCCACTGACATTTTTATAATGCATACTTCACCTCTAGAAAAATTTTCCAAATGTACATGGAAATTTTCAGAGAAACTTCTCCACTGAAGTGATGCAATGTGATATCAGCTAAGCAAATTTTATAAGTGCTCAGTACAAGTTCAGAAGTCACAAGGAGGCAGAAATTGGATAATTTTGCATCAATTTCCTCTAAAGTTTGTCCAAAATTTTCTACGATAATCTTTTTTCGATCCTCTAAAATCACACAGTTCGAACTGGAGTTTCAAACAAATTTATCGTATAAACATTTTCTGACAACAATTGTTTCTTTCTATTTTGTTTTTTTAATTTTTTCTCTTTAATATCTATTGCCTGTGAGTAGTTGGGGATTACTCAAATTTAAGGGATTGTGTTCTCACTTGCCTTATGAGTGATGTATTCTTACAACCTGACCAGGTATATACATTTTACTTAGCCATTTAAGAGGTAGATGGTGGAGACACCACAATGTACTCGCCGAAGGAAGATCACCTGAACAATGCTAAAGGTAAAATTTCATTTTTGAGTTCATCAAGAGCTGAAAGTCCATATTTAGTCTATATTCTCAAATGCCATGTCTTAAAGGATTCAAATTCTGTGAATGTGCTTTATGTTATCTTTGAAGTGAAATTATCAAGTCAGTGTGGATTGGCCTTGTGACAATTTCTGAGAGAATACCTCTAGACACTCTATCATAAATTGTAACAAGTCAAAGACAAGTGACCAAAAATAATTCAGCATTCTGCCAGTTAAAGAAAAAAACTGTCAAAAGTGACCACAATGGGAATGGGGTTATCTTAGCTCAAAAGTGGTTATGCCATTTTTTTTTACCAGAAAAACAAAGCTTGTTTATCACAGAGAACAAGCACTGTTTCACTTCCCATAGTTCCCATGGGGGTGAGGGTGGGGTGGGGTGGGGTGGGATGGTGGTGGGGAGTGTTTGGGTGTTTAGGGGGGCCAACGGATGGTTGGTCAAAATGACTGTTGGTCAAATAGACAGTTGGTCAAAATGACACTTCGTCAAATGCATATTTTGTTTAAATTTCCATTGAAATCAATTGAAAGTCTGCACAATTACATTCACATTCTTGGTTTAACAGGCAAGTGCAAGGACAGCTCGACATTAAATTTAAAATATAACCCCTTCACTTTCACCATGTACTTTCCATCACAATTACTTCAATAGAGTTAAGTTTCTATGATTTCTTTTATATACTCTTTGTGTTATTTTTTGAAGAATGATGAAAAATTAAATATATATTTTTTATTTGTTAGAACCCTCAACAAATTGAGAAGTATAGACTATAAAATCAATTGTAGACAAGTAGTGTGAACAATGCAATTGTACTGGTTATATATTCATTTCTATGTTTCCAACAAAGCATGATTAACCCTTTACCTAACACGAAAAGAAGACGACACTTGCAAATAAAATTCTTGAAGCACTAATTTTTTTTATTTTTTGCGTCAAAAACATAGCTTATGACCCCTCATTAGAACAAGCTCACTGAGCTCATTCCAATGAAGGGTCAAAAGCTATGCTTTTGTTACAAAAAACGAAAAAGTAATAAAAATTGGACTGGTGAATTTTTGTGAATAGCGCTAGCCGGTTTTGGCTGTTACATTGGGTAAAGGGTTAAAATACTATCTATTTATAATATTTGTTTTATAAAAACAAAAAAATTTATAGTAATTTATATATTTTTTATACTTACCAATTACCCAGACTTAGCTGGTGCTAACCCAAAAATATCTGGGGCCAAACACAAATTTTGCCTCCCCCAATCCCCAAAATTTGCATGCAAAACCGAAAATTAGAAGTCCTATCTGGCCCTCCATACATTTTACCCTCAGCTCATGCGCAGACGCCAGGAAGTCACCAAAACTGGCGCCAATAAATCATTCTTTGTAAAAAATGATAATAATAATTCAGCGGGGAGGTATGAGTGCCCAGTACTGCCCACTCATGGGAGGGCCATTCCCGTCTGGGTCATTAGTAAGTGTAAAAAATATATAAATTACTATAAATTTTTTTCATATTTTTATACTGTAACCAATGACCCAAACTTAGCTGAATCGTAAAAAGGGAGAGGGCCTAGAACTTCCAAAATAGTAGATCAACATAGATCAAATCCTTCAATCCATGATGAAGAAATTAGAATTTACATGTATGTCTCTTAATACCATAATAGAAGAGACATATCCTAATATGGATCCCAGTAATGTAAATCCAAAATCTAAGCATGAGATCATGTTAATTAGGATGTAACAAATAAACAATTTTTAAGACTATTCTAGACTAGGCCCTAAAAATTAGAATGGCATATTGAGAATGAGAGAAAATTGCCCATAAACCTACGCCACACAATAATACTGCAGCTGATTGCCGAACATAGTATGGACAAGACAGCTTCCTTAACCCTTTACCTAACATGAAAATCAGACGACACTTGCAAAACAAATTCTTGAATAACTAATTGTTTTCATTTTTTGTCTTAAAAACATAGGCTATGACCCTCGTTGGAACGAGCTCAACGAGCTCGTTCCAATGAGGGATCATAACCTATGTTTCTGAGACAAAAAATGAAAAAATAATGAAAATTAATTGGCGATTTTTGAGAATAGTGCTGGCCGGTTTTGGCCGTTACGTTGGGTAAAAGGTTAATAGTTACATACCCCATAAGACAGAGAAGAGGACAAAATGACCCTCCCCCTTTTTTTTAACATATCTTCAAAAGAAAGAGGGGAGAGCTCGGGAATCAATAAGCAGAACCCGGAAACGATATAAATAAATATCGATCAGGCACTCAAAAATTAATTCATGAATAATATATGATGCTTAACATCACTTCACAAGCCAAGGCTATAGCGATGATTTTGGTAAATAACATTATCCGCTACAAAATATGCACTGCAGACACCGTATACAGTTACGACGAAATCAGTGAAAAATCAAATATAACATATACATACAAAAGCGGGATAAGATGAACAATCTCTGCAAAGAAAACACACTTCAAGATCATTCACAGGAGGCCTCTGTTATATTAAATCCAGTAAAAACACTCTACAACGTGTACTATTTGGTATCTACAACTATAAACACATGAGAACATGCGATTTGAGAACAGACAAAATAGAGACCAGGATCTAGAAATGGAGGTAGGTATGATTAACCGGCTCCAACACAGACCGCCCTCGAAATATATAATAATTCAAGGTCCACCAAAGAGACAGCGTAATCACACATTGCATGAGTACATAAAAATCCAGCCTGTAATCATCTAAAAAACACTAAATGGCAATGCTGTAACCTATGAGCTCAAATAGCGGCCATTATGATGATAAAATAAGTGCCTGTATATTAGAAATCAGAAAATAAACACCAGAAACAAATGCAACAGAACTGCATATATGCCTATGAGGGCGCCATCCAACACGACTCAAACGCAAAGTATGTATGTATTAAAATATATATACGCGCCAGTGTGAGTGTGAGGAGGGGGGGGGGGGGGGAAATTTGAATATATGTCGAAACCTACTCACCCACATTACTTAAGCATTGCTGGTCCAGACAGCAATAATATAGTGACCACAAAGCTCTTTCACGTCTGACATACCCCGTGATGCCACTGAGAGCGGAGAATGACGTGAAGAATAAAACTTCCCCTAAAGAAGAAAACCCTCTTGTAGGGAAGCTTCTGGCAAATGCTCAATAACAGACCCCATAACCTCAATGAAATCAATAGAAACAAATGAATTGAAGGATACACATATCCTATCATTCATTCCCATGAAAATGGCTGAGTGTCAAATGTATACCCTCGAATGCCTTATACTAGCGACACAAATAATGGAAACTATTATTCCTGTGCGCCGAAAACTTAACTATCCTGAAGTGATCCCACATAAGATCATGTAATAGCCATACAGTTAGAATAAGCGCAAGATGTAGCCAGCGCTTTACTTATGCGCTGAAATCTTAAGCACTGACTGCTGATTGGAAGATAAAATAACCAAAGCAGTACGAATAGCTAAATGACTTATTTAACAATAGAATAAACATAAACGTCCCTTCTATTGTAAAATAATGACAAAAGAAGCGTTACTTCTCTTCTGATAAACTCTGATCTGTGTCTATAAATACATGAATGGAAATAATTCAATGATGTAAAGTAAACAATGGGACAATGGGACATCATTGAATATGTGGTTTCCAAGAACCGAGATCCCTGCAGAGAGAGACCCTTGGACTCAGGATTGTAATGCAATATATGAACTCACGTCCAAAATAATTGAGACAAGAGGCCCCAAGGGGCCTGAGGGCGCTCACCTGACATGGTAGCCTAAATATCAACCCAGAGAATTGATTTCAACAAGTTGCATCTGCTCCTCCTGAGAAAAGCTTATACCAAATATCCAAAGATTCTGACCAGTGGATATAAAAAAAAAGAAGATTTTTAAAGAATATTCCTCATATTGAACTAAGTTATAATTTGGGCTCCCACAGTGAGTCCAAATATGGACCTAGGGACTTGGCTTGAACAAAGTTGAATCTCACCCCCCTAAGCATGGTGCATACCAAATATCAAAAGATTCTGCCTGCTGAATCTTGAGAAGAAGATTTTTAAAGAAAATTCCTCATTTTGAACTAAGTTACAATTTAAGCTCCCACAGTGAGTCCAAATATGGATCTAGGGACTTGGCTTGAACAAACTTGAATCTCACCCCCCTAAGCATGGTGCATACCAAATATCAAAAGATTCTGCCTGCTGGATCTTGAGAAGAAGATTTTCAAAGAAATTTGCCTGAAATGCACTAAGTTCGAATTCGAGCTTCTATAGTGAGCCCAAATATGAATCTAGGGTGCCGATTTGAACAAACTTGAATCAGATCCACCCCACAATGTTGCATACCAAATATCAAAAGATTCTGCCTGCTGAATCTGGAGAAGAAGATTTTTTAAGAAATTTGCCTGAAATGCACTAAGTTCGAATTCGGGCTTCTATAGTGAGCCAAAATATGAATCCAGGGGGCCAATTTGAACAAACTTGAATCAGATCCACCCCACAATGTTGCATACCAAATATCAAAAGATTCTGCCTGCTGGATCTGGAGAAGAAGATTTTTTAAGAAATTTGCCTGAAATGCACTAAGTTCGAATTCGAGCTTCTATACTGAGCCCAAATATAAACCCAGGGGGCCGATTTGAACAAACTTGAATCAGATCCACCCCACAATGTTGTATACCAAATATCAAAAGATTCTGCATGCTGGATCTGGAGAAGAAGATTTTTTAAGAAATTTGCCTGAAATGCACTAAGTTCGAATTTGGGCTTCTATAGTGAGCCCAAATATGAATCCAGGGGGGCCGATTTGAACAAACTTGAATCAGATCCACCCTACAATGTTGCATACCAAATATCAAAAGATTCTACCTAATGGATCTGGAGAAGAAGATTTTTTTAAGAAATTTGCCAGAAATGCACTAAGTTCGAATTCGAGCTTCTATACTGAGCCCAAATATAAACCCAGGTGGCCAATTTGAACAAATTTGAATCAGATCCACCCCACAGTGTTGCATGCCAAATATCAAAAAAGATTCTGCCTGCTCGATCTGGAGAAGAAGAATTTTTAAGAAATTTGCCTGAAATGTACTAAGATCGAATTTGGGCTTCTATAGTGAGCCCAAATATGAATCCAGGAAGCCGATTTGAACAAACTTGAATCAGATCCACCCTACAATGTTGCATACCAAATATCAAAAGATTCTGCCTCCTGGATCTGGAGAAGAAGATTTTTTAATCTTTTTCCCATTGCCTACAGTGTTAAAAAGTGCTGACTCAGCACTTTTTCAAAGTCCTGAAAAAAGTACCTTGTGATCAAACCGATAGGGATTTTTTTTAACCACTCTATTCTACTGGATAAAAGTAAGCTTTATACAAAATAAGAATTCCCTGTGCCGTGTAGTTTTGGAGATATGGCAGTTTTAAGGTTTTTCCTATTTTTAGTTCCCAAGGTTCCCACGGGGCAATGAGAAAATGTTTTTTTGCATCAATCAACTACTTATGACCCATTATCACCTCATATCAAATTTGGTTCAAATCGACCTGACGGTTCTGAAAATATAAATTTTAGGCGTGGCCAAAATTTTTGCCCCTCCCATAACGAAGGCAAATAATGCCCGACAAACTTCTCTTGAACAAATTTGAGTCTACACCTCAAAAGGAAGCTGCATACCAAATATCAAGTTTCTGCTATTGCTGGTTCTTGAGAGGAAGATTTTTTTAAGAATTGGAGCATTTTTGCCCCATCCCTCTGCTCAATATGAGCCGAAACCTAATTTGACAAAAAATCAAAATGCCCTTATATAACCCCTACTCACATGAAATTTCATTAATATGTGTCCAGTGGTTTGGGAGAAAAAGGCCCAAACACCACCTTCACGCCGGACGCCGGACGAAAAGTGATCAGAAAAGCTCACCCTGACTTTCAGTCAGGTGAGCTAAAAACCGTTAATGTATGCCCAAACTTGTCCTTATGTTAAAAGATTCTCTAAAACAAAACAGGTCTAGAGGGAAAAACATCTACCACTCCAGTTAACAAGAGTGCACGTATCGCTGAAGCAATACAATGTCCCCTACCGGACTAATGAGCATCAACTAGAGGTACTGTGAGCAAGCTCACAAAGTGATACCCCCCGCGCCTCAGTTGTAGCCTTTTTGGTACATTAAAATGTATAAGTTAGATTATCTCCCCTTGGAAATATCAGAACGGAATTATACTGCTTCATGCACATCTTCATATGGAGTTCTTCCATTGTGTAAAGTTTCATGAAAATTCTTCAAACGGTTTAGAAGGAGTTGCACTTATAAGGATGGACAGACCGACAGACAGATGGACGGATGGACGGATGGATGGATGGATGGACGGACGGACGGATGGACAGACAGAGGGACAGATGGACAGACAGGGTGACTCCTATATACCCCCACCCCCCAACTTTGTTTGCGGGGGGTATAATAATTATACAAATGTTATAACCCAGATGTGATCAGCATGAATTCTGTTGAAGCATTTCAAAAAAAAAGTCCAGAAAACTGATATTTTGGCACTTTTGAATATTTCCAAGGGCCATAACTCACAGAAGAATAATGCAATCAGCATGAAACTCAAACTTGATCTGTAAGTCATCATTCTATAGTTGGTTCCAAGAATGAAATCATTCGGTTGAAGCATTTCCAAAAAAATCCGGAAAACTAAAGTATGACTGACAGACTGACTAACAGACTGACAGATGGACAGAGTGCAAATGAAACTTGATCTGTAAGTCATCGTTCTATAGTAGGTTACCAAAAATGAAATCATTCCGTTGAAGCGTTTCCAAAAAAAGACCGGAAAACTAAAGTATGACCGACAGACTGACTGACAGACTGACAGATGGATGGACAGAGTGTAAATGAAACTTGATCTGTAAGTCATCGTTCTATAGCAGGTTACCAAAAATGAAATCATTCCGTTGAAGCATTTCCAGAAAAAGTCAGGAAAACTGATATTTTGGCGCTTTTCCATATTTCCAAGGGCCATAACTCACACAAGAATACGGTAATCAGCATGAAACTCAAACTTGATCTGTAAGGCATCGTTCTATAGTAGTTTACCAAAAATGAAATCATTCCGTTGAAGCGTTTCTATAAAAACTCCGGAAAACTGATATTTTGGTGCTTTTCCATATTTCCAAGGGCCGTAACTCACAAAGAATAAGGCAATCAGCATGAAACTCAAACTTGATCTGTAAGTCATCGTTCTATAGTAGTTTACCAAAAATGAAACCATTCCGTTGAAGCGTTTCCAAAAACACTCCGGAAAACTGATATTTTGGTGCTTTTTCCCATATTTCCAAGGGCCGTAACTCACACAAGAATAATGCAATCAGCATGAAACTCAAACTTGATCTGTAAGTCATCGTTCTATAGTAGTTTACCAAAAATGAAATCATTCCGTTGAAGCGTTTCCAAAAAAACTCCGGAAAATTAAAGTGTGACTGACAGACTGACAGACTGACGGATGGACAGAGTGCAAACCTATAGTCCCCTCTGGCGATGTCAGTAAGGGACTAATAACTGGAGTAGACATGTGTGTAAGCGACCCATCAAAATAACATTCAAAGCCGCTCCGCACAACTCCATCCGGCGCATAAAACTTTTGCTGTTAATGTGTCGGATAACAGATAAAAGCGAGCCAAACAGCTGGCTAATTCGCTCTGTGAAACAACAGATGAACCAGCCAAATGAATAGTGGGATACGTGCAACCTATCATAAATCCCATGAGACATTATCTAGTTCACAATACAAGTGATCTAAAGAACAATACTCGCTACAATTGCCGAATGTTCGCTTTTCGACTGAAAGATAACCATAAATAACCTAATTATCCACTTCCAGTCAAAATCGGTCAGACTGAGCTCTATAAGAGCCCAGAGCCACCGGCTCAGGGGAGTCTGATCAGTAACTCAGACAGACGAGAAACCCCTATCGAAGTGACTATATAGACAATCCTGAAGAAATATATAGGAGAGATACCAATACCTTCGCTATGAGCCCTTATAGGCGAATTGAGTCTAGGACAACCTCTCCCACTCTTTCTGTTGGTGTGGTCGATTGGACCCCAACTTAAAGAGTCGAGTATTGATGCTTTCTTGTAGTTAATCCTACAACAATGAAGGCTAACCATCAAAGACTTAGGTATACCTATACCTTCGCTATGAGTCCTTATAGACAATCTGAGTCTAGGACAATCTCTCCTACTCTTTCTGCTGGTGTTGGTCCATTAGACCCCAACTTCAAGAGTCGAGTATTGATGCTTCTTACCATAAAAGACTAGAGTTTGAAAGACTAAAACGACCTATAGTAAGTCCCGTGGAGGGAGCTTTCGCGGTAGGTCCCACAACAGACACCTGAGTAGATTTATCCACGGTCTCTGTGGCGACAGAGATGCAACCAACAGAATCTTGCATTGAGATTGTTTTATCTTTAGCAATACTTGTTGAATTAACGGCGCTGGAGGATACGCATATCCTATCATTCCGTCCCAAGGGATCGACAGAGCGTCTACTGCAAATGCTCTTCGATCCGGACACGGAGACACATACGTCTGCAACTGATTGTTGAGATGTGTCGCAAATAAGTCTATCATTGGCCGTTCGTTCCCATTGGTAGCAAATCTGATTGAATACTTGTTTGTTGAGAGTCCATTCCGACGGCAACAAGCGACCCTTTCGTGAAAGGGAGTCTGCTAGCACATTCAGACGACCCGGTATGTAACGGACCGAAAGAAGAACGTGATGTTCTAGTGCAAACAGAAGGATTCTTTCCGTTTGATTGAACAACGGAACTGAATGAGTGCCTCCCTGATTCCGTATATACGCCACTACTGTCGTATTGTCGGATAGGATTTGGACATGAGCATTGTGAATAATGTCCATCCAGTGACGTAACGCAAGCCAAATTGACATCATTTCCTTGATGTTTATGTGCTTGCACAGGAATTGCGGATCCCATAGACCCTGGCATCTCGAATCCGTTGGGATTAATGATGCACCCCAACCTGTTTGACTGGCATCCGTCATAATGGTAAAACTCGGATCCGGCAACTGCAGCGGAACTCCCTGAGTTAACCACTGAATGTTTGCCCAAGTCTGAATCTCTTGTTTCACTTGATCTGACAAGAGAACGTCTACGTCGAGCGAATGAATTTTCACACTCCAATTCTGAGTCAAGAAAATTTGAAGAGGATGTGTGCGTAACCGCCCCATCGGAATGAGATCCGCAGCGGCTCCGCACAGACCTATCAGTCTCATAAATTCTCTCGCTGTGACTTTGTCTGCGTGCAGACAATAGCGAGCGTAACAACTGACTAATTTCGCTCTGGTTAACGGCAGACGAACGAGATTGTTGTGCGTCTCGAAGCTCATTCCCAGATGAGTGAATGACTTGGACGGCACCAGATCTGACTTCTCCTCGTTTACTATAAAACCGTGACGTCGGAGCAATAGAAGAAGATTCTGAACATCGTTCTGAAGCGTTAACTCGTTGCCGTACCTCTGAAGAATGTCGTCCAGGTAGGCCGACGTTACCGCAGACGAATGAGCTCGGAAATAGATCATTACCGAGTTCATTATCCGAGTGAAAGCCCAGGGTGCTAGATTCAATCCGAAGCACATCGCCCGGAATTGATACGTCACTCCTAGGACTGCGAAGCATAGGTACTTTCGGAATGTCGGATGTACCATGACGTGAAAGTACGCATCTTTGAGATCTATGCTTGATGCATAATCGTTCACCCGAATACTCGCTCTGACCGACCGAATCGTCTCCATATAAAACTTCGGAGCGACGATCAGCTTGTTTATCCAGCTCAAATCTATGACTGGACGGAACGAGCCGTCTGGTTTCGGAACCAGAAACAGATGGCTGTAGAATCCCGGAGATTCCTGGTTTTCTACGACCTCTACCGCGTTCTTCATTAAAAGAGACTGCACCTCTGATAACAGAGCGTCTCTTTTCTGCAGATTTGACGGAAGATGAGTCCATTTTGGACTTCGAGTTAATGGAGGCTTTCGTTTGAAGGATATCTTTAGACCTTCCGAAGTCACTCCTCTCACCCAAGGGTCGTCCGTAATCGACGCCCATTCTTGTGAAAAGCTCGACAACCTTCCGCCAACCGGTACGTGATAGAGGTTTAAGCCATCACCTCCTGGACCTGCGAGGCCTGCGGTAGGAGAAACCACGTCCTCCACGACCCGCACCTCGCCCCGTCGACCTCGGGGCATCCGACCGATTGTCCCGGCCCGAAGGACGTCCCGAACGAGAGTCGCTACCCTGACGGTCTCTCGAATAAGACCAAGAGGACGCACCGGAACCTCTATAGGAACCTCTCTTGGGCGCATTAGACCCAGAAGTGCCTGTCTTATTCTTGTCTGCTGTATCCGACTTCTTAGAAGCAGATTTGAACAACAGAGAATCCGAAGCTTTCTTTGTAATTTTATCATAAATAGCAGAAAGCTTGCCGTCAAAGAGAAGTTCTCCGGAGACCGAAGCGACTCTAAGAGAGTTCTTCACCTTAGTATCCACTAGTGTGGATGTAGCTAGGGCTGCGTCACGTCTAACCAACTCCAGATTTGCCACTGAAAGAGCGGAGTTACACGTGGAATAAGCTACTGCCCTTGAAAGAAGTCTTAAAGAGGATTGTATATCCTGAAACTCTTTCCCTTGAAGGCACAGTGATAACGCCTTAGTAAGGTGATCTGCGTAAGATAAGGCATCTAAATTGGCTCTGTTAGACGCAATAGCTGTTTCCAACACCGCGGTTGGAATAGAAGCCGACGACGGTAATGATAGCTCTAAGTCTTCCGCCTCGTCGTCCATACGCAGAGGAACTCTCGGGATACCCTGTCCTGCCGTATCGAATTTATTCCTTGCATTAATGAAAGGCAGGTTGAGAGTATTAGCGGACAAGAAACCTGCTTTCCCCGTCTTGGAAGCAAGTTTAAATATAGCGTCGTTCAATAATTCAAATGTTCTTGCAACATTATTGGACTGCGACGGAAACTCGGGAGCGATGTCCCTGAACCGCTCAAAAAATTCAGAGTCCAATGACGCTATAATCCTCTTGTCCGGAACCGCAGCAGTCTGGCCCGATTGAACAACTTGAGGGAGAAAGTGCCGGATGAAGTCCACGGCAGCTTTATGTTGTTCCAAAAGGGATAGCTCCAAATCATCCGTATCCCTTTCACCATCCGGTCGGACCTCATGATGTTCCTGGTCGTCCGCCCCCGATGCTTCGGCGGAGCGTACCGACCCAGCGCCGTCGGCTAATTCTCGATCCGACACCGTTTCTGTCGGCTGCTGGGATGCTGCGATAAGCTGTGCTATCTGCACAAGAATGTCCGGCGTCGAGACCTGCGGAGGCGCAGTCTTTCGCTGCTTTGCCGAGGGCAGCCCCGCATCAGATGGCTCCCGCATACTTTTCCTATGCGAACGTCCGGAGTCCATCGGTCTCGAATCCCTGGCTGCCGGATGGTGTGACCTGGTCGCCGAAGAATCCTTGATCGGCGAAGCTGGTAATATATCGGCGGTCACTCAGCCAAGGTGCGGTCGTGTGCACTGACGAGAAGAGGAAGCCTTAGCAGTCTCCGCGGACTGCCTATACAACGGAGCGTCCCGAGCGACGGACGTATGCTCCGCTAGCGACACATTTGTACCACAACATCTGGTCCCAGATGTTGTTGTACGAGAGAGGGGCCTCTCTCGCTCGCGGCCCGGCTGGACCTGGACGAGCTAGGAACTGGACTCAAAGGCTTCCCCCGTTCTCGCTTACTATCCGCCGTCACTGGGTGTGCATCTATTATGTTTATAGTGCTCGCATCACCTAAAATTTCCTCCTGGACCGCATCGGACGAACCCGGCTGCCGAACCATTCGGTGAATGGACGCTACACCGGGCGAGCTAGCGGACGACATTTGTCTAATCTCCATGAGCACTTTTGCCGCTAGCTCTGAATTCATTTGTGACGACGGACGCACACTTGTAGAAGATAACGTGGAAACATCACCCTGTTCTTGTTCCTCTGAAATAGAAACTGAGAGAGTAGAGTGACCTTGCGGAGAAAGAGCCGGCATAGCCCTTTCTCCAGAAACAACATATCGTGACACACGTTTCCAATGTTTCTCATCCCAATATTCACATATACGACAGGGATTAATGCGAGAACACTGACTACAATTAATACAATGATCATGAAAGTCAGAGGAAGATTTCTTCCTATTACAATTTGAACAATGTCCCTTCATTGTGAAAGGACAACAACAAGTCCTAGTTACTCGCAAAAACCCCTGACACAAAGATACATAATAACATGATCCATTAATAAATGAAAAAACAATTGCAAATCAAAATAATTTTGAAAAAATATTTTTTCAGCGAAGCCCAAGTTGCTGAAAAGTAACGTTGAGCCCCGATGGATCCGATGGCAAAGTGTGGTCAAAAATTTTAAATTTATATTAAATAATTAATGAGACACTTTCGGATAATATAAATGTATCTTATAGTGAGATAAACTACAGCAAAGGCAAACAGCCCCCCTCAAAAAAGGCTGTTGCCAATGTAAACAAACAGTGTAAAACACCAGAAAACATGACTCCAGGCACTGAAAAAACTGGCCCGGAATCAGTCATCAAAATTACACTCTATCTGATGCAAAACAGAGACTCCCAGGGGAGAATCTGCAGAACATCAGATGGAAGATGCAGAACACAACGTTATACACCCATGGGTGAAAACGTAACTATGGGGAAAATAACAGAAAACATTCTGTAACCAAGCAACTCTCCCAGGAAATTTTAGAAATGAACTTTCTCAAAAATATGCCAAAAGCATGGGAGAATTGCAAGGGAGGACTTTAGAAGGCTAGGGGAGAGGAAACACTGAATAAGCAGTGCAACATTTAGCAAGAATGACAACAAGAGGCCCATGCCTCGAAAATAGGCAACTTAACATAATTTCATCAAAAAATTTTAAGTACAGCCCTGATTATTTTTTGTCACTTCTTTTTCCTCTCCTCCTTCTATCCTTCTTAGAATCACATTTTCTCCAAAAATTACATGTCTGGCATCCTTTAAACTGAGATTTACAAGCACAAAGATCAGTGAGATGTTGACTGATGAAGGGCCAAACAGAGAAATGATAATTGGCGCCAATTTCGGGACGTCTGCGTCACTGTGCATGCGCAGTAGAGGCGTAGTATGGAGGTCCTTTAGGACATGATTTCTTTTTGTTTTGGATGCATATTTTGGGGATTGGGGGGCAAAATTTGTGTTTGGCCCTGGTTTTGTTAGAGTTAGCACCAGCTAAGTCTGGGTCATTGGTACAGTATAAAAATATCGATAGCTCCCATCTAGAGGTCTCCTCAAACAAGCGTACCAGGTTTCAAAGCAATCTGATCATAAATGGGCCCTGTAGGGTGTGCCAAAGGAAAATATTGAGGTCTGACTAAACTAAGTTCTACGAACGTTGGCCGTGGCAACATTTTTTGCCGGAAATTGAAGAAAATCAATAGCTCCCATCTAGAGGTCACCCTAAATAAGCATACCAGGTTTCAAAGCAATCAAATCATAAATGTGCCCTGTAGGGTGTGCCAAAGGGAAATATTCTGGTTTGACTAAACTAAGTTCTAAGAACGTTGGCCGCGGCAACATTTTTTGACGGAAATTGAAGAAAATTGATAGCTCCCATCTAGAGGTCACCCCAAACAAGCATGCCAGGTTTCAAAGCAATCCGACCATAAATGTACCCTGTAGGGTGTGCCAAAGGGAAATATTGAGTCTTCTGACTAAACTAAGTTCTAAGAACTTTGGCCGCGGTAACATTTTTTGACAGAAATTGAAGAAAATCGATAGCACCCATCTAGAGGTCTCACCAAACAAGCACACAAGGTTTCAAAGCAATCTGATCATAAATGTGCCCTGTAGGGTGTGCCAAAGGGAAATATTGAGGTCTGACTAAACTATGTTCTACGAACATTGGCCGTGGCAACACTTTTTGCCGGAAATTGAAGAAAATCGATAGCTCCCATCTAGAGGTCACCCCAAACAAGCATGCCAAGTTTCAAAGTAATCTGATCATAAATGCGACCTGTGAGGTGTGCCAAAGGAAATTGTGGACGTACGTACTAACGTACTAACATACTAACATACGTACGTACGTACGTACGCACGTACGCCGATGGACGAGAAGTGATGGCAATAGCTCAGCTTGACTTTGTCAAGTTGAGCTAAAAATCTCCAATTAATTTTTATTATATTTTCAATTTTTTTCTCACAAACATAGGTTATGGCTCCTCTTTGGAACGAGCTCGTTCCAATGAGGGGTCACAACCTATGTTTTTGAGACAAAAAATGAAAAAAAAATCAGTTATTCAAGAATTTTGTTTGCAAGTGGTGTCTGCTTTTCATGTTAGGGAAAGGGTTAACCCTTTACCCAACACACAGGAAATCAAAATGTAATATATTAAAATATTATTTCTTCAATTTTTGCTAAAATCTTTAACAAAACCAAATCATTTGACACCTCATTGGAACAAGCTTGACAAACTCATTCCAGTGAGGGGGTCACATGATATGGTTTTGTTGAAGTTTTTTGAAACAAATTTTTTCTCAGCTGCTCAGTTTGTAAATTATGCGGGTGGATGCTGCCAATTCATAATGTAACGGGTTAAGGTCACTTTCCAAATCTGATGAGGACACTTGTCAAAATTTGTATCCACTTCTGAACCAGCCATTGCCAACTAATTAACCCTTTAACAAATATACACGATATAAAAATTTGTTCTTTTAATTATTTTTTCTTTGCTTCTTTTAAAAAACTTCAACAAAACTATATCATGTGTCCCCCTCATTGGAACAACCTCATCTATATCATTTTATTGAAATTTAGAGAAATTTTTTTCTTCTATTTTCTCTACTGCTCGATATGTAAATTACCTGGACAGATTAGACCGAATTATATGTAAAGAGTGAAAGCTGTATTTTTATGTATCCAGGTTAAATGACAAGCATAATCAGGGATTGTACTCATTTTTCTGAGGAAAATTCCAGTAATTTTCCAGTACAAAATGAGAAAATTCCAGTTTTTTTAATATATATAAAAGTATTGAATTGGTACAATATCATGTTACTATATAATTTCAAACTGTACATATCAAACACTTCTGATTTGTCCAAACTTGGATGATAAGTATCAGAAGACTGCATTACTTACTTCTACATACTATACATTTCACTGGAAATTATTAGGAACATCTTTAAAAGAATTTCTTAAACATTACATCTTAAAAAAAACACTTAAAATGTAAACTGTAACCTCTCCAGTGTTTAACCCTTCACCCAAATCACCCAATATAAAAATTTATTTTCAATTTTTTTCTTTTTCAAATTTTCACATAATTTCAACAAAACCTAATCATGTTACCCCTGAACTGAACAAGAGCACCAAGCTAATGATATGCTCTGGTTGAAATTATTTGAAAAATTATAAATTTTAAGTAATTTGTATATTTTTTATACTTACCAGTGGCACAGACTAGCTGTTGCTAACTCAAAAATTAATTCAGGGCCAAACACAAATTTTGCCCCCCAATCCCCAAAATTTGCATGCAAAACCGAATGAAAGTGTCAATAACACTGTAGCTCAACTTGTGTAAGACATGTACATGTATAGTATGTGACACAGCAATGACAAACATTTAGGTAATGACCTGATAACAAAGGTACATATAAAGTATTGTTACGGTCTGTACATAAATGCTGACTGTAGCCTGTAACAAATGTATACGTAAGTATTGTAAAGGTGGGCGACAGTTAGATGCTAAACTAGAAAAGAAATCTTTGAGTCCCAGAGTGGGTCTGACTGAACCCAAAAATATTTGTTCTCATAGCACAGTGATAACAAAGGCACTCAAAAACACTTGTTCCTGTCCCAAGGTGATAACAAAGGTACCCAAGAAGTTTCGTGAAGATCGGTTCATAAATACAGACTCTAGCCTGAGCCGTATTGATTGTGCACTTACTGTGTACATGTATAAGTAGCACTGAATAAATCAAAGTTCATCTAATTTGCATAATTTCTGCATGAGAAAAAAACCCGTATTATATGTGATGTATTCCATGTTACTAAACATTCAAACAAAAATTTATTCAAATCAGAACTGTCATACAGAAGTTCTGTACAAAAAACTGATTGCACTAATTCTGGTACAAAATAGCTGCTGGTGGCCATCTTGAATTTTGGACTGCACCCAAAAACACTCGTTCTTGTCCCAAGGTGATAACAAAGGTACCCAAGAAGTTTCATAAAGATCAGTTCATAAATACGGCCTCTAGCCTGAGCTGTATAGAAGTTGTGTACAAAAAACTGATTGGACCTAATTTCGGTACAAAATGGCTGCTGGTGGCCATCTTGAATTTTGGACCACACCCAGAAACAATCGTTCTTGTCCCAAGGTGATAACAAAGGTACCCAAGAAGTTTCGTGAAGATCGGTTCATAAATACAGCCCCTAGCCCGAGCCGTATTGACATGTGTACTTACTGTGTGTAAGTAGCACTGAATAAAGCAAAGTTCATCTAACTTGCATAATTTCTGCACAAGAAAAAAACCCGTACTGTATGTGATGTATTGCATATTACTAAACATTCATACAAAAATTTATTCAAATCAGAACTTTCATACAAAAGTTATGTACAAAAGACTGATTGCACTAATTTTGGTACAAAATGGATGTGGTGGCCATCTTGAATTTTGGACCACACCCAAAAACACTCGTTCTCGTCCCACGGTGATAACAAAGGTACTCAAGAAGTTTCGTAAAGATCGGTTCATAAATACGGCCTCTAGCCCGAGCCATATTGACTTATTGATGGACAGACAGATGGACGGACGGACAGATGGACGACGGGCCATGGCATAACCCCAAATTTGACTTACGTCAAAGTTGAGCTAAAAATTGATGTCCTACCTGGTCCTCCATACTTTTCAGATCTGCGCATGCGCAGTATCCAGGAAGACACCGAAATTGGCGCCAGCCATCATTCTTTCTACAGATTGCCTGTTAAATGCAATAAACAGCAGGGAGGTATGAGTGCCCACTCACGAGAGGACCATACCCATCTGGGCCATTGGTAAGTATAAAAAATATACAAATTACTTAAAAATTTATAATATTTTTTATACAACAACCAATGGCCCAGACTAGCTGAATCGTAAAAAAGGCTGGAGGGCCTAGGACATAAAGGAAAATCCAATCTCTCAATTACTTCAGTAAAGGATATCTCCTACAGGAGAATAGGAGAAGATAGGAATTATATATGTCTTTCTCCTTTACGAGAAAAGAGAAAGGCATACTACCAACAATGTAATTGAGTATTACATAATATATAATTCTCCATTTAATGCCATCATAACCCCTTATGCTAATTCAGTGGAGGAATATATAAAGATAGACATAGTTATTGCTTCACACCAAGCTACACATTAAAACCATCCCAGCACTGACTCAGGACTACTGACACCGGAGGAAGTCTTCCCTTGCTTTTCACTATAAAGCCAGATGATCATAAGGGAAAAAAACGGCCCCTCCCCCTTCCCCTTGTTCTGAGGTACATGTCCTCAGAACGAAGAGGGCAGCAGAACAGCACCAATGCTGGAACAGACTGCCTAAATAACTATAGATGTAACCATTAATGGATGTCATTCTGAGCAACAGAAAGAGGACCTAATGATCTAAGGTCACTGGAGATGGACTCTAAATTTCTCAGGTAAAACTTGGTAAATGAAGAGGGCTGTGTCCAGTACGCAGCCTTCATGAGATCAGTAATGGCTATACTGTTAGAATAAGCCCAAGAAGTAAACAGAGCTCTAACCTCGTGCGCTGATATCTTATTAACCGAATGTAGATCCGAAGGTAGATTTTCATAGGCAATACGTATTGCCAACTGAATCCATCTAGCGACTGAATGAACAGAAATATCCTTTCTGTTAGGAATCAATGAAAGAAAGAAGCATTTCCTTTCTTTTCTAATAAAATCTGATCAACGTTCATAAATGCGCATAGCCCTGACTGGACACAGCAAAGGTCTACGGTTACCCGGGGATGGCAGAGCCTTAATGATAATAGGCTCAGGCCACTTGTCTGGAATCTGATTCTTAGCCAGAAACCCCACTTCCGTAGTGAGGGTAATGGTATTACCCACACTACGGTAGTGAGAGTCATCAACAGATAAAGCATGAAGTTCACTGACTCTTCTAGAAGACACAAAGGATAAGAGAAATGCCATTTTATAGGTCAAGACTTTAAACTCTACAACATCCAATGGCTCAAACGGAGCTTCTTTGAGCTTCAACAGAACCCAAGCCAAATTCCACTTTGGAATTAATCAGAGGGTTTTCGGTCTATCAATAGAGAAATTTCTAACTAGCTTGGACAATGAAGTATTTGATCCAATAGCCAAGTTATCATGATGAGCGTAAGTGTCTGATAACATAGACCTATAGCCCTTAATAGTGACGGGCTGCAGTTTGAGAACATCAAACAAGTAGACCAATAAATCGGCAATATATGATAAGGGGCGGATCATAAACGTCTATCGACTGATCCTGACACCAATGGAAGAAAACCCTCCACTTCACTGCATAGTTCAACATACAGGAGGACCTCCTGCAGTTAGAAATTGCATCCACTGCATGTCCTGTAAACTGTTTTCCGTGCAAGAAGGACTGCACAATGGAAATACGTGAAGGAATGGAAATACGTGAAGGAACGGAAATACGTGAAGGTTGAGACCTTCCAGGTTGTGATGCAGTGCGCGTGACTCTGATAAAGAAGGTCCTCTCATGGAGGAAGCTTCCAGGGAATGTCCCATAACAGACACCTGAGAAGATTGAACCAAGGTTTCTGTGACGACAGAGGAGCTACTAGCAGAATTTTGCAACGAGACTGTTTGATCTTTACCAGAATCTGCTGAATCAATGGAGTTGGACGATACACATATCCTATCATTCCATCCCATGAGATCGACAGAGCATCTACTGCGTACGCTCTATGATCTGGGCATGCACCACGAACATTGGTAACTTATTGTTCAGGTGTGTCGCAAACAGATCTATCATGGGACGATCACACTGGTAGCAAATCTGCTTGAATATTCACTTGTTGAGAGTCCACTTCGATGGCAACAGTCGACCTTTCCAAGCGAGCGAGTCTGCTAGTACATTCAGACGACCTGGTATATGATGGACAGAAAGATGAACATGATGATTCATGACGTATAGGAGAATCCTGATGTAAGCTACTACCGTCGAATTGTCCAACAAAATTTGAACATGGAATTTCGATATTATGTGAATGCAATGTTGAAGAGCTAGCCATATTGACATCATCTCTTTGATGTTTATGTAGGAACTGAGGGTCCCAAAGACCCTGACACTTCAAGTCTGCAGGACTTAGGGTCGCGCTCAAACCCGTTTGACTCGCATCCGTCATAATCCTGAAATCGGATCCGGTAGTTGCAGCAGAACTCCCTGAGTTAACAACTGAAGATCTGCCCAATCTGAACTCGTTGTTTTACTAGGTCTGTTAAAACAATACTGGTTTCGAGCAAATGCGTCTTCACACTCCAGTTCTGCGTAAAGAATATCTGGAGGTGACGCGTCTGCAGGCGGCCCATCGGAATACGATCCGCAGCCGTTCTGCACAGCCCCATCAGTCGCATGAATTCCCTCATTGTTAATGCATCTGAGTGTAGACAAAAGCATAGACTAATTTCGCTCTGGGTAACGGCAGACGAACCAGATTGTTGTGAGTCTCGAAGCTCATCCCCAAGTGAGTGAATGACTTGGACGGAGCTAGATCTGACTTTTTCTTGTTTACGATAAACCCGAGACGTCAGAGTAATAGAAGCAGACTCTGAACTTTGTTCTGAAGAATAATTCTGTTGCCGTATATCTGCAGAATGTTGTCCAAGTAAGCCGACGTTACCGCAAACGAATGAGCTCGGAGTTATGACATTACCAAGTTCATTATTCTAGGGAATGCCCTGGGAGCCAGGTTCAGCTTGCTCAGAACTGATAAACCTTCGCTTGTACGGCAAACCACAGGTACTTTCTGAATGCCGGATGTAACAGGACATGAAAGTATGCATCCTTTAGATCAATGCTTGCCACATAGTCGTTCACTCGAATGCTCGCTCTTACTGACTGAATGGTCTCCATATAGAATTTTGGAGCCACGATAAGCTTGTTTATCCAGCTCAAGCCTATTACTGGTCAGAATGAGCCGTCTGGCTTTGGTACCAGGAACAGGTGACTGTAAAAACCCTGAGAATCTTGATTTTCGACGACCTCTATTGCTTCCTTTGAATAAGAGAGCCTGTACCTCCGCTAGGAGAGACTCTCTTTTGAAAGGATCCGACGGAAGATTTGTCCAACCCAGACATCTTGTTAGTGGGAGTTTCGCTGGGAATGATAGCCATAGGGGAGGAGTTCCCTTTTGACGTTTTAGACTTGGAACATCCTCCTGTACACTTGTCTGCTGAAGCGGGTTACTGAGATGCCGTCTTCAATAGCAGAGCACTTGACGCTTTCTTATTAGCCTGTTGATAGACTAACGAAAGCTTGTCATCAAAAATAGTATGTCCGGAGACCGGAGCGACCCAGAGAGAGCTTTTCATCTTGTCATCAATGAGTGATGACGACGCAAGGGCAGCATCGCGCCTGATTAACTCCAGATTAGCCTCTGTTAGGGTGGAATTATACGTGGTATACATAATTGCCCTGGAAAGAACTCTAAGAGAGGTACGAACGTCCTCAAATTCCTTTCCCTTGAGATGTTGCGCCATAGTTCTGGTAAGGTGATCTGCGTAGAACATTGCGTCCAAAAAATTTGCTCTATTTGATGAAATTGCCATTTCTGTTACATCTGAGCGAATAGTGAATGATGCAGGTAAGGATGCATCGAGATCCCTGGCCTGCTCATTCAAATGCAGAGGAGCTCTCTGAACATCCTCTCCAACTGTTTTAAATGAACATGGTCCAAGAAATGGAATGTTTATGGAAGATGAAGACAGAAACCGCCTTTTTTCCTCGCACTCAAGAGGTTGAATATGGCGGCGTCTACGTGGGATGGCATGTTGGAGATGGATCTCTTCTCCGAACGTCCTGATGATCAATTCCTCGTCTCGCTAGCTACCGGATGGTCCGACTTCACAGGCAAAGAGTGGTCCCTTCTTCGCACAGCAGGCTATATATCCGAAGTTGGGTAGCTAGGATGTGGTCCTGTGTGCTTTATATTCGAAAGCGGAAGAAGCCGTGACTGTAGCCAAGGTCGGCTGCAAATCTAGATGGAGCATCCCGAGAAGCAAATTTTGACAAAAGCCCAAGTTCCCAAAGGGAACATGAACAGCCCAAGGGTATCCCGATAGAGCCTAAGTGGGGACAAAAATCCTAAAATTATTGCTACACTACCGGAATATTAAAACATGTATCTTAGAACAATCCTATATTAATAAGTAGATACTACATATATTTAAGGACGTTGCCAATGTAAACAACGTCAAGGAAAAAACTGGAAACAAGACCTCAGGCACTGAATAAAAAAGGCCCAAAGTCAGTAACAGATTTTAAAGCTTCCAGATGTAAAGCAAGATCTTCAGATGAAGAAAAAACGATACATCGGATAGAAGATGCATGACCCAAATGACCCAACACCCCTAGGATGAGGACGTAACCATGGGGATAAACAGAATAAACATTCTGTAATAAACGTTAAACTCCCAAGAAATTTAATAAAACATTTCAGTAAAAATAAGCTAAAAAGCTTAGGAGTTTAACAGGAGGACTTCAAGGAAGGATAGGGAAGGAACACTTAACAAACAGTGGATTAATCATTAGCAAGAATGATGACGTCAGGCACATGTCCCGAAATTGGGAAACATGAAATAATTTTGATAAAAATGATCAAGTTACAGCCCTGAATGTTCCTAACCACCGTTGTTCACTTCCATCATCCAATTATGTCCTTGGATCCACCAATTTTACCATTGATTTGTGTCTGGCATCCTCAAAAATGAGGTTTAAAAGCACAGATGTCAGTTCATTGTTGCTGACTTTAGGTCCAAACAGAGAATGATGGTTGACACCAATTTTGGTGTCTTCCTGGATACTGCGCATGCGCAGATCTGAAAAGTATGGAGGACCAGATAGGACATAAATATTTTTCAGTTTTGCATGCAAATTTTGGGGATTGGGGGGTAAAATTTGTGTTTGGCCCTGGATTAATTTTTGAGTTAGCACCAGCTAGTCTGGGCCATTGGTTGTTGTATAAAAATATAATTTTTTTTCAATTGCTCAATTTGAAAATTACGTGGGTGGATGCAACTGATTCATTGGGTAACAGGTTAATTGTTACAAAGCTAAATTAATTTAAAATTGCAATCTGAAGCATGCATGCTTTTTATTGAAAAGCTTTTGATCAGAAATAGTATTACAAGTCTGAAAATATATTGTTAAAGAAAATTTTGTTAAATTCTGCATTCTGATTATTTAGTAAATCTGAATTACCTCTTTACCTAACATTTTGAAAGAGCACAACGAGGCTGGAGTAGAGGAGTCTGGCATCAACGACCTGAGTTGGAGTTTTTCATGTACTTCATGGTCAGCAAAGGGTCATTGATTCCTGTCCCCATACTCTACCTGAGTTGTGTTCTGTCTTTCTACAATAATTCAACTTAAATTAAGTGAATTAAGTAAAGACAAATATCACCTTTGAGTATGTTTACATTCTTACTTGACACAGTTTTGTGTCGAAGCAATTCATTCATGTCATAATATCCCTCAGGTACATATCAACCAATCGGACATGCTTTTACATGTAGACCAAATTCTGCACATGGTGTACTCAGCACATTTCTCAAACAAAATTATCGAATGACTAATTTTTTTCATTTTTTGCATAAAAAAACCCAGCTTATGAGCCCTCACTAGAAGGAGCTCAATGAGCCAGAGTTCCCAGAAAGAACCAACAAGTAGCAGAGAGTAATGTCAGCTCCTCAATGTACCAACTGCACACAAGCAGGGTTAGCATTGGTTGAAGGCAAGTGCACCATTGATGTGCTGTACACCTTAGCACATAGTGCCACCGTGCCCCCATGTGGGTAATTGGGATTAAGTGACTTGCCCAAGGCAGTTGCCCCTGGTGGGAATCAAACTGCTGATATTTTGGTTGGAAGTCTAATGCCATAACCACTGAGCCATTGCACTCCCTATCCCCAAGCATTGGTGACTGGGTCCTATTTTACCAGTAAAACTGAGCATGTTTATCACAGTAAACAAGCACTGCTTCACTCCCTGGGGTTCCCACAGGGTTTTGATTAAAAAGTTAAAAAGCGAAAATAATTAGTTCTTGAATATGTTAGTACAAGTGCTGTATAGCAGTCATGTTGGGTAAAGAATTAATAGGGTATCATTATAATACATATAGACTGTTTATGAGTTTAAAACAGACATACTTTTTTTATTTTGGATGTGAGCGAGGTTAATGTATTTCTTAAAATTAGAGGAAATTTCTTATTTTAAAGTATAGAAATGTCAGAAAATACAAATATTAAATCTACCTGTCTCTGATTCACCATTAAATTGCGTTTCTGTGATATAAACACATTGTAAGGTATTGTAATGCAAGTAAAATTGCGACTAATAAGTACTTAACAAACAACAAAGATTCTTGAAAAGGCAGCAATATAAGAAACAAAATCCTCAAGGGAATGTTAGAGGTGTATTACTGAAATGAAAGAGCTTGACCCCAATATTTAAAAAAAAACTCAAGTTCAACCTTAACATTTCTGACAAAAGTTAAACTTGGAACTCAGGTGAAGACTTTAACTCAATTTACTTTTTTAAAAAAGATTGCAGATTGCAAAGATTGTACCATTCTTGATTTTTGTTAATAAACTTGATAGTTCATCATTCAAGTTGACTTTCAACCCTCTCAATATCACGCACAAATTTTTGTGTCAATAAATTCACAGCAAATAGCATTATGAAAACCAAGTATTATGAGTTGAAGAGAATCAGTAAAAATGTGAATACTACAGCTTTACTGGGCTGTAATATTAAATTTTGTTCTGAATGTCTTTACAAATACTAAATAGATTCACTAGCTTGCTCTAGCAAGTAATGTGTTTTACCTTTTATCTCATGCACACAATATCAAAATTTAATATTCTCTTTTTATCTTATTTTTCAACTTTTTCACAAAATGATAATAATTTGATACATGAGAAAAACACTGTTTTTTCTGAAAAAAAAACGGCCCTGGTATTTTGGACATTCTAAAAGTAGTATTTAAATCAAAATCATTTCAGCAGAGAAGCCTTATAGAATAATACCATCGAATACCATGTACTGATGCAAAATATACCAAGCGCTCAAGACCCCAGTTAAATTCTGTAAGGAATTTGAAGCTGTTATGGACTGGAACCAGTCTAGCCCTTCACTAGACCATTGCCTGTATTTTACATTCAATTGCTTGTTTGCTTTTCTGACCAAATGAAATATTCCAGAGGACTGAATCTAAATGTACCATAAAGATTCATTTTCTTTGAATCAATGCAAGAAATGTTTCTCAACTGAGAATTGATTTCACCAAATCATTAATGACATTACAACACCGTTATACATGTTTGTAAACTGAATACATATACTTGTGTATGAAGATTTACCACGGCTGTAGTTTTATGATTGCACTGCACAGTTTTAGCAATTAAGTTAATGTCGCAATGCTTTTGAGGCAAATTGTTAGTGACTGGAATATCTATAACTGGGGCATGAAAAAATATCTGTATATCTTTTTCAGTAAAGGACCATCATATTAACCCTTTACCTAACACAAAAGGCAAGTGGAACTTGCAAACAAAATTCTTAAATAACTTTTCCCCCATTTTTCCATCAAAAAATAGCATGACACCTCACTGGAATGAGGTCAATGGGCTCATTCCAATAAGGGGTCATAAGTTGTGTTTTGAGACAAAAAATGAAAATTGAATTGTGATTTTTGTGAATAATGCTGACCATTTTTGGTATTTATGTTGGGTAAAGGGCTAAATCAACGGTAGTCTGCATGTAAACTTCATGAAAAGTGGATGAACAAACAGCCTACAACAGCATCAAATTCTCTACAGAATTTGACTGGTGGTCCAAGAGCTTGGTTCATATCCTGTAGGGTATTTTGAGACAATACCATAAAGTACCATGCTACTTTCCTGAATGGGGCGCACAGACATCTTGGAGGCATCAAAGGAGCTGGATCCCTCAATGATTTGGGTTGGACCTCCCCACCCTCATCACAATTCCTGGACCCACTCTCAATTTTTTGGCAGAAATTATAGAGTACATCTGGCCATTCTCTCCAGCAACATATTGAAAGAACATTTCAAGATTGTACATTACCGAAATATAATTTGTACACAACTTGTAAGGAATTGATATTTGAATCTTCGCCGAATATTACTGAAAGCATCTTTGGTCTCAAACTGTTTCCCTTTTGAGAACCCACATTTTATGTTCTCACACGATGGAGCTGTCACATCATCAACCTTATAACTCATGCTGAACAGCATGTTCACTCTCAACTGCTGTTTATTTTCTTGAATTTCTCATAAAATAAAGTCATGGCTGGTTAACAGCAGCCATGACTTGATTTCATGTGAAAATCAATGGCGTTTGATACCATCAAAGCTTTGATGAGAGGATTACTCCTATTTTTATAGATACATTTATGCAGAAACTGGTAAAATAGGAAATTTAAAATAATTTCTATCATTTTTGTGCCAACTACTGGACCAGACTGAGTAGCTAACTCAATTTAAAGAATCAAGCCAAACATTTATTCCCCCTCCCCCCCCCCCTCCACCCCAAAAAAATGAAAGTGTCAATGACACTGTAGCTCAACTTGTCAAGGCATGTACATGTATAGTATGTGACACAGCAATGAGAAACATCTAGGTAATGGCCTGATAACAAAGGTACATATAAAGTATTGTAACGGCCTGTACATAAATACTGACCGTAGCCTGTAACAAATGTATAGGTAAAGTATTGTAAAAGTGGGTGACAGTCAGATGCTAAACTAGAAAAGAAATCTTTGAGTCCCAGAGTGGGTCTGACTGAACCCCCAAAATATTTGTTCTCATAGCACAGTGATAACAAAGGCACCCCAAAACACACTCATTCCTGTTCCAAGGTGAAAACAAAGGTACCCAAGAAGTTTCGTGAAGATCAGTTCATAAATACGAGCTGTATAGAAGTTGTGACAAAAAACTGATTGGACCTAATTTCAGTACAAAACGGCCACTGGCAGCCATCTTGAATTTTGGACTGCACTCAGAAACACTCGTTCTCGTTCCAAGGTAATAACAAAGGTACCCAAGAAGTTTCGTGAAGATCGGTTCATACATACAGCCTCTAGCCCGAGCCGTATTGACATGTGCACTTACAGTGCATAAGTAGCACTAAATAAATCAAAATTCATCTAATTTGCATTATTTCTGCACGAGAAAAAAACCACTGTATGTGATGTATTCCATTTTACTAAACATTCATACAAAAATTTATTCAAATCAGAACTTTCATACAGAAGTTCTGTACAAAAGACTGATTGCACTAATTTTGGTACAAAATGGCTGCTGGTCGCCATGTTGAATTTTGGACCACCCCCCAAAACACCCGTTCTCATCCAACGGTGATAACAAAGGTACCCAAGACGTTTCGTAAAGATCGGTTCATAAATACGGCCTCTAGCCTGAGACGTATAGAAGTTGTGTACAAAAAACTGACTAGACCTAATTTCGGTACAAAATGGCCACTGGCAGCCAACTTGAATTTCGGACTGCACTCAGAAACACTCGTTCTCGTCCCAAGGTGATAGCAGAGGTACCCAAGAAGTTTCGTGAAGATCGGTTGATAAATACAGCCTCTAGCTTGAGCTGTATGGACATGTGTACTTACTGTGTGTAAGTAGCACTGAAAAATTCAAAGTTCATCTAATTTGCATAATTTCTACACGAGAAAAAAACCTGTATTATATGTGATGTATCCCATGGTACTAAACATTCACACAAAAAATTATTAAAATCAGAGCTTTCATGTGGAAGTTCTGCGCAAAAATCTGATTGCCCCTAATTTTGAACAAAATGGCTGCCAGCGGCCATCTTGAATTTCGGACCTCACCCAAAAACACTCGTTCTCGTCCCACGGTGATACCAAAGGTACCCAAGAAGTTTCGTAAAGATCGGTTCATAAATGCGTCCTCTAGCCCGAGCTGTATTGGCATTTGCACTGACAGTGCTGAAAGTAACTCTAAATACATCAAAGTTAGTCTAATTTGCATAATTTACGTACGAGAAAAAACCCGTATTATATGTGATGTATCCCATGGTACTAAACATTCATACAAAAAATTATTCAAATCAGCACTTTCATATGGAAGTTCTGTGTAAAAAACAGATTTCTGCATCGTCGGTACAAATTGGCGGCTGGCAGCCATCTTGAATTTCGGACCAGACACCAAAACACTTGTTCTCGTCCCACGGTCATAACAAAGGTACTCAAGAAGTTTCGTAAAGATCGGTTCATAAATACGGCCTCTAGCCCGAGCCGTATTGAATTGTTGACGGACAGACTGACGACTGGCCATGACATAAGCTCAAATTCGGCTTCGCCAAAGTTGAGCTAATAAAAAACCAACAGAAAACCACCACATGAACAGTGGACCTAAGGTTTTTGTGGGCTCCTATCCCAGATATTAGATATCTTTTATAATAGAGGTGAAAGTGGAAGGCTGGGTCTGGACTGCAGCATTCTTCGTGTATAAGGTAAAAGAAATGTAAAATTGCCCAAGAGGATGAAAATCTCTACCCTCATGAGTTGAACTCTTATTGTTCATGAAAAGAGAGAGAATCAGAAAATTAATGCTCTAATTTGAGGTCTATTGGTACACAAAAACATGATCACCTTCTCCCTCCCCACCTGTTTTATAGCAGAACACAAAACTTGAAATGGACAATAAAAAGAACACAATAACTTAGTTATTGTACCACTGCTGTGTTATTTTTTGTGTTTCTAGAACAAAGCTAGAAATTACCCAAATTTGTGAAAATGTGAGTAATTTTAATAATTACTAACTGTCCTAATAGAGCTGGAAAAGACCAGAGCTAATGTCAGATGAAGGCAACAAAGGCCAAAATCACTTGGGACAGAGTCTAATTTAAGAGATGCCCAAGAAAATGATCATTTAGAATGTCAAAAATTTAGAAACAAATGGAAGAAGCAGAAAAAAGTGTGTGTGTGTGTAGGGGGGGGGGGGGGGGGGGGGGCAGAAAGGGGAAGGAAACATTGAGCAGATAGATTATTAACAATCATAAATGAATAATTATACACCAAGAAAAAGCCCAAATGAGAGTGACACATGATTCTACAATTTTTTTTTTATAGAAAGCTCAGTCCTAATGTATTTCTTTCTGTCTGCTGTACTTTCTTGAAACACTGTTGAACTTTTCAATTAATCATTCCTGCACATGTGCATGAGTCATCTACAGAGAACTATAGAGGACTCTAGTTTTTTTGTTATTTGGATTAATTTTTTTGAGGGGGTTGGGGTTGTGGAGTTTAATCCTTAAGGGTCTGGAGATTTTTTATATGTTTTTGTTATACATTGACAGTTTTATTTATTTATTTATTTATTTATTTATTTATTTATTTATTTATTTATTTATTTATTTATTGGTGTTTAAGGTCACATACTTATGCACAATGGCTAATCGTGACCAACTTTGATAGTTCAAATCCTGTAGCTTTGCAGTTGTTTCCAGGCAAGTCTTGGTTGCCAAAAATAACTACAAAGGCACTTTTGAATGTATCTGGCAAGTTCATCCACAGACTGCATGTTGGGGCACCTGTTTTGTTGTAGAAAAGTGTGATTAAAGTTGGAATTAGGTCCTCATGGGTTAAAAATTAAGTGTTTGGCCTGATTCTTTGAAATGAGCTAGATAGCTAGTCTGGACGAGTGGTAATGGTTGATAAATATGATCTAACAAATCTAACTGAATAAAGCACAACACATAAATGTGTTTCAGCACATCACTGTTAGGTAAATTCCATATTTTCATTTCTCTAATAATATATGCTGAATAAACAGAGTAGCCAACATTACTATCTGAATCAATTCAACTCTCTTAGGAGCAGCGTCTCTATTAATGATAAAAAGGTGAAAACTTGCATTTATTTATTAATTTAAAGGTGTTTAAGGTCACATATTTCTGCACAATGGCTAACCATGACCACAACATGGATAGAAAGTCAAGTCCAGCCAACCATTAATAGCTATGTTGCTCATTTTAGAGGACTTCCACCCTAGGCATTGGTGACCGAGTCCTATTTTACCAGTAAAACTGAGCTTGTTTACCATAGCAAGTAAGCACTACTTCATTTTCATTTCCCGGGGTTCCCATGGGGTAAAAACTTGAATTTACAGATCAGACCAAAAGTGACAATAATAACATGAACAGTATCAAAGAATACAGTAGGAAAAACAAATATTCTATATTAGACTACATTGTTGAATAATAAAAACAAAAGACATGAGTCCCCAAGTGGCCTTAATTGCTCACCTCAAAAAAGTTGTTTAAAGGAGGATTCAAGGTCATATCCATCATCTATGGATAATTAACACTACAGAGCCCAAACATGAACCCGGGCACTTGATTTAAACAAGCTTCAATCTGTTCCCCTTAAAATGCTGAATACCAAATATCTTAAGATTCTAACTGATGGATATGAGTACGAAAGTAAGAAGATTTTTAAAGAATATTCCTCGTACTGCACCTTTAAAGTTAGAAGTAGGACTTGCATAAGAAGACCAAGAAATCTGATTTGAACAAATCTAATCTGCCCACACCTCCCCCACACCCCTAAGATGCTGTATACCAAATATCCAAATATTGATTGATTCTGACAGGTGGATGTTGTGAAGAAGTTGATGTTTAAAAATATTTCACATATTACAAAAAGTTAAGATTCAGGCTATCATAAGGAGCGCCAAATATAAACTCACGGATATAGTTTGTACAAACTTAAATCTGCCACCCATAAATATGCTGTATATCAGAAAATTCTGTTTGTTGAATCTGAAGAAGATCTTTTTCAAAAGTATTCATGATACTGCATTCAGTTCAGATTTGGGCTTCAATAGGAAGCTTAAATATTACACCAGGGACTTGCTTTGAGCTAATTTGAATTTGAGTCACACAAGGATCCTGTATACCAAAAATCAAAAGAATATGACTGGTGCTGCTGAACCTAAAGAAGATTTTTTAAGAATATTCCTCATAATACACTAAGCTAGGGAGCCCAAATAGGAACACAGGGATTTGATTTGAACAAACTTAAATGTGACCACTCTCCTGCCCCCCCCCCCAACCCCACCTAAGGAACACTGAATAAATAGCAAAATACTCTACCAATGGATCTGCAAATGGATCTGAATAGGTTAAGATCAGGTTCATATAAGAAGCCCAAATATGGACCCAGGGACTTGGTTTAAACAAACTTGAATCACACCCTCATCAGCACTGCGATATCAATATACTGAAATTTCAAGCAGCAAATTTTTGTAACAATTCAACAAGGAATTTAACTAATTCAATCTTGTTTGATGGATCCCAATAAGCTCTGTCAAACATGACTGAATTGGTTAAATTACTTGTTCATTATCGGAAAAAGTTACAGCTTCAAATTTTGGTATATTGACATCAGTGTGCAGAGAGTTAAACCAAATATTAAAAGATTATGATTGGTGGTTCTGCAGAAGAAGAGATTTTAAGATCATTCCTCATATTGCCAAAAGTTAAAATTTGGGCTTCCATGGGGAGCCTAAATAGGAACTTGATTTGAACAACTAGAGGGGGGTATCAGTACCCCGTGGCTCACCAACAGGTGGCCAATGTAAAGCGGTGGCTGGAGTAAAAAAAAACTTCAAAACCTGCACACAAAAGTCCAAAATTAAAGAAAATAAGCAGCTAAAGGGTTAAATAATACAATAATAACACCTAAGAAGCATGCTAACATAAAATAGGAACCATGGCAATATGCTACAAGGTAAGTCTCCACTTTGAAAAAAAAGAAAGACAAACCTCAAAACCTGCACATAAAAGTAAAAAAAAAAAGTATCACATTTGTTTCAATGGGTTAAAATTGAGAAAAATACACTGATAATGTCACAGTAACCACCATGGCAATATGCCAGTAAGGTGAAACCCTACCTGAAAAATATCTACTTCGAAGAAAAGAAAGACAAACCTCAAAACCTGCACATAAAAGTCAAAAAAGTATCACATTTGTTTCAAAGTGTTAAAATTGAGAAAACCCTGTCACAGTAACCACAATGGCAATATGCCAGTAAGGTGAAACTCTACTTGAAAAATATCCACTTGGAAGAAAAGAAAGACAAACCTCAAAACCTGCACATAAAAGTAAAAAAAAAAAGTATCATATTTGTTTCAAGGGGCTAAAATTGAGAAAAATACCCTGTCACAGTAACCACAATGGCAATATGCCAGTAAGGTGAAACTCAACTCTACTTGAAAAATATCCACTTGGAAGAAAAGAAAGACAAACCTCAAAACTTGCACATAAAAGTCAAAAAAGTATCACATTTGTTTCAAAGGGTTAAAATTTAGAAAAATACCCTGAAAATGTTACAGTAACCACCATGGCAATATGCCAGTGAGGTAAAACTCCACTTACAAAAAAAAAATAATATCAAAACCTGCACACAAAAGTACAAAACCCTGCATACAAAAGTCCAAAATTAAAGTAAATAAGCAATAAAAGGGTTAAATAATATAATAATAGCCCCAAGAAGCATCCTAACATAAAATAGGAACCATGGCAATATGCTACAAGGTAAGTCACCACTTGGAAGAGAAGAAAGACAAACCTCAAAACCTGCACATAAAAGTAAAAAAAACATCAAAACCTGCACACAAACGTCAAAAAAAAGTCCAAAATTTGATTCAAAGGGTTAAAATTAAGACGAAATACCCTGAAAAAGAGTTAAATGTTATCGTGAACCCCCACAGCAATATGCAAAGAAGAAATTTTTTTTTAAAAAGCACAAAAATCCAAACCTGTAAACAAAAGAAGTCCAAAATTGAAGTAATTAAGCAGGAAAAGGGTTAAAGAATACAACATAGCCCTAAGATGCTCGTTTACAAACAATACAAAGCATGGACATATGCTACAAGGTAAATCCACACTTGGAAGAAAGTAAAAAAAAAACCCATGAAAACCTGCACGCAAACGTCAAAATAAGTCTAAAAATCTATTCAAAGGGTTAAAAAATTTTTAAAAATGCACTGGAAAGATATCAATGTTATAATAACCACCACTGCAATATGCAGTGAGGTCAACCTCACTTGAAATTGTTTTTTTTATCACAACCTGTACATAAAAGCAAGAAGCTGTAAGCCTAAGTCCAAAAGCTGTACATAAAAGTCCAAAATTGAAGTAATTCAGCAGGAAAAGGGTTAAATAATACAAACTTAGCCCTAAGATGCATGTTTACATACAATAGAAAGCATGGCAATATGCTGCAAGGTAAATCTCCACTTGGAAGAAAGGAAAAAAAAAAACATCAAAACCTGCACACAAACATCAAAATAAGTCTAAAATTTGATTCAAAGGGTTAAAATTAAGACAAAATACCATGAAAAAGAGTTAAATGTTATAGTGAACCACCATAGCAATATGCAGAAACTAAACAAAATTTTAAAAAGCCAAAAAATCAAAACCTGTACACAAAAGTTCAAAATATTTGAGAGCAGACGTTGACGCCGTCGTGAGGGCTATGCCATAGGCTCACACAACTAACGTTGGTGAGCCAAAAATCAGGATGCTGTATACTAAATATCAAAAGATTCTAGCTGGTAGATCTGAAGAAAAAAATTTTAAAAGAAATTTTCTCACATTGCACTAAGTTAAAATTTGGGCTCACATATGAAGATCAAATATGGACCCAGGGACTTGGTTTGAACTTAAATCTGGCCCTCATAAAAATGCTGTATACAAAATATTATAAGATTCTGACTGGATGGATGGATGGATGGATGGATGGATGGATGGATGGATGGATGGATGGATGATGGATGGATGGATGGATGATGGATGGATGGATGGATGGATGGATGGATGGATGGATGGATGGATGGATGGATGGATGGATGGATGGATCACTAAAGCTCCTTGTGAGCTTTGATCAATTGAGCTACCAGAAAACAGTATCATTATTTATTTATAAACAGTTCAATAAGCTTATTCCAATTTGAAATCATGAACTATAGAACTGAAAGAAAAAAAACTCATCAGTAGAAAGGGAATAATTCCTGACCACTGCAGATTAAATTATGTTATGAACACATAGATATGTTGGAACAAGCCAAGACCAATACTGGGTCTGGACCTGCGTCGCTGCATGCAATTGAATCGGCAAACAGGAAGTGGCTGCATGGCAGATCTGAAAATTGCATACACGATACAACTGATCATTATCAGGCTCCAGATGAAATATAAAATCAATCCCTTGCATAGAAGCCGAGAAAAGTTTGACGAAAAATTTCAATGTTCAGTGGGTACAGTAAAATTTCAAAGTATCGGCAAACAGGAAGTGGCTGCACGGCAGATCTGAAAATTGCTTACACGATACAACTCATCATTATGAAGCAGCAGACCAAATATAAAATCATTTCCTTTCATAGAAGCCAAGAAAACTTTGACGGAAAAAGTGTTTCGGACGGACTGATGGATGGACTGACGGACGGAGTCGAGCGGTTACTAGACCTGCTCTGCCACTGGCGACACAGGTAAAAAGATACATTACATAAACATAATTCTTCTAATAACTGTCAGAAATAAGCTGAAAGTGATTTTGACCTTTATTTTAACAAAAAAGATCTGGCTCGTGCAGGTTTTATGTCCAGGCATACGTTATCCCAGACATGGGGGCACAGTGGCATTGTTTACTAAGGAGTACTGCATGTCGATGATGCACTTGTGAAGTTAGTATGTTGGGGAGCCTGTCAGTTACTTACCATTGCTCTGTGGTTCTCTCTGGCTTCCTGCACCTGTAAAACTGTCAGACATGAGGTGACCCTGGTTGTTGAAAGTGTCATTAAACCCCAATCAATAAATAAATCCCACACATCGTTATCTTAAAAAGAATCAGTTTAGAAAATCTGAATGTTGTGCACCAATGACAGTTGACAAAAACACAAATTCCATTTACTGTAACCATGACCTATTGACTCCTGAGACAATCCAGAACATCCTCTCCTAAGAAGCAACCAATATATGAAGTCAGTGAGCAGTTTGGACAACAAAACTAAAACTGTGATGTGAAATCTCTGTTTTGCAGGAGCACAATGTTGAAATTGAACTAAGAAATTCTCAAGCTCTCATACCACCAGTTTAACTCTCTAAAGAATATGGCACTGTTATTGCCTGAAACCAGTCTAGCCAATAAATAGTCCATCACCCATGTTTAGATTTCTGACACAAGGTGACCCTGGCTGTTGAAAGTGTCATTAAGCCCCAATAAATAAATAAATGTTTCAATTAAATCATCTGGAGTATTCCAATTGGACAGAAAAGCAAAACGAAAGTTTGCTTTTTTGAACAACTGAAATATTCCAAATGACTGAATCTCTAAAATACCATGAACTTTCATTTCCTTTGTATCAACTCAAGAAATGTTTCTCAAACGAGATGTGATTTCACTGAATCTTTGATGATATTACCATGATGAATGAAGATTTACCACAGCTGTAACTTCATGATTCTGCTGTGTAAATGCACTAAATGTGTTAATATTCTGATGTTTTCAAGGTGAATTAAATACTTATGAATCAGAATATCTACATCTGTTTATCTTTGTGAGTGAAGGGACCTCATGTTGCATGCAGATTTCTACAAAAAATGGGTAAAAAAGCAGCCCGCCCATAATTCTGAAAAAGAATTAGACTGGTGGTCTGAGAGCTTGCAGAATTCTATTAACTGACTGCAGTTCAAATTTTAAGCAAACTTTCATTACCATCATAGAATTATCAAATGTTATGGAGCACTAACTTTACATGGGTAATACAACTACATTATCACAATTTACTATGTTCAAACACTGTAACTCCAGAAGATGTCAGGCCACTTATGAGTCGTTGGCCGTTAATACATTTAATGGCTGAACGTGTCATGTGGCATAGTCTAGTGAATCCATATTTTTATCTCTGTTGGTAATTACATTCGTACTGCTTTGCTTTGTTTAAAGAATGGCAGATATTTTGCTCAACTAATGTTCTAACGTTGCGTTTATTACTCATTCAAATGATATTTTATTCTGTAACACTATAGTTGAGGTTGGTCAGCAATATCTTCTGGTAATGTTAATCGCTAGTTATTAAAACAATGGCAATAATGATAGTGTCTCTATTTAAATAATTTTTATCAGTTCCATTTTTCTAATTTAGATTTAAATATAAAAATACATGATCAGTAGTCATATGCCTGCCAAATTCTATTAACAGATGAACTACACTGTGCAAATATGCCAATCAAGCAATCGAATGATAAGTTGAATTACAATTAAATTTCTTGAACTTTAGAAGGCAGTTCACAACCAAATACTGAGAGGATAACAAAATATGAAGTGACAAAATTTAATGACATGCCAACAAAACAAAGACAAATGTGTTAATTTCATTGTTACTAATACAAAAGATCACATAAATTTTTCTTTAGTTCCATATATAGTAGCATAACTTGTTAGGGGTAATAATAGTAATAACATGACTGTTGGGTGTCACAGTTTTCATATTGGCCCTTCAAAAATGATTAACAGCCCTTAATATTATAAATAGCCCTTGATTGCATCTTGGGCTGCTTATAAGATGTCGAACTCTTAATTATTTCTATCAGGCCACTGAGAAACAAAGTCATGTTTCTGGTTTTCTGGTATGCCATGTATAAATCACATCTTTCCATGTTAATGAATACTTGATGATTTTTTCATGCATGTTGATCCTAATTTCAACTTTCTCAATGAACCTATGAGTGACCAGAACAAGTTACAGTTATTTTAATCCTTGATCTTACATAATGGCCATATAAGGCAACTGCTGTCAAATAAAATCACCATTCAAATTGTATTATTTTTTTTTTAAATTTTGCCTTTAAAACATAGCTTGTGACACTTCACAGGAATGAGCACACTCTAATAAGATCATAAGGTATGTGTCAGATGAAAAAATTAAACTTTTTCAGTTACTCAACAAATTTTTATGCAAGTGTTGAGTTAATTAACTCAACACTTGCATAAAAATTTGTTGAGTAACTGAAAAAGTTAACTCTTACCTGCTGAGTATTTTTAAAAATATTTTTCATTAAATCTAGTCATGGCAGTCTTAATAGATTTGATTAAAAAGTTAAAAAATTTATAGTAATTTATATATTTTTTATACTTACCAATGACCCAGACATAGCTGGTGCTAACTCTTAAAATATAGGGCCAAACACAAATTTTGCCCCCCAATCCCCAAAATTTGCATCTAAAACCAAAGAAAACATGTCCTGAAAGGCCCTCCACACTTCGCCCCCACTGCGCATGCGCAGTGTGAAGGACGTTCCGAAATTGCCGCCATTAATCATTCTAATAACCAGTGCCTGGTAAGCGCTATGTACTCAGCGGGGAGGCAAGAGTTCCCAACTCCTGGGAGGGCCATCCCCGTCTGGGTCATTGGTAAGTATAAAAAATATATAAATTACTATAAATTTTTTAACATTTTTATACTGTACCAATGACCCAGACATAGCTGAATAGTAAAAAGGCTGGAGGGCCAAGGACATAGAGCAAAATGGAATACGCTCAATAAAATAAAATAGAGTCATCCCCTGTAGGGAAAAAGAAGTAATAGGCCTTACATGTATCTTTCTTATTTATGATAAATTAGAAAGATACAACACCTTCCAAAATTGAGCTTCATACATCCATGTACTCTATTAATATCCAATATAATCCTTATACTAATAATTTTTAAAGTAAGCCAATAAATAAAGTAAGTCTAGAGAATAGAGACTCTTATACTCCTAAAAGTGTCTGAGGATTGCATAATCATGTCCGTTGACATATGCAATATTCAAAAGCTATACTTTAAAAACTAAGACTTGAATGAATTTTAAAAACCTAAACTTCTCACTAAACAACCATCCCAATAACAGCTCAGAATTACTAACTCCGGAGGAGGTATCCCCTTGTTTTCATAGTAAAACAGGTGACCCAAGGGAACACCCTCCCCCCCCCCCCCCTTTTTCTTGCCCTGGGTCAAATAGCCCAGAGCGAAGAGGGCAGCAGAACGGAGACACTGCCGAAACAGACAGCCTACCTAGCTATAGTAGCAACTGTTAAGTGAATGACATTCTGAGCAGTAGATAACAGACCTAACAATAGAGGCCTCCAGAAATGGACTCGATATTTCTGAGATAAAATTCATGAATGTGGATGGCTGAGCGCAATGAGCGGCCTTCAAAAATCTATAATAGCGACACTATTAATGTAAGCCCAAGAAGTAGAAGAACTCTTACTTCATGAGCCGAAATCTTAAGCACAACTGCTAAGTCAATGATATACCATAAGCAGTACCAATAGTTAATAGAATCCATTAACAATAAAATGGAGCATAAAGTCCTTCTACTAGGCATCACAGGCAGAAGAAGCTTACGCCCATAGTAATAAACAGATATCTGTTTATAAATACATAAACTGTACCCGGAAAGAGTAAAGGCCTATGCCCATACGAAGACGGAAGGACCTTAAAATAATAGGTTCTGGATAATAGGAGCCTAACTCTTATGCAAAAATCCAACCTAAATAGTAACGGAAGTAGTGATTCCGAAACTACGAAAGTGAAAATCATCCATTGATAGTGCATGAAACTCACTGACTCTACAGTAAAAGAGAAACCAACAGAATTACTGTCTAAAAGGTCAGAATTTGAAAACTACTGTTTCCAGAGGCTCAAATGATTACTTAGCTAAATAAGAACCGAAGTTAAAATCCATATAGGAATTTAATCTAAAGATTCTAAGTCTATTTATCAAAAAGTTACTAACTGACTTAGATAAAGAGACAAAAGACTCAATTGTAAACTATCGTAGAGTGCATAGGTATGAGTAACATAAACCTATAACCTAAATAATAACAGGCTGCAGTAGATCTTGTGAAACAAGTATACTAAAAAATTGCAATGAGTAGTATGGAGGGATCAACAATATGAACATAAAGATCCCTACACCACGACGGAAGAGCCTCCACTTTAGCCGCATAGAATAGCGAAGAAGAGGATCTCCTATAGTAAGAAATCGCGTCCAAAGCTCGTCCAGTACAGTGCTTACAATGCAATACGGACCACACAACGGAATACATGAAGGTTGCGACCTTGCGGGTTGTGATAAAGATGACACGATTTACCCAGTGAAAAAAGATCCTCACATAGAGGAAGATTTCACGTTAAGACCCACAGTAGACAAGAGAGTAAATTACCCATGATCTCTGTGAAGATAGAGATGCTATCAACAGAAATGTATTGTGGTTGTTTATCTTAGCAATACCTGCTGAAACAACAGCGCCGGAGGATACGCGTATCCTATCATTCCGTCCTATAGATCAATAGAGCGTTAACAACATTAGCTCAGAGATCTGGACAAGCCAACACATACGTCTGCAATTGATTAGCAAGCTGTGTTGTAAATAAATCATCATTGGGCGCTCCCATAGATAGCAAATCTGATTGAATACTTGTTTGTTGAGAGTCCATTCTGACAGCAACAAGCGACCCGTAAGAGAACGGGAGTCCGGTAAAACAATCAGACGGTGTACTATAACCAACAGACGGATTCTTTCCATTAAATTGAATAACGGAAACGAAAGAGTGCCTCCCTGGTTCCGGAGATACGCCACTACTGTCGAATTAAAGGACAGGATTTGGGCATGCGTTTCTGAATAATGTTCATGCAATGACATAAAGCAAGCCTAAAAAACATTATTCCGCGGAAGAAAACTGATTGCTAAGAGACTGCGGAACCCCAAGACCCTGGCACTTCGAATCCGTAGGGATCAGTATTATATCCCAATCTGTTTGACTGGCAACTGTCATAACAGCCACACTCGGGTCCGGCAACTGCGGTGGCACTCTCTGAGTCAACCAGATGTGGATGTAGCTAGGGCTGCGTCACGTCTAACCAACTCCAATCAGCCACTGAAGGGCGGAGTTATACGTGAACAAACTACTGCCCTCAAAAGAAATTACATTGAGAATAATATCCCGTAAATCTTTTCTTGAAGACGTAATGATAACGCCTCAGTAAGGCGGATTACGTATGATAAAGCATCTAAGTTAAGTCAACTGTACATCATGTCGTTTCCAACATTGAAATTGGAAAAGACATAAACGGCGAAAAAGAATATATGCAGTCTTTAACCACACCGTCTAGACGCATATGAACTCTCGGTATGCCCTGCTCTGCCAAAATAAACTATTCGTATAAATGATAATAAAATGGCAGAAATGAGCAACGCGGACAAGAAACTAAACTATCATGCTTGGTAGCAGGCTTGTATATATATATATATAGCGTTGAAAAATAAAACACATGTTGTAATGACAATATTGGACTGCGTCGGTAAGTCAGGGACAATGTCCCTGAACCGATCGAAAAATCCGAGTCCAATGACGCTATAAGTCTCTTATCCAAGATCGCAGCAATGAAGTCCGAAATAACAATCACTGGAAGATAATGCCAGAAGATATGAAAGGCAGCTTCCGATACTACTAAAGGGAAAACTCGAAATCTTTCGAATCCCTTTCGCCATCCTGTCGGACCCTATAAAGCGTTCGGTCGTCCGTACCTGATGCAACCGCGGACCGCACCGACCCAGCGCCATCGGATAATTCCTGATTCGACCGCGAAACTGTCAATTGCTGGGATGCTGCGAAACAACTGTGCTAACTCGGATAGCACGTCCGTCACTGAGGCCTGAGGAGAAGCGGTCTTACGATGCATTGCCGCTGGAAGCTCCGTGATCGTTACCCCGTGCATACTACCAATATGCGAGCGAACGGAGTGTATAGGCCTCGTGTCCCTTGGCTACCGGATGGCGCGACCTATTCGCCGTGGAATCACTGAATGACGAAACTGATCGGATACTCGAGGTCACGTAGCCAATGTGCGGTCGTGTGCCCTGCTGTGAGGATGAGGAAGCATAAGGGACAGTCTCTCGGACTGTCAATATAACGGAGCGTCCCGACCGACGGACATATGCTCCGAATGTAAAATATCTGAACCACAACATGCGGTCCCCTATGTTGTTGGATGAGAGAGGGACCTCTCTCGCTCACAGCCCGGACGGACATGGACAAGCCAGGAACCGGACTAACAGGCTTCCTCCGATCTGTCCTCAATCTGCCGTCACTGGGTGAGTACTAAAGTAATTAAAGTGCTCGCATCACCCAAATCTCCTTCCTAGACCGCAACGGACGAACCCGGCAGCCGAACCATTCGATGAATGTACGCTACACCGGGTGAGCTAGCGAATGTCACTCCGTAGGCGATAGACATAATTCATGAGCACTTATTGCCGCTAGCTCTTCATTAACTATGACGACAGAGGCACACTTTTGAAAGACATCTCCATAACTCTGCGAACAAGAAACCAGAAATGCTTGGTTATAGCAAGCATAAAATAATAATATATATAGCGTCGTTCAATAATTCGAAAGTTTGTGTGACATTATTGGACTATGTCGGAACTGAGGGACGATGTCCCTGAACCGAACCAAAAATTTCTAAGTCCACCGACGCTATCAGTTTCTTATCCGGCATCGCAGCATTCTGGTCCGACGAAAGAAGCTGTAGGAGACCAAGTCAGATGACATACACAACAGCATATGTTGTTCCGAAAGGGAAAGCTCGAAATCCTCCAAATCCCTTTCGGTATCCCGTCGGACCGGATGAAACTTTCGGACGTCCGTACCCGCTTCCGCGGAGCGTCCCGACCCAGCATCGTCGGATAAAATATATGCGACAGATTCAGTTGATGCTGGGATGCTGCGATAAACTGTGCTATTAAGGAAAGCACGTCCGTTCCCGAGGCCTGTGCAGTAGCGGTCTTACGATGCATTGCCGCCGGAAGCTCCGTGTACGTTGACTCCCGCACACTTCCTATGCGAACGTCCGGAGTCTGCAGGCCTCGTGTCCCTGGCTACCGGATGGTGTGACCTGGTCGCCGAAGAATCCTTGATCGGCGAAGCTGGTAATATATTGGCGGTCACGCAGCCAAGGTGCGGTCGTGTGCGCTGACGAGAAGAGGAAGCCTTAGCAGTCTCCGCGGACTGCCTATACAACGGAGCGTCCCGAGCGACGGACGTATGCTCCGCTTGCGACACAATTTGTACCACAACATCTGGGGCCAGATGTTGTTGAACGAGAGAGGGGCCTCTCTCGCTTGCCGTCCGGATGGACCGGAACGAGCTATGAACCGGACTAAAAGGCTTCCTCCGTTCTCCCTCCGATCCGCCGTCACTGGGTGTGCATTAGGTTAATTTATAGTGCTCGCATCATCCCAAAATTCCTTCTAGACCGCAACGGACGAACCCAGCTGCCGAACCATTCGGTGAATGGACGCTACACCGGGCGAGCTAGCGGACGTCAAAGGCCGTCAAACCTACTAGGGTCCTCTTAGGCAATTGGCGTATTTACATGAGCACTTTTCCGCTAGCCCTTCATTAATTGTGACGACGGAGGCACACTGTTGGAAGACATCACAGATACATCACCCTAATCTTGATCGTCTGAAATAGAAATTGATAAAGTAGAGTGACCCTGCGGGGAAAGGACCGGAGTGTCCAAATCCCCAATAACATACCGTGACATACGCTTCCCATATTGTCATCGAAATCATACGATACAGAACAGGAGTTAATGCGAGTACACTGACCACATATAGAATGATTATAAAGTCAGAGGAAGACTTCCTCTTAATACAATTGATCAATATCCTTTCAATGTGAAAAGAAAACAAGTCCTGGTACTCGCACTAACCCCTGGCAATCAAAATACATAATAATAATATGATCCATTAATACAGAAAAAATAACTGAAATCAAAATATTTTGAAAAAATATTTTTTCAGAACAGCCCAAGTTTCTGAAAAGTAACATTGAGCCCCAATGGATCCCAAGCCTAAGTGTGGACAAAAATTTTAAAAATATTTTAAACAATTTATTCAACACTTACGAACAATAATAATGTATCTAGTTATGATTAAAATAACATCAAGATATTATTTTCCAGAAATCCCCCCCTCACACAGAGGGCTGTTGTAAATGTAAACAATGAGTGTAAAAACACTAAAATAAGACTCCAGGCACCCAGGCCCGAAATCAGTTACCAAAAATACACTATCTGATGCAAAACAGAGACTTCCAGGGAAGAAACTGCAGAACATCAGATGGTAGATGCAGAACACAACGCCTAACCACCCGTAGGTGAAGACGTAAACATGGGGAAAAGAACAGAATTCATTCTGTTATTCAGCTAAAACTCCCAAGAAAATTAGTAATAATAATTACAAAAACTATGCCAAAAGCATGGGAGAATAGCAAGGGGGGACTTAAAGGACAGGAAGAGAGGAAAACACTTAAAAAACAGTGTAACTAAATAATCAGAATGACAACAAAATGGCTGCTGCCTCGAAAATAGGTAACTTAACAGAATTTCATTAAAAAATTTTAAGTTACAGCCCTGATAATATTCTGTCACATTTTTTTCCTCTCCTCCTTCTCTATCCTCCTTAGAATCACCATTTCACTAATATTTATGTGTCTGGCATCATTTAAACTGAGATTTATAAGCACAAAGATCAGTCAGATGTTAACTGATGAAGGGCCAAACTTAGAATGATTAATGGCGCCAATTTCGGAACGTCCTTGACACTGCGCATGCGCAGTGGGGGCGAAGTGTGGAGGGCCTTTCAGGACATGTTTTCTTTGGTTTTAGATGCAAATTTTGGGGACTGGGGGGCAAAATTTGTGTTTGGCCCTATATTTTAAGAGTTAGCACCAGCTATGTCTGGGTCATTGGTACAGTATAAAAATTTATAAATTCATAGTAATTTGTATACTTTTCATACTTACCAATGGCCCAGACTGAGCTGGTGCTAACTCTAAAATATCGAGAGCCAAACACAAATTTTGCCCCCTCCCCCAATCCCCAAAATTTGCATGCAAAAACGAAAGTTAGAAGTCCTAACTAGTCCTCCATACATTTACTCTCTGCGCATGCATAGACGCCAGGAAGTTACCGGAATTGGCGCCAAGATCATTCTTTGTAAAAGTTAGTATTACATAATAATTCAGCGGGGAGGTATGAGTGCCCACTCATGGGAGGGCCATCGCTGTCTGGGCCATTGGTAAGTATGAAAAATATACAAATTACTATGAATTTATAATATTTTTTCAACTGTACCCAATGGTCCAGACTTAGCTGAATTGTAAAAAGTTGGAGGGCCAAGGACTTCCAAAATAATTCCAATCCTGCAATCCATAATGAAAGGAAATTAGAATAATTAGGAATTACATGTATGTCTCTCTATACAGAAATAAAGGAGACATATTCTAAATAAGGAGCCCAATTTAAGTAATTCCTTATTGTAAGCATGAAGACAATGCTACTTAGGATGTCATAAGTTCCTAATTTTTAAGGGTAGTCCGGGCTGAGCCCCAAAAATTAGGATGGTGTATCTGAGAATGAGTGAAAATCCCCCACAAACATATGCCATACAATAACACTTCAGCTGTATGCAGGATATAATTACGGATAAAACAGCTTCCTTCATAGTTACATACTTTTTAAGCCAGAGAAGAGGTAAAAATCCTGCCCCCACCCCCCCTTCTTTTGAAGGAATCTTCAAAAGAAAGAGGGGAGAGCTCTGGAATCAATAAGAGCGGTACCAAAAGACGATATAAATAATCGTCGAACAGGCACTCAGGTATAAATTCATGATTGATAAATGGTGCTTAACACCACTTCGGAAGTTAAGGCTATAGCGGTGATCCTGGTAATTAATATTGCCCACTATATAAATGTACACCGCAGACGGCGTACACAGATACGTCGAAAACCAGTGATATAAAATAACATACACATGTCCAATCGAGCCACATTGAACGATCCCTGAAGAGAAAACACACTTCCTAGGTAATCCACAGACGGCCTCTGTACAATAAATTCCAGTAACATCACTCTCCAATGTGTACTATCCGATATCTACGATCGTAAACACGTGTGAATATGCGAAATGAGTACTGACATAATAGAAACCTGAATCTAGAAATGAAAGTAGGTATGATTAACAGGTTCCAACACGGACCGCCCCCGAAATAGATTATGATTTCGAGGTCCACAAAATACAATAAAGCATTAGCCTAATAATATAATGCGCGAAAGCATTTATATTTAGCATGTAATCATCTGAATACCAGTTAAATGGTTATGCAGCCTCCGAGGTACTCAAAGAGTAGCAATTTAATTGTGATGATTTTTAAATAAGTGCTCATATATAACAAATCAACAAATAATCAAAGGAAACTAATCCAACTAAAAGCGGATGTGCCCATGAGGTCGCCATAGAACATGACCCAAATGCATAGTATGTATGTATTAAATTATATGAGGCTTGCGAGAAGAAAATTATGTCTTGCCCAGTAATTGCCTCTAAACACATAGGCAGTGTGTGTGTGTGTGTGTGTGGGGAGGGGGGGGGGGGGGAATTCGAAGTCATATCGAAATCTCCTCACCCACATTATTTAATCGTTCCTGTATCAGTTATCAAAAAATATAGGAACCGCGATGGTTATCTCACATCTAACCGACTCCATTATGCCACTATGAGCAGAGAAGGACGTGAAGAATAAAACTTCCCCTGAAAGCAGACCCCTCATGGAGGAAGCTTCTGGGGAGCATCCCATAACCTCCACTTGAAAATACTGATCCAAGGTTTCTGTGACAACAGAGGTGCTACTAGTAGTATTCACAACGAGACTATTTAATCTTAAAAGTAATCTACTGAATCAAATGAATTGGAGAATACGCGTATCCTATCATTCATCTCCATGAATTCTGCAGAGTGTCTACTGCATGCGCTCAATAATCTGGGCATGGCGACACAAATGATGGTAACTAATTGTTCCGGTGCATCGCAAACTGAACTATCATGGGGCGATCCCACTGGAGCAAAACTGTCCAAATACTCACATGTTGAGCGTCCAAAGCAAATAAAACAGGCAACCTTTCCAAAGAGCGAGTCTGCTAGTACGTTCAGACGACCCGGTATATGACGGACAGAGAGATGAACATGAAAATTCTTCTCCGTTAGTTATCATAACGGAAATGAATGGGTGCCGCCCTGGTTCCTGATGTACGCTACCACTATCGAGTTGTTCAACAATATCTGAACAAGCGTGTCCGCAAATTTTGTGAATCCATTGATGTAGCACTAACAATATTGACATTATTCTTTGATGTTTATGTGTTTCTCCAGGAACCGAGGGTCCCAAGACCCCTGCATTTCGAGTCTACTGGACTCAGGGTCGTGCCCCAAACTATTGACTCATTTCCCTCATAATCGTGAAAGCCGGATCGGGCAGTTGCAGCAGAACTCTTTGAGTTAACCACTGAATATCTACCCCAATGTGGACCTTTTGTTTACTAGATCTGTTAAAACAATACTGGTCTTGAGCGAATGCGTCTTCACACTCCAGTTCTGGGTAAAGAATAACTGGAGGGGACATGTGCGTAATAAGATGCATAGCCGCTCCGCACAACCCCATCATTCGCATAAAATTTCTCGCTGTTTATGCATCTGATAGTAGACAAACGCGAGCATAACAACTGACTAATTTCGCTCTGGATAATGGCAGACGAACCAGATTGTTGTGAGACACTACCGAGTTCATTATTCGAGTGACAGCCCAAGGTGCTGGATTCAGACCAAAGCACATCACTCGAAACTGAAATACCATCCCTTGGACGACGAACCGTAGGTACTTTCTGAATGCCGGATATACCAGGACATGAAAGAACGGATCCATATATCTATGCTTGTTGCATAGTCGATCACTCGAACGCTTGCTTTTATCGAAAAAATGATTACCATAAATAAACTTTTAGAGCTACGATAAACTTGTTATCCAGCTCCTGTCTATTATCGGTAGGAATGAGCTCTCTGGCTTTGGTACGAGTAACAGGTGACTATAGAATTCTAGAGAATCTTGATTCTCGATGACCTCTATTACTTTCATTGTCAAGAGAACCTTTACCTCCGATTGGAGAGACTCTTATGACGGAAGCATTGTCCATCACAGACATTAAATTAGTGGTGGTTTCTCTTGGAAAGATAGCTGTAGGCCATCCGAGACCACACTTCTCGCCTACTGGTCTTCTGTAATAGTTATTGAGTTTGATGCAAATCTTGATAACCATCCGTCAACTGCTAAGCAATAGAGGTTCTAACCCGCACCTGTAGTACCTGCGAGGCCTATAGAAGGAGACACTACGTCTCCTTCGTGAAGAGCCTCGAGCCAACGGCTTAGGGGCGTCTGAACGGTAGTCTCGATCAGACCTAAGCCCCCTATTGGAGTCGCTGTATGACGATCCCTAGAGTAATTATAGGAGGGTTACCTATACCCTCGCGAGGAGTCCTTTTTAGACGACCTTCTGTCTAGGATGCCCTCCCTTACTCTTTTCTGCTATTGGGGGTCGATTATACGTCGGCAGAGTATTGATGCTTTCTTTGTAGCTTGGTCATAAACCAATGAAAGCTTATCGTAAAAAACTTAGAGTCCGGAAACCGGAGCGACCCATAGAGAGTTTTTCACCTTGTGCTCTATTAAAGATGACGATGCAAGGGCTCCGTCATGTCTGATTAACTCCAAATTAGCCACTGTTAAGACAGAGTTATACGTGATAAATATAATAGCCCTGGAAAGGACTCTAAAGAGGTACAAACGTCCTCAACTTCCTTTCCGTAGAGACGTTGCATCACAGTTCTTAAAGGTGATCTGCGTAAGACAGTGAGTCTAGATTCGCTCTGAATGAAGAAATTGCTGTCTCAATTGTGTCCGAGCGAATAATGAATGACGAAGGTAAGGCCATAACTAGGTCCTTAGCCTGCTCATTCAAACGCAGAGGAATTCTCTATACATCTTCCCCGTTTTCCATTATAATCGGTAAAATTACGGAAGATGATGACAAGAAAGCGCCTTACTTCTTCCCACTGGAAAGATGACTATGGCATCATCTAAAAGGCCTAAGGCCTGCGACACCTGTCTAGACTTAACCGGAAAAGACATGACCTCCTCTTTTTCCGGATGAAGCCAGTGGCCAACACCGCTAGCGGTTTCTTGCAAGTAGTCGCAGCATTCTGATTCGCTGGAACAAATTCAGGGTAGTGTTGATGGATTAAATCCATCGCAGCCATGTGTTGTTCCAAAAGGGAAGGGTAATCCCCCTCCATATCCATTTCATCATTCGTCTGAATCAGTTGAAAATCACGGTCAGTGGCATCTGAACGTGCAGATGACTGGACCAACCCAGCACCATCCGCCAGCTCAGGTTCTGAGACTGCCGTTGGCTGCTTCTGCACTTGCTGGGATGCTGGGATGAGCTGCGCAATCTGCGACAGCAAATCCGTTATGGAGACCTGAGGAGCAGCGGTCTTCTATTCTGGCCGCCGGCTGCTCCTGGGACAGCGTGTCCGAGACGGCTCTTTTCTCCGGACGTCCCGATATATGAGGCCTCGTCTCTTAGCTACTGAATAGTGCTACTTTCGATCAGTCGCAGCATTCTGATTCTCAGGAACAAACTCAGGGAAGTATTGATGCATTAGATCCATCGCCACCCTGTAAATCCGACTGAATCAGATTATACTCATGGTCATCGGCATCTGAATGCGCAGATGACTGGACCGACCCAGCACCATCCGATAGCTCAGGTTCTGAGTCTGCCATCGGCTTCTTCTGCACCTTCTGGAATGCTGCGATGAGCTGCGCAATCTGCAACAGCAAGTCCATTACAGAGGTCTGAGGAGCAGCAGTTTTCTGTTGCTTGGCCGCCGGCTGCTCCTGGGACAGTGTGTCCGAGATGGCTCTTTTCTGTGGCCGTTCTGATGAATGAGGCCTCGTCTCCTTGGCTACTGCATGGTGTGACTTCGACGAAGAGTAACCTTCTCAGCGATGCAGGCTGGATATCAGAAGTCACGTAGCCAAGGTGCGGTCGTGTGTGCTTGGTAGACGCTGAAGAAGAAGCCGTAACTCTAGACGAAAACCGGCTATGAACTGAACAGGGCATCCCGGATGGGAGGCGTGGACGTATGCTCCAACTGATGCAAGTTCCGAACCACAACATCTGACCCCAGATGTTGTTATGAAAGAGAGGTGGCTCTCTCGCTCGCGGTCATTCAGACCTCGCCGAGCTTCCCGCTGAACTTGCCGGCTTCTTCCTCTCCGCCATCGCAGGGTGAGCCTATTATTGTTTTATAGTGCTCACTCTACCCTTTCTACTCTTCTCGACCGCAACGGACACACCCAGCTTCACGGTACCCATGGACGGTGTAACAGCTTCACCGGTCGAGCTAGCTGGGAACAGGGAGCTGAAACCATGCCGTGGTTTATTGCCCTGTCTAATATTCATGAGCACTTTAGCCGCTAGCTCTGACGGCGTCACATAAACATCACCATGTTCTTGTTGCTCTGTAAATAAAAACTAAAAAACTAGAGCAACTTTTTGGCGAGAGGACCAGCAGTGGCCTCTCACCGCAAGAAGTCCGGCAGTGACCTCTCGATAACAACGTACCGTGACACCCGTCTCTAATGTTTGTCATCCCATCCGACACATGTTGAGCAAGAATTAGTGGGAGTACATCGACTACAAGCAAGGCACCCAACATGTAAATCAGAGGAAAGGCTTCCTCGCCTTGCTTTCTGAGCAATATGCTTTCATAATGAAGCAAACTAAGTCGATTGTACTCCCACCAACTCCACATTAAATATTATAAAAAGATACATAACAAATAACATTCAAAATATAAATCGAAAAATAATTTACACCAAAAAAATTTTCGAAAAATTTTGACAAGAGCCCAAGTTCCCAAAGGGAACGATGTGCCCAAATGTATCCTGATAGAGCCCAAGTGTGGGCAAAAAATATTTTTCTAGCCAAAAAATTAACTGCTACACTACTGGAATATTTAATGTATCTTACAACAGTCCTTACCATATAATAAATAGGAAACTACATATATAAATAAAGCGTTGTCAATGTAAACAACATCAGAATGAAAACCGGAAACAAGACCCCAGGCAACATGGCCCGAAGTCAGTAACAGATTTTTGAACTATCCTATGTAAAGCAAGATCTTCATCAGAAGATAAAACGATACATCGGATGTATGATGCATGACCAAAATGCCTAAACACCCCTAGGGTGAGGATGTAACCATGGGGATATACATAATAAACATTCTGTGTAACACGTTAAACTCCCAAGAAATTTAAAAAAAAAATTTCCATAAAACAAGCCAAAAAGCTTGGGAGTTTAACTGGGGGGTTTCAAGGGAGGGTAGGGAAGGAATACCTAAAAAACAGTGGAAAAATCATTATCAATAATGATGATGTCAGGCCCATGTCCCGAAATTGGGGAACATGAACTAATTTTTAGGAATATTATAAAGTTACAGCCCTGAAAGTTTCAAACCACCGTTTCTTCCTTCCTTCATCCAGTTGTGTCCTTGGATCCACCAAATTAACCATTGATTTGTGTCCGGCATCATTATAAACTGAGATTTAAAAGCACAGAAGTCAGTTTGTTGTTATCTGACTGAGGGCCAAGCAAAGAATGATCTTGGTGCCAATTCCGGTCACTTCCTGGCATCTGCGCATACGCAGGGAGTAAATGAATGGAGGACCAGTTAGGACTTCTAATTTTCGGTTTTGCATGTAACTTTTGGGGATTGGGGGGGGCAAAATTTGTGTTTGGCCCTCGATATTTTAGAGTTAGCATCAGCTAAGTCTGGGCCATTGGGTACAGTTGAAAAAATATTCTTGAAAATTAACTAAAAAAATCAGCGGACAAAAAACTGATTCAATTTATGGTGAAAAAATTGGTTAAAAGTGCCAAAATTATACTCATTCTAGTGGCAAGACTTTTGCTGACCTGGGCGGGAATATGCACAGCAAACTGGCAGAAGTTAATCAATAATAATGCTTAACACTACCTTCTCCATTCCTTTTTTCAGAAGTAATTCAAACTGATGGTGCTGTATTAAGGCATCAAAGATATAAGTCATTTCACTAAACCTTCCAATTCCAGTCAGCAATCGTACCTAGAACAAAAACAGAACTTATTGGTAAGACAGCTTAGGTATTTTGTCTTCGAGATCATTTTGCATAGATTCACATAAGAATGAAATGGTACTAATGTATGGCATATCTGTCTTGGAAGCCAGTCACTTAGATCGATGACCTTTACTTTGTTTCGACTTGGCAGTCATCTACCCACTCCATAATCACCTCAAGTAACTGTAAATAATTGTCTCTATTATTATGTCTACTCTCAAAGAGGAACTGTATGAAAATCACCTCAGAGTCTTGTAATGCTAATGTGTGTATATCACCTATATACAGGAGACAACTTACAGAAGCTTTAAGCTTGCAGTCAAATCCTGACCTGTACTGTGTGTACGTACAATATTGTTCCAAAGATTATCATGAGGTATAATATAAAGATTACTATTTCAGACTTGCCTATAAACAATTCCATTGACAGGATGTAGACAGGCAACATGATAATCTCCAAGCCTTTATGGTTTAACTGTTTGAGTGCTAGAAGCCACTAATATATTAATTTGTTTTCTTACAAATTATTGGAGGGTGCCTAATAAAATAAAAGGCCACATGTCCCCCCAAAAAGTATGCAATTTGAGGTATTTGAAAAAAAACCTGAACTTTTCGAAGTTGAAAAAGGAACATAACTCTGGCAAACAACAATGTTGGACCAAACCCCGATTTGAACTTGATATGTGGTTTATGTTCTGGAAAATTGTTGGACCACACCCTGTTTCAAACTTGACCTGTATTTTATGTTGATACCCCTACATACCAAATTTCATTTGATTTGGCCAACTATAACTTAAGTTATCGTCAGGAAACCCCCAAAAATAAATTTTTGAAGTCGAAAAAGGGGTATAACTCTGGCAAAAATAGTCAGGCTGCACCCCAATTTGAACTTGACCTGTATTTTATGTTGATACCCCTACTTACCAAATTTTGTTTGATTTCACCAACTATAATTGAATTTATCATTGGGAAACCAGAAAAAAAGAATTTTTGATGTAGAAAAAGGGGCAAAACTCAGGCAAAATTGTTGGACCGCACAACGATTCGAACTTGACCTGTATTTTATATTGATACACCGACACACCAAATTTCATTTGATTTGGCCAACTCTAACTAAAGTTATCATCAGGAAACCAAAGTGGGATGGACACATGCATGAACACATGTAAGGCTGGACACTGGCTGTTTTAATAGTCCACTGAAAACAGATTTTCTGGGGACAAATTTTTCGGGGTACAAAAAATTTTCAGGGGCTAAAAAATTTTCGGGGGACAACAACTTTTGAATAACAAATTTGGACTACCAAAAATAATCTAGCAATCTGATCAACCAGTTAAACTTTAGCCAGTTAAATGACCTGAGGCCCATTTCATGAAATATACTTAAGACATAGGTGAGTCCTAAGATATCTTTAGATGAAACTTTCGTCATAATACCATTTCACGAACACAGTCTTAACTTAAGATGGTCTCAAATTGGTCATAATCTTAAGACTGGAAGGTAGGTGTCTTAACACAATCTTAAAGTGCATGTGATGACACCACAACTTCTCATAAATATGGCCATGCTTCATGTAGTGTTACTGGCACAGAGAGATTTTAACCGACAAAGAGTTTTTAGGGATCGCACCAACCCTCTGGACTATAAGGAAGACGTTGACAACAGGGCAAAGTACCATTTTACGAGGCCGATGATAATGCAGTTGACCATCAAGTTAACTTTAATACATTTCTGAGAGAAACCATATACATATACAATGTCCACTCACATGGTATATCTTTTGATAAACAGTTCACACCTTTGGTTTTTTTATATTGTTCAAAGGGCTGAAAAGGATATTCTACATTTAGGATTTAATATTGACCACATATCAACCATTATAGCTTCTATATTGGTCAAGAGAAATTTAAATTTTATAGTAAATTTCCTTTCTTATTATACCTACCACAATTGTTTACAACAGGCTAGTACTACAGTGGAAGTCCCTAACTTGGAAAAAAACTCTATATTTTCTTCTTTCCCAATTTTTTTTTTTGGAAAGAAAAGTGGTGCAAAAGCACGAAGAAAAAATAAGCCCAAACTGGGTCAAGTGCGACCGGCGCATACAAATAGGGGATACTCTTCTCCTCGTACTAATCCATGGCTTCCGGAACCAGTGTGCAGAAGTTTAACCAATGTGTTGTTCTATTTGAATCCGCCAACCTTGAAGTTATGTGATCAGCGGGGAGGAAGGATTCTTACCTGAATAAGAAGACGGAGGGCCTCCAAGTAAACAATGTTGGTAGGTATAATAAGAAAGGAAATTTAAATTTCTGATCAACCTACCTTACAATTGATTACTACAGGCTGAATAGACAATAGGAGGAGGGAATCTCAAAACTAACCCCCACATAACCCGACTGCGCTGGAACCATGGACAGAAGAGTTACCTAGGCCTATAAAACCATAGCCTCACAATCATTAGTAAAAGACAAAGAGACATGAGGCATGTGGCTCTGTGTGACACACAGGCAGAAAGGACAGTAACCAAGCACATGGCTGGAACTGACCTTGTAATAAGCCTAATGACTAGGGTAGACAAAAGCCTGAGCAGAAGAAAGAGGGCCCTAAGAAAAAAGGTCCTCAGACTGCTCCTGCAACTGACACAGATAGAAGGTGGAGAAAGTAGAAGCATTTCTCCAATAGGCTGCCTGCATAACATTCGACAACTTGACAACTTGACTTGAGTTAGCATAAGCCCAGGAGGTAGACAAGGCATGTACCTCGTTGCATAAATATGACTGGTAATACAATCGTCAGTTGCTAGACGAGCGTAGAATGCACAAATAGCGAGACAAATCCATCAAGAAATGGATTGAGGAGAGATCTTCTGTCGACCAGGAATAAGAGACCGAAAAAATCGTTTCCTGCCTTTCCTAATTAACTGTGTCCGGTTGAGATAAATGCGAATCGCACCGGAGAGAGCAAAGGGTGATTACCCTCAGCAGAAGGAAGAGCCCTGATACAGATAGGAGGTGAAGTAGTTTCTGGCATCTGATTCTTGGCCAGAAAGGAGCAATCAGTGGTAAAAGTAACACTGTTGATGGAGCTCCTGAAAAAGGCTGAATCAACCGAGAGGGCGTGAAGCTGACTAACCCTTCTGGCTGAGGCAAAAGCCATCAGAAAAGCCATCTTGTATGTGAGAAAATGCATATCCACTTCAGATAAAGGTTCGAACGACAAAATCGGAACCGGCGGGAAGGCGCAGTTGACTGGACCATTCAAATCGAGTGACAGAGTGTCCATGGCGAGTGCCAGAGGATCTCTTCACAGGGACACAAAAGTGTTCACCTGATGGTTCCAACAGGTCGCAAAAAGATCGAAGTGGGGACGACCCCAGGGATTGCAAAGCGACTGGAATACTGCCCTGTAAAGCATCTACTCAGTGGAAATGAACCTGCCCCATCGGAACAGGGAGTCGGCTAGGACATTCAGGGAATGTGATGAACCACCACCCCGGCATTGACATCCTGAGCTACCCGTAGAAGATCCTGAGCCAATTTGTACCTGACAACCGAGTGCGATCTGCCCTGGTTCCAAATGTAAGCGACCACTGTTGAATTGTCAGACAACAGAAGGACATGACGATTCATAAGGTGGGGATCCACTGCCAGAAACTCAGAAGAAGGGCAATAAGCTCCTTCTGGTTGATGTGAACAGCTGCTTGATCCTGGTCCCATACACCATGAAGTGAAAGACCTAGAGGATACAATGTCGCACCCCATCTGAGATCGCTGCCATCTGCCATCAGAACACGATCGGACATGGGCAAGTTCAACGGAACTCCCTGTATAATCCACTGAACATGCATCCAAAGGAAGAAGGTGACGGTGAAGAGATGCTGGTAACTGAAGCACCAGATCCAGAGGATCGACAATCGGCCTCCAACGACTGAGCAGAGAGTGTTGAAGAGGTATGACAGGCAGCCGGCCTAGAGGAATGAGATCCGTCACTGAACCGTAGAGACAGAACAGCAAGAAAATACTCCCGATCTGTTGTGGATGCGGACTGGGTCAGAGTCAGGGCAAACACCGAGAGAGTCACATCCCTTGCTCAGGGAACTGCCACCATATTCAGCTGAGTACGGAATTCCATCCCCAGATGACAAAACAACTGAGAAGGGACCAGGTGCGACTTCTCCTCATTGACTCGGAACCCTAGCAATGTAAGCAGGCTCAACAGTGTGTCGACATCTGACTCTAGAAGAGCAGTACTGGAGTGCCTCTGGAGGATATCGTCCAGATACGCCGAAGTAGTCACCCTGGACTGTGTGCAATGGAAGGCTATCAGTTGGGTGAAGGCCCAAGGAACCAGATTGAGGCCAAAAGGCCTGGCCTTGAACTGGTCAACTCGTGCAAGAAAAGTGAACCTGAGATACTTTCGTGATGTTCGATGAATCGGAACGTGAAGGTAAGCGCCTCGCAGGTCGATACTGGAAGCAAAATCTCCCTGGTAAATGGAGCGGCGAACCAACCTGAAAGTCTCCATGCTGAACTTGGGAGCAATGATAGATTGGTTTACAGGATATTCAGATCGATAACCATTCGGAGACTGTCTATCTCTGTGATCAAAAGTTCCTGATGTGAAACGTGTGAAGGAACTTGGGTTGGAAGAGGCACTCTCAGACAGAGTGGGGTGCCTCTAAAAGGATATCTGCAGACCAGACCAAACAACATCTAACACCCAAGGATCGGATGTAATCGTGGCCCAACAGTCTGCAAACTCTGATATCCTTCCTCCAATATGGTACGAATCGAGGTGAGGACCTTCATTTTGAGCCCCAGTGAAGCCCGTGAGAGGAGAAACCACCTCCTCTACAAGCTGAAGAATCCTGAGACCTCCCTCTGGTCTGCAGACGTTTACCCTTACAATGTGAGTAAGAAGAAGAAGCGGCGACAGGAGAATCAGCCCTTGGCTTCACAGAGGAAGCAGAAGGGAGTTTGTTAGGCTTGGAATGGCCACTGCCTCCAAAAAGCAGCAGCTGATCTTTGGAATGATGCAGGACGTCATCCTGGATGGTTACCACTGACTCATGGAATAGTAGCAGACCCACCAAAGAAGCAGATTGAAGAGCAGTGCGCTGCCCTTCAGAAAGGGAATGGCTTGTGTCCAACACAGTGTCCCGGCAAACTAATTCCAAATTAGCCATGTTACAGGCATGCGTGTGAGTAAGATGCATAAGTGCCTTAGAGATCACACGCAAAGGAGCCTGTATGTCGTCAAGCCTGAAAATAAGCAGTCTGACATTTACAGAATGAGGTCCCCAGAGGGTGAATTTAATGATGCTATCCCATATAGTGGGCCATTTGATCCTCTGGGAACCTCTTTCTGTTTAGTTTTGAGACCCTGATTCAGATTGAAGTTCACAGAGGGTAAATTTAGTGATGCTACCCTGCAGTGCAGGGTAGCATCACTAAATTCACCCTCTGGGGACCTCATTTTGCAGATGACAGTCTGCTTATTTTCTGGCTTGTATGTCGTCAAACTTATCTGGAGGCTGATAAGCAGCCAAGGCAGAAATGACGTGATCTGAGAGAGAAAGCATGCCTGGCATCTCTCAGGATAAACCCAACATGGACTCAAAAGTTGCCATTGGAATAACGGCCGACTTGGGCTTGGAAAGCCCGAGGGAGGAGGAGTCCTCATCCAAGACCGTCAAAGTCTGGCAGACCGACAGACTAGCAGAATCGTAGGAACGATAACGCACAGGAAGCAAAAAGGTATCAGCCTAGTGAAGAACGAAGTCTTCATAGCCTTGGAACTCAGCTTTTAGTCCAATGCTGCAAAAGCTTCAACCACTTGTATCTACTGGTACGGTCAAGGCGCCCAGAAGCAGATTGCTCCACGGGCTGTAGGCGTGTGACCATGATCGTAGCCCAGCTGAAACCTCCGGCTGGTCTGATGGTTTGAGTTCCTGAAGGAACTCAAACACAAGGTCAAGAGCTACCGATTCCTCCCATGGTGCAGGAGGACACCTGGAAGCCACTAGAAGCCTCGCTGGAGGCAACAGGAAGGCTCTTGGAAAGAACCTGCGTGAACAAGGAGAGGGCCTTCATAAGCTCTCGACCCGTATCTGCTGGTTCGACGTGGGAACGGCATGGCAAAGTGGCTTTGCATCTGACCCTCTAAACAAGCGAAAGGTCACAATCCTCTAGAACACCCGATGCAGGGCGATGGGTGGCAGTGGAAACATCTGAATACAGATGCTTATAGGGGTATGAAATACCCTGAGGATCTGAAGTGTGGGAACTCAGGAGAGTCACCGCAGACCTCTGAGGGACAGAAGGTCCAGGCTGCACAAAACGCGACGGTCCCACAAAACTGGCTGAAGGACCAGAGTGCGTGAACAGAAGTGCAACAGAGTCCATGGTGACCTTACCATGGACATCTGAATCCAAATCAAAACCTGCTGGGCTCGACAGCTGAGAGACCACAGCAGAGGGATCCGCCGGAAACCACTTCCGACTTCGCCGAGTTGAAGCCAGGGAAGGTTGAGGTCAATAGTCCAAAGAAGCAGAGGCCGGCTGAAATGGAACTAATGACGTCCCCGACGGAGCAGCAGAAGGAACGGATACATCAGTAGCAGTAGCAGTTGACAAAGATGGAAAAGTGGATAGAGCAACCAAGCTCGGCTCCAAATGAGGAGTCACAATCCTAGTGACAGCCTCAGATGTCAACTGAAGGGGGGCGGTAGTCCCGCAACCAGGCATCTCTTCAGGAGAAAGTCAGCAGCTACCGCGGCATCCACACAAAAAGACTGCAAAACTCCCACCATGGGGGTAGAACTCTCTCCAGACAGAGTCGAATTGGGAGGCCCCGAACGACTGCGTTCCCCTTCCCACAGACGCAGGAGGAAATGGCATGTGCCCGAACTACACGATAAACTGAAGCCCAAAAGGTGGAAGTCCACCTCACCCACAGGGTCTTTCAATGCAACACCCAAATAAAGTGGATCATGAATAATGGGAAACTTCAACATGCTAAGACAACAATGAAAGTGTCAATGACACTGTAGCTCAACTTGTTAAGACATGTACATGTATAGTATGTGACACTGCAATGACAAACATCTAGGTAATGACCTGATAACAAAGGAACATATAAAGTATTGTAACGGTCTGTACATAAATACTGACCGTAGCCTGTAACAAATGTATAGGTAAAGTATTGTAAAGGTGGGTGACAGCCAGATGCTAAACTAGAAAAGAAATCCCAGAGTGGGTCTGACTGAACCCCAAAATATTTGTTCTCATAGCACAGTGATAACAAAGGCACCCCAAAACACACTTGTTCCTGTCCCAAGGTGAAAACAAAGGGACCCAAGAAGTTTTGTGAAGATCAGTTCATAAATACGAGCTGTATAGAAGTTGTGACAAAAACTGATTGGACCTAATTTTGGTACAAAATGGCCACTGGCAGCCATCTTGAATTTTGGACTGCACCCAGAAACACTCGTTCTCGTCCCAAGGTGACAACAAAGGTACCCAAGAAGTTTTGTGAAGATCATAAATACAGCCTCTAGCCCGAGCCGTATTGACATGTGCACTTACAGTGTATAAGCAGCACTGAATAAATCAAAGTTCATTTAATTTGCATAATTTCTGCACGAGAAAAAAACCTGTACTATATGTGATGTATTCCATGTTTCTAAACATTAATACAAAAATTTATTCAAATCAGAACTTTCATACAGAAGTTCTGTACAAAAGACTGATTGCACTAATTTTGGTACAAAATGCCTGCTGGTGGCCATCTTGAATTTTGGACCACACCCCAAAACACTCGTTCTCATCCCATGGTGATAACAAAGGTACCCAAGAAGTTTCATAAAGATTGGTTCATAAATACGGCCTCTAGCCTGAGCCGTATAGAAGTTGTGTACAAAAAACTGATTAGACCTAATTTCGGTACAAAATGGCCATCTTGAATTTTAGACCGCACCCAGAAACACTCGTTCTCATCCCAAGGTGATAACCCAAGACGTTTCGTGAATATCGGTTCATAAATACAGACTCTAGCCCGAGCCATATTGACATGTGTACTTACTGTGTGTATGTAGCACTGAAAAAATCAAAGTTCATCTAATTTGCATAATTTCTGCACGAGAAAAAACCCGTATTATATGTGATGTATCCCATGGTACTAAACATTCACACAAAAAATTATTCAAATCAGCGCTTTCATATGGAAGTTCTGTGCAAAAATCTGATTGCACCTAATTTTGTACAAAATGGCTGCCATCGGCCATCTTGAATTTCGGACCGGACCCCAAAACACTCGTTCTCGACCCACGGTGATACCAAAGGTACCCAAGAAGTTTTGTAAAGATCGGTTCATAAATACGGCCTCTAGCCCGAGCCGTATTGGCATTTGCGCTTATAGTGCTGAAAGTAACACCAAAAAACATCAAAGTTAGTCTAATTTGCATAATTTACGCACGAGAAAAAAACCTGTATTATATGTGATGTATCCCATGGTACTAAACAAGCATACAAAAACTTATTCAAATCAGAGCTTTCATATGGAAGTTCTGTACAAAAAACAGATTTCTGCATCATCTGTACAAAATGGCGGCTGGCAGCCATCTTGAATTTCGGGTCGCACCCAAAAACACTCGTTCTCGTCCCACGGTCATAACAAAGGTACCCAAGAAGTTTCGTAAAGATTGGTTCATAAATGCGGCCTCTAGCCCGAGCCGTATCCAATTGTTGACGTACGGACAGATGGACAGACGGATGCTCCAACATTTCGGGTTTATGGGCTACCAAAAAAACATTTTGTATGTCCAACACCTTATTTTACCCAGAACCCCACCCCCTCCACCCTAGAACTTATATTTAACCCTAACCCCACCCCTCCACCCAAAAAACACACCCTAACCCTAACCCTACCCCACCCTGACCCTAAACCCTAAAAGCCCACCCCAGACCCTAATCCCCACCCACCCCTGGAACCTACCCCCCCAACCTTAAGCCCTACTCTGGGGCTACCCCTGACCCTAACACCACCCCTGACCCAACCCCACCCTAGCCAAACCAATAGGATTAGGAGCTATTTTTCAGTTTAGGGGCTACTAAAACTAAAACCCCAACCCTACCCCCCCCCTCCCCCTCCGCACCTAACCCTCCCCAACCTTAAGTCCTACTCTGGGGCTACCCCTAACCCCACCCCACTCCTAACCCTAACACTACCTTAATTTGGAGGAAGCCCCTAATAATAATATCCCCTAAACCTCCAATGTTGGCCCGGCCAGATGGACAGACAGACAGACAGCCAGACGGACGACAGGCCATGACAAAAGCTCAAATTTGGCTTCACCAAAGTTGAGCTAAAAATGGCCTGCAAGGTATCGTCCTAAGCATATCTGGTGAGAGCAATGTAGATGATAAGGTGAACCCAAAGAGAAAATAAATCAGGACACTTCCAGCTACCAGAGAAAGGTGTCAGGAAACAAAGGCCCGACGAGAACAGAAAAGTACCCCAACAGCCAAAAGAGCCCTAATATGGACCCTGGAATTTGATTTCAACAAACATGTGAAGGAATCTTCCAAAGATGTTATATGTGAAAAATGAAAGCATTTGGAGAAGTGGAATGGGGGAAGAAGATTCTTTAATGTTTTTCCAATTACACAGTGTTAAAAAATGCTGACTCAGCACTTTTTCAAAAGTCCTGGATAAGTACTCAATGATAAAACCAATGGCAATTTTTTTGGACCATTTCTTTCTGCAGATCCTAAGGAAGCTTCACATAAAATAAAAATTCTCAGTGTCGTGTAGTTTTGGAGATATGGGTGTTTTAAATTTTTTCTATTTTTAGGTCCTGTGAGAGTGACATGAAAAAAATTTTCGGCTTAAATTAGGAACTTATGACCCAATAAGACCTCACGTCAAATTTGGCTCAAAATGGATTCTCAGTTCAGAAAATAGAAATTTTGTTACAATTCGGGCTCCCAAATATGAACCCAGGGACTTGGCTTTCACAAACATATATCTCACCTCCCTAATGATACTGTATACCAAATATCAAAAGATTCTGACTGGTGGATGGGAAGAAGATTTTTGAAGAATATTCCTCATATTGAACTAAGTTATAATTTGGGCTCCCACAGGGATCCCAAATATGAACCCAGGGAATTGGCTTGATCAAGCTTGAATCTCCTCCCACCCCCTTTGGTTCAAAATGGATTCTCAGTTCGGAAAATAGAAATTTTGGTACAATTTGGGCTCCCACAGGAATCCCAAATATGAACCCAGAGACTTTGCTTTCACAAACATAAATACCTCCCCCCCCCCCCCCCCCCCCCCCCCCCCAAAGGATGCTGCAAACCAAATATCAAAACATTCCGGCTGCTGTGTATCTGAATTAGAAGATTTTTAAAGAAAATTCCTCATTTTGATCTAAGTTACAATTTGTGCTCCCACAGTGAGCCCAAATATGAATCCAGGGACTTGGCTTGAACGAACTTGAATCTCACCCCCCTAAGCATGCTACATACCAAATATCAAAAGATACTGATCGGTGGATCTGAAGAAGACGATTTTTCAAGAATATTCCTCATACTGCACTAATTTAAACATTTGGGCTCCCACAGAGAGCCCAAATATGGACCCGGTATTTGATTTCAATAAACAAGTGAAACAATCTTCCAAAGATGTCTTTTGTGAAATTTGAAAGCTTTTGGAGCAGTGGTTTGGGAGAAGAAGAGTCTTAAAAGTTTTTTCCAGTTACCCACAGTAGTGTTACCCACAGTGTTAAAAAATGCTGACTCTTACCCACAGTGTTAAAAAGTGCTGACTCAGCACTTTTTAAAAGTCCTGGGAAAGTTCCCTATGAAAAAACTGATGGCAATTTTTTGTTTGACCATTCCTTTCTGCTGTTCCTCAGGAAGCTTCATACAAAATAAAATTTTTTTTTTGGCATACATTAGGTACTTATGACCGAATAAGTCCTCATATCAAATTTGGTTCAAATCGGCCTCTCAGTTTGGAAAATGGAAATTTTGGTACAAATCAGGCTCCTACAGGAAGCCCAAATATGAACCCAGGGACTTGGCTTTAACAAACTTATATCTCACCAACCTAAGGATACTGTATACCAAATATCAAAAGATTCTAACTGGTGGATGTGAAGAAGAAGATTTCTGAAGAATATTCCTCATACTGAACTAAGTTATAATTCTGGTTCCTGCAGGGAGCCCAAATATCAACCCATGGACTTGGTTTGAACAAACTTGAATCTCAGTGCCCTAAGGATGCTGCATACCAAATACCAAAAGATTCCATCTGCTGGATTTGAAGAAGAAGATTTTTAAAGAAAATTCTGCATTTTGACCTACGTTATAATTCAGGCTCCCACAGTGAGCACAAATATGAACCCAGGGACTTGGCTTAACAAACTTATATCTCACCTCCCCAAGGATAATGTAGACCAAATATCAAAAGATTCTAACTGGTGGATGTGAAGATGAAGATTTTTAAAGAAAATTCCTCATTTTGAACTAAGTTATAATTCAGGCTCCCACAGTGAGACCAAATATGAACCCAGGGACTTGGCTTGAACAAACTTGAATCTCACCTCCCTAAGAATGCTGCATGCCAAATATTAAAACATTCTGACTGCTGGAACTGAAGAAGAAGATTTTTAAAGAAAATTCCTCATTTTGAACTAAGTTATAATTCGGACTCCCACAGTGAGCCCAAATATGAACCCTGAAACTTGGTTTGAACAAACTTGAATCTCACACCCCTAAGGATGCAGTAGACCAAATATCAAAAGGTTCTGTTGGTGGATCTGAAGAAGAAGATTTTTAAAGAATATTCCTCATACTGCACTAATTTAAACATTTGGGCTCCCATAGAGAGCCGAAATATGGACCCAGGGATTTGATTTCAATAAACATGTGAAACAATCTTCCAAAGATGTTATATGCGAAATTTGAAAGTTTTGAGAAGTGGTTTGGGAGAAGAATAGTCTTAAAAATGTTTTTCCCATTACCCACAGTGTTAAAAAATGCTGACTCAGCACTTTTTAAAAATCCTGAAAAAGTACCCTATGATAAAAGCGATAGCAATTTTTTTGGACCATTCCATTCTGTTGGTCCTAAGGAAGCTTCACACCATATAAGAATTCTCAGCGTACTGTAGTTTTGGAGATATGGGCATTTAAATTTTTTTCTATTTTTAGCTCCTGTAGTTCCCATGGAGTAACAGAAAATTTTTTTTATATTTTTTATACTTACCAATGGCCCAGACTAGCTGGCTTATTCAAAAATATCCAGGGCCAAACACAAATTTTGCCTCCTCAATCCCCAAAATTTGCATGCAAAACCGAAAACATTATGTCCTAACTTTTGCGAACTGCGCATGCACAGTATCCAGGAAGACACCAAAACTGGCGCCAACCATCATTCTTTCTCGAAAATGCCTGCTAAATGTTGTCAATGTAATTAATCAACGGAGTTGGAGGATACGCATATCCTATCATTCCGTCCCAAGAGATTGACAGATTCAGATTGACAGAGCGTCCACTGCGTACACTCGATGATCTGGACATGCCGACACATAAGTCTGCAACTGATTGTTGAGGTGTGTCGCAAACAAACCTATCACAGGTCGATCCCACTGGTAGCAAATCTGTCTGAATACTCGCTTGTTGAGAGTCTACTCCGATGGCAACAGGCGACTTTTCCTAGAGAGCGAGTCTGCTAGTATGTTCAGATGACCCGGTATATGACGGACCGATAGAAGAACATGATGTATCATGACATACAGAAGAATTTTTTCTGTTAGATCACATAACAGAATCGAATGTGTGCCTCCCTGGTTCCTGATGTATGCTACTACCGTCAAGTTGTCTGACAATATCTGAACATGAGCGTCCACTATAATGTGAATCCAATGTTGTAGCGCTAACCATATTGACATCATCTCTTTGATGTTTATGTGTTTCTGCAGGAACAGAGGGTCCCAAAGACCCTGACACTTCGATCGCGTCCCAACCTGTTTGACTCGCATCCATCATGATATTGAAAGCCGGATCCGGCAGCTGCAGCGGAACTCCCTGAGTTAAGCACTGAATATCTGCCCAAATCTGGACCTTTTGTTTTACTAGGTCCGTTAAAACAATACTGGTCTTGAGCAAATGCATCTTCACACTCCAGTTCTGAGCAAAGTATATCTGGAGGGGATGTGTGCACAAACAACCCATCGGAATAAGATCCGCCGCCACTCTGCACAACCCCATCAGTCGCATAAATTCCCTCGCTGTTAATGCATATAAGTGTAGACAAAAACGAGCATAACAACTGATTAATTTCGCTCTGGGTAACGGCAGACGAACCAGATTGTGGTGAGTCTCGAAGCTCATTCCCAAGTGAATGAATGGCTTGGACAGAGCTAGATCCGACTTCTTCTCGTTTACGATGAAGCTGAGACATCGTAGCAAGAGAAGCAGACTCTGAACATCGTTCTGAAGAGTAGTTTTGTTGCCATATCTCTGAAGAATATCGTCCACGTACACGGACGTTACCGCAGACAAATGAGCTCGGAAGTGAGACATTACAGAGTTCATTATTCGAGTGAACACCCAGGGCACTAGATTCAGACCAAAGCACATCGCTCGGAACTGATATACTATCCCTTGAACGGCGAACCATAGGTACTTTCTGAATGCCGGATGTACCATGACATGAAACTACGCATCCTTTAGATCTATGCTTGCCGCATAGTCGTTCACACGAATGCTCACTCTTACTGACCGAATGGTCTCCATATAGAACTTTGGAGCTGCGATGTTTATCCAGCTCAAGTCTGTTATCGGTCAGAACGAGCCGTCTGGCTTCGGTACAAGGAACAGGTGACTGTAGAATCCTAGAGAATTTTGATTCTTGACGACCTCTATTGCTTCCTTTGCCAAGAGAGCCTGTACCTCCGAAAGGAGAGACTCTCTTTTGCAAGGGTTTGACGGAAGATTTGTCCACCACATACATCCTGGTTAGTCGTGGTTTTGCTCAGAATGATAGCCGTAGGCAGTCCAAGACCACACTTCTCACCCACTGGTCTTCCGTAATTGTTATCCAGTTTGTTGTAAATCTTGATAACCTTCCGCCAACTGGCAAGCAATAGAGGTCCTGACCATCACCTGTAGGAAAAGCGAGGCTTATGGGAGGAGAAACCACACCCCCCTCGCGAAGAGCCTTGACCTGCTGGCTTAAGGACGTCTGACCGGTAGTCTCGATCAGACCTATGCCCCCTTCCCGGGTCGCTGTATTGATGATCCCTAGAGTAATTATAGGAGGGTTTCTTATACCCTCGCGAGGAGTCCCCTTTAGACGATCTCTGTCTTGGACATCCTCCCCTACTCTTTTCTGCTGCCGTGGGTCGATTAGACGCCGACTTAAGGAGCAGTGTATTAGACGCTTTCTTTGTAGTTTGGTCATAAACCAAAGAAAGCTTATCGTCAAAAATTGTGTGTCCGGAAACCGGAGCAACCCATAGAGAGTTTTCCACCTTGTCATCTATTAAAGATGACGACGCAAGGGCTCCGTCACGTCTGATTAACTCCAAATTAGCCACTGTTAAGACAGAGTTATACATGGTAAACATAATAGCCCTGGAAAGAACTCTTAAAGAGGTACGAACGCCCTCAAATTCCTTTCTGTTGAGACGTTACGCCACAGCTCTTGAAAGGTGCTCTGCGTAAGACATAGAGTGTAAATTCGCTCTGTTTGAAGAAATTGCTGTCTCAACTGTGTCTGAGCGAAAGGTGAATAACGAAGACAAGGATAGCTCTAGATCCTCAGCCTGCTCATGCAAACGCAGAAGAACTTTCTGTACATCTTCCCCGACCGTTTTAAATGAACGTGGTCCAACAAACGGTAAATTTACGGAAGATGATGACAAGAAACTGCTTTTCTTCTTCCCACTGGAAAGTTTGAATATGGCGTTGTCTAAATGGCCGAAGGCCTGCAACACCTGTCTAGACGGAAAAGACAGGACCTCCTCCTTTGTCCGGATAAAGTCTGCATCCAACAACGTCAGCAGTTTCTTCCTAGTAGTCGCAGCATTCTGATTCGTCGGAACAAATTCAGGGTAGTACTGATGGATTAAATCCATCGTAACCATGTGCTGTTCCGAAAGGGAAGGGTAATCTTCCTTCGTATCCCTTTCACCATCCGAATGAGTCAGTTGAGACTCACGGTCAGCAGCATCTGACCGTGCAGTTGACTGGACCAACCCAGCACCATCCGACAGCTCAGGATCTGAGATTGCCGAAGGCTGCTCCAGTACTTGCTGGGATGCTGCGATGAGCTGCGCAATTTGCGACAGCAAGTCCGTTACGGAGGCCTGAGGAGCAGCGGTCTTTCTTGGTCGCAGGCTGCTCCTGGGACGGTGTGTCCAAGACGGCTCTTTTCTCCAGACGTCCCGATAAATGAGGCCTTGTCTCCTTAGCTACCAGATGATCCGACTTCGCAGATGATGAGTGGTCCCTTCTCGGCGATGCAGGCTGGATATCAGAAGTCGTGTAGCTAAGGTGCAGTTGTGTGTGCTTTGAAGATGCTGATGTAGAAGCTGTAACTGTAGCTGATCCGGTTGCGAACTATGCAGAACGTCCTGGACAGGAGGCGCGGACGTATGCTCCGGCTGATGCAAGTTTCTAATCACAACATCTGGCACCAGATGTTGTTCAGAAAGAGAGGGGCCTCTCTCGCTCGAGGTCTTTTCAGACCTTGCCTAGCTTCCCACAGAACTTGCCTGCTTCTTTCTCAGTTCCATCGTCGCTGAGTGAGCCTGTTTATATTTTAAGGTGCTCGCTCTACCCAATCCACTCCTCTTGACCACAATGGAACACCCGGTGTCACAGTACCCATGGAAGGAGGAACTGCTTCATTGGTTGAGCTAGCTGGCGAGAAGGGACTGAAACCACCAGCTAGTGATTTTTTGCCCTGTCTAATATTCATGAGCACCTTTGCCGCTAACTCTGCTTGTTCATCTGAATGCAACGACAGCAACACACTATCTCTAGGCGTCATGTAAACATCACCATGTTCTTGTTTCTCTGAAAAAAAAACTGAGAAACTAGATTGACTTTGTGGCAAGAGGACCGGCATTGGCCTCTCGCTGCTAACAATGTACAGTGATACCCATCTCCAACGTTTGAGCAAGAATTAGTGGGAGTACATTGACTACAAGCAAGGCAACAAGCATGTAAATCTGAGGAAGACTTCCTCGCCTTGCATTTTGAGCAATAAGCTTTCATAATGAATCAAAATAAAGTCGACAGTACTTCCACCAACTCCACAACAAGTATATGAAAAAGATGCATAACAAATGTATCCCGATAGAGCCTAAGTGTGGTCAAAATTCCAAAAAATTAATTGCTCCACTACCGGAATATTTAATGTATCTTACAACAGTCCTACCATGATAATAAATAGGAAATTACATATGTTAATAGAGCGTTGTAAATGTAAAACAACATAAGAAGAAAAACTAGAAACAAAACTCCAGGAACTGAATAAAAAGGCCTGAAGTCAGTAACAGATTTTGAATTATCCAATGCAAAGCAAGATCTTCAGCAGAAGAAAAAATGATACATCAGATGTATGATGCATGACCAAAAGGCCAAAACACCCCTAGGGTGAGGACGAAACCATGGGGAAATACAGAATAAACATTCTGTATAACACGTCAAACTCCCAAGAAATTTATAAAACAAGAGGCCCCAGGAGGCCTGAGGGTGCTCACCTGACATGGTAGCCTAAATATCAACCCAGAGAATTGATTTCAACAAGTTGCATCTGCTCCTCCTAAGAAAAGCTTATACCAAATATCCAAAGATTCTGACCAGTGGATCTAAAAAAAAAGATTTTTAAAGAATATTCCTCATAATGAACTAAGTTATAATTCGGGCTCCCACAGGGAGCCCATATATGAACCCAGGAACTTGGCTTTAACAAACTTGAATCTCCCCCCCTAAGGATGCTGCACACCAAATATCAAAACATTCCGACTGCTGGATCTGAAGAAGAAGATTTTTAAAGAAAATTCCTCATTTTGAACTACGTTAGAATTCAAGCTCCCACGATGAGCCCAAATATGGACCTAGGGACATGGCTTGAACAAATTTGAATCTCACCCCCCTAAGGATGCTGCATACTAAATATTACAACAATCCGACTGCTGGATCTGAAGAAGAAGATTTTTAAAGAAAATTCCTCATTTTGAACAAAGTTATCATTCGGGCTCCCACAGTGAGCCCAAATATGGACCTAGGGACATGGCTTGAACAAACTTGAATCACACCCACTAAGGATGCTGCATACCAAATATCAAAACATTCCGACTGCTGGATCTGAAGAAGATTTTTAAAGAAAATTCCTCATTTTGAACTAAGTTATAATTTGGGCTCTCACAGTGAGCCCAAATATGAACCCAGGAACCTGGATTGAACAAAATTGAATCTCACCCCCCTAAGCATGGTGCACACACAATATCAAAAGATTCTGCCTGCTGGATCTTGAGAAGAAAATTTTCAAAGAAATTTGCCTGAAATGCACTAAGTTCAAATTTGGGCTCCTATACTGAGCCCAACTATGAATCCAGGGGGCCGATTTGAACAAACTTGAATCAGATCCACCCCACAATGCTGCATACCAAATATCAAAAGATTCTGCCAGCTGGATCTGGAGAAGAAGATTTTTTAAGACATTTGCCTGAAATTAAATTTTTTCAGTAAATTTTGTTTCTTAACATACCTACCACAATTGTTTACAATTGGCTGTAACGTAAGTGCAAGCCCTACTTCGGAACTAACTCAAGCTTTTAGAAACTTTTCCAAACAAGCTGGAAAAGTAATAGAGTGCAAAAGCACGAAAAAGATCGAAAAAGGGTTGAGCGAGACCAGCGCTCGGAATTACAGGTACTCTCTCTGCACACCTCTTGCATTTACCGAGCGCATGCGCAACAACCTTGACGTCAATTCAGTATTTCCGCCAACGAGAAGTTTGTGATTTAGTGGGGAGGCATCGTTATCAAGGATATCCCCAAGGAGGGTGGGCCTCCGGTAAACAATTGTGGTAGGTATCTTAAGAAACAAAATTTACTAAAAAATTTTAATTTCTTTTCAACCTACTCACAATTGTTTACAATTGGCTGAATAAACAATAGGAGGTGAATCACATAACCAATACCAACTAGAGGTGCTGTGAGCAAGCTCACAAAGTGATACCCCCGCACCTGTCAGAATGGAATTATATTGCTTCATGCACATCTTCATATGGAGTTCTTCCACTGTGTTAAGTTTCATGAAAATTCTTCAAACGGTTTAGGAGGTGTTGCACTTATAAGGATGGACAGACGGACGGACGAACGAATGAACAGACAGAGTGATTCCTATATAACCCCCCCCCCCCAACCTTTGTTTGCGGGTGATATAAAAATGCAATAACTCCTACAATAATACACTGCATAACATCTACCCTTGTACTGTGGGTAGACATAAATTTGATAGACTAGCACACCAAATATGAAGTCATTCCATTGAGTACTCTACAAGTTATTCATGAATTAATTTCAAGGCGGACAAATTCTAAGTTCATAACGGAAAGTACTCTGGCAATAAAATCTCACAGAACACCTGCATTTCACTATGAGTATACAGCAATAGGATATACTTGCAAACCAAATATCAAGTCACACAACCAAGTACTTTATACAAGCAATTACTGATTGAATTTCAAGACAGATAGATGGACGGACGGATGGACAAGAGGGTTCCTATAACCCCCTCTGAGGGTGGGGGTCTAATTAGTTGCAATTATAGCCTAATCTTGGCATAGGCTAGCGTGCTTAAGTAAGTCATCCATAATCAATATTTATTGCAGAGTGAATTATTGCCATTTCCTGATTTTGTACCTATGTTAAATCTTAAGATGACACCAGTTTAAAATTAAAATTGTCGCAGATCAAAAATCTTGGAATATGCGCATGTTCACTTAGTAGTGATGATGTCTGAAAAGTTTTGTCCAAATTGATTGATAAATGTAGGAGGAGTTGCGCACACAAGAATTTCATGTAGAAACCCATATTAAAACAAAGTTCAAGAGAGATAACCTGGTTAAAATTGTCGCAGATCACAAATTTTGGAATATGCGAATGTTCACTTAGTAGTGATGATGTTTGAAAGGTTTCTTCAAAATCGGTTCTTTAATGTAGGAGGAGTGGCGCACACAAGAATTTGTTCAGACGGAAAGACGTACAGACGGACGGATGGATGGACAGACGTATGGACGTACAGGGCGATTCCTATATAGCCCCCACTTCTTCGAAGCGGGGGTATAACAAGAGCAGCAGAAAGAAAAGCAAGGAGGGCAGAGAACAATAGCGAAACCTGTAATGAAGATAGAGAGAAGGCACCTGAAAAGAACAAGGCTGAGTGAAGCACAACCTCTATAAGAAGAATTTTAACAAGGGTGTACAACAGCCTGAGCAGCAACGAGAAGGCCTAAAGAATAAAGGTCCTCAGATTGCTGCTGAAGGTGAGATAAAAGAAGGAGAAGGTAGAAGCATTCCTCCAGTAAGCCGCATTCATAACATCCCCGAGTGAAACAGAATTGGAGAACGCCCAGGATGTTGAAAAGGCACGAACCTCATGAGCATTAAACCGGTTCGAAACAAGATCCAAAGCAGACAAGCGGGAATAAGCCAGCTTGATTGCAAGACAGATCCACCTGGAAATAGAATGGGAAGAGATAGACTGCCTCTTAGGAATGAGAGTCAGAAAGAATCTCTTCCGACCCCTCCTAATGAACTGAGTGCGAGTAATGTAAGTCTTGATCGCACAAACAGGACAAAGAAGAGGTCTCCGAACATCGACAGCGGGGAGAGCCCGAATGCAGATGGGAGGAGGTACCGAATCAGGAAGTTGATTCTTAGCCAGAAAACAGCAATCAGTAGTGAAGGTGGCACTGTTAGCCTCATTTCTGAAGAAAGCAGAATCAACAGATAGTGCATGAAGCTCACTGACTCGTCGAGCAGAAGCAAACGCTAGAAGGAAAGCCGTCTTAAAGGTGAGAAAACGCATATCGGTCACAGATAAAGGCTCGAATGGTGCCCCCTCCAAACAGTGCAACACCCATGCCAAGCTCCACTAAGGTGTAAGACACAAAACTTCAAAGAAAAGTGCCAAATGAGTTTGGAGAGAAAAAGATTACGACAGATGCACCGCTTTCCCACATAAGAGAAAGTATCAGACAGCATAGACCGATAGCCCTTAATCGTAATAGGCTGTAGGCCCTTGGAGTCAAAAATAATCGTAATAGGCTGTAGGCCCTTGGAGTCAGAAATCTGCAATTCGAGCGATTGATGGATCATGGTAATCCACATTGTGATCTGCACACCAGCGACAGAAAACCTTGCACTTCGCAGCATAAGTCATGCCAGTGGAATGTCGCCGCGATGCAGAAATGCACTCCACTGTTCGTCTTGAAAAACCTCTACGTCGGAGACAGGACCTGATAAAAGACAGGCGTGAAGGGACAGGCTCGCCAGGTTGTTGGGATACTTCCTGGGATGACCCTAGGAAAGAAGATCGCGACATAGAGGTAGACGAATCGGCCGATCTGCCAACAGAGGCCGCAGCAGATTGATCCACACCCGCTGTGGAGACAAGAGGTGCAATCAGAATGATCCTGCAATTGCAAGCACGAATTTTCGCTAACACTTGACGAAGAATCGGTGCAGAAGGGAAGGCATAGCCGATCCAACCTGTCCAGTCCAGGGACGGAGCGTCTACCGCAAATACCAGAGGATCTGGACAAGGGGAGACAAAGGTCTCTACCTGATGATTCCAGCGAGTAGCAAAAATGTCGACCTGAGGACGGCCACACTGCTCGCAAATCGCCTGAAACACCAACCGATGTAGCATCCATTCGGTTGGAAGGACACTGTCGCTTCAGGACAGGGAGTCTGCTAGGAAGTTGAGATGCCTGGGAATGTGCCGAATGGACACCCGAGCGTTTACATCCCGCGCCAACAGAAGAAGATCCCGATACATGGGAATCGAATGCATGCCTCCCTGATTCTGTATGTTGGCCACTACTAACGAATTGTCCGAAAGAAGTAGGACAATATGGTCCGACAGGTGAGGGATCCAAAGCCAAAAACTCAACAGAAGAGCAAGGAGCTCCTTCTGGTTGATATTAAGGCCCACCTGCTCGCTGTCCCACTCGCCGTGAGTGGACAGACCGAGAGGATCCAATGTCGCACCCCAGCCCCGATCACTGGCATCCGCAGTAAGGATGCGATCGGCCAAAGGAAGATCCAACGGAACACCCTGTGTCACCCAGGAAACATCGGCCCAAGGGTGGACGTGACAAAGCAGGGACCGAGGAATAGGAAGTTCCAGATCCAGCGGATCGACGTTCGGACGGCAATGATCCAACAGAAAGTGTTGGAGAGGTCGGACTAACTAGCGACCGAGCGGAATGAGATCTGTCACCGAACCGCAAAGGCCCAGCATCCGAAGGAAAGTCCTGGCCGAGACCTAGGAAGATTGAAGCAGGTTCCGAGTCAAGGCGGAAAGAATCGTCGCCCGAGCATGGGGGACCGACACAACATTGTGAAGAGTGTCGAAATCCATCCCCAAATGACGGAATCGCTGAGAAGGAAAGAAATCTGACTTCTCGCGATTGACTCTGAAACCCAGTGACGCTAGCAGGCAAAGAAACTGCCGGACATCGGACTCCAGAACAGCAGCATTGTGGTGCTGTTAGAGGATGTCGTCCAGGTAGGCTGACGAAGTCACAGCCAACTGAGTACGGTGGAAAGCAAGCATATGTGACATCAGTCGGGTGAAGGCCCAAGGAGCCAGGTTCAAACCGAACGGGAGAGCTCTGAATTGATAGACTCGACCCCGAAACGAGAACCGAAGGTATTTCCGCGACGCCAGATGAATGGGTACATGGAAGTAGGCATCCTTCAGGTCGATACTGGCAGCAAAGTCGTCCTGATGAACTGAACGTCGAACCGACCGGAAAGTCTCCATACTGAAATGAGGAGCTATTATGTACTCGTTCAGGATACTTAGATTGATGACAGGATGAAATTGGCCGTTTTTCTTCGGCACCAAGAAAAGTCTTGAGTAAAATCCCGGTGAAAGGGTGTTCCTGACCACCTCGATTGCCCCTTTGGAGAGGAGATTGTCGATCTCCTGCACCAGAAGGTCCCGACGTAGAGAATCGGAAGAGACCCGAGTCGGGAGGGGAACCCGAGATAAACTGGGGTGCCGATGGAAGGACAGTCGCAGACCGGAATGTATGACGTTGAGGACCCAAGTGTCCGACGTTATCTCTGTCCAACGGTCGTAAAACAGCGACAGCCTTCCCCCGGCTGGAGGCGAATCGAGGTGAGAATCTTTATTTGCGGCCTCGACAAGGCCCCCAAGAGGAGAAACCACCACCTCGGGAAGTGACAGAGTCCTGAGACTTTCCTGCCTGAGGCTGCCAGTGAGCCTGGATGTTTTTTCTGAGCAGACTGAGCCGAATGCGTAACCGACGTCGCCGACGAGCCAGGCGCAGCAGAATGACGAAGAACTTCGCCACACACAGCTTCCATGGAACCATGGAACAACTGAGGTCCAACCAAAGAGGCAGACCTCAGAACAGCACGCTGCTCAGAAGGAAGGGATGGAGAAGAATCAAACGCCGCATCTCGGCGTGCCAGCTCCAAATTAGCCGTGTTACAGGCGTGAGTTCATGAGAGCCTGTGACAAAATGTGAAAAGGCGCCTGAGCATCATCAAACTCCCCTTGAGGAAAATATTCAGCCATGGCAGCGACGACATGGTCCGCGAGAGATAACATACCCGGCATCTCTCGGGACAGGCCCACCATAGATTCAACTACCGACATCGGGAGAACTGCTGACTAAGGCTTAGTTAACCCGAGGGAAGAAGAATCCTCATCCACAGTAGTCATCCCTTGGAAGACTGGTGGACAGACGGAATCGTAAACACGAAACAGCGATGGAGGCAGAAAGGCATTAGCTCTAGAAAAGAAAGAACCCTTGAGGGCCTTAGAATGCATTTTGGCATCCAAGCCCTGGAAGGACTCAACAACCTGAGCCAATTGCAGAGGACGCAAAGCCCCAGAGCTAGAAGGCTCAACAGGGTTACGGCGCTCCACAGAAGACCGCGGCCGGACGGTCACAGATGGCTGGTCTGAAGGTTGAATGTCCGGCAATAAGCCAAAGATGAAATCCAAAGCCTGCCCAAGACTGACAAGGGGGGGCCCATCACCTTCCAGAAAATCGTCATCCTCTGTTGCAGAGGAGACGTAGCCCAACTCGGGCTGACCAGCATAAACCTCCTGTGAATACTGTGCAGTATCCAAGGGGCCAGGCAAGACATCTCGGCGACCGACCAAAGGAGGTCGTGCCTCAGGAGGCACAGGGAGGCCAACTTGAGGGTTGCCAGAAAGCAACCGGGTGAGTGCCAAAATGGCCTGACGCAGGTCACCCTTTGAATCCGTCGCAGCAGCATCGCCCGACGGAGTGTCCTCCCAATGGACACATCTGGTAGAAGAACCCAAATCCTCAGAAGAGACTGATGTCGAACGTCGATCGGCAGACAGAATAGGGAGATGGTGAGAAGACACCGGAGGATAGTCCCGATTGTGACGCCCAGGGGCCATCACTGACCTCTGCGGAACAGAAGGTCCTGCCTGCAAATCCTCTAAAGAGACCGACAGCGCACGTCGATCGGTAGCTGGACCTGGGATACGGTGAGAAGACACTGGAGGATTGTCCCAAGAATGACAAGAACCTGTCATTGGCCTTTGCGCCGCAGACGGCCCCAACTGCCCATCCTCTGAGACCAACGGCAAGCATCGATCGACATCCAGACTCGGAACACAGTGAGGAATCACCGGAGGAAGGTCCCGAAAGTGACACCTAACCGGGGCTGTCACTGACCTCTGCCGAACAGCAGGCCCTGGATGCCAATGTCCCAACCCCATCCTGCTAGTCGGCACACTAGCAGGGGAAGGAGGAACAATAAACGATTCGCTCGAGGGATGAGGAATCGCTGCTGAAGCGACCGAACGGCTCAACCGACTAGGAGCAAACTTAGCAAGATGAGGCGGAGCAGACAGCAAACCCGCACAGCTTCGCCGCGAAGCCAGGGGAGGCTGAGAGCTCACAGACACACCAGAAGATACAGCCTCAATCCCCCGAGACTGTATATCATCCCCAGAGGAGATGGAAGAGCCACCATCATACAGAATAGGATCTGTAGTAACAACTTCCTCAGCAACTGTCAACGGCATAGGAGGCAAATCGGAGAGGGTCACCGAGCTGACCTCGGAGAAGCTCTCTACGAAAACAGATGCCTCAAGAGTGACATCAGAAGATAAAGAGACCACGGTCTCCACGTCAGGTATCACTGAACTAGCACCGTCAAGAGTTGCAGAGGAACTCGCCACAGAAAAAGACAGATCAGAATCTTGTGTGACAGAGTCACCACGTACACTAACAGAAACGTCTGCTACGGCACGGCTACCCTTAACACGAGAATGAGGGGTTCTAGTTCTGGACAGAACCACCTTGTCAACAAAAGCCCAGAATTTTGAGGACCAAACCCCACAAATACCACAGATTGGGCCTGAGTGCAATTGTTGCAAGTGACACATGTGGAATGAGAGTCGTCCACATGTTTCACTTGCAAGCAAGAGGTACAAGGAATAGTCTTTGGCATAATATGAATGAGAATAATGGAATTAAGCTTCCCGCCGATGGAAAACAGAACAAAGGTCTTGTTCACACGTGGGGGAAAAACAAGACTAAGTGTGAAGAAACAAGCAACAATGATCAAAAATAACATTAATTAATAACAATTTTGAAAGCTTGAAAAAGGATACAATCCACTTGCACACAATCAAATGCAGATAGCACATACAATAAGTTGTTCACGAAGAAAACAGCTAAGTATAGCACGAGTCACAAAAATTTCCGACCATGTACAAATAATAGGAATTGACGTCACGGTTGCTGCGCATGCGCTCGGTAAATGCAAGAGGTGTGCAGAGAGAGTACCTGTAATTTTGAGCGCTGGTCTCGCTCGACCCTTTTTCGATCTTTTTCGTGCTTTTGCACTCTATTACTTTTCCAGCTTGTTTGGAAAAGTTTCTAAAAGCTTAAGTTAGTTCCGAAGTAGGGCTTGCACTTACGTTACAGCCAATTGTAAACAATTGTGAGTAGGTTGAAAAGAAATGCACTAAGTTCCAATTCAAGCTTCTATAGTGAGCCCAAATATGAATCCAGGGGGCCGATTTGAACAAACTTGAATCAGATCCACCCCACAATGTTGCATACCAAATATCAAAAGATTCTGCCAGCTGGATCTGGAGAAGAAGATTTTTTAAGAAATTTGCCTGAAATGCACTAAGTTCGAAATCGGGCTCCTATACTGAGCCCAAATATGAACCCAGGGGGCCAATTTGAACAAACTTGAATCAGATCCACCCTACAATGTTGCATACCAAATATCAAAAGATTCTGTTTGCTGGATCTGGAGAAGATTTTTTAATGTTCTTCCCATTGCTTACAGTGTTAAAAAGTGCTGACTCAGCACTTTTTTAAAGTCCCGAAACTGTACCCTATGATAAAACCAATGGCAATTTTTTTCTACCAATCCTTTCTGTTGGTCCTAAGGAAGCTTCACACCAAATAAAAATTCTCGGTGCTGTGCAGTTTTGGAGATATGGGCGTTTTAATTTTTTTCTATTTTTAGCTCCTGCGGTTCCCACAGGGCTGCAGGAAAAATTTTTTGGCATAAATCAAGTACTTATAACCCAATAATACCTCATATTAAATTTGGTTCAAATCGGCCTCTGGGTTCAGAAAGTTAAAAAATTTATAGTAATTTATATATTTTTTATACTTACCAATGACCCAGACATAGCTGGTGCTAACTCTTAAAATATAGGGCCAAACACATATTTTGCCCCCCAATCCCCAAAATTTGCATCTAAAACTAAAGAAAACATGTCCTGAAAGGCCCTCCACACTTCGCCCCTACTGCGCATGCGCAGTGTCAAGGACGTTCCGAAATTGGCGCCATTTATCATTCTAATAACCAGTGCCTGGTAAGCGCTATGTACTCAGCGGGGAGGCAAGAGTTCCCAACTCCTGGGAGGGCCATCCCCATCTGGGTCATTGGTAAGTATAAAAAATATATAAATTACTATAAATTTTTTAACATTTTTATACTGTACCAATGACCCAGACATAGCTGAATAGTAAAAAGGCTGGAGGGCCAAGGACATAGAGCAAAATGGAATACGCTCAATAAAATAAAATAGAGTCATCCCCTGTAGGGAAAAGAAGTAATAGGCCTTACATGTATTTTTCTTATTTATGATAAATTAGAAAGATACAACACCTTCCAAAATTGAGCTTCATACATCCATGTACTCTATTAATATCCAATATAATCCTTATACTAATAATTTTTAAAGTAAGCCAATAATAAAGTAAGTCTAGAAAATAGAGACTCTTATACTCCTAAAAGTGTCTGAGAATTGCATAATCATGTCCGTTGACATATGCAATATTCAAAAGCTATACTTTAAAAACTAAGACTTGAATGAATTTTAAAAACTTAAACTTCTCACTAAACAACCATCCCAATAACAGCTCAGAATTACTAACTCCGGAGGAGGTATCCCCTTGTTTTCATAGTAAAACAGGTGACCCAAGGGAACACCCTCCCCCCCCCCCTTTTTCTTGCCCTGGGTCAAATAGCCCAGAGCGAAGAGGGCAGCCGAACGGAGACACTGCCGAAACAGACAGCCTACCTAGCTATAGTAGCAACTGTTAAGTGAATGATATTCTGAGCAGTAGATAATAGACCTAACAAAAGAGGCCTCCAGAAATTGACTCGATATTTCTAAGATAAAATTCATGAATGTGGATGGCTGAGCGCAATGAGCGGCCTTCAAAAATCTATAATAGCGACACTATTAATGTAAGCCCAAGAAGTAGAAGAACTCTTACTTCATGAGCCGAAATCTTAAGCACAACTGCTAAGACAATGATATACCATAAGCAGTACCGATAGTTAATAGAATCCATTAACAATAAAATGGAGCGTAACGTCCTTCTACTAGACATCAAAGACAGAAGAAGCTTACGCCCTTGTAATAAACAGATATCTGTTTATAAATACATAAACTGTACCCGGAAAGAGTAAAGGCCTATGCCCATACGAAGACGGAAGGACCTTAAAATAATAGGTTCCGGATAATAGGAGCCTAACTCTTATGCAACAATCCAACCTAAATAGTAACGGAAGTATTGATTCCGAAACTATGAAAGTGAAAATCATCCATCAATAGTGCATGAAACTCACTGACTCTACAGTAAAAGAGAAACCAACAGAATTACTGTCTAAAAGGTCAGAATTTGAAAACTACTGTTTCCAGAGGCTCAAATGATTACTTAGCTAAATAAGAACCGAAGTTAAAATCCGTATAGGAATTTAATCTAAAGATTCTAAGTCTATTTATCAAAAAGTTACTAACTGACTTAGATAAAGAGACAAAAGACTCAATTGTAAACTATCGTAGAGTGCATAGGTATGAGGTAACATAAACCTATAACCTAAATAATAACAGGCTGCAGTAGATCTTGTGAAACAAGTATACTAAAAAATAGCAATGAGTAGTATGGAGGGATCAAGAATATGAACATAATGATCCCCACACCACGACGGAAGAGCCTCCACTTTAGTCGCATAGAATAGCGAAGAAGAGGATCTCCTATAGTAAGAAATCGCGTCCAAAGCTCGTCCAGTACAGTGCTTACAATGCAATACGGACCACACAACGGAATACATGAAGGTTGCGACCTTGCTGGTTGTGATAAAGATGACACGATTTACCCAGTGAAAAAAGATCCTCACATAGAGGAAGATTTCACGTTAAGACCCACAGTAGACAAGAGAGTAAATTACTCATGATCTCTGTGAAGATAGAGATGCTATCAACAGAAATGTATTGTGGTTGTTTATCTTAGCAATACCTGCTAAAACAACAGCGCCGGAGGATACGCGTATCCTATCATTCCGTCCTATAGATCAATAGAGCGTTAACACTATTAGCTCAGAGATCTGGACAAGCCAACACATACGTCTGCAATTGATTAGCAAGCTGTGTCATAAATAAATCATCATTGGGCGCTCCCATAGATAGCAAATCTGATTGAATACTTGTTTGCTGAGAGTCCATTCTGACAGCAACAAGCGACCCGTAAGAGAACGGGAGTCCGATAAAACAATCAGACGACCCGGAATATGACGGACCAAAACTGAACTTGGTGTACTATAACCAACAGACGGATTCTTTCCATTAAATTGAATAACGGAAACGAAAGAGTGCCTCCCTGGTTCCGGAGATACGCCACTACTGTCGAATTAAAGGACAGGAATTTGGGCATGCGTTTCTGAATAATGTTCATGCAATGACATAAAGCAAGCCTAAAAAACATTATTCCGCGGAAGTTAAACTGATTGCTAAAAAACTGCGGAACCCAAAGACCCTGGCACTTCGAATCCGTAGGGATCAGTATATATCCCTATCTGTTTGACTGGCAACCGTCATAACAGCCACACTCGGGTCCGGCAACTGCGGCGGCACTCTCTGAGTCAACCACCGAATGTTTGCCCCAGTCTGAATCTCTTGTAACACTAGATAGACAAGAGAACGTATAAATCGAGCAATTCATGGATTGCCGGAAAGTTGCCGTCGAAGAGAAGCTCCTCCGAGAACGAAGCGACTCTGAGAGAGTTCTTAACCTTACTATCCACGCGTGTGGATGTAGCTAGGGCTGCGTCACGTCTAACCAACTCCAATCAGCCACTGAAGGGCGGAGTTATACGTGAACAAACTACTGCCCTCAAAAGAAATTACATTGAGAATAATATCCCGTAAATCTTTTCTTGAAGACGTAATGATAACGCCTCAGTAAGGCGGATTACGTATAATAAAGCGTCTAAGTTAAGTCTACTATACATAATGTCGTTCCCAACATTGAAATTGGAAAAGACATAAACGGCGAAAAAGAATATATGCAGTCTTTAATCACACCGTCTAGACGCATATGAACTCTCGGTATGCCCTGCTCTGCCAAAATAAACTATTTGTAAAAATGATAAAATGGCAGAAACGAGCAACGCGGACAAGAAACTAAACTATCATGCTTAGTAGCAGGCTTGTATATATATATATATATATATATAGCGTCGAAAAATAAAACACATGTTGTAATGACAATATTGGACTGCGTCGGTAAGTCAGGGACAATGTCCCTGTACCGATCGAAAAAACCGAGTCCAATGACGCTATAAGTCTCTTATCCAAGATCGCAGCAATGAAGTCCGAAATAATAATCACAGGAAGATAATGCCAGAAGATATGAAAGGCATCTTCCGATACTACTAAAGGGAAAACTCGAAATCTTTCGAATCCCTTTCGCCATCCTGTCGGACCCTATAAGGCGTTCGGTCGTCCGTAGCTGATGCAACCGCGGACCGCACCGACCCAGCGCCGTCGGATAATTCCTGATTCGACCGAGAAACTGTCAAATGCTGGGATGCTGCGAAATAACTGTGCTAACTCGGATAGCACGTCCGTCACTGAGGCCTGAGGAGAAGCGGTCTTACGATGCATTGCCGCTGGAAGCTCCGTGATCGTTACCCCGTGCATACTTCCAATATGCGAGCGAACGGAGTGTATAGGCCTCGTGTCCCTTGGCTACCGGATGGCGCGACCTATTCGCCGTGGAATCACTGAATGCCGAAACTGATCGGATACTCGAGGTCACGTAGCCAATGTGCGGTCGTGTGCCCTGCTGTGAGGATGAGGAAGCATTAAAGACAGTCTCTCGGACTGTCAATATAACGGAGCGTCCCGAGCAACGGACATATGCTCCGAATGTAAAATATCTGAACCACAACATGCGGCCCCCTATGTTGTTGGGCGAGAGAGGAACCTCTCTCGCTCACAGCCCGGACGGACCTGGACAAGCCAGGAACCGGACTAACAGGCTTCCTCCGATCTGTCCTCAATCTGCCGTCACTGGGTGAGTACTAAAGTAATTAAAGTGCTCGCATCACCCAAATCTCCTTCCTAGACCGCAACGGACGAACCCGGCAGCCGAACCATTCGATGAATGTACGCTACACCGGGTGAGCTAGCGAATGTCACTCCGTAAGCGATAGACATATTCCATGAGCACTTATTGCCGCTAACTCTTCATTAACTATGACGACAGAGGCACACTTTTGACATCTCCATAACTCTTCGAACAAGAAACCAGAAATGCTTGGATAGCAAGCATAAAATAATAATATATATAGCGTCGTTCAATAATTCGAAAGTTTGTGTGACATTATTGGACTATGTCGGAACTGAGGGACGATGTCCCTGAACCGAACCAAAAATTTCTAAGTCCACCGACGCTATCAGTTTCTTATCCGGCATCGCAGCATATGTTGTTCCGAAAGGGAAAGCTTGAAATCCTCCGAATCCCTTTCGGTATCCCGTCGGACCGGATGAAACTTTCGGACGTCCGTACCCGCTTCCGCGGAGCGTCCCGACCCAGCATCGTCGGATAAGATATATGCGACAGATTCAGTTGATGCTGGGATGCTGCGATAAACTGTGCTATTAAGGAAAGCACGTCCGTTCCCGAGGCCTGTGCAGTAGCGGACTTACGATGCATTGCCGCCGGAAGCTCCGTGTACGTTGACTCCCGCACACTTCCTATGCGAACGTCCGGAGTCTGCAGGCCTCGTGTCCCCGGCTACCGACCCAGCGCCGTCGGATAATTCTCGATCCGACACCGTTTCTGTCGGCTGCTGGGATGCTGCGATAAGCTGTGCTATGTGCACAAGAATGTCCGGCGTCGAGACCTGCGGAGGCGCAGTCTATCGCTGCTTCGCCGAGGGCAGCTCCGCATCAGATGGCTCCCGCATACTTTTCCTATGCGAACGTCCGGAGTCCATCGGTCTCGAATCCCTGGCTGCCGGATGGTGTGACCTGGTCGCCGAAGAATCCTTGATCGGCGAAGCTGGTAATATATCGGCGGTCACGCAGCCAAGGTGCAGTCGTGTGCGCTGACGAGAAGAGGAAGCCTTAGCAGTCTCAGCGGACTGCCTATACAACGGAGCGTCCCGAGCGACGGACGTATGCTCCGCTAGCGACACATTTTGTACCACAACATCTGGGGCCAGATGTTGTAGAACGAGAGAGGGGCCTCTCTCGCTTGCCGTCCGGATGGACCGGAACGAGCTATGAACTGGACTAAAAGGCTTCCTCCGTTCTCCCTCCGATCCGCCGTCACTGGGTGTGCATTAAGTTAATTTTATAGTGCTCGCATCACCCCAAAATTCCTTCTAGACCGCAACGGACAAACCCGGCTGCCGAACCATTCGGTGAATGGACGCTACACCGGGCGAGCTAGCGGACGTCAAAGGCCGTCGAACCTACTAGGGTCCTCTTAGGCAATTGGTGTATTACATGAGCACTTTTCCGCTAGCCCTTCATTAATTGTGACGACGGAGGCACACTGTTGGAAGACATCACAGATACATCACCCTAATCTTGATCGTCTGAAATAGAAATTGATAAAGTAGAGTGACCCTGCGGGGAAAGGACCGGAGTGTCCAAATCCCCAACAACATACCGTGACATACGCTTCCCATATTGTCATCGAAATCATACGATACAGAACAGGAGTTAATGCGAGTACACTGACCACATATAGAATGATAATAAAGTCAGAGGAAGACTTCCTCTTAAAACAATTGATCAATATCCTTTCAATGTGAAAAGAAAACAAGTCCTGGTACTCGCACTAACCCCTGGCAATCAAAATACATAATAATAATATGATCCATTAATATAGAAAAAATAATTGAAATCAAAATATTTTGAAAAAATATTTTTTCAGAACAGCCCAAGTTTCTGAAAAGTAACGTTGAGCCCCAATGGATCCCAAGCCTAAGTGTGGACAAAAATTTTAAAAATATTTTAAACAATTTATTCAACACTTATGAACAATAATAATGTATCTAGTTATGATTAAAATAACATAAAGATATTATTATTTAGAAATCCCCCCCTCACACAGAGGGCTGTTGTAAATGTAAACAATGAGTGTAAAAACACTAAAATAAGACTCCAGGCACCCAGGCCCGAAATCAGTTACCAAAAATACACTATCTGATGCAAAACAGAGACTTCCAGGGAAGAAACTGCAGAACATCAGATGGTAGATGCAGAACACAACGCCTAACCACCCGTAGGTGAAGACGTAAACATGGGGAAAGAACAGAATTCATTCTGTTATTCAGCTAAAACTCCCAAGAAATTTTAGTAATAAAAATTACAGAAACTATGCCAAAAGCATGGGAGAATAGCAAGGGGGAACTTAAAGGACAGGGAGAGAGGAAAACACTTGAAAAAACAGTGTAACTAAATAATCAGAATGACAACAAAATGGCTGCTGCCTTGAAAATAGGTAACTTAACATAATTTCATTAAAAAATTTTAAGTTACAGCCCTGATAATATTCTGTCACACATTCTTTTCCTCTCCTCCTTCTCTATCCTCCTTAGAATCACCATTTCACTAATATTTATGTGTCTGGCATCATTTAAACTGAGATTTAAAAGCACAAAGATCAGTCAGATGTTAACTGATGAAGGGCCAAACTTAGAATGATAAATGGCGCCAATTTCGGAACGTCCTTGACACTGCGCATGCGCAGTAGGGGCGAAGTGTGGAGGGCCTTTCAGGACATGTTTTCTTTAGTTTTAGATGCAAATTTTGGGGATTGGGGGGCAAAATTTGTGTTTGGCCCTATATTTTAAGAGTTAGCACCAGCTATGTCTGGGTCATTGGTACAGTATAAAAATATAGAAATTTTGGGCGGGGCAAAAATTCTTGCCCCTCTCAGAACAAAGGTAAATATTGCCCGTCAAACTTCTCTTGAACAAACTTGAGTCTGCACCTCAAATGAAAGCTGCATACCATATATCAAGTCTCTGCTATGGCTGGTTCATGAGAAGAAGATTTTAAAAAATTTTTTGCATTTTGGCCCCACCCCACTCTACAATATGAGCAGAAATCCAATTTGAAAAAAAACCCAAATGCCCCTATATAACCACTACTTACATGAAATTTAATTAAAATGTGGCCAGTGGTTTAGGAGAAAGAGGCTCAAACACCACCTTCACACAGGATGATGGACAACAGCTGACGGATGGACGATGGACGAAGAGTGATAAGGAAAGCTCACCCTGACTTTCAGTCAGGTGAGCTAAATATTTCAATAAAATAAGCCAAAAAGCTTGGGAGTTTAACTGGGGGGGTTCAAGAAAGGATAGGGAAGGAACACTTAACAAACAGTGGAAAAATCATTAGCAAGAATGATGACGTCAGGCCCATGTCCTGAAATTAGTAAACATGAAATAATTTTAGTAAAAATTATAAAGTTACAGCCCTGAACGTTTCAAACCACCATTTCTTCTTTCCATCATCCAAATGTGCCCTTGGATCCACCAAATTTACCATTGATTTGTGTCTGTCATCATCAAAACTGAGATTTAAAAGCACAGACGTCAGTTTGTTGTTACTGACAGAAGGGCCAAACAAAGAATGATCATGCGCAGTTCGCAAAAGTATGGAGGACCAGTTAGGACATCATTTTTTTGGTTTTACATGCAAATTTGGTAGATGGGGGGGGGGGGGGGTCAAAATTTGTGTTTGGCCCTGGATATTTTTGAGTTAGCACCAGCTAGTCTGGGCCATTGGTTGTTGTATAAAAATATAGAAATTTTGGGCGGGGTGAAAATTCTTGCCCCTCCCATAATGACAGCAGATATAGCTCCTCGAACTTCTCTTGAACAAATCTGAGTCTACACCTCAAAAGGAAGCTGCACACCAAATATCAAGTCTCTGCTACTGCTGGTTCACGAGAAGAAGATTTTTAAAGATTTAGGCACACTTTTGGGGTGTGGCTCTAACTAGGAGTGAGGCAACTTGATTTGGACAAAACCAAAATGCAATGTCATAACAAACTATTATCTCAAATTTCACTTAAATCGGTTCAGTGGTTTTGGGGGAGAAGACACAAACACCATTTTCACGGTCATTGGACAATGGCTGACAGACGACGGATGGTGAGTGATCACTATAGTTCCCCTGACTGAAAGTCAGGTGAGCTAAAAATAACTTTCTACCGAGGAACCTTACACTGGCGCATTTAAACTACAAGAATCCACCCTTTTTCGTATGCAGCTGTATCAATCGATCAATACCGAATCTAAAGTATATAATGCCTTAGATCAAAACTTAAATTGGTCATAAGTTTGTGTCATGAAACACTTTCAGGAAACAGAACTGTCATAGCTAAGCAGGCTTGCCATTTTGAGGCGCGCAATCGCCCCGGGACACAGTCACCAGTCTGAGTTCAAAATTCCACGGATGGTAAACGTCTGTCTAACCCCAATTTGTGTGGCCCATTAATTCAGTCAAAGGCACCTCAAAATCGACCGGCACAAACAGCAATTTTCGCAGATTGAAGGAGGTAACAAAGTGCAATTTGTGAAGTTTGTAGTGTGTGGTCGACGCAGTCACCCAGAGACAGTAAGTGACTTTCCAAATACAAGTGAGAGGTCTGCCAATTCCAAACTTGTAATTAGTTATAACATTGTACATGTACATCAGACTGTGACAACTTTCATGTCATGCACGATTACGGGATGTATCATCCCCAAGCCATTTCAACCCCTGAAGATTCGCCCGAGATGTTTTGTCCCAAAATCAAACCCAGAACGATTCATACCCCAAATCTGATCAATTCGCCCTAAGTTATCAGAATCTGGCAGTGAGCACAGTGCACTGGCTTGTGCAGTCATCATGTAATGCATACATGTACATACAGGCTTGGTTATTTGGATGTAAGATAACTATAACACTCAGTGTGAGTGTCGGTAACCTGGTATCTTACATCCAAATATTCACGCCTGCATCTATACATTACGTGATGACGTACATCATAATTACACAAAACATGTACCTTAAAATGATATTAGTTGTCTACCCAGCAGGCTGAAACAAAATGGCCCCTGCAAACCATAAATGGCCCTCCTGGAGTCATTTTAGGTGGGCCCAAAATGGTCCTCCTGGGGTGATTTGAGGCAAACCATAATGGCCCTCCTGCAATTTTCAAAAGGACAAGCCTGGATAATGCTGAACTTATCTGTTAGATTTGTGACCATCTTAAAATGACCTTATGACATTGCTTCATGAAATAGGCCCCACTGGAGAAGAAGTCAATATAGTCTGATTTTAATACTTAATGAACTAGTTCCAAATCTGATTAATTTTATCACTTCAAACAGGTTATTGTTACTTATTTATTTGTTAGTGTTTTAGGTTCACTTCTAGCATCAATGGCAATGTCATAATTGCAACACAAGTAAAAAGTCAAGTTAAGCGCTTTTTAGAGAACTCACATCTCAGGAATTGTAATCAGCTGTTATACATGTAAAACAGAACTTGTCTACAAGTCTACAACTTTGAACATATGCTGCTTCACTTCCTGGGATTCAGAACAGGTGTAAGAGCATGTAGACTAAAGATAATATATTCAAAGTATCCCAGCAGTAGGTTTTTGATATGACTTGGCTGCTTGTACAGCAGCCAAGACTTAACAAGAAACCACTACAATGGCACACAGCTTGGTTTGTTTCAGTGTGATAAAAACTTGTGAACCTTTCCCATGCCCTTAAACTAACAGTGCTGCTGGGATTTTTGTCCTAAAATCTATAATCTAAAAGTTCATACTGGCTTCCCATCATGGCTAGAATGCGGTCAAAATTCATCTCTTCATTTACTATACCAACTTGAACCAAACCCCAGCTTATATTTCTACCGAGTCAAAACATACATGGTGAAAGGCCTCTGTTCCTTATGTTACAATCCATTAAAAGAGAAATCCTATGTCTGAACTACAGATGGAGGCAGTTCTTAAAATTATACAGCTCCTTGACTGTTTGAGAGCTTATCAAAATCCTTCAGTTCAACCCCTTCCCTGGGTGCATTCAAATCTAGATTAAAAACTTACTTCTTTAACCTTTAACCCAATGCACATGATATCAGAATGTATTATTTCAATTACTGTTTTTAAAAATGAGCTCATTCCAATGAGGGGTCACAGGCTATGGTTTTGATGAATTTTGTTTTAAAAATACAATGTTTTTCAATTGCTTAATTAGTAAATTACGTGGGCAGAAGTGGCCAATTCATTTGGTAAAGGGTTAACAAATATTTCTACATATTGATTTAATTTCTTACAGAGACTGAAGGTTATGTATATTTTTACTTTTCTTCTTTTTCATTTCATTAGCATTCATTAATATTATTGAGTTATAATTTTACAGTTGACACATCTGTTATAAAACCAGCCTGCAAAATATCTTAAACAATTTGTCTTCAATCTGTTTCAATTAACAAAATATTACACTCACTATCAAAGAAAACTCCCCAGCATTTGTCAAACAGGTTGCACAAACTCTAGCTGCTCTCAATACTTTAGATATTCCTTCCATATTACAGGCAATGGTATGACATTCATGTGCCATGATTAACAGCTCTGTTTGAATGGAAAGTTCTAAAAAGTTAAAAAATTTATAGTAATTTATATATTTTTTATACTTACCAATGACCCAGACATAGCTGGTGCTAACTCTTAAAATATAGGGCCAAACACAAATTTTGCCCCCCAATCCCCAAAATTTGCATCTAAAACTAAAGAAAACATGTCCTGAAAGGCCCTCCACACTTCGCCCCTACTGCGCATGCGCAGTGTCAAGGACGTTCCGAAATTGGCGCCATTTATCATTCTAATAACCAGTGCCTGGTAAGCGCTATGTACTCAGCGGGGAGGCAAGAGTTCCCAACTCCTGGGAGGGCCATCCCCGTCTGGGTCATTGGTAAGTATAAAAAATATATAAATTACTATAAATTTTTTAACATTTTTATACTGTACCAATGACCCAGACATAGCTGAATAGTAAAAAGGCTGGAGGGCCAAGGACATAGAGCAAAATGGAATACGCTCAATAAAATAAAATAGAGTAGTAGGGAAAAGAAGTAATAGGCCTTACATGTATCTTTCTTATTTATGATAAATTAGAAAGATACAACACCTTCCAAAATTGAGCTTCATACATCCATGTACTCTATTAATATCCAATATAATCCTTATACTAATAATTTTTAAAGTAAGCCAATAATAAAGTAAGTCTAGAGAATAGAGACTCTTATACTCCTAAAAGTGTCTGAGAATTGCATAATCATGTCCGTTGACATATGCAATATTCAAAAGCTATACTTTAAAAACTAAGACTTGAATGAATTTTATAGACTTAAACTTCTCACTAAACAACCATCCCAATAACAGCTCAGAATTACTAACTCCGGAGGAGGTATCCCCTTGTTTTCATAGTAAAACAGGTGACCCAAGGGAACACCCTCCCCCCCCCCCCCCCTTTTTCTTGCCCTGGGTCAAATAGCCCAGAGCGAAGAGGGCAGCCGAACGGAGACACTGCCGAAACAGACAGCCTACCTAGCTATAGTAGCAACTGTTAAGAGAATGATATTCTGAGCAGTAGATAATAGACCTAACAAAAGAGGCCTCAAGAAATTGACTCGATATTTCTAAGATAAAATTCATGAATGTGAATGGCTGAGCGCAATGAGCGGCCTTCAAAAATCTATAATAGCGACACTATTAAAGTAAGCCCAAGAAGTAGAAGAACTCTTACTTCATGAAACGAAATCTTAAGCACAACTGCTAAGTCAATGATATACCATAAGCAGTGCCGATAGTTAATAGAATCCATTAACAATAAAATGGAGCGTAACGTCCTTCTACTAGACATCAAAGACAGAAGAAGCTTACGCCCTTGTAATAAACAGATATCTGTTTATAAATACATAAACTGTACCCGGAAAGAGTAAAGGCCTATGCCCATACGAAGACGGAAGGACCTTAAAATAATAGGTTCCGGATAATAGGAGCCTAACTCTTATGCAACAATCCAACCTAAATAGTAACGGAAGTATTGATTCCGAAACTATGAAAGTGAAAATCATCCATCGATAGTGCATGAAACTCACTGACTCTACAGTAAAAGAGAAACCAACAGAATTACTGTCTAAAAGGTCAGAATTTGAAAACTACTGTTTCCAGAGGCTCAAATGATTACTTAGCTGAATAAGAACCGAAGTTAAAATCCATATAGGAATTTAATCTAAAGATTCTAAGTCTATTTATCAAAAAGTTACTAACTGACTTAGATAAAGAGACAAAAGACTCAATTGTAAACTATCGTAGAGTGCATAGGTATGAGGTAACATAAACCTATAACCTAAATAATAACAGGCTGCAGTAGATCTTGTGAAACAAGTATACTAAAAAATAGCAATGAGTAGTATGGAGGGATCAACAATATGAACATAATGATCCCTACACCACGACGGAAGAGCCTCCACTTTAGTCGCATAGAATAGCGAAGAAGAGGATCTCCTATAGTAAGAAATCGCGTCCAAAGCTCGTCCAGTACAGTGCTTACAATGCAATACGGACCACACAACGGAATACATGAAGGTTGCGACCTTGCTGGTTGTGATAAAGATGACACGATTTACCCAGTGAAAAAAGATCCTCACATAGAGGAAGATTTCACGTTAAGACCCACAGTAGACAAGAGAGTAAATTACTCATGATCTCTGTGAAGATAGAGATGCTATCAACAGAAATGTATTGTGGTTGTTTATCTTAGCAATACCTGCTAAAACAACAGCGCCGGAGGATACGCGTATCCTATCATTCCGTCCTATAGATCAATAGAGCGTTAACACTATTAGCTCAGAGATCTGGACAAGCCAACACATACGTCTGCAATTGATTAGCAAGCTGTGTCATAAATAAATCATCATTGGGCGCTCCCATAGATAGAAAATCTGATTGAATACTTGTTTGTTGAGAGTCCATTCTGACAGCAACAAGCGACCCGTAAGAGAACGGGAGTCCGATAAAACAATCAGACGACCCGGAATATGACGGACCAAAACTGAACTTGGTGTACTATAACCAACAGACGGATTCTTTCCATTAAATTGAATAACGGAAACGAAAGAGTGCCTCCCTGGTTCCGGAGATACGCCACTACTGTCGAATTAAAGGACAGGAATTTGGGCATGCGTTTCTGAATAATGTTCATGCAATGACATAAAGCAAGCCTAAAAAACATTATTCCGCGGAAGTTAAACTGATAGCTAAAAGACTGCGGAATCCAAAGACCCTGGCACTTCGAATCCGTAGGGATCAGTATATATCCCAATCTGTTTGACTGGCAACCGTCATAACAGCCAAACTCGGGTCCGGCAACTGCGGCGGCACTCTCTGAGTCAGCCACCGAATGTTTGCCCCAGTCTGAATCTCTTGTAACACTAGATAGACAAGAGAATGTATAAATCGAGCAATTCATGGATTGCCGGAAAGTTGCCGTCGAAGAGAAGCTCCTCCGAGAACGAAGCGACTCTGAGAGAGTTCTCAACCTTACTATCCACCGTGTGGATGTAGCTAGGGCTGCGTCACGTCTAACCAACTCCAATCAGCCACTGAAGGGCGGAGTTATACGTGAACAAACTACTGCCCTCAAAAGAAATTACATTGAGAATAATATCCCGTAAATCTTTTCTTGAAGAAGTAATGATAACGCCTCAGTAAGGCGGTTTACGTATAATAAAGCGTCTAAGTTAAGTCTACTATACATAATGTCGTTCCCAACATTGAAATTGGAAAAGACATAAACGGCGAAAAAGAATATATGCAGTCTTTAATCACACCGTCTAGACGCATATGAACTCTCGGTATGCCCTGCTCTGCCAAAATAAACTATTTGTAAAAATGATAAAATGGCAGAAATGAGCAACGCGGACAAGAAACTAAACTATCATGCTTAGTAGCAGGCTTGTATATATATATATATATAGCGTCGAAAAATAAAACACATGTTGTAATGACAATATTGGACTGCGTCGGTAAGTCAGGGACAATGTCCCTGTACCGATCGAAAAATCCGAGTCCAATGACGCTATAAGTCTCTTATCCAAGATCGCAGCAATGAAGTCCGAAAAATAATCACTGGAAGAAATGCCAGAAGATATGAAAGGCATCTTCCGAAACTACTAAAGGGAAAACTCGAAATCTTTCGAATCCCTTTCGCCATCCTGTCGGACCCTATAAAGCGTTCGGTCGTCCGTAGCTGATGCAACCGCGGACCGCACCGACCCAGCGCCGTCGGATAATTCCTGATTCGACCGAGAAACTGTCAATTGCTGGGATGCTGCGAAACAACTGTGCTAACTCGGATAGCACGTCCGTCACTGAGGCCTGAGGAGAAGCGGTCTTACGATGCATTGCCGCTGGAAGCTCCGTGATCGTTACCCCGTGCATACTTCCAATATGCGAGCGAACGGAGTGTATAGGCCTCGTGTCCCTTGGCTACCGGATGGCGCGACCTATTCGCCGTGGAATCACTGAATGCCGAAACTGATCGGATACTCGAGGTCACGTAGCCAATGTGCGGTCGTGTGCCCTGCTGTGAGGATGAGGAAGCATTAAAGACAGTCTCTCGGACTGTCAATATAACGGAGCGTCCCGAGCAACGAACATATGCTCCGAATGTAAAATATCTGAACCACAACATGCGGTCCCCTATGTTGTTGGCATCCTCCGATCTGTCCTCAATCTGCCGTCACTGGGTGAGTACTAAAGAAATTAAAGTGCTCGCATCATCCAAATCTCCTTCCTAGACCGCAACGGACGAACCCGGCAGCCGAACCATTCGATGAATGTACGCTACACCGGGTGAGCTAGCGAATGTCACTCCGTAAGCGATAGACATATTCCATGAGCACTTATTGCCGCTAACTCTTCATTAACTATGACGACAGAGGCACACTTTTGAAAGACATCTCCATAACTCTTCGAACAAGAAACCAGAAATGCTTGGATAGCAAGCATAAAATAATAATATATATAGCGTCGTTCAATAATTCGAAAGTTTGTGTGACATTATTGGACTATGTCGGAACTGAGGGACGATGTCCCTGAACCGAACCAAAAATTTCTAAGTCCACCGACGCTATCAGTTTCTTATCCGGCATCGCAGCATATGTTGTTCCGAAAGGGAAAGCTTGAAATCCTCCGAATCCCTTTCGGTATCCCGCCGGACCGGATGAAACTTTCGGACGTCCGTACCCGCTTCCACAACAGATGCAGTAGATGCTGGGATGCTGCGATAAACTGTGCTATTAAGGAAAGCACGTTCGTTCCCGAGGCCTGTGCAGTAGCGGACTTACGATGCATTGCCGCCGGAAGCTCCGTGTACGTTGACTCCCGCACACTTCCTATGCGAACGTCCGGAGTCTGCAGGCCTCGAGTCCCCAGCTACCGACCCAGCGCTGTCGGATAATTCTCGATCCGACACCGTTTCTGTCGGCTGCTGGGATGCTGCGATAAGCTGTGCTATGTGCACAAGAATGTCCGGCGTCGAGACCTGCGGAGGCGCAGTCTATCGCTGCTTCGCCGAGGGCAGCTCCGCATCAGATGGCTCCCGCATACTTTTCCTATGCGAACGTCCGGAGTCCATCGGTCTCGAATCCCTGGCTGCCGGATGGTGTGACCTGGTCGCCGAAGAATCCTTGATCGGCGAAGCTGGTAATATATCGGCGGTCACGCAGCCAAGGTGCGGTCGTGTGCGCTGACGAGAAGAGGAAGCCTTAGCAGTCTCAGCGGACTGCCTATACAACGGAGCGTCCCGAGCGACGGACGTATGCTCCGCTAGCGACACATTTTGTACCACAACATCTGGGGCCAGATGTTGTTGAACGAGAGAGGGGCCTCTCTCGCTTGCCGTCCGGATGGACCGGAACGAGCTATGAACCGGACTAAAAGGCTTCCTCCGTTCTCCCTCCGATCCGCCGTCACTGGGTGTGCATTAAGTTAATTTTATAGTGCTCGCATCACCCCAAAATTCCTTCTAGACCGCAACGGACGAACCCGGCTGCCGAACCATTCGGTGAATGGACGCTACACCGGGCGAGCTAGCGGACGTCAAAGGCCGTCGAACCTACTAGGGTCCTCTTAGGCAATTGGCGTATAACATGAGCACTTTTCCGCTAGCCCTTCATTAATTGTGACGACGGAGGCACACTGTTGGAAGACATCACAGATACATCACCCTAATCTTGATCGTCTGAAATAGAAATTGATAAAGTAGAGTGACCCTGCGGGGAAAGGACCGGAGTGTCCAAATCCCCAACAACATACCGTGACATACGCTTCCCATATTGTCATCGAAATCATACGATACAGAACAGGAGTTAATGCGAGTACACTGACCACATATAGAATGATAATAAAGTCAGAGGAAGACTTCCTCTTAAAACAATTGATCAATATCCTTTCAATGTGAAAAGAAAACAAGTCCTGGTACTCGCACTAACCCCTGGCAATCAAAATACATAATAATAATATGATCCATTAATATAGAAAAAATAATTGAAATCAAAATATTTTGAAAAAATATTTTTTCAGAACAGCCCAAGTTTCTGAAAAGTAACGTTGAGCCCCAATGGATCCCAAGCCTAAGTGTGGACAAAAATTTTAAAAATATTTTAAAGAATTTATTCAACACTTACGAACAATAATAATGTATCTAGTTATGATTAAAATAACATAAAGATATTATTTTTTAGAAATCCCCCCCTCACACAGAGGGCTGTTGTAAATGTAAACAATGAGTGTAAAAACACTAAAATAAGACTCCAGGCACCCAGGCCCGAAATCAGTTACCAAAAATACACTATCTGATGCAAAACAGAGACTTCCAGGGAAGAAACTGCAGAACATCAGATGGTAGATGCAGAACACAACGCTTAACCACCCGTAGGTGAAGACGTAAACATGGGGAAAGAACAGAATTCATTCTGTTATTCAGCTAAAACTCCCAAGAAATTTTAGTAATAATAATTACAGAAACTATGCCAAAAGCATGGGAGAATAGCAAGGGGGAACTTAAAGGACAGGGAGAGAGGAAAACACTTGTAAAAACAGTGTAACTAAATACTCAGAATGACAACAAAATGGCTGCTGCCTTGAAAATAGGTAACTTAACATAATTTCATTAAAAAATTTTAAGTTACAGCCCTGATAATATTCTGTCACACATTCTTTTCCTCTCCACCTTCTCTATCCTCCTTAGAATCACCATTTCACTAATATTTATGTGTCTGGCATCATTTAAACTGAGATTTAAAAGCACAAAGATCAGTCAGATGTTAACTGATGAAGGGCCAAACTTAGAATGATAAATGGCGCCAATTTCGGAACGTCCTTGACACTGCGCATGCGCAGTAGGGGCGAAGTGTGGAGGGCCTTTCAGGACATGTTTTCTTTAGTTTTAGATGCAAATTTTGGGGATTGGGGGGCAAAATTTGTGTTTGGCCCTATATTTTAAGAGTTAGCACCAGCTATGTCTGGGTCATTGGTACAGTATAAAAATATATAAACATGTTACCCATTATTCATATACCTGGAGATGGCACCAATATCTCCAACAAGACACTATGGAACTCATTACTTAATTGTTAAAAACAAAATTAGGCTATTAAAAATGTTATTTGTTTTTCAGATACCTCCCACGTCATTCAAAATCTGCCTCATCACTCCTATTTTTACCTGAAATCTCTTTAAGGGTTCAATTTTGCACTTGTAGAAATAAATATTTAACCATTAACTCACTGAGCTTTGTCAAATAAAATATGGTTGATAAAATTTGGAACTGCATTATGGGAAATATTCATAATTGAAAACATTGTTTTTTCCACATAAAACTGACGAAAAATTGCCTGAGAAATAAGATTTTTTTCTTCTAAATTTGTCTTATGTAGCAAAAAATCAGACTTAATATGCAATGCAATGTCCAATGTAATGTTTCATAGACCTCAACCAAGTAAAATTTATTATAAGTTATCTCCATCAACATGCGTGGTATATGATTTAATACCTGGATGTCGGCTTTTAAACACCAACCGCAGGCAAGGTGTTTAAATGAGACATCCAGGTATTAAATCTCCATATACCATACATGTTGACAGAGATAACATTTTTGTCCCTTTTGAAACACAATAGAAACACAGTGGAGAAAAATTTGTGGACGCGTTTCACACGCTCTGTAAAAAAAGAGGACCAAATTTGTGAATAACTGTTTTGTTTTTACAAACGCAGAAGACAAAAGATAAAGTTACATCTCTTAGGTTGTTAAGGAAGCACTATTTTGTTTACATATCATCCCCTGAGTTCCAATGTGTTCTATGTGCCTACTGGCACACAGAACACATTGGAACTCAGGGGACGATATTTTTATTTTTCTCAAGTTAATTCAGTTAATTATTCGACTATTTAATATCATATGGCAAAATATGATAGAACTGTCGAAAATCTGAGATATTTGTGACTATTTTCAGGTTTTTGGTTTCGATTTTTAAAACAAGGCGAGCGGAAGAGAAAAGCTTTCATTTAAACCATATACCCCTGATGTTTCACGTGCGCTTATACCCTGGATGTTGCACGCTCTCATATACCTTGAATATTGGGTGCACCCTTTTCCACAGCTATTTGTCCAAGGCATTCTGACCAATCAAAAGACAGAATTTATAGGGATATAGGGACAATTTTCTTTCTACTTATGAGAATAAAAAAGTAAACAATTTCATTCAAAATAGGTTATAATTTTGGTGTTTACTGAAATATAAACATGTGTACATGATAATTAATTTTGATACCTCACCTAACAAAATTGCATGGTTCAAGAGCTCCTTCCCGGATCACATCATATGGTCTTGTTGAAAGTTTCTGAAAAGTAATTTTTTTAACTGCACAATTTGTAAATTACGCGAAGTGGTGCGGCCAATTCATTAGGTAAAATGTTAACTGAATAGCCACTTTACCAGTGAAAAATGTGCAACTAACAGGAGCATTCAATTAACTGGAACTGAATTGGTAATTTCCCTGCAGTAATAACTGAGCATTTATTCTATTATATGTTGTTTGACAAAGTTCATGTAGCTTCTTTTGGCCTCAATACAACAGTTTATACAATATAGGTATTTAACTTATCATATCTTTTTTGACAGAACTACGGGCACTGTGTCAAACAAGATATAATAGAGAAAATGCTTAGTTCATCACTAGAATACAGGGAAATGACCAAATTCCCATTACTTGAATATTTTTCATGGGCATAATTATTATTATGAGGAGTGGGGGTGGAAGGCGTAGGGGGGGGGGGGGGGTACTGCTTTCGAACGGGGTCATGTCATTCTTGGTAGCCCAGATCTGGTAGAACAAGATTTTTCATGACATAACTGAAGACTTGTCTGTTCTTTAATTTATATGGTTTTCTCAACACAATACAGTAGGTCCCACTTAACTTGTGGACATGGCTCTCGGTCATTGTCTGAGATTTGTGTTAAACCTTGTGGCATGTCCTGGGGTGCTCATGCTTTATCTCATTTGTAGATTTCCAAGTTCTGTTGCCTCTTTCCACAAACGGACAAGGAACCAATGCCTATTAACAGCCAGTTCCAGTTGGCAACCTTCAAGATTGTTTGAAACATCTGTTGAGAAATACACTAACTGCATTGTCTTATCACACCTTCAATCAAGTGTTGCTGCACTTTCAAAAATTTTATTTGCAATTGCCACCAAATGCACCTCTTCTTTTTCCAGCTACCACAACATTATTTATTGCACATTTAGTAAAGACAAGTTTTTGGGCAACAATTTCCTGTTGTATCTCTGTAGTAAGTTTTGTATGGGTCTGCTGCCTGACCTCTGTAATAATTTTCTGATCTCCAAACTGTTCAATGCTTTGAAACGCATGCAGCTGGTTGATACTTGTCACCCAATCATACAACCAGTCTGTTGCTTACTCTAGATCATGTGGTTGAGAAGCATTTTTAATACTCTATTGAGCAATGTTCACCACAGACAGACTCTTATGGTTTTGTACATGTTGGGGAATTCACACTGCCTGCTCCATTTCTGATGCCAACCATTTACTGTTTCAGTCTGATGTGCAGTTATTTCTGGACAAATATACCATCCATTTTCAATCTTACAAACATTATCATGCTCCCATGTGTATTGCAGTAGGTCTCAACATTCGGTTCACTGCCCAGTTCAGGTGATGAAAGACAATTTTTCCCCCACACAAATGCCCTAGGGATCATTTTTTTTTATAAGCATCCAATTTCTCACAGGAGATTTGTCACAGTTTAAAACTTGTGTTTGGCACTTATTGGGTTGGATTCTATACTTTATAATAGACAAAGTTTTCGTATCAGTATCTCCTTGTGGGCAGCAAATCAGGAGTTTTCAAACTGGAGATAACAACCTTGGGCCATTGGAACTTGAATGGTTTTCAGCAGTATATCTGGCGAACTGCCTCTTGGTGATGTTTTTCTACTCCCCTGATTGCAACCATCATTTTTCAACAGCTGGGTAGCTCATCTATTGTGGTTGTGATTTGATCCGCTAGTCAACTGTCATTAGTCGGTGTTGCTGCATATCCTGAAGCATGTTGCCTGTTACATGAGCATGGGCACTTGTGGGTCAGACACCTTGCTCTACAGTACATTCCCTTCAGTCTATGCTTTTGTCTGGCCAATTTGTCATGCAGCAGTTCATTAAGTAAGTACTTGCCAGCATTAGTGGGGTGCTTCCAGGTTTTGTAGATTAGGTTATGCACTGTACATTGGATGCATTGGGCAGCAGTAGTTGGGATGCTCCTTCACTAGCTAGTTTCCTGCATTCATATTATATACCGTGTCAAAAAAGAAAGTATAATAGAAAATGTGAAAAAATAGCATAAAGGATGAAATATAATATCGCTAATGTTGCATGTTTGTGGACAAGAAGTCGTGCAGAGTTTAATGACATGTTGTTGTTGTCCACTCAACCATATACAATTTTGCTACAGATTTCAAAATAGCATGAGCTACCCTAGAATGTCAAATTGAATAGGTGACCGACGAATGTCTTTGTGTTATGTTGTGATAGAGAGCCTGGGTTATTGAGAAAATAATGCTAGTTTTTGTCTTCCAACATTTTAAAAAATGCCAAGGTTAACCGAAAATCAGAGGTTGCATGCCATTGGTATGCAGGAGGCTGGGATACCTCCAGATGAGCTCGCTGCTGAGTTTGGAGTCACAGTGGCTGCTATTTACCATCTCATTGGAAGGTATAGAACCACTGGATCTCCTGCCGACCGACTGCATTCAGGTCGACCAAGAGTTATGACCCATGCACAAGACCAAGACATCAGGACATCTCACTTGCGGGATAGCTTCCTTCCGGCGACAAAGACAGACAAAACTAACAATAGAATCAGTGCACAAACTGTCCACAACAGACTCGCTGAACACAGCATCCGCAGTAGGCGTCCATACAACAGACCAATCCTTACCCAATGTCATCGTAACATCAGAATGGAATGGGTATCAGCGTGTTCGCTGGATTCAGCAGCATTGGAGCACAGTTCTTTTTAGTGATGAATCACGATACAGCGCGCTGATGGTAGGGCAAGGGTGTATCGCTGACGAGGGGAATGGTTTCCTGATGCTTGAGTGCGGAAATGCGACCATTTCGGCAGCAGCAGTGTAATGGTTTAGGCAGGAATTTCCTTGCACCACTGAACGCAGTTGATCTTCATCGATGGTAATCGGAAAGGACAGCGATATAGGGATGAAATTCTTAATAGTGTTTCTGTCCCATTGTTCGACACTGACGTCGGATTGCAGTTATTCCACCAAGAATATTCCGCGTATCTGTTGTGACTTTCATGAGGAGCAGAGCATTAAACTTCTTCCCTGGCCCTCACTTTTGCCAGATTTGTCGTCAATCAAGCATCTTTGGGATCAATTGGACCATTGGGCACGACTTCATGATCTTCAGATGTTAGGTGATTTATGTAATGTTCTATGGCAAGAGTGGAACGCAATACCACAGGGGGATATCCAGAGACTTATCAGGTCCATGTGCTGTCAATGTATTGCATTCCAAGAGGCAAACAGTGGACATACACGCTATTGACTGTATGTGTGAACTTTTCGTTTCACCCCACGTCAGAATTGCGATGTCCTGACGTGACACTGGCAACAGTAAGAACATGAAATTATGCAAATTTATACAGCTAGACTTGAAATATGAATTTAAAATAATTTGTTTGGGATTAAAGTCGATAATACTAAAAAAATTGCTCCTCAAAGTTTATTATACTTTCTTTTTTGACTCAGTACACATTACTGCAATCCATAGCAGCAGCAGCAGCAGCAGCAGCAGCAGCAGCAGCACATTTTACAGGGAATTTTTTTTCCAATTGGTGCATTGTCTCTGGTTTTCTTGACAAGGTGTTCCCTGCCTTTCATCGCAAAACTCGCCAGCATTAGTTGGAATGCTTCTTTGTTCTTTTGACATGACAGTTGGTTCTTCGTCATGTCACCGGACATTCCCTGCCTGTTTTCTTGCAGGATGGATCATGCTACTAGTCTCACTTTTGGGAGTCAGCTGTTTATTTTCTTGCTGCCCCTTGTGCAGTCCTGCTCTTGCATGCTGTGTTATTTTACAGCCGATTACCCTATGCGATTGGTGTGGTTTGGGGGCTTTGACTATGCGCTGCCTATGTTGAGGCTGGATGTTTTGCCTGATATCCTGTGGCAGCCTTTAGTAGTTTTTAGGAAATTTATTCCAGGCATTTGTAAATATTATTAACATTAGTGAAAAGTCTGAGAACAACTTTTGTAGCATGTAATTGATTATTCACGGATCACGTGAACGATACAACGCATAAATGAAGGGCAGAAATGTTGTTTATGTGAAACACAGAAACAGATTAATGTAGCTGGAGGTTTACAATGAGTGCACAGGGGATCCTTTACGGGGCGCCTCAATAACTGGGATGTAAATTTAGCTCTTGGAAGGTGAAGACAATGAGAAAACTATTTAAACTTGGATGCTGTGAGATTCTGTTATTGTAAGTCTTTTCATCACTGAAAACAGGCGAGGTGAATGAAAATCCACAATGAGTAACCAACTTTTCCCTCTTGTCCATCCCACTGTGGGTGCTACTTCACTCAGTCTTACTGTATCTTTCTGCTTCATCTTTTTCAAGGTTTCTCTGCATCCTTTCTTCATGTTTTTTTCACTTTTTTCATTATGCATGTTGTGTCTTTTGGAGGTGGCCTATAGGTTGTTCCATCTGAGGTTTTTAGGAAATTTATTCTTGTTATTTGTAAATGTTAACATCAGTGAAAAAGTGTGGCTGAGTACATCGCAGTCTGAACCTAATAAAGTTCATCAACTTTTGTAGCATGTGATTCATTATAATTACAGATAACCTTAATAATGCAAACACCCAAATCCTGGGCATAAGAAAAATTATAAATTCATAGTAATTTGTATATTTTTATACTTACCAATGGCCCAGACTAGCTGGTGCTTAAATCAAAGTTATTAAGGGCCAAACACAAATTTTGAACCCCTCCAAACCCCAAAATTTGCTTGCAAAATCAAAAATTAAAAGTCTTATCTGGCCCTCCATACAATCGAACCACAATGAACGATCTCTGGAAAGTAAACACACTTCCGAGGTAACCCACAGGCGACCCCATTCAGGTGTACAATAAATTCCAGTAACAAGACTCCCCGATGTGTACTATCCGATAGCTATGACACTATAAACGTGGGAATATACGAGATGAGTAATGACATTAATACAAACCTGGAACTAGAAATGGAAGTAGGTATGATTAACAGGTTCCGACACGGACTGCCCCCGAAATAATTAATAATTTCAAAGATCCATAATATACAATAAAGCGTCAGCCTAATAATTATTATGCGCGTGAGCATTAAAATCCCGCATGTAATCATCTGAATACCAGTTAACTGGTTATGCAGCCTCCGAGGTACCCAAAGACTAGTAATTTAATTATGATGAAATATGCGCTCGTATATGACATATAGAAGAATAATCACAGGAAACCAAACCAACTAAAAAGTGGATGTGCCCATGAGGTCGCCACAGAACATGACCCAGCCGCCAATCGAGAAGTGAAGAAATGCATGTATGTATTTAAACTTATACGAGACTTGAGGGAAGAAAACTACATCCTGCCCGGTAATCACCTCTAAACACTTTGGCGGTGTGTGTGTGTGGGGGAGGGGGGGATTCGAAGTCATATCGAACCCACCTCACCCGCATTACTTAATCGTTCTTGTGTTAGTCATAAAATAATATAGGAACCGCAATGGTTCCCTCGCGTCTAACCAACTCCATTGTGCCTCTATGGGCGGAGAAGGATGTGAAGAACAAAAACTTCCCCTGCTAACGAAGGTCCTCTCATGGAGGAAGCTTCCGGGTAATGTCCCATAACAGACACTTGAGAAGACTGATCCAAGGTTTCTGTGATGACAGAGCTGCTACGAGTAGGATTCACAACGAGACTGTTTGATTTTAAACATAATCTACTGAATCAAATGAATTGGAGGATACGCGTATTCTATCATCCATCCCCATGAGATAGTCAGAGCATTTACTGCATGCGCTCAATGGTCTGGGCATGGTGACACAAACAACGGTAACTGATTGTTCCGGTGCATCGCAAACAGATCTATCATGGGGCGATCCCACTGGTAGCAAAACTGTCCAAATACTTGCTTGTTGAGCATCCATTCCAATTGCAACAGGCGACCTTTCCGAGACAGCGAGTCTGCTAGTACATTCAGATGGCTCGGTATATGAAGGATAAAAAGATGAACACATGATGATTCATGACGTATTAGGAAAATCTTTTCCGTTAGTTGGCATAACGGAAATGAATGGGTACCGCCCTAGTTCCCGATGTACGCTACTACTGTCGAGTTGTCCGACCAAATTGAACATGGATGTCAGTTATTATGTGAATTCAATGTTGTAGCGCTAGCTAATTAACATCATCTCATTGATGTTTATGTGTTTCTCCTGGAAACCCAGGGTCCCAAAGACCCTGACACCTCAAGATTGCGGGACTTATGGTCGCGCCCCAACCCGTCAGACTCACATCCGTCATAATCGTGAAAGCTGGATCCGGCAGTTGCAGCGTAACTCCCTGAGTTAACCACTGAATATCTGCCCAATTTGAACCCTTGTTTTACTAGGTCCGTTAAAACAACACTGGTTCAAGCGAAAGCATCTTCACAATCCAGTTCTGAGTAGTAAAGAATATCTGGAGGGGACATGCACCCCGACGGCCCATCAGAATGAGATTCACAGCCACTCCGCACAGCTCCAAAAGTCGCATGAATTCCTGCACTATTAATGCGTCTGAGTATAGACAAAAGCGAGCATAACTACTGACTAATTTCGCTCTGGGTAACGACAGGCAGCCCAGATTGTTGTGAGTCTCAAAGCTCAATCCCCAGTGAATAGACGACTTGTACGGAGCTAGATCCGACTTTCTCTCGTTTACGATGAAACCAAGATGTCAGAGTTATAGAATCAGACTCTGAACATCGATCTGAAGAATAATTCTGTTGCTGTATCCCTGTACAAGGTCATCCAAGTAAGTCAAAGTTACCACAGACAAAGGAGCTCATAAGTAAGACATTACCGAGTTCATTATTCGAGTGAAATACCCAGGGGGGCCAGATTCAGATCAAAGCATATTGTTCTGAACTGGTACACCTTCCCTTGTACAGCGGACCGCAGGTACTTTTAGAATGCCAGATGTACCAGGACATGAAAGTACGAATCCTTAGATCTATGATTGCCAAATAGTCGATCACTCAAACGCTCGCTTTTACCGACTGAATGATTTCCATAAATAAACTTTTAGAGCCATGATAAACTTGTTATCCAGCTCAAGTCTATTACTGGTCGGAACGAGCCGTCTGGCTTTGGTATGAGGAACAAGTGACTGTAAAAATCTTGAGAATCCCGATTCTCGATGACCTGCATTGCTACCTTGATAAGAGAGCTTATACCTCCAGTAGGAGAAACTCTCTTATGCAAGAATTTAATGGAAGATTTGTCCCATGCGGACAACTTGTTAGTGGTGTTTTACTCGGAAAGATAGCCGTAAGCCGTCCGAGACTATACTTCTCACCCACTGATCTTCTGTGATTGTTATCCAGTTTTTTGCGGAGCTTGATAACCATCCACCAACTGGCCAGCAACAGAGGTCTAAACCATCACCTGATGACCTGCGAGGCTTACGGGAGGAGGAACCACGTCCTCCACACGAAAAACCTAGTCTCGTCGGCCTAGGGGCATCTGACCTATAGTCCCAATCAGACCTACGCCCCTTTTCCGAGTCGCTATACTGATGACCTCCAGTGTAAATATAAGAGGGTTTCTTGTACCCTCGTGAGGAGTTTCCTTTTGACAATTTTTGTATGGAACGCCCTCCTTTACTCTTTGTCTGCTGAAGTGGGTCGTTGATTCGCCGACTTCAAAAGCAGAGCACTAGACACTTTCTTAGTAGCCTGTTCATAGACTAACGAAAGCTAGTGGTAAAAAATAAAATGTCCTGAAATCGGAGCGACTCGGAGAGAGCTTTTCTCCTTTATCAGTGATGACGACGCAAGGACAGCATCACGTCTGATTAACTCCAGATTAGCCACTATTAGGGCAGAGTTATACGTGGTATACATAACTGCCCTGGAAAGAACTCTAAGAGAGGTACGAACGTCCTCAAAATTCCTTTCCCTTGAGACGTTGCACCATAGCTCTTGTAAGGTGATCTGCATAAGACATAACGTCCAAATTCGCTCTATTTGAGGAAATTGCTGTCTCAATTGTGTCTGAGCAAATAGTGAATGATACAGGTAAGGATACCTATAGATCCCCGGCCTGCATCTTCCCCGACCATTTTTAAATGAACGTGGTCCAAAAAACGGTATGTATACGGAAGATGAAGATAAGAAACCACCTCCTTCCTCGCACTCAAGAGGATAAATACGGTGTTGTCTATATGGCCGAAGGCCTGCGGCACCTGCATAAACTGAACCAGAAAAGAAAGGACTTCCTCCTTTGTCCGGATAAAGTCTGTGCCGACGCCAGCGGTTTCTCTCGTCGCAGCATTCTGATTCGGTGGAACAAAAGCAGGGTAGTATTGATGGATGAAAGCCATCGCAACCATGTACTGTTCCGAAAGGGAAGGGTAATCCTCTTCCTTATACCTTTCACCATCCGAGAGAATCAGTTGCGAATCTTGGTCCATTGAATCTGTGGGAACAGATGACTGGACCGACCCAGCACCGTCCAACAGCTCAGATTCTGAGTCTGAGGGGGCTGCATTTGCACTTGTTGGGATGCCATGATTAGCTGTGCAATCTGCGACAGCAAGTCCGTCATCGAGGCCTGAGGAGCAGCAGATTTCCGTTCCTTAGCCACATGCTGCTCCTGGGATGGTGTGTCGGAAACGGATCCTTTCTCCAAGCATCCCGATGATCAAGGCCTCATCTCCCTAGCTACCAGATGGTCCGACTTCACAGGCGAAGAGTGCTTCCTTCTTCATGCAGCAGGCTGGATATCCGAAGTTGGGTAGCTAGAATACGGTCGTGTGTACTTAAATAACATAGCAGAGGAAGCCGTGACTAAAGTCGACCCCGGTTGCAGACTAGACGGAGCGTCCCGAACGGCAGGCGGACATATGCTCCGTCTCGTGCAAGTTTCCACCCAGAAAATTTCATTTCGGACTTGTGAAACGTAGCGGAGGAAGCCTTGACTGAAGCCAACCCTGGCTGCAGACTAAACAGAGCGTCCCAAGTGGAGAGCGGACATATGCTCCGGCTTGTGCTAGTTTCTCAAAACAACATCTGACCCCAGACGCTGCTGTATTAGAGAGGGGGGGGGGGGGGCCTCTCCCACTCGTGGTCTAACAGACCTCGCTGAGTACAAGAACTTACAGACTTCCTCCCTATTTCCTCCCTATTTCCGTTGTCACTGAGTGAGCTATTTATATTATAGTGCTTACTCTTAGACCGCAACGGACTTACCTGGCGTCACGGCACCCACGGACCGAGTACCAGTGCTAACCCAAAAATATCTAGGGCCAAACACAAATTTTGCCCCCCAATCCCCAAAATTTGCATGCAAAACCGAAAATTAGAAGTCCTATCTGGCCCTCCATACATTTACCCTCCGCATATGCGCAGATGCCAGGAAGTCACTGAATCTGGCGCTAACAACATTCTTTGTAACAAGATTATAATATAATAATTCAGCAGGGAGGTATGAGTGCCCATAACTGCCCACTCATGGGAGGGCCATTCCCGTCTGGGCCACTGGTAAGTATAAAAAAAAATATATAAAGTACCTTAAATTTGTATACCAATGGCCCAGACTAGCTGAATCGTAAAAAGGTGGAGGGCCTAGAACTTCCGAAATAGTAGATCAACATAGATCAAATCCTTCAATCCATGATGAAGAAAATTAGAATAATGTATATAATAATAATGTCTCTTATACCATGATAGAAGAGACATATCCTAATATGGATCCCAATTATGTAAATCCTAAATCTGAGCATGAAATCATGCTAAATAGGATGTAACGAGTTCACAAATTTTTAAGGCTAGTCTGGACTAAGCCCTAAAAATTAGGATGGCATATTTGAGAATGAGAGAAAATTGCCCATAAACCTACGCCATACAATAATACTACAGCTGAATGCCGAACGCCGAATATAGTACAGACAAAACAGCTTCCTTTATAGTTACCTACCCAATAAGCCAGGGAAGTGGAGAAAATGCCCCCCCCCCCCCCCCCCCCCCCCATTTTTTTAACATATCTTCAAAAGAAAGAGGGGCGAGCTCTGGAATCAATAAGCGGGTACCAGGAAACAATATGAAAAAATATCGATCAGGCACCCAGGAATTAATTCATGAATAATAAATGGTGCTTAACACCACTTCACAAGCCAAGGCTATAGCGATGATTTTGGTAAACAACATTATCCGCTACAAAATATGCACTGTAGACGGCGTATACATGTACGACGAAATCAGTGAAATAATAATATAACATACACATATTAAAGCGAGATACGATGAACAATCTCTGCAGAGAAAACACGCTTCAAAGATCATTCACAGGCAGCCTCAGTACGATTATCTCCGGTAAGAATTCTCTCCAACATGTACAATTTGGTATCTACAACTATAAACACGTGAGAATATGCGATTTGAGAATCGACAAAATCGAGACCAGGATCTAGAAATGGAGGTAGGAATGATTAGCCGGCTCCAACACAGACTGCCCCCAAAATATATAATAATTTCAAGGTCCACCAAAGCGATAGCGTAATAAATATAGCGCAAGTGCATTAAAATTCAGCCTGTAATCATCTAAAAAACCACCAAGTGGTTATGCAGTCACCTATGAACTCAAATAGCAGCAATTATGATGATTTAAACAGCACTTGTATATTAGAAATCAGAAAATAAACATCGGAAACTAATTCAACAAAACTGCGTATATGCCTATGAGGGCGCCATCCAACACGACCAAACACAAAGTATATATGTATTAAGATATATATACGCGACAGTGTGTGAGTGTGGGGGGGGGGGGGGGGGGGGGGGGGGAATTTGAATATATGTCGAAACCTCCTCACCCACCTCATTTAATCATTGCTGGTTCAGACAGCAAAAATATAGTAACCGCAAGCTCCCTCACGTCTGACATACTCCGTTATGCTACTGAGAGTGGAGAATGACGTGAAGAACAGAACTTCCCCAGAAGAAGAAGGCCCTCTCGTGGGGGAAGCTTCTGGCAAATGTTCAATAACAGACACCTAACCTCAATGTAATCAATAGAAACAAATGAATTGAAGGAAACATATATCCTATCATTCATTCCCATAAATACGGCTGAGCGTTAAGAGTATGCCTAATACTGGCGACACAAATGATGGAAACTATTATTCCTGTGCCCCGCAAACTTAACTATCCTGAAGCGATCCTACATAAGATCATGTAATAGTCATATAGTTAGAATAAGCCCAAGATGCTGCCAGCGCTTTTACTTCATGCGCTGCTATCTTAAGCATTGACTGCTGACTGGATTTACATATTCCTAAGCAGTACGAATAGCTAATTGAATCCATCTAGCAATAGAATGAACCGGAATGTCTCTTCCATTGGAAATTAATGCCAAAAGAAGCATTCTTCGTTAAACTTTGATCTGCATCTATAAATACATGATCGCTATATATAAATTCAGTGATGTAGCATAAACAATAAGACATCATTACTGAATATGTGGACTCATTGATCGAGGGTCCTAAGAACCCTACATAGAGAGATCATCGGACTCAGGATTGTAACTCAATATATGAACTCACATTCGTCATAATTGAGAAAAAACGTTAAATATATGCCGGAACTTGACCATATGTAAAAAGATTTGTTAAAACAACAGGTCTAGATTGAAAAATGTCTACCACTCCAGTTAAGAAAAACTGGAGGGGACGTGTGCGTAAACGACCCATCAAAATAACATTCATAGCTGCTCCGCACAACGACATCCGACGCATAAAATCTTCTGCTGCTAATGCGTCTGATAAAAGATAAAAGTGAGCCAAACAACTGGCTAATTCGCTCTGTGAAACAACAGATGAACCAGCTTGTTGAAAATGAATTGTAGGATACGTGTATATTATCATACATCCCATGAGACATTATCTATATCAATATTCCAGTGATCTAAAGAACTATACTCGCCGCATCGCCGATCAAACGAAAGCTCACCTTTTTCGACTAAAAGAATATCATAAATAACCTAATTATCCAGTTCTGTCGAAATCGGTTGGACCAAGCTCTATAAGAGCCTCGAGCCACCGGTTCAGGGGTGTCTGATCAGAAAACTCAAACAGACCTAAACCCCCTATCCAAGTGGCTGTATAGTTAATCCCTAAAGTAATATATAGGAGGAATACCTATACCTTCGCTATGAGTCCTTATAGACGATATTAGTCTAGGACAACATTTCTTACTCTTTCTGCTGTGATGGTCGATTAAACCCCAACTTAAAGAGTCGAGTATTAATGCTTTCCTGTAGAATAATCCTACATTAAGGAAAGCTTACCATCAAAGACCTAGTGTCTGGAAAACTAAAGCGACCTGAAGCAAGTTTTCCACCAAGTCAATTGTTAAAGATGACAAGGCAAGGCTTTGTCACATCAGAATAACTCCCACTTAACATCTGTTAAGACAGATATTTCTAGAAATGATAAATATGCCTGGAAAGAATTCTTTAAAGGTACAAATGACCACAAAATTCCTTTCCATATAGATGTTGCGTCACAGTACTTAAAATTGAAGTACATAAGACCGCGAGTCTAAATTCGCTCTGAATAAGAAACAAGAGGCCCCAGGGGGCCTGAGGGCGCTCACCTGACATGGTAGTCTAAATATCAAACCAGGGACTTAATTTGAATAAGCTGCATACGCCCCTCTTAAGAAAAGCAAATACCAACTAGATGAAGCAGTTGTGCCCACACAATACACAGGATTTTTCCTTCTATTTTCAGTTCCTGCACTTTTACGCCCCAAAATTGAGATAAACGCATAAAAAACAGATTTTTAAAAATTTTTGTTTGGGAAATTTTCGAAGTCCCAAACAAAATATTTTCAGCCTAAAATTTTTTTTCTTCTTAAAATTGACCAAAATGCATAAAAAAACCCAAAACTAATTTCTGGTCCCACCCGGCCTCCACATTTTCAGTGTAAAATTTGTCTTAAAATTGATCGAAACGCATAAAAAACGAAACAAAAAATTCCCGATTTTGGTCCAAAATTTTCCAAGTCCCACCCAGACCCCAAATTTTCAGCGTAAAAATTTTTTTTTTTTTGTCTTAAAATTGACCGAAATGCATATAAAACAAAACAAAAAATTGCAGATTTTGGTCCAAAATTTTCCAAGTCCCACCCAGACCTCAAATTTTCAGTGTAAAAAAAAAATGTTTTTGTCTTAAAATTGACCGACACACACAAAAAACAAAACAAAAAATTGCAGATTTTGGTCCAAAATTTTCCAAGTCCCACCCGGACCTCAAATTTTCAGTGTAAAAAAAAAAAAATTTTTTTGTCTTCAAATTGACTGAAACGCATAAAAAACAAAAAAAAAACTAGAGAATTGTAATTTGTTGGACAAATTACGGGCTTTCCCAACTTTTTAATGTGAAAAGGCAAACTGTATTGTACACAAAACTATCGATCAGTTTTGAAAACAGAAAATTTAGTGGAAACCAAAGTTTTTGTGATGCTGCAAGTTTTTATGCAGCCAAAACAGATATTTGAGATACAGCAGGACACTAAAACATTTAACTCAAAATTTGCTCTTCAATAATTACAGAATATTTTCATAGAAAGCAAAACAAGCGATGTCCTTTGTGCTTTGGAAAAAATTAGTACATATGAATTATGGGTGTACGGGCCGGGGTTTCATGAAGGACTGTGCCCCAACCCACCCCTGAGTCAGGAAGGAGCCAATTTTTCGGCCAATATGTCAGAAAATTTCGGCCAATTTAGTTGCCAGAAATGACCACAAAACATTTTGGTTTTCCACACAAAATGTTGTTTTCCTATCTCATCACTTAGAAGTTGCAAGTAAACTGATCATTAGACTGTACAAGTTGATTCAGTGGAACCATATCCTCGTTAATATTATTCTTTTATAAACACACAAGTACACATAAAGACATCTATTACTGCATATTATGATAGCACGGTGGCTCAGAAGGTAGAGATGATTGTTGCAATCCAAGAAGTCCTCGGTTCGAATCCCGCCTGTGGCAACCACATTGTGTCCTTGAGCAAGACACTTCATCCCAATTTAATTTCCCACGTGGGGGGGGGGGGGGGGGGGGAGGGGCGGGGGAGGGGGGGGGACTTGATGGTGATGTGTGTTAAGGGTACTTTGAGGGTGCACTTGTCTTCAACCAATGCTAACCCTGCTTTTGTGGAGTTAGTATGTTGGGGAGTCTGAGTCGCTTGCCATTGCTCGGTGGTTCTCTCCAGGTACTCAATGGGAGGGCTAAAAGGGTTCATTCCCCCCCCCCCCCCCGCCCCCGAAAAATAGCCCTGTACGTCTCTGCAATGAATACCTGGACTTGAATAAATACCTATATTATGGTCATGATACAGCTGTAAATGCTGAAAGTGCCCTTAAATATCAATAATTAATTTATTCTCTATCATTTTGTCTGTTTGTGAATGTGTGGGATTTGTCAACAAACGAGGGTAAGCTTCCTACTCCATGATTTCACAATTTTTCTAACATATCTGTTTCAGATACAATGAAATACATGTAATATGAGTTACTGTCACACACAAATTAGTTGTTTATTTGATATGGTTTAAACCATCTAGAGAGCTAGTATACACAGTGAGGGGTACAGTTCAAGTCAAAATGAGTTGATTAAAGGGATGTTGAACAGCTTGTTAATATTTCTTGCATTACATTACTACTTTGCTATTTATTGACAGAAGAATTTCACAGAGGGATTCCCTGACGGTATTTATTTATTGGTGTTTATGGTCACATACTTATCCACAATGGCTAATCGTGACCGTGACAGTTTTACGGGTGGGGGAAGTCGGAGGACCCAGAGAGAACTGCTGAGCATCGATGAGCAACTGTCAGCTCAACATTCTAATTATGTTCAAGCTCCACTGAAGCAGGGTACCAGCGGTTGAAGACATGTGCACCATTGACATGCAGTACGCCTTAGTACATTGCATCATCGTGCCCCCATGTTGGCAACTGGGATAAAGTGCCTTGCCCAAGGACATTACGTGGGTCGTCCCAGATAGGGATCAAACTCGGGACCTCTATCATAGAAGTCAAACAGTCTACCACTGAGAAAATGTGCTTTCTTTCCTGGTAGTATTCATATTTGTACGGCCAAACTGGTGTTGGATAACACGGAACACCAAAAATATGTAACACAAAATTTGTTCCCCATTGATTTTTGAAAGCAGTTATGAAAAGCTCAAAGAGCTCTTTCCTTTTTGTTTTTGGACAAGAGAGTATTCACTCAAAGTCATTTTTTGCAGACAGTGCTATTTTTAAGTGGCCAAAGCACATGTTTCATTAAGTCCCAGAACATAACTAAAGCCAGATGTATTGATTAAACATCTCTGCATATAGCAAAGCAAAGTGTCTCAAACTAACCCATTCCAAAATGATAGTAGAGAGTAACCAAAGTTGGATAATTTGGGTATTTCCAAATGGTACACTTATTCTCAATCTCATTGTGCTTGAGGGTTAAATCTGAGATTGAAAAGGTATACCAATCTTACTCAGGGAAGGTGAGTACAGAAAAGTACGAAATTAATCAGAAAATGAATTTTGTCTGACGGTACTAATATTTGTACGAGCAAAACTGGTACTGGATTTATTTATTTATTTATTTATTTATTAGGTTTTAACGACACATTAACAGCCAAGGTCATATTATGTCGGTGACAGTTGTATGGGTGGAGGAAGCCGGAGTACCCAGAGAGAACCACCGAGCAATGACGAGCAGCTGCCAGCTCCCCAACATAGTTCCTCCGCACTGTAGCACAGGCAGGGTTAGATTGGTTGAAGACATGCGCACCATCGACGTGCAGTATGCCTTAGTACACGGCGTCATAGTGCCCCATGCGGACAGTCGGGGTGAAGTGATCGGGACATAATTGGAATATATCCGACAGATACAATGTCAGATATATTCCAATTATGTCCCGATCATGCAAGGCAGCAACTTGAAATTCTCAGAATGATTCCTACTGTCCATGCCCGACAGTTTAGTTTCTTTGTCAAGTGCCGGACCCGCGTCGAAATACCGTGGATCAGGTGGAAATCGAGGGCACGATTCGTCCCTACTTAATTCTCAACTCAACGACTTTTCCATTCATTATTTACCTGTCACCGGCTGAGTTAGGTATTATATTTGTCCATTTGATGAACTTTTCACCCTTAACTATTTGCAGCTTCATGTAGCACTACTGAAAGGCCACTGCACGGTTACCAATATATTCAGGGATTGATTTTACAAAAATAACAATTATTCCGACTATACCCACATGGGAACTCCTAAATATGCAAGGGTTAAAATTTTGATAATGACGTATAAAACAGAAGTTATCATGCTATGCTTGCTGCATGCAGGCATAGAAAACATTCAGTGCTCAATGAATTACGAATGGAGTAAATTGTCACTTAAACCTACGAAATTCTGAAAAAAAAGAGTTTTTTCGATGGCATCTACCATTATGCATCTGAGACAGGGATTGCGTTAAACTTTACAGCAACCTTATAACAGAAAATATTCTTGGAATTGAACTGTGAATCCGAATTTCGAAAGCATTTTCGGATATTCTATTCCAAACTACCACTGCATGCTTATCAATATTCAGTGATTTTATGAAAATTAAAATTATTCCGACCACACCCATATGGGCAGTCTCGAATCTGCCAACGGTTAAACTTTTAATAATGACATATAAAACAAAAGTTGTCATACTATGACTGCTGCATACAGCCATAGAAAACGTTCAGCACTCAATCAATTAGGAATGGAGTAAATCGTCACTTAAACTTACCAAATTCTGAAAAGAGTTTTTTTGGACTGCACATATCTTTATGCAAACAGAACGAGCATAGGGTTAAACTTTACAACCAAACTTACAACAGCAAATATGCTCTGTAGGCAATTGTAAATACGAACATGTAAATCATTTTTCGATATTCCTTTCGAAAATGGAAGAAAAGTGAGCTCCAAATTAGCCAATTTTAGGGCACTAAAATTCAAGGCCTGAAAACTGGGTAAAGGTTAAAACTTTGAATAAAATATATAACAGCAAAATTGTTCTTGGATGAAGGCCCAATCCACTCATGGAAAAGGTTTTGAGACAATATGGCTCCAGTGCTGAGAAAGTGCATGTAAACGTTGGCGAAAATAACAATTATTCAGACAGTACCCTTATGGGAAGTCTCAAATCTGCCAAGGGTTAAACTTTTAATAATAACATATAGAACAAAATTTGTCATACTTTGACTGCTGCAAGCAGCTATAGAAAACATTCAGAGCTCAAGCAATTAAAAATGGAGTAAATCGCCACCTAAATTTACCAAATTCTGAAAAAATGGAAATTTTTTGGACGGTACCTACTTTTATGCAACCAGAATGGGATAGGGTTAAACTTTACAACCAAACTAACAACAGCAAATATGCTCGATAGTCAATTGTGAATACGTACATGAAAAGTGTTTGAAATTAACCCTTTCCAAAATGATAGAAAAGGCAACCAAAAATGGCTAATTTTGGCATTTTCAAACGGTACTCTTATTCTCGCCCTCATTGTGCTAGAGAGTTAAATCTGAGATTAAGAAGTAAACAGTAACTTTCTTCCACAATCATTGTTGCATCTAGCCATACCAAAATAATTATTACAACCAACTTGAAATTAGAAAAATTTGCTCTTGAAGTTGGCGAAAATAACAAATATTCCGACAGTACCCTTATGGGAAGTCTCAAATCTGCCAAGGGTTAAACTTTTAACAATAACATATAGAACAAAATTTGTCATACTTTGACTGCTGCAAGCAGCTATAGAAAACATTCAGAGCTCAAGCAATTAAAAATGGAGTAAATCGTCACCTAAACTTACCAAATTCTGAAAAAATTGGAGTTTTTTTGGACGGTACCTACTTTTATGCAGCCAGAATGGGATATGGTTAAACTTTACAACCAAACTTACAACAGCAAATATGCTTGGTAGTCAATTGTGAATACGTACACAAAAAGTGTTTGAAATTGACCCTTTTCCAAAATGATGGAAAAAGCAACCAAAGTTGGCTAATTTTGGCATTTTCAAACGGTACTCACCCTCATTGTGCTTGAGGGTTAAATCTGAAATTAAAAAGTAAACAGTAACTTTCTTCCACAATCATTGTTGCATCTATCCAAACCAAAATAATTGTTACAACAACCTTGTTATTAGAGAAATTTGCCCTTGAAGTTGGTCAATTTTGAAGAAAAATTCTATATTCATGTCATTTTTGGCCAGTCAAGGTTAAAGTTGAAAGATCTGAGTGATGATTGTGGTGTATCATATTATGCTCTAAACGTGTGGAAAATTTGAGCTAAATAACTGTAAACAATTTTGAGACATTCGAAAAATGGTGAAATTTTGAAGGTTTTGGCAGAATATTTTAAAAACACACGTTTTCACAGATATGACGATACCGCATTTCACTAGATTTTATGACATTATATAAGTGTGCCAAATTTGGTCAAAATCGTACAGCTTGTTTTCGGGCAGTTCAACAGACAAAATTCCGGGAGGAAAAAAAAATAAATAAAAAAATAAAAAAAATAAAAAAAAATAAAAAAAATAGAAAAGAAAAATTTTGAAAAAGAAGAATAACAATAGTCTTTCCCAAACTGGGTTTGGAAAAGCCTAAAAATTTCTGGATTTTTGTCCAAAGTCCCACCCGGACCCCAAATTTTCAGTGAAAAAAAAATAATTTTTTTTGTCTTAAAATTGACCAAAATGCATAAAAAAACAAACAAAAATTCCTAATTTTGGTCCAAAATTTTTAAGTCCACAACGGGACCCCAAATTTTCAGCCTAAATATGAACCCAGGGACTTGGCTTGAACAAACTTGAATCTCACCCCCCTTAGGATGCTGCATACCAAATATCAAAAGATTCTTATTGGTAGATCTGAAGAAGAAGATTTTTAAAAAATATTCCTCATACTGCACTAATTTAAACATTTGGGCTCCCATAGAGAGCCCAAATATCGGCCCAGGAAACTGATTTCAATAAACATGTGAAACAATCTTCCAAAGATGTTATATGTGAAATTTGAAAGCTTTTGGAGCAGTGGTTTGGGAGAAAAGTAGTCTTATATGTTTTTCCCATTACCCACAGTGTTAGCACTTTTTCAAAGTCCCAGAAAAGTACCCCATGATAAAACTGATAGCAATTTTTTTGATCATTGCATTCTGTTGGTCCTAAGGAAGCTTCACAACAAATAAGAATTCTCAGTGCCGTGTAGTTTTGGAGATATGGGCGTTTTAATTTTTTTCTATTTTTAGCTCCTGCGGTTCCCATGGGGCAACAGGAAAAACCTTTTTTGCATAAATTAAGTACTTATGACCCAATAAGCCCTCATATCAAATTTGGTCCAAATCTGCCTCTCGGTTTGGAAAATAGAGATTTTGGGAGGGGCAAATATTCTTGCCCCTCCCATTACGATGCCAAATATAACCCCACAAACTTCTCTTGAACAAATCTGAGTCTACACCTCAAAAGGAAGCTGCACACCAAATATCAAGTCTCTGCTACTGCTGGTTCATGAGAAGAAGATTTTTTAAGATTTCAGCACACTTTTTGGGTGTGGCCCTACCAATGGGCGAGGCAACCTGATTTGAACAAAATCAAATTGCAATGTCATAACAAACTATTATCTCAAATATCAATTAAATTGGTTCAGCGGTTTGGGAGGAGAAGACGCAAACACCATGTTCACGGACGACGGACGACAACGGACGGTGAGTGATCACTATAGCTCTCCTGACTGAAAGTCAGGTGAGCTAATTATCTTCTCAATAGAATATGAGCGAACAGCAAAATGATGAAGGTAAGGCTACAACTAAGATCTTAGCTGGCTCATTCAATGCTGAGAAACTCTCAACACATCTTCCCCGGTCATTTTTTAAATGTATGTGATAAAAAAACGATTAAAATACAGAAGATGATGATAAGAAACCGCATTACTTCTTCCCACAGAAAGATAAATATGGCGTCGTCTACATAATTGAAGACCTGCGACACCCGGACTTAACCGGAAAGAGATCTTATTATCCTGCTCTTTGTCCGGATGAAGTCAGCGTCTGACAATGCCAGCGGTTTCTCACAATTACTCACAGCATTGTGATTCACTGGAACAAGTTCAAGGAAATGATAATGGATCGTATACATATCATCCATGAGTTGTTCCGAAAAGGAAGGTTATCCTCCTCCGTATCCCTTTCATCATTCGTCTAAATCAGTTTAGAATCATGGCCACCGGCAAGTGAACAGGCAGATGATTGGACCGATCAAGCACCATTCAACAGCTCAAGTTTTGAGACTGACGTTGAGTGCTTCTGCCTTAGCAGGAATACTGCATTAAGCTGCGCAATTTGCAACAGCAAGTCCGTTACGGAGGACTGAGGAGCAGCGGTTATGAATTGCTTGTCCGCCAGCTACTCCTGGAACAGTATGTCCAAGATGGCTCTTACTGTGAACGTCCCGATGAATGAAGCCTCATCTCCTTGGCTACTAGATGGTGCGACTTACTTCACAAAAGGTGGACCTCTTGACGATGCAGACTAGATATCCTAAGTCACTAAGCCAAGGTGCGGTCAGGAGTGCTTGGTAGATGCTGAAGAAGCCAAACAGTAGCTGTCCCCAGCTAAGAAGTGAACTGAGCGTACCGGACAATAGGTATGTACATAAGCTCCGACTGCTGCAAGTTCTTACCAACAACACCCAGCCCCAGATGTTGTTAAAAGAGAGAGAGGGGCCTCTCTCTTGCTCGCGATCATGGTAGACCTGGACGAGCATACCTCAGAACTTGTCTGCTTCCTCCTTCCCATGCTTCGTTTCCCTCGTCGCAGGGTGAGCATGTTCGTATTTTTATAGTGCTCACTACACCCTTATTCCTCTTCTCGACCACTACGGATATACCTGGCGTCACACCACCCATATTCTGCGTGATAGATCTGCCAGTTGAGCTAGCTGGAGACAAGGGATGTAAACCTTAGTTCAAAAGCCTAGCCCTTGTCTTATATCATTAAGCACTTTTCCGCTAGCTCTAATAGTATAATGCGACGACGGAAGCACACTCCCTGACTGCGTCACGAAACCACATGTTCTTGTTCCTCTTTAAATAGAAACTAAAAAACTATAGGGACATTTTTGGCGAGGAGACCAGCAGTGTCCCCTCGCCGCGATAGGACTGATAGTGTCCACTCGCCTAAAACAAACCATGACACCCGTCATTAACATTGTCAAAACCTGACACATCAAGAAAGAATTAGTGGTAGTACATCGACTATACGCAAGACAACGACCATGTAAATAGAGGAAAGGCCCTACTATGAGATAAATATATTTAAAATCTAACAAAGGTCAATTGTACTACCACCAAATCTACATAAATATAAGATAACATTAAAATACAATCGATGAAATAAATACATCCAAAAGAAAAATTCCTTCAAAAAATAAAAAAAAGTTTGAAAAAGGCAAAAAGGGAACGATGAGCCCAAAAAAGCCTAAGTGTGGACAAAAATATAATAATATGTCATAAAATTAACCACCATACTATCAGGATATTTAATGTTACTTGCAGCTGTCGTTCCTTAAAAATAATAGGAAACTACATAGAGAAATGTCAATGTAAACAACTTCAAAACCGGAAACAAGACGCCAGGCAACACGGCCCGAAGTCAGTAACAGAAACAAGACTATCCGATATAAAGCAAGATCTTCATCAGACGAAAAAATGATACATCGGATAAATGACGCATGACCTAAACACCCTAAGGGTGAGGACGTAACCCTGGGGATGTACAGAATATCTTCTGTATAATACGTCAAATTCCCAAGAAATTTTATAAAAAAATTTAAATAAAACAAGCTAAAAATCTTGGAAGCTTAACTGGGGGATCAAGGGAAGGAATACTAAACAGTGGACAGATCATTATCAATGAATGGTGAAGTCAGGCTCATGTCTCGAAATTGGGGAACATGAACTAATTTTTATAAATATTATAAAATTACAGCCCTGAAAGTTTCAAACCACCGTTTCTTCCTTCCTTCATCCAGTTGTGTCCTTGGATCCACCAATTTAACCATTGATTTGTGTATGGCATCATTATTAATTGAGATTTAAAAAGCACAAATGTCAGTTTGTTGTTATCTGACAAGGGACAAACAAAGAATGATGTTTGTGCCAGATTCGGTGACTTTCTGGGGTCTGCGCATGCGCGGAGGGTAAATGTATGGAGGGCCAGATAGGACTTCTAATTTTCGGTTTTGCATGCAAATTTTGTGTTTGACCCTAGATATTTTGGAGTTAGCACCAGCTAGTCTGGGCCATTGGTAAGTATAAAAATATAGCCAAAAGGCTTAAGAGTTTAACAGTAAGGGTTCATGGAAGGATAGGGAAGGCATACTTAACACACAGTGGAATAACTATTTTTAAAAATGATGATGTCAGGCATATGTCCCGAAATTGGGAAACATAAAATAATTTTATAAATTTTATAAAGTTAGAGCCCTGAATGTCCAAAACCACCGTTGAACACTTCCTTCATCCAATAACAGCCTTGTATCCAAAAATTCTTGCATTGATTTGTGTCTGGCATCCTCAAAAAAGGAGATTTTAAAGAACAGATGTCATTTCATTGTTGATAAGTTTTAGGGCCAAACAAAGAATGATGTTGGCATTAATTCCGGTCACTTCCTGACGTCTGTGCATGCGCGGAGAGAAAATGTATGGAGGGCCAGATAGGACTTTTAATTTTCGGTTCTGCAAGCAAATTTGAGGGATGGAGGGGGGGGGGGGGGGGGGTTCAAAATTTGTATTTGGCCCTTAATAACTTTGAGTTAAGCACCAGCTAGTCTGGGCCATTGGTTTTCAGTGTAAAAATATCTTCATTTCTAAAAAACTCTTGAAAATCTAATCTCTAATAAAGGCTTACATTCTGAAGCTGTTTGTTATTCATGGTAGGCTGGTTATTTAATTACTGTGTTCACCTATGACCCTATTATACTGATGTAGATGAAATCCTGATTAATGGAATATAATATTTGTGCCTTCCTCAATTGACTCTTTTCCTAAAATAAATAGAACTAGACGCTTACAAAAAAAATGTGAATAACTACAAATGTTCATGTTTTGCCACCAAAACATATTTCATGAGGCAAATACTGGTGAACAAAAATTGTCCACATGTCTTAGCCTTGCTACAACTGATGAAGAGTGCCTGCACTCTCCCATAAATTGTAACAAGGCAACACCATACAAATTAAAAAAAAAAAAACTCATTAAAGATAATTTAAGGCATAGCTACAGAGTATGAAGCCCTTAAGTTGCAGTACCCACACTTCCAGCCTTCAACAAGATCAAGTTGCAGTACCCGCACTTCAGAATGGAGCCCAAATATGGGCTTTCTGCCCTCAATTAGTTAAACAGTTCATAATATATCATACCTGACTGACTCTCATCAGATTCTCCTGAAAAATGTGCTGCTGATTCTAATAATTTGTCACCCAATACTGAGGGATCATCACAAAGCTTTACTAGTTGCTCAAACACAGTCTTTTTATCCAGAGGACTGAAAAGCAAGTCTCTTTCCTTGATTGTTATACTATCATCTACAAGAAAAATAAAGTTTTTATCTTCAGTCTATAATACATGGTTTGCAGATGACAACATTCGAATAGGATGTTTTAAATGAAACTCCAATCTCACCTACAGCTGTTAGAATATACATTTCCAATTTATCATACCAACCAAACAATAACAGAAAAAGGTTCTAAATGAAAGTGTCAATGACACTGTAGCTTAACTTGTGTGTTGTGTTTGATGAAAAGGATAATGTTCAATGTTTATGAAAGGATTATGAAATAAGACAAGAATTGTGATAATTGGGAATATGTTCATTTCTGTTCCCTGTATGCTATGTTTATGATAAAAATAATATGAGGTGTACACTGTACTAAAGATCTGAGGGGTGGGTTAATATGACCTCACAGTTAATATATGTGGCCCTCACAGTTAACATATATCAATAAAATTACAATGAAATTATTCCAAAATGAGTCATCCTATCAAGTTACATTAAAATCCCTTCATAAATATGGCCTGTAGACTGTGCTAAAGGTTTTCGGGCTTCGGGCCCCTGTAGCCGTCAGTTTTCCAATTGCGTCCAAAGGGGACGTTCTCATCTAGACATTATATGAAGTCAACCTACCAAGTTACAATGAAATCCCTCCATAAATACGACCTGTAGACTGTGCTAAAGGTTTTTGGGCTTCAGGCACCTGTAGATATCACAGCTGACCAACCATGACCAAAAGGGGATGTCATCATCTAGGCATTATATGGAGTCAACCTAACAAGTTACAATGAAACCCTTCCATAAATACGACCTACAGACATGCTAAAGGTTTTTGGGCTCAGGCAGCCATCAAGGCTGAATGATCGTGACCAAAAGGGGACGTTCTCATCTGGACACTATTTGGAGTCATCCTACCAAGCTACAATAAAATCCCTTCATAATTATGACCTGTAGACTGTTCTAAAGGTTTTCGGGCTTTGGGCCCCTGAAGCCGTCACAGTTGCCCACTCGTGTCCAAAAGGGGACGTTCTCATCTAGACATTATATGAAGTCAACCTACCAAGTTACAATGAAATCCCTTCATAAATATGACCTTAGACTGTGCTAAAGGTTTTTGGGCTTCGGGCTCGGGCAGCCATCATGGTTGAATGATCGCAACCAAAGGGGACAATCTCATCTGGGCATCATCTGGAGTGATCCTGCGAAGTTACAATGAAATCCCTTCATAAATATGACCTGTAGACTGTGTTCAAGGTTTTCGGGCTTCGGGCACCTGTAGCCATCACAGTTGACCAATCACGACCAAAAGGGGATGTCATCATCTAGGCATTATATGGAGTCAACCTAACAATGTAACAATGAAATCCTTCTATAAATATAACCTTTTGCCTATGCTAAAGGTTTTTGGGCTCGGGCACCCATCAAGGCTGAATGATCACAGCCAAAATGGGACGTTCTCATCTTGACCTTATTTGGAGTCAACCTACCAAGTTACAATGAAATCCCTTCATAAATATGACCTGTAGACAGTGCTAAAGGTTTTTGGGCTTCGGGCACCTTTAGCCGTCAAAGTTGCCCAAACATGTCCAAAAGGGGCACGTTCTCATCTAGACATTATATGAAGTCAACCTACCAAGTTACAATGAAATCCCTTCACAAATATGACTTGTAGACTGTGCTTAAGGTTTTGGGGCTTCGGGCTCAGGCAGCCATCATGGTTGAATAATCGCAACCAAAGAGGACAATCTCATCTGGGCATCATCTGGAATGATCCTATGAAGTTGCAATGAAATCCCTTCATAAATATGACCTGTAGACTGCGATCAAGGTTTTTGGGCTTCAGGCACTTGTAGCCAACACAGCTGACCAATTACGACCAAAAGGGGATGTCATCATCTAGGCATTATATGGAGTCAACCTGATAGGTTATAATGAAATCCTTCCATAAATATGACCTTTTACCTATGCTAAAGGTTTTTGGGCTCGGGCACCCATCAAGGCTGAATGATCGCGATCAAAAGGGGATGTTCTCATCCAGACATTATTTGGAGTCATTCTACCAAGTTACAATGAAATCCCCTCATAAATATGACCTGTAGACTGTGCTTAAGGTTTTCGGACTTCGGGCACTTTTAGCCGCCACAGTTGCCCAATCATGTCCAAAAGGGGACGTTCTCATCTAGACATTATATGAAGTTAACCTACCAAGTTACAATGAAATCCCTTCATAAATATGACCTGTAGACTGTGCTAAAGGTTTTCGGGCTTCCGGCTCGGGCAGCCATCATGGGTGAATGATCGCACATTCTCATCTAGACATTATATGAAGTTAACCTACCAAGTTACAATGAAATCCATTCATAAATATGACCTGTAGACTGTGCTAAAGGTTTTCGGGCTTCGGGCTCGGGCAGCCATCATGGGTGAATGATCGCAACCATAGGGGACAATCTCATCTGAGCATCATCTGGAGTGCATCTAAGAAGGTACAATGAAATCCCTTCATAAATATGACCTGTAGACTGTGCTCAAGGTTTTTGGGCTTCGGACACTTGTAGCCATCACAACTGACCAATCACGACCGAAAGGGGATGTCATCATCTAGGCATTATATGGAGTCAACCTAACAGGTTACAATGAAATCCTTCCATAAATATGACCTTTTGCCTATGCTAAAGGTTTTTGGGCTCGGGCAACCATTAAGGCTGCATGATCGCGATCAAAATGGGACGTTCTCATCTAGACATTACTTGGAGTCATCCCGCCAAGTTACAATGAAATCGTTTCATAAATATGACCTCTAGACTGTGCTAAAGGTTTTCAGGCTTCGGGCTCCTGTAGCCATCACAGTTGCCCAATCACATCCAAAGGGGGACTTTCTCATCTAGACATTGTATGAAGTCAACCCACCAAGTTACAATGAAATTCTTCAATAAATATGACCTGCAGACTGTGCTAAAGGTTTTCGGGTTTTGGGCTCCGGCAGTCGTCACGGTTGGCAGATCATGCCCAAATGGGGAAATTCGCATCTAGACATCATAAGGAGTCATCCTACCAAGTTACAATGAAATCCCTCCACATTAAACATGACCTGCAGACTGTGCTAAAAGTTTTTGAGTTTCGGGCTTGGGCAGCCATCACGGTTGATAGATCATGCCCAAAAGGGGACGTTCTCATCTAGGCACTATACAGAGGCATCCTACCAAGTTACAATGAAATCCCTTCATAAAAACAACCTGTAGACTGTGCTAATGGTTTTCGGGTTTTGGGCTCGGGCAGCCATACCGGTCGCCCGATCGCAACCAAAAGGGGACGTTCTCATCTAGACATGACCCCAAACATGCATATGAAATTTCGTGACGATCAGACAAGAACTGCGGGGTGTAGCCCGTGCTAAAGGAAAATGTGAACAGACTCACAGACTAACAGAATCACAGACTAACAGACTTCTGCACGCGTGATGGCTATAGCTTATCTTGACTATGTCAAGTTAAGCTAAAAACAAGTTTTGAGGAGCCAGGAAGGTTAAGAGCACCAAGGAACTTTCCAAAACAGTTGTAATCTTGATAAAACAAGAGCATGCATAGAACATAGACTCTTTATGTCAAGAAAAAACAACGACTAACTGTTCACATGAGTAACAACCTCCACTACATGAACTTCTCCAAAAATGAGCCTTAATGCATGTATAAAGCCATACTTACAAATTGCCATTCAAGGTCATTAATAGAAAATTGTTTCTCTGGCTATTTTCCCTAAATTTTTGTTACAAAGCAGGGAGACTTTTTTTTTCTCTCTTCAACTTTTAAAGACATGGAGAATTTTATTCATTTTCACTAAAATCAGACAGTTTACAACACATGGCTTTATAGCTGTTTCTAGGCAAGTCTTGGCTATGCAGCCAAGACTTGCCTAAAAACAACCGGCAAAGTACTCAGAACATTCTTTATCCCTTCTCCTAACACAACTAGAAGATCTTGCTCAAAACAAAATGTTTGAATCACTAAATGTTTTCAATTTTTGCCTCCAAGACCTTGCTGATGCTCCCTCATTGATACAAACTCAAATAGTTCATTTCAATGAGTGGTCAGATGCTATGTTTTGATGACAAAAATTTGAAATTGAATGGTGATTTTTGTGATGAACACTGGGCAGATTTGGTTGTAATGTTAAATACTGGGATAATGAGTTTCTACTAATTTTTTACTTAGAAAACTTAGGTGAAGGGAAAAGTTTCTTGTATCATGTGAATCCATCTCAGTTTGACTGAATCCAAATTCTGACATATGGAGCAATTTTTGTTTAAATGAGCAGTTCTTCAAATATGTGCTGATAGAATGGCAAATATGCCAAATTTTATAGTCAAAACACTAACCCTGAACTAAGTTAAAAAGTAAATGGTAAAAGCAAAATATATAAATCAAACAAGTTAAGTATCACTGTTGTTTTAAAGGGAGGTTCACTGTTTTTGAGGGAGAGTCACTGTTTTAGAGGGTGACTCACCATTTTCCATAATAATTTTTTGTCAATCAAGCCAGAAATTGGAATTTTAAAAGAATCTCACTATTAAAGACATCTCAATACTTTACAATTCATGAGCTCTGCATGTCTGATAAAAATCAAATGACAGGTTTCCAGATCCACAAATGAAGTTTTGATATTTCACTATCCGCAACTTTTTAACTCTTTTCTTGATATTATGATCATATCTGGTCACCACTATTCACAAAACTCATCCTTAAAATTTTATTCTAATAACTGAAGAAAAGAATGCCAATTTTTACCAAGCACCTTTTTATAAATTTCTCAATTACTTAGTTCACTAATGTTCTGGCATAAAATTTAACAAACCTCAACAATCACACTTTTAAATTACATTATGTTAACCCTTTGACCCTGGTGGTATCCCCCATGTCAGTTCAAGGGTAGAAATTAGAAGAGTCCATATTTATTATTTGGGGGTAGACTAATTAATACCATCCTTGGGGCTGCACATTGAAAATGTTGATTGGTCTACACCATGCATTCACTTAGCATTCATCCTACTTAATGAAATTATGACCTATAATGTTCCTGGGCCAGAAAACCATCTCTCAATTTCAAAGGGTAAATCATTAACTGAAAATATTATATTCATTCAAATCTCACAGTTATTGTTCTACAAAAGTGAGTACAAACAAAGCCATTGTGAATACATACCCATAGCCATAGATGAACTTTCAACCCAAATCTTATATGTCTTCATGATTTCTTCAGATAGATATCCAGCCACCTGCAATGAATAAAACTGTTTGATGAACTTGGTTTGAGGATGCAGTATGTAAACAACCTTCCCAAGAAACCAAAGGCTCAAGTGAGCCTAAAACGCTCACCTGGCTCAAATTGTCAAAACAGATGAGTGTATCAGCATGTGATCAGCAGCAAGAGCAATTTTTTTGATTTGCTATGACACAACCAAAGGCAAATTTTTTGGCCATTCATTTCTGCTGGTCCTAGGAAAGCTTCCTAGCAAACTCTGTTCTCTAAAGTTTTAAAAAAACAACAACTGAAAGAAATTTTTGTTTTGTTTTAAATTACTGTGTTCTCTAGCACACCTCTCCCCCCCCTCCCCCCTCCCCCCCCAACAAAAAAAAACTAGAGGGGGTATCAGTACCCCGTGGCTCACCAACAGGTGGCCAATGTAAAGGGGTGGCTGGAGTAAAAAAAAGAAGTTCAAAACCTGCACACATAAGTCCAAAATTAAAGAAAACTAGAGTGATGTCACGCACGCAGCCCGACTGTCCCAGGAATGGCAATGCTTAAATGCAAAATAGTCGAAGCCATTTCTTGTTAACAGTTTACCTAACGAATCTGCCATATCTGCACTCGTGATATACAAAATTTGCTATTTAAATTTTTTTTTTCATTTCTCTACTTCAAAACATACCCCATGACCTATTAATGGAACAAACTCGATGAGCTTGTTCCAATAAGGAGTAATAAGCCATGATTAGAAGTAAATAAAAAATGAAAAAATCTGATTTTTCAGAAAAATAATTTGTACTGTTGGCTTCAACTTGTGTTAGGTAAAGGATTAAAGATGCAGTACATAAAGTAATGTTGGGCTTTTTGAGTCAATTTTCTTTTTTGCATGTAATAACTCCCAATCCTTCAAAATGCATTTTGGGAATAATTGCCTAAGTGACACGTTTGTATGTGTGTGTGTGTGTGTGTGTGTGTGTGTGGGTTTGTCTTACCAACTTGACGAGGTAACTAGACAAAAGAGTTTGCGTGTTTTGCCTTACCGAGGTACAAAAGACAAAAGAAACCCTTTACCTCGGTTGTTTTCCCAGAACTGTACCGGCAAAACGAGGTTGAAACCGTTAGTCCACACAAAGGACAGACAATGGGGTACCTCGGTATGTAGGGTAAACAAGACTGTGTGTGTGTGTGTGTGTGTGTGTGCGTTTGTCTTACCAACTTGACAAGGTAACTAGACAAAAGAGTTTGCGTGTTTCGCCTTACCGAGGTACAAAAGACAAAAGAAACCCTTTACCTCGGTTGTTTTCCCAGAACTGTACCGGCAAAACGAGGTTGAAACCGTTAGTCCACACAAAGGACAGACAATGGGGTACCTCGGTATGTAGGGAAAACAAGACTCTGTGTGTGTGTGTGTGTGTGTGTGTGTGTGTGTGTGTGTGTGTGTGTGTGTGTTGAGGTTAAAAAATCGCACTGGCACAGACATTTCCTACTGAAACGTTTTTTCTTTTAATATGCCGCTGAAAAATTGTTTTCATTTACTGAACCCTGATGGGTTTCAAACGTAACAAAAAGGTACATAAAATTGATTTAAACTAAGTGATGAGCTTAGGACCTGGTTAAACTGACTGGCAATAATTGATGTTATTCATTGATGGGCTCTAATTTAGTCCTTACAAGGATGTTACGCAAGCTTTTGTTTTTCTTATAGGCGATGACAGGTCGAAGATTCAAAGGTTCATTTAATTTAGCATTGGTAAAATTGAATTCATCTTTTAACATTTTTGCTATTTCGATATTCATTCTGTTGTACGTTAAAGTGAAAGGAATGATGGACCTCCTTTCGCATTCGCCCTCTGATATGTTCATACCAAATGGCCAGAGGGTTTGAAGCGTATTGATCCAAAAAGCTTCACGTTTTTTTCTAAATTCATCCGTTTCTTCTAATGTGTCTTTAATTGGTGGTTGTTCAATAGGATGGATTTCGAAATCGTCCAAAGAATGGCCAGGAAGGTTAAAATGTTGTGCTACTGGGGCATCAGAATTATGTTTTATATCCTGTTTGTGTCTAGTAGCACGTTCTCGGAAAGGATTTTGACTTTGACCAACATACTGTTTCCGACATCGCTTACAAGTGATAAGGTAAATAATGTTTGGTGAATCACAATGGAGGGGGTTACGGATCTGATAATGATTTTTCGTTTGTTCGGAGGAAAATTCCTCTTTCTGATCAGGCATAAAAGTATGGAGTCTACAACGAGGCTTTTTGCAATTAAATACCGCGCCACTACTATTTTGCAACGGTCTGTTGTGTTCAATCTTCAGTGGTTCGAAATCGGTAGTTTCAGCTGGACTTTCGAGCTTTTTCAGGGTTTGGGATTTCAGGCTACGCAGAAGGCGCAGCGAGTACCCTCTCGATCTGAGGGCGCCAAATAGAGTGGAACAAGCCTCACTGAAATTTACCTTATCACTTGAATTGCGGTGGAAACGAATGAGTTGTGATTTGATGATACCTTTAAATGTATGTTGAGGATGAAATGATTTTGTGTGCAACAATTGATGTGAATCAGTTGGTTTAAAATACACTTTATAATCTAAATGACCGGACGCCTGAAATTGCTTGCCTTTATACACGGTCACATCGAGAAAATCAACAGAATTTTCACTGATAGTAGCTTTCAATTTAATATTTGGATCGTGATTGTTCAAAATTTCTAAAAATTCATCAAAATCTTCTTTTGAATGTTCCCAAATAATAAAAATGTCATCTAAATACCTGAGATATACGAGAGGATGCTTTGCACATTTGCTTAAGGCATTTTCCTCCCATTCCGCTACATAAATGCTTGCAAAATTAGGACTGAATCTTTTGCCCATAGGACAACCCATTATTTGTAGAAAATATTCTCCATTGAATTGAAAGTCATTACCTTTTAAGCTCAGCTCTAAAAGATCCAAAATTTGTTCATCCGGGCGTTTCGCATCCGGATATTTTTCAAATGCATTTTTAACTGATTTAACACCTTTATCAATATCAATGTTCGTATACATACTGTCGATATCCAAAGTAGCCAGAATTGCATTTTTCGATATTTTCAATTTCGAAATTTTTGACAGGAAATCCTGTGTATTTTTTAGATAGCTCGGATGTCTATTTGCTATAGGTTTCAGATGATAATCAATTAATTCCGAGAGCGCATAAGATTCCGAATTACAATCTGATACAATTGGCCTCCCGGGTGGAGTTAAGTCATCCGTCCATGAAGAACGGTCTTTGTGGATCTTTGGTAGGATATAAAATTGTCTTGTTTGAGCACTGAGCTTAGCTGTTAAATATTTCAATTGTTTTTTGGTAATGTGACCTTCGTCGAGGAGAAATTTTAAGATCTTATTGAATTTTTCGATATTACTAGGCCAAATAAGTGAATCTATTTTCTTATAATGTTTTGTATTGCTGAGTTGTCTCATGGCTTCCTTTATATAATTATCCCGAGATAGAACAACTACCGACCCACCTTTGTCGGCTGGTTTAATTACTAATTTCTTATTTTTTCGAAGTTTCGTGAGGGCTCTCCGTTCACCAGCTGTTAAATTGTCTTTATCGGAGAGTATGTTCATGCTGAACACCTTTTTGATGATTCGTTTGCTAGCCTCAATAATTTCGGGATCTACTTCACTATCTGGAGGTGACCAACCAGATGATTCTGTAAAAGGAAGTTTCCGACCGCTGGAGTTTCTAAAGCGGTCGGCTAATTTCATTTGCCTAAGAAAATTACAGTTGTATGATGGTAAATTTGTTTGGTTATCAGTTTTAGGCTTGGGTGTTGGTACAAAAGTTAAACCGCGATCTAAAAGAGATTTCTCTTGGGTTGTTAGGTCATTGGTGCCAGACAGGTTAACCACATTAGTTCCTAATCCCACATCTGTTAGGCGGCTGTTACCTTTGCCTTTACTTAGTTTAAATTTAGGTGGTTCAACCAGTGATCGTACATAATATTGGCGGTTCTCGTGGTCCAATGGATTAAATCCTGAGCAACATCAAACTTCGCGTCATCAATTTTTGGTATCACGTTAACGTCCTTCACTTTCCGAATGGTTTCGTTGATGATGCTCAGGGTTCTCCTCTCAGCCTGAGGGAGTTTTTGCGAAAAGTTTAGTTCAGCGAAATAAATTTTTGCGGATCTAAACTTGACCCTGATATCGCTAAGCATATTCCGCAACTGCTTAACTACGAGATCAGAATTATCGTTTCGAGAATTCACGCCAATATTTAATAATATTTTTTGGGGACTGGACTGGCCCCTGTGCCCTTTAAACATAGAGCGCAGATGATTGAATTTGGCGCCGGGGTAACACTCCACCTGGATGTCCGGATGGGGATTTCGATCAATGCGTCCTAAATTTGAACTTCCAATCATAAGGATGTTTTTACAAACATCGGGGAGGCGCCAATTCCTTTTGTCAAAATTAACTCTGCTTTTATGCCGAAACTGGGAGAATTTAGAATCAAATGAGCGGCCCGAGTTGCGGCTCGGTGATTTGACTTTCTCTGAGTACGATATACCTGGTTGAACCACACTAGAAGCAGGAGAAGGGGGAGAAGAAACAGAAACAGGAGAGGAAACAGAAGCAGGAGAAGAAACAGAAGGAGGAGGAGGAGTTCTAGTGAGAGCACTAGGAGAACCAGAGAAGAAAGGCTGAGGAGGAGTAGGAGGTAGAGGAGCAAGACGAGGCGAGACAGCGTTACTCAATTTGCGAGCATCTTCAGTCACAATATGGACCGGAGATGTTTGCAAATTGAGGCGCTTACTCTGAGAGAAAGAAGAAGTAGAAGGAAAAGAAGAGGGAGAAGTGCTTTGCCTTGATCTTTTCTTATTTTGCTTTTCGCGTTGGGGTAGAGGGACAACACGGGCCGGAGTTTGCTTGCTCCCTCCCGTATTGTTCCTTACTCCAGACGCTGGGCGAAGTTCCGAAATGTAAGACTCATAGGCCGAAAACGTCTTATCTGTCAACTTATTTTTAAAGTTCTTTTTAGCCCAGATCAAGGCACGCGCCGAAGCGCTGTTGAAGTCTATTTTTTCGAGTCCAGGAGGTGGTCGCATAGCCAAAGTTATCTTAGACTTCAACTGGTTTAAATTTACCTTATAATGCTCAACTAAAGCATTTAACGTTTGATTGGCCCATCCCACACTAATCTGTCGAAAAACAGAAAAAATGTGTGGGGTGGGAAGAGCTGGCTTTAGAAAGCCACCTAACTCATCTACTTTCTTCTCCAGCTGTTTCGGGAAATCCCGATTTGCCAAATGGTGCTCTAATAGCCCAATGTGGTGCAAACATTGAAGCACCTGAAACAAAGCCTTGACCAGCCTAGAATAAGCCTGGAACGATAGTTCCTGGCCAGTTCCGGACTGGGCAACTCTCTGCCTCTGATGCATCTGCCCTTTTCTTGCCATTTTTAAAGAAAGTAGCTGAATTAAGTATAAATAAAATATAAAAGTGATGAAATAAATAAAATTAGAAAATTAAATATTACCTATTAAAGAAGATACCTGGATTGGTTGCAGTCTTCAGCAAAGGTAGAAAATAATCCGTCGAGGTTGAAACCGTTAGTCCACACAAAGGACAGACAATGGGGTACCTCGGTATGTAGGGAAAACAAGACTGTATGTGTGTGTGTGTGTGTGTGTGTGTTTGAGGTTAAAAAATCGCACTGGCACAGACATTTCATACTGAAACGTTTTTTTTCCTTTTAATATGCCGCCGAAAAATTGTTTTCATTTACTGAACCCTGATGGGTTTCAAACATGACAAAAAAGTACACAAAATTGATTTAAACTAAGTGATGAGCTTAGGAACTGGTTAAACTGACTGGCAGAAATTGGTGTTATTCATTGATGGGCTCTAATTTAGTCCTTACAAGGATGTTACGCAAGCTTTTGTTTTTCTTATAGGCGATGACAGGTCGAAGATTCAAAGGTTCATTTAATTTAGCATTGGTAAAATTGAATTCATCTTTTAACATTTTTGCTATTTCGATATTCATTCTGTTGTACGTTAAAGCGAAAGGAATGATGGACCTCCTTTCGCATTCGCCCTCTGATATGTTCATACCAAATGGCCAGAGAGTTTGAAGCGTATTGATCCAAAAAGCTTCACGTTTTTTTCTAAATTCATCCGTTTCTTCTAATGTGTCTTTAATTGGTGGTTGTTCAATAGGATGGATTTCGAAATCGTCCAAAGAATGGCCAGGAAGGTTAAAATGTTGTGCTACTGGGGCATCAGCATTATGTTCACTGAAATTTACCTTATCACTTGAATTGCGGTGGAAACGAATGAGTTGTGATTTGATGATACCTTTAAATGTATGTTGAGGATGAAATGATTTTGTGTGCAACAATTGATGTGAATCAGTTGGTTTAAAATACACTTTATAATCTAAATGACCGGACGCCTGAAATTGCTTGCCTTTATACACGGTCACATCGAGAAAATCAACAGAATTTTCACTGATAGTAGCTTTCAATTTAATATTTGGATCGTGATTGTTCAAAATTTCTAAAAATTCATCAAAATCTTCTTTTGAATGTTCCCAAATAATAAAAATGTCATCTAAATACCTGAGATATACGAGAGGATGCTTTGCACATTTGCTTAAGGCATTTTCCTCCCATTCCGCTACATAAATGCTTGCAAAATTAGGACTGAATCTTTTGCCCATAGGACAACCCATTATTTGTAGAAAATATTCTCCATTGAATTGAAAGTCATTACCTTTTAAGCTCAGCTCTAAAAGATCCAAAATTTGTTCATCCGGGCGTTTCGCATCCGGATATTTTTCAAATGCATTTTTAACTGATTTAACACCTTTATCAATATCAATGTTCGTATACATACTGTCGATATCCAAAGTAGCCAGAATTGCATTTTTCGATATTTTCAATTTCGAAATTTTTGACAGGAAATCCTGTGTATTTTTTAGATAGCTCGGATGTCTATTTGCTATAGGTTTCAGATGATAATCAATTAATTCCGAGATCGCATAAGATTCCGAATTACAATCTGATACAATTGGCCTCCCGGGTGGAGTTAAGTCATCCGTCCATGAAGAACGGTCTTTGTGGATCTTTGGTAGGATATAAAATTGTCTTGTTTGAGCACTGAGCTTAGCTGTTAAATATTTCAATTGTTTTTTGGTAATGTGACCTTCGTCGAGGAGAAATTTTAAGATCTTATTGAATTTTTCGATATTACTAGGCCAAATAAGTGAATCTATTTTCTTATAATGTTTTGTATTGCTGAGTTGTCTCATGGCTTCCTTTATATAATTATCCCGAGATAGAACAACTACCGACCCACCTTTGTCGGCTGGTTTAATTACTAATTTCTTATTTTTTCGAAGTTTCGTGAGGGCTCTCCGTTCACCAGCTGTTAAATTGTCTTTATCGGAGAGTATGTTCATGCTGAACACCTTTTTGATGATTCGTTTGCTAGCCTCAATAATTTCGGGATCTACTTCACTATCTGGAGGTGACCAACCAGATGATTCTGTAAAAGGAAGTTTCCGACCGCTGGAGTTTCTAAAGCGGTCGGCTAATTTCATTTGCCTAAGAAAATTACAGTTGTATGATGGTAAATTTGTTTGGTTATCAGTTTTAGGCTTGGGTGTTGGTACAAAAGTTAAACCGCGATCTAAAAGAGATTTCTCTTGGGTTGTTAGGTCATTGGTGCCAGACAGGTTAACCACATTAGTTCCTAATCCCACATCTGTTAGGCGGCTGTTACCTTTGCCTTTACTTAGTTTAAATTTAGGTGGTTCAACCAGTGATCGTACATAATATTGGCGGTTCTCGTGGTCCAATGGATTAAATCCTGAGCAACATCAAACTTCGCGTCATCAATTTTTGGTATCACGTTAACGTCCTTCACTTTCCGAATGGTTTCGTTGATGATGCTCAGGGTTCTCCTCTCAGCCTGAGGGAGTTTTTGCGAAAAGTTTAGTTCAGCGAAATAAATTTTTGCGGATCTAAACTTGACCCTGATATCGCTAAGCATATTCCGCAACTGCTTAACTACGAGATCAGAATTATCGTTTCGAGAATTCACGCCAATATTTAATAATATTTTTTGGGGACTGGACTGGCCCCTGTGCCCTTTAAACATAGAGCGCAGATGATTGAATTTGGCGCCGGGGTAACACTCCACCTGGATGTCCGGATGGGGATTTCGATCAATGCGTCCTAAATTTGAACTTCCAATCATAAGGATGTTTTTACAAACATCGGGGAGGCGCCAATTCCTTTTGTCAAAATTAACTCTGCTTTTATGCCGAAACTGGGAGAATTTAGAATCAAATGAGCGGCCCGAGTTGCGGCTCGGTGATTTGACTTTCTCTGAGTACGATATACCTGGTTGAACCACACTAGAAGCAGGAGAAGGGGGAGAAGAAACAGAAACAGGAGAGGAAACAGAAGCAGGAGAAGAAACAGAAGGAGGAGGAGGAGTTCTAGTGAGAGCACTAGGAGAACCAGAGAAGAAAGGCTGAGGAGGAGTAGGAGGTAGAGGAGCAAGACGAGGCGAGACAGCGTTACTCAATTTGCGAGCATCTTCAGTCACAATATGGACCGGAGATGTTTGCAAATTGAGGCGCTTACTCTGAGAGAAAGAAGAAGTAGAAGGAAAAGAAGAGGGAGAAGTGCTTTGCCTTGATCTTTTCTTATTTTGCTTTTCGCGTTGGGGTAGAGGGACAACACGGGCCGGAGTTTGCTTGCTCCCTCCCGTATTGTTCCTTACTCCAGACGCTGGGCGAAGTTCCGAAATGTAAGACTCATAGGCCGAAAACGTCTTATCTGTCAACTTATTTTTAAAGTTCTTTTTAGCCCAGATCAAGGCACGCGCCGAAGCGCTGTTGAAGTCTATTTTTTCGAGTCCAGGAGGTGGTCGCATAGCCAAAGTTATCTTAGACTTCAACTGGTTTAAATTTACCTTATAATGCTCAACTAAAGCATTTAACGTTTGATTGGCCCATCCCACACTAATCTGTCGAAAAACAGAAAAAATGTGTGGGGTGGGAAGAGCTGGCTTTAGAAAGCCACCTAACTCATCTACTTTCTTCTCCAGCTGTTTCGGGAAATCCCAATTTGCCAAATGGTGCTCTAATAGCCCAATGTGGTGCAAACATTGAAGCACCTGAAACAAAGCCTTGACCAGCCTAGAATAAGCCTGGAACGATAGTTCCTGGCCAGTTCCGGACTGGGCAACTCTCTGCCTCTGATGCATCTGCCCTTTTCTTGCCATTTTTAAAGAAAGTAGCTGAATTAAGTATAAATAAAATATAAAAGTGATGAAATAAATAAAATTAGAAAATTAAATATTACCTATTAAAGAAGATACCTGGATTGGTTGCAGTCTTCAGCAAAGGTAGAAAATAATCCGTCGAGGTTGAAACCGTTAGTCCACACAAAGGACAGACAATGGGGTACCTCGGTATGTAGGGAAAACAAGACTGTATGTGTGTGTGTGTGTGTGTGTGTGTGTGTGTGTGTGTGTGTGTGTGTGTGTGTGTGTGTGTGTGTGTGTGTGTGTGCGTATGTGTGTGTGGGGGGGGGGGGAGGGGGGGGGGGAGTTGTGGAACCTATATTGAAACCTGGCCTGTATTACTAGCTGAAAAATACACATATCAACTTTGGTTGAAAACAAATAATCCAAACTGGAGTAATCAGTTGGAAACCAATTGTTTGCAGACAGATGGACAGATGAAAGTCATGACTATAGCCCTGACTATAGTCAGGCTATAAATGCATTTTGTACCAAAGAAAAAATATTGTATGAATGGGCCTGGGTGAGGAGGAGGTGGGGTGGGGGTGAGGGGTGGGGGAGAGTGGGGGTGTGTTAGGGAAGTCCATTTTTGTCCACATGTGGTCAGTCTAAATCCTTCAGAATGCATTTTGAGCAGAGAAAAAAAAATACCTAACTGGCACCATGGGGGTGGGGGTGGGGGTGGGGGGTGGTGTTTGTCTGGGTTTTTAACCACAAACTTTAACCAAAACTGTAAAACTGCATTTTTGACGAAAGAAAAAAAAAATGCCTAATTGGCCCCCCGGTGGGTGGGGTTGGGTGTGTGGTGGAGTTGAGGGGGGGGGGGGGGGCAGGTGAGGGGGAGGGGGGTATGTGAGTTTTAAAAAAAGGTTCCGCATGTAGTGACTGTAAATAGTTCAAAATGCATATTCGAGGAAAGAAAAAAAAATGCCTAATTTGGAGGGGGGGGGTAATTTCTGTCTGGACTTTTAACCACAAACTTTAACAAAAAAAAAGCATTTTTGACAAAAGGAAAAATGGTTCTGTATGTAGTGACTGTAAATAGTTCAAAATGCATATTGGAGAAAAGTAGAAAAAAAAGCCTAATTGCTAATTGGGGGTGGGGGGAGGGTGGGGGGAGGGTGGGGGTAGTGGGTGGGTGATGGTGTTTGTTTGGGTTTTTAACCACAAACTTGGAGTCACCCTACCAAGCTACAATGAAATCCCTTCATAATTATGGCCTGTGGAATATTCTAAAGGTTTTCGGGCTTCGGGCCTCTGTTGCCGCCACAGTTGCCCAAAAGGGGACGTTCTCATCTAGACATTATATGAAGTCAACCTATCATGTTACAATGAAATCCCTCCATAAATATGACCTGTAGACTGTGCTAAAGGTATTCGGGCTTCGGGCCCCTGTTGCCGTCACAGTTGCCCAAAAGGGGACGTTCTCATGTAGACATTATATGAAGTCAACCTATCAAGTTACAATGAAATCCCTCCATAAATATGACGTGTAGACTGTGCCAAAGGTTTTCGGGCTTTGGGCTCGGGCAGCCATCATGGTTGAATGATCACAACCAAAAGGGGACATTCTCATCTGGCATCATGTGGACTGATCCTATGAAGTTACAATGAAATCCCTTCATAAATATAACTGTAGACTGTGCTGAAGGTTTTCGGGTTTCGGGCACCTGTAGCCGTCAAAGTTGCCCAATCACGTCCAAAAGGGGACTTTCTCATGTTGACATTATATGAAGTCAACCTATCAAGTTACAATGAAATCCCTCCATAAATATGACCTGTAGACTGTGCTCAAGGTTTTCGGGTTTTGGGCTCGGGCAGTTGTGACGATTGATAGATCATGCCCAAATGGGGAAATTCTCAGGTAGACATAATACAGAGTCATCGTATCAAGTTATAATGAAATGCATCCATATTAAACATGACCTGCAGAGTGTGCTAAAAGTTTTGGGGTTTCGGGCTTGGGCAGCCATCACGGTTGACAGATCATGCCCAAACGGGGACGTTCTCATCTAGGCATTATACATATGCATTCTATGAAGTTGCAATGAAATCCCTTCATAAATACGACCTGTAGACTGTGCTAATGGTTTTTGGGTTTTGGGCTCGGGCAGCCATACCGGTTGACCGATCACGACCAAAAGGGGACGTTCTCATATGAAATTTCGTGATGATCAGACAAGAACTACCGGGTATAGCCTGTACTTGAAGGTTGAATAAAAAACTTTAACCACAAACTTTAACCAAAACTCCAAATGTCAACTAAACAGGAAAAGACAAAAAAAAAACCAAACCCCCCCCCCCCCCCCCCCAAAAAAAAAAAACACTTGAACCTTCAGTAAAAAACTTTGACCACAAACTTTAATAACCAAAAACTCTAAATGTTAACAGATGGACAGACGGACGGACAGATGGACAGACAAAAGTAATTACTATACCCCTTACTGTAAACAGTCGGGCTAAAAATCAAAACCTGTACACAAAAGTTCAAAATATTTGAGAGAGGATGCCGACATGAGGGCTATGCCATAGGCTCACACAACTAACGTTGGTGAGCCAAAAAAACCCCATCAAAACCTGCACGTAAACGTCAAAATAAGTCTAAAAATCGAATCAAAGGGTTAAAAAAATTTTAGAAATGCACTGGAAGGATATCAATGTTATAGTAACCACCACTGCAATATGCAGTGAGGTCAACCTCAATTGAGATTTTTTTTTTTTATCACAACCTGCACATAAAAGTAAAAAGCTGTAAGCGTAAGTCCAAAACCTGTACATAAAAGTTCAAAATTAAAGTTATTCAGCAGAAAAAGGGTTAAATAATACAAATTTAGCCCTAAGATGCATGTTTACATACAATAGAAAGTACGGCCATATGCTGCAAGGTAAATCTCCACTTGGAAGAAAGGAAAAAAAAACCCATCAAAACTTGCACGCAAACATCAAAATAAGTCTAAAATTTCATTCAAAGGTTTAAAAATAAGACAAAAAACCCTGGAAAAGAGTTAAATGTTATAGTGAATCACCATAGCTGTATGCAGAAACTAAAAGAAATGAAATAAAAAAGCCAAAAAATCAGAACCTGTACAGAAAAGGTCAAAATATTTAAGAGCGGACTCCGACGTCTATGCTGACATGAGGGCTATGCCATAGGCTGACACAACTAACGTTGGTGAGCCAAAAAAAAAAAACAATAAAATAAAAAAATAAAAAAAAACAAAAAACAAGTGAATTGATTTGAACAAACTTGAAATTGACACACCTAGAGATGTTACATACCAAATATGAAAGGATTCTCACTGGTGGGTCTGAAGAAGAAGAATTTTCAAGAAATTTTCTCATATTGCTCTAAGTTAAACTTTGGGCTTCAATAAAAAGCCCAAATATTAAGCCAGGGACCTGATTTGAACAACCTTCAATCTAACCGTCCAAGAGGTGTTTTTACACCAAATATCAAAAGAATATGACTGCTGGATCTGAAGGAGATGATTTTAAACGATAATTCCCCACATTGCACTAAGTAAATACTTGGGCTCCCTGGGGAAACCCAAATATTAACCCAGAAACTCGATTTGAACAAATTTGAACCTTACACCTCTAGAGATGTCACATACTAAATATGAAAGGCTTAAAAGAAGATTTTTTAAGAAATTTTCTCATATTGCACTAAGTTAAAATTTGGGTTTCAATAAAGAGCCCAAATATTCATCCAGGGATCCCATTTGAATAAACTTGAAACTAACCCCCCTAGAGATGCTGCATACCAAATATCATAAGAATCTGACCTGTGGATCTGAAGAAGAAGATTTTTAAAGATTATTACCTATGTTGCACAAAGTTAATATTCAGGCTCCCACCGGAAGCCTATATATTAACCCAGGGACTCGATTTGAACAAATTCGAATCTTACACCTCTAGAGATGGCACATACCAAATATGAAAGGATTCTCAATAGAAGGTCTGAAAAAGAAGATTTTTTAAGAAATTTTCTCATATTGCACTAAGTTAAAATTTGGGCTCCAACAAAGAGCCCAAATATTCACCCAGGGATCCCATTTGAACAAATTTGAATCTAACCCCCGTAAAGATGCTGCATACCAAATATCAAAAGAATCTGACCGGTGGATCTCAAGAAGAAGATTTTTAAAGAATATACCCCCTACTCCACCAAGTTAATAATCAGGCTCCCATAGGAAACCCAAATATTAACTCAGGGAGTCGATTTGAAAAAATTCAATTCTTACACCTCTAGAGATGTCACATACCAAATATGAAAAGATTCTCACTGGTGGGTCTGAAAAAGAAGATTTTTTAAGAAATTTTCTCATATTGCACCAAGTTAAAATTTGAGCTCCAATAAAGAGACCAAATATCCATCCAGGGATCCCATTTGAACAAACTTGAATCTAATCCCCCTGGAGATGCTGCATACCAAATATCAAAAGATTCTGACAGGTGGATCTGAAGAAGAAGATTTTTAAAGATTATTCCCCATATTGCACCAAGTTAATATTCGGGCTTCCATAGGAAGCCCAAATATTAACCCAGGGACTCAATTTGAACAAACTTCAATCTGACCCCTGTAGATATGCTGTAGACCAAGTATCAAAAGAATCTGACTGTATGATCTGAAGAAGATTTTTAAAGCTTATTCCCCATAGCACCCCAAGTTAATTATTTGGGCTCCTCTGTTGAGCCCAAATATGAACCAAGGGGGTCGATTTGAACACACTTGTATTTGAGCATCCTATGGATGCTGTATACCAAATATCAAAAGATTCCGATCAGTGGTTCTGAAGAAAATTTTTTTTCCAATTTTTGCAAATATGCTGACTCAGCAATTTTTCAAATGCCCCTACAGAACACCCTAACACAACCGATGGCCATTTGTTTTTTTTTAATCCATTCTACCGGTCAAAAGGATGCTTCATACCAAATAGCAGTTCTCTGTTCCATGTAGTTTGGAAATATAGGCATCAACATTTTTTTCTATTTTTAGCCCCTGGGGTACCCACAGGGCAACAAACAAAAATATTTTGGGCATCATTCAAGTATTTTGGACCCACTTATGCTACCTGCCAAATTTGGTTCAAATCGGCCCATCGGTTCTTGAAATAGAAATTTTGGGTGGAGCCCAAAATGGATATGTGCCCACAGAGAGTCCAAATATTGATCTACCAACTTCTCTTGAACAAACTTTAATCTTCAACACCAAAGAGTGTTACATACCATATATCAAGGCAATCTCTCTAGTGGTTCATGAGAAGAAGATTTTTAAAGATTTTTAGGCTTTGGCATCATTGCCCACAGCCCGAAGAAGGCAGCCGCTCCATTTGAACAAAATAGAAAGGGTATACCCCAGGGATGGTTTGTGCAATATGTTTGAATTTGGCTGAATGGCTGTGGAGAAGAAGCCAGGTTTGCAAAAGTTAACATACGACAGACGCCAAGTGATGACAATACCTCACAATGACTTGCAGTCAGATGAGCTAAAAAGATTAAATTCATATATAGTGCTAGTCCATGAAATTTATCATTGAAATTTTTTTATTCTCTCTATTTTTGCTTCCAAAACATAACTTATTAATCGCCATTAAAACAAGCTTAATGAGCTAATTTCAATGAAAGTTAAAACAAGGGTTTTTGCGAAAAATTAAAATATTCAGTGGTTGGGTAAAATACCGAAATACCGATGAGAATGGATTAATGCTCTCACTATTAAACCCATTATTGTGGTCATTTATTGTAGGAAATGATTGCCTACTTATCCAAAGTCATTTGCAATATGTCTCTGAGCTAGAGCCCAGAAATAATTCAAATTGCTTCTGGGTTTGGTCTCCCAAGTCAATTTTCAATACAACTGAAATCACAGTTATGGTCTGATATAAAAGGTGTATATTTGTTGTAAAAAGTACTTTTTCAAAATTTTTTTTTGTAAATAACTTTTGAAAATATATATGCCTCTTGATTATATTTTTCAACAATGAAAAAAAAATAGTTGTGTATGTTTTTAAAGGGTCCAAATCACAAATTTTCATTTTTTCAATCCAGGAAACACAAATACTCATTTTATTGATGTCTGATGAGAAAATTGCTTCTAAATTCAATTAAAAAACCCTGCTATTTTCTTTTAATCTGTATTCATTGAGTGACATAATTTCAATGAAAAGGAGAAAATTTAGTGCATTTCATTGCGTATTATGAGAGTTAGGGTGAAAGGTCTTTTCACCTCGGCAGATTTTGAACCTGGCATCGGCCTCATCATACACTTTCTAGTGACCACCTGAAAACTGTCAGTGTAGTCAGGGTCCTGACATTACTGGCCAATACTATGAAGAAAAGTGAGGTGATGAATTGCAACTCTATGTCTCTGCATAAAAAGAAATTATTTCTAGTCTTGTATACACACACACACACCAGAAGTGAGAAAGCTATAAAAAAAAAACGTACCACTGAATCTTCCTGGTTTCCAGTACTCAGATAATCCTTGGCCAAATAAAATCTCTGTGGAAGATTCGTCTTCAGTAATGCTCCCAATACTTTGAATTCATCACTGGTCACCAAATCTTCATAACTTAGCCCAAGAATCTACAAGAAAATAAACATAATATAAAGAAATTTTAAAATTATTGTTAAACTGATTCTCCAAAACAGAAAAATTCTGTCAACTCATTACTAAACAAGCTGGCCACATAGTTTACAAACTGAGTAGTTTCTAAGGAAGTACTCTCTACATATCAACTATAACAATCCAGTATATTATTTATTTATTTATTGGTGCTTAACGCCACATCAGCAGCCAAGGCTATATCATGGCGATAAAAGTATGTAATTATAAAAAAGACCATTATCCACCATGAAATAATTAAAAACAGAGTCGATGAAATATGAAATGTGAGGTATAAAAATGAGGAGTGTGAAACGCAATGTTAGTGTTGTACAAATAATGCTAAGAAAATCAACCTGTGATATAGATATGGAAAGTGTAGAGTTTTAAAAGAATAAAAACAATTTTAAAATTTATTAAAAAGGTTGATTACCTTCAAAAATGAGAGAATTTTATGCGGGCTTGTGTAATAAAATAAATCTCTTAGAGATCCGACTGAGAAATATTGCCCTCTAACGTGATTAAAATCTGTACAATGTAAAAGAATGTGTTCCACTGACAACACTTGCTGACAAGGAACACATTCTGGTCGCATATTACCCTCTAACAAAAAGGAATGTGTAAGTCGTGTGTGACCAATATGACATCGTGTCAGAATAACATGATCTTTTTTACAAAGGTTACTGGATGGGTAGTGATCAGAAATAGTTGGTCGGAAGTGATGGAGCTTGTTATTAGTTGCCCATCCCATCCCGCCTGCCACATAGATTTGATGTAGCTACTAATATGTGGTTTGAAATCACTGAAAGGGATGTTAAAATCAGTGAGAGGCTTTGTTAAAGCCCGTTTTGCTGCACTGTCTGCTCTGGTGTTACCAGTGATACCTACATGTCCGGGTAACCAGCAAAACACGATATCATATTGGTCAGACATGAGAGTTGTTAACTTCTCACGAAGTTCCAAGATGAGAGGGTTCTTCAACTTGGGGTTGAGTAAAGCAAGTAGAGAGGAAAGAGAGTTGGAAAAAATAATCAACTTCTTTTCCTGCACATTCTTGATGTGTTCAAGTGCGAGTTGTATAGCTTTAACTTCAGCTGTGAAAATAGAACTCTGATTCGGTATTCTGATTGAGGTGATATGATCACCAGTAACAGCAGCTGATGATACCTTGTCACCATCTTTAGATCCATCTGTATAGATCCTTGTATATGTACTATACTTGGACTTTATTTCGGCATATTTTTGTTTGAACTGCAAGGAATTGGTATCAGATTTTTTTGTAGAAGCAAGGTCCAAAATAACTAGATTTTTTAAGATGCCAAGGAGGAATGTGTGATTTACGGTTTTCTTTTATAGATTCAGAATCAATTTTGGCAGACTCCATGTGGGGTTTAACTCTAATTCCCAATGGAGGAATATGTTTCTGATGTCGGTTAAAAAAGTCAACATTTTGAGGTTCTGAAATACATTTAAAAGCAGGATTTGAAGGATTGGCCAAAAGTTTAGACACATATTGGAGAGACAATTTAATTCTGCACTTCTCAAGAGAAGGCTCCTCTGATTCAACAAGCATTGAGTCTATTGGGGATGTTCGAAAAGCCCCTAGACTAATTCTAATACCACTATTGTGAATGGCATCAAGTGGTTTTAGGTATGACTTCCTTGCAGAACCGTAAACTATAGAACCGTAATCTAATTTTGATTGAACAAGTGATCTATACAGATGGAGCAACGTTTTTTGGTCAGCACCCCAATCAGTGCTACCAACGACCTTCAGTAGGTTCAGAGCTCTCTTACATTTTACTTTTAGTTGTTTTATGTGGGAAGTAAAATTCAGTTTGTTGTCAAACAACAAACCTAAGAATTTCACTTCCTTAACAACTTTAATAGGTCTCCCATCAATTTTCAACTCCAGATCGAGGTGATGTTTCCTAAGTTTGCAAAAATGAACACAATTCGTTTTTGTCTTTGAAAATTTAAAACCATTTTCGATAGCCCATTTTTTAATCCTATTTAAACACAGCTGAAGTTTGCGCTCTATAGCATTCATGTTTTTGCTGCTATAGCAGATCAAAAAGTCATCGACATACAATGACGAATCTACAATATTCTCAATTGCGTCGATAATACTATTAATCTTAACTGAAAAGAGGGTAACGGATAAAATACTACCCTGAGGGACCTCCAATTCCTGCTCGTGAGGATCAGATAACGTTGACCCAACACGAACCTCAAATTGGCGGTCCTTTAAAAAGTTTTCAATAAAAAGAGGCATATGCCCTCTCAACCCCATGTTAAAAAGATATTTTAAAATCACATACATCCACGTTGTGTCATATGCCTTTTCCAGGTCAAAGAAGATGGCGACCACATGTTCCTTTCTGGCGAAGACATTTCTTATAAATGTTTCAAGTCTAACCAAATGATCCACGGTACTTCTCTGGTTTCTGAAACCACACTGAACATTCGCAAGTAGTTTGTTCGATTCCAGAAACCAGATAAGTCGATCATTGTTTTTACACAGACAACTTGTTAAAGCGATAGGCCTATAATTACTTGGGTTGTGGTGATCTTTATCAGGCTTTGGAATGGGAATTACTGTAGCTTTATGCCAGGAAGGTGGAAACCGGCCAGTCACCCATATATCAATGAAAACTGACAGTAAAAGTTCAAGTGATGATTGTGGCAGATGCTTCAAAATTTTGTAATGTATTTCATCGGGTCCGGTGGCAGTATCCTTTGCTCTATGCAAAGAGTTATTTAACTCTTCCATAGAGAAAGGTTCGTTATAATCTTCTAAATTATTGGAGGTAAATTTGAGCTTTTGTTTTTCTTGTTGTTTTTTTAATTTTGAGAAATTCAGGATTACAATTTTCAGACGACGAATGTTTCGAAAATGTGGATGCCAATTTATTTGAAATTTCTTTTTTTGATGTGATTAGTGTGTTGCCATCTTTCAGATGTTGTACCATTGATTTTGTGTCTTTTCCTTTAATTTTTCTTATCATTTTCCAAATTTTATTGATAGGGGTGTTTTGATTAAGTTTAGAAACATATGTTTCCCAAGAACTTTTCTTTTTTTGTTTTATCAGTCATCTTGTTTTTGCCCGATTTATACGAAGTGTGTCCAAGTTATGTGTGGTTGGTGACTTACTAAATTCCTGTTCTGTCTTTTTGCGATCTTTTATAGCCTGTTTGCAATCAGAATCAAACCATGGTTTGGTGAAACGTTCAGGATTTGTCGAGGTTTTAGGAATAACTTGGCTTGCAATGTCAAATAACTCTGTTGTAAAATGTTCAATCTGGTCAGCACTTTCACTAAATTTCTCCAGTGTGAGGCACTCAGAACAGAGCAAGATGAAGGCCTCCCAGTCAGCCTTTTTAAAGCTCCACTGGGGCACCCTCCCATCATCTGCCGGAACCACACTCTCCAACACAACCAGAAAATGATCACTCCCACATAAGTCACCTTCTACCTTCCATGAAAAATCAAGGAAGACAGATGGGCATGCAATTGAAAGATCAATTGAAGTGTACGAACCAGATGCGGGGTGCAGATAGGTGTCTGACCCATCATTGAACAAGCAGTGCTTGTCAAGCACAAGTCATATTTTGTCATGAACTCTTCCACAGGTTTCCCTTTTACATCCTCTTGACTGCAGGAATTACCCCAAAGGGGGTATTGAGCGTTAAAATCACCCAACAAAATCTATGGGGTTGGGCGCTGTTGGACCAGCAGCTCAAGATCATTCACTTGTAGGGTTTTGCTTGGTGAAACGTAAATAGAACATAATGTAATTGTCTTGTCTAAAGTTAGGCATACCGCTACAGCCTGTAAATTTGATTGTAAAGATATAGGACTGTGAATAATGTCGTTTCTAACTAAGACGGACGTTCCTCGAATATGAAGATCAGTTTCATCTGCCCAGGCATTATATGAAGTATAATGCTTAAAGGCTGAATGATCTTGAGCCTCGGGTTTCTTTAAAAGAGTTTCCTGCAGGCAAAAGGCTGCAGGTTGATATTTTTGGGTTAGAAGACCTAGTTCATTAAAATTTGCTCTAAAACCTCGACAATTTCACTGTATAATATTTTGCTTGTGTGTATTATCCATGTTTGAGTGGTGATTTGGATGGTGGATGTATGGGCGAACTTGCCCCAGTGTTTATCTTGGGTGATGCTTTTCTTGGGGACTTATTCTGAGATGGTGAGCGTAGTTGCTCGAACATTTCATCGATGCCATCACCGACATCCATCAGCTCAAAGCCCTCAAATCTGTTTCGGGTAACAGGATCTTGAAGGATTTTGGGAGTTCTGTTTGACAATTGTTTGTTACTTTATTTCTCTATTTTCTTCTTTTCTAATTTTTCTTGTTTTCGTCTCTGACTCTGAGTGAGATTTTGCTGTTGCGATTTTTGTGTTTGTTCTGGCTTAGGTCTTGTGTTGTCTTTCTTGTATTGCTGGATTGAATTATTGTTTTCATTTCTTGTCTCCTCTGGTTTAGATTTTCATTGTTCTTGCTGGTTTTTGCATTTGGGTATGTCTTGAGTAATAATAGATTGCTGTATCTGTTCCTGTTTCTGTTTTGTTTTTGTCTCAATTATCGCTGTAGTAAATGACGTAGTTTGCATTGACTTTGGTGAAATTTGGTCGGAATGTTCTATTGTAAAGGCTTGTAATAGTGATGGAATTGTGCTCTCGAGCCATGTCCAAGGTGTCTGGCACTCTACTGATTTTGTGGATATTTTGTTCTTTAATGTATTGGCATATGATTGTGTTGTGTTATTCATGCCAGGAATGGATGATATTATGTCTCTGGCCTCTTTGAAACTTATTTGTTTTTCACACTTTATTTTTTGAATTAGTTTTTCTTTTTTCCAGACAGGGCAATCTTTAGATGATGACATATGAATGCCCTGGCAGTTGATGCACTTGAAAGTTTCACTGGTGCATGGCTCGTCATGTTGTTGGCCACATCGATGACAAATTGCCTGGCCTTGACAAGCATCTTTATTATGGCCAAACTTTTGACACCTGAAACATCTAAGTGGATTCGGGATGAACAGATCCACTCGGACGTTCAGGTAGCCAATTTTAACTGACTTTGGTGGTTGAGGAGTGTTGAACGTAAAAATGTAAGTGTTTGTTTTGATTTGTCTGCCATCTTTCCTAATTTCAATTCTTTTTAGTCCTATAACTCCCCAAGATTTCATTTCTTCTTCAATATATCGTTCTTCCATATCTGCTAGATCACGAGTTCTTATGACACCTCTGCTGTTATTTGAGGGTCTTGTGAGCACTAGCATGCACTTCTATATCATGTAATTTTTTAATTTTTAACAATGCCACTGACTGAATATCACGAGCACATTCCACCAGAAGACCACATGTTCTTAATTTTTTCACATCTTTAACTGTAACTGCAATAGTTTGAATAGTTTTTTGTAAAAAAAAAAGGATTTAATTTAGTGACTGGAGTATTTTCATTTGTTGAGTAAATAGTGATAAATTTCGACCAAGATGTATTGTTAGTGTCAATAAAATTTTCAGTCATAGTCAAAAGTACTGTCAATGTTTGATATTTCATGCCTTCGTTTTATTTTTTGTGGAGGTTTAGCCATGGTGTTATAGTGTTAAAATTCTTCACTTCATGCCTCCCACCCCTACTTCGAGCCCAACTTAGGGGGTATGTTCCTGCCAAACAAGAGGTGGTGACAAAACCAGAAGTATATGAAGAGTATACTCCCCCAGCACTGATGCAAATGCATACTGCTGGAGGATTGACCTGTAGAGTGTTTGGGAAGTGCCAGGTTGTGGCAGCCATTCAACCAATCATTTGGTGAAAAGTATAAGAAAAACAGTTGCAATGTGCAACTGACGCAGACAGTGCAATAAAAACTATGGATCTTAAAAATGTTTGAACCTCATAAAAAATCAGAATTCCGAAGCAATTGCCAAAACCAAATTGAAAGAAATGACTGATTGAATGACAACCCAATGCCCCCCGACGTGACATCCGATATTTTTGGAGGTTGGGGGCTCCCGATTGGTCAGAACGGGCCATCCGACCATCCGTCTACTCCCGAAATTGGGGCCAAAGCAGTGTGTTGGACATTATCTGAAAAAATGGAGACCAGGGCCAAACAAGGTTTACGACCTGATCTCCATCTTGGGAGACTGCCCTAACTGGGGCCACAAGTCCTTAACTGCCAGGATTCCTTCTTCCGGGGCCTTCAGAACGCACCTCATGGGAGAACAAGGTGCCTGCCAGATGTTATTAGCAGGGTTGATCATTTTGGTCCGGGGCTGCGTATTCGTGTATTTCGCAGCGAATCAGCTCAATTGAGCAAACCTGCCAATTAAAAATAGCACTCCTGCCCAATTGAGCAGGCCGTCCTCTATCCGCCACCTGAGGACCCACCTAGTAGGGGACGATCAAACCCCCCTAGGAACTATCCAGTATACCTTGACTATGTTGTAGCTCTGTTTATCTCAACACTACCTCTTTGTTCAACTCAATCTTCATCACATGCCACAAATCATAGAATAGATTTCTCACATGATGGAACAGCTTAACATATCATCTGCAGTAGGGTATAAATTGCCCTCTTATTGGAGAACACACTGTTGTCAACTTGCCTCGTTTGTCACATCTTACATCTTCTCATTTTCTTTTCTTTCCTTTTTTTTCTTTTCTTTTTTTTAAATGGGAATTGAAGGAAGACAGCCTTAGTGACTATGCCATCTTCCTGTGGTGCAGTCATGTAGTTGTGCATAATGTTACCTCCATCTATATTTTTTTTAATTGTATATATGCTGTACTCCTAAATAAATCCTTTTAAAAATCTATTATTCCTGAAATCTTCACCAATGTGAGAGAGTTTTGAAAGGGTTAACAAAAATTCTGAGGTTCCAAACGAACTTACTTTCAGAGCTCATGACAGCTAAAATAAATTGAAACAAGGGCAACATAAAGCATGGGCCACTGGCCCCAACCCGTATGCAAGTTTGAAGTTACCTTGAAGGTATTGTGGGACAGAAACATTTTCTAAGTGGAAAGAGTGAAAACAAAAAAATGTTCTAAGTTCTATCAGCATACCAAAGGAGATCCAAATCCAGGTGATGGCTTTGAAATAACAATGCAAAAGTTTGTACAGACAGACGTATGGATGGATGGAGGGCAAGATGGATGGACAGACAGATGGACGGACAGATGGATGGACTGAGGTCTTCACTAGATACCCCCGAATCCCATCCCCTCAAAAACACTACAAACAGTCCAATTTCATCCATAATTGCATGAAATAAATTGAAACGATATATGCATTTTTCCTTCAACTCACTAGGTGCCCATCTGATCAATTCAGCAGATCAACAAATGCAAAGAGAATGTTGTAGACAAAGATGCTGGTCGAAAGAAATAGAAAGTCATCTTGAAAATGAATTTGGCTGAGGACTCAAACTTTCACAGTATTATATCACAATCAAATGTAATTGAGTCCGGTTTGTGATTCTCGCGGTGATAAAAAAAAGTGCAGGAAGGTGGAGCGGATCTGGGGCTGAATGGTAATTCTATGTCTTTGAATTCTTCTGAATGCTGATTACATTTTTGTTGTTTGCTAGGCTAGATAGTACATATATCTGTCAAATGGAAGATATGGCATGTTACATGCTACTTTCTTACCCTGATGTAGAAGAAAACACACGCGTGTATATTGTGAGCACCCCACTTTGCATTCTGAGAGTGAGTGGCATGTAGTCTGAATGGTATTTGAACAAACACAGAAACAAAGGACATGGCAGCCCATGACCTGGTGACACATGACAGCATGTCGCTAGCTAGTTGCTTTGATTTCTCTGACTTTAGAAATACACCTGGTCACAAGTATGATGATGACAAGCATATAAAATTATAGTTTTACCACCATTCTTGCAACATTGTCGAATTGGTACATGAAGAATTATACAGGACTGAAAAATACTGGACTGGGGTGAGTGAACTGGTCCGAGGGAGTCAAGGATCAATGGTCGAGAACATGGTCTGATCCTGCCTTGGATTGCAGACCAAACCAATCCAATCAGTCCGATCAGCATCACTATCAAGTGCTTGGGGTAAAGGGTTATTTATTTATTAGGGTTTAATGACACTTTAACAGCCAGGGTCAGATTGAGTCGGCGACAGTTTTACAGGTGGAGGAAGCTGGAGTATCTGGAGATAACCACCCAGCAACGACAAGCAGCTGCTTGCACCCCATCATCGTAACTCTGCACTGCAGAACAGGCAGGGTTTGATTGGTTGAAGACATGCGCACCTTTGACTTAACTTGTCTGTGTGTTGTGTTTGATGAAAAGGATAACGTTCAATGTTTATGAAAGGATTATGAAAGAAGACAAAAATTGTGATAATTGGGAATGTTAAAAAATTTATAGTAATTTATATATTTTTTATACTTACCAATGACCCAGACATAGCTGGTGCTAACTCTTAAAATATAGGGCCAAACACAAATTTTGCCCTCCAATCCCCAAAATTTGCATCTAAAACTAAAGAAAACATGTCCTGAAAGGCCCTCCACACTTCGCCCCTACTGCGCATGCGCAGTGTCAAGGACGTTCCGAAATTGGCGCCATTAATCATTCTAAAAACCAGTGCCTGGTAAGCGCTATGTACTCAGCGGGGAGGCAAGAGTTCCCAACTCCTGGGAGGGCCATCCCCGTCTGGGTCATTGGTAAGTATAAAAAATATATAAATTACTATAAATTTTTTAACATTTTTATACTGTACCAATGACCCAGACATAGCTGAATAGTAAAAAGGCTGGAGGGCCAAGGACATAGAGCAAAATGGAATACGCTCAATAAAATAAAATAGAGTCATCCCCTGTAGGGAAAAAGAAGTAATAGGCCTTACATCTATCTTTCTTATTTATGATAAATTAGAAAGATACAACACCTTCCAAAATTGAGCTTCATACATCCATGTACTCTATTAATATCCAATATAATCCTTATACTAATAATTTTTAAAGTAAGCCAATAAATAAAGTAAGTCTAGAGAATAGAGACTCTTATACTCCTAAAAGTGTCTGAGGATTGCATAATCATGTCCGTTGACATATGCAATATTCAAAAGCTATACTTTAAAAACTAAGACTTGAATGAATTTTAAAAACCTAAACTTCTCACTAAACAACCATCCCAATAACAGCTCAGAATTACTAACTCCGGAGGAGGTATCCCCTTGTTTTCATAGTAAAACAGGTGACCCAAGGGAACACCCTCCCCCCCCCCCCCCCCTTTTCTTGCCCTGGGTCAAATAGCCCAGAGCGAAGAGGGCAGCCGAACGGAGACACTGCCGAAACAGACAGCCTACCTAGCTATAGTAGCAACTGTTAAGTGAATGACATTCTGAGCAGTAGATAATAGACCTAACAATAGAGGCCTCCAGAAATGGACTCGATATTTCTGAGATAAAATTCATGAATGTGGATGGCTGAGCGCAATGAGCGGCCTTCAAAAATCTATAATAGCGACACTATTAATGTAAGCCCAAGAAGTAGAAGAACTCTTACTTCATGAGCCGAAATCTTAAGCACAACTGCTATGTCAATGATATACCATAAGCAGTACCAATAGTTAATAGAATCCATTAACAATAAAATGGAGCGTAACGTCCTTCTACTAGACATCAAAGACAGAAGAAGCTTACGCCCATAGTAATAAACAGATATCTGTTTATAAATACATAAACTGTACCCGGAAAGAGTAAAGGCCTATGCCCATACGAAGACGGAAGGACCTTAAAATAATAGGTTCCGGATAATAGGAGCCTAACTCTTATGCAACAATCCAACCTAAATAGTAACGGAAGTATTGATTCCGAAACTATGAAAGTGAAAATCATCCATCGATAGTGCATGAAACTCACTGACTCTACAGTAAAAGAGAAACCACAGAATTACTGTCTAAAAGGTCAGAATTTGAAAACTACTGTTTCCAGAGGCTCAAATGATTACTTAGCTAAATAAGAACCGAAGTTAAAATCCGTATAGGAATTTAATCTAAAGATTCTAAGTCTATTTATCAAAAAGTTACTAACTGACTTAGATAAAGAGACAAAAGACTCAATTGTAAACTATCGTAGAGTGCATAGGTATGAGGTAACATAAACCTATAACCTAAATAATAACAGGCTGCAGTAGATCTTGTGAAACAAGTATACTAAAAAATAGCAATGAGTAGTATGGAGGGATCAATAATATGAACATAATGATCCCTACACCACGACGGAAGAGCCTCCACTTTAGCCGCATAGAATAGCGAAGAAGAGGATCTCCTATAGTAAGAAATCGCGTCGAAAGCTCGTCCAGTACAGTGCTTACAATGCAATACGGACCACACAACGGAATACATGAAGGTTGCGACCTTGCTGGTTGTGATAAAGATGACACGATTTACCCAGTGAAAAAGATCCTCACATAGAGGAAGATTTCACGTTAAGACCCACAGTAGACAAGAGAGTAAATTACTCATGATCTCTGTGAAGATAGAGATGCTATCAACAGAAATGTATTGTGGTTGTTTATCTTAGCAATACCTGCTAAAACAACAGCGCCGGAGGATACGCGTATCCTATCATTCCGTCCTATAGATCAATAGAGCGTTAACAATATTAGCTCAGAGATCTGGACAAGCCAACACATACGTCTGCAATTGATTAGCAAGCTGTGTCATAAATAAATCATCATTGGGCGCTCCCATAGATAGCAAATCTGATTGAATACTTGTTTGTTGAGAGTCCATTCTGACAGCAACAAGCGACCCGTAAGAGAACGGGAGTCCGATAAAACAATCAGACGACCCGGAATATGACGGACCAAAACTGAACTTGGTGTACTATAACCAACCGACGGATTCTTTCCATTAAATTGAATAACGGAAACGAAAGAGTGCCTCCCTGGTTCCGGAGATACGCCACTACTGTCGAATTAAAGGACAGGAATTTGGGCATGCGTTTCTGAATAATGCTCATGCAATGACATAAAGCAAGCCTAAAAAACATTATTCCGCGGAAGAAAACTGATTGCTAAAAGACTGCGGAACCCAAAGACCCTGGCACTTCGAATCCGTAGGGATCAGTATTATATCCCAATCTGTTTGACTGGCAACCGTCATAACAGCCACACTTGGGTCCGGCAACTGCGGCGGCACTCTCTGAGTCAACCACCAAATGTTTGCCCCAGTCTGAATCTCTTGTAACACTAGATAGACAAGAGAACGTGTAAATCGAGCAATTCATGGATTGCCGAAAAGTTGCCGTCGAAGAGAAGCTCCTCCGAGAACGAAGCGACTCTGAGAGAGTTCTTAACCTTACTATCCACGCGTGTGGATGTAGCTAGGGCTGCGTCACGTCTAACTAACTCCAATCAGCCACTGAAGGGCGGAGTTATACGTGAACAAACTACTGCCCTCAAAAGAAATTACATTGAGAATAATATCCCGTAAATCTTTTCTTGAAGACGTAATGATAACGCCTCAGTAAGGCGGATTACGTATAATAAAGCGTCTAAGTTAAGTCTACTATACATAATGTTGTTCCCAACATTGAAATTGGAAAAGACATAAACGGCGAAAAAGAATATATGCAGTCTTTAATCACACCGTCTAGACGCATATGAACTCTCGGTATGACCTGCTCTGTCAAAATAAACTATTTGTATAAATGATAAAATGGCAGAAATGAGCAACGCGGACAAGAAACTAAACTATCATGCTTAGTAGCAGGCTTGTATATATATATATATAGCGTTGAAAAATAAAACACATGTTGTAATGACAATATTGGACTGCGTCGGTAAGTCAGGGACAATGTCCCTGAACCGATCGAAAAATCCGAGTCCAATGACGCTATAAGTCTCTTATCCAAGATCGCAGCAATGAAGTCCGAAATAATAATCACTGGAAGATAATGCCAGAAGATATGAAAGGCATCTTCCGATACTACTAAAGGGAAAACTCGAAATCTTTCGAATCCCTTTCGCCATCCTGTCGGACCCTATAAAGCGTTCGGTCGTCCGTACCTGATGCAACCGCGGACCGCACCGACCCAGCGCCGTCGGATAATTCCTGATTCGACCGAGAAACTGTCAATTGCTGGGATGCTGCGAAACAACTGTGCTAACTCGGATAGCACGTCCGTCACTGAGGCCTGAGGAGAAGCGGTCTTACGATGCACTGCCGCTGGAAGCTCCGTGATCGTTACCCCGTGCATACTACCAATATGCGAGCGAACGGAGTGTATAGGCCTCGTGTCCCTTGGCTACCGGATGGCGCGACCTATTCGCCGTGGAATCACTGAATGCCGAAACTGATCGGATACTCGAGGTCACGTAGCCAATGTGCGGTCGTGTGCCCTGCTGTGAGGATGAGGAAGCATTAAAGACAGTCTCTCGGACTGTCAATATAACGGAGCGTCCCGACCAACGGACATATGCTCCGAATGTAAAATATCTGAACCACAACATGCGGTCCCCTATGTTGTGGACAAGCCAGGAACCGGACTAACAGGCTTCCTCCGATCTGTCCTCAATCTGCCGTCACTGGGTGAGAACTAAAGTAATTAAAGTGCTCGCATCACCCAAATCTCCTTCCTAGACCGCAACGGACGAACCCGGCAGCCGAACCATTCGATGAATGTACGCTACACCGGGTGAGCTAGCGAATGTCACTCCGTAGGCGCTAGACATATTCCATGAGCACTTATTGCCGCTAACTCTTCATTAACTATGACGACAGAGGCACACTTTTGAAAGACATCTCCATAACTCTTCGAACAAGAAACCAGAAATGCTTGGTTAGCAAGCATAAAATAATAATATATATAGCGTCGTTCAATAATTCGAAAGTTTGTGTGACATTATTGGACTATGTCGGAACTGAGGGACGATGTCCCTAAACCGAACCAAAAATTTCTAAGTCCACCGACGCTATCAGTTTCTTATCCGGCATCGCAGCATTCTGATCCGACGAAAGAAGCTGTAGAAGACCAAGTCAGATGACATACACAACAGCATATGTTGTTCCGAAAGGGAAAGCTCGAAATCCTCCGAATCCCTTTCGGTATCCCGTCGGACCGGATGAAACTTTCGGACGTCCGTACCCGCTTCCGCGGAGCGTCCCGACCCAGCATCGTCGGATAAAATATATGCGACAGATTCAGTTGATGCTGGGATGCTGCGATAAACTGTGCTATTAAGGAAAGCACGTCCGTTCCCGAGGCCTGTGCAGTAGCGGTCTTACGATGCATTGCCGCCGGAAGCTCCGTGTACGTTGTCTCCCGCACACTTCCTATGCGAACGTCCGGAGTCTGCAGGCCTCGTGTCCCTGGCTACCGGATGGTGTGACCTGGTCGCCGAAGAATCCTTGATCGGCGAAGCTGGTAATATATCGGCGGTCACGCAGCCAAGGTGCGGTCGTGTGCGCTGACGAGAAGAGGAAGCCTTAGCAGTCTCAGCGGACTGCCTATACAACGGAGCGTCCCGAGCGATGGACGTATGCTCCGCTTACGACACATTTTGTACCACAACATCTGGGGCCAGATGTTGTTGAACGAGAGAGGGGCCTCTCTCGCTTGCCGTCCGGATGGACCGGAACGAGCTATGAACCGGACTAAAAGGCTTCCTGCGTTCTCCCTCCGATCCGCCGTCACTGGGTGTGCATTAGGTTAATTTATAGTGCTCGCATCACCCCAAAATTCCTTCTAGACCGCAACGGACGAACCCGGCTGCCGAACCATTCGGTGAATGGACGCTACACCGGGCGAGCTAGCGGACGTCAAAGGCCGTCGAACCTACTAGGGTCCTCTTAGGCAATTGGCGTATTTACATGAGCACTTTTCCGCTAGCCCTTCATTAATTGTGACGACGGAGGCACACTGTTGGAAGACATCACAGATACATCACCCTAATCTTGATCGTCTGAAATAGAAATTGATAAAGTAGAGTGACCCTGCGGAGAAAGGACCGGAGTGTCCAAATCCCCAACAACATACCGTGACATACGCTTCCCATATTGTCATCGAAATCATACGATACAGAACAGGAGTTAATGCGAGTACACTGACCACATATAGAATGATAATAAAGTCAGAGGAAGACTTCCTCTTAAAACAATTGATCAATATCCTTTCAATGTGAAAAGAAAACAAGTCCTGGTACTCGCACTAACCCCTGGCAATCAAAATACATAATAATAATATGATCCATTAATATAGAAAAAATAATTGAAATCAAAATATTTTGAAAAAATATTTTTTCAGAACAGCCCAAGTTTCTGAAAAGTAACGTTGAGCCCCAATGGATCCCAAGCCTAAGTGTGGACAAAAATTTTAAAAATATTTTAAACAATTTATTCAACACTTACGAACAATAATAATGTATCTAGTTATGATTAAAATAACATCAAGATATTATTTTTTAGAAATCCCCCCCTCACACAGAGGGCTGTTGTAAATGTAAACAATGAGTGTAAAAACACTAAAATAAGACTCCAGGCACCCAGGCCCGAAATCAGTTACCAAAAATACACTATCTGATGCAAAACAGAGACTTCCAGGGAAGAAACTGCAGAACATCAGATGGTAGATGCAGAACACAACGCCTAACCACCCGTAGGTGAAGACGTAAACATGGGGAAAGAACAGAATTCATTCTGTTATTCAGCTAAAACTCCCAAGAAAATTTAGTAATAATAATTACAAAAACTATGCCAAAAGCATGGGAGAATAGCAAGGGGGAACTTAAAGGACAGGGAGAGAGGAAAACACTTAGAAAAACAGTGTAACTAAATAATCAGAATGACAACAAAATGGCTGCTGCCTTGAAAATAGGTAACTTAACATAATTTCATTAAAAAATTTTAAGTTACAGCCCTGATAATATTCTGTCACACATTCTTTTCCTCTCCTCCTTCTCTATCCTCCTTAGAATCACCATTTCACTAATATTTATGTGTCTGGCATCATTTAAACTGAGATTTATAAGCACAAAGATCAGTCAGATGTTAACTGATGAAGGGCCAAACTTAGAATGATTAATGGCGCCAATTTCGGAACGTCCTTGACACTGCGCATGCGCAGTAGGGGCGAAGTGTGGAGGGCCTTTCAGGACATGTTTTCTTTAGTTTTAGATGCAAATTTTGGGGATTGGGGGGCAAAATTTGTGTTTGGCCCTATATTTTAAGAGTTAGCACCAGCTATGTCTGGGTCATTGGTACAGTATAAAAATATGTTAATTTCTGTTCCTTGTATACTATGTTTTCAATAAAAAATAATATGAGGTGTAGACTGCACTACAGAATTGAGGGGTGGGTTAATGTGGCCCTCACAGTTAATGTATGAGGCCCTCATGGTTAATGTATGTCATCGAAAGTTACCAAGTTACAGTGAAATTATTCCAAAACGAGTCATCCTATCAAGTTACAATGAAATCCCTTCATAAATATGGCCTGTTGACTGTGCTAAAGGTTTTCAGGCTTCGGCCTGTGCAGACATTACGGTTGACCGATTGCAACCAAAAGGGGATGTCCTCATCTAGACATTATACTGAATCATCCTACCAAGTTACAATGAATTCCCTTCATAAATACAACCTGTAGTCTGTGCAAAAGTTTTTCGGGTTTTGGGCTTGGGTAGCCATCATGGCTGAGTGATCACGACCAAAGGGGGACATTCTCATCTAGGCATTATCTGGAGTCATCCTACCAAGTTACAATGAAATCCCTTCATAAATATGACCTGTAGACTGTGCTAAAGGTTTTTGGGCTTCGAGCCCCTGTAGCCGTGACAGTTGACCAATCGCGACCAAAAGGGGACATTCTCATCTAGACATTATATGGAATCATTCTACAAAGGAACAATGAAAGCGATCCATAAATACAACCTGTAGACTGTGCTAAAGGTTTTCGGGCTTCGGGCTCCTGTAGCTGTCACAGTTGACCAATCATCACCAAAAGGGCACATTATCATCTAGACATTATATGGAGTCAGCCTACGAAGTTACAATGAAATCCCTCCATAAATATGACCTGTACACTGTGCTGAAGGTTTTGGGCTTGGGCCGTCATCACGGTTGATAGATCGCGACCAATTGGGGAAGTTCTTATCTAGACATCATACAGAGTCATCCTACAAAGTTACAATGAAATCCCTCCATATTAAATATAACCTGCAAACTGTGCAAAAAGTTTTGGGGTTTCGGGCCAGGACAGCCGTCTCATCTAGATATGATACAGAGGCATCCTACCAAGTTACAATGAAATCCCTTCATAAATACCTGTAGACTGTGCTAAAGGTTTTTGGATTTTGGGCTTGGGCAGCTATCACGGTTGATCGTTCGTGACCAAAAGGGGACGTTTTCATCTAAACATGACCCTAAACCTGCATATGAAATTTTGTGATGATCGGACAAGAACTACTGGGTGTAGCCTGCACTAAAGGAAAATGTGAACAGACTTCCGCACGCGTGATGGCAATAGCTTATCTTGACTTTGTCAAGTTAAGGTAAAAATGAAGCGAAAGACGAAAACTATGTTCCAGCACCTGATCATAAAAACCTAGATGAACTCCTTGCGCCTTAAATCGATTATAGCAGGAATATAATACCGAAAAGGAGTTAACTATAGGCATTCGAAGGAACGCTCTTTAATCACACAAGGTTAATATGGCATTATCAATTGGGCTAAAAGCCTCAGACAACTAACACAAAAACAATACCGCTAAGGAGAGAACAAACTCTTCTCATGTAACGGTACCTTGTCCGATAGGACAGTGGTCTCAGCCTGGCTGAAGCAGCTAAAGGTCTTCCTATTCATGAAGACAATTAAATGGCTGGTAACTGTGGCCCTAGAAGCTCACTAAAGGAGACTTACAATGCTAGCCGCTTCTGATAGGGATAAAACACTGCTCATACTTCTAGCTAGGCTACTAAGGTGTCAACAATAAGACTAAAGTCTATGACACTTACGAAAACACCAAGAAGCAAAAAAGCACTCTTTCCTTTAGAGGTTCTATTCACAAAAGACAGCAATCTCAGCCAAGCTAATGAAGCTTAGAAGACTTCATCTCCGTGAAGACAGCAGATATCTTGGTGTAATTTTTGCAACTTTAGACAGCTCACTAGATGGAGACTTACATTAATCGCTCAAGTTAAGAGAAAAAAGGGCCGCACTTGCTTCTTATAAGGCGTCATCAAAAGGACTAAAAGCCCCAGACGCCTAAGAATACAACACCGAGAAGGAAACAACATACTTTTTCCTTTCAACGACCCTAATTCCAAAGAGACAGCAGTCTCCTATTAGTTGGCATAGCTAATAAGTCTTCATCCCGTGAAGACAGATATCTCGACAAAACTACGACCTTGAAAGCTCACTAAACAGAGACTTACAACATAAGTCACTCAAAGTAAGGAATAAGGATCGCTCTAACGACCGAAATTCCAAAGAGACAATAGTCTCAGCTAGCTAACACAGTTTATTAGTCTTCATCTCCATTGAGACAAATATCTGTGTCACCTGCGGCCTTGGAAAGGTCACTAAACGGAGAGTTACAATGTTAGCTGCAACATATAAGAAAAAGACCGCTGTAAAAATATATAAGGCTACTATGATGCTTGACGCTAATGATATATAGACATAAACCGCTCTTAATTCACATAAGTCAAACCAAGACAACAATAGGATTAATTGCCTGTGACGCCTAGGAATTTGAAACCGAGAAGGAAAACGTAATCTTTCCTTCTAATGAATGGCCTTATTCCAAAAAGCCAGCAGCGTAGCTAACAGAGCCTAAAAGTCAAATATCGGTGAAAAATTTAAATTTTTTAGTAAATTTTGTTTCTTAACATACCTACCACAATTGTTTACAATTGGCTGTAACATAAGCGCAAGCCCTACTTTGGAACTAACTCAAGCTTTTAGAATCTTTTCCAAACGAGTTGGAAAAGTACTAGAGTGCAAAAGCACAAAAAGATTGAAAAAAGGGTCGAGCGAGACCAGCGCTCGAAATTACAGATACTCTCTCTGCACACCTCTTGCATTTACCGAGCGCATGCACAACAACCGTGACGTCAATTCCGTATTTCCGCCAACGAGAAGTTTGTGATTTAGCGGGGAGGCATCGATATCAAAGATATCTCCAAGGAGGGTGGGCCTCTGGTAAACAATTGTGGTAGGTATGTTAAGAAACAAAATTTACTAAAAAATTTAATTTCTCTTCAACCTACTCACAATTGTTTACAATTGGCTGAATAAACAATAGGAGGAGGTGAATCACATAACCAATACCAACAAGAATAGCAGAAAGAAAAGCAAGGATGGCAGAGAACAATAACGAAACCTGTAATGAAGATAGAGAGAAGGCACCTGAAAAGAACAAGGCTGAGCAAAGCACAACCTCGATAAAAACAATTTTAATGAGGGTGCACAACAGCCTGAGCAGCAACGAGAGGGCCTAAAGAATAAAGGTCCTCAGATTGCTGCTGAAGGTGGCGGAGATAAAAGGGAGAGAAGGTAGAAGCATTCCTCCAGTAAGCTGCATTCATAACATCCCGGAGCGAAACAGAATTGGAGAATGCCCAGGATGTAGAAATGGCACGAACCTCATGAGCATTAAGCCGGTTCGAAACAAGATCCGACGCAGACAAGCGAGAATAAGCCAGCTTGATTGCAAGACAGATCCACCTGGAAATAGAATGGGAAGAGATAGACTGCCTCTTAGGAATGAGAGACAGAAAGAATCTCTTCCGACCCCTCCCAATGAACTGAGTGTGAGTAATGTAAGTCTTGATCGCACGAACAGGACAAAGAAGAGGCCTCCGGCCATCTACAGCAGGGAGAGCCCGAATGCAGATGGGAGGAGGTACCGAATCAGGAAGTTGATTCTTAGCCAGAAAAGAGCAATCAGTAGTGAAGGTGACACTGTTAGCCTCATTTCGGAAGAAGGCAGAATCAACAGATAGCGCATGAAGCTCACTGGCTCGACGAGCAGAAGCAAACGCTAGAAGAAAAGACGTCTTATAGGTGAGAAAACGCATGTCGGTCTCAGATAAAGGCTCGAATGGCGCCCCCTCCAAACAGTGCAACACCCATGCCAAGTTCCACTTGGGTGTACGCAAAACTCGAGGCCTCTTCAAAGAAAAGTGCCGAATGAGTTTGGAGAGAAAAAGATTACGACCGATGCACCGCTTTCCCACATAAGAGAAAGTATCAGACAGCATAGACCAATAGCCCTTATTCGTAATAGGCTGGAGGCCCTTGGAGTCAAAAAGATATATCAGAAAATCCGCAATTTGAGCGACTGACAGATCACGGTAATTCACATTGTGATCTGCACACCAGCGGCAGAAAACCTTCCACTTGGCTGCATAAGTTATGCCAGTGGAATGTCGCCGCGATGCAGAAATGCAGACCACTGATCGTCGCGAAAAACCTCTACGTCAGAGACTGGACCTGATAAAAGACAGGCGTGAAGGGACAGGCTCGCCAAGTTGTTGTGATACTTCCTGGGACGACCCTGTGAAAGAAGATCGCGACGTAGAGGTAGACAAATCGGTCGATCGGCCAATAGAGGCCACAGCAGATTGATCCACACCCTCTGTGGAGACAGGGGTGCGATCAGAATGATCCTGCAACTGCAAGCACGAATCTTCGCTAATACTTGAGGAAGAATCGGTGCAGGAGGAAAGGCATAGCCGATCCAACCTGTCCAGTCCAGAGACAGAGCGTCTAATGCAAATGCCAGAGGATCTGGACAAGGGGAGACAAAGGTCTCTACCTGGTGATTCCAGCGAGTAGTGAAAAGGTCAACCTGAGGACGGCCCCACTGCTCGCAAATCACCTGAAACACCGACCGATGTAGCATCCATTCGGTTGGAAGGACACTGTCGCGGCAGGACAGGGAGTCTGCTAGGATGTTGAGATGCCCAGGAATGTGTCGAATGGACACCCGAGCATTCACATCCCGCGCCAACAGAAGAAGATCCCGAGACATCCAATTCATGGGAATCGAATGTGTGCCTCCTTGATTCCGTATGTAGGCCACTACTGTCGAATTGTCCGAAAGAAGTAGGACAATATGGTCCGACAGATGAGGATCCAAAGCCGAAAACTCAACAGAAGAGCAAGGAGCTTGTTCTGGTTGATATGAAAGCAGCAGCACGCTTGGCAGGCTTGGAACGACCCCCACCCGCAGCAGCAGGTTGGTCAAGCTGTCGCAGCAAAAGCTGGTCCTTCGAATGACGAAGAACTTCGCCACGAACAGCTTTCACGGAACCATGGAACAACCGAGGTCCCACCAAAGAGGCAGACCTCAGAACAGCACGTTGCTCAGAAGGAAGAGATGGTAAAGAATCCAACACCGCATCCTGGCGTGCCAGCTCCAAATTAGCCGTGTTACAGGCATGAGCGTGTGTCAAGTTCATAAGAGCCTGTGACAAAACGCGAAAAGGTGCCTGAGCATCATCAAACTCCCCTGGTGGAAAATATTCAGCCAGAGCAGCGACGACATGGTCCGCGAGAGATAACATACCCAGCATCTCTCGGGACAGGCAAACCATAGACTCAACTACCGACATCGGGAGAACTGCCGACTTAGGCTTAGTCAAGAATCCTCATCCACAGTAGTCATCACTTGGAAGACTGGTGGGGAGACAGAATAGGATCTGGAGTAACAACTTCCTCAGCAACAGTCGACGGTGTAGGTGGCAGATCGGAGAGGGTCACCGAGCTGACCTCGGAGAAGCTCTCTACGAAAACAGACGCCTCAAGAGTGACAGCAGAAGACAGAGACCACGGCCTCCTCGTCAGGTATCACTGAACTAGCACCGTAAACAGTTGCAGAGGAACTCGCCACAGAAGACAGATCAGAATCCTGTGTGACAGAGTCACCACGTGCACCAGCAGAAATGTCTGCTACGGCACGGCTACCCTTACCCCGAGAACGAGGGGTTCTAGCTCTGGACAGAACCACCTTGTTAACAGAAGCCCAGAATTTTGAGGACCAAACCCCACAAATACCACATGATTGGGCCTGAGTGCAATTGTTGCAAATGACACATGTGGAATGAGAGTAATCCACAAGCTTCACTTGCAAGCAAGAGGTACAAGGAATAGTCTTTGGCATTATATTTATATTTATATTTAAGTAATCAAGCTTCCCGCCAACGGAAAACAGCACGAAGGTCGTGTTCACACGTGGGGGAAAAACAAGATGAAGTGTGAAGAAACAAGCAATAATGATAAAAATTAACATTAATCAATAATAATTTTGATAGCTTGACAAAAGGATACAATCCATTTGCACACTGAGAATGTAGAAAACACATTTAATAAGTTGTTCATGAAGAATAAACAGCAAAGTAGCACGAGTCACAAAAATTTCCGACCATGTACAAATGGCGGAAATAAAAGGAATTGACGTCACGGTTGTTGCGCATGCGCTCGGTAAACGCAAGAGGTGTGCAGAGAGAGTATCTGTAATTTCGAGCGCTGGTCTCGCTCGACCCTTTTTTCGATCTTTTTCGTGCTTTTGCACTCTAGTACTTTTCCAACTCGTTTGGAAAAGATTCTAAAAGCTTGAGTTAGTTCCGAAGTAGGGCTTGCACTTAGGTTACAGTCAATTGTAAACAATTGTGAGTAGGTTGAAAAGAAACAGATATCTGTGTGTAACCCAGCGGCCTTAGACAGCTCACTAAATGGAGACTTACAACGTTAGCCACTAATGTATAAGAGAAGAACGCTCTAACTGTACATAAAGCTAGTATGGTGTCCACAATAGCACTAAATGCCTCCTACGCCTAGGAATATGACACCGAGAAGGAAAAGACATACTTATTCCTTCTAACAGTTCTATTCCCAACAAGACAGCTGTCTCAGCCTATCTATGAGCTATTGATCTTCTATTCGTAAAGGAATAGATCATTGCCTTTCTTATACTATTGCTAAGCTAAGGGGGTGTCGTTAATTGGACCAAAAGCCTTCAACACTTGGGCCGAAAGATCCGGAAAGGAAAGATCTTCGTATTTCCTTCGCCCGGTACCTTAAGCTGTTTATTGCCTAGCAAACGCAGACTTTTGTTCAGATGGAACAAGATTCGAAGAGCTCAACAATAAAAATTCATAGTCTTAATGAGCCGTTCCGTGAGGGATGGAGAATCAACCTCCGTAGCTCTCTCACCATCTGAATGTTCCATCTGAAATATGGTCAACACCATCCAAATGTACAGATGACTGGACCAACCCAGCACTGTCCGACAGCTCACTACCGGTGAGAACCTGTGACTACTGGGATGCTGTGATACGCTGCGCATTATGCGGCAGCAGATCCGTGAACAAGGCTTGCAGAGTAGCAATTATCCGCTTCTTCACCATATGCTGCTCACGGGATGGAGATCTGTCCCCAGATCTTTTGAAGCATGTCCCTGATAAAAATGCCTCGTATGACTAGCTACAGGTTAATTAGACTTTGGTGGTGAAGACTGGGAACATCTCCCTTGAACAGCATGAACATGCAAAGTTGGATAGCTAGTCTGCAGTCTAACGTGCTTCATCGATGAAGTAGAGGAAGAAGCTATAGCTGCAACTGGTCCTGGCCGCAGTATGGAAGCTAAAGTTTCTCGAAGCAAAAACAGTCTGCCCCGACTGCTGACGGAATGGAGAGAGATCTCCAGCTTGTGGTCTGACTCCCGACCTCAGCAAGCGTTCTGTTTAGAAACTTGTAGGCTTCTCCCCTTTAGCATGCTTTTTCATGGAAGAAGAGGAAGCCATAACAACAACCGATCCCGACAGAAGTGTGGAAGGAGCATTGTTGCGACTCATTGAAGTTTCTCACAATGGACAAACAGTCAACCCCGACTGCTAAAGGGACAGAGAGGGCTCTCCAACTCGTAATCTGACCCCAGATCTCACCGAGCGTCCCATAGAGAAACTTAAAAGCTTCTTCTCCTTATTGCCATCGTCGATGGGTGAACTTTATATTATAAGGTGCGTGCTTTACCCACATAAAACTACTTGACCGCAACAGACCTACCCGACATCTCGGCTCCCTAAAAAGGGACCACCACTGCACCGTTCCAGTGAGCTGAACGCAGAGAATTAAGCTACTCTGGCTGTAATCCTGTGCATAATATCATAAGCACCTTGGCAGCTAGCTCTGTTTTACTCATCAGAGTGTGACGACAGCAGCACATAACAGACAGGTGTCAAAGTACCATCACCGTGTTCTTGTTCCTCTGAAAAAGAGACTGACTAGTATTGGCCATCGGAACTTCACCACCCACCAAACAGGTCGACACCCGTTTCCAACATTCGCATTCTATAGTACAAGTATTGAAGGAGTGACACGACTATCAGCAAACAACAAGCCTTTATTCCAGTGGCTTCCTGGACTTACACTAAGTAACATTTATTATAATGGCAACAATAATAATGAAGCCAAAAAGATAAGTCCGCTGCGCTCTCAAAAAGGGTTGTGGTTTGCTGATAGTCGCGTCACTCCTTCAATACTTGTACTATAGAATGTGAATGCTGGAAAAAAAATTTTCAAATAAAATTTAAACAAGTTTTTTTGAAACATTTTGAATGAAGCCAAAGAGCTCCAAGGGAATCTCATGAGCCCAAGGGCATGCTGATAGGGCCTAAGTGTGGACAACCACTGACTAATTAAAGCTAAACTGTCGGAATAAGATATACTATGTGTCATAATAGAAAAACAGTAATTGTTTTTAAACTAAACATTGAATTAATACGAATCCAAAATGTTATTTAACCGACAATGCCAAGAGGAAAAACTGGAAACTAACTGGAAAGATTAACAAAGCTAGATATTCATATGAAGAAAAAACAATGCATCTGGTAGAAGATGCAAGAATACAAAAATGTCCTGAACCGACATAGACAGGACGTAAACATAGGGGATAAACAGAATACCTATTCTGTTTACAAGTTAAACTCCCAAGAATTCAATAAAAAATTCTTCAATAAAAAGCCGAAAGAGCTTGGGAGTATAACAGGAGGGTTCAGAAGAGGGAAGGGAAGTAATACTAACAAAACAACAGTGGAATCATATTATAATAACGACGTTTGGAAGCATATCCCGAAATTTGGGAACAAAAATAATTTTACATAAAAATTATAAAGTTACAGCCCTGAACATCCGAAACCACCGTTATTCACTTCCAGCATCCTGTTACACTGTTGATTCCATGAAAACCATCATTGATTTGTGTCTGGCATCTTCAATGAAAGTGTCAATGACACTGTAGCTTAACCTGACTGTGTGTTGTGTTTGATGAAAAGGATAATGTTCAATGTTTATGAAAGAATTATGAAATAAGACAAGAATTGTGATAATTGGGAATATGCTAATTTCTGTTCCCTGTATGCTATGTTTTCAATCAAAATAATTTGAGGTGTAGACTGTACTAAAGAATTGAGGGGTGGGTTAATGTGGCTCTCACAGTTAATGTATGTGGCCCTCACAGTTAACGTATGTCAACCAAAGTTACCAAGTTACAGTGAAATTATTCCAAAATGAGTCATCCTATCAAGTTACAATGAAATCCCTTTATAAATACAGCCTGTAGACTGTGTTAAAGATTTTCGGGCTTTGGGCCTGTGTAGCAATCATGGTTGACTGATAGCAACCAAAAGGGGACGTGCTCATCTAGACATCATACAGAGTCATCCTACCAAGTTACAATGAAATCCCTCCATTTTAAATATGACCGGTAGAGTGTGCTAAAAGTTTTTGGGTTTCGGGCTTGGGCAGCCATTATGGTAGACAGATGATGACCAAAAGGGGACATTCTCATCTAGATATTATACAGAGTCATTCTACCAAGTTACCATGAAATCCCTTCATAAATTCGACCTGTAGACTGTGCTAAAGGTTTTCAGGTTTTGGCCTCAGGCAGCCATCATGGTTGATCAAGCGCAACCAAAAGGGGATGCCCTCATCTAGACATTATACTGAGTCATCCTACCAAGTTACAATGAAATCCTTTCATAAATGCAATCTGTAGTCTGTACTAAAAGTGTTCGGGTTTTGGGCTCGGGCAGCCGTCATGGCTGAATGATTGGGACCAAAAGGGTACATTCTCATCTAGACATTATCTGGAGTCATCCTATCAAGTTATGATGAACTCTCTTCATAAATATGACCTGTAGACTGTGTTAAAGGCTTTTGGGCTTCAGGCTCCTGTAGCCATCGCAGTTGACCAATCGCGACCAAAAGGAAACCTTCTCATCTAAACATTATATGGAGTCATCTTACCAAGTTACAATGAAATCAATCCATAAATACGACCTGTAGACTGTGCTAAAGGTTTTCAGGTTTTGGGCTTGGGCAGTCATCACGGTTGACAGATCGTGACCAAATGGAGAAGTTCTCATCTAGACATCATACAGAGTCATCCTACCATGTTACAATGAAATCCCTCCATATTAAATATGATCTGTAGACTGTGCTAGAAGTTTTTAGGTTTCGGGCTTGGGCAGCCATCACAGTTGACCGATCATGACCCAAAAATATGAGAGACGTTCTCATCTAAATATTATACAGAATCATCCTACCAAGTTACTATGAAATCCCTTCATAAATACGACCTGTAGACTGTGCTAAAGGTTTTCAGGTTTTGGGACCGATCATGACCAAAAGGGGACGTTCTTATCTAGACATGACCTCAAATCTGCATATGAAATTTTGTGATGATCGGACAAGAACTAAGGTGTGTAGCCTGCACTAAAGAAAAATGTGAACAGACTCAAAAACTCATGGACTCACAGACTTCCGCACACGTGATGGCAATAGCTTATCTTGACTTTGTCAAGTTAAGCTAAAAATGAGAACTTAGAGCACAGATGCCAGTTCAGTTGTTACTGACTTTGGGCCAAACAGAAGAATGAAGTTGGCACCAATTCTGGTCTCTTTCTGGGTGGTGCGCAAGTACTAAAAGTATGGAGGACAAGATAGGACTTTTAATTTTCGGTATTGTATGCATATTTTGGGATTGGGGGGGGCTCAAAATTTGTGTTTGGACCTTAATAATATTGAGGTTGCACCAGCTAAGTCTGGGCCATTGATTTTAGTATAAAAATATATCCATGCGCAATCCTAAAATGCAATAAATCAAGTCTTTTTTCACAATTTATGAAAAAATTATGTCCAATTGTATCATTAAATCATTTTTAGGTATATGTGGATGAGAAATTTTTTATGTATACAGACAAAATACTGACTAAATAAAATATTTGGCACTATTTTCTATGGACATATTTTTAGCTTTGCAACTTGGAAAAGTCCATGCTGCTAAATACAGTAAAAGAGTTACATAATGAGGTCATGTGGTCGGGTCCGACACAACACCTCACGGTAGATTTAGTGGGGTGTCGATTTCACAAATAATACAGGTAGTGTACACAGCATGGTGGTGGGTTGGGAGTCAGGGTTGTGTAGTTTTTCAGTACAATACAATATTTTTCATTCAATAATCAGGACTTTACTCGTTAAGCCTCTGCACACTGATGGAAAAACACCAACATTTAGAAGGCAAATTTTTCCCAAAATGCAACTAGGAATTTAAGCAATTCAATCTCTGGCCAGACATGTGTGTGAAGGGTGGATGGACGAATAAATGATCAAACAGAAGGACACACAGAAAAAGTGATTACAATAAAACCCTGTTTTTAAAAGAAGGTGGGGATTAATAATTTACTCACACATGCTATTTTATACATTGTTATCACTCTAAGACAACACTGGTGTCCTTCATTGCAATGTCTCAATAAACTCTCCATTGTTGATAGGATTTCTTCTTTCCCGGCAGGCAGGAAATCTACAGTTGATGAAGACTGTCGTGGCATGTTACCTCCTGAAATCGAAACAAGCAAAGTTAAGTAAATATTCTCCAATAATAAACTGTAGTCAAACTAACTAAAATTTATCTTTTAAGCCTAAAAAATTCAAAATCTGTTTTGCAGGCCCTCCCGCATGGTCCTTTTGGCTACTGCATGCTCCCTTTTTATAACCAAATTAAATGGTTTATGTCTGAAATTTTACACAAGTTAAAAACAATTTGATACATTTGTCCCTTTAGCACAAGAAAGCTTTGCAATGCTTCAGCATTGCAAAGCTTTCTTGCTCTCAAGGGACGAAAGATGCCACCACCCATGCTATTCCGTAGATTATGAGGCCTAATATATAAACCAAGAAAATGAATTTTTGATGGCAAAGAAATGATTACAGAAATAAAAAATAAAATAAAAAAACACTCGCCCACATGCAATTTTACAAATAATGGCCTGAGAAATAGAAGATCTACTTTGTGTGGCCTTACCTAATGCAACCTCCATGTTCAGCCAGCCCTTTTCACAAATATTGTCAATCAAATTTTACACTTTTTTTAAAACAATTTCTGTATCCTAAACATAAACTTATGACCACCCATTGGAATGAGCCTATTTCAATGAAGGGTCATAAGCAATATTTTAGAGAAAAAAATAAAGTTATTGAAGTAACCTTTTTGCAAGTTTTCATCAACTAGTGATGTTAGGTAAAGGGATAACCATGACATTGGAAGCTTTTAATAGTTTTCAATAAGGGATAGAAATGTGCAATAGAATGTCTTTAAGAAAACAATTAACCCTCCATAAACTGATGACGAAATAGAAGAATTTCAAACTACAAATTTTTCCCATGATGCAACTTGGAATTTAATCAATTCAATCTTGTTTGAGCTCATTGGGATCTTCCAAATAAGATTGAAGAGATTAAATTCCTAGTTGCACTATGGAAAAAAATTGCGACTTGAAACTGTGGTATTTTGACATTAATATGTTCAAGGCTGAAATGGCTTATTGCATGAAGATAGTCTCACAAATACAGATTGTGGTACCTTTAGGTGATTTCAATGCACCATAACTTTTCCAGTACTCACAGAGCAGTAGTTGAACTTTCAGGCCTAACTTTTACAATGAACAACAACCAGACAGTCCAAGCCACTCGTTTATTCAGAGTCCTTAATACCCATGTTAAGTTTCACAAGGCCTGATTCAGTGGTTTCTTGGTAATGGGCTAAACATCCTTTTGGAAGATTATAAATATACGAATTTATTTATTTATTGATGTTTAATGTTATTTTTGGCATTTATGGTTATATCATGACTGCAAAACAAGTAGGATGTCAAATACTATCAGGGGTGGCACCAGGATTTTCCTAAAAAAGGGGATTGTGCTCCTTGAAGTGGCAGTGGTGGGGATGTATTCCCACAAAAAAGAGGTCGTTCCCCTGAAGTAGGGGCTAAACCTCCCCAATAGCTGTAACACCCCTGACCAAGCCCTTTCCACTCCCCAACACCACCCCTCAGGTTGGTCACTCATTTATACCTATGCTGTCTGCTTTAGAGGGCATTGACCACAGGCACTGGAACTGGATACTATTTTACCAGTGCAACAAACAGCAAAAATTATTTGTTAGACATCTTCTGCAATCTTAGGTAGCAAATAAACCCAGAGGCGGTGGCCAAGGATGGCTAATCCCCCGACATAACATCCTGGTACAGCAACTACGTCAATACCTAAAGTTATGGAGCAGAAAACAATTTCAAGTAAGTCACTTTGAATTTGAACTTTGTCACAATAACCCCAAAATACATAAGGTGCTTCTTATCATCATACCCAGCCGTGTCCAGTTTGTTTTTGATTGACCAAGCACAGCTTTTATCAGAGAGTTGAAACAAGAAAACTTTCAAGTTAAAGATCACTCAGACTTTGACCTTTGGATAATGATCCCAAAATAAACAGGGTTTTTCCTCTCATCATACCCAACCCACAAGCCAAGTTTGTTTTCGATTAATCCAGCAAACCTTCAAATCAAGTGTGGAAACCATGAAAATCTGTAAGTTAAAGGTCACTGTGACCTTAAAACAAATAGGGTTCTTCATCTCATCATCATACACAGCTCACATATCAGGTTTGATTTTTCTATCAATCCAGATAAATTTTAATTATAGAAACTGGAAAATTATAAATTCAAAGTAATTTGTATATTTTTTACTTACCAGACTAGCTGGTGCTTAACTCAAAGTTATTAAGGGCCAAACACAAATTTTAAATCCCCCCAATCCCCCAAATTTGCTTGAAAAACCAAAAATTAAAAGTCCTATCTGACCCTCCATACATTTACTCTCCATGCATGCGCAGACGCCAGGAAGTGACCAGAATTGGCGCCAACATCATTCTTTGTAGAAGAGAGTACTACATAAAAATTCAGCGGGGATGTGTGAGTGCCCACTCATAGGAGGGCCATCTCCATCTGAGCCATTGGTAAGTATGGTAAGTATAAAAATATACAAATTACTTTGAATTTATAATATTTTTACGCTGTAAACCAATGGGCCAGACTAGCTGAATCGTAAAAAGGTGGAGGGCCTAGGACTTCAGAATTAGTAGATCAACATAGTTCCAATCCTGCAATCCAAGGTGAAAAGAAATTAAAATTATTAGGAATTACATGTATGTCTCTCTATACAATAATAGAGAAGACATATCATACAAAAGGAGCCCAGTTCAAGTTATTCCATAAACTTAGCATGAAGACTATGCTAACTGAATGTAAGAAGTTCCCAATTTTTAAGGTTAGCCCGGACTAAGCCCCAAAAATTAGGATGGCGTATTTGAGAATGAGAGAATATCCCCCACAAACATATGCCGTATACAATAAAACTCCAGCTGTATGCAGGATATAATTACGGACAAAACAGCTTCCCTCATAGTTACATACCTATCAAGCCAGAGGAGAGGTAAAAAATTCCCCCACCCCACTTTCTTTTGAATGAATCTTCAAAAAGAAAGAGGGGAGCGCTTTGGAATCAGTAAAAGCGGTACCAAAAAAAACCAATATAATATTCGTCGAACAGGCACTCAGGTATTAATTTATTATTAATAAATGGTGCTTAACGCCACTTCAGAAGTTAGTGACGATCCCGGTAACAAATACTGCCCACTATATAACGTACACCGAAGACACCATATGCAGATAGGTCGAGAACCGGTGATATAATATATAACATACACATGTCCAATCGAACCACAATGAATGATCTCTGGAGAGTAAACACACTTCCAAGGTAACCCACAGGCGATCCCATTCAGATGTACAATAAATTCCAGTGACAACACTCCCCGACGTGGACCATCCGATACCTATGACACTATAAACGTGCAAATATACGAGTTGAGTACCGACATTAATAGAAACCTGGATCTAGAAATAGAAGTAGGTATGATTAACAGGCTCCGACACGGACTGCCCCCAAAATAATTCATAATTTCTAAGGTCCATAACATACAATAAAGCGTCAGCCTATAACTATTATGCATGTGGGCATTAAAATCCCGCATGTAATCATCTGAATACTAGTTAACTGGTTATGCAGCTTCTGAGGTACCCAAAGACTAGCAATTTATTTATGATGAAATATGCGCTCGTATATGACATATAGACGAATAATCACAGGAAACCAACCAAATAAAAAATGGATGTGCCCATGAGGTTGCCATAGAACACGACCCAGCCGCCAATCGAGAAGTGAAGAAATGTATGTATGTATTTAAACTCATACGAGAGAAAACTAAGTCTTGCCCAGTAATCGCCTCTAAACACATTGGCGGTGGGGGAGGAGGGGGGGGGGGGGGGTCATATCGAAGTCATATCGAACCCTCCTCACCCGCATTACTAAATCGTTCTTGTGTTAGTCATAAAATAATATAGGAATTGCTTTGGTTCCCTCATGTCTAACAGACTGCATTATGCCACTACGGGCAGAGAAGGACGTGAAGAAAAAATACTTACCCTGATAAAGAAGGTCCTCTCGTGGAGGAAACTTCTGGGGATCGTCCCATAACAGACACTTGAGAAGACTGATCCAAGGTTTCTGTGACGACAGAGGTGCTACGAGTAGGATTCACAACAAGACTGCTTGATTTTAAACATAATCTACTGAATCAAATGAATTGGAGGATACGCGTATCCTATCATCCATCCCCATGAGATCGGCAGAGCATCTACTGCATACGCTCCATGTCTGGGCATGGAGACACAAACGACGGTAATGATTGTTCCAGTGCATTGCAAACGGATCTATCATGGGGCGATCCTTCTGGTAGCAAATCTGTCCAAATTCTCGCTTGTTGAGCATCCACTCCAATTGCAACAGGCGAGAGAGTGAGTCTGCTAGTACGTTCAGATGACCCAGTATATGAAGGATGAAAAGATGAACATGATGATTCATGATGTATTAGGAAAATCTTCTCCGTTAGTTGGCATAACGGAAATGAATGGGTGCTGCCCTGGTTCCCGATTTACGCTACTACTGTCGAGTTGTCCGACCAAATTGAACATGGTCGTCCGTTATTATGTGAATCCAATGTTGTAGCACTAGCTATAAATAACATCATCTCGTTGATGTTTATGTGTTTCTCCTGGAACCAAGGGTCCCAAAGACCCTGACACTTCAAGACTGCAGGGTTTAGGGTCGCGCCACAACCCGTCTGACTCGCATCCGTCATAATCATGAAAGCCGGATCCCTGAGTTATCCACTGAATATCAGCCCAATTTGAAACCTTGTTTTAATAGGTCTGTTAAAATATTACTGGTTCAAGCGAAAGCATCTTCACACTCCAGTTCTGAGTAAAGAATATCTGGAGGAGACGTGTGCGCAGACGGCCCATCAGAATGAGATCCACAGCCGCTCCGCACAGCTCCAACAGTCGCATGAATTCCCTAACTATTAATGCATCTGAGTGTAGACAAAAGCGAGCATAACAACTGATTAATTTCGCTCTGGGTAACGGCAGCCAAACTAAATTGTTGTGAGTCTTAAAGCTCAATCCCAAGTGAATAGACGACTTTTTCTCGTTTACGATGAAACCGAGACATCAGAGTAATAGAATCAGACTCTGAACATCGTTCTGAAGAATAATTCTGTTGCCGTATCCCTGTAGAAGGTCGTCCAAGTAAGCCGACGTCACCGCAGACAAATGAGCTCGTAAGTAAGACATTACAGAGTTCATTATTCGAGTGAAACGCCCAAGGGGGCCAGATTCAGACCAAAGCATATTGTTCTGAACTGTACAGTGAACCGCAGGTACTTTTAGAATGTCGGATGTACCAGGACATGAAAGTACGGATCCTTAGATCTATGCTTGCCACATAGTCAATCACTCGAACGCTCACTTTTAACGACTGAATGATTCCCATAAATAAACTTTTAGAGCCACGATAAACTTGTTATCCAGCTCAAGTCTATTACCTGTCAGAACAAGCCGTCTGGCTTGGTATGAGGAACAGGCGACTGTAAAAATCTTGAGAATCCTGATTCTCGATTACCTGTATTGCTTCCTTCAATAAGAGAGTTTATACCTCCAGTAGGAGAAACTCTCATGCAAGAATTTGATGGAAGATTTGTCCAGTGTGGACAACTTGTTAGTGGGGTTTTACTCGGAATGATAGCTGTAAGCCATCCAAGAGTACACTTCTCACCCACTGATCTTCCGTAATTGTTATCCAGTTTTTTGCGGAGCTTGATAACCTTCTGCCAACTGGCCAGCAATAAAGGTCTAAACCATCACCTGTATGACCTGCGAGGCTACCGGGAGGAGGAACCACATCCTTCCCGTGAAAAACCTTGTCTTGTTGTCCTAGGGGCGTCTAACCTATAGTCCCGATCAGACCTACGCCCCTTTCCCGAGTCACTATACCGACGACCTCCAGAGTAATTATAAGAGGGTTTCTTGTACCCCCATGAGGAGTTTCCTTTTGACGATTTTTGTCTGGAACTCCCTCCTTTACTCTTGTCTGCTGAAGTGGGTCATCGATATGCCGACTTCAAAAGCAGAGCACTAGATGCTTTCTTAGTAGCCTGTTCATAAACTAACGAATGCTGGTCATCAAAAATAAAATGTCCAGAAATCGGAGCGACTCGGCGAGAGCTTTTCACCTTGTCATCATATCAGTGATGATGATGCAAAGGAAGCATCACATCTGATTAACTCCAGATTAGCCACTGTTAGGGTGGAGTTATATGTGGTATACATAATTGCCCTGGAAAGAACTCTAAGAGAGGTACGGATGTCCTCAAATTCCTTTCCCTTGAGACATTGCGCCATAGCTCTTGTAAAGTGATCAGCGTAAGACATAATGTCCAAATTCGCTCTATTTGAAGAAAGTGCTGTCTCAATTGTGTCTGAGTGAATAGTGAATGATAAAGGTAAGGATACCTCTAGATCCCCGGCATGCTCATCCAAACGCAGAAGAACTCTCTGAACATCTTCCCCCACCATTTTTAAATGAATGTGGTCCAAAAAACAGTATGTATACGGAAGATGAAGATAAGAAACCGCTTTCCTCCTCGCACTCAAGAGGATAAATATGGTGGCATCTATGTGGCCAAAGGCCTGCGACACCTGCATAAACTGAACCGGAAAAGAAAGGACTTCCTCTTTTGTCCGGATAAAGTCTGTGCCTAACGACGCCAGTAGTTCCGAAAGGGAAGGGTAATCCTCTTCCTTATCCCTTTCACCATCCGAGAGAATCAGCTGCGAATCTCGGTCCATTGCATCTGCACGAACAGATGACTGGACCGACCCAGCACTGTCCGACAGCTCAGATTCTGAGTTTGAGGGAGGCTGCATCTGCACTTGCTGGGATGCTGCGACAGCAAGTCCGTCATCAAGGCCTGAGGAGCAGCGGTTTTTCGTTCCTTAGCCGCATGCTGCTCCTAGGACAGTGTGTCGGAAACGGATCCTTTCTCCGAATGTTCTGATGATCAAGGCCTTGTCTCCCTAGCTACCGGATGGTCCGACTTCACGGGCAAAGAGTGGTTCCTTCTTCGTGCAGCAGGCTGGATATCCAAAGTCAGGTAGCTAGGATGCGGTCGTGTGTGCTTAAATAACGTAGTGGAGGAAGCCGTGACTGAAGCAGACCCTGGCTGCAGACTAGACAGATCGTCCTGAGCGGTGGTGGACATATGCTCCGTCTCGTGCAAGTTTCCAACCAGAAAACTTCATTTCGACCTTGTGAAATGTGGCGGTGGAAGCCTTGACTGAAGCCGACCCTGGCTGCAGACTAAACAAAATGTCCCGAGTGGAGGGTGGACATATGCTCTGGCTTGTGCAAGTTTCTACATTTGACCCCAGACCTTGCTAGATTAGAAAGGGGGGCCTCACCGAGTACAAGAACTTGCAGACTTCCTCCCTATTTCCATCGTCGCTGGGTGAGTTATTTATATTATAGTGCTTGCTCTACCCATTCCACTTCTAGACCACAATGGACTTACAACCATGGACAGAGTACCGCTTCACTGGTCGAGCTAGCTGCTTGCAAGAGATTAAAACTTTTAACAAAGGCCATAACTCTTGCAATAATGAGCACTGCAGCTAGCTCTATATTCTCCACGGAGCGTGACGATGGTAGCACACTTGGATGGGTGTCAGAATATCATCACCATGTTCATGTTCCTCTGTAATAGAAACTGACAGAATGAATTAAAAGGTGGTAAGAGGCTCTCTCTGATCCTCAGAACCTCACCGCCAACAACGTACCACGACACTCGACTCCAACATCAGTCATCCCAGTGCAACACAAGAATGACAAGAGTGAGTGTATCAACTAAAGTTGATATCAGTCCTCCAAACTCCACAACAATATATATATATATAACTGAGATACATGAATAATAAACGTAAGCCCTGGATGACAACGGGTCTGTTACAGTCCTCTCAAACTAAAAATAAACTTTACCTTGTCAAACAGAGAAAACCCACGGAAATTAACATCAACAAATATAAAACATACTCCTCGATTTTTAATCAATTAAATAGACACGACTCTAAAAAAACATGGCAAATACTTCGTACCTTAATCAACAAATCAAAATCAACGGCAACACTCCCACCTAGCATATCTCATAATAATGTTGAAATATCTGACCCCGATAAAATCGCCTCCAGTTTTAATGATTACTTCTCAGAAATTGGTCGGACTATTAACGATAACGTCTCCACATCCGATAACAACTTCGGTGACTTCATGAATGGAAATTACCCGGATTCCTTTTTTATTACCCCAACAAACGAGCAAGAAATCATACTGACAGCCGGACAATTGAAAGGGAAAGTGAGTACCAATGCTTTCAATCTATCTACAAAAATAATGAAAGAGGCAATTTGTGAGATCGCGAAACCCCTGGTCTATATATTCAATCAGTCATTTATACAAGGTAAAGTCCCCGATAAAATGAAAATAGCAAAGGTGATACCAATTTTCAAAGGGGATAATTCCCGTGAGCTAGGTAACTACAGACCAATTAGTTTGTTACCGGCTTTTTCGAAACTTCTGGAGAAAATAATGAACTGGAGACTCACTAATTTTCTCAGTGATTTTCATATACCGTACAAACATCAGTACGGTTTTTGCAAAAATCATTCCACTCTTCACCCCATCATGCAACTTTTGCAATATGTCGCTGAATGCAACGACAAGCCTACAAAAGACTCTACTCTACTCTGTCTTCCTTGATTTGTCTAAGGCATTTGACTCCATTAGTCACGAAATTTTACTTAGCAAAATGGAATTCTACGGAATAAGAGGGATTAGTAAGCTTTGGTTCCAAAGTTACTTAACAGTCAGAGAACAGTATGTGGAATATAACTCGAATCGATCCCCAAACCAATATGTTACTTGTGGGGTCCCCCAGGGGTCTGTGTTGGGTCCCATCCTCTTCTTAATTTACGTGAATGATATGAGATACTCCACTGAACTTAACCTGTTATCATTTGCCGATGACACAACCCCATTTACAGCTGGACATGACCTGAATACCCTGGAGACTACAGTCAATACAGAGCTGAAAAAAATATTCGACTGGTGCTGTTGCAACAAACTCCAAGTGAACACCAGTAAATGTAAATATATTATGCTACACCCACCGAACAGTCCGAACAAATCCGACTTACTAAATATTTTTCTTAACAATACCAAGCTTTCACCCATAGGTAACTCCCAACAAGAAAAAGTCGCTAAGTTCTTAGGTGTTTACCTGGACGAAAACCTCAATTTTAAGTACCACATATCCACAATATGTTCCAAGATGTCAAGTGCAATCTATTGTTTGAATAAAGTAAAAAATGTTCTCCCTAAGAAGTCATTGAAATTATTGCATTATACATTAGTTCATAGTCACTTACTGTATGCAATCCAAATTTGGGGGCATGGTCCATCCTGCAGTAAAATATACTCTCTACAGAAATGCGCGATGCGAATAATAAGTTGTAAAAAGTTTAATAGTCATACTGATCCCCTATTCAAGGATAATAATATTCTAAAATTTAACAATCTGTACAAAGTGAATGTCTCTCTATTCATACACGACTGGAAAAACGATAGGTTGCCCGACTCATTTGAAACATTTTTTAGTGTACACACTTTATCTGGACTCCAAACAAGACAAGTTGGCATGATACAGTCACTTAGAGCTAGAACCCAATTCTCTGCCAAACTGCCAAAACATAGCTTCCCAAAGATTTGGAATGGAAATGATGCTAACCTACGGGCCCTACCTTCCAGACATGTTTTCAAGAAACAACTTACTAATGAATTCTTAGCAAGCTACTCCTCACATGTTAACTGCTCGTTTCATATGTGTCCAGACTGTAGGCATAATCCTCATTGATACACGTATGTCGCCACACTCCATTGTGGGACCCTTCATTCATGTGAATATGAATATGAGTGAGAGAGAGAGAGAGAGAGAGAGAGAGAGAGAGAGTTCTATGTACCAGTGGGACAAAGGGCATTCTAGTACTATGGCGACCTTACGTATGCCGTCAATGGAGACTGGAAATTGTCCTATCTGCTAATAACATTCCCACCTCCTACTTAAAAACGAGCCATATTGTAAACACTTCTACTTAAGGCGCTAATTGTTCAAGGCTTCCCTGTCAAGAGGAAAATATCCATATTCTTATGATGCAATTGTCAGCCCATGCCAATGACTTCTCCAGTTATCTCATCCAACCAGACCTCGAATTAATCTCCAATCATGTCTTAACCCATCATCTTACGCTTAATCTTATTGATTCAAATTTGTAGTCTACTGTCAAATTGCACTTGCACATATTGGGTGCAGTCTTTCGAGTAGGCTGGGAAAGGGCCATCACGTAGATTCGAGGTCTTCCTTACTCTCTCCATTCATTCAATAGCTGGGCCATAGGCAGTGGTACCTATGAACAATAATATCCAGTCTACTCCATTTCTGTGTAGTGATTTCTGTGTAGTCTTTTTCACTTCCTGGGGGCAACAGGAAGACAGCCAATGTGGCTATGTTGTCTCCCAACAATTTACCAGTGTATTCTATATATGCAAAACTCTTTGTACAAAAATAACTTGTAAATTTGGTATTTTGGTTGAATAAACTTCATTTCATTTGGGCCGTGAGCTGCAAAAAGGGACCTTAGGGGTAAAAAATTCGAAATTGAGTTAGAGTTACATCTCTACTCCCCTGAAATCGAGGATTCCAACAAAGTTTACTTTAGGTTCATCTGACATTTATAAATGGTCAACGCGACGTGTAAAGCGGGATGTCCAAGAGCCCCATAACTTGAATCAACCGTTTGACGTTTCAACGTAATACTTATACGATGCATATGTGCAACGTTATCTCTCGTGAAAATGTGAACGTTTAGCAAACTGTAAGAAGTTATTTCTTTTTCGAAAAAAATGCAATATTTAAGAGTGAAGGAAGATAACAAACTACCATCTGATCTTTAATTCACTGTGGATATGGTTTAATTCTTGGTGTGAGAAGAGCAATCTGCAAAGAAAGTTTTGAAAAAGATTTGTTTTCCTGAGCTGTCAGGTTTTTCAATTTTGTTTATTTCTTGTTCATTTTTTTTTTGTTTTTTGTTTGTTTTTCTTGAGGGGGAGGGTCGGGGGTGATGCTTTTTGCACGTTTTTGGCTGCTTTCCATGCATCGGCAAATTGAATAAAGAAAATCCATTAACACAAGACCCTCCTCACCAATATAACTAGTAGGCTGAAAACAGATAATAATAACAAAAAAAAAAAAAAAAAGCAGAAGAAGAAACAAGACCAACAAAAATTTTACAGTGCCATCTCCAATAATGGCAATATGGGCCAATGTGCACAACGTCGCAAAGGCATCAGAGCACGGATGACAATTTTTTCCCGAGAGAACTAATACCGAATCTCCAACCAACAGTAGTGTGTACTCACTCCCACCGCCTTACAGCCAGCATGATATATTATGCCTATAACATATCCTGTCCCACTTAATGATGACTTCAGGAAAACAATTCTTAGAGATTTATTCATGGATGGATTCACATACAACACTACTGCATTAAAATTTACCCTGATAATTTTGTGGTAAAATTTTATTATTCTCTATGCAGTACCAGTGACTTTTAAGTCTTCCATTTGCACAGCTCTGCATAGAGAATTATCTAAATGTACCACCCTAGCATACTATACATACATTTGTTCGTATATTTTGCAACCCCCAATAAAAAATCCTGGCTATGCCAGTGAGTATTTATCCCCTCCTCCCCCTCATGCACATGCGCATAGGCCTATTCTCGGACCACTGTAAAAATTATTAAACAAATACAGGCTGGGTTTTTGTTTGTTTTTTGCTAAATATTAATGTGTTGCCCATTAATTTTAAATTGTTATTTTCTCTTATTTTTTTGTCCTCTGACAAGCTTTGGATTAATTGTTATTCACAAGACAAAGACATGACTTCTGAGTGTCATTTATGCAAAGCACGTATTTCGGTTTGGGATTTAAACACCAAAATGCTTACAAAATCTCGTATTCAATTTCTAAGCGCCTCTGATGTGCAAGGATTACGTACAAAAGTGTTTTTTCTCATCAGTTTGTGTCCATTCCTGAACGTGTTAAGATGTTCTGTTGCTCCAAAACACAACTTAGTGTGAATTTCTAAACCCATTTAGTTGTGGTGAAGCATAACTCTAAAATGCGTCTCGATTTTAAACATAACATTGAAACACGTTTGGGTCTGAAGATGTTGGGCCTATACAATTCGTGGAGCGGGCTATCAAACAGAACAATTTCAATTTTAAAACGTCTTGAAATCAAAATGTAGATTCAGCCAAGACCTATGTGAGTTTCCTTCGAAAGCTGCCTGATTGTCATTAGTCTCAATCTTTGCCAGGATGGGTTATCAAGCTCAGTGTGTTTGGCTGCATGTTGGGGTATGTGTGTTGCGATATCAAACTCATCAATATCAATCTCAAAAGTTCTTCCCATGGGATGCCCAGGATATAAAAGTCTGCATGTCCAATGATGTAGATTGTTCTCCTCCACCTGTCTCCATTGGTAAAATAGGACTTGGTAACCAACGCCGTTGAGTGCCATCCCTCAGTAAGTGGGAAACATAGGCATAAATGATTGGCAAGACTTGACTTTATAGTTATGTTGAGTCATGATATAGCCTTGATGCTGGCACCAATAAATAAATACATAAATCGCAAATTGTATTTAAATCAAAGTTAGGTTCAGCTAATGGCCCGTTTGAGTCTTCGAAACAAGAAACCTAAAAAGGTGACTGATATATACTGTCGCAAGTTTTACGCCTTTTGTCTGGAGAGGCTGTTATAGGCCACAAATAGGTCATACATCCCTTTATTTGATGAGAAAAACTGAAACAAATATTTGCAGAGCAGTCAGGTAACCTTAGGGCCGTATTTAAGAATGGGTAGACTGGGCGGATGCACAGGGCCCTACATTTGAAGGGCCCCCACATTTGGCAGGGAATTTTGTCATATTGTTCGAAATACCCATTTTCCTGTTGAAATGTTCCACATTTTGGAGCTCAGAGTGCTTTCAGAAACTTCCTGAGTGCCTCCCGAAATCCAAATTTACCTGGGGTAACTCCCCCCCCTCCACAAGACCCCAATTAAGCCGCTCGTCGGCCAGACCACTTCAGGATCTGAATGTTATGAGCGTAAGAAAAAATTGAGCTTCTACTCGATGCTTCCCAGGCTCCCCATATTTCTGAATCCGGCCCTTGGTAACTTGACGTCTCTGGACAGGTTTTTTTTGGGTTTTTTTCACTGACACTGACTCTAAAGTTAGAAACAATGTGTGAGAATGAGCAATCGCATCTTGGTGAGAACATTTTTTCTATTAATTTCCCAGTATTAACCAATAAATTACATGTTTTAGGAAAAAAATTGGAGGCGTTATGATTTTTCAGAAAGCGTATTTGTCGGAGGCTCTAAACACGAATCTGGAAGTAGATCGAGGGGTCAGGATCAACCACTACATGCATACATGCACAGAGGGGCATCTGTAATATTTTGTTGCCTAGGTAAAACGTTGACTGCCAAACGCCATCATTTTTTTTGAAACGAAATGGCATGAAAAGAAATCTTGAAGACAACATAATTTTAGGCACACCACAAAAACTGATTTATTTATTTGAGCTTCCATTAACAAGTTATCTTGAAGTACAATGTACTGCAAGCTTGTCTTCCAAATTCTAAATTTTGTTGCCATTCAGAACTTTTCGACACCACCATTAACACGTTTTGCAGTATCTCAATTCACATGTACAGTCGAAACTCGAAGTTTACAGAACCAACTGATAACTTCAACTTATCCCGGTCTTCGAGTTATGCACTTCAGATGTATTTGAGGAATTTGGAAGCTTTGAACACAAGAAAACAGAAACTTGTAATCTGGACAAAGGAACCACTTCCACACCTCCAAGAAAATATAGAACAGTGACGGTCTATATTTCCTGGGAGGGGTGGAGGGGGATTGCTAGTCTGGCCCTGATTGCTAGGACTGATAGCCAACTTCGAGTTATCTCATATATTCGAATCATCCGATTTCGAGTTATTGATTGCAGACTGTAGTTAAGAACATGACGGTTTCATTTGCCTTGAAAGCAATCGCATATCTCATCTTGGTGACAACATTTCGTTTAAACATTTTGTTTACAGCTGACGCCCCCCACCCAATTCCCCACCCCCACCTCCGCGCCTCCTATGAGGACTGGACAAAAATTGAAGGTTTTTTTTTAACTTTCTACTTCTTTGAAATGCAAATCCCTTCTTAAAATGAGTTTAGGAAAATGGTATACATTATTGGTCCCAGCAACAATTACCAGAATCGAGAAATGTTTCTCGAACTGCTTTGAAGGAAAGTTTTGAAAGATACTTGAATTTTGTCATTTTTAAAAATTTTGTTAAATACATATAATTGAGTTGCATCACGATCACAAAATTAATAAGGCTCCAATTGAAAGAAAAACTGACACAACTGTGAGCTACCTAAGTTGACCAGTAGCAGGGGCGGCGCTAGAAAATCTTGCATGGAGGGGCGTGGGCAAGTAGAGGACATGATATGCTTCCCATGGGGGTGGGGGCATTGGAGGGGGGGGGGGGGTAGAGGTGCATATCAATAATTTTTAAGGCAGGGGCAATCTTGAAGATTTATTGGAGGGTTTTATTGTTATTTTTATTTATTTATTTATTTATTTGTTTATTATTATTTTTTGGGGGAAGGGGTGAGGTGATTCAATTTTTGTCAAGCTTCCAGACCTCTCCTCCCAGATAAAAAAAAACAGACAAAAAATTGTGCTTTCAGACTATTCTGGTAGCTTTTAAAGGTTTACACAGTTTTTGAACATTGAAAATAATGAGGTAGGGCCTACGACCCATATTTTGAGGGTAAGATTCACAAACTGTGTAGGCTAACTGCACTCGAGCTTGTAATTCTTTACTGGATAAGTTCATCGGCTGGGTGTGTATGGGAATAACAAAAAAGCAGTCAATGTTTGTGTGAGAGAGGGTGTGTGAATGTGTTTGTGATGAATGGGAGAAAGGGGATGGCTGGCAGAATCTAGGTTTGGGGATGGGGTAAATGCCCTTCACCTCACCCCCACCTGTAGCATCGACACTGGTCACAAGTTACTGCGCTTGACTTGAGGTGTTGCAGCTTTTGAGGTTGCAAAGAATGTAGACTGTGGACATGCTGTATCCAGGGCTGTAGAAAATAAATCACATTCAATTTCACAGTCCAACTATGCTGTTAGAAAATAGAACACCGCAAGGCTTTGTCAGTATGATCTTTGTGTACTGTAATGACTAGTAGTGACGTAGAGTGGAGCTTGAATACAGAACAGACAACTTTAGTCATTTTTACGCCACAGCGGAACTTCAAATAAAAACAGAAACAACAACAACAAACAAGAGGCCCCAGGGTGCCTGAGGGCGCTTACCTGACATGGTAGCCTAAATATCAACCCAGAGAATTTATTTCCACAAGTTGCATCTGCTCCTCCTAAGAAAAGCTGAAACCAAATATCCAAATATTCTGACCAGTGGATCTAAAAAAAGATTTTTAAAGAATATTCCTCATACTGAACTAAGTCATAATTCGGGCTCCCACAGGGAGCCCATATATGAACCCAGGGACTTGGCTTTAACAAACCTGAATCTCACACCCCTAAGGATTCTGTACACCAAATATCAAAACATTCCGACTGCTGGATCTGAAGAAGAAGATTTTTAAAGAAAATTCCTCATTTTGAACCAAGTTACAATTCGAGCTCCCACAATCAGCCCAAATATGGACCTAGGGACATGGCTTGAACAAACTTGAATCTTACCCCCCTAAGGATGCTGCATAAAAAATATCAAAAGCATTCAACTGCTGGATCTGAAGATTTTTAAAGAAAATTCCTCATTTTGAACTAAGCTGTCATTCAGGCTCCCATAGTGAGCCCAAATATGAACCAAGGGACTTGGCTTGAACAAACTTGAATCTCAGCCCCCAAGGCTGCTCCATGCCAAATATCAAAACATTCCAACTGCTGAATCTGAAGAAGAAGATTTTTAAAGAAAAATTCCTCATATTGACCAAGTTATAATTTGGGCTCCCACAGGGAGCCCACATATGGACCCATGGACTTGGCTTTAACACACTTGAATCCCCCCCCCCTCCCCCCCCCCCAAGGATGCTACTCACCACATATCAAACCATTCAGACTGCTGGATCTGAAGAAGAAGATTTTTTAAGAAAATTCCTCATTTCGAACAAAGTTACAATTCAAGCTCCCACAGTGAGCCCAAATATGGACCTAGGGACATGGCTTGAACAAACTTGAATCTCACCCCCCTAAGGATGCTGCATACCAAATATCACAAGATTCTGCCTGCTGGATCTTGAGAAGAAGATTTTCGAAGAAATTTGCCTGAAATGCACTAAGTTCGAATTTGGGCTTCTATCGTGAGCCCAAATATGAATCCAGGTGGCTGATTTAAACAAACTGGAATCAGATCCACCCCACAATGTTGCATACCAAATATCAAAAGATTCTGCCTGCAGGATCTGGAGAAGAAGATTTTTGAAGAAATTTGCCTGAAATGCACTAAGTTCAAATTCGAGCTTCTATAGTGAGCCCAAATATGAATCTAGGGAGCCGATTTGAACAAAATAGAATCAGATCCACCCCACAATGTTGCATACCAAATATCAAAAGATTCTGCCTGCTGGATCTGGAGAAGAAGATTTTTTAAGAAATTTGCCTGAAAAGCACTAAGTTCAAATTTGGGCTCCTATACTGAGCCCAAATATAAACCCAGGGAGCCGATTTGAACAAACTTGAATCAGATCCACCCCACAATGTGGCATACCCAACATCAAAAGATTCTGCCTGCTGGATCTTGAGAAGAAGATTTTCAAAGAAATTTGCCTGAAATGCACTAAGTTCAAATTTGGGCTCCTATACTGAGCCCAAATATAAACCCAAGGGGCCGATTTGAACAAACTTGAATCAGATCCACCCCACAATGTTGCATACCAAATATCAAAAAATTCTGCCTGCTGGATCTGGAGAAGATTTTCAAGAAATTTGCCTGAAATGCAGTAAGTTCAAATTTGGGCTCCTATACTGAGCCCAAATATAAACCCAGGGGGCCGATTTGAACAAACTTGAATCAGATCCACCCCACAATGTTGCATACCAAATATCAAAAGATTCTGCCTGTGGGTCTGGAGAAGAAGATTTTTTAAGAAATTTGCCTGAAATGCACTAAGTTCGAAATCGGGCTCCTATACTGAGCCCAAATATGAACCCAGGGGGCCGATTTGAACAAACTTGAATCAGATCCACCCTACAATGTTGCATACCAAATATCAAAAGATTCTGCCTGCTGGATCTGGAGAAGAAGATTTTTTAATGTTTTTCCCATTGCCTACAGTGTTAAAAAGTGCTGACTCAGCACTATTTCAAAGTCCTGAAACTGTACCCTATGATAAAACCGATGGCAATTTTTTTTTACCAATTCTTTCTGTTGGTCCTAAGGAAGCTTCACACCAAATAAAAATTCTCGGTGCCGTGCAGTTTTGGAGATATGGGCGTTTTAATTTTTTTCTATTTTTAGCTCCTGCGGTTCCCATGGGGCTACGGGAAAAAAAAACTCAGCATAAATTAGTTACTTATGACCCAATAAGCCCTCACATAAAATTTGGTTCAAATCAGCCTCTCGGTTTGGAAAATAGAAATTTTGGGCGGGGCCAAAAATTTTGCCCCTCCCATAACGACGCCAAGTATAGCCCCACAAACTTCTCTTGAACAAATCTGAGTCTACACCTCAAAAGGAAGCTGCACACCAAATATCAAGTCTCTGCTACTGCTGGTTCATGAGAAGAAGATTTTTTAAGATTTCAGCACACTTTTTGGGTGTGGCCCTACCCACGGGCGGGGCAACTTGATTTGAACAAAATCAAATTGCGATGTCATAACAAACTATTATCTCAAATATCAATTAAATTGGTTCAGCGGTTTGGGAGGAGAAGACGCAAACACCATGTTCACGGACGACGGACGACGGACGGTGAGTGATCACTATAGCTCTCCTGACTGAAAGTCAGGTGAGCTAAAAAAAACCTTCCAATGTTAAAAATCATTTTATTCCAGGCACATAAAATTTGTAACTCATAACTGGTTTTCAGAAGGCATTACTGCATGAACATGATGAATTCATGTTAGAACAAGTGAAGGAAACAAAGATGATTTTGAAATCCGAGTTCACACAGTGATTTAAAAATAAAAACACTCGTTGATGTAAACAATTTAGCGAGTGCGAAACGTCATTTAAACAGGTCAAACCAAACAGACTGAAGTGAAAAATCAGTCGTTTCACATCTGCTGACAGCCCATCGAACTCACTTGGAAAACAATGAAATCGGCGTGTTTTTGTCAATATATTTTTTGTGTGTGTTAATTTTCATCAGAAAATGCTGTGTGCCTCAAAGTTTTATGACATTAATGTCATCGATTAATAGGAAACATGTAAAGTCATATGGAAACAACCAAACAATTGGATACGCATGAAGCTGGTTTGCTACACACTAGACAACACATCTTCTTGAAGGTCAAGAATGTGTGTTGCACTGTCGCCTCGGCTATTTCTTTGGCAAAGAACAGTTCAATTCATCAGAATTCAAGAGAATGTTTTGAGAGTCTGGTTCTATCTCTGACATACAACATTTATTTAGTTATGGTAACCAGTTTTAATTTGTTAGATACATTAAATCAGTGTGTTCCTCGTATGGAAAGAAAAAAATAAAAAGCCGCGTGTTTATAAAACTTATTTGATCACACCCACAATTTTTACGTCATTCGTTTTTGACGTCTTTCTCTGTTTTCATTGGATGTCCTGTAAGGTCCCTTTTCGCAGCTCACAGCCCATTTCTAATAGCAATCATAATTAAATTCGAAATATTTTTTTGTAAACAAAAAACTTTTTTCGAAAAACGTCCAAGTTCCAAAGGGAACATCAAGAGCCCAAGGGCAAACCGATAGAGCCTAAGTGTGGACAAAATCCAAATTTTATTTGAGCTACACTACCGGAATAACAATCCATGCATCCTACAGTATACTACAGTAATAGAATATCAAAAACTACCTATATATGAGGATATTGATAATGTAAAGAACGTCAATATAAACAAGACATCAGGCACACAAAAAGGGCCAAAATCAGACCCAATTGAAATGCTATCAAATGCAAAACTAGATCTTCATACAAAGAAAAAACGATACATCGGAAAGAAGATGCAAGTCTAAATGGTCTAACAATCCTAGGGTGAGGACGTAACCCTGGGGAAGAAACAGAATAATATTCTGTAATAAATGTTAAACTCACAAGAAATTTAATAATTTTTTTTTTAAAAAATGGCCAAAAAGCTTAAGAGTTTAACAGGAAGGATTCATGGAAGGATAGGGAAGGAATACTTAACAAACAGTGGAATAATCATTTTTAAAAATGATGACGTCAGACATATGTCCCGAAATTGGGAAGCATAAAAGAATTTTATAAATATTATAAAGTTACAGCCCTGAACTTCCATAACCACCATTGAACACTTCCTTCATCCAATAATTGCCTTGTATCCACCAATTCTTGCATTGATTTATGTCTGGCATCCTCAGAAAAGGAGATTTTAAAGCACCGATGTCATTTCATTGTTGATGACTTTTAGGGGCAAACAAAGAACAATGTTGGTGCCAATTATGGTCAATTCCTAAATTTTGGGGACTGGGGGTTCAAAATTTGCGTTTGGCCCTTAATAACTTTTGAGTTAAGCACCATCTAGTCTGGGCCATTGGTTTACAGTGTAAAAATATTTGTTCGTTAAAGGTCACTGTGACCCAGACCATTGAAACAAGGTCCCTAAAATAAATAGGGTTCTTCCTTTCATCAAATCCAATCCTCTTGTGAAGTTTCATTTCAACTGGCCATGAGAATTATAATTAGAGAGTGGAAACCAATTCCTGGTAAAAGTTGTATGTTGAAGGTCACTGTGAACTTGACCTTTGGCATAATGACTCCCAGCCTTCATGTCAAGTTTGGTTTCAATCAGCCAACCAAAAGTTTAATTGGAAAGTGGAAACCAACTCTGCCTACAGTTGGACGGACAGCATCACGGATACATCATCCTGAATAAATTTTGGAGGGATAAAAATAAACTAATCAGAATCAGAACCAAGGATTCAGCTACATAATTACAACTAATCAGTTACAGCAATCAAGTACATGCACCATAAAAATAACTCCTGTTAGCGGCAAAAAATAACTTGAGCCCCAGAAAGTGTTACTTGTTCCTGAGCAGTGGAATTTGATATCTGATACCAATGGTGAATATTTAATAAAGTCAAATATGGCTAAGCTAATTACCTTACATAACAATGGAAAACATTGGCAAATAAATTTGCAGAAAAACTTAAAATTTTCTTATAAGCTTATAACACCTCAATGAAATGGGCTCAATGAGCTTGTTGCAATGAGTGCTCATAAAATATGAAAGCAAAATGTAAATGAAAGTGTCAATGACACTGTATTAACTTGACTGTGTACAGTGTTTGATGAAATGGATAATGTTCCATGTTTATGAAAGGATTATGAAATAAGACAAGAATTGTGATAATGGGAATGTATTAATTTCTGTTCCCTATATGCTATGTTTTCAATAAGAATAATTTGAGGTATGGACTGTAGTAAAGAACTGAAGCCTGGGTTCCAGTAGCCCTCACAGTTAATGTATGTCAACAAAATTTACAAAATTACAGTAAAATCATTCCAAAGCGAGTCATCCTACCAAGTTACAATGAAATCCCTTCATAAATATAACTCTATTGATTTTGCTAAAGGAACCTAGGTCACGTGACGGTTAGGTGGTCATGGCTGACCGTTCATGACCAAAATAGGAGAGTCTCCTGTAGATATCATACCAAGTTAACCCACCAAGTTACAATGAAATCCCTTCATAGAAACAACCTGCAGACAGTGCTAAAGGAATCACGTGACCAGGTGACTGTAATGGCTGACCGATCGTGACCAAAATAGGACAGTCTCATCTAGACATCATACCAACATTATACCGAGTTATCCTTCCAAGTTACAATGAAATCGTTTCATAAATATGAACTGTAGACTGTGCCAACCATCACAGTTCACTGATCACGGCCAAAATAGGACGTTCTCATCTAGACACTATATGGAGTCATCCTTCAAATTTGCAATGAAATCCCTTCATAAATGCAGGCTGTGGACTATGCTAAAGGGATCTAGCTAGACATTATAGAGTCATTCTACAAAGTTACAATAAATCCCCTTCATAAATACGACCTGTAGACTGTGCTAAAGGTTTTTGGGCTTCAGGGCTGCGCAACCATCACGGTGGACCAATTGCAGACGTTCTCATCCAGACCTTATGTTGAGTCATCCTACCAAGTTACAATGAAATCCCCTCATAAATACGACCTGTAGACTGTGCTAAAGGTTTTCTGGTTTTGGGCTCGCATACCCGTCACATTTGAGGAATCGCGACCAAAAGGGGACATTCTCATCTAGACATGACCTCGAACCTGCATATGAAATTTTTGTGATGATCGGACAAGAACTACAGGGTGTGGACTGTGCTAAAGAAAATGTGAACAGACCGACAGACTTCCGCAAGTTAAGCTAAAAATCTTAAAATTTAAATGGTTATTTTTTCTGAAAAAGTATTGGACCAATGCATCTGTAACTTTTGTAAAGAGTCAGTTATAATAAAATGATGTTCTTCAGTCTTGATCATCCAAAAAAAAAAGCCTGACAACACAATTTAAACAAGTGCAATGCCGATCACCAGCAATCAGACAATTATCCCCCACGGTAGGTTGTTTACTGAGAAATATATTGATATTTCCTCAATAAAACCCAAACAAATATGGATATCAAAGAAACAACTCAACAAACTAGTCCCAATATTCCCCATATTTCTGTGGTTTTACTGGAAGCATCCAAATACCCGTAAAAAAGTTAAGTAAGGCTAAGTGGCGTAATTTATGCACAAGAAAAAACCCTGTATAATTTGTTATTTATCTTGTGTCTCTTCCCTTCAAATCTGAAAATTTGAAACAACAGCTTGAAAGCATCTCTGAGATACAGGTGGTAACTGTACACAACATAATGCGCACAAAAATATTACCCGAGAAAAAGGTTAAGTAAGGCAAATTTGCATAAATTATGCATGAGAAAAAACCCACATGATATGTTATTTATCTTACGCTGCTAGACCTCCATACCAAAAATGATTGAAATTGGAAATGTTGTTTAGCAGTTCTGAGTGTATAACGAATTACACTCAATTTCCAATAAAAATGGCCACCAATCGGACATCTTGAAATTTTTGCGGAAAATGTTTTACGTGCATCAACTTTTCCTAATGCCCCATCAAATCTGAAAATTTTAAACAAAAGCATCTCTGAGATATTAAAATTCTTTACTAAATTTTGTTTCTTAACTCTTTACCTAACGAATCGCCTGCATCCGCCTGCGTAGTATGCAAATTTAGCAGCTGAAAAAATTAAATTTTTCAAAATATTTCAACAAAACCATATCATGTGACCCCTCACTGGAACAAGCTCATTGAGCTCATTCCAATGAGGGATCACATGATATGGTTTTGTTGAAATTGTTTGAAAAATTTTAAAAAATTATATTCAAAATAATAAATTTTGATATCGTCTGCATTGGGTATAGGGTTAACATACCTACCACAATTGTTTACAATTGGCTGTAATGTAAGTGCAAGCCCTTCTTCGGAACTAACTCAAGCTTAAGAAACTTTTCCAAATAAGTTGGAAAAGTAATAGAGTGCAAAAGCGCGAAAAAGATCGAATAAGGGTCGAGCGAGTCCTGCGCTCAAAATTACAGGTACTCTCTTTGCACACCTCTTGCATTTACTGAGCGCATGCGCAACAACCGTGACGTCAATTCCATATTTCCGCCAACGAGAAGTTTGTGATTTAGCGGAGAGGCATCGATATCAAAGATATCCCCAAGGAGGGTGGGTCTCCGGTAAACAATTGTGGTAGGTATGTTAAGAAACAAAATTTACTAAAAAATTTTAATTTCTTTTCAACCTACTCACATTTGTTTACAATTGGCTGAATAAACAATAGGAGGAGGTGAATCACATAACTAATACCAACAAGAGTAGCAGAAAGAAAAGCAAGGAGGGCACAGAACAATAGCGAAACCTGTAATGAAGATAGAGAGAAGGCACCTGGAAAGAACAAGGCCGAGCGAAGCACAAAACCGATAAAAACAAATTTAACGAGGGTGCACAACAGCCTGAGCAGCAACGAGAGGGCCTAAAGAATAAAGGTCCTCAGATTGCTGCTGTTGGTGGCAGAGATAAAAGGAGGAGAAGGTAGAAGCATTCTTCCAGTACGCCACATTCATAACATCCCGGAGCGAAACAGAACTGGCGAACGCACAGGATGTAGAAATGGCACGAACCTCATGAGCATTAAACCAGTTCGAAACAAGATCCGAAGCAGACAAGCAGGAATAAGCCAGCTTGATTGCAAGACAGCTCCACCTGGAAATAGAATGGGAAGAGATAGACTGCCTCTTAGGAATGAGAGACAGAAAGAATCTCTTCCGACCCCTCCTAATGAACTGAGTGTGATTAATGTAAGTCTTGATCGCACAAACAGGATAAAGAAGAGGCCTCCGGCCATCGACAGCAGGGAGAGCCTGAATGCAGATGGGAGGAGGTACCGAATCAGGAAGTTGATTCTTGGCCAGAAAAAAAGCAATCAGTAGTGAAGGTGACACTGTTAGCCTCATTTCTGAAGAGAGCAGAATCAACAGATAGCGCATGAAGCTCACTGACACGTCGAGCAGAAGCAAATGCTAGAAGGAAAGCCGTCTTATAGGTGAGAAAACGCATATCGGTCTCAGATAAAGGCTTGAATGGCACCCCCTGCAAACAGTGCAACACCCATGCCACGTTCTACTTGGGTGTAAGACACAAAACTCAAGGCCTCTTCAAAGAAAAGTGCCGAATGAGTTTGGAGAGAAAATATTACGACCGATGCACCGCTTTCCCACATAAGAGAAAGTATCAGACAGCATAGACCGATAGCCCTTAATCGTAATAGGCTGGAGGCCCTTGGAGTCCAAAAGTTACACCAGAAAATCCGCAATTTGAGCGATTGATGGATCACGGTAATCCACATTGTGATCTGTACACCAGCGGCAGAAAACCTTCCACTTCGCAGCACAAGTCATGCCAGAGGAATGTCGACGCGATGCAGAAATGCACTCCACTGTTCGTCCTGAGAAACCTCTACGTCGCAGTCAGGACCTGATAAAAGACAGGCGAAAAGGGAAGGCTTGCCAGGTTGTTATGATATTTCCTGGGATGACCTTGGGAAAGAAGATCGCGACGTAGAGGTAGACAAATCGGGAGATCTGCCAACAGAGGCCGCAGCAGACTGAACCACACCCTCTGTGGAGACAGAGGTGCAATCAGAATGATCCTGCAACTGCAAGCACGAATCTTCGCCAATACTTGAGGAAGAATCGGTGCAGGAGGGAAGGCATAGCCGATCCAACCTGTCCAGTCCAGAGACAGAGCGTCTACCGCAAATGCCAGAGGATCTGAACAAGGAGAGACAAAGGTCTCTACCTGATGATTCCAGTGAGTAGCGAAAAGGTCGACCAGAGGACACCCCCGCCGCTCGCAAATCGGCAGAAACACTGACCGATGTAGCATCCATTTGGTTGGAAGGACACTGTCGCGTCGGGACAGGGAGTTTGCTAGGATGTTGAGATGCCCGGGAATGTGCCGAATGGACACCCGAGCGTTTACATCCCGCGCAAACAGAAGATGATCCCGAGATAGCCGATACATGGGAATCGAATGTGTGCCTCCTTGATTCTGTATGTAGGCCACTACTGTCGAATTGTCCGAAAGAAGTAGGACAATGTGGTCCGACAGGTGAGGAATCCAAAGCCGAAAACTCAACAGAAGAGCTAGGAGCTCGTTCTGGTTGATATGAAGGCCCACCTGCTTGCTGTCCCACTCGCCGTGAGTGGACAGACCGAGAGGATCCAACGTCACACCCCAACCCCGATCGCTGGCATCTGCAGTAAGGATGCGATCAGCCAAAGGAAGATTCAATGGAACACCCTGTGTCAGACAGAGAACATCAGCCCAAGGGTGGAGGTGACAAAGCAGGGACCGAGGAATAAGTTCCAGTTCCAGGTCCAGCGGATCTACATTCAGATGCCAATGATCCAACAGGAAGTGTTGGAGAGGTCGGACAAACAGGCGACCTAGCGGAATGAGATCTGTCACCGAACCGCAAAGGCCCAGCATCCGAAGGAAAGTCCTGGCAAAGACCGAGGAAGATTGAAGAAGGTTCCAAGTCAAGGCGGAAAGAATCGTCGCCCGAGCATTGGGAACCAACACCACATTGTGAAGAGTGTCGAAATCCATCCCCAAATGACGAAATTGCTGAGAAGGAAGGATATCCGACTTCTCGCGATTGACTCTGAAACCCAGCAACGCTAATAGGCAAAGAAACTGCTGGACATCGGATTCCAGAACAGCAGCATCATGGTTCCGTTAGAGGATGTCGTCCAGGTAGGCTGACGAAGTCACAGCCGACTCAGTACGGTGAAAAGCAAACACATGAGACATCAGTCGGGTGAATGCCCAAGGAGCCAGGTTCAATCTGAATGGGAGAGCTCTGAATTGATAGATTCGATCCCGAAACGAGAACCGAAGGTATTTCCGTGACGCCAGATGAATGAGTACATGGAAGTAGGCATCCTTCAGGTCGATACTGGCAGCAAAGTTGCCCTGATGAACTGAACAGCGAACTGACCGGAAAGTCTCCATACTGAAATGAGGTGCTATAATGTACTCGTTCAGGATACTCAGATCGATGACAGGACGAAAGTTTCTGTTTTTCTTCGGCACCAAGAAAAGTCTCGAGTAAAACCCAGGTGAAAGGGTGTTCCTGACCACATCGATCACGTCTTTGGAGAGGAAATTGTCGATCTCCTGCACCAGAAGGTCCCGACATAGAGAATCGGAAGGGACCTGATCCGGGAGGGGCACCCGAGATAAACAGGGGTGCCGATGGTAGGACAGTCGCAGACCGGATTGGATGACGTTGAGGACCCAAGTGTCTGATGTTATCTCTGTCCAACGGTCGTAAAACAGCGACAGCCTTCCCCCGACTGGAGGCGAATCGAGGTGAGGACCTTCATTTGCAGCCTCGACGAGACCCCCTGAATAAAATAGAGTAGATTCTTTTTCCCCCTCGGGAAGCAACAGAGCCTGGCCATGTCGACGCTTCTTCTGTGCAGAAGGAGCAGATGGAGCAGACGGAGCCGAAGGCGTAGCCGACATGTCAGATGCAGCAGGACGCTTGGCGGGCCTGGAATAACCACTACCCTCTGCAGCAGGTTGGTCCAGCTGTTGTAGCAAAAGCTGGTCCTCCGAATGACGAAGAACCTCACCATGGACAGCTTCCACGGAACCATGGAACAACTGAGGTCCAACCAAAGAAGCAGACCTCAGACCAGCATGCTGCTCAGAAGGAAGAGATGGAGAAGAATCCAACACCGCATCCCAGCGTGCCAGCTCCAAATTAGCCGTGTTACAGGCGTGAACGTGTGTCAAGTTCATAAGAGCCTGTGACAAAACGCGAAAAGGCACCTGAGCATCATCAAACTCCCCTGGTGAATAATATTCAGCCAGGGCAGCGACGACATAGTCTGCGAGAGATAACATACCCAGCATCTCTTGGCACAGACTTAGGCTTAGTCAACCCGAGGGAAAAAGAATCCTCATCCACAGTAGTCATCCCTTGGAAGACTGGTGGACAGACGGAATCGTAAACACGAAACCGCGATGGAGGCAGAAAGGCATCAGCTAGAGAAAAGAAAGAACCCTTGAGGGCCTTAGAATGCATTTTGGAGTCCAAGCCCTGGAAGGACTCAACAACCTGAGCCGATTGCAGAGGACGCAAAGCCCCAGAGCTAGAAGGCTCAACAGGGTTACAGCGCTCCACAGAGGACAGCGGACGGACGGTTACTGATGGCTGGTCTGAAGGTTGAATGTCCGGCAATAAGCCAAAGACAAAATCCAAAGTCTGCCCCAAGAATGACGAGGGGGGCCCATCACCTTCAAGAAAATCGTCAACCTCTGCAGCAGAAGAGACGTAGCCCAACTGGGGGTGACCAGCAGAAACCTCCCGTGAATACTGTGCAGTATCCAAAGGGCCAGGCGAGGCATCTCGGCGACTGACCAAAGGAGGTTGTGCCTCATGAGGCACAGGGAAGCCAACTTGAGGGTTACTAGAAAGCAACCGGGTGAGCGCCAAAACGGCCTGACACAGGTCACCCTGAGAATCCGTCGCAGCAGCATCGCCCAACGGAGTGTCTTCCCAATGGACCCTTCTGGTAGAAGAACCCAAATCCTCAAAAGGGACTGACGACGAACGCCGATCAGCAGACAGAATAGGGACGCAATGAGAAGATACTGGAGGATAGTCCCGACTGTGACGCCCAGGGGCAATCACTGACCTCTTCGGAACAGAAGGCCCTGCCAGCAAATCCTCTAAAGAGACCGACGGCGTACGTCGGTTGGTAGCTGGACCTGGGACATGATGAGAAGATACCGGAGGATTGTCCCAAGAATGACAGGAACCTGCCATTGGCAGCAGAAGGCCCCAACTGCCCATCCTCTGAGACAGACGGCAAGCATCGATCGACAGCCAGATTCGGAACACAGTGAGGAATCACCGGAGAAAGGTTCCAAGAGTGACAGCTAACCGGAGCTGTCACTGACCTCTGCCAAACAGCAGGCCCTGGATGCCAATGTCCCAGCCCCATCCTGCTAGTCGGCACACTAGCAGGGGAAGGAGGAACAATAAATGATTCGCTCGAGGGGTGAGGAATCGCTGCCAAAGCGACCGAACGGCTCAACCGACTAGGAGCAAACCTAGCCAGATGAGACGGAGCAGACAGCAAACCCGCACAGCTTCGCTGCGAAGGGGAGGCGGAGAGCTCAGAGACACACCAGCAGATACAGTCTTGGACCCCCGAGACTGTATACCATCCCCAGAAGAGATGGAAGAGCCACCATCATACAGAATAGGATCTGTAGTAACAACTTCCTCAGCAACTGTCGACGGCGTAGGAGGCAAATTGGAGAGTGTCACCGAGCTGACCTCGGAGAAACTCTCGACGAAAACAGAAGCCTCAAGAGTGACATCAGAAGACAAAGAGACCATGTTCTCCACTTCAGGTATCACCGCACTAGCACCGTCAGCAGTTGCAGAGGAACGCGCCACAGAAAAAGACAGATCAGCATCCTGTGCGACAGAATCACCACGTGCACTCACAGAAATGTCTGATAATGCACGGCTACCCTTACCCCGAGAACGAGGGGTTCTAGCTCTAGACAGAACCACTTTGTTTACAGATGCCCAGAATTTTGAGGACCAAACCCCACAAATACCACATGATTTGGCCTGTGTACAATTGTTGCAAGTGACACATGTGGAATGAGAGTCGTCCACATGTTTCACTTGCAAACAAGAGGAACAAGGAATAGTCTTAGGCATAATATGATAAATGAAATCAAGCTTCCCGCCGACGGAAAACAGAACAATGGTTGTGTTCACATGCGGGGGGAAAAGCAAGACTGTGTGTGAAAAAGCAAGCAAGAATTATAAAAAATATCATCAAATAGTGAATAATTTAGAAGCTTGAAAAGGATACAATCCACTTGCACATAATCAGATAAGATAGCACCATACAAATAAGTTGTTTACGAAGATAACAGCTAAATAATAGCACGAGTTACAAAATTTCCGACTAGAACAAGGGCAGAAATAAAAGGAATTGACGTCACGGTTGTTGTGCATGCGCTCAGTAAACGCAAGAGGTGTGCAGAGAGAGTACCCGTAATTTCAAGCGCAGGTCTCGCTCGACCCTTTTTCGATCTTTTTCGTGCTTTTGCACTCTATTACTTTTCCAACTTGTTTGGAAAAGTTCTCTAAAAGCTTGAGTTAGTTCCAAAGTAGGGCTTGCACTTACGTTACAGGCAATTGTAAACAATTGTGAGTAGGTTGAAAAGAAACAGTTGGTATCAGTACACAACATAATACGCACAAAAATACTACCCCGAAAAAACGGTTAAGTAAGGCTAATTTGCATAATTTATGCATGAAATCCCTGTATGATATGTTATTTATCTTATGCTGCTAGACTTCCATACCAAAAAGTATTGAATTCAGAAATGTCGTTCAGAAGTTCTGAACGTATAACGAATTACAAGCGATTTCCAACAAAAATGGCCACCAGTAGCACATCTTGCATTTTTTTATGAAAAAAAATTGACAAGCATCAATTTTTCCTAATGTCCCATCAAATCTGAAAATTTGAAACAAAAGCATCAAATCATCTCTGAGATACAGGTGGTAACAGTGAACAACATAATACGCACAAAAATATTACCCGATAAAAAGGTTAAGGCTAATTTGCATAATTTATGCACAAGAAAAAACCTGTATCACAAGTTATTTATCTTATGCTGCCAGACCTCCATACCAAAAAAAATTTAAATCGGAAATGGTGTTCAGAAGCTCTGATCGTATAATGAATTACACGCAATTTCCAACAAAAATGGACGCCAGTCGACCATCCGCAGCCGCTCCGCACAACCCCATCAGTCGCATAAATTCTCTCGCTGTTAATGCATCTGAGTGTAGACAAAAGCGAGCATAACTGACTAATTTCGCTCTGGGTAACGGCAGACGAACCAGATTGTTGTGAGTCTCGAAGCTCATTCCCAAGTGAATGAACGACTTGGACGGAGCTAGATCTGACTTCTTCTCGTTTATGATGAAACTGAGATGTCGGAGCAAAAGAAGCAGACTCTGAACATCATTCTGAAGAGAAGTTTTGTTGCCATCGGAGCTCGGAAGTAAGACATTACCGAGTTCATTATTCGAGTGAAAGCCCAGGGCGCCAGGTTCAGACCGAAAAAACATCGCTCGGAACTGATACACTATCCCTTGAACGGCGAACCTCAGGTACTTTCTGAATGCCGGATGAACCAGGTCATGAAAGTATGCATCCTTTAGATCTATGCTTGCCGCATAGTCGTTCACTCGAATGCTCACCCTTACTGACCGAATGGTCTCCATATAGAACTTTGGAGCTACAATAAGCTTGTTTATCCAGCACAAGTCTATTACCGATCAGAGCGAGCTGTCTGGCTTCGGTACGAGGAACAGGTGACTGTAGAATCCTGGAGAATTTTGATTCTCGACGACCTCTATTGCTTCCTTTGATAAGAGAGCCTGTACCTCCGATAGGAGAGACTCTCTTTTGCAAGGATTTGACGGAAGATTTGTCCACCGAGGACACCTTGTTAGTGGTGGTTTCGCTTGGAAAGATAGCCACAGGCCGTCTGAGACCACACTTCTCACCCACTGGTCTTCCGTAATTGTTATCCAGTTTGTTGCAAATCTTGATAATCTTCCACCAATTGGCAAGCAATAGAGGTCCTGACCATCACCTGTAAGACCTGCGAGGCTTACGGGAGGAGAAATCACATCTCCCTCGCAAACAGACTTGACCCGCCGGCTTAGGGGCATCTGACCGGTAGTCTCGATCAGACCTATGCCCCCTTCCCGGGATGCTGTATTGACGATCCCTGGAGTAATTATAGGAGGGTTTCCTATACTCTCGTGAGGAGCCCCCTTCAGATGATTTCTGTCTGGGACGTACTCCTTTACTCTTATCTGCTGTAGCGGGTCGATTCGACGCCGACTTTAGAAGCAGAGTATTAGGTGCTTTCTTTGTAGGTTGGTCATAAACCAATGAAAGCTTGTCGCCAAAAATTGTGTGTCTGGATACCGGAGCGACCTGTAGAGAGGTTTTCACCGTGTCATCTATTAAAGATGACGACACAAGGGCACTGTCACGTCTGATTAACCACTGTTAAGGCAGAGTTATACGTGGTCAATATAATTGCCCTGGAAAGAACTCTTAAAGAGGTATGAACGTCCTCAAATTCCTTTCCATTGAGACGTTGCGCCACAGCTCTTGAAAGGTGATCTGCATCAGACATAGCGTCTAAATTCACTCAGTTTGAAGATACTGCCATCTCAATTGTGTCCGAGTGAATTGTCAATGAGGCAGGCAAGGATAGCTCTAGATCCTCAGCCTATTCATCCAAACGCAGAGTAATTCTCTGTACATCTTCCCCGACCCTTTTAAATGAATGTGGTCCAATGAACGGTAAATTTACGGAAGATGATATCAAGAAACCGCCTTTCTTCTTCCCACTGGAGAGTTTGAATATAGCATCGTCTAAATGGCCGAAGGCCTGTGACACCTGCCTAGACTGAACCGGAAAAGACCAGACCTCCTCCTTTGTCTGGATAAAGTCTGCGTCCAACGATGCCAGTGGTTTCCTTCTAGTAGTCGCAGCATTCTGATTCACAGAAACAAATTCAGGGTAGTACTGATGGATTAAATCCATCGCAACCATGTGCTGTTCCAAAAGGGAAGGGTAATCTTCGTCCATATCCCTTTCACCATCCGATTGAATCAGCTGAGACTCTCGGTCTACGGCATCTGAACATGCAGATGACTGGACCAATCCAACACCATCTGTCAGCTCAGGTTTTGAGACAGCCGTAGGCTGCTCCTGCACTTGCTGGAATGCAGCGATGAGCTGCGCAATCTGCAACAGCAAGTCTGTTACGGAGGCCTGAGGAGCAGCAGTCTTCTGTTTCTTGGCCGCCTGCTGCTCCTGGGGCAGTGTTCCAAGATGGCTCTTTTCTCCGGATGTCCCGATAAATGAGGCCTTGTCTCCTTAGCTACCAGATGGTCCGATTTCTTTGACGATGAGTGGTCCCTTCTCGGCGATGCAGGCTGGATGTCTGAAGTCATGTAGCTAAGGTGCAGTCGTGTGCGCTTTAAAGATGATGATGTAGAAGCTTTAACTGCAGCCGAGGCCGGCTGCGAACTACGTGGAGCATACCGGACAGAAGGCGTGGACGTCTGCTCCGACTGACCCAAGTTTCTAATTACAACATCTGGGCCCAGATGCTGCTGGGAAAGAGAGGGACCTCTCTCGCTTGCGGTCCTTTCAGACCTCGCCGAGCTTCCCACGGTACCTGCCGGCTTCTTCCTCTGTTCCGTCGTCGCTGGGTGAGCCTGTTTATGTTTTAAGGTGCTCACTCTACCCAATCCACTCCTCTCGACTGCAATGGACACACCTGGCATCACAGTACCCACAGACAGAGTAACTGCTTCACCAGTCGAGCTAGCTGGCAACAAGGGACTAAAACCACTGGCTAGTAGCTTTTTGCCCTAATATTCATGAGCACCTTGGCAGCTAGCTCTGTTTGCTCATCTGAGCGTGACGACGGAAGCAAACTATCTCTACGTGTCACGTAAACATCACCATGTTCTTGTTCCTCTGAAAAAGAAACTAATAAACATGATTGACTTTGTGGTGAGAGGACCGGTATTGGCCTCTTGCCGCTAACAATGCACCGTGACACCCGTCTCCAAAATTTGTCATCCCATCCGACACAGGTTGGACAAGAATTAGTGGGAATAGCAAGGCAACAAGCATGTAAATCTGAGGAAGACTTCCTTGCCTTGTATTTTGAGCAATAAGCTTTCATAATGAATCAAAACAAAGTTGATAGTACTCCCACCAACTCCACAATAAATATATGAAAAAAGGTACATAATAAATAACATTCAAAATATAAATCGAAAAATTAATTTCCCCCAAAAAATTTTTTCGAAAAATTTTGACAGGAGCCCAAGTTCCCAAAGGGAACAGAGCCCAAATGTATCCCGATAGAGCCTAAGTGTGGACAAAATTCCCAAAATTAATTGCTACACTACCAGAATATTTTTAATGTATCTTACAATAATCCTGCCATGAATTAAATAGGAAACTACATATATTTATACAATGTTGTCAATGTAAACAACGTCAAAAGAAAAACCCGGAAACAAGACCCCAGGCACTGAATAAGAAGGCCCGAAGTCAGTAACAGATTTAGAACTATCCGATGTAAAGCAAGATCTTCAGTAGAAGAAAAAACGATATATCGGATGTATGATGCATGACCCAAAATGCCTAAACACCCCTAGGGTGAGGACGTAACCATGGGGAAATACAGAATAAACATTCTGTATAACACGTCAAACTCCCAAGAAATTTATAAAAATATTTCAATAAAATAAGCCAAAAAGCTTGGGAGTTTAACTGGGGGGCTTCAAGGAAGGATAGGGAAGGAACACTTAACAAACAGTGGAAAAATCATTAGCAAGAATGATGACATCAGGCCCATGTCCCGAAGTTGGGAAACATGAAATAATTTATATTAAAATTATAAAGTTACAGCCCTGAACGTTTCCAACCACCGTTGCTTTCTTCCATCATCCAAATGTGTCCTTGGATCCACCAATTCTACCATTGATTTGTGTCTGGCATCGTTAAAACTGAGATTTAAAAGCACAGATGTCAGTTTGTTGTTACTGACAGAAGGGCCAAACAAAGAATGATGGTTGGCGCCAATTTCGGTGTCTTCCTGGATACTGTGCATGTGCAGTTCGCAAAAGTATGGAGGACCAGATAGGGCATGAAATTTTCGGTTTTGCATGCAAATTTGGGGGATTGGGGGGCAAAATTTGTGTTTGGCCCTGGATTAATTTTAGAGTTAGCACCAGCTAGTCTGGGCCATTGGTTGCTGTATAAAAATATGAAAAAAAGCCAATAGCTCACATCTAGAGGTCACCTCGAATACACATACCAAGTTTCAAAGTGATCCAATCATAAATGTGCCCTGAAGGGTGTGCCAAAGGGAAATACTGAAGCCTGACTAAACTAAGTTCAAAGGTTGTTGCCAGCGGCAACATTTTTTGACAGAAATGGAAGAAAATCGATAACTCCTATATAGATATCACCCCACACAAGCACACCAAGTTCCCAAGTAATCCAGTTATAAATGTGCCCTGCAGGGTGTGTCAAAGGGAAATATTGATGCATAACTGCACAAAGTTTTTACTAAGTTCATCAGAAGTCGTTGCCAATAGCAACTATTTTTGACGGAAATGGAAGAAAATCGATAGCTCCCATCTAGAGGTCACCCCAAACAAGCATACCAAGTTTCAAAGTGATCTGGTCAAAAATGTACACTGCATAGTGAGCCAAAGGGAAATATTGATGCACAACTGTACTAAGTTCACCAAAGGTCATTGCCAGCAGCAACATTTTTTTATGGAAATGGAAGAAAATTGATAGCTCCCATCTAGAGGTCACCCCAAACAAGCATACCAAGTTTCAAAGCGATCTAATAATAAATGTGCCCTGCAGGGTGTGCCAAATGGAAATTTTGATGCATAACTGCAGTAAGTTCATCAAAAATGTTCCCTGTACGACGTGCCAAAGGAATATATTGATGCCTGACTAAACTAAGTTCAAAGGTTGTTGCCAGCAGCAACTTTTTTTGATGGAAATGGAACAAAATCGATAGCTCCCATCTAGAGGTCACCCAAAACAAGCATGCCAGGTTTCAAAGCAATCCGATTATAAATGTGCCCTGTTAGGTGTGCCAAAGGGAAATATTGAGGTCTGACTAAACTAAGTTCTAAGAAAGTTAACAGTGGCAACATTTTTTGACAGAAATTGAAGAAAATCGATAGCTCCCATCTAGAGGTGAACCCAAACAAGCATACCAAGTTTCAAAGTGATCTGATCATAAATGCAACCTGTGAGGTGTGCCAAAGGAAATTGTGGATGTATGTACGTACATATTCCCATATGTATGTTCGTACAAATGTATGTACATACGTACGTATGCCGATGGACGAGAAGTGATGGCAATAGCTCAGCTTGACTTTGTCAAGTTGAGATAACAATCACAAAGTATTACCATAAACAAAATTAACATTAATGAATATAAAAACAATAATATGAAGTGAAGCTGATACATGTAGTAGTAAAGTTTCTAACATTCTATGAAAGAAAACTTACCTGTTAATTGTCTGAACGATGCAACAGAATGACTTTTCCTGAGTGAGGTAGTTTTCGGCGTTTCCATTGTTAGTAACATTCTGATATCTGGATCAATTTCTTGTATAGATATAGCACCAATACTCAACCTAATACAAACCTGAAATAAACATGCTCTGATAGGTATGCAGTTAACCTTTTATCTAACACAAATAAAAGACAGCACTTGCAAAAATATTTCTTGAATAAATACAAATTTTATTTTTTGTCCCCAAAACACAGCTTGTGATATCCCACTGGAACAGTTTCATTGAGCTCATTCAAAAGACCAGTTATAAGCTATGCTTCAGAGGTAAACAAAAATTTTAAATAATAAAATTTGAATAGCAATTTTTGTGAATAGCACTGGCAAGTTTTTGCCATAATGTTAGGCAAAGAGTAAATCACACATTGCATTTGGATCCAAAGTCCAGAATAGATTTTTATCCATTTGATACCAAATTTTCCTTTTAAAAAGTATACTGTTACTAATTATCATTTGTTAGAAAACTTTAGATCAAAAGGTCATGGGTTCAGTCCTGACACATGTCATCTGTGTTGTGATCTTAGGCAAGACACCTTAATCCCAACTGCCCATGTGTGAGTAAGGTGACATTATACACAATACTTTTTTGCAAGTGTAATCACCTAGTTGTATCTGGACCTCTTGGACTTATGTCACTGTGTCCAGACTTCTGTTATATTGTGTTAGATTATGATTTAACAGCTTGGTTGATTGAGAGGATAAAAAGTTTAAAATCACAAGCAGCTGTTTCCAGTCAGGTTAATCAGATGATATTTTCCAAGAAGCAATTGCAACGGAACAAGTCTTGACAGGTTCTGATGCTTAAAAAAATCATTAATATTTACCAAGCTTATACAAGTTAGTTCTTTGCTACTCGTGCTAAAATAGAGAATACCCTACTTACTATGAATAGAACAATCAAAGCTTTTGCTTATCCTACTAAATAACAATCACTTTTCTGTAAGTATTTTCCTTTTATACAAGACTTTTTTTAAAAGTTTTGTAAGATCAATACAGAACAGCTATGATTTGATTTAACACTTAAAGGAGAGTTTATACAGTTTTGCTATGCTATGATAGACAACATCCTGTGGTTTTGCTGTAGTTTCTAGCTAAGTCTTAGCTGCCTAGAAAGGCAACCTGGTTACCCAAGAGGTTTAGGGGTTAACCATAAAAAATGTTAAACAAACCATTTCCTGTTTGAATAGTACCCACAGCTTTTGTCACAATGTGTTTTGTGAGTAAAGTGATAGATACAAATGATAATTGGTTTAAATTTTCTTTAGAATAATCAATAACCCCTACTAAGAACAAATGACCATGGCTGTAGATGATCACAGATGCCAAGAATGTGACTGCTGATATATGGCCAGAGGAAAAATGCTGGAAACCCCCAATTCAGTACATAGTGAGTGAATTATTACCAAAAAAAACTTGTGAGTTGAGTTTCGATCATGTGCAAGGCTTGGTCAATAATTTGTTTTCTTTTCTGGTTGCTTGTGTGTTGGTTCTTTGAAAAAAAGATAAAGGAAATCATTTTCATTTGTATATTCTATCATACTTCCCTAGGAAACAAACCAGACATTTCAAAAAGACCATGTAAATAAATCTGTAAACATGACGTGGTGAATTTCTTACACACTTACCCCTGTTTCAAGTTCAGACTGAATTCTGTGTGCAATGGTATGCTATTTTATCATAATATATAATATTAATATTCTGAGATGAAATCCCTAGTATGAAATTTCCTCATGACCAGCTTTCTGAGTTATACTTATATAGCATAAATAGCTTTCAGATCAGGACAGTTGTACTAAAATTCAATCATACTTTATCAATAGGGTGTATAACTTGGCCATTTTAAGGGACCTCCGGTGTTGCGGCCAACTTTAGGGTAACTGGCAGTAGGGACCACGATACAGTGTTCTATCAGTAAATGCTGAACTAAAAACCAATGAGTTGTTTGTTCACAAGGATGTTATCATGAATGATACTGCCGTTGCCTATTTTTTTTGTTTCGTGAGATTGAAGGTGGAATGAAATGATAATTAACATGAAATGTGAAGGTCTGTAAATATCAAATTTCCTAAAAAAGGGGCACAACTCCTAGAAGAGCTGATAAACTTTGATGCATATTGAACTTGACTCAATATTCGCACAATGTATGCCTACAGCAAGTTTTGCAAAAATCTGATTACATTTTTCAAGTTATTGTGTTAATGAAGTCATTATCAGATAACATCAAACTCTCAATAAAAGAAGGGCATAACTTTTCTTGACCAACATCTTCTTGGAATGTATTCCTGAAGCTAATTTCGAGAAAATCCAAAGTTACTGCATTCACAATTTCCAACAAATGGGGCATAAAAGCAGATGAAATTTGATGAATATCAAACTTGACTAAGATTTTCTCACAATGTATGTCTGCAGCTACTTTTGTGAAAATCTGCTTACTACGTTTGGGCTAGTGATAAAAACCATTATGGTATCAACACCTATACTAACCAAAATAATGGCTAGGTCCCGACAACTATGGTGAAACAATGCTGCTACCCTACAACTGTCTGATATTCTTCCTTCCTTTAACAGATCCTTTATAAGGATGTCAAGAGCCTTTTGTTCCTGAAAAAAGGTACAAATTTATTTATTTAAAAAAAATGTATAAAGTTCTCAATGAAATATCTTACTGATAAAAAGAAACTTTCAGTTAAAAATAGATTTGTTTGTTGTGTTTTGTGTACTATTCAAAAATATTATACATGGTATATTTTATCAGCTAAAAAGATAACGGAGCTCAGTGAACACACATCAGTGCCTTGCTTCCACCACTTTGGAATCCTGTGGGAACACTCCTATTGTGTATTCATCTAGATTACAGTGCACCATCAATGACCACTGCACTTGGTAATTAGTTAGTGGAGTGCTAGTTTATTTTTCAAAGGTAATTTGAAAGGTCCCACACTGTTTCTCGGGCCATTTTTTGTAAAACTGCATGTGGGCAGACGTTTTTTTTTTTTTTTTGTAATTATTTCTTTGCCATCAAAAGTTCATATTCTTGGTTTGTTTTATGTTTTAGGCCTCAAAATCTGCATAATAGGATGGGTGATGGTGTATTTCAGCCCTTGAGTGCAAGGCTTTGCAATGTTGCAAAGCCTTGTTGCACTCAAGGGATAAATTTATCAATTTTATTGACTTGGGTAAAATATCAGGCATAAAACATTTAATTATTATTTTTTTTACGTTTGCATTGGTTATAAATATACAGCAGCCAAAAGAACCACGGGGGAGGGCCTGCAAAACAGATTATTAACTTTTTTAGGCCTAACATGAGTATTTTTTCAAAGATACCATATTATCAGCAAAGGGAAGCAAAATTTTGTCCACAAATAATTGCTTTGACACAATTTCTTAGAGAATGGATATAGGCATTCTCAAATTTATTGAAATAAAACAATTTTATTTAATTTTTTTTTACACTTGCTGGGCAAACAATATAATGCTTCAGTGTAGAGCCACTAAAATGGCTGTCAACACTTTTCAATAAAGCCATGATACTGGCTTCTCACTTTCAACCAGTTAATTGATTTCTTTTCCCCACTAGGGAAGCCATGATTTTTGGACATCTGAACTATCTCTTTACACACTTCAATGAGTCTATGAATACGACTCTGAATCTAGTTTGTATTGAATTTACAGTACAATTCTCTTCTTTCTTCTCTGCCTCCCCCAATCCTTATTCATTGTCATCATTAATTCCTCTTCATTCAAAAACTCCACTTCAAAACCACTCCATTATGCCCAGTAACATCAGTTTTCCTGCTTGCATTCAACAAGTAACAGTTAACAAATTTGGTTCAGACAATTTAGTTTGGCCTAGTAATGACCCATCAGGAGGAACTGCTCTGGCTTGGTTCATATCGGATATGATTGATACCATATCAGCCAAGTTTGAAGTCATGTGGGCTGAGCTTGATAATGAGTAATTCTGGGAAAGAAAATGATATGTAATAAAGTTGTATCTTCCTTGGAAATTTAATAAGGTTGACTAGAATTGTAATTTCTAAATAGCTCATTTAACCCTTTACCTACCTAACATGAGCAAACAATGCATAAAAACTTCTCAAATGACTACAAATTTTCCATTTTTGCCTAAAAAACCCATAGCTCATGACCTCTTAATGAGCTCATTCCAATGAGGGGTTATAAGTTAAGTTTCTTGAGGAAAGAATTGAAAAAAAACTGCAATATTTTAATAACATTGTTTTTGTAAATATCACTTGCTGGATATAACGATTATGTTACAAAAAAGGTTTTCATGTTCATCAAAAATCTTTTGACTGAAAGAAGAACATTTTACAGTAAAACTTTCTTTACTTTTAACTTATTTCACAAAAATATAATTTACAAGGCACCAACCTTATGTACTGGCAAATTCTGTTATTTGTCCATTAAAAGGAGACTTTGAGATATAATTCAAAATACAAGAGTACCAATATAAAATTTCTAGAAGGTTCTGTATTGCATCTATCAACGGACACAACAAGAAGGGAGCATACCTACATTTTACAGGTGTACACTTACTGCCTTGTAGGTTAGAAGTCAGTTGAATGAGTTGTTTGAAGACAAGACTTACAATACATTGTACTGAACCAGAAATCATTTGCTTCTCCAAAAGCAAGACTTACAAAATGTTGTACTAAATAACTTAGAAATCACTTTTTACTACAAAAGCAAAGCTTATCATTTCCTCATTTGATAAACATACCAAGAGGTCAAAACCAAACCTTTATAACCTTTCACCTTATTGTCGAATCCAAAAATATTTCATTCTTGTATGTGTTTTCTTTGAAAGTTGGAAATACTGTTTAAACTAAAACACATGTTTTCCAAGTAAAAGTTTAAAAATGGATTTTTGGTGTATAGCACTGGACAGATTTTCATCATTCATCAAGCATCTCCACACTGATGAATTTCAAACAACAATGTTTTCCTATATGTCCTAATATGCCACTACAAAATGTAATAAATTCAATTTTGTTTGACAGAGTTCAATAAAAAAAAGACTAAACTGGATAAATTCCTAGTCGTATTATAGAGATAATTTGCCTCTTGAATTTTATATATTTCGATATCAATGTGCAGAGGGTTTAGTAAAGGGTTGAATGGTCTGTTGACAGCAGCTCACCAACTTTAAATTAATATTTCTACCTAGACTTTCGACTGAACTAAATAACTGAATCAATCAAGATTCTGCTCTAACTGCAAAGAGTTAACCCTTTACCCAACACAGACGATATCAAAATTTATTATTTTAAATATCATTTTTAAACAAATTTCAAAAAAATTCAACAAAACCATATCATGTGACCCCTCATAAGAACGAGCTCTATGAGCTTGTTCCAAAGTGCGGTCACAATATATGGTTTTGGAAAAATAGGATTTTTTCAGCTGCTGAATTTGCATATTACACGGGCGGATGTGGCCAATTTGTTGGGTAAAGGGTTAAAACAAATTCTGTTTGACTTACAGTTTGTGTAAAAGATGAGTCAGCATCATCTGTCTGACATGATGGCATCTTTCCAAAATGAAGCAGTTCCCTTTTGTCTGGAGGATGCTTTTCCTCTGTTTTCTTTTTGCATACATGGAAAAGTTCATCAATGAGCTCATCAGGAACTTGGGTTGTCTGAAATGAATAGCTAATTCATTGTCCACTGTTGTTTGCAGAATACTTTAATTTTGTTCATTTGCCTGTTTAAAACCAAGTAACCTGAGGTCAAGTTTACTCGTCCATGATGTAATATTACAGGTTCTCTGGCACTGATCAAGGGACAATAGTGAGCAGAGAAAGTCATAAAATCTAAGCAGTTGATGCTTGTCAAGTATCATCTTCCTGAACAAAAATGATTCAGGAATTCTGGTAGATTCAAAATGGGCACATCAACATCCATCCCACTGTATGCAATAAGATAGAATAGGAAAATGAAAAAAATTATATATTTTTTATACTTACCAATGGCCCAGACTTAGCTGGCGCTAACTCCAAAATATCCAGGGCCAAACACAAATTTTGCCCCCCAAATCCCCCAAAATTTGCATCCAAAACCAAAAAATAAATGTCCTATATGGTCCTCCATACTTTTGACAATTGCACATGTGCAGTGTCAAGGAAGTACCGAAATTGGCACCAAGCCTCATTCTTACAAACAGTGCCTGCTAAATATTACATAATCAGCGGGGAGGGATGAGTTCCCAACTCATGGGAGGGCCATCCCGTCTGGGCAATTGGTAAGTATAAAAAATATATAAATTCCTTTAAATTTTTTCATATTTTTATACAGTAAACCAATGGCCCAGACTTAGCTGAATCGTAAAAAGGCTGGAGGGCCTAGGACATAAAGAAAAATCCAATAACTCAATTACTTATAAAAGAATATCTCCTCAAGGAGAAAAGGATTTATATATGTCTTTCTTATTTACTTGAAATAAGAAAGACACAACACCAACAATATAATTGAGCATTATAGCATATTTAATTCTATATGTACAGCCAGTGTAACCCATTATACTAATTTAATAAAGGGAAGCCAATAAATAAAGATAGTTCAGAGAATGAGACTCTTTATACTCATTTAAAAGTGTCCGAGGATTGTATATTAACGCCCGTATGACATGTGACATATGCAAATGCTTCACAGTGAGCTACACTTCAAAAATATTACATAAATAAGATATATATTTGCTTTACACTTTAAAACCATCCCAGCACCGACTCGGAATTACTGACACTGGAGGAGGTATTCCCTTGCTTTTCACTATAAAGCCGGTGATATAAGGGAAAACTGCTCCCCCCCTCCTCTTCCCCTTGCTCTGGGTCAAATCACCACAGAACGAAGAGAGCTGCAGGACAGAGTCACTGCTGGAACAGAAAAAAAACTACATAACTATAGCTGTAATCGTTTAGTGGACGACATTCTGGGCAACAGATAACGGACCGAAACATCTAAGGTCGCCTGAAATAGACTCTGTATTTCTAAGGTAAAACTTGGTAAATGTAGAAGGCTGTGTCCAGTACGCAGCTTTCATGAGATCAGTAATTGCAATACTGTTAGAATAAGCCCAGGATGTGGAGAGTGCTCTAACTTCATGCGCTGAAATCTTAACTACCGACTGCTGATTAGAAGATAAACTTTCATAGGCAGTACGAATTGCTAATTGAATCCATCTAGCAATAGAATGAACAGAAATCTCCCTTCTATTGGGAATTAATGATAAAAAGAAGCGTTTTCTTCCTTTTCTGATAAACTCTGATCTGTGTTTATATATGCGCATAGCTCTTACTGGGCACAGCAAGGGTCTAGCAAGGGAAGAGCCTTAATGATAATAGGCTCAGGACATTTATTAGGAGCCTGGTTCTTAGCCAAAAATCCCACCTGAGTAGTTAAAGTAATGGTATTACCAACACTACGATAGTGAGAATCATTGATAGATAAAGCATGGAGTTCACTAACTCTTCTTGCGGAAGCAAAGGCTAAGAAAAAAGCTGTTTTATATGTCAAGAATTTGAACTCTACAGCAACCAACGGTTCAAATGGAGCTTCTTTAAGCTTCAACAGAACCCAAGCTAAATTCCACTTAGGAAGTAACCTAAGGGTTCTAGGCCTATTGATCGAAAAAAATTTAACCAACTTAGATAAAGAAATATTTGATCCGATTTCTAAGCTATCATGATGAGCATAAGTGTCTGATAGCATAGACCTATAACCTTTAATAGTGACTGGCTGCAGTTTGAGAATGTCAAACAAGTAGTCCAGAAAGTTTGCAATGTCTGGAATGGATGGATCATAAACGTTTATCGACTGATCCTTACACCAACGAAAGAAAACCTTCCACTTTGCTGCATAATTCAGCGAAGAGGAGGCCCTCCTACAGTTAGAAATTGAATCCACTGCTCGTCCTGTAAAGCACTTCCCGTGCAAGAAGGACTGTACAACGGAAATAGGTGAAGGTTGAGACCTTGTGGGTTGTGATGCAGTGTGCGAGATTTCCCCTGAAAGAGAAGGTCCTCCCATGGAGAAAGCTTCCAGGGAACGTCCCATAACAGCACCTGAGAAGATTTATCCATGGTTTCTGAGACGACAGAGATGCTACCAGCAGTATCTTGCACTGCGATTGCTTGATCTTTAATAAGATCTGTTGAATTAACAGATCTGGAGGATATGCATATCCTATCATTCCGTCCCCTGAAATTGAGAGAGCGTCCACTGCATACGCTCGAGGAGCATGGCGACACATACGTCTGCAATTGATTGTTGAGATGTGTCGCAAACAAGTTTATCATTGGTCGATCCCATTGGTAGCAAATCTGCCTGAACACTCGCTTGTTGAGAGTCCATTCCGAAGGCAACATGCAACCTTTCGAAGAGAGTGAGTCTGCTAGAACGTTCAGACAACCCGGCATATGACGGACCAATTGATAAACCTGATGTTCCAAGACATACAGAAGAATTCTTTCCTTTAGTTTGAATAACGGAATCGAACAAGTGCCTCCCTGGTTCCTTATATACACTACTACTGTCGAGTTGTCCAACAGTACTTGAACATGCAAATTCTGAATAATGTTCATTCAATGACGTAGCGTTAACCATATTGACATCATTTCTTTGATGTTTATGTGTTTTTCCTGGAACGCAGGGTCCCAAAGACCCTGGCACTTTGAGTCTGTTAGGCTCAGGGTCGCACCCCAGCCTACCTGACACGTCTGTCATCATTGTAAAAGCCGGATTTGGCAGCTGCAGCAGAACTCCCTGAGTTAACCACTGAATGTCTGCCCAAATCTGAATCTTTGTTTTACTTGGTCCGTTAGAACAATATTTGTTTCAAGGAAATGTGTTTTCACACTCCATGTTTGAGTAAAAAAAATCTGGAATGGACGTGTGTGTAAGCGACCCATCGAAATGAGGTCTGCAGCTGCTCCACACAGCCCCATCAGTGGCATGAATTCCCTCGCTGTTAATACATCTGGGTGTGGACAAAAACGAGCATAACAACTGACTAATTTCGCTCTGGGTTACGACAGACAAACCAGATTGTTGTGAGTCTCGAAGCTCATTCCCAAGTGAATGAACGACTTGGACAGAGCTAGATCCGACTTCTTTTCATTTACAATGAAACCAAGACGTCGGAGCAATAATAGCAGACTCTGAACATCGTTCTGAAGAACCGTTTTGTTGCTGTATCTCTAAAGAATGTCGTCCAAATAGGCCAACATTACCACAGACGACTGAGCCCGGAAATACGCCATTACCGAGTTCATTATTCGAGTGAATGCACAGGGTGCTAGATTGAGTCCGAAGCATATCACTCAGAACTGATAAACAACCCCCAGGATGGCGAACCATAGGTACTTTCTGAATGCTGGATTCAACATGAAAGTACGCATCCTTTAGATCTATGCTTGTTGCATAGTCGTTCACTCTAATGCTCGCCTTTACTGATCGAATGGTCTCCATATAAAACTTTGGAGCCACGATCAATTTGTTTATCCAGCTTAGATCTATTACTGGACAGAACGAGCTGTCTGGCTTCAGTACCAAAAACAGGTGACTGTAGAAACCTAGTGATTCCTGGTTTTCTACGACCTCTATAGCATTTTTCTCTAAAAGAGATTTTACCTCTGATAGAAGTAAATCTCTTTTTAGAGTGTTGGTCGGAAGCTGAGTCCAGCATGGACTTCGTGTTAACGGAGGCTTTTCACGGAATGATAGCCTCAGGCCGTCCAAGACTAATTTTCCGTTTTTCTGTCTGACCCACGTCCCCTACTTGAGTCGCTATATTGACGATCCCTAGGGTAATTATTTGAGGGTTTCTTATACCCTCTAGAGGAGTTTCCTCTGGATGATCTTGGTCCTGAAGCTCCTACTTTACCCTTTTCTGCTGTATCAGTTTTACTGGAAACTGACTTCAAAAGCAGAGCATTAGATGCTTTCTTAGTAATTTGATCATAGATCAAAGAAAGCTTGCCGGCAAATAGATTGTCACCGGATACCAGAGCGACTCGAAGAGAGTTTTTCACCTTATCATCCACTAGGGATTATGCCGCTAGGGCTGCATCACATCTAACTAACTCTAAATTAGCTACTGATAAGGCAGAGTTATATGTGGTATAAGCAATAGCCCTTGATAGAACTCTTAATGAGGTACAAACGTCCTCGACTTCTTTTCCACTGAGACGTTGCGCCATCGCTCTCGTAAGGTGATCTGCATAAGACAAAGCGTCTAGATTCGCTCTATTGGAAGAAATTGTTGTCTCCATTGTATTCGAACGAATTGAGAAGGACGCAGGTAAGGACATATCTAAGTCCTCAGCCTGCTCGTCCAAACACAGAGGAATTCTCGGAATACCCTGAACTGCTGTTTTAAATTTTCTTCTACTACTAATAAACGACAGTTGTAGGGCATTTGATGATAAAAAACTGCCTTTCCTCTTCCCCGAGGAAAGATTAAATATAGCGTCATTTAATAGATCAAAAGTCCGAGACACATTACCAGACTGTACTGGATAAACAGGAATATCTTCCTTAACCCACCTGAAAAAGTTGGTATCTAACGACGCTAGCAGTCCTTTATCAGTAGTCGCAGCATTCTGATCAGACGGAACAACCTGGTGGAAGGTATTGATGAATAAAATCCATCGCTACCTTGTGTTGTTCCAGAAGGGAATAATCCAAATCATTCAGTTCCCTTTCACCATCCGATTGGATCAGAATAGATTCTCGGTCATCCATATCTGAACGAGCAGATGAATGAACCGACCCAGCTTCATCCGACAGTTCAACATCAGAAGCTGTCGTAGAATGTTCTGGAACCTGCTGGGATGCTGCGATGAGCTGCACTATTTGCGACAGCAAGTCCGTAACAGAGGCCTGTGGAGCAGCGGTTCTTTGATGTTTAGCCGCTGGTTGCTCCTGGGACGGTGTGTCCGACATAATCCTCTTATATGGACGTCCCAATTCATGTGGCCTCATCTCCTTGGCTACCGGATGGCATGACTTTTTTGACGACATCGAATCCCTCATCGGTGATGCAGGCTGGATCTCCATAGTCACATAGCCAAGGTGTGGTCGTGTGTGCTTAGAAGACGATACGGAAGCCGATAGACTAGCCGACCCTGGCAGCCTATTTGACGGAGCATCCCGGACAGGAGGCGTGGACGTATGCTCCGACTGATGCAAGTTCTGTACAACATCTGGCCCCAGATGTTGTTGAAAGAGAAAGGGGCCTCTCTCGCTCGCGGTCCGGGCAGACCTGGCCGAGCCTACTGCAGAACTAGCCGACTTCCTCCTTTCCATCGCCGCAGGGTGAGCATGTTTTGATTTTTTAGTGCTCGCAACACCCTTTTTCTTCTCCTTGACCACTACAGACATACCCGGCGTCACACTACTCAAATCCTGAGTAATAGATCCACCGGTTGAGCTAGCTGGCGACAAGGGAGTAAACCCTAAATCCTGAGGTCTAGAGTTCCTTGTCTTATATTATTGAGCACTTTTGCCACTAGCTCTATATTTGATTGTGACGACGGCAGCACACTTTCTGATGGCATCACAGATACATCACCATGTTCTTGTTCCTCTGAAAAAGAAACTGAAAAACTCGAGGGACTTTGTGGTAGGAGAACTGGCATCGGCCTCTCACCACTAACAACATACCGTGACACACGTCTCCAACATTTGTCATCCCAATTGGCACAAACAGAACAAGAATTAGTGTGAGTACAATGACTATAACAAACACAATGAACATGAGAGTCAGAGGAAGATTTCCTCGACTTTCAATTTGAGCAATAATCTTTCATTTTGCCCAAAACTACAAGTCAATAGTACTTGCACTAATTCCTATAACAATCTGACAAAGATACATGATAATACAATACAATGCAAAAATTTCGAAAAATAAATTCCTAAAAAAAAATTTCGAAAAATTTTCACATGAGCCCAAGTTCCCAAAGGAAACAATGAGCCCAAATGGATCCCCAAAAAGCCTAAGTGCGGACAAAAATTTGTTCTTTTTATTCCTAAAAATTAATGCAACACTTCCGGAGTATATAATGTATCTAACTATAGACCTATCATAATAAAATGACTAGGAAACTACCTACAGAAAGTAACCGTTGTCAATGTAAACAACGTGTAATAAAAACCGGAAACAAGACTCCAGGCACTGAACAACACGGCTCGAAGTCAGTAACAGATTTCAAACTATCCGATGTAAGGCAGGATCTTTGGCAGAAGAAACTATATCAGATGGCAGATGCATGACCAAAACGCCTAAACACTCCTAGGGTGAGGACGTAACCATGGGGATACACAGAATAAACATTCTGTAAACATGTTAAACTCCCAAGAAATTTTCAACAAAAAAAAATTTCAATAAAGGTCCAAAAAGCATGGGAGTTTAACAGAGGGGGGGGGGGGGGGGTCAAGGAAGGAGAGGGAGGAAACACTTAACAAACAGTGGCAAATTCATAGTAAGAATGATAACATCAGGCCCATGTCCCGAAATTGGGAAACATGAAATAATTTTAAATAAAAATTATAAGTTACAGCCCTGAACACATCAAACCACTGTTTTTTCCTCTCATCATCCTAATGCATCCTTGGATCTACCAAAATCACCATTGCTTTGTGTCTGGCATCATAAAAACTGAGATTTACAAGCACAGAAGTCAGTTTGTTGTTATCTGACAGAGGGTCAAACAAAGAATGAGGCTTGGCGCCAATTTTGGTACTTCCTGGACACTGCACATGTGCAATTGTCAAAAGTATGGAGGACCAAATAGGACATTTATTTTTTGGTTTTGGATGCAAATTTTGGGGGATTTGGGGGGCAAAATTTGTGTTTGGCCCTTGGAGTTAGCACTAGCTAAGTTTGGGCCATTGGTTTACAGTATAAAAATACCCAGTGTGAAACATGGGGAAATAGGAAAAATCTTGATTGAAAAATTAATTTAAAAATTAGGACACAATTTCTTCAAGCCTCCAAACTGCATATGGGGATCTATTAAAAATAAAACTTAAATTAGTACCCAGAATAAAGGGGATTTAATAATATATATTGATATTCAAGATCAAATTTTGTACATGTCAGGTAGTTTCATTTTAATTTGTATTTTTATTGAAGTTAAGGCCACTTTCAGTATTCATCGCCACACAGAAGATTAACAAGCATCAGAGTATGAACTGACGGATTTGTGGAATTCTGCAATTCAAAGAAAATAGTCCCTGTTTTCAGAGACAGTTTTAAAGAATTCTGTAGGTTTGAGCGTTCTGATAACCACTCTTCTATTATTTAAATTTTAGTGGGAAAACAGTATGAAATTTTGTAGTTTCATATGCTATTGGCTAATTCACTTCAACTGACCAATGACATTTCTTATTGCAGTTTGAAAGTGATCTTTCAGTTTATTTATTCAAGTCACACTCCTTGACTGAACACAAAGCTTTTAAAACAAACAAACAATGTTAAGTAAAATTTATGTTCCAATAAGACTAAAATCCTCACCCTCAGATTGGATGAGAGCTCAAGCAGTTTCTTCTATGTTTACGGCTCCAGTAGCATATGTTACTGACATAACCACATGAAATATTTAAAATAACATCATCCCTCTGTAATTGTTTCATCAATGGAGTGACATGAAAACCGCTTCATTTTTCTAGATTTTTCACACGTGCAGCAGACTGTCTTCAAAATGAACTGTTGTTTAAATTACAAACCAATTTATGATTTGAACTAAGATGAAATATGTTTATCTGATTATTTATCCAGTGCCATCATGGGGTACGCAAGAGGTTTATTTACTAAATTTGTGATCGTTAAAAATTGCTTTGTTCACAAGTTTAGTAAATAAGCTTCCCATGTTTCACGATGTAGGTTTTGGGATATGGGTAGAGCCTTATTGGAACATATACGTCACTGTGATAAATTGACGGTAATATGATGTGAGGTTAGCAGCTTGGAATGTATGTTCAACCTCGGCACTTTGCATCTCGCTTGAACATAAGCTCTGAGCCGCAAACTTCAGACCATATTACCTTCAATTTATCACAGTAACTTAAAATGTGAAGAGGAAACCTGACAACATTGAAGAAATAATGCAAGATATTGTCATTCAAAAAAGCCTGGCTTATAACAATATGCTTACCATGCCAAAGATGAATTTTGACTTTTTGGCAACTCAAGAGACTGTTTTCCCCAAAAAGGAAGGGATATCCACTGAGGTACTGACCTCATAACTCAGAAACATTCAATCAGAGTTTCAAACTTTTCCAACACTTTTTGTGGGACCTCAAATGCTATCAAATTGCTCAATTTCATCTTTGTGCAATGAATGTCTACTGGGCATTATCTGCACCTTGACTGTGTTTTTCAATTCATAGCACAAAAGTTTTATTACTTATTCAAATCAAAAGCCTTTGTATTGTCACATCTGATACTGCCATGTGAAAAATTGGAACTTGATTATCAGTCTTGTCAGAATATGTACTACAAATGGGAGGAGAGCAGGTACCACTTTGTTGGCAATTACTTCATCTCTCTGGAGATGGCAGTAGGATTTTCAATTTTTTTCCAACTTCTTTTTTGGGACCTCAAAATCTATTAAATAACAAATTTTTCAGCGTCAGGTTTTGCTTCTTGTCTGGGAACTCACATGTTAATAGATAGCCTTCTTTCAATATCCTGTGGTTAAATTTAATTTGGACATTTTCTGCATCCAGTCTGTTTAACGTAAAAGTTTTGATATTTTCTCTTTCGGCACCTTGTTTGTTTATGACATAATAGTGTGAATGTTTTGTTACCTATGCAAATCAAAAGAGTGTGTTGCACACATTCTGACAATGCAGAATCTTCCTGTGAATCTTTGGCTCAAAATCCTTTACAGTTTTTTATTTATTGCATGCCACAAGGAGGTGTGGGTATCTCCTTGGTGGCTGTAGATAGATTTCGAAAATGTTTCTTGTTTGTGACCTCACATGCAATTAGATAGCCAACTTTCAGCATCTTGTGGTTAAATTTAGTTTTGACATTTATGCATCTAGTCTGTTTACATTATCGTTTTGTTACAAATCAAAAGTGTCTTGCACTCTTTCCGACATTACAGAAACTCTTTGTAAAACTTTGGTTTAGCGTCGGAAACAGAACAGGCATCACAATGCTAAGAGGAGGAGGTATCTCCTTAACAGTAATTATATCATATCTCGGGAAGTTGTAGCTGGATTTTGAAAATGTATTCAACTCTATCTGGGACCTCACATGATAGCATAAGCCAGTTTTCAGCTTCCTGTGGTTAAATACCATCTTAACAATTTCTGCATGTTGTCTGTTTATAATATCATAGCACAAATGTTTTGTTATATTCTAAACTTACAAGAATGTCTTACACCCCTACTGACATTGTGAAAACTCCCTGAAAAAGCAAGATGCACGCCAAAGGCACACATGGACGGTTTGGGGCAAGCCCCTTTCAACCCTATTCTGGTGTTTTTAGAATTTTGTCTAGCAGATCATAACCATCATGGCCGGTCACAGCAGAGGAGGAAGGCATCTGGGAAGTCAGTTGGTCATTCAAAGCTTGGTCGGTAGTGGATGTTATATTCTTCATCAGGTGAGGACCAGTGTAAGAGTGTGACCTCTCGACAAAGGTGCTACCTTGCCCCGATGGTTGTGATGTTGGATTTGAGGAGTCTTCAGGCAAGTATAGTCTGCCACTGGCTGTTCTGTCATAGTGGCAAGTATAGTCTGCCTCAGGCTGGTGTAATTGACGGTGAATTCTCTTTGACCCGGTGGATAGATAAATCAAAAACTCAAAACAATAGCCCATTTCAGGGCGCCACTCAAAGAAGACCCGAACTTAAGGCTATACAGTGGTACCCACTTAATTGGATATCTCTTAACTGAATAACCCTGTTAACCGAATATAATTTCCCAACACAAAACCATTGACCATACCTCCAGTACAAATTTGACCTGTTATTGAATATAGGTTATAGAGTAAACTCCTGTTAATTGAATAAACAAGAGGCCCCACAGGGCCTGAAGCGGTCATCTTGAACAGAACACAATTTAAACAGAATCCAAGAATGAGTCTACATTAAGCAAGCCATCTCCATAGGCTATACTGTCAATCCTTGAGTCCCTCAGGAGTGACAAAAATAATTTGAGCATCATGCCTTTTCTTCAGTTGATCATAAAGTAAAATGTAGAGCTCCCCTATGAAGCCCCTTGATACAACCTATGTTTACTAATCTTAGTTACACACCTCTAGAGGGTACTGAATACAAAATTTTTAATTCTTCAGTAACATGGCCAATTCCAGCTCCCATAGAGAGCCCAAATATTAACCCAGGCTCTCGAATTGAACATAGTTGAATCTGACTTCCCTAGAGATGTTGTGTACCAAATATGAAGGCATTCTGACTATTGGATCTGAAGAAGAGAAATTTTAAAGAAATTTCTTCATATTGCACTAAGTTAAAATTTGGACTACCATAGCAAGCCCAAATATTAACCTGTGGATCCGATTCGAACAAATTTGAATCTGACCCCCCTGGAGATGTTGTATACCAAATATGAAAGCATTCCGACTGGTAGATCGGAAAAAGAAGATTTTTAAAGAAATTTCCTCATATCGCACTAAGTAAAAATTTGGGCTACCATAGTGAGCCCAAATTTATACCTAGGGATCTGATTTGAACAAACTTGAATCTGACCCCCCTAGAGATGTTGCATACCAAATATGAAAGCATTCTGACTGGTGAATCTGAAGAAAAAGATTTTTTAAAATTATCCCCCATATTGAACAAAGTTAAAATTTGGGCTATATTAACCTAGGGACTTGGTTTGAACAATCTTGAATCTGACCCTCATAACAATGATGTATACCAAACATTAAAATATTCTGACTGGTGGTTCTGAAGAAGAAGATTTTTAAAGAATATTCCCCATATTACGCTATGTTAAATATTCGGGCACCTGTATTGAGCCCAAATATGGACTTTATTTTAACAAACTTGTATCTGACCCCCTTATGAATGCTGTATACAGAATATCAAAAGATTCTGATGATTGGTTGTGGAGAAACGATTTTTTTTAATTTTTGCAAAAATGCTGACTCAGCATTTTTTCGATGCCCATTACAGAACACCCTAACATAACCGATGGCAATTTTTTCTTACCATTCAATTCTACTGGTCCTAAGGATACTTCAAACCAAATAACAGCTCTCTGTTCCGTGTGGTTTGAGAAACAGCTTGTTACATTATTTACGGCGTGTGTTTGTGGGCGTTTCGGACACGCTTTTCCTAATTTTAAGTGTCTTATTCTGGATTAGCCTTAAAATTGGGGGCTTGTTACACCCATTTAGCGTAATCATTTATGCTAAGTAATAGGGATATTGCTCCTTATTTTGGTGGTATGTCTTCTATATTGTGGTATAGCGAGACATATAGGTAATTCCTTAAAATATTGAAACTCCTTTTCACTTTGGAGCTGTATTTTGGTCTGCTAATTCTTTAAGTCCTAGGCCCTCCATCTTTTTACGATTCAGCTAAGTCTGGGCCATTGGTTATAGTATTAAAATATGATTAATTATAAGTAATTTGTATATTTTTAATACATTGTCAAGATGAGCTAGAAACAATACCGCTAAGGAGAGAACAAACTCTTCTCATGTAACGGTGCCTTGTCCGATAGGACAGTAGTCTCAACCTGGCTGAAGCAGCTAAAGATCTTTCTATTCGAGAAGACAATTAAATGGCTGATAACTGCTTCCCTAGAAGCTCACTAAAGGAGACTTACTTACAATGCTAGCCACTAATGACATGGATAAAAACACCGCTCAAACTTCTAGCTAGGCTACTAAGATGTCAACAATAAGACTAAAGTCTATGACACTTAAGAAAACAACACCGAGAAGTAAAAGAGCACTCTTTACCTTTAGCGGTTCTATTACTAAAAGACAGCACTCTCAGCCTAGCTAATGGTGCTTACAAGACTCCATCTCCGTGAATACAGATATCTCAGTGTAAATTTTGCGACTTTAGACAGCTCACCATACGGAGACTTACAACATTAGTCACTCAAGTTAAGGGAAAAAAGGGCTGCACTTGATTCTTATAAGGCGTCAACAAAAGGACTAAAAGCCCCAGACGCCTAAGAATACAACACCGAGAAGGATTCAACATACTCTTTTCTTTCAACAGCTCTAATTCCAAAGAGACAGCAGTCTCCTATTAGATAGCATAGCTAATAAGTCTTCATCCCGTGAAGACAGATATCTGGGTGAAACTGCGATCTTGAAAGCTCACTAAACGGAGACTTAGAGCATTAGTCGCTCAAGGTACGGAATAAGGACGGCTCTAACCACCAAAATTCCAAAGAGACAGTAGTCTCAGGTAGCTCACACAGTTATTAGTCTTCTTCTCCATGAATACAAATATCTGTTTCACCTGCAGCCCTGGAAAGCTCACTAAATGGATACTTACAACATTAGCAGCAATGTATAAGAAAAAGGCCGCTGTAACAATATATAAGAGACCACTATGACATTAGCCACTCATGATATATAGACACACACCGCTCTTAACTGGTTGAGTGCTAGAAGCCACGATCAGGGCTTTCAGAAAAATGAAGGTGCCAGAGCAAAAGCCACTGTTTTCCTTGCTGATGTTTCATAATTGATCAAACATGTAATGTTTTGTTTATACAAATATGTTCTATTACAAATTATTGGAGAGTGCCTATGGGCACTCTCCAATAATTTGTAATAAAACAAACTTTGAATAGCAAATTCAGACCACCAAAAAATAATCTAGCCCTCAACCAGTTAATTCACATAAGCCAAACTAAGGCGACAACAATAGGACTAATTGCCTGTGATGCCTAGGAATATTACACCGAGGAAGAAAACGTAATTTTTTCCTTCTAACGGCTTATTCTAAACAGCTAGTGATCTTAGCGTAGCAAACAGAGCCCAAAAGTCATATATCGGTGAAAAACAGATATCTGTGTGTAACCCTGAGGCCTTAGACAGCTCACTAAACGGAGACTTATGACGTTAGCCACTAATGTATAAGAAAAGACCGCTCTAACTGTACATAGGGCTACTATGGCGTCAACAATAGCACTAAATGCCTCTGACGCCTAGGAATACAACACTGAGAAGAGAAAGACGTACTTACTTCTTCTAACGGCACTATTCCCAAGAAGACAGCTGTCTCAGCCTATCTATGAGCTATCGACCTTCTATTCATAAGGAGTAGATCATTGCCTTTTATTACACTATTGCTAAGCCAAGGGGGGCATTGTTAATCAGACCAAAAGCCTTCAACACTTGAGCTGAAATATCCGGGAAGGAAGATCTTCGTCTTTCCTTCACCCGGTACCTTAAGCTGTTTTTGCCTAGCAAACGCAGACTTTTGTTCAGATGGAACAAGATTCAAAGAGCTTATGAATAAAAATTCAAAGTCTCAATGTGCCGTTCCATGAGGGCTGGAGATTCAACCTCCATAGCCCTCTCACCATCTGAATGTTTCATCTGAAATATGGTCAACACCATCCGAATGTACAGATGACTGGACCAACCCAGCCGACAGCTCACAAGCATAGACTGTTGATGGCAGAACCTGCGACAACTGGGATGCTGCGATACGCTGCACAATCTGCGGCAGCAGGTCCGTGAACGAGGCTTGAAGAGCAGAAATTATCCATTTCTTCACCATATGCTGCTCACGGGATGGAGATCTGTCCCCATATCTTCAATGCATGCCCTGTATAAAAATGCCTAGCTACAGGTTAATCTGACTTCGGTGGTGAAGACTGCAACCATCTCTGTGGAACAGCATGAACATGCGAAGTTGGATAGCTAGTCTGCAGTCAAACATGCTTCATCGATGAAGCAGAGGAATAAGCAATAGCCACAACTGGCCCTGGCTGCAGTGAGGAAGGAGCATCCCAAACCGCAAGCCTGAACGGGCGTCCAAACTCACAACAGTTTCTCGAAGTGAAAACAGTCGGCCCCTACTGCTGACGAAATGGAGAGGAGTCTCTCGCTTGCCGAGCAGAGCATTCCGTTTAGAAACTTGTAGGCTTCTACCCCTTAACATGCTTTTTCATGGAAGTAGAGGAAGCCGTAACAACAGCTGACTCTGGCTGAAGTGTGGAAGGAGCATTGCTCTGACTCCTAAAACTTTCTCACAACGGACAAACAGTCGACACCGATTGCTAATGGGACAGAGAACGCTCTCCAACTCATGATCTGGCTCCAGATCTCGCCGAGTATCCCAATGAGAAATTTGTCGGCTTATTCCCTTTGTGTGCACTTCCATGTAAGAAGAAGCCATAACCGCAACCAATGCCGGCTGCATTGTGGAAGGAACATCCGACGCGTGTTCCGACTCATTTTAGTTTCTCACAATGGACACAGTAGACTCCGACTGCCAACGGGATGGAGAGGGTTCTCCAACTCACAATCTGACCCCAGATCTCGCTGAGCAGCCCTTAGAGAAACTTAAAGGCTTCTTCCCCTTATTGCCATTGATGCTGGATGAGCTTTATATTATAAGGTTCTCGCTCTACCCATATTATACTACTCAATTGCAACGGACCTACTGGGCGTCTCGGCTCCCTTAAAAGGGCCAACCACTGCACCGGTCGAGCTAGCTGCATGCAGAGAATTAAGCTACTCCGGCTTTAATCCTGTGCATTTACATCATGAGCACCTTGGCAGCTAGCTCTATTTTGCTCATCAGAGTGGGATTCATCAGAGTGCGACGACAGAAGCACATAACGGAGAGTACCATCACCATGTTCTTGTTCCTCTGAAAAAGAGACTGAAAGACTAGTATTAGCCAGCGGTGATAGGTTCACTGCCCACCAAACAGGTCGACACCCATTTCCAACATTCGCATCCCATAGTACAAGTATTAAAGGAGTTCCGCGACTATCGGCAACCAGCAAGCTTATATTCCAAGGCTTCTTTGACTTACACTAAATATCAGTTATTACAATAGCAACAATAATAATGAAGCCAAAAACATGTCTGCTGCACTCCCCAAAATAAACATCATAAGGATACATAACATAGATAAAACAAAAAATTTTCAAATAAAATTTAAAAAAATTTTTTCGAAACATTTGAATGAAGCCCAAGTGCACAAAGGGAGCCTCATGAGCCCAAGGGCATCCTGATAGATCCTAAGTGTGGACAACCACTAACTAATAAAAGCTAAACTACCAGAATAAGACATACTATGTATCCTAATAGAAAAATCGTGATTGTTTAAAACTAAACATTGAATTAATACGAATCCAAAACGTTACTGAACAGATAACAACTTCAAGAGGAAAAACCAGAAACTAACCAACAACAGGCACAACAAAGGTCCAGAGTCAGTAACTGATCAACAAACACCTGATGCAAAGCTAGATCTTCATATGAAGAAAAAACAATGCATCTGGTAGAAGATGCAAGCATACAAAAACGTCCTGAACCAAAACAGACAGGATGTAAACTTAGGGGATAAACAGAATACCTATTCTGTTTACAAGTCAAACTCCCAAGAATATAATAAAAAATTCTTCAATAAAAAAGCCCAAAGAGCTTGGAAGTATAACAGGAGGGTTCAGGAGAGGGGAGGGAAGTAACAAAACAACAGTGGAGTCATATTATAATGACGACGTTCAGAATCATATCAAAATATTGGGTAACATGAATAATTTACATAAAAAATGATAAATTTAAAGCAATTTGTATATTTTTTATACTTACCAATGGCCCAGACTAGGTGTCCAAACTCAATATTATCAAGGGCCAAACACAAATTTTGAACCCCCAATCCCCAAAATTTGCATACAATACCGAAAATTAAAAGTCCTATCTGGCCCTCCATACTTTTACTACCTGTGCATGCACAGTACTCAGGAAGAGACTGGAATTGGCACCAACATCATTCTTTGCAGAGGAGCCTACTAAAATAATAACTCAGCAGGGAGGTATGAGTGCCCACTCATGGGAGGGCCATCCTTGTCTGGGCCATTGGTAAGTATAAAAAATGAAAAAAATTATAGTAATTTATATATTTTTTATATTTACCAATGACCCAGACTAGCTGGTGCTAACACAAATTTTGCCCCCCCAATCCCCCAAATTTGCATGCAAAACCGAAAATTAGAAGTCCTATCTGGCCCTCCATACATTTACCCTCCGTGCATGTGCAGATGCCAGGAAGTTACCAAAAACTGGCGCCAACATCATTCTTTGTAAAAAAGATTATAATATAATGATTCAGCGGGGAGGTATGAGTGCCCAGTACTGCCCACTCATGGGAAGGCCATTTCCATCTGGGTCATTGGTAAGTATAAAAAATATATAAATCACTATAAATTTTTTCATATTTTTATACTGTAACCAATGACCCAGACCTGCTGAATCGTAAAAAGGTGGAGGGCCTAGAAATAGTAGAACACAGATCAAATCCTTCAATTCATGATGAAGAAAATTAGAATAATTAGAATTTACATGTGTGTCTCTTTATACCATAATAGAAGAGACATACCCTAATATGGATCCCAATTATGTAAATCCTAAATCCAAGCATGAAATCATGTTAATTAGGATGTAACAAATAAACAATTTTTTAAGACCAGTCTGGACTAAGCCCTAAAAATTAGATTGGCATATTGAGAATGAGAGAAAATTGCCCATAAACGTACGCCAAACAATAATACTACAGCTGATCGCTGAATATAGTACGGACAAAACAGCTTCTTTAATAGTTACATACCCAATAAGCCAGAGAGGTGGACAAAATGCCCCCCCCCCCCCCTTTTTTGAACATATCTTCAAAAGAAAGAGGGGAGAGCTCTGGAATCAATAAACAGAACCCGGAAACGATATAAATAAATATCGATCAGGCACTCAAAAATTACAAAAATTAAATGATGAATAATAAATGATGCTTAACGTCACTTCACAAGCCAAGGCTATAGCAATGATTTGGGTAAATAACATTATCCACTACAAAATATGCACTGCAGATGGCGTATACAGGTACAACGAAATCAGTGAAATAATAATATAACATACACATACCAAAGCGAGATACGATGAACAATCTGCAGAGAAAACACGCATCAAGATCATGCACAGGAGGCCTCAGTAATATTTAATCTGGTAAGAACACTCTCCAACGTGTACTATTTGGTATCTACAACTATAAACATGTGAGAATATGCAATTTGAAAAGTGACAAAATAAAGACCAGGATCTAGAAATGGAGGTAGGTATGATTAACCAGCTTCAACACAGACCACCCCCGAAATATATAATAATAACTTCAAGGTCCAACAAAGCGATAGCGTAATCACATATTGCACGAGTGCATAAAAATCCAGCCTGTAATCATCTAAAAACAACTAAATGGTTATGAGTCACATATAAACTCAAATAGCAGACATTACGATGATAAAATAAGTGCTTGTATATTTGAAATCAGAAAATAAACACCGGAAACTAATGCAACAGAACTGCATATATGCCTATGAGGGCGCCATCCAACACGACCCAAACGCAAAGAATGTATGTATTTAAATATATGTACGCGACAGTGTGAGTGGAGGGGGGGGGGGGGGAATTTGAATATATGTCGAAACCTCCTCACCCACATTATTAAACATTGCTGGTCCAGACACCAATAATATAGTGACCACAAAACTCCCTCACATCTGACATACTCCGTAATGCCCCTGAGAGCGGAGAATGACGTGAAGAACAAAACTTCCCTTGAAGAAGAAAAACCTCTTGTGGGGGAAGCTTCTGGCGAATGTTCAATAACAGACACCATAACCTCAATGTAATCAACAGAAACGAATGAATTGAAGGATACACATATCCTATCATTCATTCCCACGAAAAACGGCTGAGCGTCAAATGTATGTGCTCAAATGCCTAATACTGGCGACACAATAATGGAAACTATTATTCCCATGTGCCGCAAACTTAACTGTCCTGAAGTGATCCAATATAAGATCATGTAATAGCCATACAGTTAGAATAAGCACAAGATGCTGCCAGCGCTTTACTTAATGCGCTGAAATCTTAAGCACTGACTGCTGATTGGAAGATAAATTTACCTAAGTGGTACGAATAGCTAACTGACTTCAATTAACAATAGAATGAACCTAAATGTCCCTTCTATTGGAAATTAATGACAAAAGAAGCGTTTCTTCTCTTCTGATAAACTCTGATCTGCGTCTATAAACAGATGATCGAGAATAATATAATTCAATGATGTAGCGTAAACAACGAGACATCATTTCTGAATATGTGGTTTCCAAGAACCGAGGGTCCGAAGATCCTTGCATAGAGAGACCATCGGACTCAGGATTGTAACCCAATATATGAACTCATGTCCATCATAATTGAGAAAACCATTAAATATATGCCCAAACTTGACCTTATGTTAAAAGATTCTCTAAAACAAAACAGGTCTAGAGCGAAAAACATCCACCACTCCAGTTAAGAATAACTGGAGGGGATGTGTGCATAAGCGACCGATTGAAATAACATTCATGCTGCTCCGCACAACCCCCTCCGGCGCATAAAATTTTCCGCTGTTAATGCGTCAGATAACAGATAAAAGCAAGCCAAACAGCTGGCTAATTCGCTCTGTGAAACAACAGACAAACCAGCCTGTTGAAAATGAATTGTGGGATACGTGTATCCTATCATCCATCCCATGAGACAATATCTAGTTCACAATTCAAGTGATCTAAAGAACTATACTCGTTACATCACCAAACGCTCGCTTTTCGACTGAAAGATTATCATAAATAATAACCTAATTATCCAGTTCCAGTCAAAATTGGTCAGCCCGAGCTCTATAAGAGCCTCGAGCCACCGGCTCAGGGGTGTCTGATCAGTAACTCAAACAGACGGAAACCCCCCATCCAAGTGGCTGTATAGACAATCCCTAAAGAAATATATAGGAGAGATACCTATACCTTCGCTAGGAGTTCTTATTATAGACGATCTGAGTCTAGGACAACCTCTCCTACTTTTTCTGTTGGTGTGGTCGATTAGATCCCAACTTAAAGAGTCGAGTATTGATGCTTTCTTGTAGCTTAATCCTACATTAATGAAAGCTTACCATCAAAGACTAGTGTCTGGAAAACTAAAGCGACCTGTAGCAAGTTTTCCACCTAGTCAAATGTTAAGATAAAGATGCAACCCTTCGTCACATCAGAATAGCTCCCACTTAACATTTGTTAAGACAGAGATATATATAATAGGTCTGGAAAGAATTTTTAAAAGGTACAAACGACCAAAACATTCCTTTCCATATATACGTTGCATCACAGTACTTAAAATTGAAGTACATAAGACCATGAGTCTAAATTCGCTCTGAATAATTGTGTCCGAGCGAACAGCTAAATGATAAAGGTAAGGCTACAACTAAGATATTAGCCTGCTCATTCAACGCAGAGAAACTCTCAACACATCTTCCCCTGTCATTTTTTTAAAAGTATGTGAACAAACACAAATGGTTAAAAATACAGAAGAAGATGATAATAAACCATATTACTTTTTCCCGCAGGAAGTTAAATATGGTGTCGTCTACACAATCGAAGACCTGTGACACCCGTGTAGACTTAACTGGAAAGAGATCTTATTACCCTGCTCTTTACCCGGATGAAGTCAGCGTCCAACTACGCTAGCGGTTTCTCATAATTACTTGCAGCATTGTGATTCACTGGAACAAGTTCAAGGAAATGATAATGTATAGTAACCATATCATCCATGAGTTGTTCTGAAAGGGAAAGTTATCCTCTTCCATATCCCTTTTATCATTTGTCTAAATCAGTTAGAATCACAGTCACCAGCATCAGAACAGGCAGATGACTGGACCAATCAAGCATCATTCAACAGCTCCAGTTTTGAGACTGACGTTGAGTGCTTCTGCCTTAGCAGGAATACTGTGATTAGCTGCACAATTTGTGACAGCAAGTCCGTTACGGAGGCCTGAGGAGCAGCGGTCTTGAATTACTTGTCTGTCGGCTGCTCCTGGGACAGGGTGTCCAAGATAGCTATTACTGCGGACGTCCCAATGAATGAAGCCTCATCTCCTTGGCTACTAGATGGTGCGACTTTCTTCACAAAAGATGGACCTTTTGACAATGCAGACTAGATATCCTAAGTCACTAAGCCAAAGTGAGTTTGGGAGTGCTTGGTAAACGCTAAAGAAGCCAAACTGTTGCCGACCCAAGCTAAGAATTGAACTAAGCGTACCGGACAAAAGCTATGTACATAAGCTCTGACTGACAGAAGTTCCTACCAACAACACCCGGCCCCAGAGGTTATTAAAAGAGAGAGGGGTCTCCCTCTTGCTCGCAGTCTGGGGAGACCTAACCGAGCGTACCTCAGAACTTGCCGGCTTCTTCCTTCCATCAATACAGGGTGAGCATGACTGGATTAAATAGTGCTTGCTACACCCTTATTCTCTCTCGACTGCTACGGACATACCCGGCATCACACCACTAGTCTACGTGATAGATCTGCCGGTTGAGCTAGCTGGAGAGATGGGACGTAAACCTTTTTTAAAGCCTAGCCTGTGTCTAATATCATTGAGCACTTTTCCGCTAGCTCTAATAGTATAATGCGATGACGGAAGCACACTCCCTGACGGCCTCACGAAACCACACCATGTTCTTGTTCCTCTGTAAATAGAAACTAAAAAACTATAGTGACATTTTGGCGAGAGGACCAGCAGTGTCCCCTCGCCGCGATAGAACCGATAGTGTCCATTTGCCTAACACAAACCATGACACCCGTCATCAACATTGTCAAACCTGACACATGGAGCAAGATTTAGTGGTAGTACATCAACTATACTCAAGACACGACCATGTAAATAGAGGAAAGGCTTCCTCTATTTGCCCTACTATTAGATAAATATTATTACCTAAATTCTAATATATGTCATTGTACCACCACCAAATCCACATATAATATAAGATAACATTAAAATACAATCGATGAAATAAATACATCCAAAAGAAAAATTCCTTCAAACAAAAAATTTTTGGAAAAATTTTTCTTGTATAACAGCCCAACTTTCCAAAGGGAATGATGAGCCCCAAAAAGCCGAAGTGTGGACAAAATTATAAAAATCTGCTATAAAATTAACTACCACGCTATCAGAATATTTAATGTCACTTACAACTGTCGTTCCTAAAAATAATAGGAAACTACCTAGAGCATTGTAAATGTAAACAAAAACACGAAACAAGACCCCAGGCAACACGGCCCGAAGTCAGTAACAGAAACAAGACTATCCGATGTAAAGCAAGATCTTCATCAGAAAAAAAATGATACATCGGATGTATGATGCATGACCAAAATGCCCAAACACCCCAAGGGTGAGGACGTAACCCTGGGGATGTACAGAATATGGAAAAATGGGAGTTTAGCTGGGGATGATCAAGGGAAGGTAGGGAGGGAATACTAAATAAATCATGGATAGATCATAATCAATCTGATAACGTCAGGCCCATGTCAGGAAATTAGGGAACATAAACTAATTTTTATAAATATTATAAAAGTTAAAAAATTTATAGTAATTTATATATTTTTTATACTTACCAATGACCCAGACTTAGCTGGTGCTAACTCCAACAAAACCAGGGCCAAACACAAATTTTGCCCCCCAATCCCCAAAATTTGCATCCAAAACAAAAAGAAATCATGTCCTAAAGGACCTCCATAGTACGCCTCTACTGCGCATGCGCAGTGACGCAGTCGTCCCGAAATTGGCGCCAATTATCATTCTTACTGGCAGTGCCTGGTCAGCGCTATGTACTCAGTGGGGAGGCAAGAGTTCCCAACTCAGGGAGGGCCATCCCCGTCTGGGTCATTGGTAAGTATAAAAAATATATAAATTACTATAAATTTTTTAACATTTTTATACTGTACCAATGACCCAGACTTAGCTGAATAGTAAACAGGCTGGAGGGCCTAGGACATAGAGGAAAATCCAATAAGCTCAATTATATAATAAAGAGGTAACCCCTTAAGGAGAAAAGGAGTATTAGGCTTTACATGTATCTTTCTTATTTAATATTAAATTAGAAAGATACACTACCCTTAATAATTGAGCACAATAACATTCATGTTCTCTATTAACATCCAGTATAACCCTTATACTAATTATTTTTAAAGCAAGCCAATAAATAAAGTAGTCCAGAGAATTGAGACTCTTTATAATCATTTAAAAGTGTCCGAGTATTGTATATTAAAGCCCGTTTGACACTTGACATATACAAATGCTTCACACCGAGCTACACTTTAAAAATAAGACATGAATGAAATTAAACATTAATATTACACTTTAAAACCATCCCGGAAGCGACTCAGAAATACTGTCTTGGAAGAGGCATTCCCTTGCTTTTCACTATAAAGCAGGTGACCTAAGGGAACACCCGCCCCCCCCTTCCCCTTGCCCTGGGTCAAATAGCCCAGAGCGAAGAGGGCAGCTGGACGGAGTCACTGCCGGAACAGAAAGCCTGCATAACTATAGTTGCAACTGTTTAGTGGACGACATTCTGAGCAACAGATAACGGACCTAAACAATGCAGGTCTCCAGGAATGGACTCAATATTTCTGAGATAAAAATTAGTAAATGTGGATGGCTGAGACCAATAAGCAGCCTTCATTAAATCTGTAATAGCAACACTATTAGCATAAGCCCAGGAAGTAGAAAGAGCTCTTACTTCATGAGCAGAAATCTTAAGCACAGACTGCTGAGAAGAAGATAAATCTTCATAAGCAGTACGGATAGTTAACTGAATCCATCTAGCAATAGAATGGACTGAAATGTCCTTTCTATTAGGCATCAAAGACAGAAAGAAACGTTTCCGTCCCTTTCTGATGAACTGAGATCTCTGTTTATAGATACGTAGTGCTCTAACAGGACAGAGTAAAGGCCTACGCCCGTCTGAAGACGGAAGAGCCTTAATAACAATAGGTTCCGGATATTTATTAGGAGCCTGATTCTTAGCTAAAAAACCCACATTAGTAGTGAAGGTGATAGTGTTCCCAACACTACGATAATGAGAATCATCCACCGATAGTGCATGAAGCTCACTGACTCTTCTGGCAGAAGAGAAAGCTAAGAGAAAAGCTGTCTTATAAGATAAGAATTTGAAATCTACTGTCCCAAGAGGTTCAAATGGCTTTTCCTTCAATTTAAGGAGAACCCAAGCTAAATTCCACTTAGGAATTAATCTAAGAGTTCTGGGTCTATTTATTGAAAAGTTTCTAACCAATTTCGATAAAGAGACATTAGATCCAATTTGTAAACTATCATGATGTGCATAGGTATCAGATAACATAGATCTATAACCCTTTATAGTAACAGGCTGCAGTTTGATTTCGTCAAACAAGTATACTAGAAAGTTTGCAATGTCTGGTATAGAGGGATCAAATATATCTACAGAATGATCCCTACACCAACGACGGAAAACCTTCCACTTAGCCGCATAGTTTAGCGAAGAGGAGGTCCTCCTACAGTTAGAAATCGCGTCCACTGCTCGTCCTGTAAAGTGCTTGCCATGCAAGAAGGACCGCACAACGGAAAAACGTGAAGGTTGAGACCTTGCGGGTTGTGATGGAGTTGGCGCGATTTCCCCTGCGAAAGAAGATCCTCTCGTGGAGGAAGCTTCCGCGGTAGGTCCCACAACAGACACCTGAGTAGATTTATCCACGGTCTCTGTGGCGACAGAGATGCTACCAACAGAATCTTGCATTGAGATTGTTTCATCTTTAGCAATACTTGTTGAATTAACGGCGCTGGAGGATACGCATATCCTATCATTCCGTCCCAAGGGATCGACAGAGCGTCTACTGCAAATGCTCTTGGATCCGGACACGGGGACACATACGTCTGCAACTGATTGTTGAGATGTGTCGCAAATAAGTCTATCATTGGCCGTTCCCATTGGTAGCAAATCTGATTGAATACTTGTTAGTTGAGAGTCCACTCCGACGGCAACAAGCGACCCTTCCGTGAAAGGGAGTCTGCTAGCACATTCAGACGACCCGGTATGTGACGGACCGAAAGAAGAACGTGATGTTCCAACGCAAACAGAAGGATTCTTTCCGTTAGATTGAACAACGGAACTGAATGAGTGCCTCCCTGATTCCGTATATACGCCACTACTGTCGTATTGTCGGATAGGATTTGGACATGAGCATCGTGAATAATGTCCATCCAGTGACGTAACGCAAGCCAAATTGACATCATTTCCTTGATGTTTATGTGCTTGCACAGGAATTGCGGATCCCAAAGACCCTGGCATCTCGAATCCGTTGGGATTAATGATGCACCCCAACCTGTTTGACTGGCATCCGTCATAATGGTAAAACTCGGATCCGGCAACTGCAGCGGAACTCCTTGAGTTAACCACTGAATGTTTGCCCAAGTCTGAATCTCTTCTTTCACTTGATCTGACAAGAGAACGTCTACATCGAGCGAATGAATTTTCACACTCCAATTCTGAGTCAGGAAAATTTGAAGAGGACGTGTGCGTAGCCGCCCCATCGGAATGAGATCCGCGGCGGCTCCGCACAGACCTATCAGTCTCATAAATTCTCTCGCCGTGACTTTGTCTGCATTCAGACAATAGCGAGCGTAACAACTGACTAATTTCGCTCTGGTTAACGGCAGACGAACGAGATTGTTGTGCGTCTCGAAGCTCATTCCCAGATGAGTGAATGACTTGGACGGCACCAGATCAGACTTCTCCTCGTTTACTATGAAACCGAGACGTCGGAGCAATATAAGAAGATTCTGAACATCGTTCTGAAGCGTTAACTCGTTGCCGTACCTCTGAAGAATGTCGTCCAGGTAGGCCGACGTTACCGCAGACGAATGAGCTCGGAAGTAGATCATTACCGAGTTCATTACCCGAGTGAAAGCCCAGGGTGCTAGATTCAATCCGAAGCACATGGCCCGGAACTGATACACCACTCCTAGGACTGCGAAGCGTAGATACTTTCGGAATGTCGGATGTACCATGACGTGAAAGTACGCATCTTTGAGATCTATGCTCGTTGCATAATCGTTCACCCGAATACTCGCTCTGACCGATCGAATCGTCTCCATATAAAACTTCGGAGCGACGATCAGCTTGTTTATCCAGCTCAAATCTATGACTGGACGGAACGAGCCGTCTGGTTTCGGAACCAGAAACAGATGGCTGTAGAATCCCAGCGATTCCTGGTTTTCTACGACCTCTACCGCGTTCTTCATTAAAAGAGACTGCACCTCTGATAACAGAGCGTCTCTTTTCTGTGGATTTGACGGAAGATGAGTCCACTTTGGACTTCGAGTTAATGGAGGCTTTCGTTTGAAGGATATCTTTAGACCTTCCGAAGTCACTCCTCTCACCCATGGGTCGTCCGTAATCGACGCCCACTCTTGTGAAAAACTCGACAACCTTCCGCCAACCGGAACGCGATAGAGGTTTAAGCCATCACCTCCTGGACCTGCGAGGCCTGCGGTAGGAGAAACCACGTCTTCCACGACCCGCACCTCGCCTCGTCGACCTCGGGGCGTCCGACCGATTGTCCCGGCCTGAAGGACGTCCCGAACGAGAGTCGCTATCCTGACAGTCTCTCGAATAAGACCAAGAGGACGCACCGGAACCTCTATAGGAACCTCTCTTGGGCGCATTAGACCCAGAAGTGCCCGCCTTATTCGTGTCTGCTGTATCCGACCTTTTAGGAGCGGATCTGAACAACAGAGAATCATTAGCTTTCTTTTTAATATTATCATAAATAGCGGAAAGCTTGCCGTCAAAGAGAAGTTCTCCTGAGACCGAAGCAACTCTAAGAGAGTTCTTCACCTTAGAATCCACTAGTGTGGATGTAGCCAGGGCTGCGTCACGTCTAACCAACTCCAGATTTGCCACTGAAAGGGCAGAGTTACACGTGGAATAAGCTACTGCCCTTGAAAGAAGTCTTAAAGAGGATTGTATATCCTGAAACTCTTCCCCTTGAAGGCGCAGTGATAACGCCTTAGTAAGGTGATCTGCGTAAGATAAGGCATCTAAATTGGCTCTGTTAGACGCAATAGCTGTTTCCAACACCGCGGTTGGAATAGAAGCTGACGACGGTAATGATAGCTCTAAGTCTTCCGCCTCGTCGTCCATACGCAGAGGAACTCTCGGTATACCCTGTCCTGCCGTGTCGAATTTATTCCTTGCATTAATGAAAGGCAGGTTGAGAGTATTTGCGGACAAGAAACCTGCTTTCCCCGTCCTGGAAGAAAGTTTAAATATAGCGTCGTTCAATAATTCAAATGTTCTTGCAACATTATTGGACTGCGACGGAAACTCGGGAGCGATGTCCCTGAACCGCTCAAAAAATTCAGAGTCCAATGACGCTATAATTCTCTTGTCCGGAAGCGCAGCAGTCTGGCCCGACGGAACAACTTGAGGGAGAAAGTGCCGGATGAAGTCCACGGCAGCTTTATGTTGTTCCAAAAGGGATAGCTCCAATTCATCCGTATCCCTTTCACCATCCGGTCGGACCTCCCGATGTTCCCGGTCGTCCGCCCCCGATGCTTCGGCGGAGCGTACCGACCCAGCGCCGTCGGATAATTCTCGATCCGACACCGTTTCTGTCGGCTGCTGGGATGCTGTGATAAGCTGTGCTATCTGCACTAGAATGTCCGACGTCGAGACCTGCGGAGGCGTGGTCTTTCGCTGCTTCGCCGAGGGCAGCTCCGCATCAGATGGCTCCCGCATACTTTTCCTATGCGAACGTCCGGAGTCCATCGGTCTCGAATCCCTGGCTGCCGGATGGTGTGACCTGGTCGCCGAAGAATCCTTCATCGGCGAAGCTGGCAAAATATCGGAGGTCACGCAGCCAAGGTGCGGTCGTGTGCGCCGACGAGAAGAGGAAGCCTTAACAGTCTCTGCGGACTGCTTATACAACGGAGCGTCCCGAGCGACGGACGTATGCTCCGCTAAAGACACATTTTGTACCACAACATCTGGTCCCAGATGTTGTTGTACGAGAGAGGGGCCTCTCTCGCTCGCGGCCCGGCTGGACCTGGACGAGCTAGGAACCGGACTAAAAGGCTTCCTCCGTTCTCGTTTACTATCTGCCGTCACTGGGTGTGCATCTATTATGTTTATAGTGCTCGCATCACCCAAAATTTCCTCTTGGACCGCATCGGACGAACCCGGCTGCCGAACCATTCGGTGAATGGACGCTACACCGGGCGAGCTAGCGGACGACATTTGTCTAATCTCCATGAGCACTTTTGCCGCTAGCTCTGAATTCATTTGTGACGACGGACGCACACTTGAAGAAGATAACATGGAAACATCACCCTGTTCTGGTTCCTCTGAAATAGAAACTGAGAGAGTAGAGTGACTTTGTGGAGAAAGAGCCGGCATCGCTCTTTCTCCAGAAACAACATATCGTGACACACGTTTCCAATGTTTCTCATCCCAATGTTCACATATAGGACAGGGATTAATGCGAGAACACTGACTACAATTAATACAATGATCATGAAAGTCAGAGGAAGATTTCTTCCTATTACAATTTGAACAATGTCCCTTCATTGTGAAAGAACAACAATAAGTCCTAGTTACTCGCAAAAACCCCTGACACAAAGATACATAATAACATGATCCATTAATAAATGAAAAAACAATTGCAAAACAAAATAATTTTGAAAAAATATTTTTTCAGAGAAGCCCAAGTTGCTGAAAAGTAATGTTGAGCCCCGATGGATCCGATGGCAAAGTGTGGTCAAAAATTTTAAATTTATATAAAATAATTAATGAGACACTTTCGGATAATATAAATGTATCTTATAATGAGATAAACTACCACAAAGGCAAACAGCCCCCCTCAAAAAAGGCTGTTGCCAATGAAAACAAACAGTGTAAACACACTAGAAAACATGACTCCAGGCACTGAAAAAACTGGCCCGGAATCAGTCATCAATTACACTCTATCTGATGCAAAACAGAGACTCCCAGGGGAGAATCTGCAGAACATCAGATGGAAGATGCAGAACACAAACGTTATACACCCATGGGTGAAAACGTAACTATGGGGAAAATAACAGAAAACATTCTGTAACCAAGCAACTCTCCCAGGAAATTTTAGAAATGAAACTTCTCAAAAATATGCCAAAAGCATGGGAGAATTGCAAGGGGGGACTTTAGAAGGCTAGGGGAGAGGAAACACTGAATAAGCAGTGCAACAATTAGCAAGAATGACAACAAGAGGCCCATGCCTCGAAAATAGGCAACTTAACATAATTTCAACAAAAAATTTTAAGTACAGCCCTGATTATTTTTTGCCACTTCTTTTTTCCTCTCCTCCTTCTATCCTCCTTAGAATCACATTTTCTCCAAAAATTACGTGTCTGGCATCCTTTAAACTGAGATTTACAAGCACAAAGATCAGTGAGATGTTGACTGATGAAGGGCCAAACAGAGAATGATAATTGGCGCCAATTTCGGGACGACTGCGTCACTGCGCATGCGCAGTAGAGGCGTACTATGGAGGTCCTTTAGGACATGATTTCTTTTTGTTTTGGATGCAAATTTTGGGGATTGGGGGGCAAAATTTGTGTTTGGCCCTGGTTTTGTTGGAGTTAGCACCAGCTAAGTCTGGGTCATTGGTACAGTATAAAAATTTACAGCCCTGAACATTTCAAACCACCGTTTCTTCCTTCCTTCATCCAGTTGTGTCCTTGGATCCACCAATTTGACCATTGATTTGTGTCTGGCAGCATTATTAATTGAGATTTAAAAAGCACAAATGTCAGTTTGTTGTTATCTGACAAGGGCCAAACAAAGAAATGATGTTGGCGCCAGTTTTTGGTGACTTCCTGGCATCTGCGCATGCGCCGAGGGTAAATGTATGGAGGGCCAGATAGGACTTTTAATTTTTTGTTTTGCATGCAAATTTGGGGGATTGGAGGGGGGGGGGGAGGGGGGCAAAATTTGTGTTTGGCCCTAGATATTTTTGGGTTAGCACCAGCTAGTCTGGGTCATTGGTTACAGTATAAAAATATATACAAATGTAAACAAAAACAGGAAACAAGACCCCAGGCAACACGGCCTGAAGTCAGTAACAGAAACAAGACTATCAGATGTAAAGCAAGATCTTCATCAGAAAAAAAAATTATACATCGGATGTATGATGCATGACCAAAATGCCCAAACACCCCAAGGGTGAGGACGTTACCCTGGGGATGTATAGAATAATCTTCTGTAAAATACGTTAAACTCCCAAGAAAATTTATAAAAAATATTTCATTAAAACAAGCCAAAAAGCTTGGGAGTTTAACTGGGGGGGATCAAGGGAAGGTAGGGAAGGAATACTAAATAAATCGTGGATAGATCATAATCAATCAGTGATAACGTCAGGCCCATGTCAGGAAATTAGGGAACATAAACTAATTTTTATAAATATTATAAAATTACAGCCCTGAACGTTTCAAACCACCGTTTCTTCCTTCCTTCATCCAGTTGTGTCCTTGGATCCACCAATTTGACCATTGATTTGTGTCTGGCAGCATTATTAATTGAGATTTAAAAAGCACAAATGTCAGTTTGTTGTTATCTGACAAGGGCCAAACAAAGAATGATGTTGGCGCCTGTTTTTGGTGACTTCCTGGCATCTGCGCATGCACGGAGGGTAAATGTATGGAGGGCCAGATAGGACTTCTAATTTTCTGTTTTGCATGCAAATTTGGGGGATTTAAGGGGGCAAAATTTGTGTTTGGCCCTAGATATTTTTGGGTTAACACCAGCTGGTGTGGGTCATTGGTTACAGTATAAAAATATATACAAATTACTTTAAATTTATCATATTTCTATACCACAACAAATGGCCCAGACTAGCTGAATCGTATAAAGGCAGAGGGCCTAGAACTTGAGAATTAATAGACCAAATATAGCTCCTAAGCCTGCATTCCAAGGTGAAAAGGAGATTCAATTTTTACAGAAATTACGTGTATGTCTCTCTATGCAATAATAGAGAAGACATATCATCAATAAGGATCCATATCAAAGTAATTCCGTATTCTTAGCATGAATGATTTTGCTAATTGGGTGTAACGAGCCCCCAATTTAAGGCTAGTCCGTATTCGAGAGAGACAGAGACTAACCCCCACAAACACACGCCATATATATAAAATAACAAGCTGTATCTAAGATCAGTAATAATCTACAGACAAAACAGTTTCACTCATAGTTACACACTTATGAAACCAGAAGAGATGAAGAAAAATCACCCCTTTTTTTGAAGGAATATTCTTCAAAACAAAGAGGGAAGCACTCTGGAATCAGTGAAAAGTGGTACTAAACAATTAATACTACTCAAAGTTTGCTAAGCACCACATATCTGACACATCATTGTAAAATTTTCTTGTGACACATTTGCGATATTTTTGGTGGATATGATTGAGGAATGTATTGAGATGGTCCCCAGTGTTTACATTAGCTCTCTTGACAGGCAGACTTTTCGTGACAGTCATGGAAAGCGTGTACCCCTTGATTTTTATGATGTTTTTGTGTACGGTCGACATGTACATGAGATGTGTAGGGTATTTAGTCTTCATTTCAACACAAACCCTTGTGATTTAATGATTGAATATGGCAAATGCAAATGTAAGAAGACAATTGTCTGAAGCAGAAATGTGACAGACTGCAGGGATGGTGGAACAGGGGGCTACCCATTGTCAGGTAATCACCAGAGCTAGGGCAAGATTTCAGCAGTATGGCACACCAGTCAGATGCAGACGACATGGTGGTGGCAGAGACAGGGCAACATCTGCAGCTGAAGACCGGTTTTTGATCATTCAAGCCCGTAGGAACCGCTTTGACACAGCAACCCAGCTTCGTAGAGAACTTCAGAATGCATCTGGGGTAAATGTTTCGGGGCAGACTATCCGGGCAAGGTTGCACGAAGGTGGTCTCTGATCGAGAAGACCATGTATTCGCATTCAGCTGTCTCAGAACCACCAGGCACGATATGAATGGGCCATGGATCACGTTGGATGGAGCAGAGAAGATTGGCGACCTGTCCTTTTTACAGATGAGGCAAGGTACTGCCTGAACAACACAGATAGGCATTCTAGGGTATGGAGAAGACCAGGAGAGCGATTCCATGCAGCCAACATTGCTGAGCATGACCACTATGGTGGAGGGTCAATAATGGTCTGGGGCGGCATCAGCTGGGATGGACGTACAGAGCTCTGTGTCCTTGACCATGGTACATTGACTGCACAGCAGTATATTGATGAGATCTTGGATGCCCACGTCAAGATTGTATACAGGTGCAGTGGGTGATAAATTCATTCTGATAGATGATAATGCCTGCCCTCATGTTGCCCATGCTGTCCGGGAGTACCGACAGAGGGAGGGGCTCGAGCGTATGGCCTGGCCAGCAAGATCCCCTGACCTCAATCCAACTGAACATGTCTGGAATGAGTTGCAGCTTGCAATTTCAGTCCGTCCAGTCCAACCAAGGAGTGTCCAGAAGCTTGTGCCATACTGGTCCAAGAATGGAACAACATCCCACAAAGGACCATCTGGAACTTGAATGGGAGCAAGAGAAGTCGTTGTCAAGCTGTAATTAACAATAATGGGTCTCATACTCGATATTGCACCCATATCAGTTCGCTCCGTCAACTTTTTGGCAAATTTGAAAAATATCCCCTTTTACCAATAATATCCATTTTCCTTGGTTATCGTATTCAAAAGCTAAAAAATAATGTCAAACAGAAACAAAATCTTAATTTCTATGCTTAAATCATTAAAGATATAATCAAATAAAAAATATATATACTTTTCATAACAATATTTCAACTAAAACGTAAACAGGTAGTTGGATATACTTGGTGCTTAGCAAACTTTGAATATTCACCCAACAGGCACCCAGTTATTAATTATTGGTGCTTTGAAGTGAAATTATTTAGTCTGTATAGATTTGCCTTGTTACAATTTATGGGAGAGTGCCATAAATTGTAACAAGGCAAAGACATGTGAACAAATTTTGATGGTCAAAAATAATTTAGCTCTCTACCAGTTAACAGAGCAAGCTTCTAACGTATGCCGGAATCGGAATACATAGATAGGTCGAAAACCAGTGATATAACGTGTACAACCATACACTCGTCCAATTGAAACCCAATGGAAAGTATCTGTTATAGCAAACACACTTCTAAGGCAACCAACAGGCAACCCCGTTCAGGTGTACAATTCATTCCAATAGTGAAACTCCAACTGAACCGCGCGAATATACGAGAATGTGAATTCTCCTGTGTACCGTCTCTGGTAGAAACCTGGATTTAGAACATGAAACATGCTATGAATAACAGACCCGTCATGGACCGTCCCTCAAATAATTCATTGTTCCCTAGGTCTGTAACAACAAATGACTGTTTGGAGAAAGAATATACTACTCCGAATAATGATGCAAAAAAATGAGAACTTATGCGTAGATGGCCTATTGGAAGTTCCATAACTGATCCAAATAGCCCCAAAATTCTCATGAGCTCTATAAAGCAGAGCAACAGTTTTATAGAATCTGTTCAATAATGCATCTGCCTAATAAATATACATATTATGCACGCAAGCAATAGAATCCTGCATGTATCCATGGTATGACTGAGTGATACAACAATGAATATTTCCCCCCTCTTCGGCACGACTTGTAAAGCTTTTGTGTTAGTTATCAAATAGTATAGGAACCGTAGGGCTCCCTCATGTCTTCATAATGCCACTAAGGACGGAGAGGGACATGATAACCAAATAATACGCCATACAGACATAATATCCAATCCCTAGAGTCGAAATATAATCTACAACAATAGATTGGATAGAAACGAAAAGGGAGACGAAAACAATGTTCCGACACCCGATCATAAAAACGTAGATAAACTCCTTACGTTCGATCTGATATCAGGAAATATATTCCTGAGAAGGAGTTTAGTATAGGCATTTGAAGAAATGCTCATTAATCACACTCGGTTAATATGGTGCCATCAATAGGACTTATCGTCTCAGATAACTAACAGCAAACCATACCGGTAGGAAGAGAAAAACCTCCTCTAACATAACGGTATCATGTCCGATAGGACAATGAACTCAGTCTAGCTGAAGCAGCTAAAGGTCTTCCTATTCATGAAGACAATAAAAAGGCTGATGACTGTGGCCTTAGAAACTCACTAAGGAGACTTACAATGCCTGCCATAGCTTATAAGTCTTCATCTCCGTGAAGACATACATTTCGGTGTAAGTTGTGACCTTGAAAGCTGACTGAACAGAGACTTACAACTATCATCGCGCAAGGTAGGGAATGAAGAGCCGCTATTTTAACATCCCCAATTCTCAAAGAGACAGTAGTCTCAACAGCTAATTATTACAGTTTTATCATTGCATAATTTCTGAAAAAACACCGCTCATGATTCTAGCTAGGCTACTATGGTTTAAACAATAAGACTCAAGTCTATGACACCAAGGAAAACAAACTGAAAACACTCTTTCCTTTAGCGGTTTTATTCCCAAAAGACAGGAGTCAGAGCCTAGCTTAGAAATCTTCATCTCCATGAAGACAGATATCTCATTGTAACTTGCGACCTTGAAAGCTCACTAAATGGAGACTTACAACCATCGCCGTGCAAGGTAGGGAATGACTAGCCACTATTCTAACAGCCGTAATTCCCAAAGAGACTGTAGTCTCAAGGTATGAGTCTTCGTCTGTGTGAAGACATATCTGTGTCACCTGCAGGGTTTGAAAGCTCACTAAATGGAGACTTACAACACTAGCCCCTAATGTATAAGAAAAGACTGCACTAACAGTACATAAGGCTACTATGGCATCCACAATGGTATTAAATGTCCTGACGCCAAGGAATACAACACCGAGAAGGAAAAGACGTACTTATTCCCTCTAACGGCTCTATTCCAAACACGACAGCTGTCTCAGCCTATTTATGCACTATGGAACCTCTATACGTAAGGAATAGGGCATTGCATTTCTTATACTATTGCTAAGGCATCATTAATCGGGACCAAAACCCTTGACACCTGAGCCAAAAGATCCGGGGAGGAAAGATCTTTGTCTTTCCATCACCCTCTATGATAAGCTGTTTTTTGCCTAGCAAATGCAGACTTCTATTCAGATGGAATAAGATTCTAAGAGCTTATAACTAAAATTTTATAGTCTTAAAGTGCCCTTCTGTGATGGATGGAGACTCACACTCCGCAGCCCTATTACCATCCAGATGTTCCATCTGAAAATATGGTCAACTCCATCCAACTGAACGGATGACTGGATCAATGCAGCACCGTCCAACAGCACACCATCGGAGCCTGTTAACGGTAATACCAGTGACTACTGGGATGCTGCGATATGCAGAGCAATCTGTGGCAGCCGGTCCATGAACAAGGCTAGCAGAGCAATGATAATCCATTTGTCACCATAAGCGCTCACGGGACAGAGATCTGGCCCCAGATCCTCGACACATGTCCAGCATAAAAATGCCTCAAAGACTAGCTGTCAAACTGAACATGCGAAGTCAGATAGCTAGTCTGCGGTCAACGTGCTTCATCAATGAAGCAGGGGAAGATGCCATAGCTGCAACCGGATCTGGCTGCAGTGAGGAAGGAGCGTCCCGAACCACAAGCGTGAACAGGCGGCCCAACTCACTAAAGTTTCTCGAATCAAAAACAGTTGATCCCGACAGCTGATGGAAATTAAAATTTTTTAGTAAATTTTGTTTCTTAACATACCTACTACAATTGTTTACAATTGGCTGTAACGTAAGTGCAAGCCCTACTTCGGAACTAACTCAGCTTTTAAGAAACTTTTCCAAACAAGCTGGAAAAGTAACAGAGTGCAAAAGCACAAAAAAGATCGAAAAAGGGTCGAGCGAGACCAGCGCTCAAAATTACAGGTACTCTCTCTGCACACCTCTTGCGTTTACCGAGCACATGCGCAACAACCGTGACGTCAATTCCGTATTTCCACCAATGAGAAGTTTGTGATTTAGCAGGGAGGCATCGATATCAAAGATATCCCCAAGGAGGGTGGGCCTCCAGTACACAATTGTGGTAGGTATGTTAAGAAACAAAATTTACTAAAAATTTTAATTTCTTTTCAACCTACTCACAATTGTTTACAATTGGCTGAATAAACAATAGGAGGAGGTGAATCACATAACCAATACTAACAAGAGCAGCAGAAAGAAAAGCAAGGAGGGCAGAGAACAATAGCGAAACCTGTAATGAAGATAGATGGAGACTCACACTGAGGCACCTGAAAAGAACAAGGCTGAGCGAAGCACAACCTTGAGAAAAACAATTTAACGAGGGTGCACAACAGCCTGAGCAGCAACGAGAGGGCCTAAAGAATAAAGGGCCTCAGATTGCTGCTGTAGGTGGCGGAGATAAAAGGAGGAGAAGGTAGAAGCATTCCTCCAGTAAGCCGCATTCATAACATCCCGGAGCGAAACAGAATTGGAGAACGCCCAGGATGTAGAAATGGCACGAACCTGATGAGCATTAAACCGGTTCGAAACAAGATCCGAAGCAGACAAGCGGGAATAAGCCAGCTTGATTGCAAGACAGATCCACCTGGAAATAGAATGGGAAGAGATAGACTGCCTCTTAGGAATGAGAGACAGAAAGAATCTCTTCCGACCCCTCCTAATGAACTGAGTGCGATTAATGTAAGTCTTGATCGCACGAACAGGACAAAGAAGAGGTCTCTGACCATCGACAGCGGGGAGAGCCCGAATGCAGATGGGAGGAGGTACTGAATCAGGAAGTTGATTCTTAGCCAGAAAAGAGCAATCAGTAGTGAAGGTGACACTGTTAGCCTCATTTCTGAAGCAAGCAGAATCAACAGATAGCACATGAAGCTCACTGACTCATCGAGCAGAAGCAAACGCTAGAAGGAAAGCCATCTTATAGGTGAGAAAATGCATATCAGTCTCAGATAAAGGCTTGAATGGTGCCCCCTCCAAACAGTGCAACACCCATGCCAAGTTCCACTTGGGTGTAACACGCAAAACTCGAGGCCTCTTCAAAGAAAAGTGCTGAATGAGTTTGGAGAGAAAAAGATTACGACCGATGCACCACTTTCCCACATAAGAGAAAATATCAGACAGCATAGACCGATAGCCCTTAATCGTAATAGGCTGGAGGCCCTTGGAGTCAAAAAGATATACCAGAAAATCCGCAATTTGAGCGATTGACGGATCACGGTAATCCACATTGTGATCTGCACACCAGCGGCAGAAAACCTTCCACTTCGCAGCATAAGTCATGCCAGTGGAATGTCGCCGCGATGCAGAAATGCACTCCACTGTTCATCTTGAAAAACCTCTACATCTGAGACAGGACCTGATAAAAGACAGGCATGAAGGAACAGGCTCGCCAGGTTGTTGTGATACTTCCTGGGATGACCCTGGGAAAGAAGATGGCGACGTAGAGGTAGACAAATCGGGAGATCTGCCAACAGAGGCCGCAGCAGATTGATCCACACCCTCTGTGGAGACAGAGGTGTGATCAGAATGATCCTGCAACAGCAAGCACGAATCTTCGCTAATACTTCAGGAAGAATCGGTGCAGGAGGGAAGGCATAGCCGATCCAACCTGTCCAGTCCAGGGACAGAGCGTCTACCGCAAATGCCAGAGGATCTGGACAAGGGGAGACAAAGGTCTCTACCTTATGATTCCAGCGAGTAGCGAAAAGGTCGACCTGAGGACGGCCCCACGGCTCGCAAATCGCCTGAAACACTGACCGATGTAGTATCCATTCGGTTGGAAGAACACTGTCATGTCGGGACAGGGAGTCTGCTAGGACGTTGAGACGTCCGGGAATGTGTCGAATGGACACCCAAGTGTTTACATCCCGAGCCAACAGACGAAGATCCCAAGATAGCCGATACATGGGAATCGAATGTGTGCCTCCTTGATTCTGTATGTAGGCCACTACTGTCGAATTGTCCGAAAGAAGTAGGACAATATGGTCGGACAGGTGAGGGATCCAAAGCCGAAAACTCAACAGAAGAGCAAGGAGCTCCTTCTGGTTGATATGAAGACCCACCTGCTCGCTGTCCCACTCGCCGTGAGCGGACAGACCGAGAGGATCCAACGTCGCACCCCAGCCCCGATCGCTGGCATCCGCAGTAAGGATGCGATCGGCCAAAGGAAGATCCAACGGAACACCCCGTGTCAGCCAGGGAACATCGGCCCAAGGGTGGAAGTGACAAAGCAGGGACCGAGGACATTCGGACGCCAATGGTCCAACAGGAAGTGTTGGAGAGGTCGGACAAACAAGTGAGCGGAATGAGATCTGTCACCGAACCGCAAAGGCCCAGCATCTGAAGGAAAGTCCTGGCCGAGACAGAAGAATATTGAACCAGGTTCTGAGTCAAGGTGGAAAGAATCGTCGCACGAGCATGGGGGACCGACACTACATTGTGAAGAGTGTCAAAATCCATGCCCAAATGACGAAATCGCTGAAAAGGAAGGAGATCCGACTTCTCGCAATTGACTCTGAAACCCAGTGATGCTAGTAGGCAAAGAAACTGCCTGACATCTAACTCCAGAACAGCAGCATCGTGGTGCCATTGGAGGATGTCGTCCAGGTAGGCTGACAAAGTCACAGCCGACTGAGTACGGTGGAAAGCAAGCACATGTGACATCAGCCAGGTGAAGGCCCAAGGAGCCAGGTTCAAACCGAATGGGAGAGCTCTGAATTGATAGACTCGATCCCGAAATGAGAACCGAAGGTATTTCCGTGACGCCTGAGATTGGTACATGGAAGTAGGCATCCTTCAGGTCGATACTGGCAGCAAAGTCGCCCTGATGAACTGAATGTCGAACCGACCAGAAAGTCACCATACTGAAATGAGGAGCCATTATGTACTCGTTCAGGATACTCAGATCGATGACAGAATGAAATTGGCTGTTTTTCTTCGGCACCAAGAAAAGTCTCGAGTAAAATCCTGGTGAAAGGGTGTTCCTGACCACCTCGATTGCCCCTTTGGAGAGGAGATTGTCGATCTCCTGCACCAGAAGGTCCTGACGTAGAGAATCGGAAGGGACCAGAGTTGGGAGGGGCACCCGAGATAAACTGGGGTGGCGATGGAAGGACAGTCGCAGACTGGATTGTATGACGTCCAGGACCCAAGTGTCCAACGTTATCTCTGTCCAACGGTTGTAAAACAGCGACAGCCTTCCCCCGACTGGAGGCGAATCGAGGTGAGAACCTTCACTTGCGGCCTCGACGAGGCCCCCGAGAGGAGAAACCACCACCTCGGGAAGTGACAGAGTCCTGAGACATTCCTGCCTGAGACTGCCAGCGAGCCTGGCCGCGTCGGCGCTTCTTCTGAGCAGAAGGAGCAGACGGAGCCAAAGGCGTAGCCGACGTCGATGATGAGGCAGACACAGCAGGATGCTTGGTAGGCTTGGAACGACCACCACCCGCAGAGCAGGTTGGTCCAGCTGTTGCAGCAAAAGCTGGTCCTTCGAATGACGAAGAACCTCGCCACGGACAGCTTCCACGGAACCATGGAACAACTGAGGTCCAACCAAAGAGGCAGACCTCAGAACAGCACGCTGCTCAGAAGGAAGGGATGGAGAAGAATCCAACACCGCATCCCGGCGTGGCAGCTCCAAATTAGCCGTGTAACAGGCGTGAGATTGTGTCAAGTTCGTGAGAGCCTGTGACAAAATGCGAAAAGGCGACTGAGCATCATCAAACTCCCCTGGTGGAAAATATTCAGCCAGGGCAGGGACGACATGGTCCGCGAGAGATAACATTCGCAGCATCTCTCGGGACAGGCCCACCATAGATCCAACTACTGACATCGGAAGAACTGCCGACTTAGGTTTAGTTAACCCGAGGGAAGAAGAATCCTCATTCACAGTAGTCATCCCTTGGAAGACTGGTGGACAGACAGAATCGTAAACATGAAACCGCGATGGAGGCAGAAAGGCATCAGCTCTAGAAGGGCCTTAGAACGCATTTTGGTGTCTAAGCCCTGGAAGGACTCAACAACCTGAGCCGATTGCAGAGGACGCAAAAGCCTCAGAACTAGAAGGCTCAACAGGGTTACGGCGCTCCACAGAGGACCGCGGCCGGACGGTCACAGATGGCTGGTTTGAAGGTTGAATGTCCGGCAATAAGCCAAAGACGAAATCCAAAGCCTGCCCCAAGACTGACGAGGGGGCCCATCACCTTCAAGAAAATCATCATCCTCTGTTGCAGAGGAGACGTAGCCCAACTCGGGCTGACCAGCAGAAACCTCCTGTGAATACTGTGCAGTATCCAAGGGGCCAGGCGAGACATCTCGGCGACCGACCAAAGGAGGTTGTGCCTCAGGAGGCACAGGGAGGCTGCCAGAAAGCAACCGGGTGAGTGCCAAAACGGCCTGACGCAGATCACCCTGAGAATCCATCGCAGCAGCATCGCCCGACGGAGTGACGGTGAGAAGACACTGGAGGATAGTCCCGATTGTGACACCCAGGGGCCATCACTGACCTCTGCGGAACAGAAAGTCCTGCCTGCAAATCCTCTAAAGAGACCGACGGCGTACATCGATCGGTAGCTGGACCTGGGACACGGTGAGAAGACACCGGAGGATTGTCCCAAGAATGACAGGAACCTGTCATTGGCCTCTGCGCGGCAGAAGGCCCCAACTGCCCATCCTCTGAGACGGATGGCAAGCATCGATCGACATCCAGACTAGGAACACAGTGAGAGATCACCGGAGGAAGGTTCTGAGAGTGACAGTTAACCGGGGCTGTCACTGACCTCTGTCGAACCGCAGGCCCTGGATGTCAATGTCCCAACCCCATCCTGCTAGTCAGCAAACTAGCAGGGGAAGGAGGAACAATAAACGATTCGCTCGAGGGGCGAGGAATCGCTGCTGAAGCGACCGAATGGCTCAACCAACTAGGAGCAAACCTAGCCAGATGAGACAGAGCAGACAGCAAACCCGCACAGCATCGCCGCGAAGCCAGGGGAAGCTGAGAGCTCACAGACACACCAGCTGATACAGTCTCAGTCCCCCGAGACTGTATACCATCCCCAAAGGAGATGGAAGAGCCACCATCATACAGAATAGGATCTGTAGTAACAATTTCCTCAGCAACTGTCGAGGGCGTTGGAGGCAAATCGGAGAGGGTCACCGAGCTGACCTCTGAGAAGCTCTCTACGAAAACAGACACCTCAAGAGTGACATCAGAAGACAAAGAGACCACGGTCTCCACATCAGGTATCACCAAACTAGCACCGTCAACAGTTGCAGAGGAACTTGCCACAGAAAAAGACAGATCAGCATCCTGTGTGACAGAGTCACCACGTGCACTAACAGAAATGTCTGATATGGCACGTCTACCCTTACCCCGAGAACGAGGGGATCTAGCTCTGGACAGAACCACCTTGTAAACAGAAGCCCAGAATTTTGAGGACCAAATACCACATGATTGGGCCTGAGTACAATTGTCGCAAGTGACACATGTGGAATGAGAGTCGTCCACATGTTTCACCTGCAAGCAAGAGGTACAAGGAATAGTCTTTGGCATAATATGAATGTGAATAATGAAATCAAGCTTATCGCCAATGGAAAACAGAACAAAGGTTGTGTTCACACGTGGGAATAAACAAGACTATGTGTGAATATACAAGCAAAAATGATAAAAAATAGCATTAAATAACAATAATTTTGAAAGCCTGAAAAAGGATACAATCCACTTGCACACAAATCAGATGAAGATAGCACATACAATAAGTTGTTCACAAAGATATTAGCTGAGAATAGCACGAGTCACAAAAATTTCTGGAAAAAAATGGCGGAAATAAAAGGAATTGATGTCACGGTTGTTGTGCATGCCCTCGGTAAACGCAAGAGGTGTGCAGAGAGTACCTGTAATTACGAGCGCTGGTCTCGCTCGACCCTTTTTCGATCTTGTTCGTGCTTTTGCACTCTATTACTTTTCCAGCTTGTTTGGAAAAGTTTCTTGAAAGCTTGAGTTAGTTCCGAAGTAGGGCTTGCACTTACGTTACAGCCAATTGTAAACAATTGTGAGTAGGTTGAAAAGAAAGGAGAGGGTTCTCACGCTCGTGGTCTGCTCCAGACCTTACTGACTGTTCCGTTAGAAACTTGTAGGCATCTGTCCTTTATTGTGCATATCCATAGAAGAAGAAGAAGCCTTAACAACAGCCGACCTTGGCTTAAGAAGCATCCAAACTCGTCACATAGGACAGATGCTCCATATCATTGAAGTTTCTTACAACACAAAACAGTCATCCCCAACTGTTAACGGGAAGAAAAACACTCTGCACTCGCGATCTGTCCCCAGATCTCACCGAGTATCCCGCTTAGAAACTTCTAGGCTAATCCCCTTTCGTGCACTTCCATGTAAGCAGAAGAAGCCATAACTGCTGCCGACCCCGCTGTAGTGTGGAAGGAACATTCCAATGCATGTTCCAACTCAATATGGTTTCTCACAATGGACACAGTCGACTCTGACTGGAGAACCCTCTCCGTCCTGTTAACAATCAGTGATCTGACCCCAGATCTAGCTGAGCATCCTGTAGAGAAACTTCTGGCTTCTTCTGCATGCACAATTGACCGGACCGACCCCGCATCGTCCGACAGCTCACTACCATTCTGCTGACTGGTGCCCCTTGCTGGGTTTTTCAAGCTGTGATAAGCTGTGCAAATTGCGACAGCAAGTCCATTACGGAGGCATGTGGAGCAGCGGCTTATATTCTTCGCCGCATGTTGCTCCCGGGACGGTGATCTGGCCGCTAATCTCTTCGTTGAACATCCCGATGAATGAAGCCTCAAATCACTAGCTACTGGATGGACCGACTTTCTTCTCCTTCTCTCTTTTTCTTTTTTCTTCGAGGGCAAAGACTGGAGCATTTTCGCTCAGCTGCATGAAGATCTATAATCCGGTAGCTGTCGTCGCTGGGGGAGCTTTTGATTAAAAGGTGCTCGTTCTACTCAAATCTACACTCTCCTCGACCGCATCGGACATACCCGATATTACGGTTCCCGCTATCAAGTAACCGCCTGACCGATCGAGCTAGCTGCTGGAATAAGAGGCCTTATTCTTTATATTCAAGAGCACCTTAGCAGCTAGCTCTGTTTACTCCTCAGAGCGTAATGATGGCAGCACATTCTGGATGGGTGTCACAATCACAATACCATCACCATGTTCTTGTTCCTCTGGAAAAGAAACTGAAAATTTGAATTATCTTGCGGTGACAGCCCCGACATTGGAACTTCACCACGAATACATAGCGCGACACTCGCTTCCAACATTAGTGCCCTAACCCTGACCACACAAGTAGGACCAGAATCAGTAGGAGTGCAGCGACTACAGGCAAGGCAATAAGCATATAAATCCGATGTAGACTACTTCGCCCAACACTGAGAGCAGTAATTTATAAATAATTATAATCCAACAAGTTCACTGCACTCCAAACATCTAACATCTAACATATAATCATACAATATAAGGATACATGATGAAGACAATCAAAAATAATTTTGAAATAAATCAAAACAAATTTTTTCCAAAATTTTTTTGAAAACACCTGAGTTCCCCAAGGGAACCACACGAGCCCAAGGGCATCCCGATAGAGCCTAAGTGTGGACAACACCAAAATATTAAAGCTACACAACCGAAATATTAATAAATGTATCCTAATATAATTCTGATGAAATAAAACCCTGAATATTACCTGTTAAGGGCATTGTTAAAAGTAAACAACGTCAGGATAGAAACTAGACAAAAGGCACACAAAAAGGCCCAAGTCAGTAAATAATTAACTGATACCTGATGCAAAGCTGGATCTTTATGTGAAGAAAAAACAATGCATCTGGTAGGAGATGCAAGACAATAATGGCACAACACCCCTGGGTGAGGATGTAACAGTGGGGATAAACAGAATAAACATTCTGTACAACACGTTGAACTCCCAAGAAATTTAATAAAAAATTTCAATAAAAAAAAACAGCCAGAAAGCTTAGGAGATTAACCGGAGGGTTCATGGATGTTCAGGGCTGTAACTTTATAATTATAATATTATAATTTCAAATGGGAAACATGAAATAATTTTTATAATTATTATAAAGTTACAGCCCTGAACATCCAAAGCCACCATTGAACACTTCCTTCATCCAATAACAGCCTTGTATCCACCAATTCTTGCATTGATTTGTATCTGGCATCCTCAAAAAAGGAGATTTTAAAGCACAGATGTCATTTCATTGTTGATGACTTTTATGGCCAAACAAAAAATGATGTTGGCGCCAATTCCAGTCACTTCCTGACATCTGCGCATGCGCGGAAAGTAAATGTATGGAGGGTCAGTTAGGACTTTTAATTTTCGGCTTTGCAAGCAAATTTTGGGGATTGGGGGGTTCAAAATTTGTGTTTGGCCCTTGATAACTTTGAGTTAAGCACTAGCTAGTCTGGGCCATTGGTTTACAATGTAAAAATATACTGTTATTTTGGAGTGATGGAATGACAGAATAATGGACAGACAAGAGTAACAGTATATACCCCTGATAATTTTATGATGGGGTATAAAAAGCTATAGATTAAATTTAGAGAGACATCTTGAACAGTTTTCTTTGACATGTAATGAAGAGAACTGTATCTCAGAACATGGAAAAATTGAAAAGCTGTACCGGTGTGTTCAAGACTTAATCCTATAGTCTATCCTATAGTCTATATCTAATTATGACTGGGTATTTTGCAGGAAGGATCTCGAAACGACTAACAGCTAATTAACAGCAAACCTGTTTTATTCATAGAACATAGAAATGGATATATACATACATGAATAATATACTATAATACACTGTCACTTCGGCAAACCTGTTTTTTAAGAGTATAATTTTAAAAAGTTTTCACTATTGTACATTGTGATTGTTTCTACTGATTGGGTGAGGGGTGGGAACTGGGAATGGGTACTTTTCTTTGTTTTGAAGCTGAGCTGCACTTCTCCGGCCAGGAACATGATCAGTCATAACGTCATTAAATAGGATCGCTGTTTAGTAAATGCGTGGGGTAGACCAGTCAATATTTTCGACGTGCTGCCCCAAGGCTGCACATTGAAAATATTAATTGGTCTACTCCAAATAATTAATATGAACTCTTCCAATTGCTGCCATTGAACTAGGATGGAAGATACCACCAGTGTTGAAAGAACGTAACTCTTTGAGTTTTGGCGGCATTTAGCTTGCTGTGCCATAGGGTGCACCATTTCAGATATGTATAGAATAAATGAGTGAATGAAAAGTTGCAGCGCGCCAACGGCACACAGAAATGATGTGGGACTGAAATCCCTTGCGACCCGAATAGACTCATTTGCTTATTAATCACGACACATGGAAGTGACAGTATCTCTGATTGATCTCTGAATGCAGAAACATCTCACGAGTGACCACTAATTTGATATAAACTATAATCACTATCAAAATGAAAGTGTCAATGACACTGTAGCTTAACTTGTGTGTTGTGTTTGATGAAAAGGATAATGTTCAATGTTTATGAAAGGATTATGAAATAAGACAAGAATTGTGATAATTGGGAATATGTTCATTTCTGTTCCCTGTATACTATGTTTATGATAAAAATAACATGACGTGTACACTGTACTAAAGAGCTGAGGGGTGGGTTAATATGACCTCACAGTTAATGTATGTGGCCCTCACAGTTAACGTATATCAACAAAAGTTACCAAGTTACAGTGAAATTATTCCAAAACGAGTCATCCTATCAAGTTACATTAAAATCCCTTCATAAATATGGCCTGTAGACTGTGCTAAAGGTTTTCGGGCTTCGGCCCCCTGTAGCCGTCAGTTTCCCAATTGCGTCCAATGGGGACGTTCTCATCTAGACATTATATGAAGTCAACCTACCAAGTTACAATGAAATCCCTTAATAAATATGACCTGTAGACTGTGCTAAAGGTTTTTGGGCTTTGGGCTCTGGCAGCCATCGTGGTTGAATGATCGCAATCAAAAGGGGACATTCTCATCTGGGCATCATCTGAAGTGATCCTACAAAGTTACAATAAAATCCCTTCATAAATATGATCTGAAGACTGTGTTAAAGGTTTTCGGGCTTTAGGCTTGGGCAGCCACCATGGCTGAATGATCGCAACCAAAAGGGGACATTTTCATCTGGACATCATCTGGAGTGATCCTATGAAGTTACCATGAAATCCCTTCATAAATATGACCTGTAGACAGTGCTCAAGATTTTCGGGCTTCAGGCACCTGTAGCCATCACAGTTGACCAACCATGACCAAAAGGGGATGTCATCATCTAGGCATTATATGGAGTCAACCTAACAAGTTACAATGAAATCCTTCCATAAATACGACCTACAGACATGCTAAAGGTTTTTGGGCTCGGGCACCCATCAAGGCTGAATGATCACGACCAAAATGGGATGTTTTCATCTAGACATTATTTGGAGTCATCCTACCAAGTTACAATGAAATCCCTTTATAAATATGACCTGTAGACTGTGTTAAAGGTTTTCGGCTTTGGGCCCCTGAAGCCGTCACAGTTGCCCAATCGTGTCCAAAAGGGGACATTCTCATCTAGACATTATATGAAGTTAACCTACCAAGTTACAATGAAATCCCTTCATAAATATGGCCTGTGGACTGTGCTAAAGGTTTTCGGGCTTCAGGCCCCTGTAGCCGTCAGTTTCCCAATTGCGTCCAATGGGGACATTCTCATCTAGACATTTTATGAAGTCAACCTACCAAGTTACAATGAAATCCCTTAATAAATATGACCTGTAGACTGTGCTAAAGGTTTTCGGGCTTCGGGCTCGGGCAGCCATCATAGTTGAATGATCGCAACCAAAGGGGTCAATCTCATCTGGGCATCATCTGGAGTGATCCTGCGAAATTACAATGAAATCCCTTCATAAATATGATCTGTAGACTGTGCTCAAGGTTTTCGGGCTTTGGGCACCTGTAGCCATCACAGTTGACCAATCACAACCAGTCCTTCGATTTTGAAAAACCTAGGTGCGCATTTAGTTGCTCGCTGCTTTTGGGATTCAGGCGCGCACTTTTTGTGGGGCGCGCAACATATAATATCAGAAAATGAAAGTGAAACGTTTGTGACCTGTCAGGTAACCGGACAGGTTACTAGCGTTTCCCATCCATTCCCTGGTGTATCGGTCCCACCAAAAAGCGAGTCTTGTAAGTCAACACGCCAATTTCCAGATGTAATATTATCATGCATTGATTTTGTCCATAAAGTTTAAGAAATTTAAGAAAACTTAAGTTACCTTGACATTTTGTTTCTCATTTTGCCTTTTCGGGGATTTTCGGCCGCCAAAAAGAAAAAGTACTGTGTAATTCAACTGAGATTTGTACAAAGTCAAACTCTACTTATCCAATAAACTTTAAAGCCACGCACATAATTTTCAGGTTCAACTAGACTTCGAGAAGTATTTTCCCAGCGAATTATCTAATCATAAGAATAACATTGTAATCCAGTTGCACACAAGAAAACAGGTCTCACGGTATTCCAGATTCAAAATGGAATTTCCCACTGCATGATGATGACCCAGTCACATTGACACAGTTGAAACTTGATGACGCCACTCTGATTGACATATTGGACACACCTACATGTACGTCCGATGCTTTCTTTCATTCTCTGCGTAACAGATTTTGCAACAGTCAATTCAACTAAAACTGACAAGATGGCACTGATGGCGATTGGCCACGCCTCTGAAACACTTCATTCAAAAGTTGACAAACGAACTTAACTTGTGTAGTGACGGTCTTATGGCCAGATGACTGAATCTGATGAGCGGATAATATGATTCTAAGATGATCTTCAAAAAACCGTCAAACTTCAAAGTGTTAACTGCTGCTTTGATGTCGGATCAGTGTGATAATATTGGAATGAAATTAACGCACCGACTTGAGCAAGATTTTCGAGGCGCGCTTTTGATCGCTCGCTGGTTTTGAAATCTGCGTGCGCCATGGTGCGCAAGCACCATAGCGCCTCAAAATCGAAGGACTGCACAACCAAAAGGGGATGTCATCATCTAGGCATTATATGGAGTCAACCTAACAGGTTACAATGAAATCCTTCTATAAATATAACCTTTTGCCTATGCTAAAGGTTTTTGGGCTCGGGCACCCACCAAGGTTGAATGATCATGACCAAAATGGGACGTTCTCATCTAGGCATTATTTGGAGTCATCCTACCAAGTTACAATGAAATTCCTTCATAAATATGACCTGTAGACTGTGCTAAAGGTTTTTGGGCTTCAAAGTTGCCTAATCATGTCCAAAAGGGGACGTTCTCATCTAGACATTATTATGAAGTCAACCTACCAAGTTACAATGAAATCCCTTCATAAATATGACCTGTAGACTGTGCTTAAGGTTTTCGGGCTTTGGGCTCGGGCAGCCATCATGGTTGAATGATCACAACCAAAGGGGACAATCTCATCTGGGCATCATCTGGAGTGATCCTAAGAAGTTACAATGAAATCCCTTCATAAATATGACCTGTAGACTGTGCTCAAGGTTTTCGGGGTTCGGGCACCTGTAGCCATCACAGTTGACCAATCACGACTAAAAGGGGATGTCATCATCTAGGCATTATATGGAGTCAACCTAACAGGTTACAATGAAATCGTTCTATAAATATAACCTTTTGCCTATGCTAAAGGCCTTTGGGCTCGGGCACCCATCAAGGCTGCATGATCGCGATCAAAATGGGACGTTCTCATCTAGACATTATTTGGAGTCATCCTACCAAGTTACAACGAAATCCCTTCATAAATATGACCTCTAGACTGTGCTAAAGGTTTTCGGGCTTTGGGCCCCTATAGCCGTCACAGTTGCCCAATCACGTCCAAAAGGGGACTTTCTCATCTAGATATTGTATGAAGTCAACCCACCAAGTTACAATGAAATTCCTCAATAAATATGACCTGTAGACTGTGCTAAAGGTTTTCGGGTTTTGGGCTCGGGCAGTCGTCACGGTTGGCAGATCATGCCCAAATGGGGAAATTCTCATCTAGACATCATAAGGAGTCATCCTACCAAGTTACAATGAAATCCCTCCACATTAAACATGACCTGCAGACTGTGCTAAAAGTTTTTGGGTTTCGGGCTTGGGCAGCCATCACGGTTGATAGATCATGCCCAAAAGGGGACGTTCTCATCTAGGCATTATACAGAGGCATCCTACCAAGTTACAATGAAATCCCTTCATAAATACAACCTGTAGACTGTGCTAATGGTTTTCGGGTTTTGGGCTCAGGCAGCCATACCGGTTGCCCGATCGTGACCAAAAAGGGACGTTCTCATCTAGACATGACCCCAAACCTGCATATGAAATTTTGTGATGATCAGACAAGAACTGTGGGGTGTAGCCCATGCTAAAGGAAAATGTGAACAGACATCACAGACTCACAGACTAACAGACTCACAGACTAACAGACTTCTGCACGCGTGATGGCAATAGCATCTTGACTATGTCAAGTTAAGCTAACAAACTTACCGAGGCGTGAATTTTAGTTTTTTGACGTTTTCAGAACACACTATGATAAGAAAGGGTACTGTGATGACAATAAATTTTAATTCCAACAATGGCAATAACCCTTGAAAAAAAAATTTGAACACAGCTGGTTCACAATCCCATTCATGATGTTATTAACAAAAGCTATATATTTAAAAACCTTTAATGGTTTTCTTTGAAATATGATGATAACAAAAGTTAATTCAATGGAGCTGAATCACAATCCCATTTGTGATATTATCACCAAAAAGCTCGATATTAAATTTGAGAAAAATATTTTGAATGATTTTCTTTTAAATGTGATAAGAAATATCAAAGGATGGATGAATGGAAAAATGAACTGATTGGATGCAAGAATGGATGGGTGGAGGATGGAATGATAGATGGAAGGAAGGAAAGCTGAAATTCACTCCAATATTCCCATCTCACTATGATAATAATAAGATCATTCTATACCTCCATATCCTGAACTTTTGCTTTTATTTTACACAGCCACATTTCATGGTAAAATTCACTTAATAAGCTGGGTTTCATTTCTCCAATATCTCTGTAACTAGTAAGACATTCCACCATAACACCATACAAGTACGCTTTCTCTTTGTAATCTTCAATGTTTACCATTTGTTTCTGACATAAAACAGAATCATGCATTGTACATCAAGCTTATTTCCAGCACAAAATTTCATGATCAATTACAGATCTTAAAATCAGTCCTGATCCAAGAGATTTAATTTTGATTCTCACAAACTTCTGCCGCAATAATAAATTTTCAGTTCTTATATAATTCAACATTTATGAGTACTGTTACACCATTGTGAGTGCAATCAGTACATATTCCACAGTAAAATAACAAAGCAAATATTTATGTATTGACCAGAATTTAATCCTTGAAGGCCTAGTTGCAATTCTGATGAGTTTCTTGTCTTACATGTACACGTAGAACACATGTTTCAACACACAGGCTTTTGGTGATCTTGCTGATGGAAGTTACCAGAACTTCGCATTGGTTTCTAGTGAAGTCTTGGCTGCCTATATAGGTAGCCAAGACTTCACTACAAGACAGCACTGGTAAGTAATAGAGGATATCTATTCTGGCTTAGTGAATATCAGGAATTATCTCATGAGTGTGGACCTGAAAGGTTTATTTTTCACGAAAGTGCTCGTGAAAAATAAAACTTTCAGGTCCACACTCAAGAGATTATTCTAGATACTGACTAAAATAAAGTAGATTTCCTTTTTAATATATGCTATGAGACATTTTATTGCACAATATTCAGCCCAATTCGACCCCAAAAACGTACGTTTCAAACCAAGAACAAAGATCAACTGATTGTTTCTTCAAGGTGACGTGATTTGGCATAGCGTGACATCATTTAGGAAGCTACTTAGGGATATTCCTCGATATCCACTGAGTCAATGGATATCGAGAAATATCTTTTAGATAATTTCCGATAATTCACAGGCTAGCATATAATAACTAGAGGCTCTAAAGAGCCTGTAATCGCTCACCTGGAACTCCATATAAAAAATGTGACTTCCCATAGGCTTTCCATGGTAACTATGAGCTGCAATTGTGACCATGTTTGCAACATTACATCAACATTACAGGAGGATCATTGGTAGAAAGTGTCCCAGTCATCAATCATGTGAAGTTTCAAAACATTTGACTCTGTAGTTTCAGAGGGGAAGATTTTATTAAAACCCATCAATCAGAATCAGAGAATGTTTCTGGTGGCCATATTTTCCAACCAACGGGGACAAAAAGAGGACTGTTTGTGGAGGGCATTCTATAGACCATTCCTGCAAAGATTGGTTCACGTCGGCTCAGTAGTTCCAGATAAGAAGATGAAAATGTGATTTCCCATAGGGTTTCTGTAGTAACTATAAGCTGCAATTGTGACCACGTTTGCAACATGATCAGCATTTAATGAAGATCGTTGGTAGAGGGTGTCCCAGTCATCAACCATGCAAAGTTTCAAAACATTTGATCCTGTGGTTTCAGAGGAGAAGATTTTTCAAAATCCACCAATCAGAATCAAAAAATGTTTCTGGCAGCCATGTTTTTCGATGCACGGTAACAAAATGAGGAGCGTTTGTAGAGGATCTGCCATAGACTATCCCTGCCAGGTTTGGTTCACATCAGCTCAGTAGTTCCAGAGAAGAAGATGAAAATGTGATTTCCCATCGAATTTCTACAGTAACTTTAAGCCACAATTACACCCATGTTTACAACCCAATCAACATTAAATGAGGATCGTTGGTAGAGGGGGGGGTCCCAGTCATCATTTATGTGAAGTATCAAAACATTTAGCCGGGCAGTTTCAGAGAAGATTTTTGAAAATCCACCAACCAGAATCAAAGAATGCCTCTGACGCCCATGTTTTTCAACCCACAGAAACAAAATGAGGACCGCTTGTAGAGGACCTCCCACAGACCATTCCTGTCAAGTTTGGTTCACATCAGCTCAGGAGTTCCAGAGAAAAAGATGAAAATGTGATTTCCAATAGGGTTTCTATAGTAACTATAAGCTGCAATTGAAGCCATGTTTGCACCCCGATCAACATTAAATGAGGATCGTTGGTAGAGGGGGTCCCAGTTATCAACCAAGCAAAGTTTCAAAACATTTGACCCTGTGGTTTCAGAGTACAAGATTTTTCAAAATCCACCAATCAGAATCAAAGAATGCCTCTGGCGGCCATGTTTTCAAATGCATGGAAACAAAATGAGGATCGTTTGTAGAGGTCCTCCAACAGACTATCCCTGCCAGGTTTGGTTCACGTCGGCTAAGTAGTTCCAGAGAAGAAGGTGAAAATGTGATTTCTCATAGGGTTTCTATAGTAACTGTAAGCCGCAATTGCAGCCATGTTTGTAACCCGATCAACATTAAATGAGGATCGTTGGTAGAGGGGGTCCCAGGCATTATTTATGTGAAGTTTCAAAACATTTGGCCTGGCGGTTACAGAGGAGAAGATTTTTGAAAATCCACCAACCAGAATCAAACAAGCCAAGATCAATACCGGGTCTGGACCTGCGTCACTGCATGCAACAGATCTGAAAATTAGATACACGATACAACTCATCATTATGAAGCAGCAGACCAAATATAAAATCATTCCCTTTCATTGAAGCCAAGAAAACTTTGACGGAAAAAGTGTTTTGGATGGACTGACGGACTGACAGACTGATGGACGGAGTCGAGCGGTTACTAGACCTGCTCTGCCGCTGGCGACGCAGGTAAAAATGCCTCTGGAAGCCATGTTTTTTATCCGACGGGAACAAAATGAGGATCGTTTGTAGAGGTTCACACCAGCTCAGCTGTTACAGAGAAGATGAAAATGTGAAAAGTTTACGGATGACAGACGACGGATGCCAAGTGATGTGAAAAGATCACATGGCCTTGTAGGCCAGGTGAGCTAAAAAGTGTTCTTATTATGAGGAAGCAAAACAAAAGTGAAAGTAGAAGTCTCCTGCCATTAAAGATACTTTAAGAATCTATTACAAGAAACAAATGAATACTTTACGAGAATCAAAATTGATTCTCCTTCTCTTCCTTGGAAGAATCATTTGCAAGAACTGATTCTGATTCTTGCATAAATTTAAAGCCATGAATTGTTTTAGTGTCTGAAGCCTTTAAATGGGCTCTTTACAATAGGCTAAACATAATAAATTTAATGTATCCCTCACCTGTGGCTCAGGGTACATAAAATTCTGAGAGGTTAAATGGGCTGGGTATCACATGAAAACAAACAATATTTGAAAACTGCCTGAATGCAGAGATTTTGTAACTGTAGTGCTCTTCCTTGCATACAAGTAAAAATAACTTGAGTACAATGGCTGGACATACCCAGGTACTGATGTTATTTGCTGAGTTCGATGTATTCTGTGTGTAAATGTTACAGTAAATGTGACAAACTAGTCATTTGGTCATCATCAACTAGAATCAAAGACCGACAATCAGTCCAAAACAGCATCCAACCAACTAGAATCAACAAGTGACATTTAACAAGAAACACCGATTGACAACCTTCACCAAATATCTGCAAAACGAAAAGCTGCAGTGATGGCACAACAAGAACAAGACAAGCATGTAGTGGACTGTAGTCAAATCATAATGAAAGACGGTGTAGTTGGTGATAACTTGGCAGTGCCCATTCCATCAGTTGACAGATGGCGCGGAGATCCTAGAAACATTCTTGGTGTAATTCTGGCAGTGGAAAATGGACAGTATACTAGTGGATGCCCCTCCGGTATTTTAAAGGGTCGAATAGCCACCATCAATTTGACTTATGTCCACAAAGACTTATGAATTACTGATGTAGATGAAAATGATAAATTTGAAGTAATTTGTATATTTTTATACTTACCAATGGCTCAGACTTAGCTGGTGCAACTTCAGTATTATTAAGGGCCAAACACAAATTTTGAACCCTCCAATCCCCAAAATTTGCATACAATACCGAAAATTAAAAGTCCTATCTGGCCCTCCATACTTTTAGTACTTGCGCATGTGCAGTACCCAGGAAGAGACCGGAATTGGTGCCAACATCATTCTTCCTAGTTGTGCCTACTAAAGTGATACTCAGCGGGGAGGTATGAGTGCCCAATCATGGGAGGGCCATTGGTAAGTATTAAAAAAATACAATTTACTTTAAATGTATCATATTTTTATACTAAAACCAATGGCCCAGACTTAGCTGAATCGTAAAAATGGTGGGGGGCCTAGGACTTAAAGAAATAGCAGACCAAAATGCAGCTCCTTAGCCTGCATTAGAACTCCCAAGGTGAAAAGGAGATTAAAATTTTAAGGAATTACCTATATGTCTCTCTATACAACAACAGAAAAGACATACACCAAAATAAGGAGCAATATCCAAGTAATTCCTTATTACTTAGCATAAATGATTATGCTAATTGGGTGTAATGAGCCCTCAATTTTAAGGCTAGTCCGGAATAAGACACTTAAAATTAGGAAAGGTGTGTCTCCGAGAGTGAAAACTAACGCCCACAAACACTCGCCATATATAATGTAACAAGCTGTACATAAGATCAGAATAATCTACAGACAATAACAGCTTCACTCATAGTTACACACTTATTATGAGGCCAGAAGAGGTAAGGAGAAAACAACCCCCTCCCCCCACCTCACACTTTTTTTTTTGAAGGAATAATCTTCAAAACAAAGAGGAAAGCGGTCTGGAATCAAGAGAAAAAGCGGTACCAAATAATATATATATTTGCCTAAAAGGCACCCAGCTATTAATTATTATTAATTTATTGGTGCTTAATGCCACATCAGCAGCTAAGGCTATATTGTGGCGATCCCCGGTTATTAAAATCGCAAGCTTCTAAACATATGCCACATCCGAAATACGTAGATAAGTCGAAAACCGGTGATATTAGTATGTACAACCTTAAACTTGTCCATCTGAATCCGAATGGGTTCAACGAATAAATCATACCGAACACCCCCCTCACCCGCATTACTTGAATCGCTAGATAAGTAAGGCTAGTGCAGTAATATTAAAGCTTGGAACAGTGACAAATTCCTTTTTCACTATATGAAAAAGAAACTTCACGCTACATTCAGAAAGCTATACTGCTGCTGCTGCTATTCCCAATCAATAAAGAGTAATAGCCTATAGTTAGTCAAAGCAAGCATAATCACACTAACCTGGTGCGACTCGTAACACTTTAGTGTTAGTTATCTAGAACAGTATAGAAATAGGGCTCTGTCACATCTGCCCGACTCCATAATGCCACTACGGACGGAGGGGGATGTGATGAACATGGCACTACAGCAAGGAATATACCCGCTGAAACAGTGTCGACATATCCCTTGAAATCGAAACAGTATGCCATGGTGCCAAATAATACACCATATAGACATAACATCCAATCCATCGAGTGGAAATATAATCCACAACAACAGATTTGATAAAAATGAAGCGGGAGACAAAAAACTATGTTCTGGAACCCGATCATAAAAACTTAGATGAACTCCTTGAGCCTCATTACGATTATAGCAGGAAATATATTCCTGAAAAGGAGTTAACTACAGGCATTCGAAGAACGCTCACAAATCACAATAGGTAAATATGGCATCATCAATAGGGCTAAAAGCCTCTGACAACTAACACAAAAACAATACTGCTAAGAAGAGAACAAACTCTTCTCTTGTAACAGTACCTTGTCCGATAAGACAGTGGTCTCAGCCTGGCTGAAGCAGCTAAAGGTCTTCCTATTTGTGAAGACAATTAAATGGCTGTTAACTGCGGCCCTAGAAGCTCACTAAGGAGACTTACAATGCTAGCCAGTAATTTTAGGGAAAAAACACTGCTCATAATTCTAGCTAGGCTACTATAGTGTCAACAATAAGACTAAAGTCTGAGACACTAAGGAAAATATGAACTCTTTCCTTTAGCGGTTCTAATCCAAAAAGACAGAAGTCTCAGCCTAGCTAAGAAAGCTTAGAAGACTTCATCTCCATGAAGACAAATATCTTGGTGTAATTTTTGTAACTTTAGAAAGCTCACTAGACGGAGAAATATATTAGTCGCTCAAGTTAAGGGAAAAAGGGCTGCACTTGATTCTTATAAGGTATCAACAAAAGGACTAAAAGCCCCAGATGCCTAAGAATACAACACCGAGAAGGAAACAACATACTCTTTCCTTTTAATGGCCCTAATTCCAAAGAGACAGCAGTCTCAGATTAGCTAGCACAGCTAATAAGTCTTCATCCCATGAAGACAGATATCTCGATGAAACTTGCGACTTTTAAAGCTCACTAAACGGAGACTTACAACATTAGTCGATCAAGGTAAGGAATAAAGGACCGCACTTCTAACGGCAGTAATTCCAAAGAGACAGTAGTCTCAGCTTAGCTAACGCAGTTTATTTGTCTTCATCTCCATGAAGACAAATATCTGTGTCACTTGCAGCCTTGGAAAGCTCACTAAACGGAGACTTACAATGTGTGCCGCAATGTATAAGAAGAAAAAACACTGTAAAATATATAAGGCCACTATGACGTTAGCCGCTAATGATATATAAACACAGACCGCTCTTAATTCACATAATAACTAAGGCGACAACAATAGGACTAAATGCCTGTGACGCCAAGGAATACTACACCGAGAAGGAAAATGTAATCTTTTCTTCTAACGGCCTTATTCCTAAAAGCTAGCAGTCTCTGCGTAGCTAACACAGCCTAGAAAACATATATCTGTGAAGACAGATATCTGTGTGTTACCCTGCGGCCTTAGACAGCTCACTAAACAGAGACTTATGACGTTAGCCGCAAATGTATAAGAAAAGACCACTCCAACAGTACATAAGGCTACTATGGCCTCACAATAGTATTAAATGCCTCCGAAGCCTAGGAATCCAACACCGAGAAGGAAAAGATGTACTTGTTCCTTCTAACGGCTCTATTCCAAACAAGACAGCTGCCTCAGCCTATCTATGAGCTATCGATCTTCTATTTGTAAAGGAATAGATCATTGCCTTTCTTATACTATTGCTAAGCCAAGGGAGGCGTCATTAATCAGACCAAAAGCCTTCCAACACCTGAGCTGAAAGATCAGGGAAGGAAAGATCTTCGTCTTTCCTTCACCCGGTACCTTAAACTGTTTTTTGCCTAGCAAACACAGACTTTTGTTCAGATGGAACAAGATTTGAAGGGCTTATGAATAAAAATTCATAGTCTTAATGTGCTGTTCCCAGGGGGATGGAGAATCACCATCTGAATGTTCCATCTGAAAACATAGTCAACACCATCCGAATGTACAGATGACTGGACCAACCCAGCACCATCCTACAGCTCCCTACCGAAGCCTGTTGACAGCAGAACCTGCAACTACTGGGATGCTGCGATACACTGCACAATCTGTGGCAGCAGGTCAATGAACGAGGCTTGCAGAGCAGTGATTATCCATTTCTTCACCAAATATGCTGCTCACGGGACGGAGATCTGACCCCAGATCTTTCGAAGCATATTCTCCAACTCAACGATCTGACCCCAGATCTCGCGGAGTGTCCTGTAGAGAAACTTTTAGGCTTCTTCACATTTTGCCATCATCGCTGGGTGAGCTTTATATTATGAGGTGCTCGCTCTACCCATGTTACACTACTCGACTGCAACAGACCTACCAGGCATCCTGGCTCCCATATAGGGATGACCGCTTCACCGATCAAGCTAGCTGCACGCAGAGAATAAAACTTTCAATGGCTTTAACCCTGTGCAAATATCATGAGCACCTTGGCAGCTAGCTCTGTTTACTCATTAGAGCGGGGCTCATCAGAGTGTGCCGTCGGCAGCACGTAATGGACAGGTGTCAAAGTATCATCACCATGTTCTTGTTCCTCTGAAAAGAGACTGAAAGACTAGTATTAGCCAGGCGTGAAAGTTCCTACATCAGAACTTCTCTGCCCACCACACAGGTCGACACCCGTTTCCAACATTCGCAAACCATAGTACAAGAATTGAAGGAGTACTGCGACTATTGGCAAACAACAAGCCTTTAATCCCGAAGCTTCCTGGACTTGCACTAAGTACCAATTATTATAATGGATACAATTATTATGAAGCCAAAAACATAAGTCTGCTGCACTCCCAATAATAATACAAAATAAACATCACAAGGATACATAACACAGAAAATCACAAAAATCTTAGAAATAAATTTAAAAAAACCCTCATGAGCCCAAGGGCATCCCGATAGAGCCTAAGTGTGGACAAGCACTAACTAATTAAAGCTAAACTTAATAGAAACAAGAGGCCCCAAGGGGCCTTAATCACTCAGAAGAAGTATTTGGGGTCACATTCAGTTAGACATGGTTCATCAACATTACAAAGGAATGAAGTCATGAGAGGCAAATTTTATGGAAAAACACTAAGGAATGGATCTGAACAAACCTGAACCTAACATGCCCACCTGGCACCCCCATCCCACCCCATGCATAGAGCCCAAATATTAAGCCAGAGACTCAAATTGAAAAAACTTGAATCTGATCCCCCTTGCAAGGTCATATACCAAATATGAAAGAATTCTGACTGGTGGATCTGAAGAAGGTTTTGAAAGAAATCACCTCACCTTGCACTAAGTTAAACTTTGGGCTCAATAGGGAGCCAAAATATTAACCCAGGGACCCAGATTTGAACAAACTTGAGTCTTAGCCTCCAAGAGATATTGTATACCAAATATGAAAGGACTCTGACTGGTGAATCTGAAGAACATTTTTAAAGAAATTCCATTATATTGCACTAAGTTAAAATTTTGGCTCCGGATCCCAAAATTTTCAGGCGATAAATTTTCTTTTTTTTCATCTCAAAATTGAACAAAACGCCTAAAAAAACGAGAATTTTTTTTTCAAGAACCAGACCAAAAATTTTCAGGCTAAAATTTTTTTTTTTTTTTTCGTCTCAAAATTGAACAAAACGCATAAAAAATCAAAAAATTTTTTTTATAGAATTTTGGCCCCCCCAGAGATGTTGTATACCAAATATCAAAAGATTTCAACTGGTGGATCTGAAGAAGATGATTTTTAAAGACTATTCCACATATTGCACTAAGTTAAAATTCAGGCTCCAATAGAGAGCCAAAATCTTAACCCAGGGAAACCTTCATGAACATCTAGAGATGTTACCTGAACACATTAGCATAGTTTAAACATTTCAGATTAAATATCCTTGGAGCCTTTCGATGAAAACTGATTTTCCAATGATAAAAGTGATTCCACTGGAACTTCCTGGGGCCAAATCAAAATTCCAAAACCTTCATGCATATCTAGAAATGTTACCTGAACACATTAGCATAGTTTAAACGTTTCGAATTAAATACCCTAGGAGCCTTTCGATGAAAACTGATTTTCCAACGATAAAAGTGGTTCCATGGGAACCACTTGGGGACAATTTATTATTTATTTATTTATTGGTGTTTAAGGTCACATATTTCTGCACAATGGCTAACCATGACCGTGACAGTTTTACGGGTGGAGGAAGCCGGAGTACCCGGAGAGAACCACCAAGCAACGGCGAGCAACTGTCAGCTCCCCAACAAACCAACTCCACACAAGCAGGGTTAGCATTGGTTGAAAACAGGTGCACCATCGACGTGCAGTACGCCTTAGTACACGTCACCGTGCCCCCACGTAGGCAATGGGGGTGAAGTCTCTTGCCCAAGGACACAACGTGGTTGCCGCAAGTGGGATTCGAACCGAGGACCTCTCAGCTTGCAGCCTGCACCTCTACCAACTGAGCCACCACGCCCCCCACTTGGGGCCAAATCAAAATTCCAAAACCTTCACGCACATCTAGAGTTGCTACCTGAACACCTTAGCATAGTTTAAACATTTCAAATTGAATACCCTAGGAGCCTTTCAGGGTGACGGACAGACGGATGGATGGACGGAGATCACGACAATATCCCCATATTTTGATGAAAACTGATTTTCCAACGATAAAAGTGGTTCCACTGGAACCACATGGAGCCAAATCAAAATTCCGAAACCTTCATGCACATCTAGTGATGCTACCTGAACACCTTAGCATAATCTAAAAGTTTCGAATTAAATACCCTAGGAGCCTTTCAATGAAAACAGATTTTCTAACGATAAAAGTGGTTTCACTGGAACCACCTGGGGCCAAATCAAAATTCCGAAACCTTCATGTACATCTAGAGATGTTACCTGAAAACCTTAGTATAGTTTAAACGTTTCGAATTAAATACCCTAGGAGCCTTTCGATGAAAACTGATTTTCTAACGATAAAAGTGATTTCACCGGAACCACTTGGCCGTCCATCCGTCCGTCCGTCCATCACACACCGGAACCACATGGGGCCAAATCAAAATTCCGAAACCTTTATGCACATCTAGAGATGTTACCTGAACACCTTAGCATAGTTTTAACATTTCGAATTAAATACCCTAGGAGCCTTTCGATGAAAACTGATTTTCTAACGATAAAGTGGTTCCACTGGAACCACCTGGGGCCAAATCAAAATTCCGAAACTTTCATGAACATCTAGAGATGTTACCTGAACACATTAGCATGGTTTAAACATTTCAGATTAAATACCCTAGGAGCCTTTCGATGAAAACTGATTTTCTAACGACAAAAGTGGTTCCATGGGAACCACTTGGGGCCAAATCAAAATTCCGAAACCTTCACGCACATCTAGAGTTGCTACCTGAACACCATAGCATAGTTAAAACATTTGAATACCTTAGGAGCCTTTCAGGGTGTGACGGACGGACGGACAGATGGACATCTGGATGGACAAACGGATGGAGATCACGACTATATCCCCGCATTTTTGAAAATGCGGGGATAAAACGCCGAAAGAGCTTGGGAGTATAACAGGAGGGTTCAGGTGAGGGAAGGGAAGTAATACTAACAAAAAAAACAGTGGAGTCATATTATAATGACGCCGTTCAGAAACATGTCCCAAAATTGGGGAACATGAATAATTTTACATAAAAATTATAAAGTTACAGACCTAAACATCTGAAACCACCATTATTCACTTCCAGCATCCTGCTAAACTGGTAATTCCATGAAAACCATCATTGATTTGTGTCTGGCGTCTTCAAAAATGAGATTTTAAAGCACAGATGTCAGTTCAGTTGTTACTGACTTTGGGTCAAACAGAAGAATGATGTTGGTGTCAGTTCTGGTCTCTTCCTGGGTGCTACGCATGCGCAAGTACTAAAAGTATGGAGGGCCAGATAGGACTTTTAATTTTCGGGTGTTGTATGCAAATTTTGGGGATTGGGGGGTTCAAAATTTGTGTTTGGCCCTTAAGGTTACACCTGCTAAGTCTGAGCCATTGTACCAGTAATGTACCACTTTGCCAAGCAAATAAAGTTGAGTCCAAACATGGAGAGGTCAAGGATTTTGTGAAATGTAATTGTAATGGGCCAAATTATGTAAAACCAAGAGTTGTGTTTGTTTCAAAGCCAATGTCTTGTGCAACAGTAGATGTCACTCCAATGTAAACTGTTCTTATAAATGAACGATTGTGAATACTCATTGTTGTCATGTTGTTTGTCATTGCATATTGTGTTTCAGTGAATTTCTATTGATCTAATGAAATAAAAACAAAACTAAACTACATTTTATCTCATTGAATCCATGTACATATCCTTTTGAGAATTTGGCCAAATGACTGGCTGGTTATTTCAGTCATTTGGCCAAATAACTAAGAAATTTTGGCATTTGGTCAAATGAACTTCTTATTAATCAAATTTACAATGTATTTATCATTTCTGATTAGGAAGTACTGTCATTTAGTTGAATGCATTTCAAACTGCCAACCTCCTTCAGTTTGTGAACATTGTGAGATTCAATGTCACAGAGCTTGTAACATACATCTGTCCAGACAAAACTTGAAAAAATCATTGGTTTGAATACCCTTTTCTTCAAAAAGATGTCAGGGAACTTGAGAGTGATTTTCAGAGAAAATGGGTGAATTCGGGGAAAGGTATGCGAGCACACAGGAAGAACTAAAAATAATTTCAGCTCTTGGACCACAACTGTCACAAGGTTGCACCCAGAAGTTCATAGGCTAAAAAATTTGCTGATGTCCTTCATGCCATGTTTAAAAATCATTGGTTTGAAGATCCTCAAACCTCCCTCTTTTCTTCAAGCACCAACCCTTCCCATGCTACCCTTCCCCCAAACACACACACTACTACTACCTGTGGTCATATTTTGACAAAAGTACACTAAGCATATAATTCCCTTCTGGAATGGGCAATAAAGTGTTGTTGGGACTTCCCCAAATTAACCTGTTTCCTGCCAAGGCCAGATGTTGGCACTGAGCCAATGACAGTTGGACAGATGTAACCACTCCACAGAAACAGCTAGATGTATGATGTATTAACTCAGTGATAGAGGGGGTTACAGGGATTCTAAAAACCAGATACAAAACCAGTATGTTATTTTTATTATTAACCATACCAGTGAAAACCGTTTACCAGTCAACAGTTTCAGCCATTTGTGCCAGCTCACTCCCATTACAAGCAGTAACCAACTATTAATCATTTACCAATGGTTATGTGAACCAAATGTACATTAACCAGCTCATTAACCTATTACCAAACCAATTATACCAAATACAGAATTACCTAACCTGGCTGCCTTGAGTATTAACCCTGTCAGCAACACCATTTTTTTTTTGTTCAATTACCACATTTAAGGGTCTTAAGGGTTTACACTAGGGTTTAGCTGTAGCCCTGTCCCTGAGACACGCTACACAGCATTTTTCCATGAGCTCTATCTAACAAGATATAATAAATATATAAATAAATTGCTCAGTTTCTGTCTAGAATACAGGAAAGTGCTCAAATCCCTGTTAACTGAATACTCATGTTAACTGAATAATTTTCATTGGCACAAAGGCTATTCAATTAACAGGGTTCCACTGCACTGGATTTTATTATGTTGATCCTATAAACAAAAACAAATTTCAGTTCTTACTAATTTTTCAATCTTGAAAGTTGCCTTCTTAGATGAAGCCTCTGTTTTTATACTAATAACAAATGGCCCAGACTAGCTGGTGCAAACTCAATATTACCAAGGGCCAAACTCAAATTTTGAACCCCCCAATCCCCAAAATTTGCATACAAAACCGAAAATTAAAAGTCCTATCTGGCCTTCAATACTTTTACCATCTGCACATGCGCAGTAGTCAGGAAGAGACCGGAATTGGCGCAAACATCATTCTTTGTTTGGCCCTAAAGTCAGTAACAATGATCTGACATCTGTGCTTTAAAATCTCCTTTTTTGAGGACGCACGACACAAATCAATGCAAGAATTGGTGGATCCAAGGCTGTTAATGGATGATGGAAGTGAACAATGGTGGTTTCAAACGTTCAGGGCTGTAACTTTATAATAATTATAAAAATTATTTCATGTTTCCCATTTTTGGGACATACACCTGACATCATCATTCTTGCTAATGCTTAATCCACTGTTTGTTAAGTGTTCCATCCCTATCCTTCCATGAACCCCTCCTGTTAAACTCCTAAGCTTTTTGGCTTTTTTTATTGAAATTTTTTATTAAATTTCTTGGGAGTTTAACATGTATTACAGAATGTTTATTCTGTTTATCCCCATGGTTACATCCTCACCCTAGGGGTGTTAGGTCATTTTGGTCTTGCATCTTCTAGCCGATGTATCGTTTTTTCTTCATATGAAGATCTTGCTTTGCATCTGGTAGCATTTAAATTGGTTACTAACTTTGGGCCTTTTTGTGTGCCTGATGTCTTGTTTCCGTTTTTTTCCTTTGACGTTGTTTACATTGGCAACATCCTCAAATATATGTAGTATTTTATATTATATTACTGCACAATTACTGTAGGATACATTGATTATTATTCTGGTAGTTCATTAAATTTGGATTTTGTCCACACTTAGGCTCTATCGGGTTGCCCTTGGACTCATAATGTTCCCTTTTGATGGGCAAATAGAGCTAGCTGCAAGGTGCTCATGAATATAAGCATGGGATAAGGCCTCTAGTTAGTGTTCTTAATCCTTTGCATGCAGCTAACTTGACTGGTGAAGCGGTTACTCCGTTCGTGGGAGCCATGACACCGGGTAAATCTGTTGCAGTCGAGGGAAGTGTAGATTTGGGTAGAGCGAGCACCTAAAAAACTAAAGCTCACCCAGCGACGACGGAAATAGGGAGGAAGCCTGCAGGTTTATCTTAGGGAGGCTTGGTGAGGTCTGATTAAGACCATGAGCGGGAGAGGTCCCTCTCTAACCCAGCAACATTTGGGGCCAAATGTTGTTGAGAAACTTGCCTGTGTAGGATCCTGCAAGTTCATCTTAGGGAGGCTCGGCGAGGTCTGAAAAGACCGCGAGTGGGAGAGGTCCCTCTCTAACTCACAACATTTGGGGCCAAATGTTGTTAGGTAAACTTGCCTGTGTAGGAGCTAACATCCACACTCGCCACTCGGGATGCTCCTTCTAAACTATAACTAGCGTTGGCTACAGTTGCGGCTTCTTCCTCAGGCAGATTTAGCAATAACTGCATACTAGCTACCCGACTTTGGATATTCAGGCAGCTGCCAGAAGAAGTATCCAGTCTTTGCCTGTGAACCAGTAGCTGGTGATGTGAGGTTTCAATAATTGGGACGTTCGGAGTAAAGATCTATGTCCGGATCTTCATCCCAGGAGCAGCAAGCAGCGTAAATACGTTAGAACGCTGCTCCTCAAGCCTCGGTAACGGACTTGCTGTCACAGATTGCACAGCTAATTGTAGCATCCCAGCAAGTGCAAGAGCAGCCTTCCAGACTCTGGTGGAGAGCTGTCGGACAGTGCTGGGTCGGTCCAATCAACTGCACAATCAAGCTGAATGAGTCGGATGGTAAAAGGGTCAAGGAAGAGGATTACCCTTCCCTTTGGGAACAGCATATGGTAGCGATGAATTTTATTCATCAATACTATTCTGACTTTGTTCCACCTGATCAGCAAGCTGCGACTACTAGAGAGAAACCGCTGTCGTTTCTGGACAAAGATTTTGTGTGGAGGAAAGAGGATGTTCTTTCCTTCCCAAAACCGTCTCGACAGGTGTCAGAGGCCTTTGGCCATGTTAATGACGCCATATTTAACCTCTCTAGTGCTAAGAGGACGGCGGCTTCTTATCGACATCTTCAATAAATATGCTGCTCCTTGGACCACGTTCATTTAAAACGGTTGGAGAAGATGTCCAGAGAACACCTCTGCATTTAGATGAGCAGGCCGGGGATTTAGATATGTCCTTACCTGCATCAATCAAAATATGCTCGTAAATGATGGAATGTGCTATTTCATCCAATAGAGTGAATCTGGACGCGATGTCCTACGCAGATCACCTCACCAGAGCTATGGCGCAACATCTTAATGGGAAGGAATTTGAGGACGTTTGTTCCTCGCTTCGAGTTCTTTCCAGAGCAGTCATGTATGCCACGTACAACTCCGCCCTGACAGTGGCAAATTTGGAGTTGATTCGACGTGATGCTGCCCTTGCGTTGTCATTACTTATAGATGGCAAGGTGAAAAGCTCTCTCCACGCCGCTCCGGTCAAGGGACACACACTGTTTGACGACACGCTTTCTTTAGTCTAGGAACAGGCTACAAACAAGCTTCCTGTCCACCGATACTTAGATCAGCATCTCAATAACATGCATCAGCTGGCCGGAGTAAGCGTGGTCATTCCAGTTCACAATCATAGAAGGGAGCTCCACGAGACGGTCTAGGAAACCCTCTTACAGTTACTCCGGAGGTCTTCAGTATAGTGGCTCAGAAAAGGGGTGCAAGTCTTATAAAGAATATATGTCAGACACCCCTAGATTGATGGGACGAGGTTCTTTGCGGGAAGGACATACTTTTGCCTACCGCAAGCATCACAAGTTGTACAGGTGATAGTCTAGACTTCTTTTGCTTTCCAATTAGCAGAAGGTTATCAACCTAGCAAAAAAGTGGATGAAAATTACAGAAGATCAGTGGATGAGAATGTAGTCTCGGCAGGCCTGCGGCTATCAGTCCGAGCAAAGCTCCACTTACAAGAAGTACATGTTGGACAATCTGGTGAATTCTTCCAAGAGAGTCTCTCCTTGTAGAGATACAGGCTCTCCTATTGAAGAAAGCAATAGAGGTCATCGAAAATATTCTCAAGGTTTTTTCAAGTCACCTGTTTCTCATCCTGAAGCCAGACGGATAGTGTATAGATAGGCCGAGACAGCTGTCTTGTTTGGAATAGAGCCATTAGAGGGAATAAGTACGTCTTTTCCCACTCGGTGTTGTATTCCTTGGTGTCAAGATATTTAATGCCATTGTGGACGCCATAGTAGCCATATGTACTGTTACAGAGTTTTTTCTTATAATTAGCAGCTAGCGTAGTAAGTCTCCATTTAGTGAGCTTTCAAAGGCCACAAGTGACACAGATATGTCTTCATGTAGACGAAGACTCATAACTGCATAGCTACCTTGAGATTACTGTCTCTTTTTGAATTACGGCTGTTAGAATAGTGGCTCGTCATTCCCTACCTTGTGCGATGATGGTTGTAAGTCTCCGTTTAGTGAGCTTTCAAGGTCACTAGTTACACTGAGATATCTGTCTTCATGGAGTGGAAGACTTCTGTCAGATGTGAGGGAGCCCTGCGGTTCCTATACTATTTGATAACTAACACAAGAGCGATTCATGTAATGTGGATGAGGGGGGTACGATAGGAATTATTTGTTGACCCCCCCCCCCCCCCCCCCCCCCCCCCCCCCCCCCCCCCCGCCAAGTATATGCATGCCTTTCATGGCTCCTCGATTGTACTACGGCGACCTCATGGGCACATCCACTATTTAGTTGGTTTATTTCCTGTGGTTGTTCATTTATAAGTCATATACAAGCATATGATTCCTTATCAATAAATAGCTAGCCTTAGTGTTCATGTGTGGCTGACATGTCGGTTATCTGGGCGACATTCTCCAATGTGGCAATTAGTCCACTCTGAAAAGTTTTGCTCAGAGCGGTCTGGCCTTTTCTTACAAAGTATGAGTTTATTACTCAATTAACTGCATATAACATATTATTCATTCAGTTTCCTGGTTACACTTGTATCAGTCGGTCATACCATGGATACAGGCTGTATTCAGATGAGTATTTGCAGGATTTCATTGCTCGCGTGCATAATGTGTGTATTTATTAGGCAGACGCATTATTGTACAGATTATATAAATACTTGCTCTGCTTATAGAGCTCATGAGAATTTTGGGGCTATTTGGATCTGTTATGGAACTGCCGATAGGCCGTCTATGCATATGTTCTCAATTTTTGGCATCATTATTCAGAGTAGTACATTCTTTCTCCGAACAGTCATTGGTTGTTACGGACCTAGGAAACAATGAATTATTTCGGGGACGGTCCGTAACGAGTCCGTTAATCATAGCTCGTTCCATGTTCTAAATCCAGGTTTCTATAAGATACAGTTGCCTTAGAAGCATGTTTGCTCTTTAGATACTTTCCATTTTGTTTCAATTGGACAAGTGTATGGTTGTACACATTATATCACCGGTTTTCGACCTATCTACGTATTCCGACTCCAGTATATGTTAGAAGCGTGCACTGTTAATTACTGAGACCGTCACGATAGCTTAGCTTTTGAAGTGGCATTAAGCACCAATAATTAATAATAATTAATAACTGGGTGCCTGTTGGGCAAATATATATTGATTATTTGGTACCCCGCTTTTCACTGATTCCAGAGCTCTCTCCTCTTTGTTTTGAAAAATATTTCTTCAAAAAAAAAGGGGGGGGGGGGATTTTTCTTCATCTCCTCCGGCTTGATAAGTGTGTAACTATGAGTGAAGCTGTATTGTCTGTAGATTATTACTGATCCTAGATACAGCTTGTTTATTATCTATATATGGCATATGTTTGTGGGGGTCAGTCTCTCACTCTCGAATACACCATCATAACTTAGGGGGCTTAGTCCGGACTAGCCTTAAAATCGGGGGCTCGTTACATCCTATTAACATAATCTTTCATGCTAAGATTACGGAATTACTTTGATATGGCTCCTTATTTATGATATGTCCTCTCTATTATTGTATAGAGAGACATACATATAATTCCTTTTAAATTTATTTTCCTTTCACCTTGGAATGTAGACTTAGGAGCTATATTTGGTCTGCTAATTCTTAAGTCCTAGGCCCTCCGCCTTTTTACGCTTCAGCTAGTCTGGGCCATTGGTTATTAGTATAAAAATATGATAAATTTAAAGTAATTTGTATATTTTTTATACTTACCAATGGCCCAGATGGGGATGGCCCTCCCATGAGTGGGTACTCATACCTCCCCGCTAAGTTATTATTAGTACGCTCATCTACAAAGAATGATGTTGGCGCCAATTCCAGTCTCTTCCTGATTACTGCATATGTGCAGATGGTAAAAGTATGGAGGGCCAGATAGGACTCTTAATTTTCGGTTTTGTATGCAAATTTGGGGGATTGGGGGGTGGTTCAAAATTTGTGTTTGGCCCTTGATAATATCCAGTTTGCACCAGCTAGTCTGGGCCTTTGGTAAGTATATAAAATATACAAAATACTTTAAATTTATCATATTTAACCCTGAGGCCATGTTTTGAAAACAGGATATGTCCTGAAATGAGGTCCATTTTTACAGAATATCAGGAAAACTGGTTAAGTTGTTTTGGGAAAATTTAACCATAGATGTTGAATACAAAGCAATAACAATAACACATTCTAAGTTTCACCTAGGTGTGCCAGAACAGACCCCTAAAGTCAGCATTACCTGAAAATAATCCACAGAAGTTCTTGCAGTAACATGATTTTCTTTGAATAATTGTGAACACCGATTCCAGTAATTTCTTTGAACAACCTTTGACTTCCACAATGATGTACTTTGTATTTTATTTTGTTCAAATTTCAACTGAAAGAAAAAATCAGGAATTATTTCATAGAAAAGATTTTTTTTCAAAACATCAGCAATTATTTTTAAAACCATAAAGCTTATTTCTTAGTAACTGTAATCATCAGTTTAACTCTTAACCCGTTGAGTATTTTTAAAATATTTGTCATCACATCTAGTCATAGCTGCTGTGAAGGAAAATTTGTATAAAAGTGCTCAACTTACACTTATTTCACTGGCAACTATTACTTGTTCTGGGCAGGAATATCTGTCAGAAGCATGCAAGGAGTTAACCAAACAAAATGAAGGAAGACACCTTCAATTCCCTCTATTTCCTCTCAAGCATAATTTGTTATACGGCATATTTAAAATAAAATTTCCCTGTTTCGCAGACAATTTGTCCTCAATTTTATGATGAGGGAGGTAGTTTTGGAGATTTTTTTTCTTTTCGTTTTTTTCTCTCTTAATCCAGAAACAGTCCTAAAAAGAGTTGGAAGCATTAATTTAACTCCTTACAATATTCTGTGGAAAAACAAATGTTTTCAAAAGTGAAAATTTCTCATATTGCAGTTGCAAATTTAAACACATATATAAGTGTGAGCTCTATCAAACAAGAGATAGTTAAATTTTTAATCTTACAAGTGCAAAACAGTGTCATTGATGAAATTGCCAGATAAAAAAAATAGTGACAAGACAGATTTTTAATGACAAGAGAGGTGCCCGAGAAAGGTGAATTTTCTTTTTTAATGGCATGATTTCAATATTGTTGAGAGGGTGGGTTCTCAAGATAGAGCGATCGTTTTGGGGTGAATGATAATAGCTCTTGCACTATGTGCTTGCACAATAAATCTAAATCAAAAATATAAAGTCTCTTTTATAATCCTTATGGCAATTTTCCAGACTTTCTGCTACATGCACACAACAGCATGTAGGTCAAGCAGCTTAGCAGTGATTTCCAGCCAATTTCTACTACACTACTCTGTGAGAGTCTATCAGTTTGGCAGTGATTTTGAGCAAAGTCTTGGCAGCCTCTATTGGGAGCCAAGACTTGACTAGAAACCATCGCCAGGGTAACTTAACTGTGGTCCATGGAATCTCTTCTAGATTGTCTGATAAAGTACTTGATGAAACAAGAAAGTTTGTCAAAGACCGATAAAGACCTTCGAAGGTCAACAGCTCACAAAGGATGGTATTAAAGAAAAGTCTATGCAACAGGGTTTTTGATCATTGTGAAATAGATTTACTTTTATTGTTAAGTTATTATTTTGTCCCGGTTACATTTTATACAATTTCAAGGCCTTCAATTGTTATTTTGAAATCCCAAAGCTTTCTTGATTTGCTCTGGTTGAAGGCATGTGTACCAACAGGCCATATGAGTGAACTGAGTGTCTTGCTGAAGGAGACAGCAAAGTGACTGTGGCTCAGTTCAAATTCATGATCTCTCCATCACACTACACACTAACAATGTAGCTTTTTTCATCCCTAAAAAGAGGATATATATCTAATGGTTAGTAGGGCCCCTGAATTTCCAATTTTGGATTGAATTCAATCCTGAATTAAATCAGGCAGAAGCTTTCGAATTGAACTGAACTGAAACTTGAAATGAATTGAATATCAAATTGAATCACTTCAAGCCAAGGAACTGTCCTCAATTTCTGTCAATAACCATTCTTTTGTGATGCCTGCTGAGTGTAATAGTTCTTATGCAGGGAGGTGTGAGTGAATAGCTTATGGGAGGGCATTTTCCATCTGGGCCAGTGGTTAGTATAATAAATACAGAAATTAGAAGAAATTTCCATTATTTATCCACCATACCACTGGTCCAGACATGCTGAATAGATAATAGGATGGAGGGACAAAACATGACTGCAAGGAAGAAACAATAAACAAGTAGGCTATTTCCAACTCCAAACAGTAGGAATCTTTCACAGCTTGTTAGGGGTAATATAAGGATTTATTCACATTGAAGAATGACAGATGAATATCATTGTTGAATTATTATTATTATTATTTATTGGTGTTTAAGGTCACATACTTATGCACAATGGCTAATCGAGACCGTGACAGTTTTACGGGTGGAGGAAGCCGGAGTACCCGGAGAGAACCACCGAGCAACGACGAGCAGCTGTCAGCTCTCCAACATCGTAACTCTGAACTCTGCACCGCAGCACAGGCAGGGTTAGATTGGTTGAAGACATGCGCACCATCGACGTGCAGTACGCCTCAGTACACAGCGTGATCGTGCCCCCATGTAGGCAATCGGGGTGAAGTGTCTTGCCCAAGGACACAACGCGGTTGCCGCAGGTGGGATTCGAACCGAGGACCTCTCGGCTTGCAGCCTGCACCTCTACCAACTGAGAAACCGCGCCACCCATCATTGTTGAATGCAATACCTATTACGATACAACATTCCAGTACTGGAGTAAGACTAGGTACCTCTTATAAGCTCATAGCATATCCCAAATGCTACATTTTAAATTAAAGGGACCAGAATATAAATGCATCTAGAGGTAACATGAGGCAGTTTATATCAAGATTAGGAATCATGAGTTATTGTACAGAATGAGCTCATGACTTCTAAAACTATATACAAACATGCAACACACCAAACATTGGCATTAGTTGTGGTCCACCCATAACCAAGAGAGAAACTTGCAGCCTTTTTGCTATAAAACCATGATACTGTATGCGAGAACACCAAGGCAACCACTTTTGTTACAGCTCACCACTTTTGTTACAAAATCAACCACTTTTGTTACAAAATGAGCTCACCAATTTTGTTACAACAATCACCCATTTTTGTAACAAAAAGAACTCGCTCGCCATTTTTGTTACAACAATCGCCCATTTTTGTTTCAATTTTTGTTACAATTTTTGTCAGTGTGAAAAATGAAGTAATCTGCAAGTAATGTGAGACATGATGTTCAGTCATGATGATCAAAACCTAAACCTGTTGTATATGTCCGGCAGGGACCAGTCTGGGGGGAATTTTAGGGAGACTTCATGTCTCCCTCCAGAAAAAATAGGAAGACTGCAGAGTCAAGTAGGGAGACTTCATAGGCAAGTAGGAAAAATTATAAATTTTAAGTAATTTTATATTTTTTATACTTACCAATGGCCCAGACTAGCTGGTGCTAACTCAAAAATTAATCCAGGGCCAAACACAAATTTTGCCCCCCAATCCCCAAAATTTGCATGCAAAACCGAAAAATGAATGTCCTATCTGGTCCTCCATACTTTTCAGATCTGCGCATGTGCAGTATCCAGGAAGACACGGAAATTGGCGCCAACCATCATTCTTTCTATAATTGCCTGTTAAATGTTGTCTACAGCGGGGAGGTATGAGTGCCCACTCATGGGAGGGCCATACCCATCTGGGCCATTGGTAAGTATAAAAAATATACAAATTACTTTAAATTTATATTTTTATACAACAACCAATGGCCCAGAGTAGCTGAAGTGTAAAAAGGCTGGAGGGCATAGGACATAAAGGAAAATCCAATCTCTCAATCACTTCAGTAAAGGATACCTCCTACAGCAGAATAGGAGAAGAAAGGAATTATATATGTCTTTCTCCTTTACGAGAAACGAGAAAGACATAACACCAACAATGTGATTGAGTATTACATAATATATAATTCTCCATTTAATACCAGCATAACCCGTTATGCTAATTCGGTGAAGGAAAGCCAATATATAAAGATAGTCCAGAGAATGAGACTCTTTATACTCATTTAAAAGTGTCTGAGGATTGTATATTAACGCCAGTTTGACACATGACATATACAAATGCTTCACAGTGAGCTACACTTTAAAAACAGTACATAAATGAGACATAGTTATTGCTTCACACTGAGCTACATATTAAAACCATCCCAGCACAGACTCAGGACTACTGACACTAGAGGAGGTCTTCCCTTGCTTTTCACTATAAAGCCAGATGATCATAAGGGAAAAAAACGTCCCCCCCCCCCCCCTCCCCTTGTTCTGAGGTACGTGACCCCAGAACGAAGAGGGCAGCGGAACAGCGTCACTGCTGGAACGGCCTAAATAACTATAGATGTAACCATCAATGGATGACATTCTGAGCAACAGCAAGAGGACCTAAAGATCTAAGGTCACCGGAGATGGACTCTAAATTTCTCAGGTAAAACTTGGTAAATGTGGAGGGCTGTGTCCAGTACGCAGCCTTCATGAGATCAGTAATGGCTATACTGTTAGAATAAGCCCAAGAGGTGGACAGCTCTCTAACATCATGTACTGATATCTTATTAACAGAAGATAGATTTTCATAGGCAATGCGTATTGCCAACTGAATCCATCTAGCAACTGAATGAACAGAAAAATCCTTCCTGTTAGGAATCAATGAAAGAAAGAAACGTTTTCTTCCTTTTCTAATAAAATCTGATCGACATTTATATATGCGCATAGCCCTGACTGGACAAAGCAGAGGTCTATGGTTGTCCGAGGATGGCAGAGCCTTAATGGTAATAGGCTCAGGCCGTTTGTCTGGAGTCCGATTCTTAGCCAGAAATTCCATTTCCGTAGTCATGGTAATGGTATTACCCACACTACAGTAGTGAGAGTCATCAACAGATAAAGCATGAAGTTCACTAACTCTTCTAGCAGATGCAAAGGCTAAGAGAAATGCCATTTTATAGGTCAAGAATTTGAACTCTACAACGTCCAACGGCTCAAACGGAGCTTCTTTAAGCTTCAACAGAACCCAAGCCAAATTCCACTTAGGAATTAATCTGAGGGTTCTAGGTCTATTAACAGAGAAAATTCTATCCAGCTTGGACAATGAAGCATCAGATCCAATAGCCAAGTTATCATGATGAGCGTAAGTGTCTGATAACATAGACCTATATCCCTTAATAGTGATGGGCTGTAGTTTGAGATTGTCAAACAAGTAGACCAGGAGATTGGCAATATTTGGAATGGACGGATCATAAACGTCTATCGACTGATCCTTACGCCAAGGGAAGAAAACCTTCGACTTCGCTGGTTGTGATGCAGTGCACGTGACTTCCCCTGATAAAGAAGGTCTTCTCGTGGAGGAAGCTTCCAGGGAATGTCCCATAAAAGACACCTGAGAAGATTGATCCAAGGTTTCTGTGACGACAGAGGTGTTACAAGTAGAATTTTGCAATGAGACTGTTTGATCTTTAACAGAATCTGCTGAATCAACGGGAGTTGGAGGATACACATATCCTATCATTCCGTCCCATGAGATCGACAGATCATCTACTGCGTATGCTAGATGGTCTGGACATGGCGACACGAACGTTGGTAATTGATTGATCAGGTGCGTTGCAAACAGATCTATCATGGGGCAATCCCGCTGGTAGCAAATCTGCCTGAATACTCGCTTGTTGAGCGTCCACTCCGATGGCAACAGGCGACCTTTCCAACTGCTATTACGTTCAGATGACCCGGTATATGATGGACAGAAAGCTGAACATAATGATTCATGACATATAGAAGAATCTTCTCCGTTAGTTCACATAACGGAATGGAATGAGTGCCACCCTGGTTCCTGATGTACACTACTTCTGTCGAGTTGTCCGACAAAATGTGAAAATGATCGTCCACTATTATGTGAATCCCATGTTGTAACACTAGCCATAATGACATCAGCTCTTTGATGTTTATGTGCTTCTCCAGGAACCGAGGGTCCCAAAGACCCTGACACTTCAAGTCAGCGGGACATAGGGTCACGCCCCAACCAGTCTGACTCGCATCCGTCATAATCTTGAAAGCCAGATCCGGCAGTTGCAGCAGAACTCCACGAGTTAACCACTGAATATCTGCCCAAATCTGAACCCTTTGTTTTAATAGGTCCGTTAAAACAATACTGGTTCGAGCAAATGCGTCTTCACACTCCAGTTCTGAGAAAAAAATATCTGGAGGGGACGCATGCTCAGGCGACCCATCGGAATAAGATCCGCAGCCGCTCCGCACAGCCCCCACAGCTGCATGAATTCCCTCGCTGTTAATGCATCTGAGTGTAGACAGAAGCGAGCATAACAACTGACTAATTTCGCTCTGGGTAACAGCAGATGAACCAGATTGTTGTGAGACTCAAAGCTCATTCCCAAGTAAATGAACGACTTGGATGGAGCAAGATCCGACTTTTTCTCGTTTCCGATGAAACCGAGACATCGGAGTAATAGAAGCAGACTCTGAACATCGTTCTGAAGAATAATTCTGTTGCCGTATCTTCATCCAAGTAAGCTGACGCTATAGCAGATGAATGAGCTCAGAAGTGTGACACTATCGAGTTCATTATTCGAGTGAATGCCCAGGGAGCCAGGTTCAGGCCAAAGCACATTGCTCTGAACTGATACACCTTCCTTTGTATGGCAAACCGCAGGTACTTTCTGAATGCAGGATGTACCAGGACATGAAAGTATGCATCCTTTAGATCTATGCTTGCTGCATAGTCGTTCACTCGAATGCTCGCCCTTAATGACCAAATGGTCTCCATATAGAACTTTGGAGCCTCGATAAGCTTGTTTATCCAACTCAAGTCTATTACCGGTCGGAACAAGCCATCTGGCTTCGGTACGAGGAACAGGTGACTGTAAAAACCTTGAGAATTTTAATTCTCGATCACCTCTATTGCTTCCTTTGATAAGAAAGCCTGTACTTCCGCTAGGAGAGACTCTCTTTGGCAAGGATCTGACGGAAGATTTGTCCCGATCAGACCTCCGCCCCTTTCCCGAGTTGCTATACTGACGACCTCCAAAGTAATTGTAAGAGGGTTTCTTGTACCCACGTGAAGAGTTTCCGTTTGACGATTTTTGTCTGGAATGTCCTCCTTTACTCTTGTTTGCTGAAGCGTGTTTTTGAGACGCTGACTTCAAAAGCAGAGTACTAGATGCTTTCTTAGTAGCCTGATCATAGACTAATGAAAGCTTGTCGTCAAAAATAGTATGTTCGGAGACTGGAGCGACTCGGAGAGAGCTTTTCACCTTCTCATCTATCAGTGCTGATGACACAAGGGCAGCATCATGTCTGATTAACTCCAGATTAGGGCAGAGCTATATGGTATACAAATTGCCCTGGAAAGAACTCTAAGAGAGGTACAAATGTCCTTAAATTCCTTAGCATGAGACGTTGCACCATAGCTCTGGTAAGGTGATCTGCGTAAGACATTCCAAATTCGCTCTACTTGATGAAATTGACGTTTTAATTGTGTCTGAGTGAATAGTGAATGATGCAGGCAAGGATACATCTAGATCCCCAGCCTGCTCATCCAAATGTAGAAGAGCTCTCTGAACATCTTCTCCAACCATTTTAAATGAACGTGGTCCAAGAAACGGTATGTTTATGGAAGATGTAGTTAAGAAACTGCCTTTTTTCCTCGCACTCAAGAGGTGAATACGGCGTCGTCTATATGGACGAAGGCCTGTGACACCTGCCTAGATTGAACTGGAAAAGAAAGAACTTCTTCCTTTGTCCATATACGCCAGCGGTTTCTCTCTTGTTGTCGCAGCATTCTGATTCATCGGAACAAATTCAGGGTAGTATTGATGGATTAAATCCATCGCAACCACATGCTGTTCCGAAAGGGACGGGTAATCCCCTTCCTTATCCGTTTCGCCATCCAAGAGAATCAGTTGCGAATCTTGGTCCATTGCATCTGCGTGAACAGACGACTGAACTGACCCAGCACCATCCAACAGCTCAGGATCTGAGTCTGAGGGAGGCTGCACCTGCACTTGCTGGGATCCTGCAATCAGCTGCACGATCTGTGACAGCAAGTCCATCATCGAGGCCTGAGGAGCAGCGGTCTTCCGTTTCTTAGTCACTTGCTGCTCCTGGGACGGTGTGTCAGAGATGGATCTCTTCTCCGAACGTCCCGATGATCAAGGCCTTGTCTCCCTAGCTACCGGATGGTCCGACTTCACGGGTGAAGAGTGGTTCCTTCTTTGCACAGCAGGCTAGATATCCAAAGTCGGGTAGCTAGGATGCGGCCATGTGTGCTTTAATAACGTAGCGGAGGAAGCTGTGACTGAAGCTGACCCCAGCTGCAGACTAGACGGAGCATCCCGAGAGGCGGGCGGACGTATGCTCCATCTCGTGCAAGTTTCCAACCAGAAAACTTCATTTCGGCTGTGAAACGTAGGGAGGAAGCCATGACTGAAGCCGACCCCGGCTGCAGACTAAACCGAGCGTCCCGAGTGGAGGGCGGACATATGCTCCGGCTTGAGCAAATTTCTCATCACAACTTCTGACCCCAAATGTTGCTAGGTTAGAGAGGGGCCTCTCCTGCTCGTGGCCTATTAGACCTCACCGAGTACAAGAACTTGCTGACTTCCTCCCTATTTCCGTTGTTGCTGGGTGAGCTATTTATATTTAAGTGCTCGCTCTACCCACATCTACACTTCCTTCGACCGCAACGGAGTTACCCGGCACCCACGGACGGAGTAACCGCTTCACTGGTCGAGCTAGCTGCTTGTAAGAGATTAAAACCCTTAACAAAAGGCCCTAACTCTTGCAATCATGAGCACTGCAGCTAGCTCTTTCTGCTCAAAGGATTGCGACGGCGGTAGCATACTTGGATGGGTGTCAGAATATCATCACCATGTTCATGTTCCTCTCTTAAATAGAAACTGACAAAATGAATTATAACGCGGTGAGAAACCTGGCCTCAGAACCTCACCGCCAACAATGTACCGTGACACCCGACTCCAACATCAGTCATTCCAGTGAACATAAGAATGACAAGAGTCTGCAGGAGTGCATGGACTTAAGTCGATATCAGTCCTCCAAACTCCACAACAAAATATATAATTAAGATACATGAATAATAGCAATCAAAATTAACTTCAAAATATTTTTTGGAAATTTAAAAAAAAAAAAATGCCTAAGTTCCCAAAGGGAACATTAAGAGCCCAAAGGCATCCCGATAGAGCCTAAGTGTGGACAGTGGCGTAGATAAAGGGGGGGGGGGGGGGAGGCCCCTCCACCAGAAGTTTTGTCAGAAATTTTTTGGGACCATTTTTAGGCGAATTTATACCTAATAACATTAAAATGCTGGCTTTGGGGATAAAAACATGCCATTTTGGGTAAATTTTGGGTAAAAAAGACCAATTTTCAGTACATTTGCAGTAAACAACAGATTCTTTCTGTTTGTTTGGGTTTTTGTTGTTGTTACACTGTCAGAAAATTTTCGGTCTGTCGGAAAATTTTGGGCTTGCCCCTCCGCCAGCGAAAAGCTATCAACGCCACTGAGTGTGGACAAAATCCAAATTTTTGGAGGTACACTACCGGAATAATAAACCATGTATCCTACAGTAATTATACAGTAAAAGAATATAAAAAACTACCTATATATGAGGAAGTTGTCAATGTAAACAAGACATCAGGCACACAAAAAGGCCCAAAGTCAGAAACCAATTTAAATGCTACCAGATGCAAAGCTAGATCTTCATAGGAAGAAAAAACGATACATTGGATAGAAGATGCAAGACTAAACAGCCTAACACCCCTAGGGTGAGGATGTCACCATGGGGGAAAACAGAATAATATTCTGTAATACATGTTAAACTCCCAAGAAATTTAATAAAAAATTTCAATACAAAATAGCCAAAAAGCTTAAGAGTTTAACACGAAGAGTTCATGGAAGGATAGGGAAGGAATACTTAACAAACAGTAGAATAATCATTATCAAAAATGATGACGTCAGGCGTATGTCCCGAAATTGGGAAACATAAAATAATTTTAGAATTATTATAAAGTTACAGCCCTGAACGTCTAAAACCACCACTGAACACTTCCATCATCCAATAACAGCCTTGGATCCACCAATTTTTGCATTGATTTGTGTATGGCATCCTCAAATGAAAGTGTCAATGACACTGTAGCTTAACTTGTCTGTGTTGTGTTTGATGAAAAGGATAATGTTCAATGTTTATGAAAGGATTATGAAATACGACAAGAATTGTAATAATTGGGAATATGTTAATTTCAGTTCCCTGTATGCTATGTTTTCAATAAAAACAATATGAGGTGTAGACTGTACTAAAGAAATGTGGGTGGGTTAATGTGGTCCTCACAGTTATTGCATGTGGCATTCACAGTTTATGTATGTCAACGAAAGTTACCAAGTTACAGTGAAATTATTCCAAAATGAGTCATCCTATCAAGTTACAATGAAATCCCTTCATAAATATGGCCTGCAGACTGTACTAGAGGTTTTGAGGCTTCGGGCATGTGGAGCCATCATGGTTGACCGATCGCAACCAAAAGGGGATGTCCTCATCTAGACATTATTCTGAGTCATCCTACCAAGTTACAATTAAATCCCTTCATAAATACGACCTGTAGTCTGTGCTAAAGTTTTCTGGGTTTTGGACTCGGGCAGCTGTCATGGTTGAATGATCATGACCAAAAGGTGACATTCTCATCTGGGCATTATCTGGAGTCATCCTACCAAGTTACAATGAAATCCCTACATAAATATGACCTGTAGACTGTAATAATGGTTTTCATCTTCGGGAGCCTGTAGCCGTCACAGTTGACCAATCACGACCAAAAGGGGACATTAACATCTAGACATTATATGGAGTCAACCTACCAAGTTAGAATGAAATCCCTCCATAAGTATGACCTATAGACTGTGCTAAAGGTTTTCAGGTTTTGGGCTTGGGCAGCCGTCATGGCTGAATGATTGCGACCAAAAGGGGATGTTCTCATCTAGACATTATCTGGAGTCATCCTATCAAGTTACAATGAAATCCCTTCATAAATATGACCTGTATACTGCACTAAAGGTTTTCGGGCTTCGGGGTCCCTGTAGCCATCACAGTTGACCAATTGTGTCCAAAAGGGTACGTCTCATCCAGACATTATATGAAGTCAACCTTCCAAGTTACAATGAAATCCTTCCATAAATACGACCTGTAGACTGTGCTAAATGTTTTCAGGTTTTGGGCTTGGGCAGTTGACACGGCTGACAGATCACGACCAAATGGAGAAGTTCTCATCCAGACATCATACAGAGTCATCCTACCAAGTTACAATGAAATCCCTCCATACTAAATTTGACCTGCAGACTGTGCTAAAAGTTTTTGGGTTTCGGCAGCCGTCACAGTTGAAAGATCATGACCAAAAGGGGACGTTCTCATCTAGATATTATACAGAGGCATCCTACCAAGTTACAATGAAATCCCTTCATAAATACAATCTGTGGACTGTGCTAAAGGTTTTCAGGTTTTGGGCTCGGGCAGCCATCACGGTTGACCGATCGCGACCAAAAGGGGACTTTCTCATCTAGACAAGACCCCAAACCTGCATATGAAATGCAGGGTGTAGACTGTGCTAAAGGAAAATGTGAACAGACTCACAGACTAACAGACTTCCGCACGTGTGATGGCAATAGCTTATCTTGACTTTGTCAAGTTAAGCTAAAAAGGAGATTTTAAAGCACAGATGTCAGTTCATTGTTGCTGACTTTAAGGCCAAACAAAGAAGGATGTTGGTGCCAATTCCGGTCACTTCCTGATGGCTGCGCATGCACAGAGAGTAAATGTATGGAGGACCAGGTAGGATTTTTAATTTTCGGTTTTACAAGCAAATTTGGGGGATTGGTTCATAATTTGTGTTTGGCCCTTGATAACTTTGAGTTTGCACCAGCTAGTCTGGACCATTGGGTTATAGTATAAAAATATACATCTGTTGTGTAAACATTTTTCAGCAGAGAATTTTCGGCATCCTAAGCAACGTAACCTACTTTCAAACTGGGTTATTTTGTCGAGTCGCGAAAGTCACCGATTTTCGTTTCGACACTGAAGCTCCGACTGAAACAGAACAAAATAGAAATAAAAATCCGCAAAAAAGCGACAATGGACAACTGATTCTCCTGTGATTTCAAATAAATGGTCGCTTATTTGAAGAATGAAAATGCCCATTTATCACACTCAAGCGCATTCGATTCTTGAAAATAATCGTTTTTATGTAAAACTCGGATCACTCAGTTCAGCCTTTCCTCATTTTGGCCAATTTTTAGAGGGCGACTTGTAATCGCCTGACTATTTTTCTAGGCGACTTTGGGCTTAAAAGGATGACATAATCACCCTAGTAGGCCCTCACAGCTGGTTCCAGATGTCCAGTACCAATATCATATACTCATGTGTGCAGGAGTTCTAAAGTTGACTATTTTCGGAAAATTCTAACTTTTAGGGCAACGGGACTGCTGTTTCTTTCCCAAGCTTTTGGACACAGTCTTCTTGGATGAGGTGTCTTTTTAGTTTATGAAGTAATCTCCTGAATGTCTCGCCATTTCTCTTCTTTTTTATCGAAAGAATTGACTTAGTTGAGTAGGGCTTTTTGTCAATACTCTTTAACCCGTCACCAAAATATTTTAGAAGGGCACGGTGGCCCATTGGATAGCATGTCAGCCTTGTGATCAAGAGGTCATGAGTTTGAATGTCACTAGAGTCACGCGTGTTGTGTCCTTGAGCAAAACACTTAAACTCACTTGCTTGAGCAGGATCATGGTGGCACAGTGTACTACGGCATATAGCACGTCGATGGTACACATGCTTTCAACCACTGCTAACCCTGCTTCTGCCAGTTAGTAAGTTGGAAAGCCTGACAGTTACTTGACACTGATTGGTGGTTCTCCCCATGGATTCTGACTTCCTCCCCCGGTAAAACTGTCTGACAGATGACCCTAGCTGTCTAAAGCATTGTAAAACCCCAATAAATAAATAAATAAATAAATAAATAAATAAATAAATAAATAACAGTTTTTTAGAAATGAAGTAAAAGTTTGAAAAAATCTGTACAGAAGTCATTAACATAACAATAAAACTTTGAATGTCATTGGAATAAGATCACTAATCCTGTTCCACTGAGACTCAAACTTGTATTGTTAGTCTGACAAACTGTAATGTTTGTTTTTACAGTATTAGTCCAACTGTGGGTAATTATTTGACTCTTCTGGCCTCTATGTTAGATACACATTTATGAATAAAGATCTAGTTGGCCCATTTCAAATGAGAAAAGGTATAGTGGTAGTGTGCGGTTAGTGCGGAAGTGGGGTGGGTGGGTGTTAGGAACACAGATTATACTCCGGTACAATATAACGATTTTCTTTAACACCCTCATACATTATGGTTTTCTGTTTAAAAAATCCTATATTGGAGTAAGACTCACTTTTCTTCAAATAACAATATTATGGAAGTCATTGAAACTCTTTCATGGAGCAGCTTACAATGACAATCATATTTGTGTGGTTTTGTATAAGATGTTCAGATCTATTCCAGGTAGTGCTGGATTTATTATTATTATTATTATTATTATTATTATTATTTTTATTATTATGTGTGTGTGTGTGTGTGTGTGTGTGTGTGTGTGTGTGTGTGCGTGTGTGTGTGTGTGTGTGTGTGTGTGTGTGTGTGTGTGTGTGTGTGTGGGTTTGTCTTACCAACTTGACGAGATAACTAGACAAAAGAGTTTGCGTGTTTTGCCTTACCGAGGTACAAAAGACAAAAGAAACCCTTTACCTCGGTTGTTTTCCCAGAACTGTACCGGCAAAACGAGGTAGAAACCGTTAGTCCACACAAAGGACAAACAATGGGGTACCTCGGTATGTAGGGTAGACAAGACTCTGTGTGTGTGTGTGTGTGTGTGTGTGTGTGTGTGTGTGTGTGGGTTTGTCTTACCGATTGGATGAGGTAAGTAGACAAAAGAGTTTGCGTGTTTCGCCTTACCGAGGTACAAAAGACAAAAGAAACCCTTTACCTCGGTTGTTTTCCCAGAACTGTACTGGCAAAATGAGGTAGAAACTGTTAGTTCACACAAAGGACAAACAATGGGGTACCTCGGTATGTAGGGTAGACAAAGATGTGTGTGTGTGTGTGTGTGTGTGGGTTTGTCTTACCAACTTGACGAGGTAATTAGACAAAAGAGTTTGAGTGTTTTGCCTTACCGAGGTACAAAAGACAAAAGAAACCCTTTACCTCGGTTGTTTTCCCAGAACTGTACCGGCAAAACGAGGTTGAAACCGTTAGTCCACACAAAGGACAAACAATGGGGTACCTCGGTATGTAGGGTAGACAAGACTCTGTGTGTGTGTGTGTGTGTGTGTGTGTGTGTGTGTGTTTGAGGTTAAAAAATCGCACTGGCACAGACATTTCCTACTGAAACGTTTTTTTCTTTTAATATGCCGCCGAAAAATTGTTTTCATTTACTGAACCCTGATGGGTTTCAAACATGACAAAAAATTACATAAAATTGATTTAAACTAAGTGATGAGCTTAGGAACTGGTTAAACTGACTGGCAAAAATTGATGTTATTCATTGATGGGCTCTAATTTAGTCCTTACAAGGATGTTACGCAAGCTTTTGTTTTTCTTATAGGCGATGACAGGTCGAAGATTCAAAGGTTCATTTAATTTAGCATTGGTAAAATTTGTATTCATCTTTTAACATTTTTGCTATTTCGATATTCATTCTGTTGTACGTTAAAGTGAAAGGAATGATGGACCTCCTTTCGCATTCGCCCTCTGATATGTTCATACCAAATGGCCAGAGGGTTTGAAGCGTATTGATCCAAAAAGCTTCACGTTTTTTTCTAAATTCATCCGTTTCTTCTAATGTGTCTTTAATTGGTGGTTGTTCAATAGGATGGATTTCGAAATCGTCCAAAGAATGGCCAGGAAGGTTAAAATGTTGTGCTACTGGGGCATCAGCATTATGTTTTATATCCTGTTTGTGTCTAGTAGCACGTTCTCAAAAAGGATTTTGACTTTGACCAACATACTGTTTCCGACATCGTTTACAAGTGATAAGGTAAATAATGTTTGGTGAATCGCAATGGAGGGGGTTACGGATCTGATAATGATTTTTCGTCTGTTCGGAGGAAAATTCCTCTTTCTGATCAGGCATAAAAGTATGCAGTCTACAACGAGGCTTTTTGCAATTAAATACCGCGCCACTACCATTCTGCAATGGTCTGTTGTGTTCAATCTTCAGTGGTTCGAAATCGGTAGTTTCAGCTGGACTTTCGAGCTTTTTCAGGGTTTGGGATTTCAGGCTACGCAAAAGGCGCAGCGAGTACCCTCTCGATCTGAGGGCGCCAAATAGAGTAGAACAAGCCTCATTGAAATTTACCATATCACTTGAATTGCGGTGGAAACGAATGAGTTGTGATTTGATGATACCTTTAAATGTATGTTGAGGATGAAATGATTTTGTGTGCAACAATTGATGTGAATCAGTTGGTTTAAAATATACTTTATAATCTAAATGACCGGACGCCTGAAATTGCTTGCCTTTATACACGGTCACATCGAGAAAATCAACAGAATTTTCACTGATAGTAGCTTTCAATTTAATATTTGGATCGTGATTGTTCAAAATTTCTAAAAATTCATCAAAATCTTCTTTTGAATGTTCCCAAATAATAAAAATGTCATCTAAATACCTGAGATATACGAGAGGATGCTTTGCACATTTGCTTAAGGCATTTTCCTCCCATTCCGCTACATAAATGCTTGCAAAATTAGGACTGAATCTTTTGCCCATAGGACAACCCATTATTTGTAGAAAATATTCTCCATTGAATTGAAAGTCATTACCTTTTAAGCTCAGCTCTAAAAGATCCAAAATTTGTTCATCCGGGCGTTTCGCATCCGGATATTTTTCAAATGCATTTTTAACTCATTTAACACCTTTATCAATATCAATGTTCGTATACATACTGTCGATATCCAAAGTAGCCAGAATTGCATTTTTCGATATTTTCAATTTCGAAATTTTTGACAGGAAATCCTGTGTATTTTTTAGATTTAGTATTTTTAGTATTACTTTAGATATTTGTCTATTTGCTATAGGTTTCAGATGATAATCAATTAATTCCGAGATCGCATAAGATTCCGAATTACAATCTGATACAATTGGCCTCCCGGGTGGAGTTAAGTCATCCGTCCATGAAGAACGGTCCTTGTGGATCTTTGGTAGGATATAAAATTGTCTTGTTTGAGCACTGAGCTTAGCTGTTAAATATTTCAATTGTTTTTTGGTAATGTGACCTTCGTCGAGGAGAAATTTTAAGATCTTATTAAATTTTTCGATATTACTAGGCCAAATAAGTGAATCTATTTTCTTATAATGTTTAGTATTGCTGAGTTGTCTCATGGCTTCCTTTATATAATTATCCCGAGATAGAACAACTACCGACCCACCTTTGTCGGCTGGTTTAATTACTAATTTCTTATTTTTTCGAAGTTTCGTGAGGGCTCTCCGTTCACCAGCTGTTAAATTGTCTTTATCGGAGAGTATGTTCATGCTGAACACCTTTTGGATGATTCGTTTGCTAGCCTCAATAATTTCGGGATCTACTTCACTATCTGGAGGTGACCAACCAGATGATTCTGTAAAAGGAAGTTTCCGACCGCTGGAGTTTCTAAAGCGGTCTGCTAATTTCATTTGCCTAAGAAAATTACAGTTGTATGATGGTAAATTTGTTTGGTTATCAGTTTTAGGCTTTGGTGCTGGTACAAAAGTTAAACCGCGATCTAAAAGAGATTTCTCTTGGGTTGTTAGGTCATTGGTGCCAGACAGGTTAACCACATTAGTTCCTAATCCCACATCTGTTAGGCGGCTGTTACCTTTGCCTTCACTTAGTTTAAATTTAGGTGGTTCAACCAGTGATCGTACATAATATTGGCGGTTCTCGTGGTCCAATGGATTAAATCCTGAGCAACATCAAACTTCGCGTCATCAATTTTAGGTATAACGTTAACGTCCTTCACTTTCCGAATGGTTTCGTTGATGATGCTCAGGGTTCTCCTCTCAGCCTGAGGGAGTTTTTGCGAAAAGTTTAGTTCAGCGAAATAAATTTTTGCTGATCTAAACTTGACCCTGATATCGCTAAGCATATTCCGCAACTGCTTAACTACGAGATCAGAATTATCGTTTCGAGAATTCACGCCAATATTTAAAATTATTTTTTTGGGACTGGACTGGCCCCTGTGCCCTTTAAACATAGAGCGCAGATGATTGAATTTGGCGCCGGGGTAACACTCCACCTGGATGTCCGGATGGGGATTTCGATCAATGCGTCCTAAATTTGAACTTCCAATCATAAGGATGTTTTTACAAACATCGGGGAGGCGCCAATTCCTTTTGTCAAAATTAACTCCGCTTTTATGCCGAAACTGGGAGAATTTAGAATCAAATGAGCGGCCCGAGTTGCGGCTTGGTGATTTGACTTTCTCTGAGTACGATATACCTGGTTGAACCACACTAGAGGCAGGAGAAGGGGGAGAAGAAACAGAAGCAGGAGAGGAAACAGAAGCAGGAGAAGAAACAGAAGGAGGAGGAGGAGTTCTAGTGAGAGCACTAGGAGGACCAGAGAAGAAAGGCTGAGGAGTAGGAGGTAGAGGAGCAAGATGAGGCGAGACAGCGTTACTCAATTTGCGAGCATCTTCAGTCACAATATGGACCGGAGATGTTTGCAAATTGAGGCGCTTACTCTGAGAGAAAGAAGAAGTAGAAGGAAAAGAAGAGGGAGAAGTGCTTTGCCTTGATCTTTTCTTATTTTGCTTTTCGCGTTGGGGTAGAGGGACAACACGGGCCGGAGTTTGCTTGCTCCCTCCCGTATTGTTCCTTACTCCAGACGCTGGGCGAAGTTCCGAAATGTAAGACTCATAGGCCGAAATCGTCTTATCTGTCAACTAATTTTTAAAGTTCTTTTTAGCCCAGATCAAGGCACGTGCCGAAGCGCTGTTGAAGTCTATTTTTTCGAGTCCAGGAGGTGGTCGCATAGCCAAAGTTATCTTAGACTTCAACTGGTTTAAATTTACCTTATAATGCTCAACTAAAGCATTTAATGTTTGATTGGCCCATCCCACACTAATCTGTCGAAAAACAGAAAAAATGTGTGGGGTGGGAAGAGCTGGCTTTAGAAAGCCACCTAACTCATCTACTTTCTTCTCCAGCTGTTTCGGGAAATCCCGATTTGCCAAATTGTGCTCTAATAGCCCAATGTGGTGCAAACATTGAAGCACCTGAAACAAAGCCTTGACCAGCCTAGAATAAGCCTGGAACAATTGTTCCTGGCCAGTTCCGGACTGGGCAACTCTCTGCCTCTGCTGCCTCTGCCCTTTTCTTGCCATTGTTAAAGAAAGTAGTTGAATTAAGTATAAATAAAATATAAAAGTGATGAAATAAATAAAATTGGAAAATTAGATATTACCTATTAAAGAAGATACCTGGATTGGTTGCAGTCTTCAGCAAAGGTAGAAAATAATCCGTCTGTCTCGACGCGTTTCGCTTGGTTTGGCTTTTTCAAAGAGACTTTGAGGAAAATGATTCCAACTTTGGGAGGGCATGCATGGTATATATCCATATGTGGGCTGGGGGTGTTTTTCACAGCTCAGTACATAATTAAACTCGGTAACATGCTGACAAATGTCACTCATCTAATTAATTCTTTTCAATCTGAGATGTCCCAAGTTTGTTTTTCACAACTCAGTTTGTGTCGTCCAAACAAATTAGATGAAGCCCTATTGATTGGCTTCCATTGAATTTTAATCAGTCAGTGAGTGGTTTGCTTTACTGACCCCATGAAGCCCTATTGGTTGGCTTTGATTTAAGTAAAACCAATCGGGAGCGGTTTGCTTTACTGGCTTCAGAAGTATGTGAAAATAATATGAAAAAATGGTTTGATAAAATATATTGAGACTAAAGAAATAAATGAAAAAATAACGCCAAAGATCATGATGCCTCACGAATGTTATCAGTTGGAATGAATATCCCCCGACGGAGGTTTATGACAGAAAATATTTTACACCACGTAGAAATTGTGTGTTTTACCTTCTGAACCTCTACATTGTGTGAAAGGTATGAAAAATTAAAAATAAAAATAAAAATAATAATTTAAATAAATGAATCAACCAAATAAATAAATAAATAAATAAATAAATAAAAATTAATAAAAAATTAAAGATAGTCAATAAATAAATATATAAATAAATAAATAATAATTTTATTTAGGAAATACATACACATGATTGAAATTAGAACCTATTTTGTTTTTGGGCATATATGAACTCTGGCACTCGCCTGTGTGTGTTTGAGGTTAAAAAATCGCACTGGCACAGACATTTCCTACTGAAACATTTTTTTCTTTTAATATGCCGCCGAAAAATTGTTTTTATTTACTGAACCCTGATGGGTTTCAAACATGACAAAAAATTACATAAAATTGATTTAAACTAAGTGATGAGCTTAGGAACTGGTTAAACTGACTGGCAAAAATTGATGTTATTCATTGATGGGCTCTAATTTAGTCCTTACAAGGATGTTACGCAAGCTTTTGTTTTTCTTATAGGCGATGACAGGTCGAAGATTCAAAGGTTCATTTAATTTAGCATTGGTAAAATTGAATTCATCTTTTAACATTTTTGCTATTTCGATATTCATTCTGTTGTACGTTAAAGTGAAAGGAATGATGGACCTCCTTTCGCATTCGCCCTCTGATATGTTCATACCAAATGGCCAGAGGGTTTGAAGCGTATTGATCCAAAAAGCTTCACGTTTTTTTCTAAATTCATCCGTTTCTTCTAATGTGTCTTTAATTGGTGGTTGTTCAATAGGATGGATTTCGAAATCGTCCAAAGAATGGCCAGGAAGGTTAAAATGTTGTGCTACTGGGGCATCAGCATTATGTTTTATATCCTGTTTGTGTCTAGTAGCACGTTCTCGAAAAGGATTTTGACTTTGACCAACATACTGTTTCCGACATCGCTTACAAGTGATAAGGTAAATAATGTTTGGTGAATCACAATGAAGGGGGTTACGGATCTGATAATGATTTTTCGTTTGTTCGGAGGAAAATTCCTCTTTCTGATCAGGCATAAAAGTATGCAGTCTACAACGAGGCTTTTTGCAATTAATTACCACGCCACTACCATTCTGCAACGGTCTGTTGTGTTCAATCTTCAGTGGTTCGAAATCGGTAGTTTCAGCTGGACTTTCGAGCTTTTTCAGGGTTTGGGATTTCAGGCTACGCAAAAGGCGCAGCGAGTACCCTCTCGATCTGAGGGCGCCAAATAGAGTAGAACAAGCCTCATTGAAATTTACCATATCACTTGAATTGCGGTGGAAACGAATGAGTTGTGATTTGATGATACCTTTAAATGTATGTTGAGGATGAAATGATTTTGTGTGCAACAATTGATGTGAATCAGTTGGTTTAAAATACACTTTATAATCTAAATGACCGGACGCCTGAAATTGCTTGCCTTTATACACGGTCACATCGAGAAAATCAACAGAATTTTCACTGATAGTAGCTTTCAATTTAATATTTGGATCGTGATTGTTCAAAATTTCTAAAAATTCATCAATATCTTCTTTTGAATGTTCCCAAATAATAAAAATGTCATCTAAATACCTGAGATATACGAGAGGATGCTTTGCACATTTGCTTAAGGCATTTTCCTCCCATTCCGCTACATAAATGCTTGCAAAATTAGGACTGAATCTTTTGCCCATAGGACAACCCATTATTTGTAGAAAATATTCTCCATTGAATTGAAAGTCATTACCTTTTAAGCTCAGCTCTAAAAGATCCAAAATTTGTTCATCCGGGCGTTTCGCATCCGGATATTTTTCAAATGCATTTTTAACTCATTTAACACCTTTATCAATATCAATGTTCGTATACATACTGTCGATATCCAAAGTAGCCAGAATTGCATTTTTCGATATTTTCAATTTCGAAATTTTTGACAGGAAATCCTGTGTATTTTTTAGATAGCTCGGATGTCTATTTGCTATAGGTTTCAGATGATAATCAATTAATTCCGAGATCGCATAAGATTCCGAATTACAATCTGATACAATTGGCCTCCCGGGTGGAGTTAAGTCATCCGTCCATGAAGAACGGTCCTTGTGGATCTTTGGTAGGATATAAAATTGTCTTGTTTGAGCACTGAGCTTAGCTGTTAAATATTTCAATTGTTTTTTGGTAATGTGACCTTCGTCGAGGAGAAATTTTAAGATCTTATTGAATTTTTCGATATTACTAGGCCAAATAAGTGAATCTGTTTTCTTATAATGTTTAGTATTGCTGAGTTGTCTCATGGCTTCCTTTATATAATTATCCCGAGATAGAACAACTACCGACCCACCTTTGTCGGCTGGTTTAATCACTAATTTCTTATTTTTTCGAAGTTTCGTGAGGGCTCTCCGTTCACCAGCTGTTAAATTGTCTTTATCGGAGAGTATGTTCATGCTGAACACCTTTTTGATGATTCGTTTGCTAGCCTCAATAATTTCGGGATCTACTTCACTATCTGGAGGTGACCAACTAGATGATTCTGTAAAAGGAAGTTTCCGACCGCTGGAGTTTCTAAAGCGGTCGGCTAATTTCATTTGCCTAAGAAAATTACAGTTGTATGATGGTAAATTTGTTTGGTTATCAGTTTTAGGCTTTGGTGCTGGTACAAAAGTTCAACCGCGATCTAAAAGAGATTTCTCTTGGGTTGTTAGGTCATTGGTGCCAGACAGGTTAACCACATTAGTTCCTAATCCCACATCTGTTAGGCGGCTGTTACCTTTGCCTTTACTTAGTTTAAATTTAGGTGGTTCAACCAGTGATCGTACATAATATTGGCGGTTCTCATGGTCCAATGGATTAAATCCTGAGCAACATCAAACTTCGCGTCATCAATTTTTGGTATCACGTTAACGTCCTTCACTTTCCGAATGGTTTCGTTGATGATGCTCAGGGTTCTCCTCTCAGCCTGAGGGAGTTTTTGCGAAAAGTTTAGTTCAGCGAAATAAATTTTTGCTGATCTAAACTTGACCCTGATATCGCTAAGCATATTCCGCAACTGCTTAACTACGAGATCAGAATTATCGTTTCGAGAATTCACGCCAATATTTAATAATATTTTTTGGGGACTGGACTGGCCCCTGTGCCCTTTAAACATAGAGCGCAGATGATTGAATTTGGCGCCGGGGTAACACTCCACCTGGATGTCCGGATGGGGATTTCGATCAATGCGTCCTAAATTTGAACTTCCAATCATAAGGATGTTTTTACAAACATCGGGGAGGCGCCAATTCCTTTTGTCAAACTTAACTCCGCTTTTATGCCGAAACTGGGAGAATTTAGAATCAAATGAGCGGCCCGAGTTGCGGCTCGGTGATTTGACTTTCTCTGAGTACGATATACCTGGTTGAACCACACTAGAGGTAGGAGAAGAGGCAGAAGAAACAGAAGCAGGAGAGGAAACAGAAGCAGGAGAAGAAACAGAAGGAGGAGGAGGAGTTCTAGTGAGAGCACTAGGAGAACCAGAGAAAAAAGGCTGAGGAGGAGTAGGAGGTAGAGGAGCAAGACGAGGCGAGACAGCGTTACTCAATTTGCGAGCATCTTCAGTCACAATATGGACCAGAGATGTTTGCAAATTGAGGCGCTTACTCTGAGAGAAAGAAGTAGAAGGAAAAGAAGAGGGAGAAGTGCTTTGCCTTGATCTTTTCTTATTTTGCTTTTCGCGTTGGGGTAGAGGGACAAGATGGGCCGGAGTTTGCTTGCTCCCTCCCGTATTGTTCCTTACTCCAGACGCTGGGCGAAGTTCCGAAATGTAAGACTCATAGGCCGAAATCGTCTTATCTGTCAATTTATTTTTAAAGTTCTTTTTAGCCCAGATCAAGGCACGCGCCGAAGCGCTGTTGAAGTCTATTTTTTCGAGTCCAGGAGGTGGTCGCATAGCCAAAGTTATCTTAGACTTCAACTGGTTTAAATTTATCTTATAATGCTCAACTAAAGCATTTAACGTTTGATTGGCCCATCCCACACTAATCTGTCGAAAAACAGAAAAAATGTGTGGGGTGGGAAGAGCTGGCTTTAGAAAGCCACCTAACTCATCTACTTTCTTCTCCAGCTGTTTCGGGAAATCCCGATTTGCCAAATGGTGCTCTAATAGCCCAATGTGGTGCAAACATTGAAGCACCTGAAACAAAGCCTTGACCAGCCTAGAATAAGCCTGGAACGATAGTTCCTGGCCAGTTCCGGACTGGGCAACTCTCTGCCTCTGATGCCTCTGCCCTTTTCTTGCCATTGTTAAAGAAAGTAGCTGAATTAAGTATAAATAAAATATAAAAGTGATGAAATAAATAAAATTGGAAAATTAAATATTACCTATTAAAGAAGATACCTGGATTGGTTGCAGTCTTCAGCAAAGGTAGAAAATAATCCTTCTGTCTCGACGCGTTTCGCTTGGTTTGGCTTTTTCAAAGAGACTTTGAGGAAAATGATTCCAACTTTGGGAGGGCATGCATGGTATATATCCATATGTGGGCTGGGGTGTTTTTCACAGCTCAGTACATAATTAAACTCGGTGACAAGCTGACAAATGTCACTCATCTAATTAATTCTTTTCAATCTGAGATGTCCCAAGTTTGTTTTTCACAACTCAGTTTGTGTCGTCCAAACAAATTAGATGAAGCCCTATTGATTGGCTTCCATTGAATTTTAATCAGTCAGTGAGTGGTTTGCTTTACTGACCCCATGAAGCCCTATTGGTTGGCTTTGATTTAAGTATAACCAATCGGAGCGGTTTGCTTTACTGGCTTCAGAAGTGTGTGGAAATAATATGAAAAATGGTTTTATAAAATATATTGAGACTGGAGAAATAAATAAAAAATAACGCCAAAGATTATGATGCCTCACGAATGTTCTCAGTTGGAATGAATATCCCCCGACGGAGGTTTATGATGGAAAATTTTTTTTACATAACGTAGAAATTGTGTGTTTTAGCTTCTGAACCTCTACATTGTGTGAAAGGTATGAAAAATTAAAGATAAAATAGAGAGAAAATAAATAAATAATGAAAAATTAAAAATAAAATACAGTGTAAATAAATAAATAAATAAATAAATAAATAAATAAATAATTTTATTTAGGAAATAAATAAACATGGTTGAAATTGGAACCTATTTTGATTTTGGGCATATATGAACTCTGGCACTCGCCTGTGTGTGTTTGAGGTTAAAAAATCGCACTGGCACAGACATTTCCTACTGAAACGTTTTTTTCTTTTAATATGCCGCCGAAAAATTGTTTTCATTTACTGAACCCTGATGGGTTTCAAACATGACAAAAAATTACATAAAATTGATTTAAACTAAGTGATGAGCTTAGGAACCAGTTAAACTGACTGGCAAAAATTGATGTTATTCATTGATGGGCTCTAATTTAGTCCTTACAAGGATGTTACGCAAGCTTTTGTTTTTCTTATAGGCGATGACAGGTCGAAGATTCAAAGGTTCATTTAATTTAGCATTGGTAAAATTGAATTCATCTTTTAACATTTTTGCTATTTCGATATTCATTCTGTTGTACATTAAAGTGAAAGAAATGATGGACCTCCTTTCACATTCGCCCTCTGATATGTTCATACCAAATGGCCAGAGGGTTTGAAGCGTATTGATCCAAAAAGCTTCACGTTTTTTTCTAAATTCATCAGTTTCTTCTAATGTGTCGTTAATTGGTGGTTGTTCAATAGGATGGATTTCGAAATCATCCAAAGAATGGCCAGGAAGGTTAAAATGTTGTGCTACTGGGGCATCAGCATTATGTTTTATATCCTGTTTGTGTCTAGTAGCACGTTCTCGGAAAAAATTTTGACTTTGACCAACATGCTGTTTCCGACATCGCTTACAAGTGATAAGGTAAATAATGTTTGGTGAATCACAATGGAGGGAGTTACGGATCTGATAATGATTTTTCGTTTGTTCGGAGGAAAATTCCTCTTTCTGATCAGGCATAAAAGTATGCTGTCTACAACGAGGCTTTTTGCAATGAAATACCGCGCCACTACCATTCTGCAACGGTCTGTTGTGTTCAATCTTCAGTGGTTCGAAATTGGTAGTTTCAGCATGACTTTCGAGCTTTTTCAGGGTTTGGGATTTCAGGCTACGCAAGAGGTGCAGCGAGTACCCTCTTGATCTGAGGGCGCCAAATAGAGTAGAACAAGCCTCATTGAAATTTACCTTATCACTTGAATTGCGGCGGAAACGAATGAGTTGTGATTTGATGATACCTTTAAATGTATGTTGAGGATGAAATGATTTTGTGTGCAACAATTGATGTGAATCAGTTGGTTTAAAATACACTTTATAATCTAAATGACCGGATGCCTGAAATTGCTTGCCTTTATACACAGTCACATCGAGAAAATCAACAGAATTTTCACTGATAGTAGCTTGGAATTTAATATTTGGATCGTGATTGTTCAAAATTTCTAAAAATTCATCAAAATCTTCTTTTGAATGTTCCCAAATAATAAAAATGTCATCTAAATATCTGAGATATACGAGAGGATGCTTTGCACATTTGCTTAAGGCATTTTCCTCCCATTCCGCTACATAAATGCTTGCAAAATTAGGACTGAATCTTTTACCCATAGGACCACCCATTATTTGTAGAAAAGTTATGACCAAAATTTTTTTTACCAATATATGTCTTCAAAGGGGTCTACTAGGGGTATGTTTTTATCAGGAATCTAATGGTGAGGTCTAAAAAAGTATCGGGTGGGGGTGGGGGTGTAGAGGGGCACCAAAAGTTATGACCAAAATTTTTCTCACCGATATAGGTCTTCAAAGGGGTCTACTAGGGGTAATTTTTTACCAGGAATCTAATCGTGAGGTTTAAAAAAGTGCCAGGGTAGGGTGGGGGTGGGGGTGGGGGTGGGGGTGGGGGTGTAGAGGGGCACCAACAGTTATGACCAAAATTTTTCTCACCGATATAGGTCTTCAAAGGGGTCTACTAGGGGTAATTTTAATACTCTCCTCAGCCCGAGCAACGCCGGGTAACCCTGCTAGTTATTAATATTTAGTTATCTCCTGGGTAGTATACCCAGAGATACTCTCTTTCAGGGGAGGGGTCATCTTCAGAGTTCATTCTATGGGAGAAACTCTCGAAGGGGGGTGGGGGGGGGGGTACTCTGGTACATTTGCAAGACATCTGGCAACCAGTAATACATCTAAATGGGTGGGGGAGGGCATCATCACTGGATCTATTGTTGTATTTCATGTTTTCTTTTTTCTTTCTATTCTAGTTTTGTATTTTTATCGCTTCTTCTTCTTCTTCTTCTTCTTCTTCTTCTTCTCTCTCTCTCAGTTTAATTTGTGTTCGTTTATAATGCTTATAATACTTAGATTTTGTAAGATTCTGTTATTTATGGAAAACATTCTGCCATATTGTAAATAGTTAGTCATTGTACAGGAATGGAGGGTCTTCTAAGTGGTAAGCACTTGTCCTCCAATCCTGATATGCACTGTCAAATCGCAAATAAAAATATGTTTAATTCACAGTAATATATCCATATGACTGCATCCTCTTGTATTGTAACAGGCCTTTGTAGTAACAGGTCTTCGGAGTTATGGGCCTTCTGAGTAATAGGCTTTCAGAGTAAAAAGCCTTCAGAGTTAGGGGCCCTTCGGAGTAATGGGCCTTCAGAAAATGGACTTTCAGAGTAATGGATCTTTGGAATATAGCTATGTCACCATTTGTATAATATCGTTGTGGGTTGTTTCTAAGGGATGAGGTGTAACGTAGTAATAAGAATAGTGTTAAATAGGAATTAGAGTAGAGAATTGCTCAATCCACCGATTCCTGAATAGAAAAGAGTGGCAAAATGGCTTGAAAATCAGGGAGAGCATCCTACTAGATAAAAAGATACCTCTTTAAAGAATAAGTGGTGAAGAAACAAAAATAAAATGCTGGGGCCAAGGCCAGTAGTATATGATGTTGACTTATTGCACTTTTAGCAAGTGTTCTCATGCAGTCTCTCATCTGATGTCATCAGTCACATGACCGGAAGGGATGGAGTGAGGTTGCCATGGTAGCCTACGTGAGTGGTCATCTTGTGACATCATTCACATATTGACTTGTGATCCCACTGTGCTTGCAGAGCGTGTGGTTCTGAGCAGACGCACTCTTCTGACAACCATTTTGACTATGGGCACCGCCAGTTTGGTTGTTAGGGTAGCACGTGGTTGCTATGGACCCCATTGGCCTCCTTGTTAGTAGTGTCGTGTTCTGAGAGAGTGTTCGATTCTGTGGGAGTATGCCATGGAAATACTGGGATACCTCCAGTAAAGCAGAATACCCTGATTTGAAGGCTTTTCGGGGGCTTCCAGCCCATTTCCTTATACCGTATGGTAGGACATGGTAACTGTGGTGCGGAATACCTTCTTGTTGGACAGGGGCATGTTCTGAGGGGGTGTCAGTGGGAGTACTCTGAATCACCACAAACAACCCAAAAAGAACCCACACATACCCCAACAGACCTTTTATTGGACCGAATCCCAACCTAATCTTACCCAAAAGGACCATTGTGAGCTTTGCCCACACGAGTACAAGAAGCCTATAGGAAGAGGCCTGAATGAGACCCTAACTCATAGCCTCCCCTGCCCTCTTAGCCCCAACTTCATGGCCTTCATGGACTATCCCTCACTTCTTGGCCTCATCTTGCCCTCATAACACCCTAATGAACATCTCCCCTGTTATCCACATCTCGCTTCAAGTGATCACTAGTGATCACTTAAGCCGAGATTAGGATAAGAGGGGTGTGAGGTGAGGCCTCACCCCACATCCCTATTATCCTCATACGGGAAGGTGATCACTAGCAATCACCACAGGTGATCACTAGTGAGGTGATCCACCAGGATGAGCGAGAGTGACACAGTCACCCTTCTGCCAGAAGCCCTTGCCTTCCACATTTGAACCAACACCGCACACCCCTTCCAAGCAAGACCTGCCCTGGAACCCTACTCCCACATCCTGACCATGAGCGACAGTTCCCCAGCAACCCAAATCAGCGGAGAAACTTTGACCAGAAGATCTCCCCACATGACCAACCATCCCATCCATGTGTGACCCAGTGACCCACCCCAGTGATCCTATCCCCAGTTTCCTGTCACTCATGGGGACCTGTCCTTGGGACCATTCCAAATGACACTGCACCTGACACCCCAGCTTAGAGCGACACTCGCCCTCCCTCTCCTTTCTGAAGCTCCTCCTCCACCCTCTGCACACCCCTCTTTTCCTCACTAATGAGCACACAAAGTGAGATGAGGATAAGAGGGATGTGAGGTCAGGCCTCACTGAGGCTTCTCCACATCAACCTCTTATCCTCATACAGGAGATGTTCACTACAGCGCTATGAGGGCAAGATGAGTGCATGAGGTGAGGGCAGTGAGTCAGAGAAAGCCATGTGGACGTGTGGAGGAAGCCGGAGGACCTGGAGAGTACCACTGAGCAGCAACAAATAAATGTCAACTCTCCAACAGCCTAATCCCACAGCACCAGGGTTAGCACTGGTTGTAGGCATGTGTGCTATCAACGGCGATATGCATCAGCACACGGCGCAACCATTCTCCCAAGTGGGCAATTGGGATTAAGCCCAAATACACAATGCAAGTTACCCCGACCAGGCATCAAACTGACCTTTTGAGCTGAAGACCAATGCTCTAACCACTGAGCAACCGCACATCCCGATAATCATGACTGAATGTCACATCATGCATTACCTGCAGATTACTACTTCGTTTTTCACACTAACAAAATTGTAACAATAATGGGCTATTGTTGTAACAAAAGTGGTGAGAGAGTTTGTTTTTTTTGTGTTGTAACAGAAGTGGTGAGCGAGTTTTGTAACAAAAGTGGTTGATTTTGTGACAAAAGTGGTGAGCTGTAACAAAAGTGGGCGAATGTTATAACAAGAGCTGTAACAAAAGTGGTTGTTGTAACAAACATGCAGAGACTCTATTCATTCAACTATCCCTAACGGATAAATTAAAAGCGATACAGATAGTATTATTTATTCATTATTTATTTATTGGTGCTTAAGGTCACATATTTCTGCACAATGGCTAATCATAACCACAACATGGAAATAAAATCAATTTTAGTCAATTGTTTATACCCATGTTGCTCATTTTAGAGGATACAGATAGTAAACTGAATTCATCTACAAATGGAATGAACTGAGAAATCCTTTCTGTTTGGGATGAGAGAAAGGAAGAACCTTTTCCTTTCTTCCCTCATGAAACTAGATTGCTTTACGTATAGTCTCAAGAGCCCTTACAGGACACAGTAAAGGCCTAGAGCTATTGACTGGCGGTAAGGCATGAGTAACTATTGAAGCAGGTAATTTATCTGGTGCCTGATTCTTGGCTAGAAAGCCTTCTTGAGTAGTAAGGATAATAGAATTACCAATACTACTATACTGTGAATCCTCAATAGAAAGAACATGAAGCTCACGAACTCAACGAGCCGCAACAAGCAAGAAGAACACCATTTTGAATGTCAGAAACTTAAACTCCACTGAATCCAGAGGTTCAAAAGGAACTTCTTGTAGTTTTAAAAGGATCCAAGAAAGATACCACTTAGGAATTACCCTTAAAGTAATAGAAAAATTCTTTAGTAATTTTGACAAGGATTGACCTGAACCTAAAAATGGCCTTCATGAGCATAAGTGTCTGACAACACAGAGCAGTATTCTTTGATGGTAATAGGTTGCAGTTTTTTAACATCAAAAAGAAACACCAGAAAATTATAAATTCAAAGTAATTTGTATATTTTTATACTTACCAATGGCCCAGACTAGCTGGTGCTAACTCTAAAATTAATCCAGGGCCAAACACAAATTTTGCCCCCCAATCCCCAAAATTTGCATGCAAAACCAAAAATTTCATGTCCTATCTGGTCCTCCATACTTTTGTGAACTGCGCATGTGCAGTATCTAGGAAGACATTGAAATTGGCGCCAACCATCATTCTTTCTAGAAATTGCCTGCTGAATGTTGTAAACAGCGGGGAGGTATGAGTGCCCTCTCATGGGAGGGCCATCCCCGTCTGGGCCATTGGTAAGTATAAAAAATATACAAATTACTCTGAATCTATAATATTTTTATACAACAACCAATTAGTGTTGAAATGATTAGCTATTTTCGAAAGTCGACTAGGCGCCGGTAGTAATCGACTTAAAGTCGACTAGTCGGCTCGTTTTGCTACAAAAATACAAGATTACTTACCAAGTGTTAAAAAAAATGCCTAGTTTTTCAGTGAAATGCTACAACTTATTTCGATACGTACTGTAATTTGCAAATTGGCAAGTGATCTGATTTGAAGTTTTGTTGACATGCCATCCCCCACCCACCTCCGATCTGCACCCATGCTTGAATGTATGATAAATGCCAGGTATATTACTTAGTTGTGGAGAATATTTATGAGATCAAAAACTTTTAAAACAAATACAGAAGGGGATATATTGATATTCATTTCTTAGAAAATTACCCCTACTATTTTGAAATGTTTCATTCACACGGGGCAGTTCAAGAGTTATTTTTAGGCTGTATGTCATTTCGAAGCGTCACAGACCATGTGGTTCACCTCTGTCTCTCTTCAGAAATGGAATCCACATTGTGCATTTTGAGTTTCCTGTCACTTCGGCGGTTTCAATTAAAAATAACTTTTCAAATACTTCACGTATGTGATTAAAATTTAGGCACCGTATGTAGATATGTCATAAATACATATCTGTGAAATACAAAACACAGTTTAGTTTTGATATACCAATGACAGAGGATGTAGCACGTGACTGAAGACTTCCTATCAGAAGTTTGAGAACGTTAAACAGGTAGACATTACGTGTACGCTCCCTGTAAAACACTGCCAATCGACTCCCCACTAACTGCTCTATGAGGTGGGGTATCAAAACCCAACCACGTGACTTCAATAAGACGTACTATCGGTTATAATTAGCACAAAGTGTTTCCCCATGTTGTGACAAGGTTATGCTTCTGACACAAAATAGGATCTCCATACATCATTTCTCTGCAAAACAGCCGCTGATAATTAGGGAAAAAAGTGAAACGCTCCCGAACTACACAAATAAAAATAAAATCGTTAAAATTTATTTTGAAATATCGTACAAAATGACTTTTGAAGGCAGTTTTGATCTCGCATGAATATTTGTGAAGACCTTGTCATTACTTTTTGTCGATGTCGGTGTTTCTTTGATCCCGTAATTTTTGGATACCAATTAGCACATTTTTCCAACCAGTCGGGCAAATACTATTTTTAATATCATAGGGAAATTTAAAAAAGGCGTTTCGTGTCGAATATGTTGAGTAAAAATCAGTGCGATTTCGTCCTTGAATTTGTAAAATCCGACTATTATTAACAAAGTTACGCCAAAAATGGAAATAATAAAAAAAATCTCATTTGTACTTGGTTGAAGAACCTTTCGAAAAGAGTCATTCAAATACACACCTTTTTTATTCTGCAATGGTTGACATATTCCAGACAATGAAAAAGAACTTTACACAATTTGGCTGCGTTTCCAGGTATTCGCATGAAGGACATCTAATGTCGACTTAACAGGTTGAGAACAATGTAGTTTCGTTACCCACTAAACGGCCCAATTGCCAGAGTAATTAGACCACAGAAGTCTGGAAACCTGATCTAAATCACCCCTACCTCAAAACACCTCATTCTTATATGCACACCCCTCGAAATATATAATACACAGATCTGTGTGTTATTTATTTTGGAAGTGTGTGTGTGTGTGTGTGTGTGGGGGGGGGGGGCATATAGAAAGGGGGGGGGGGTGGCATTGGGGGGGGATGTGATATTAATCAGGTCTCCAGACATCTGTGGTTAGACTAAGCAGTGGGACCTGGGGGTGGGATGCACAACAACTCTGAACTACGACATCCCCTTTAATCCGAGGATGATATACAACATTTCTCCATAAAAAAATAAGCGTTCAACGGGTAATGTCGGATTTCAAGGTGTGCAGAGAACAAGCCGGTCCATTGCGAACTCGCCCCAGTGTCGCGGCAAAGCATCCATGTTTTACAAGGCGATGTTCTCACTCAACTTGGTGGGGCAAAAATACAAAAAGAATACCCAAAATACAGGTGCAGAATGTTAATCTGTCCCCCCCCCCCCCCCCCCCCCCAAAAAAAAAAATGTTCTTGGTAAAAAAAAATGCAGTGGAAGATCAGTCGGGTATAGATATCATCTGACTGGTTGGTAGGTTGTGGGGGGCTAAGTACAAATTCAATGGAGGCAGAGAGCCAACTGTTATGGGCCTACCATCTTGCCATCAGAGGGTGCAGTTGCATAGGCCAAAACATTTAATGTCTGTGTTTCTGCCTCCTAATGTTCAATGTTGCTGTAAGCCTACTACTTGTGGGCCTAGGCCTATTAAAACATCCTGGTGAACTTGGGTGGGGTGGGAATCTTATGCAGCATCAAGTGGGATATGCAAGTGCAATATAGGTATTGCTCCTCGCCGTATGGGGCGGAAAAAAATTTCCTGACAGACTAAAATAATTTCCAGACTGATTTCAGGTGTGGAACCAAATTTGATAAACAAACCACACGTGCACCTACATATCGGTTCCCGGATGTAAGATGACGCTGTGCTGAAATCGTCTATTATGATTGAATAACACATGGGAAATCTGAGTCAATTCCTCTCCAACACAGTTTCGTCCAGCATGCGGTTCGACCTATTGTTCAGGTGAACAGAATATTCTTTTACATTGAACCATGCAGGGCCTTTGAAACACTGTGGATGACCAAGACTGTAATTGTGGATATCCTGGAACCCATCAACGGTACATGGAGAGAAATTCTAAACAGAAACACTAACAGAGTGGAATTTTCACATATCTATCGTCTCAACCCATGTGAAAAAATCATTTCATTGAACCGAGGGTCCTTTGAACGACAACCTACGGTCCCATCTATAGAAATATGTTGTGCTCGGTGTCCCCTTTTCACTGAAACTGAGAGCATATTTTGTGAGTGGAAACCTCACTCCTCGAGTGTTTTAGCAGAGACCTTTACGTGGTGAGATGGGACGCGATGTGTCTGAATGTATCTGAGATCAGTTAAAAATTAAAAATTGGCAAAATTTGGGAGAGTTTTCAGTTTCCCGTCTGAACTCAGCAAAATTAGAAGAAACATATACATATATTTTATATTTCGTTAAAAAACGATGCGTATAGCTTGAGGTTTGTTGCTTTGGACCACTGAGAAAAGTAGACCCAGGCTGTTGTAATATAACTGAATATAACACAACACTTAACATGATCAGTTATTGAGTTCTCGTGGCAGCAATATAATTTGGTAGCAATAACATTTTCTAATCCGAACTAATCCTTTAATTACCCTTCCAAAGATGTAAAACAAGAGCCGACAGTTGCTACTGATTGTTTCTGAAACAGCCTCTGGTTGCAATGAAAACATTGAAATTAGATAAAGCATAAATTACTCCTATGAAGTTTATTCTTTTGAGATTTCCAAATTCAGAAACTGATTAAATTGAATTACAATTATGTATATCTATATACTTTTATATTTGCACTGCGACTTGTAAAGAAAATTTTGTTTCTTACATTCTACCTATCATTTAACAATTTTATTAGCGCTATGACAAATATTGAAATTATTTTGAATATATATTTATAGGAAAAGACAGCGCTCGTGTGGTGTTTTCCAACAAATAGTTGCAACACGATGAGAAAAAATTCAATTTCTAACATTCGGTCTGTCACTTAAGTTAACCGTACACATGTATATTAGTGCTACGAAAAAGTCGTGGGCCGATTTAATCCGTGGACCGACTTAGGGGCATACCCCAGTTGCTGACTTTATTTTTAGCCGACTTCTCCCATGGGCGACATCCCACCATTATTTATTTATTTATTTATTTATTTATTTATTTATTTATTTATTTATTTATTTATTGGGGTTTAAGGTCACATATTTCTGCACAATGGCTAATCATGACCATGACAGTTTTACGGGTGGAGGAAGCCGGAGTACCCGGAGAGAACCACCGAGCAACGGCGAGCAACTGTCAGCTCCCCAACATACTAACTCCACACAAGCAGGGTTAGCATTGGTTGAAGACAAGTGCACCATCAATGTGCAGTACGCCTTAGTACACGTCACCGTGCCCCCAAATGGACAATGTGGGTGAAGTGTCTTGCCCAAGGACTCAACGCGGTTGCCGCAGGTGGGATTCGAACGACTTCCCACCATTTAACTCTTTGTAGACTTTATACCACAATAACAAAGCTTGAATTTTTTTTTCTTGCGACAATTTATTGGAAAACATCCAGAGGTGTTTTGAATAGATAGTTACAAAAAATGAGAGAAAAAAACAAAGTTTCTACAGCCCCGTGTCTTGCAGCACACTGAGAGACCATGTGTTCAAGTGCTGTTTTCTTAATACTGGATACCTGTCTTTTCCACCTAAGATCACCATATGTACATGTGCCGAGTCGACGTCCAGTAAGAGCAGGCTTCGACACCCTTATAGTTTAAAGTCCCCCCTCCATAAATAACAACACAGCTTATGACGCCTGATTGAAACATACGCTACGTGCTCGTTTCAGTCAGAAGTCATAAGATATGCTTTGGAAGCAAAAAATTAAGATAAAAACCTAAAAAAATGGGAATGACGAATTTCGTGTATAGCGCTGGGCGATTTTTACAGTTATGTCACGTAAAGTGTTAAATGCAAATTTGAATATTACACAGTAATTAGATGTGAATATTTCTCCATTTGAACTTTATATGGCAAGATTATTTTAATGTGATTTTTTGTTTTTGTTACAAATTACAATTAATTGAATATATTGATATATATGCATTCCAAATAAATTATATCAAAATACAGAATAAATTTCAAAAAGATATTTAATAACATTTGATAAATAAAAGTTGTCAGAAAGGTTATAAACGACATCTCAAAGGTGTTATGCTTCATCAGACCAGTGCTGGAAAACCCTGTTAATTAGCTCTGCCCACTCATAAAAAGTTCCTCTATAAATAGACACAGAGATCTAAATTTAACCGGATTAACAGTGACTGTATTATGTAATCATATGTAACAACTGGGGTAATTTTGAAGACAACTTTTACAGGGACTGTACACGTAATGGACCAGAAAGTTGGCAATATCCGGTATGGACGGATCATAGACGTCTATCGACTGATCCTTACACCAACAGAAGAAAACCTTCCAATTTGCTGCGTAATTCAGCAAAGAGGAGGACCTTCTGCAGTTAGAAATTGCGTCCACTGCTTGTCCTGTAAATTGCTTGCCGTGCAAGGAGAACCGCACAATGGAAATACGTGAAGGTTGAGACCTTCTGGGTTGTGATGCAGTGTGCGTGACTTCTCCTGATAAAGAAGGTCCTCTCGCAGAGGAAGCTTCCGGGGAACGTCCCATAACAGACACCTGAGAAGATTGATCCACGGTTTCTGTGACGACAGAGATTTTACTAGAAACGAGACTGTTTGATATTTTACAGAATCTGCTGAATCAACGGAGTTGGAGAATATGCATATCCTATCATTCCATCCCATGAGACTGACAGAGCATCTACTGCGTATGCTCGATGGCCTGGACATGGCGACACATACGTCTGCAACTGATTGTTGAGGTGTGTCGCGAACAAATCTATCCTAGGTCGATCCCACTGGTAGCAAATCTGTCTGAATACACGCTTGTTGAGTGTCCTCTGGCAACAGGCGACCTTTCCGAGAGAGCGAGTCTGCTAGTATGTTCAGACAACCAGTATATGACGGACCGATAGTTGAACATGATGATTCATGACATACAGAAGAATTTTCTCTGTTAGTTCGCGTATCGGAATCGAATGAGTGCCTTCCTGGTTCCTGATGTACATTACTACTGTTGAATTGTCCGACAATATCTGAACACGAGCATCTGCTATAATGTGAATCCAATGTTGTAGCGCTAACCATATTGGCATCATATCTTTGATGTTTATGTATTTCTCTAGGAACCGAGGGTCCCAAAGGCCCTGGCATTTTGAGCCTGTTGGGCTCAGGGTCACACCCCAACCTGTTTGACTTGCATCCGTCATATATCGTGAAAGACGGATCCGGCAGTTGCAACTGAACTCCCTGAGTTAACCACTGAATATCTGCCCAAATCTGGACTATTTGTTTTACCAGGTCCGTTAAAACAATACTGGTCTCGAGCGAATGCGTCTTCACACTCCAGTTCTGAGTAAAGAATATCTGGAGGGGACGTGTGTGCAAGCGACCCATCGGAATAAGATCCACAGCCGCTCCACACAACCCCATCAGTTGCATAAATTCCCTCGCTGTTAATGCGTCTGAGTGTAGACAAAAGCGAGCATAACAACTGACTAATTTCGCTCTGGGTAACGGCAGATGAACCAGATTGTTGTGAGTCTCGAAGCTCATTCCCAAGTGAATGAATGACTTGGACGGAGCTAGATCTGACTTCTTCTCGTTTAGGATGAAGCCGAGATGAAGGAGCAAAAGAAGCAGACTCTGAACATTGTTCTGAAGAGCAGTTTTGTTGGCGTATCTCTGAAGAATATCGTCCAAGTAAGCCGACATTACCGCAGACGAATGAGCTTGGAAGTAAGACATTACCGAGTTCATTATTCGAGTGAAAGTCCAGGGCACCAGGTTCAGACTGAAGCACATCGCTCGGAACTGAAAGACTATGCATTGAATGGCGAACCGCAGGTACTTTCTGAATGCTGGATGTACCAGGACATGAAAGTATGCATCCTTTAGATCTATGCTTGCTGCATAGTCGTTCACTCGAATGCTTGCCCTTACTGACTGAATGGTCTCCCTATAGAACTTTGGAGCTACGATAAACTTGTTTATCCAGCTCAAGTCTATTACCGGTCAGAATGAGCCGTCTGGCTTCGGTACGAGGAACAGGTGACTGTAGAATCCTGGAGAATTTTGATTCTCGACGACCTCTATTGCTTCCTTTGATAAGAGAGCCTGTACCTCCGATAGGAGAGACTCTCTTTTGTAAGGATTTGATGGAAGATTTGTCCACCGAGGACACCTTGTTAGTGGTGGTTTCGCTTGAAAAGATAGCCGTAGACCGTCCGAGAACACACTTCTCACCCACTGGTCTTCCGTAAATTGTTATCCAGTTTGTTGCGAATCTTGATAACCTTCCGCCAACTGGTAAGCAATAAAGGTCCTGACCATCACCTGTAGGACTTGCGAGGCTTACGGGAGGAGAAACCACGTCCCCCTCACGAAGAGCCTCGACCCGCCGGCTTAGGGGCATCTGACTGGTAGTCTCGATCAGACCTACACCCCCTTCCCGGGTCGCTGTATTGACGATCCCTAGAGTAATTATAGGAGGGTTTCCTATACCCTCGCGAGGAGTCCCCTTTAGACGATTTCTGTCTGGGGCGTCCTCCTTTACTCTTTTCTGCTGTAGCGGGTCGATTAGACACCGACTTTAGAAGCAGAGTATTAGATGCTTTCTTTGTAGCTTGGTCATAAACCAATGAAAGCTTGTCGTCAAATATTGTGTGTCCGGATACCGGAGCGACCTGTAGAGAGTTTTTCACCTTGTCATCTATTAAAGAGCACGTCACGTCTGATTAACTCCAAATTAGCCACTGTTAAGGTGGAGTTATACATGGTAAACATAACTGCCCTGGAAAGAACTCTTAAAGAGGTACGAACGTCCTCAAATTCCTTCCCATTGAGACGTTGCGCCACAGCTCTTGAAAGATGATCTGCATAAGACATAGCGTCCAAATGCGCTCTGTTTGAAGATATTGCCATCTCAATTGTGTCCGAGCGCATTGTGAATGAGGCAAGCAAGGATAGCTGTAGATCCTCAGCCTGTTCATCCAAACGCACAGGAACTCTCTGTACATCTTCCCCGACCGTTTTAAATGAATGTGGTCCAATAAACGGTAAATTTACGGAAGATGATGTCAAGAAACCACCTTTTTTCTTCCCACTGGAGAGTTTGAATATGGCATTGTCTAAATGGCCGAAGGCCTGCGACACCTGCCTAGACTGAACCGGAAAAGAAAGGACCTCCTCCTTTGTCTGGATAAAGTCTGCGTCCAACGACGCCAGCGGTTTCCTTCTAGTAGTCGCAGCATTCTGATTCACCGGAACAAATTCAGGGTAGTATTGATGGATTAAATACATCGCAACCATGTGCTGTTCCAAAAGGGAAGAGTAATCTTCGTCCATATCCCTTTCACCATCCAACTGAATCAGTTGAGACTCTCGGTCTACCGCATCTGAACGTGCAGATGACTGGACTGACCCAGCACCATCCGACAGCTCAGGTTCTGAGACTGCCATAGGCGGCTCCTGCACTTGCTGGGATGCTGCGATGAGCTGTGCAATCTGCGGCAGCAAGTCCGTTACAGAGGCCTGAGGAGCAGCGGTCTTCTGTTTCTTGGCCGTCTGCTGCTCCTGGGATGGTGTGTCCGAGATGGCTCTTTTCTCTGAACGTCCCGATAAATGAGGCCTTGTCTCCTTAGCTACCGGGTGGTCTGACTTCTTTGACAATGAGTGGTCCCTTCTTGGCGATGCAGGCTGTATATCCGAAGTCGTATAGCTGAGGTGCGGTCGTGTGTGCTTTGAAGATGACATTGTAGAAGCCGTAACTGAGGCTGGCTGCAAACTATATGGAGCATGCCGGATGGAAGGCATGGACATATGCTCCGACTTACACAAGGTTCTAATCACAACATCTGGCCCCAGATGCTGCTGGGAAAGAGAGGGACCTCTCTCGCTCGCGATCCTTTCAGCCTTGCCGAGCTTCCCACGGTACTTGCTGGCTTCTTCCTCTGTTCTGTCGTCGCTGGGTGAGCCTGTTTATGTTTTAAGTTGCTCGCTCTACCCAATCCACTCCTCTCGACCGCAACGGACACACCCAGCATCACGGTACCCACAGATGGAGTAACCACTTCACCGGTCGAGCTAGCTGGCGACAAGGGACTAAACCCACCGGCTAGTGGCTTTTTACCGTCTAATATTTATGAGCACCTTGGCAACTAGCTCTGTTTGCTCCTCTGAGCGCAACGACGGTAGCACACTATCTCTGGGTGTCATGTAAACATCACCATGTTCTTGTTCCTCTGAAAAACAAACTGAGAAACTTGATTGACTTTGTGATGAGAGGACCGGCATTGGCCTCTCGCCGCTAATAACATACTGTGACACCTGTCTTCAACGTTGGTCATCCCATCCGACACAGGTTGGACAAGAATTAGTGGGAGTACATCGACTACAAGCAAGGCAACAAGCATGTAAATCTGAGGAAGACTTCCTCGCCTTACATTTTGAGCAATAAGCTTTCATAATGAATCAAAACAAAGTCGATAGTACTCCCACCAACTCCACAATAAATATATGAAAAAGATACATAATAAATAACATTCAAAATATAAATCGAAAAATTAATTTCCCCCAAAAAAAATTTTTCGAAAAATTTTGACAGGAACCCAAGTTCCCAAAGGGAACAGAGCCCAAATGTATCCCGATAGAGCCTAAGAGTGGACAAAATTCCAAAAATTAATTGCTACACTACCGGAATATTTTTAATGTATCTTACAACAATCCTATCATGAACTAAATAGGAAATTACATATATTTATACAATGTTGTCAATGTAAACAATGTCAGAAGAAAAACCGGAAACAAGACCCCAGACACTGAATAAGAAGGCCCAAAGTCAGTAACAGATTTAGAACTATCCGATGTAAAGCAAGATCTTCAGTAGAAGAAAAATCGATACATCGGATGTATGATGCATGAACCAAAATGCCTAAACACCCCTAGGGTGAGGACGTAACCATGGGGAAATACAGAATAAACATTCTGTATAACACGTCAAACTCCCAAGAAATTTATAAAAAAAATTCAATAAAATAAGCCAAAAAGCTTGGGAGTTTAAATGGGGAGCTTCAAGGAAAGATAGGGAAGGAACACTTAACAAACAGTGGAAAAATCATTAGCAAGAATGATGACGTCAGGCCCATGTCCCGAAATTGGAAAACATGAAATAATTTATATTAAAATTATAAAGTTACAGCCCTGAATGTTTCCAACCACCGTTGCTTCCTTCCATCATCCAAATGTGTCCTTGGATCCACCAATTCTACCATTGATTTGTGTCAGGCATCATTAAAACTGAGATTTAAAAGCACAGATGTCAGTTTGTTGTTACTGACAGAAGGGCCAAACAAAGAATGATGGTTGGCGCCAATTTCGGTGTCTTCCAGGATACTGCGCATGCGCAGTTCGCAAATGTATGGAGCACCAGATAGGACATGAAATTTTTGGTTTTACATGCAAATTTTGGGGATTGGGGGGCAAAATCTATGTTTGGCCCTGGATTAATTTTAGAGTTAGCACCAGCTAGTCTGGGCCATTGGTTGTTGTATAAAAATATCTGTGATGTCAGGAATTGTAGGATGCAGATAACTGATGTCGTTATCTTGCCACCAGGAAAAGAAAACTCTCCACTTCACTGCATTATTTAGAGATGAGGAGGTCCTCCTTGAAGCAGAAATGCAGTTCCCTGCTGTTCTGGAAAAATATTTATGTCTGATGAAGGACTTGATAACAGAAAAATGCCGCTCAGGATCACCGATCCAATGTCGAGTTGTGACAACAGTTCCTCGCACCAAGGCCAACACACCTATGAAGTTTCATGACTCTAGGTTGAACCACTATCAAGTTCTCATCCGGAAACCAATTGTTGCAATATACTATGTTCAAGGTCACTGTGACCTTGACCTTTGACCTGGTGAGTCCAACATCAATAGGGTTCTTCCTCACACCAAGGCCAACACGCCTGTAAAGTTTCATGACTCTAGGTTGAACCACTATCAAGTTATCATCCGGAAACCAATTGTTGCGATATACTATGTTCAAGGTCACTGTGACCTTGACCTTTGACCTGGTGAGTCCAAGATCAATAGGGTTCTTCCTCGCACCAAGGCCAACACACCTATGAAGTATCATGACTCTAGGTTGAACCACTATCAAGTTATCATCCGGAAACCAATTGTTGCGATATACTATGTTAAAGGTCACTGTGACCTTGACCTTTGATCTGGTGAGTCCAAGATCAATAGAGTTCTTCCTCGCACCAAGGCCAACCCACCTATGAAGTTTCATGAATGTAGGTTGAACTACTATCAAGTTATCATCCGGAAAGGAATTGTTGCGATTTACTATGTTCAAGGTCATGTTGACCTTGACCTTTGACGTAGCGAGTCCAAAATCAATAGGGTTCTTCCCCTCACCAAGGCCAATCTACCTATGAAGTTTCATGAATGTGAGTTGAACCATTATCAAGTTATCATCCGGAAACCAATTGTTTAAGATTTACTATGTTCAAGGTCACTGTGACCTTGACCTTCGACGTAGCATGTCCAAAATCAATAGGGCTCTTCCTCCCCCCCAAGACCAACCTACGTATGAAGTTTAATGAATGTGAGTTGAACCACTATCAAGTTATCATCCGGAAACCAATTGTTTACGCCCGCCCGCCCGCCCGCCTGCCCGCCATTCACCAAACTATAAGTCGAGTTTGACTTCGTCACAACTCGACTAAAAACATGAATGTTGAGAACTGCTGGATTGCTGTGTAGATTGTAGATTTTGCCTTGAAACAAAAGGTCCTTCCACTGAAGTAAACGACATACAGTGTTGAGTAACAGAGGTCTGAGTAGGTTGACCCATGATCACTGAGGAGACAGAGGGGCTACGGGAATAATTTTGCAGGTTGATTGTTTGATTTTCTGAAGCACCTGAAGTATTAACAGAATTGGAAGGAAGGCATGGCTAATGACTTCGTTCCTTGAAATGGACAGAGCATCTAATGCAAAGGCTAATGCATCCAGACACAGAGAGATGAATGTCTGGAGCTGTTTGTTCTATCTTGTGGCAAAAAGATCTATCATAGGACGGATAGCTAGAAAGAATTTCCTGTAGGGAGTCCAGTCTATTGGGAGTTCATTCTGTTGGCAGATATTACATCCATACCTGGAGAGAGTCTGTAGTTACACTGAGCTGACCTGGAATGTGGCAAATTGAAAAATGTTCTGATCCTGAATGAACAGAAAAGACTGAACACTGGAAAGGAGTGAGTTGCACCTTAGTTCCATAGATAAGCTACAACTGTGGAGTTGTTTGAAAGAATTGGAACCTGAGAATTCAAAAGGTGACTTTTCCAGTGAGAATTGCCAGCATCACATGATTGATGTTGAGAAGGGACTGTTGATGATTTCATTGACAATGGCAATTTTGATTCTCCAGAACCAAGGTGGTATCCCATCCTTGATCGCTGGCATCCAACGCATCCAACATTAGAGTGAATGACATAGGGAAAGTAAGCTATGGTATTCCCTGCATCATCCATTCCAAGTTTGGCCAAATCTGATTTTTTTCCTTGATAGCAGGAGAATACTTATATTTATTTATTTATTGGTGTTTAAGGTCATATATTTTTGCACAATGGCTAATCATGACCACAACATGAGTATCAATTCAAGACCAGAGTGTTAATAAGCCATGTTGCCAATTTTAGAGAGGGTTTGCACCTCCCAAGCATTGGTGGCTGGGTCCTATTTTACCAGTAAAACAGAGCCTGTTTACCGCAGTGAACAGGCACTGCTTCACTTCTTGGGGTTCCCATGGGGAAAATAGATAGCAGGAGAAAGGCAACTTATGTGATCCAGACTGTTGACCGCAGTTTTCCTGTTTTCCAGAAAGTAAACCTGGAAAGACTGGGCAGAGACGACCAAGTGGAATCAAGTCTGCTGTTCCTCACAGACCCAAAAGTCTCATCAATTCCCTCACAGTCACTGTCACCGCTTGAGTAAAATAGAGGGAGAATGTTCTTATGAGGGATGCTCTGGCTAAGGGAAGACACACTAGATTCAGATAAGTCTGAAATTTCATTTCCAGATGCTGAAAGGTGGTCGAAGGGGTTAGATCAGACTTCTGTATATTAACAAGAAACCCAAGTGAATGTAAGAGATTTAGGAGCTTCTGGACATGCCTTTGAAGGATACTGTTTAGGTAAGCAAAGGTCAGGACTGTCGAATGAGCTCTGAAATGAGACATTACTGAGTCCATAATCTGAGTGGATGCCCACGGGGCAAGGTTAAGCTGAAGCACATCACCCTGAACTGGTAAACCTTGTTATTTATGGCAAACATCAAGTATTTCATGAACAAAGGGTGAATCATTACATGAAAGTATGTGCCCTTGAGGTTGATGCTTCTGCAACATCATTTGCTCGGATGATGTTCCTTACCGACAGATGGTTTCCATGTAAAACTTTGAAGCAAGAATGAGCTTGTTAATTCAGCTGAGATCTATGACCAGTCAGAAGAACCGTCTGGCTTTGGAACTACAGAAAATACTTGAGTAAAAACTGTCAACTACCTCTATCTTCAAGATCATTAAGTTTAAAGTCAACTGGAAGATTTGTAAATAAGGGAACTGTTGACAAAGAAGGTTTTCTTCTCAAATACTCAACAAGAACAGATCGGGATGAACCTTGTTCTCCATTATCCAACAGTTCCAAGCGGGAATCAGAATAATAAGCTGTCTCTGAAGAGTAATATAACTCTGAAGGTGCATTTTGCATAATGAATGCATGCAAGAGCAAATCTAAAGCTTTTGCAAAGGCCTGTCCCGACTCAGAATTGTGATGTAGAGGTCAATCATGATGTTTGGATGATGAACTACATGGAGTGACTGGACGATGATGTTTGCATGAACGATAAGAAAAATAAGTGTCAATGTGTGATGAATCTCTATGGCTATGTGAAGATTGACGATCTGAATGGTAGTGACGTTGAGATGCATGATGACCTTGACAGTGAGACTGTCTACTCGGCGAGTGTCTACGACACCTATGGTGGTCCAAAGCTGAGTAAAGAACCATGGTTTGCATTCCTCAGGATGGTGGGCTGTTGAAGACATAGTGGTGAAGCTGCTTTTAGTTATTCCAGTCGACCCATTTAATGGCAAGGCCAGTGAATCCACGGAAGGGTACACTGTATGAAGGTATTATGGGTTGATGCATCCAAACCAACACAGGATGGCCTGCCCCCCCCCCCCCCACCCCCTTCCCCCATGTCAGCTGGCATCAGTCAAACTAACAGCAGTTCTTGTCCCTAAGGCTGCCAACGATGACTTATTGTTCATGAGCACCTTTGATGCCAGGTCTACCTGTATCTCAACTGATACAGCCTCCGAGGAACCTAAGTCTGCTGATGTAGGAAGAATATCCAATGAAGAAGACTTGTGCACTGTTGATTCTTCTGACAAACCTCATGGAATGGAAGAAGTATGATGAGAAACAATCTTGGGAGAAAGTTTAGGCATATAAGGATCCGAGCCCAAAAGAAACTGTTGAACTTATTTTTGTCACCAACCAAGCTATTTGAGCACTAAGTGACTATAAACTGCAAAAGGTTGGGGTACAGCCTAAAATGCTGAATGTGGTCAAAATATTACAAACTGCATCAATAACCAAGGCAAGGTATAAAATGTATAATTTAGTTTGAAATATGATGACTTAGGAAGCAATAAATGGCGATAGACATGATATGATAGTTCTAAAACAGTATGAGTTTTAAACATCCTTGGCATATACACCCAAAGATATAGAGAGTAATCACTTGACTGGGCTGGTTATGTGAAATAATTCAAGAGAGGTGAGGTACGTTGTACAAACACGAGTGCGCAAATGTTTTACAATATAGTCCCTCGCCTCGAATGAATTATTTCACGTAACCAGTCCAGTCAAGAGATTACTCTGTTTATTACTTTTCATTATTAACAATAATTATATAGTTTAACCTTTTACCTAATGTAACGGTCAGTGCTATTCTAAAAATCGCCAATTAATTTTCATTATCTTTTCATTTTTTGTCTCTAAAACATAGGATATGACCCCTCATTGGAACGAGCTCATTGAGCTCGTTCCAATGAGGAGTCATAACCTATGTTTTGGAGACAACAAATGTAAATAATAGCTATTCAAGAATTTTTTTTGCAAGTATCGTCTGCTTTTCATATTAGGTAAAGGGTTAAAAAAAACCAAAAAACAATGAAGTCCCCATTACAGCCACAGCAAAGCATCTCCGTTTGCACGCACAGCTACATGACCCAATTGTTGATTGCATAATTCACTTGTGAAGTTATCGTTTATAATCAAACCCGGAAATCCCAGTAAATCACACTTTGGAAACTAATAAGAAAAAATATTTGACATAAGCATTCTAATGACTGAAATTAAATACAATGATGCAGTAGTAGGATGGTAATAAATAAGGAATGAGAGAACTAACTCTCTTAAGCGTTATTAAGAGAAACTACAGAAAGAAACTGGCATAACCGTCAATCAAAGCAGACTGTGGGACTGTAAGAAATGGAATACAGACATTATAAACTCATATTAGTTAATAATATCTTAATTATAGACTGATATACAGGCTACAAAAATCAATCATGGAATCCACTTATGTCAACAAAGAAAATTTATAAATTAATTGAAAGCATATTGCATCTGTGTGAAATCTGCTCTTGTGAATTCTAAACAGAAATATTCCATACTTATAACCAAACAGGCCAAAGCCTTGACACACTAGAGCAGGGCCCAGTTTGAGGGTGTACCCAAAGACCTTGAAAGCTCACAGAACGGAGACTTACAACTATCGTCGCGCAAGGTAGGGAATGAAGAGCCACTATTTTACCAGCCCTAAATTCCCAAAGAGATAGTAGTCCCAAGAGATAATAAATTCAGTTATGTCACTGCATAATTACTGAAAAAACATCGCTCATGATTCTAGCTAGGCTACTATGGTGTAAACAATAAGACTCAAGTCTATGACACCTTGGAAAACAAATCGAAAAGCACTCTACCATTATCGGTTTTATTCCCAAAAGACAGCGGTCAGATCCTAGCTAACATAGCTTAGAAGTCTTCCTCTCCGTGAAAACAGATATCTCGGTGTAACTAGAGATCTTGAAAGCTCACTAAGCGGAGACTTACAACCATCATCGTGCAAGGTAGGGAATGATGAACTGCTATTCTAACTACCGTAATTCCCAAAGAGACAGTAGTCTCAAGGTACCTACTCAGTTATGAGTCTTCGTCTACGTGAAGACATATCTGTGTCACTTGCAGCCTTTGAAAGCTCACTAAATGGAGACTTACAACACCAGCCGCTAATTATAAGAAAAGACCGCTGTGTACTATGGCGTCCACAATGGCATTAAATGTCTTGACACCAAGGAATACAACACAGAGAGGAAAAAGACGTACTTATTCCCTCTAACGGCTCTATTCCAAACAAGACAGCTGTCTCAGCCTATCTATGCACTATCCGTCTGGCTTCGGGATGAGAAATAGGTGACTTGAAAAAACCTGGAGGATATTTTCGACGACCTCTATTGCTTTCTTCAATAGGAGAGCCTGTAGCTCTGCAAGGAGAGACTCTCTTGGAAGAATTCACTGGAAGATTTGTCCAACACATACTTCTTGTAAATGGAGCTTTGCGCGGACTGATAGTCGCAGGCCTGCCGAGACTACATTCTCACCCACTGATCTTCAGTGACTTCTATCCAGTTTCTCGCAAAGTTTGATAACCTTCTGCCAACTGGCAAGCAATAGAGTTCTTATTCATCACCTGTACGACATACAAGGCTTACGGGAGGAGAACCTATGTTATCCCTGCAAAGAACCTCGCCCCATCGGCTTAGGGGCATCTGACCTATAGTCTGGATCAGACCTGCACTCCTTTTCCAAGTCGCTATACTGACGACCTCCAGAGTAAGTATAACAGAGTTACTTGCACCCTCGCGATGAGTTCCCTTTAGTTGATTTTGAAGTGGAATGGCCTCGCTTACCCCGGTCTGCTGAAGCGTGTTGTTGAGACGCAGACTTCAGTAGCAGTGCACTGGAAGCTTCTTAAGAAGGATAATCCTCTTCCTTGTCCCTTTCACAATCCAACTGATTCAGCTGTGACGTTTGGTCCATCGCACCATCCGACAGCTCACCACCACAGTCTGGGGAAGGCTGCTCTTCCACTTACTGGGATGCTGCGATTAGCTGCACAATCTGCAACAGCAAGTCCGTTACCGAAGCTTGAGGAGCAGCGGTCTTGTTTTTTCGCCGCTTGCTGCTCCTGGGACGAAGATCCAGAGGTAGATCTTTTCTCTGCACGTCCCAATGAACGAAGCCTTGGATCGCTAGCTACCGGATGGTCCGACTTCACAGGCGAAGACTGGCTCCGTCTTTGCACAGCTGGCAGAAGTTGGGTAGCTAGGATGTGCTTTTCTAACATAGCGGAGGAAGCCATGACTGTATCCGACCCTGGCAGCAGTCTAGACAGAGCGTCCCGAGCATTGGGTGTGGACGTATGCTCCGGCTCATGCAAGTTTCTCAAAACAACGCCAAATGTTGCAGGGTTAGAGAAGGCTATTCCGCTCGTGGTCTATCAGACCTCACCGAGCTTCCTAAAGAGAAACTTGCTGACTTCCTCCATATTTCCATCGTCGCTGGGTGAGCTTTAGTTTTCGAGGTGCTCGCTCTACCTAAATCTACACTCCTTTGACCGCAACGCACTTACCCAGTGTCACGGCTCCCACGAACGGAGTAACCGCTTCACCGGTCGAGCTAGCTGCTTGCAAGGGATTAAGAACACTAACTAGAGGCCTTATCCCTTGCTTAATATACATGAGCACCTTTGCAGCTAGGTCTGTTTGCTCGTCAGAGCATGACGACGGTAGCACACTTTGGATGGTGTCACAATACCATCACCATGTTCTTGTTCCTCTGAAAAAGAAACTGAAAAACTCAAATTATCTTGCGGTGAGAGGTCTGGCATAGGAACATGACTGCCAATGACGTACCATGACACCAGTCTCTGTTTGTCATCCCAATGTACACATGTAGGACAAGAATCCGTAGGCGTGCGTCGACTACAGGCAAGGCAACAAGCATTTAGAGCAGTAAGCTTTCATAATTACAATCAAAATACAAAGTTGATAGCACTACTACAAACTCCACAACAAAATATATGATAAAGATACATGACTAAAAGCAAGCAAAATTAAACTCGAAAAAATTATAAAAAAAATTTTGAAAAAATGTTGAGAAAATGCCTAAGTTCCCAAAGAGAACATCATGAGCCCAAGGGCATCCCAACAGAGCCTAAGTGGACAAAATACAAATTTTTGAAACTACACTACTGGCATTATAATACAATCAATGTATCCTACAGTAATTCTACAGTAATATAATATTAAATACTGCATATATTTGAGAACGTTGTCAATGTGAACAATGTCAAAGGAATAAAATGGAAACAAGACATCGGGCACACAAAAAGGCTCAAAGTCAGTAACCAATTTAAATGCTACCAGATGCAAAGCTAGATCTTCATACAAAGAAAAAACGATACATTGGATAGAAGATGCAAGACCAAAACAACCTAACACCCCTAGGGTGAGGATGTAACCATGGGGATAAACAGAATAAACATTCTGTAATACACGTTAAACTCCCAAGAAATTTAATAAAATTTCAATAAAAAAATATCCAAAAAGCTTAGAAGTTTAACAGGAGGGCTTCATGGAAGGATAGGGAAGGAACACTTAACAAACATTGGATTAATCATTAGCAAGAATGATGACATCAGGCATATGTCCCGAAAATGGGAAACATGAAATAATTTTTAGAATTATTATAACGTTACAGCCCTGAACGTTTAAAACCACTGTTGTTCACTTCCATCATCCATTTACAGCCTTGGATCCACCAATTCTTGCATTGATTTGTGTCTGCCATCCTCAAAAAAGGAGATTTTAAAGCACAAATGTCAGATCACTGTTACTGACTTTAGGGCCAAACAAAGAATGATGTTTGCGCCAATTCCAGTCCCTTCCTGACTGCTGTGCATGCACAGATGGTAAAAGTATGGAGGGCCAGATAGGACTATTAATTTTCAGTATTGTATGCAAATTTTGGGGAGTGGGGGGTTCAAAATTTGTGTTTGGCCCTTGATAATATCAAGTTTGCACCAGCTAAGTCTGAGCCATTGGTTATTAGTATAAAAATCTGCAGTATTTAAGCCCTGTTACCAGTACAAATTCACAGATTTTTTGCTGAAAAGGAAAAAGGGGCAAAATAACACCACATATACTTAGTATATGGGTTAAATGAAACTTCACTCACAATAAAACACAGCTGCAAGCAATACAGATCACCATAATGTGCAATAAAGTTTACTTTAACACAACACCAAAAGAAAAACAAACATTGAAGCAAAATTTCCAGAAATAAGGGTTCAGTACTGTAGTCATGGTCCTAAATAACCCACAGCTGCAATTTGAAAGCCCTGGGGCCACTGGGTTCAAAGACATTTACTCGAACCAAACTCTTACAAAATTGGATATTGATGCCGATGCCACTGGGGTCTTGACATTACCTCCCCTCTTCCTTGTAGTAGGTGAGCTAAAATGCCAAAATATGTTGAAATGCCTGGGGAGTAGGACTGGCCCAAAATTGGGAGACACAAAATTTAAATTATCAAACAATAATTTTGAAAGCATAATCCAGAACGAATCAGTCTGCCTCCTTCCTGATTATGTTGTATCATCTAACACATTATCCTCCTCCACAATCCAACGTTTGAGGGCATGAAAAACCCCCAGAAATTTCAGAGAGCTCAGAAATGTATGAAGGAGCTAAACAGAAAAGTAAACGTAACTAAAAAATGTTAAGAAAAAAGTTTAAAATGCACTGGGTGAGAATGAAATAATGGTAGAATGATAATAAGCACCATATGGCAGCAATATAAAGGCCATGGGATGAAAAGGGTGTCGGCAGATGACCTAAACAAAAAAGTTTAACACACTGAAAATGTCTAAGTGTGAGGTAAACAGGAAACTTAACATTAACAAGAAGGACGCCAATGCCCTATAGCTCACCAACATTCCTCTTTGATAGTAACTTTGGCAAACACAAGAACTGTATCAAACAGGCTCATAACATGCGACAAAGCTTACCTAAACACAACCTCTTAAAAGTAAAACACAGAAACTGACATAAACACTAAGTTAAGCATGAAATACTGAGCTAAACAGAAAACTAAACGCAACTAAAAATGTCAAGAAAAATGTTTAAAATGCAGGGTATGAGGGGTTAATCATGGAAGAATGATACTGAGAAACATGTATGATGAATATAAGTGCCATTGGAAGAGAAGGAGCACAGCAGCTGACCTAAACACTTAAGTTAAACATGAAATTCCGAGCTAAACAGAAAACTAAACGCAACTAAAAAATGTGATGAAAAACGTTTAAAATGCAGGGTACAAGGGGTTAATCATGGAACAATGATACTGTGAAACATGTATAATGAATATAAGTGCCATGGGAAGAGAAGGAGCACAGCAGCTGACCTAAACACTAAGTTAAACATGAAATTCCGAGCTAAACAGAAAACTAAATGCAACTAAAAATGTCAAGAAAAATGTTTAAAATGCAGGGTATGAGGGGTTAATCATGGAACAATGATACTGAGGAACATGTATGATGAATATAAGTGCCATGGGAAGAGAAGGAGCACAGCAGCTGACCTTAACATCAAGTTAAACATGAAATTCCGAGCTAAACAGAAAACTAAACGCAACTAAAAATGTCAAGAAAAATGTTTAAAATGCAGGGTATGAGGGGTTAATCATGGAACAATGATACTGAGGAACATGTATGATGAAAATAATTGCCATGGGAAGAGAAGGAGCACAGCAGCTGACCTAAACACTAAGTTAAACATGAAATTCCGAGCTAAACAGAAAACTCAATGCAACTAAAAATGTCAAGAAAAATGTTTAAAATGCAGGGTATGAAGGGTTAATCATGGAACAATGATACTGAGGAACATGTATGATGAATATAAGTGCCATGGGAAGAGAAGAAGCACAGCAGCTGACCTAAACACTAAGTTAAACATGAAATTACGAGCTAAACAGAAAACTAAACGCAACTAAAAATGTAAAGAAAAATGTTTAAAATGCAGGGTATGAGGGGTTAATCATGGAACAATAATACTGAGGAACATGTATGATGAAAATAATTGCCATGGGAAGAGAAGGAGCACAGCAGCTGACCTAAACACTAAGTTAAACATGAAATTCCGAGCTAAACAGAAAACTAAACGCAACTAAAAATGTCAAGAAAAATGTTTAAAATGCAGGGTATGAGGGGTTAATCATGGAACAATGATACTGAGGAACATGTATGATGAATATAAGTGCCGTGGGAAGAGAAGGAGCACAGCAGCTGACCTAAACACTAAGTTAAACATGAAATTCCGAGCTAAACAGAAAACTAAACGCAACTAAAAATGTCAAGAAAAATGATTAAAATGCAGGGTATGAGGGGTTAATCATGGAACAATGATACTGAGGAACATGTATGATGAATATAAGTGCCATGGGAAGAGAAGGAGCACAGCAGCTGACCTAAACACTAAGTTAAACATGAAATTCCAAGCTAAACAGAAAACTAAACGCAACTAAAAATGTCAAGAAAAATGTTTAAAATGCAGGGTATGAGGGGTTAATCATGGAACAATGATACTGAAGAACATGTATGATGAATATAAGTGTCATTGGAAGAGAAGGAGCACAGCAGCTGACCTAAACATTAAGTTAAACATGAAATTCCGAGCTAAACAGAAAACTAAACGCAACTAAAAATGTCAAGAAAAATGATTAAAATGCAGGGTATGAGGGGTTAATCATGGAACAATGATACTGAGGAACATGTATGATGAATATAAATGCCATTGGAAGAGAAGGAGCACAGCAGCTGACCTAAACACTTAGTTAAACATGAAATTCTGAGCTAAACAGAAAACTAAACGCAACTAAAAATGTCAAGAAAAATGTCTAAAATGTAGGGTATGAGGGGTTAAATCATGGTAAAATGATCATAATCATCATATAGCAGCATTATAAAAGCCATGATATGGAAATAGGGCGAATAAGTGACCTAAACAGAAACTTTAACATTATTGGACACGTACGCTGACGCCGACGCTGACGCCGACCTTTCGAGCCATTCCATAAGCTCACACAACTAAAGTTGGTGAGCTAAAAATGGGATGAAAAATTTGAAGAAATTCACTGGACAAGGGTTAAATGATGCTAGAATGATAATGAGGAACATGTATGATGGAATATAAGCACCATGGGAAGAGAAGGAAAACAGCAGCTGACCTAAACACAAACTTAAACATGAAATTCTGAGGTAAACAGAAAAGTAAACGTAACTAAAAATGGTAAGAAAAAGGCTTAAAACACACTGGGTGAAGGTTAAATAGTGGTAGAATAACAATAAGCATTATAAAGGTTATGTGATGAAAAGGGTGTCAGCAGTCGATGTAAACAAAAAATTTAACCCGCTGAAAATGTAGAAGTGTGAGCTAAACAGAAAACTAAACATTCAAAATTGGAAGAAAATTTTAAGAAATTCACTGGACAAGGGTTAAACCATGGTAGAATGATAATGAAGAAGATTATGATGAATATAAGCACCAAGGGAAGAGAAGGAACACAGCAGGTGAACTAAACACTAAGTTAAACATGAAATTCCGAGCGAAACAGAAAACTAAACGCAACTAAAAATGTCAAGAAAAATTATTAAAATGCAGGGTATGAGGGGTTAATCATGGAACAATGATACTGAGGAACATGTATGATGAATATAAGCACCATGGGAAGAGAAGGAACCCAGCAGGTGAGCTAAACACTAAGTTAAACATGGAATTCCGAGCTAAACAGAAAACTAAACGCAACTAAAAATGTCAAGAAAAATGTTTAAAATGCACAGTATGAGTGGTTAATCAAGGAACAATGATAATACTGAGGAACATGTATGATGAATATAAGTGTCATGGGAAGAGAAGGAGCACAGCAGCTGACCTAAACACTAAGTTAAACATGAAATTCTGAGCTAAACAAAAAACTAAACACAACTAAAAATGTCAAGAAAAATGTTTAAAATGCACAATATGAGGGGTTAATCAAGGAACAATGATGCTGAGGAACATGTATGATGGCTATAAGTGTCATGGCAAGAGAAGGAGCACAGCAGCTAACCTAAACACTAAGTTAAACATGAAATTCTGAGCTAAACAGAAAACTAAACGCAACTAAAAATGTCAAGAAAAATGTTTAAAATGCACAGTATGAGGGGTTAATCATGGAACAATGATACTGAGGAACATGTATGATGAATATAAGTGCCATGGGAAGAAAAGGAGCACAGCAGCTGACCTAAACACTTAGTTAAACATGAAATTCTGAGCTAAACAGAAAACTAAATGCAACTAAAAATGTCAAGAAAAATGTTTAAATGCAGGGTATGAGGGGTTAATCATGGAAGAATGATACTGAGAAACATGTATGATGAATATAAGTGCCATTGGAAGAGAAGGAGCACAGCAGCTGACCTAAACACTTAAGTTAAACATGAAATTCCGAGCTAAACAGAAAACTAAACGCAACTAAAAATGTGATGAGAAACGTTTAAAATGCAGGGTATAAGGGGTTAATCATGGAACAATGATACTGTGAAACATGTATAATGAATATAAGTGCCATGGGAAGAGAAGGAGCACAGCAGCTGACCTAAACACTAAGTTAAACATGAAATTCCGAGCTAAACAGAAAACTAAACGCAACTAAAAATGTCAAGAAAAATGATTAAAATGCAGGGTATGAGGGGTTAATCATGGAACAATGATACTGAGGAACATGTATGATGAATATAAATGCCATTGGAAGAGAAGGAGCACAGCAGCTGACCTAAACACTTAGTTAAACATGAAATTCTGAGCTAAACAGAAAACTAAACGCAACTAAAAATGTCAAGAAAAATGTCTAAAATGTAGGGTATGAGGGGTTAAATCATGGTAAAATGATCATAATCATCATATAGCAGCATTATAAAAGCCATGATATGGAAATAGGGCGAATAAGTGACCTAAACAGAAACTTTAACATTATTGGACACGTACGCCGACGCCGACGCCGACGCCGACCTTTCGAGCCATTCCATAAGCTCACACAACTAAAGTTGGTGAGCTAAAAATGGGATGAAAAATTTGAAGAAATTCACTGGACAAGGGTTAAATGATGCTAGAATGATAATGAGGAACATGTATGATGGAATATAAGCACCATGGGAAGAGAAGGAAAACAGCAGCTGACCTAAACACAAACTTAAACATGAAATTCTGAGGTAAACAGAAAAGTAAACGTAACTAAAAATGGTAAGAAAAAGGCTTAAAACACACTGGGTGAAGGTTAAATAGTGGTAGAATAACAATAAGCATTATAAAGGTTATGTGATGAAAAGGGTGTCAGCAGTCGATGTAAACAAAAAATTTAACCCGCTGAAAATGTAGAAGTGTGAGCTAAACAGAAAACTAAACATTCAAAATTGGAAGAAAATTTTAAGAAATTCACTGGACAAGGGTTAAACCATGGTAGAATGATAATGAAGAAGATTATGATGAATATAAGCACCAAGGGAAGAGAAGGAACACAGCAGGTGAACTAAACACTAAGTTAAACATGAAATTCCGAGCGAAACAGAAAACTAAACGCAACTAAAAATGTCAAGAAAAATTATTAAAATGCAGGGTATGAGGGGTTAATCATGGAACAATGATACTGAGGAACATGTATGATGAATATAAGCACCATGGGAAGAGAAGGAACCCAGCAGGTGAGCTAAACACTAAGTTAAACATGGAATTCCGAGCTAAACAGAAAACTAAACGCAACTAAAAATGTCAAGAAAAATGTTTAAAATGCACAGTATGAGTGGTTAATCAAGGAACAATGATAATACTGAGGAACATGTATGATGAATATAAGTGTCATGGGAAGAGAAGGAGCACAGCAGCTGACCTAAACACTAAGTTAAACATGAAATTCTGAGCTAAACAAAAAACTAAACACAACTAAAAATGTCAAGAAAAATGTTTAAAATGCACAATATGAGGGGTTAATCAAGGAACAATGATGCTGAGGAACATGTATGATGGCTATAAGTGTCATGGCAAGAGAAGGAGCACAGCAGCTAACCTAAACACTTAGTTAAACATGAAATTCTGAGCTAAACAGAAAACTAAATGCAACTAAAAATGTCAAGAAAAATGTTTAAAATGCAGGGTATGAGGGGTTAATCATGGAAGAATGATACTGAGAAACATGTATGATGAATATAAGTGCCATTGGAAGAGAAGGAGCACAGCAGCTGACCTAAACACTTAAGTTAAACATGAAATTCCGAGCTAAACAGAAAACTAAACGCAACTAAAAATGTGATGAAAAACGTTTAAAATGCAGGGTATAAGGGGTTAATCATGGAACAATGATACTGCGAAACATGTATAATGAATATAAGTGCCATGGGAAGAGAAGGAGCACAGCAGCTGACCTAAACACTAAGTTAAACATGAAATTCCGAGCTAAACAGAAAACTAAACGCAACTAAAAATGTCAAGAAAAATGATTAAAATGCAGGGTATGAGGGGTTAATCATGGAACAATGATACTGAGGAACATGTATGATGAATATAAGTGCCATGGGAAGAGAAGGAGCACAGCAGCTGACCTAAACACTAAGTTAAACATGAAATTCCAAGCTAAACAGAAAACTAAACGCAACTAAAAATGTCAAGAAAAATGTTTAAAATGCAGGGTATGAGGGGTTAATCATGGAACAATGATACTGAAGAACATGTATGATGAATATAAGTGTCATTGGAAGAGAAGGAGCACAGCAGCTGACCTAAACATTAAGTTAAACATGAAATTCCGAGCTAAACAGAAAACTAAACGCAACTAAAAATGTCAAGAAAAATGATTAAAATGCAGGGTATGAGGGGTTAATCATGGAACAATGATACTGAGGAACATGTATGATGAATATAAATGCCATTGGAAGAGAAGGAGCACAGCAGCTGACCTAAACACTTAGTTAAACATGAAATTCTGAGCTAAACAGAAAACTAAACGCAACTAAAAATGTCAAGAAAAATGTCTAAAATGTAGGGTATGAGGGGTTAAATCATGGTAAAATGATCATAATCATCATATAGCAGCATTATAAAAGCCATGATATGGAAATAGGGCGAATAAGTGACCTAAACAGAAACTTTAACATTATTGGACACGTACGCTGACGCCGACGCTGACGCCGACCTTTCGAGCCATTCCATAAGCTCACACAACTAAAGTTGGTGAGCTAAAAATGGGATGAAAAATTTGAAGAAATTCACTGGACAAGGGTTAAATGATGCTAGAATGATAATGAGGAACATGTATGATGGAATATAAGCACCATGGGAAGAGAAGGAAAACAGCAGCTGACCTAAACACAAACTTAAACATGAAATTCTGAGGTAAACAGAAAAGTAAACGTAACTAAAAATGGTAAGAAAAAGGCTTAAAACACACTGGGTGAAGGTTAAATAGTGGTAGAATAACAATAAGCATTATAAAGGTTATGTGATGAAAAGGGTGTCAGCAGTCGATGTAAACAAAAAATTTAACCCGCTGAAAATGTAGAAGTGTGAGCTAAACAGAAAACTAAACATTCAAAATTGGAAGAAAATTTTAAGAAATTCACTGGACAAGGGTTAAACCATGGTAGAATGATAATGAAGAAGATTATGATGAATATAAGCACCAAGGGAAGAGAAGGAACACAGCAGGTGAACTAAACACTAAGTTAAACATGAAATTCCGAGCGAAACAGAAAACTAAACGCAACTAAAAATGTCAAGAAAAATTATTAAAATGCAGGGTATGAGGGGTTAATCATGGAACAATGATACTGAGGAACATGTATGATGAATATAAGCACCATGGGAAGAGAAGGAACCCAGCAGGTGAGCTAAACACTAAGTTAAACATGGAATTCCGAGCTAAACAGAAAACTAAACGCAACTAAAAATGTCAAGAAAAATGTTTAAAATGCACAGTATGAGTGGTTAATCAAGGAACAATGATAATACTGAGGAACATGTATGATGAATATAAGTGTCATGGGAAGAGAAGGAGCACAGCAGCTGACCTAAACACTAAGTTAAACATGAAATTCTGAGCTAAACAAAAAACTAAACACAACTAAAAATGTCAAGAAAAATGTTTAAAATGCACAATATGAGGGGTTAATCAAGGAACAATGATGCTGAGGAACATGTATGATGGCTATAAGTGTCATGGCAAGAGAAGGAGCACAGCAGCTAACCTAAACACTAAGTTAAACATGAAATTCTGAGCTAAACAGAAAACTAAACGCAACTAAAAATGTCAAGAAAAATGTTTAAAATGCACAGTATGAGGGGTTAATCATGGAACAATGATACTGAGGAACATGTATGATGAATATAAGTGCCATGGGAAGAAAAGGAGCACAGCAGCTGACCTAAACACTTAGTTAAACATGAAATTCTGAGCTAAACAGAAAACTAAATGCAACTAAAAATGTCAAGAAAAATGTTTAAAATGCAGGGTATGAGGGGTTAAATCATGGTAGAATGACAATAATCATCATATAGCAGCATTATAAAGGCCATGATATGGAAAAGAAATAGGGCGAGCAAGTGACCTAAACAGAAGCTTTAACATTATTGGACACGTACGCTGATGCCGACCGCTCAGGCCATGCGATAAGCTCACACAACTAAAGTTAGTGAGCTGAAAAATTAAGCGTTTGGTCTGAATTCTTATGAATAGAATGCCAGCAGCATGTCTGGGTCAGTGGTATGGTGGATAAATATATTGCACCTTCTTATAATCATAAATATTGTAGTCTCCAGTCAAGTATTCTATTCAATGGCAACTTGCCATTTTGAGCGAGGCAATTAAAAGTCAGTAATTTAAGTAGTTTCTAAAGCAGAGCCTTATTGAACTCTTCTTCTATCATCAGGTCTCCTGTACAGAAGACCTGATGACAGAAGAAGAGTTAAAGAGGAGATACTTGCTATGATTTTAAGAACATCTCGATGATTCGAAAAATTTCGGTATCAGCATGTAATGAGTCAAATCAAATAGAATTGTAGGTTTGATTTTGACATGACCTTTGTGGTTACTTACCTGGTCTAGTGTTATTTCATCCGTAGTAAGAGCTGTTGAATGTGCAAGACTAACAGCTTCTGAATACAGGTTTCTATCTAACATTAATTTAATCACTTTCTGGCATTCCGTTGCAAAATCTTGTGAGGAAATATTCCACATTGTGGATAAGTCAAAAGGCAATTCATTTCTGTGAATTATCTCTGTTATTCTATGCAGTTTACCAAAATCGGGAACTGAAATATACAATGATTTTTATGTGTTATGTATGTGAAGTCTTTACTCAATGCAAGTTACAGATGACATTACATGTATCAGTAAACACTATAATTTCATCCCAGCTCATCCCAAAGAAGGTTCTGATTCCATGATTTGAAAGAATAAAGAAGTAGAAAATATTAAAACAATTTGTGTACATTTCCATTAATTTCAGAAGTCTGACACCTCACATACCCTATTGCCAGGGGGGGGGGGGGGGGGGGGGAGAGAGAGAGTGAGTGAGTGTGTGTGTGGGGGTGGAGGGTGGGGGGTGTTGTCAAAACCTGACCATAACTCATTTACATATACTACTCAAAGTTTGCTAAGCACTACCGGGTAAGTATATCCAACTACCTGTTTTACGTTTTAGTTGAAATATTGTTATGAAAAGTGTATATATTTTATATTTAATTATATCTTTAATGATTTAAGTACAGAAATTAAGATTTTATTTGTGTTTGACATTATTTTTTAGTTTTTGAATACGATAACCATGGAAAATAGATATTATTGGTAAAAGAGAAAATTTTTCAAATTTGCCAAAAAGTTGACAGAGCGAACTGATATGGATTCAATATCGAGTATGAAACCCATTATTGTTAATTACAGCTTGACAACGCCTTCTCATGCTCCCAATCAGGTTCCAGATGATCCTCTGTGGGATGTTATTCAATTCTTGGACCAGCATGGCACCAAGCTCCTGGACAAAGCTTGGTTGGACTGGAGGGACTGAAATTGCAAGCTGCAACTCATTCCAGACATGTTCGATTGGATTGAGGTCAGGAGATCTTGCTGGCCAGTCCATACACTCAATCCCCTCCCTCTGTCGGTACTCCCAGACAGCATGGGCAATATGAGGACGGGCATTATCGTCCATCAGAATGAATCTACCACCCACTGCACCTGCATACAATCTGACGTGGGCATCCAGGATCTCATCAATATACCACTGTGCAGTCAATGTACCACGGTCAAGGACACAGAGCTCTGTACGTCCATCCCAGCTGATGCCACCACAGACCATTATTGACCCTCCACCATAGCGGTCATGCTCAGCAATGTTGGCTGCATGGAATAGCTCTCCTGGTCTTCTCCATACCCTAGAATGCCTATCTGTGTTGTCTAGGCAGTACCTTGACTCATTTGTAAAAAGGACAGGTCATCAATCTTCTCTGGTTCCATCCAACGTGATCCATGGCCCATTCATATCGTGCCTGGCGGTAGTTTTGGGACAGCTGAATGTGAATACATGGTCTTCTCGATCGGAGACCACCTTCGTGCAACCTTGCCCAGATAGTCTGCGTCGAAATATTTACCCCGGATGCATTCTGAAGGTCAATGCGAAGCTGGGTTGCTGTGTCAAAACGGTTCCTATGGGCCTGAATGATCAAAAACCGGTCTTCAGCTGCAGATGTTGCCCTGTCTCTGCCACCACCATGTCGTCTGACTGATGTGCCATACTGCTGAAATCTGGCCAGGCTCTGGTGATCACCGTATGGTGCACACCAAGGGCTTCACCAACCTGACGATGGATAGCCTCTTGTTCCACCATCCCTACAGCCCACCACATTTCTGCTTCAGACAAATGTCTTCTTACATTTGCATTCACCATATTCAATCATTAAATCACAAGGGTTTGTGTTGAAATGAAGACTGAATACCCTACACATCTCATGTATATGTAGACAGTACACAAAAACATCATGGAAATCAAGGGGTACATGCTTTCCATGACTGTCACGAAAAGTCTGCCTGTCAAGAGAGCTAATGTAAACACTGGGGACCATCTCAATACATTTCTCAATCATATCCACCAAAAATATCGCAAATGTGTCACAAGAAAATTTCACAATGATGTGTCGAATATGTGGTGCTAAGCAAACATTGAGTAGTATATTTTCTAGTTCTAGAAAAGTTGTGAATAAGCTACATACTCATACATGAGTACTAAGGCTTTAAAGAGGTATTTTTACAGGTGTATCATAAATGAAAGTGTCAATGACACTGTAGCTCAACTTGACAAACTTGAACTTGGTAAGTTATAAATGAAATGGCAAAATTGAAGATCACTGGTACCAATGTTATTTGATGAAGTTTCAACATAACAGCATTTTTAAATGTAAACTGTAAGACTGGCTAAAGGAAGAATGTTGATACACAAATGCAGTATGTTCAGAGGTTATTGTAAATGGCAACTTTTTTAACAGAAATGAATGCTAATCAATAGCTCTTATCTAAAGTTCTTGCCTAATGAGCACACCAAGTTCTAAAACAATCCTATGATAAATGTGGCCTGTAGGCCATGTCAAAGAATGTTGATGCACAAATGCAATAAATTCAAAGATTGTTGCTAACAGCAACAGTTTTTGATGGAAATGAAAAGAAAATCAATAGCTCCTATCTTTGTCACCCTGCATAAGCACACAAAGTTTGAAAACAACCTGATAATGAATGTGCCCTCTGAGGCATGCCGAAGGAAGATGTTAATGCACAAATGCACTAAGTAGAAGGTCATTACTTGTGGCAATGGTTTTTTATGGAAATTCATAAATATACCCTGCAGAGAGTGCAAAAGGGATAAGTTGAAGCACAAATGCAGTAAGTTCAAAGGTTGGTGATAACGACAATAATTTTTTATGGAAATGAAAAAAATCGTCAGATGTGTACCATATGCGCAACTAGTAGAAAGCTGTATGACGGAGGGCCACCCTGGACGCCGACATTATGTACACCATACATGTTATAGGTACATATAGAAATGGATTGGAGGAGTGCCTAATTTGATGGATAAAGGGTTAATATCTACGGATCAAATTATTAGATTTACATAAAAAACTATACGGCACAGCACATCAGTAACCTGAATACATATATAAAGTAACCTGATAATCGGATTAATATTTTTTGAGTTATCGCATGCCGAAGAAATGGATTGGAGGAGTTCTCAGTTTGAAGGATAAAGGGTTAAGATCACAGGATCAAATTATCAGATTTACACCAAAAACTGTACAGCTCGGCACATCACTAACCTGAACACATATATGAAGTAACATGACAATCGGACTGATATTTTTTGAGTTATCTCAAGCCAAAGGGATTGGAGGAATTTTCAATTTGAAGGATAAAGGGTTAATATCTCAGGAGCAAATTATCAGATTTACACCAAAAACTATACAGCTCGGCACATCAGTAACCTGAACACAAATGTTAAGTAACTTGACAATCCAAGCAATATTTTTCAAGTTATCGAATGCCAAAGGGATTGGGGGAATTTTCAATTTGAAGGATAAAGGGTTAATATCTCAGGATCAAATTATCAAATTTACACCAAAAACTATACAGCTTGGCACATCAGTAACTTGAACACAAATATAAAGTAACTTGACAATCCAAGCTATGTTTTTCAAGTTATCGAATGCCAAAGGGATTGGAGGAATTTTCAATTTGAAGGATAAAGGGTTAATATCTTAAGATCAAATTATCAGATTTACACCAAAAACAATACATCTTGGTACATCAGTAACCTGAACGCAAATATAAAGTAACTTGACAATCCAAGCAATATTTTTCAAGTTATCGAATGCCAAAGGGATTGGAAGAATTTTCAATTTGAAGGATAAAGGGTTAATATCTCAGGATCAAATTAGCAGATTTACACCAAAAACTATACAGCTCAGCACATCAGTAACCGGAACACAAATATAAAGTAACTTGACAATCCAAGCAATATTTTTCAAGTTATAGAATGCCAAAAGGAATTGGAGGAATTTACAATTTAAAGGATAAAGGGTTAATATCTCAGGATCAAAATAACAGATTTACACCAAAAACTATACTGCTCGGAACATCAGTAACCTGAAGATATATATAAAGTAACATGACAATTGGATTAATATTTTTTTGAGTTATCTCATGCCAAAGGGATTGGAAGAATTCTCAATTTGAAGGATAAAGAGTTAATATCTCAGGATCAAATTATCAGATTTACACCAAAAACTATACAGCTCGGCACATCACTAACCTGAACACATAAATGAAGTAACATGACAATCGGACTGATATTTTTAGAGTTATCTCATGCCAAAGGGATTGGAGGAATTTTCAATTTAAAGGATAAAGGGTTAATATCTCAGGATCAAATTATCAGATTTACACCAAAAACTATACAGCTCGGCACATCAGTAACCTGAACACAAATATAAAGTAACTTGACAATCCAAGCAATATTTTTCAAGTTATCGAATGCCAAAGGGATTGGAGGAATTTTCAATTTGAAGGATAAAGGGTTAATATCTCAGGATCAAATTATCGGATTTGCACCAAAAACAATACAGCTCGGCACATCAGTAACCTGAACACAAATATAAAGTAACTTGACAATCCAAGCAATATTTTTCAAGTTATCGAATGCCAAAGAAATGGATACGGACGTGGATGGACAGACAGATGGATGGTGGATGGATGGACAGACAGACAGACAGATGGACAGACAAACAGACAAAGGATGGACGAACGACGGATGGCCACCCCGGATGCCGGCATTATGTGTACCATACAGAGTATGGGTACACATAAAAAGCAATAGCTCACATCTAGAAGTCACACCGAACACACATACCAAGTTTCAAAGTGATCCGATCATAAATGTGCCCTGAACAGTGTGTTAAAGGGAAATATTGAGGTCTGACTAAACTAAGTTCAAAGGTCAGTGGCAACATTTTTTGACAGAAATGGAAGAAAATCGACAGCTCCCATATAGATGTCACCCCACACAAGCTCACCAAGTTTGCAAGCAATCCAATCATAAATGTGCCCTGCAGGGTGTGTCAAAGGGAAATATTGATGCTTAACTGCACTAAGTTTTTACTGAGTTCATCGAAGGTCATTGCCAGTGGCAACATTTTTTGACAGAAATCGAAGAAAATCGACATCTCCCATCTAGAAGTAACCCCAAACAAGCATACAAAGTTTCAAACCGATCTGATCATAAATGTGCCCTGTAGGGCAAGCCAAAGGAATATATTGATGCCTGACTTAACTAAGTTCAAAGATCGTTGCCAGCGGCAACATTTTATGACAAACGGAAATGGCAGAAAATTGATAGCTCCCATCTGGAGGTCACCCCAAATAAGCAGGCCAGGTTTCAAAGTAATCCGATCATAAACGTGCCCTGTAGGATGTGCCAAAGGGAAATATTGAGGTCAGACTAAACTAAGTTCTAAGAACGTTGGTCGCAGCAACATTTTTTGACGGAAATGGAAGAAAATCGATAGCTCCCATCGAGGTCTCTCCAAACAAGCATGCCAGGTTTCAAAGCAATCCGATGATAAATGTGCCCTGTAGGGTGTGCCAAAGGGAAATATCGAGGTCTGACTAAACTAAGTTCTAAGAATGTTGGACGTGGCAACATTTTTTGACGGAAATGAAAGAAAATCGATAGCTCCCATCTAGAGGTCACCCCAAACAAGCATGCCAGGTTTCAAAGCAATTTGATCATAAATGTGCCCTATAGGGTGTGCCAAAGGGAAATATTGAGGTCTGACTAAACTATGTTCTAAGAATGTTGGCCGCAGCAACATTTTTTGACGGAAATGGAAGAAAATCGATAGCTTCCATCTAGAAGTCACCCCAAACAAGCATGCCAGGTTTCAATGCAATCCAATCATAAATGTGCCTTATAGGTTGTGCCAAAGGGAAATATTGAGGTCTGACTAAACTAAGTTCTAAGAACGTTGGCCGCGGCAACATTTTTTGACGGAAATTGAAGAAAATCGATAGCTCCCATCTAGAGATCACCCCAAACAAGCATACCAAAGTTTCAAAGCGATCTGATCATAAATGCGACCTGTGAGGTGTGCGAAAGGATATTGTGGACGTACGTACATACGTACATACTAACATACGTACGTACCTATGTACATACGCCGGCAGACGAGAAGTGATGGCAATAGCTCAGCTTGACTTTGTCAAGTTGAGCTAAAAATTATAAAGCAACACTGATAGTCTTTGAGTAGCTCATACTCAACAAATTCCAAATAAAAGATTTTTTTCATAAAAGTTGTGTTATATATCACTAATCATGTGTATATATAATTGAAAAAGCTGAAAAAGGCCCAATCACTTATGACTAACAAGCAGGCCAACCCATCCAAGGATGGGTAGCCCAGCCCAGCCCAGAATGATAAATTTATTGTAATTTGTATATTTTTTATACTTACCAATGGCCCAGACTCAGCTGGTGCAAACTCATTAATTTCCAGGGCCAAACACAAATTTTTAACCCCCCCAATCCCCAAAATTTGCAAACAAAACTGAAAAAGAAAAATCCTTACTGGTCCTCCATACTTTTGCTTACTGCGAATGCGCAGTAACTAGGAAGTGACCGAAACTGGCGCCAGCATCATTCTTCCTAGTTATGCCTACTAAATGTTATACATATCTGTCAGCGGGCAGGTATGAGTGCTCACTCATGGGAGGGCCATCCACGTCTGGGCCATTGGTAAGTATAAAAAATATACAAATTACTTTAAATTTATCATATTTTTATACTAATAACCAATGGCCCAGACTTAGCTGAATCGTAAAAAGGTTGGAGGGCCTAGGACTTTAGAAGACTGTAGTATCTCAATTACTCCATAATAAAGAATAGCTCCTACAGGAGAATAGGAGAAGACATAGGAATTACTCATGTCTATCTCTTTTTCCCAACAAAAAAAGAGAATGACATAACACACCAATATATCCTGGAGTAAAACATAATAAATTCTCCATTTAATACCAACATAACCCATTATGCTAATTCGGTGAAGGAAACCAATTATAAGGAAATAAAGAGAATGAGATGCCTTGTACTCATTAAAAGTGTCCGAGGATTGTACATTAATACTCGTATGACATGTAACATATACAAATGCTTCACACTGAGCTACACTTTAAAAGCAAAACATGAATGAGACGTAATTGTTGCTTCACACCGAGCTACACATTAAAACCACCCAGCCCTGACGCTGGACTACTGACACTGAAGGAGGTACTCCCTTGCTTTTCACTATAAAGCCAGATGATATAAGGGGAAAAACTGCCCCCCCCCCCCCCCACCCCTTCCCCTTGTTCTGAAGGAACATTCCTCAGAACAACGAGAGCAGCAGGCAGAACGATGTCAGTACTCGAGCAGATTGCCTAAGACATCACTGAGATGTATTATTAATGGACAACATTCTGTGCAACAGAAAGAGGACCCAAGGGTCTAAGGTCACCAGAGATAGACTCTAAATTTCTAAGATAGAACTTCGTAAATGAAGACAGTTGCGTCCAGTAGGCTGCCTTCATTAAATCAGTAATAGCAATACTAGTTGAATAAGCCCAAGAAGAAGACAGTGCCCTAACTTCATGTGCTGAAATCTTATTGACAGAAAGTTGATCTGCCGATAGATTCTCGTAAACGATTCTAACTGCCTGTTGAATCCATCTGGTGACTGAATGAACAGAAATATCCTTTCTGTTAGGTTTTAGTGAAAGGAAAAACCTCTTTCTTCCTTTTCTAATGAAGCTAGATCGACGTTTACATATGCGCATCACTCCTACTGGACACAGCAGCAGTCTATGGTTGTCCGGGGACAGTAAGGCCTTAATGACAACAGGCTACGTCTGCTTATCCAGAATCTGATTCTTAGCCAAGAATCCCACTTCCATAGTAAGAGAAATAGTATTACCCACACTACAGAAATGGGAATCTTTGCCAGATAAAGCATGGAGTTCACTAACTCTTCTGGCAGAAGCAAAAGCTAAGAAAAAAGCCATTGTATAAGTTAGGAATTTAAATTCTACATCATCTAACGACTCAAAAGGAGCTTCTTGAAGCTTCGAAAGAACCCAAGCCAAATTCCACTTAGGAATTAATCTGAGGGTTTTAGGTCTATTGATAGAGCATTTCTAACTAGCTTGGATAAAGAAGGATCTAATCCAATACTCAAGTTATCATGATGAGAATATGTGTCTGATAATATAGACTTATAGCCTTTAATGGTAATGGGCTGCAGTTTGAGTAGGTCAAACAAGTAGACCAGAAAATTGGCAATCTGAGGAATAGATGGATTACAGATATCCATGACTGGTCTGTACACCAATGAAAGAAAACCCTCCACTTCGCTGCATAATTCAGAGAAGAGGAGGTCCTCCTACAGATAGAAATTACATCCACTGCTCGTCCTGTAAACTGCTTCCCGTGCAAGAAGGACTGCACAACGGAAATACATGAAGGTTGAGACCTTCCAGGTTGTGATGCAGTGTTTGGAACTTCCCCTGATACAGAAGGTCCTTGAGAGGAGGAAGCTTCTGGGGAATGTCCCATAGCAGACATTTCATCAGGTTGATCCAGGGTTTCTGAGTCGACAGAGGTGCTTCCAGCAGGATTTTGCAGTGAGACTGTTTGATTTTTAACAGAATCTGCTGAATCAGCAGAGTTGGAGGATATGCATATCCTATTATTCCGTTCCATGAGATCGACAGAGCTTCTAATGTGTACGCTCGATGATCCGGACAAGGCGACACGAACATCGGTAGCTGATTGTTTAGGTTCATGGCAAAGAGATCTATCATGAGACGATCCCACTGGTAGAAAATCTGCCGGAATATTGGTTTGCTGAGAGTCCACTCTGATGGCAACAGGCGACCTTTCCTTGAGAGCGAGTCTGCTACTACGTTCAGATGACCCGGAATATGATGGACTGAGAGATGAATGTGGTGAGTCAGACAAAAAGGAGAATCTTCTCCATCAATTCGCATAGAGGAATTGAATGAGTGCAGCCCTGGTTCCTGAGATATGCCACTTCTGTCGAATTGTCCAACAGAATCTGCGCATGGACGTTGGCTATGTGAGTAATGCAGTGTTTCAGTGCAAGCCACATAGACATCATCGTTCTAAGTGCATCTCTGTTGCCGTATCTCTGAAGAATGTCGTCCAGATAAGCCGACGTAACCACGACTGAATGAACACAGAAGTACAACATTACTGAGTTCATTATCTGAGTGAATGCCCATGCAGCCAGGTTCAGACCGATACACATCGCTCTGAACTGATAAACCATCTCTTGAACGGCAAAGCGCAGGTACTTTCTGAAAGCCGGATGAACCATGGCATGAAAGTATGCTTCCTTTAGATCTATGCTTGCCCCAAAGTCGTTCACTCGAATGCTTGCCCTTACTGACCGAATGGTTTCCATATAGAACTTTGGAGTGATAATCAGTTTGTTTCTCCAGCTCAAGTCTATGACTGGTTAAAACGAGCCGTCTGGTTTCGGCACAAGGAACAGGTGACTGTAAAATCTCGGTGAGTTGGGATTTTCTACGATCTCTATTGCTTCTTTTAGTAGGAGAGATTGAACTTCTGCAAAAAGAGACTTCTTTTTTGAAGGATTTGCCGGAAGAACTGTCCAACATGGACTTCTTGCAAGTAGGGGTTTTGATCTGAATGATAGTCGAAGACCTGTTCAGACTACATTTCTGACCTACTGATCTTCCGTTATATACGTCCAGTTTTTTACGAAGTTTGACAATCTTCCGCCAACTGGAGAGCAATAGAGGTTTAGACCATTACCTGTATGACCTGTGAGGCCTTTCGAAGGAGAAACCACGTCCTCTCCGAGAAACACCTCGTGCCGTCGGCCTAGGGGCATCTGACTGATAGTCTCTGTAAGATTTGCGCCCCTTCCCCAAGTCGCTGTACTGATGGTTTCCTGGATAATTGTACGAGGGTTTATTAGAACCCCACGAGGAGCTTTTCTTTGCGAACTGAAGCCCCCTCGACTACCACGTCCAGCATATGACTAATGCTGGGTAGCTGACCTCAGCAAAAGAGTGCTGGTAGCTTTCTTGGTAGCTTCATCGTACACTAAGGACAACTTGTCATCAAACAACATATGTCCAGAAACTCTAAGAGAGCTCTTCACCGGAATGATGTGTGGCATACATAACTGCCCTTGAAAGAACTCTAAGAAACGCATTAATATCATCAAATTCTTTCCCAACAAGACGATGGTCCAAAGCCCTGGTGATATGATCTGTGTAAGACATAGCATCCAGAATTGCCCGACTAGAATCATTTGTAGATTTGATTAAATCTGAGCGGATATTGAATGATGCGGGTGATGCGGGTAAAGTTTCTCGCAACTACAACAGTCGGTTCCAACTGTTGATGGGACGGAGAAGGCACTCCCGCTCGCAATCTGACCCCGGATCTCGCCAAACGTCCCGTTAAGAACTTTCTGGCTTCTTCCCTTTTGCCATCGTCACTGGGTGAGCTTTTGATTTTAAGGTGCTTGCTCTACCCAAATCTACACTCTCCTTGACCACTACAGACTTATCCAGTGATACAGCCCCCACTGTCTTGGGTTACCACTTCACTGGTCGAGCTAGCTGCTTTTAATGGAATAAGAGGCCTTATTCCTTGTTTTATATTCATGAGCACCTTTACAACTAGCTCTGTTTGCTCATCTGAGCGTGACAACGGCAGCACATTTTGGATAGGCATTGCTGAACCATTACCATATTTTTGTTCCTCTGAAAAAGAGACTGTAAAACTAGAATTAGCCTGTGGCAACAGCTCCGGCATCGGAACTTCGCCGCACACATAACACAACACCCACTTCCAACGTTTCGCATCCCACACAACACAAGGAGCACACATATCAGAAGGAGTGCAGTGACTACAAGCAAGACAGCAAGCCTGTAAATCCAGGCCTCGAAATAACAAGATTTTGATAAACCTTCCAGCAGGTTGCCTCATTTGGCAATGGTTAACCTATTGATCGGTTACTTAGATTTTTTTCATAAACCTATTGGTTAACCATTGCATTGAAAGTATTAATACTGACAAAGCTTCTAACATACCCAACTACAGTTCCTCCCAAATTAGTTTGCATTTAGACACAAGTGACCCAAGGCAGGCGCAGTACAAAACAGGTACATACACACGCACCCCCCACCCCCACATACACAGGCACATTCACATATGCACGCATTAACATTTGTTGTTCTTTGCTTTATATGATTTTTGTGTCTAATAAAAATTAAAGAATTTTAATTGTTTATTTTGGTGTGTGGCTTATTATTTCAGAAACCCAAACACATTTGTCTCGAACTAGGAGTGGGAATTGGGCAATTGTGTGGGGATGGGGTCAAGTACCGTCGATGGACATCTGTATTATGAATACATTGAACTTCAAGGCATGGGAGTTGCATTGGCAGTCTTTGATTAACATTGGAAAAGAAACAATTGTGAATCGTATCTACCTTCCCCTACATTTCATCTGCAGAATGTAATCCAAAGTTCCAAACTAAAACTTTATTTGCGCCACAATGTTTGAAATCATTTGGAAAAACCCATGTTCACAACCATGCTGGCAGTTTATTCAAATGGAACAATAGCAACGCTAACGCGTGTGCTAATGCCCCCGAAGGTAGCCAAGTCATACTCACATGTGGATAATCAGACAACAGTTTCACTGCTGCTACATTGCAGAACAACACTACATTGCAGAACAACAGTAAGGAATGGCAAAGTGCCAATAAAATTATTATTACTTATATTTTGTTAATATGTTTTGTAAAAACAGACAACAGCTTCACTGCTGCTACATTGCAGAACAGCACTAAGGAGTCAGTAATAGAGAAAAAGTTATAAAAATAATTGCAGATGACTTGAATGGTGCCATATTGAATAATAACTGAAAGAGGCAAAAATAGGAATAGTACATACCTTTGTTAAAAATTCTCAAACTAGTGAAAAAGTAGAACTGGTCTTGCATCTTTTCCAAGTGAAAAAGGGGGCATAACTGCATCAAAAATTGCCGAGTCAAACCTCAAATTGAAACTGACCTGTACTTTGACATGAGTAATCAGCATATAAAATTTGAAGCTCATCGGTTCAGCCAAACAAATTTAATTGGTAGGAAACCAAAAAATCATCAATTTTCAAAGTAAATAAGGGACATAACTCCTATAAGATTTGTTAGACGAAACCCTAGGTACAAGGGCATCCGTTCCCCCAAACTGCCCTATCACCATATCAAAGAAAATTAAAATCCGACAACTGATGTTCGAGTTATAATACAAAATGTTCGTATGGACGGATGGAAAAAGTAAATAAGGGACATAACTCCTGTAAGATTTGTCGGACAAAACCCTAGGTACAAGGGCATCCGTTCCCCCAAGCTGCCCTATCACCATACCAAAGAACATTAAAATCCAACAACTGATGTTCGAGTTATAATACAAAATGTTCATACGGACGGATGGACAGACGGAGACCTCCACCATATACTCCTCGAAAAAAATTTTCGGGGCATAATAAGCACGTAAATAAGAAGTCTGCATTGGTGAATAAAAGACGTTTCCATAATGTGTTTGAAAATTTTTCTTATGGATTGGTAGGGTAAAAAGGGGCGGAATGCAAATAATTAACAACAGCTCATTTGATTTTTAATATTTCTCCTTTTTATTGTATCGAAGACTTATTTTCAGCTTCACGCAGTGCAAGAGTTAATGCCTCAGGTGCGGTAAATGTATTAACAAAGCAGTTAGCTCCCTTTAGCTGTAACAGACAACAGTCTTTCTCAGAATGGAAACAAATTAATTGTTTCGAGAGCCAGAGGGCGCCGTGAGTTGGTACTGCAGATCTTCAGTACCGTTAATACTATAGATTTATACCCCCACAAGTACAGTAATGATTGAAACATGCTGTATGATAACCACATGAACATTTTGTTCTTGTTTTGTTCACCGCGGTGCTTCTTTTAAATCAGTGGGAGGAAAAATGTTGAAAACTTTTCTTTTCTCATCCCGTAACAACCAACTTCGTCGGCAATCGACGTGATTTTTGGTTAACCGATCGAGAGTTTGCCTGAAAACAAATCTGCGTAACCAATAGGCAAACGGTACGAGCATTCACCTCTTATTTCGAGGCCTGCCTTACACTTAGTGCAAAAAGATTTCATAATAATATTTCTATATAAGCCAAAGACTAAGTCCACTGCACTCCCAAACATTTAAATAAATTCAACATATTAAGGATATTGAAAATATACGGCAATCAAAATCATTTCGAAAAAACAATCAAAATTGAAAAAAAAATTTTGAAACACCTAAGTTCCCAAAGGGAACATCATAAGCCCAAGGGTGACCCGATAGAGCCTAAGTGTGGACAAATACCAAACAATTTAAGCTACACTACTGGCATAATAAATACATGTGTACTACTATAAATATGATAACTGTGCTACACTATAAAATAATAATACAATAATTTAAAGCGTTGTCAAAGTGATAAACAACGTCAACAGGAATAAACGGAAACTAAACAGGCGAAACAATAAGCCCAAAGTCAGAAACCGGTCAATTCCTACCTGATGCAAAGCTAGATCTTCCTGAAAAGAAAAAACAATACATCTGGTAGAAGATGCAAGACAACATACGTCCTGACACCCCCAGGATGAGGACGCAACAATGAGGATAAACGGAATAAACATTCCATAGATTTCATTAAACTCCCAGGAAATTTACTAAAAAATTTTCAATAAAAAAGCCAATAAGCTTGGGAGTTTAACAAGTGGGTTCATGGGAAGAGAGGGAAGGAATATTTAACAAACAGTAGGTTTTCATTAGTAAGAATGATGACGTTCAGGCCCATGTCCCGAAAATGGGAAACATGAATAATTTTACAAAATTATTAATAAGTTACAGCCCTGAACATCCAAAACCTCCATAGTTCACTTCCAGCATCCTTTCAGTTCCTTGAATCCACCATAATCATGATCGATTTGTGTCTGGCATCTTCACAAAAGAGTATTTGAAGCACAGATGTCAGTTCAGATGTTGTTGACTTTGGGCCAAACAAGAATGATGTTTGCGCCAGTTTCTGTCACTTCCTGGTTACTGTGCATGCACAATAAGCAAAAGTATGGAGGACCAGTTAGAATTTTTTTTTTCGGTTTTGTATGCAAATTTGGGGGATTGGGGGGGGATTTGTGTTTGGCCCTGGAAATTAATGAGTTTGCACAAGCTAAGTCTGGGCCATTTGTTATTAGTATAATCATATTTCTAATTGAATTGCATATCAATTTCTAAATTGATATGGACTGAATCACTTTAACTGAATCAATGAGGCATAGAATCATACACTCCCCATTTATATAATAGATAAGTAAAAGAAACTGAAATCATTACAGAGAATTCAGCATCAGAATGGATTCAAAAGACAAATCTGACATAAATACAGTGGAACCCTGTTAATTAAATAGCCACTTTGTGCATGTTTTGCCAGAGAAACATATTCAATTAACAGGAGTATCCAATTAAGAGGAATTTGGTCATTTTCCTGTATTCTAGTGATAAAATGAGCGTTTAATCTATTATATCTTGTTTGACAGAGCTCATGCATATGCCTTTATTGGATGTATTGAGCCCAAACAAGTCAAGAAACATTGGGATTTCAGTGGTTGTTATAGAAATTCTTTGATAGATAAATTTTATTCAATTAACTGGTTGAGTGCTAGAAGCCACTACATGTATCAGGGCTTTAAAAAAATTAAGGTACCAGAGCAAAAGTCAACAATTTCCACACCTATGTTCCGCATTCAATCAAAGGCAAAAATTATTTTGTTTATTTAAATTTGTTTTATTACAGTTGTTGGAGAGTGCCTGTGGGCACTCTCCAATAATTTGTAATTATTTATTTATTTATTGGTGTTTAAGGTCACATATTTCTGCACAATGGCTAACCATGACAGTGACAGTTTTACGGGTGGAGGAAGCCGGAGTACCCGGAGAGAACCACCGAGCAACGGCGAGCAACTGTCAGCTCCCCACCCAACATACCAACTCCACACAAGCAGGGTAGCATTGGTTGAAGACAGGTGCACCATCGATGTGCAGTACGCCTTAGTACACAATGCCACCGTGCCTCCACGTGGGCAATGGGGGCGAAGTGTCTTGCCCAAGGACACAATGCGGTTGCCGCAGGTGGGATTCGAACCGAGGACCTCTCAGCTTGCAGCCTGCAGCTCTACCAACTGAGCCACCGCGCCCCATAATTTGTAATAAAATAAAACAAGAGACCCCAAGGGGCCTGAGGGCACTCACCTGACATGGTAGCCTAAATATCATCCCAGAGAATTGATTTCAACAAGTTGCATCTGCTCCTCTTAAGAAAAGCTTATACCAAATATCCAAAGATTCTGACCAGTGGATCTAAAAAAAAAAGAAGATTTTTAAAGAATATTCCTCATATTGAACTAAGTTATAATTCGGGCTCCCACAGGGAGCCCATATATGAACCCAGGGACTTGGCTTTAACAAACTTAAATCTCACCCCCCTAAGGATGCTGCACACCAAATATCAAAACATACCGACTGCTGGATCTGAAGAAGAAGATTTTTAAAGAAAATTCCTCATTTTGAACTAAGTTACAATTCAAGCTCCCACAGTGAGTCCAAATATGGACCTAGGGACATGGCTTGAACAAACTTGAATCTCACCCCCTAAGGATGCTGCATATCAAATATCAAACATTCCAACTGCTGGATCTGAAGAAGATTTTTAAAGAAAATTCCTCATTTTGAACTAAGTTGTAATTCAGGCTACCACAGTGAGCCCAAACATGAACCCAGGGACTTGGCTTCAACAAACTTGAATCTCACCCCCCTAAGCATGGTGCATACCCAATATCAAAAGATTCTGCCTGCTGGATCTTCAGAAGAAGATTTTCAAAGAAATTTGACTGAAATGCACTAAGTTCGAATTCGAGCTTCTATAGTGAGCCCAAATATGAATCTAGGGAGCCGATTTGAACAAACTTGAATCAGATCCACCCCACAATGTTGCATACCAAATATCAAAAGATTCTGCCTGCTGAATCTGGAGAAGAAGATTTTTTTAAGAAATTTGCCAGAAATGCACTAAGTTCGAATTCGGGCTTCTATAGTGAGCCCAAATATGAATCCAGGGGGCCGATTTGAACAAACTTGAATCAGATCCACCCCACAATGTTGCATACCAAATATCAAAAGATTCTGCCTGCTGGATCTGGAGAAGAAGATTTTTTAAGAAATTTGCCTGAAATGTACTAAGTTCGAATTCGGGCTTCTATAGTGAGCCCAAATATGAATCCAGGGGGCCAATTTGAACAAACTTGAATCAGATCCACCCCACAATGTTGCATACCAAATATCAAAAGATTCTGCCTGCTGGATCTGGAGAAGAAGATTTTTTAAGAAATTTGCCTGAAATGCACTAAGTTCGAATTTGAGCTTCTATACTGAGCCCAAATATAAACCCAGGGGGCCGATTTGAACAAACTTGAATCAGATCCACCCCACAATGTTGCATACCAAATATCAAAAGATTCTGCCTGCTGGATCTGGAGAAGATTTTTTAAGAAATTTGCCTGAAATGCACTAAGTTCGAATTCGAGCTTCTACACTGAGCCCAAATATAAACCCAGGGGGCCGATTTGAACAAACTTGAATCAGATCCACCCCACAATGTTGCATACCAAATATCAAATAATTCTGCCTGCTGGATCTGGAGAAGAAGATTTTTTAAGAAATTTGCCTGAAATGCACTAAGTTCGAATTCGAGCTTCTATACTGAGCCCAAATATAAACCCAGGGGGCCGATTTGAACAAACTTGAATCAGATCCACCCCACAATGTTGCATACCAAATATCAAAAGATTCTGCCTGCTGGATCTGGAGAAGAAGATTTTTTAAGAAATTTGCCTGAAATGGACTAAGTTCGAATTCGAGCTTCTATACTGAGCCCAAATATAAACCCAGGGGGCCGATTTGAACAAACTTGAATCAGATCCACCCCACATTGTTGCATACCAAATATAAAAAGATTCTGCCTGCTGGATCTGGAGAAGAAGATTTTTTAAGAAATTTGCCTGAAATGCATTAAGTTCGAATTCGGGCTTCTACAGTGAGCCCAAATATGAATCCAGGGGGCCGATTTGAACAAACTTGAATCAAATCCACCCCACAATGTTGCATACCAAATATCAAAAGATTCTGCCAGCTGGATCTGGAGAAGAAGATTTTTTAAGAAATTTGCCTGAAATGTACTAAGTTCGAATTCGGGCTTCTATAGTGAGCCCAAATATGAATCCAGGGGGCCAATTTGAACAAACTTGAATCAGATCCACCCCACAATGTTGCATACCAAATATCAAAAGATTCTGCCTGCTGGATCTGTGGAAAAAGATTTTTTAAGAAATTTGCCTGAAATGCACTAAGTTCGAATTTGAGCTTCTATACTGAGCCCAAATATAAACCCAGGGGGCCGATTTGAACAAACTTGAATCAGATCCACCCCACAATGTTGCATACCAAATATCAAAAGATTCTGCCAGCTGGATGTGGAGAAGATTTTTTAAGAAATTTGCATGAAATGCACTAAGTTCGAATTCGAGCTTCTATACTGAGCCCAAATATAAACCCAGGGGGCCGATTTGAACAAACTTGAATCAGATCTACCCCACAATGTTGCATGCCAAATATCAAAAGATTCTGCCTGCTCGATCTGGAGAAGCAGATTTTTTAAGAAATTTGCCTGAAATGCACTAAGTTTGAATTCGGGCTTCTATAGTGAGCCCAAATATGAATCCAGGGAGCCGATTTGAACAAACTTGAATCAGATCCACCCCACAATGTTGCATACCAAATATCAAAAGATTCTGCCTGCTGGATCTGGAGAAGAAGATTTTTTAAGACATTTGCCTGAAAGGGACTAAGTTCGAATTCGAGCTTCTATACTGAGCCCAAATATAAACCCAGGGGGCCGATTTGAACAAACTTGAATCAGATCCACCCCAAATTGTTGCATACCAAATATAAAAAGATTCTGCCTGCTGGATCTGGAGAAGAAGATTTTTTAAGAAATTTGACTGAAATGCATTAAGTTCGAATTCGGGCTTCTACAGTGAGCCCAAATATGAATCCAGGGGGCCGATTTGAACAAACTTGAATCAGATCCACCCCACAATGTTGCATACCAAATATCAAAAGATCCTGCCTGCTGGATCTGGAGAAGAAGATTTTTTAAGAAATTTGCATGAAATGCACTAAGTTCGAATTCAAGCTTCTATACTGAGCCCAAATATAAACCTAGGGGGCCGATTTGAACAAACTTGAATCAGATCTACCCCACAATGTTGCATGCCAAATATCAAAAGATTCTGCCTGCTCGATCTGGAGAAGAAGATTTTTTAAGAAATTTGCCTGAAATGCACTAAGTTCGAATTCGGGCTTCTATAGTGAGCCCAAATATGAATCCAGGGAGCCGATTTGAACAAACTTGAATCAGATCCACCCCACAATGTTGCATACCAAATATCAAAAGATTCTGCATGCTGGATTTGGAGAAGATTTTTTAAGAAATTTGCTTGAAATGCACTAAGTTCGAAATCGGGCTCCTAAACTGAACCCAAACATGAACCCAGGGGGCCGATTTGAACAAACTTGAATCAGATCCACCCTACAATGTTGCATACCAAATATCAAAAGATGATTCTGCCTGCTGGATCAGGAGAAGAAGATTTTTTAATCTTTTTCCCATTGCCTACAGTGTTAAAAAGTGCTGACTCAGCACTTTTTCAAAGTCCTGAAAAAAGTACCTTGTGATCAAACCGATAGGGATTTTTTTTAACCATTCTATTCTACTGGATAAAAGTAAGCTTTATACAAAATAAGAATTCTCTGTGCCGTGTAGTTTTGGAGATATGGCAGTTTTAAGGTTTTTCCTATTTTTAGCTCCTGAGGTTCCCACGGGGCAATGGGAAAATCATTTTTTGCATCAATCAACTTCTTATGACCCATTATCATCTCATATTAAATTTGGTTCAAATCGACCTGACGGTTCTGAAAATAGAAATTTTAGGCGTGGTCAAAATTTTTGCCCCTCCCATAACGAAGGCAAATAATGGCCGACAAACTTCTCTTGAACAAACTTTATTCTAAACCTCAAAAGGACTCTGTATACCACATATCAAGTCTCTGCTACTGGTGGTTTATTAGAAGAAGATTTTCAAAAAATTTGGCCATTTTTTCCCTACACCTCTGCTCTATATGAGCCGAAACCTATTTTGGATAAAAATCAAAATGCCCCTATATAACCACTACTTACATGAAATTTAATTAAAATGTGGCCAGTGGTTTAGGAGAAAGAGGCTCAAACACCACCTTCACGCAGGACGACTGACGACGGACGACAGACGACGGACGATGAGTGATAAGAAAAGCTCACCCTGACTTTCAGTCAGGTGAGCTAACAAGGTTTTATGAACAAATTCAGATCACAGAAAATAATCTAGACCTCAACCAGTTAATAGAACTGTATTCTCCGATTTGCACTGGAGGTATCGTAAATTATAAATTTATAGTAATTTGTATATTTTTATACTTACCAATGGCCCAGACATAGCTGGTGCCAACTCTAAAATATCGAGGGCCAATCACAAATTTTGCCCCCCCAATCCCCAAAATTTGCATGTAAAACTGAAAACTAGAAGTCCTATCTGGTCCTCCATACATTTACTCTCTATGCATGCACAGACACCAGGAAGTGACCGGAATTGATCATTCTTTGTAAAAGAGACTATTACATAATAATTCAGCGGGGAGGTGTGAGTGCCCACTCATGGGAGGGCCATCCCCATCTGGGCCATTGATAAGTATAAAAATATACAAATTACTATAAATTTATAATATTTTTACACTGTATACCAATGGCCCAGACATAGCTGAATCATAAAAAGGAGGAGGGCCTAGGACTTCCAAAATAATTCCAATCCTGCAATCCATGATGAAAGGAACTTGGAATAATTAGGAATTACATGTATGTCTCTCTATACAGTAATAGAGGAGACATATTCTAAATAAAGAGCCCAATTTAAGTAATTCCTTATTGTAAGCATGAAGACAATGCCACATAGGATGTGACAAATTCCTAATTTTTAAGGCTAGTCCAGACCAAGCCCCAAAAGTTAAAAAATTTATAGTAATTTCTATATTTTTTATACTTACCAATGACCCAGACATAGCTGGTGCTAACTCTTAAAATATAGGGCCAAACACAAATTTTGCCCCCCAATCCCCAAAATTTGCATCTAAAACGAAAGAAAACATGTCCTGAAAGGCCCTCCACACTTCGCCTCTACTGCGCATGCGCAGTGTCAAGGACGTTCTGAAATTGGCGCCATTAATCATTCTAATAACCAGTGCCTGGTAAGCGCTATGTACTCAGCGGGGAGGCAAGAGTTCCCAACTCCTGGGAGGGCCATCCCCGTCTGGGTCATTGGTAAGTATAAAAAATATAGAAATTACTATAAATTTTTTAACATTTTTATACTGTACCAATGACCCAGACATAGCTGAATAGTAAAAAGGCTGGAGGGCCAAGGACATAGAGCAAAATGGAATACGCTCAATAAAATAAAATAGAGTCATCCCCTGTAGGGAAAAAGAAGTAATAGGCCTTACATGTATCTTTCTTATTTATGATAAATTAGAAAGATACAACACCTTCCAAAATTGAGCTTCATACATCCATGTACTCTATTAATATCCAATATAATCCTTATACTAATAATTTTTAAAGTAAGCCAATAAATAAAGTAAGTCTAGAGAATAGAGACTCTTATACTCCTAAAAGTGTCTGAGGATTGCATAATCATGTCCGTTGACATATGCAATATTCAAAAGCTATACTTTAAAAACTAAGACTTGAATGAATTTTAAAAACCTAAACTTCTCACTAAACAACCATCCCAATAACAGCTCAGAATTACTAACTCCGGAGAAGGTATCCCCTTGTTTTCATAGAAAAACAGGTGACCCAAGGGAACACCCTACCCCCCCCCCCCCCCCCCCCCCCCTTTTTCTTGCCCTGGGTCAAATAGCCCAGAGCGAAGAGGGCAGCAGAACGGAGACACTGCCGAAACAGACAGCCTACCTAGCTATAGTAGCAACTGTTAAGTGAATGACATTCTGAGCAGTAGATAATAGACCTAACAATAGAGGCCTCCAGAAATGGACTCGATATTTCTGAGATAAAAATTCATGAATGTGGATGGCTGAGCGCAATGAGTGGCCTTCAAAAATCTATAATAGCGACACTATTAATGTAAGCCCAAGAAGTAGAAGAACTCTTACTTCATGAGCCAAAATCTTAAGCACAACTGCTAAGTCAATGATATACCATAAGCAGTACCGATAGTTAAAGAATCCATTAACAATAAAATGGAGCGTAATGTCCTTCTACTAGGCATCAAAGACAGAAGAAGCTTACGCCCATAGTAATAAACAGATATCTGTTTATAAATACATAAACTCTACCCGGAAAGAGTAAAGGCCTATGCCCATACGAAGACGGAAGGACCTTAAAAATAATAGGTTCCGGATAATAGGAGCCTAACTCTTATGGAAAAATCCAACCTAAATAGTAACGGAAGTAGTGATTCCGAAACTACGAAAGTGAAAATCATCCATCGATAGTGCATGAAACTCACTGACTCTACAGTAAAAGAGAAACCAACAGAATTACTGTCTAAAAGGTCAGAATTTGAAAACTACTGTTTCCAGAGGCTCAAATGATTACTTAGCTAAATAAGAACCGAAGTTAAAATCCATATAGGAATTTAATCTAAAGATTCTAAGTCTATTTATCAAAAAGTTACTAACTGACTTAGATAAAGAGACATAAGACTCAATTGTAAACTATCGTAGAGTGCATAGGTATGAGGTAACATAAACCTATAACCTTAATAATAACAGGCTGCAGTAGATCTTGTGAAACAAGTATACTAAAAAATTGCAATGAGTAGTATGGAGGGATCAACAATATGAACATAATGATCCCTACACCAACGACGGAAGAGCCTCCACTTTAGCCGCATAGAATAGCGAAGAAGAGGATCTCCTATAGTAAGAAATCGCGTCCAAAGCTCGTCCAGTACAGTGCTTACAATGCAATACGGACCACACAACGGAATACATGAAGGTTGCGACCTTGCGGGTTGTGATAAAGATGACACGATTTACCCAGTGAAAAAAGATCCTCACATAGAGGAAGATTTCACGTTAAGACCCACAGTAGACAAGAGAGTAAATTACCCATGATCTCTGTGAAGATAGAGATGCTATCAACAGAAATGTATTGTGGTTGTTTATCTTAGCAATACCTGCTGAAACAACAGCGCCGGAGGATACGCGTATCCTATCATTCCGTCCTATAGATCAATAGAGCGTTAACAACATTAGCTCAGAGATCTGGACATGCCAACACATACGTCTGCAATTGATTAGCAAGCTGTGTCATAAATAAATCATCATTGGGCGCTCCCATAGATAGCAAATCTGATTGAATACTTGTTTGTTGAGAGTCCATTCTGACAGCAACAAGCGACCCGTAAGAGAACGGGAGTCCGGTAAAACAATCAGACGACCCGGAATATGACGGACCAAAACAGAACTTGGTGTACTATAACCAACAGACGGATTCTTTCCATTAAATTGAATAACAGAAACGAAAGAGTGCCTCCCTGGTTCCGGAGATACGCCACTATTGTCGAATTAAAGGACAGGATTTGGGCATGCGTTTCTGAATAATGTTCATGCAATGACATAAAGCAAGCCTAAAAAACATTATTCCGCGGAAGAAAACTGGTTGCTAAGAGACTGCGGAACCCAAAGACCCTGGCACTTCGAATCCGTAGGGATCAGTATTATATCCCAATCTGTTTGACTGGCAACCGTCATAACAGCCACACTCGGGTCCGGCAACTGCGGTGGCACTCTCTGAGTCAACCACCGAATGTTTGCCCCAGTCTGAATCTCTTGTAACACTAGATAGACAAGAGAACGTGTAAATCGAGCAATTCATGGATTGCCGAAAAGTTGCCGTCGAAGAGAAGCTCCTCCGGGAACGAAGCGACTCTGAGAGAGTTCTTAACCTTACTATCCATGCGTGTGGATGTAGCTAGGGCTGCGTCACGTCTAACCAACTCCAATCAGCCACTGAAGGGCGGAGTTATACATGAACAAACTACTGCCCTCAAAAGAAATTACATTGAGAATAATATCCCGTAAATCTTTTCTTGAAGACGTAATGATAACGCCTCAGTAAGGTGGATTACGTATGATAAAGCGTCTAAGTTAAGTCTACTATACATCATGTCGTTTCCAACATTGAAGTTGGAAAAGACATAAACGGCGAAAAAGAATATATCCAGTCTTTAACCACACCGTCTAAACTCTCGGTATGCCCTGCTCTGCCAAAATAAACTATTCGTATAAATGATAAAATGGCAGAAATGAGCAACGCGGACAAGAAACTAAACAATCATGCTTGGTAGCAGGCTTGTATAAATATATATATAGCGTCGAAAAATAAAACACATGTTGTAATGACAATATTGGACTGCGTCGGTAAGTCAGGGACAATGTCCCTGAACCGATCGAAAAATCCGAGTCCAATGACGCTATAAGTCTCTTATCCAAGATCGCAGCAATGAAGTCCGAAATAACAATCACTGGAAGATAATGCCAGAAGATATAAAAGGCAGCTTCCGATACTACTAAAGGGAAAACTCGAAATCTTTCGAATCCCTTTCGCCATCCTGTCGGACCCTATAAAGCATTCGGTCGTCCGTACCTGATGCAACCGCGGACCGCACCGACCCAGCGCCGTCGGATAATTCCTGATTCGACCGAGAAACTGTCAATTGCTGGGATGCTGCGAAACAACTGTGCTAACTCGGATAGCACGTCCGTCACTGAGGCCTGAGGAGAAGCGGTCTTACGATGCATTGCCGCTGGAAGCTCCGTGATCGTTACCCCATGCATACTACCAATATGCGAGCGAACGGAGTGTATAGGCCTCGTGTCCCTTGGCTACCGGATGGCGTGACCTATTCGCCGTGGAATCACTGAATGACGAAACTGATCGGATACTTGAGGTCACGTAGCCAATGTGCGGTCGTGTGCCCTGCTGTGAGGATGAGGAAGCATTAAGGACAGTCTCTCGGACTGTCAATATAACGGAGCGTTCCGACCGACGGACATATGCTCCGAATGTAAAATATCTGAACCACAACATGCGGTCCCCTATGTTGTTGGACGAGAGAGGGACCTCTCTCGCTCACAGCCCAGACGGACCTGGACAAGCCAGGAACCGGACTAACAGGCTTCCTCTGATCTGTCCTCAATCTGCCATCACTGGGTGAGTACTAAAGTAATTAAAGTGCTCGCATCACCCAAATCTCCTTCCTAGACCGCAACGGACGAACCCGGCAGCCGAACCATTCGATGAATGTACGCTACACCGGGTGAGCTAGCGAATGTCACTCCGTAGGCGATAGACATACTCCATGAGCACTTATTGCCGCTAGCTCTTCATTAACTATGACGACAGAGGCACACTTTTGAAAGACATCTCCGTAACTTTGCGAACAAGAAACCAGAAATGCTTGGTTATAGCAAGCATAAAATAATAATATATATAGCGTCGTTCAATAATTCGAAAGTTTGTGTGACATTATTGGACTATGTCGGAACTGAGGGACGATGTCCCTGAACCGAACCAAAAATTCTAAGTCCACCGACGCTATCAGTTTCTTATCCGGCATCGCAGCATTCTGGTCCGACGAAAGAAGCTGTAGAAGACCAAGTCAGATGACATACACAACAGCATATGTTGTTCCGAAAGGGAAAGCTCGAAATCCTCCAAATCCCTTTCGGTATCCCGTCGGACCGGATGAAACTTTCGAACGTCCGTACCCGCTTCCGCGGAGCGTCCCGACCCAGCATCGTCGGATAAAAAATATGCGACAGATTCAGTTGATGCTGGGATGCTGCGATAAACTGTGCTATTTAGGAAAGCACGTCCGTTCCCGAGGCCTGTGCAGTAGCGGTCTTACGATGCATTGCCGCCGGAAGCTCCGTGTACGTTGACTCCCGCACACTTCCTATGCGAACGTCCGGAGTCTGCAGGCCTCGTGTCCCTGGCTACCGGATGGTGTGACCTGGTCGCCGAAGAATCCTTGATCGGCGAAGCTGGTAATATATCGGCGGTCACGCAGCCAAGGAGCGGTCGTGTGCGCTGACGAGAAGAGGAAGCCTTAGCAGTCTCCGCGGACTGCCTATACAACGGAGCGTCCCGAGCCACGGACATATGCTCCGCTTGCGACACATTTTGTACCACAACAACTGGGGCCAGATGTTGTTGAACGAGAGAGGGGCCTCTCTCGCTTGCCGTCCGGATGGACCGGAACGGGCTATGAACCAGACTAAAAGGCTTCCTCCGTTCTCCCTCCGATCCGCCGTCACTGGGTGTGCATTAGGTTGATTTATAGTGCTCGCATCACCCCAAAATTCCTTCTAGACCGCAACGGACGAACCCGGCTGCCAAACCATTCGGTGAATGGATGCTACACCGGGCGAGCTAGCGGACGTCAAAGGCCGTCGAACCTACTAGGGTCCTCTTAGGCAATTGGCGTATTTACATGAGCACTTTTCCGCTAGCCCTTCATTAATTGTGACGACGGAGGCACACTGTTGGAAGACATCACAGATACATCACCCTAATCTTGATCGTCTGAAATAGAAATTGATAAAGTAGAGTGACCCTGCGGGGAAAGGACCGGAGTGTCCAATTCCCCAATAACATACCGTGACATACGCTTCCCATATTGTCATCGAAATCATACGATACAGAACAGGAGTTAATGCGAGTACACTGACCACATATAGAATGATTATAAAATCAGAGGAAGACTTCCTCTTAAAACAATTGATCAATATCCTTTCAATGTGAAAAGAAAACAAGTCCTGGTACTCGCACTAACCCCTGGCAATCAAAATACATAATAATAATATGATCCATTAATATAGAAAAAATAATTGAAATCAAAATATTTTGAAAAAATATTTTTTCAGAACAGCCCAAGTTTCTGAAAAGTAACGTTGAGCCCCAATGGATCCCAAGCCTAAGTGTGGACAAAAATTTTAAAAATATTTTAAACAATTTATTCAACACTTACGAACAATAATAATGTATCTAGTTATGATTAAAATAACATCAAGATATTATTTTCCAAAAATCCCCCCCTCACACAGAGGGCTGTTGTAAAAGTAAACAATGAGTGTAAAAACACTAAAATAAGACTCCAGGCACGCAGGCCCGAAAAAAGTTACCAAAAATACACTATCTGATGCAAAACAGAGACTTCCAGGGAAGGGGGGGGGTGGATTCAAAGTCATATCGAAATCTCTTTACCCGCATTATTTAATGGTTCTTGTGTCAGTTATCAAAAAATATAGGAACCGTGATGGTTCCCTCACGTCTAACCGACTCCATTATGCCACTATGGGCCTAGAAGGACATGAAGAATAAAACTTCCCCTGAAAGAAGACCCTTTCATGGAGGAAGCTTCTGGGGAGCGTCCCATAACAGCCACTTGAGAATACTGATCCAAGGTTTCTGTGACAACAGAGGTGCTACTAGTAGGATTCACAACGGGACTGTTTAATCTTAAACGTAATCTATTGAATCAAATGAATTGGAGGATACGCGTATCCTATTATTCATCCCCATGAATTCTGCAGAGCATCTACTGCATGTGCTCAATGATCTGGGCATGGCGACAGAAATGATGGTAACTATCTGTTCCGGTGCGTCGCAATCTGAACTATCATGGGCTGATCCCACTGGTAGCAAAACTGTCCAAATAATCGCATGTTGAGCATCCAATACAAATGAAACAGGCGACCTTTCTGAGGAGCGAGTCTGCTAGTACGTTCAGATGACCCGGTATATGATGGATAGAGAGATGAACATGAAAATTCTTCTCCGTTAGTTATCATAATGGAAATGAATGGTTGCCGCCCTGGTTCCTGATGTACGCTACCACTATTGAGTTGTCCAACAATATCTGAACAAGCGTGTCCGTATTGATGTAGCACTAACAATACTGACACCATTCTTTGATGTTATGTTTTTCTCCAGGAACCGAGAGTTCCAAGACCCCTGCATTTCGAGTCTGTCGGACTCAGGGTCATGCCCCAAACTATTGACTCATACCCGTCATAATCGTGAAAGCCGGATCTGGCAGTTGCAGCGGAACTCTTTGAGTTAACCACTGAATATCTGCCCCAATATGGACCTTTTGTTTACTAGATCCGTTAAAACAATACTGGTCTTGAGCGAATGCATTTTCACACTCCAGTTCTGGGTAAAGAATATCTGGAGGAGACATGTGCGTAAGCGACCCATCTAAACAAGATGCGTAGATGCTCAGCACAACCCCATCAGTCACATAAAACTTCTCGATGTTAATGCGTCTGATAGTAGACAAAGGCGAGCATAACAACTGACTAATTTCATTCTGGATAATGGCAGATGAACCAGATTGTTGTGATACATTACCGAGTTCATTATTCGAGTGACAGCCCCGGGTGCTATCTTCAGACCAAAGCATATCACTCGGAACTGAAATACTATCCCTTGGACAATGAACCGTAAGTACTTTCTGAATGCCGGATATACCAGGACATGAAAAAACGGATCCTTAGATCTATACTTGTAGCATAGTTGATCACTTGAACGCTCGCTTTTACCGACTAAATGATAACCATAAATAAACTTTTAGAGCTTTGATAAACTTGTTATCCAGCTCCAGTCTATTATCGGTCAGAACGAGCTCTATGGCTTCGGTACGAGTAACAGGTGACTATAGAATCCTAGAGAATATTGATTCTCGACGACCTCTATTACTTTCATTATCAAGAGAACCTTTATCTCCGATTGGAGAGACTCTTATGCAAGGATTTGACGGAAGCATTGTCCATCAGACATTAAGTTAGTTGTGGTTCTCTCGGAAAGATAGTCATGGGCCGTCCGAGACCACACTTCTCGCCTTCTGGTCTTCCGTAATAGTTATCCAATTTGATGCGAATATTGATAACCATCCGTCAACTGCTAAGCAATAGAGGTCCTAACCCTCACCTGAAGTACCTGCGAGGCCTATGGAAGGAGAAACTATGTCTCCTTCGCAAAGAGCCTCGAGCCAATGGCTTAGGGGCATCTGACCGGTAGTCTCGATCAGACCTAAGCCCCCTATCCGAGTCGCTGGATGACGATCCCTAGAGTAATTATAGGAGGGTTAACTATACCCTCGCAAGGAGTCCTTTTTAGATGACTTCTGTCTAGGACGTTCCCCCCTTACTCCTTTCTGCTATTGTGGGTTGATTAGACGCTGACTTAAGGCGCAGAGTATTGATGCTTTCTTTGTAGCTTGGTCATAAACCAATGAAAGCTTATCGTCAAAAACTTAGTGTCCAGAAACTGGAGTGACATGAAGAGAGTTTTTCACCTTGTCATCTATTAAGGATGACGACGCAAGGGCTCTGTCACATCTGATTAACTCCAAATTAACAACTGTTAAGACAGAGTTATACATGATAAATATAATAGCCCTGGAAAGGACTCTAAATGAGGTACAAACGTTCTCAAATTCCTTTCCGTAGAGACGTTGCGTCACAGTTCTTAAAGGTGATCTGCCTACGACGGTGAGTCTAAATTCTCTCTGAATGAAGAAATGCCGCCTCAATTGTGTCCGAGCGAATAGTGAATTACGAAGGTAAGGCCATAACTAGGTCCTTAGTCTGCTCATTCAAATGCAAAGGAACTCTCAATACATCTTCCCCGTTTTCTGTTAATCGGTAAAATTACGGAAGATGATGACAAGAAACCGCCTTACTTCTTTCCACCGGAAAGTTGAATATGGCGTCGTCTAAAAGGCCAAAGGCCTGCGACACCTGTCTATATACTTAACCGGAAAATACATTTCCTCCTCTTTTTCTGGATGAAGTCAGCGTCCAACAACTCTAGCGGTTTCTTGCAAGTAGTCGCAGCATTCTGATTCGCTGGAACAAATTCAGAGTAGTGTTGATGGATTAAATCCATCACAACCATGAGTTGTTCCGAAATGGAAGGGTAATCCCCCTCCATATCCCTTTTATCATTCATCTGAATCAGTTGAAAATCCCGGTCAGCGGCATCTGAACGCGCAGATGACTGGACCGACCCAGCACCATCCGACAGCTCAGGTTCCAAGACTGCCATCGGATTCTTCTGCACTTGCTGGGATGCTGTGATGAGCTGCGCAATGTGAGACAGCAAATCCATTAGGGAGGCCTGAGGAGCAGCGGTCTTCTATTCTGGCCGCCGGCTGCTCCCGGAACAGTGTGTCCGAGACGACTCTTTTCTCTGGATGGCCCGATATATGAGGCCTCATCTCTTAGCTATTGAATAGTGCTACTTTCGAGCGGTCGCAGCATTCTGATTCTCAGGAACGAACTCAGGAAAGTATTGATGCATTAGATCCATCGCCACCCTGCGTAGTTCTGAAAGGGAAGGGTAATTCTCCTCCAAATCCCTTTCACCATCCGACTGAATCAGATTATACTCACGGTCATCGGCATCTGAACGCACAGATGACTGGACTGACCCAGCACCATCCGACAGCTCAGGTTCTGAGACTGCCGTCGGCTGCTTCTGCACTTGCTGGGATGCTGTGATGAGCTGCGCAATCTGCGACAGCAAGTCCATTACGGAGGCCTGAGGAGCAGCGGTCTTCTGTTGCTTGGCGGCCGGCTGCTCCTGGGACAGTGCATCCGAGATGGCTCTTTTCTGCGGACGTCGCGATGAATGAGGCCTTGTCTTCTTGGCTACTGTATGGTGTGACTTCTCTGATGAAGAGTGGACCTTCTCAGCGATGCAGGCTGGATATCAGAAGTCACGTAGCCAAGGTGCGGTCGTGTGTGCTTGGTAGACGCTGAAGAAAGAGCCGTGACTATAGCCGCCCCCGGCTGTGAACTGAACAGAGCGTTCCGGACGGGAGGTGTGGACGTAAGCTCCGACTGACGCAAGTTCCGAACCACAACATCTGGCCCCAGATATTGTTATGAATGAGACAGTGGGCTCTCTCGCTTGCGGTCCTTCAGACTTCGCCGAGCTTCCTGCTGAACTTGCCGGCTTCTTCCTCTCCGTCGTCACAGGGTGAGCCTGTTATTTTTTTATAGTACTCGCTCTATCCTTTCTACTCTCCTCGACCGCAATGGACACACCCGGTATCAAGGTACCCTCAGACGGTGTAACCGCTTCACCGGTCGAGCTAGCTGGCGACAGGGAGCTGAAACCACGCTGTGGTTTATTGCCATGTCTAATATTCATGAGCACTTTAGCCACTAGCTCTGATTGACTATGACTATCTAAATGCGACGACGGAAGCACACTTTTTGACGGCGTCACGTAAACATCACCATGTTCTTGTTCCTCTGTAAATAGAAACTAAACAAGAGGCCCCAGGGGCCCTTAGGCGCTCACCAAATGTTCCATACTGTTAAGACACAAATTTTATCAAAATCTATTCTTAAGGTTCTACAGAGTAAATCTATACTCTCTGTGAAGCTAAAACATCAACAGGACTGAATGGGACAATGCTGCTGGTCAAATACCAAAAGATTCTGCATGATGGTTCTGAAGAAGATTTTTACAGAATTTTCCTTGAATTGCACAAAGTAAACATTCACGCCCCCATAGTGAGGCCCAATATTGATCTAGGGACTCAATTTGAACAAACTGGAATCAGAACCTTACTAAGATGCTACATACCAAATATCAAAAGATTTTGCCCACTGGTTCAGGAGAAGATGATTTTTAAAGAATTTTTTTTTAAACTGCACTAGGTGAAAATTCACGGCCCATAGGGAGCCCCAATATTGATCGAGGGACTCGATTTGAACAAACGTGAATCAGACCCATAACAAGATGCTTCATTCCAAATATCAAAAGATTCTGACCACTGGTTCTAGAGAAGAAAATTTTTGAAGATTTTTTCTTAAATTGCACCAAGTAAAAATCCACGCCCCCATAGGTAGCCCCAATATTGATCGAGGAACTCGATTTGAACAAACTTGAATCAGACCCACTCCAAGATGCTGCATACAAAATATCAAAAGATTTTGCCAATTGGTTCTGGAGAAAAAGATTTTTAAAAAATTTTTCTTAAATTGCACTAAGTAAAAATTCACACTTCCATAGTGAGCCCCAATATTGGTTGAGGGACTCGATCTGAACAAACTTGAATCAGACCCATACCAAGATGCTGCATACCAAATATCAAAAGATTGGCTCTGGAGAAGAAGATTTTTAAAGAATTTTTCTTAAATTGCACTAAGTAAAAATTCACGCTCCCATAGTGAGCCCCAATATTGGTTGGGGGACTCGATTTGAACAAACTTGAATCAGACTCATACCAAGATGCTGCATACCAAAGTATCAAAAGATTCTGCCCACTGGTTCTGGAGAAGAAGATTTTTTAATAATTTTTCTATAATTCATACGGTGCTATCAGAGTTATGCCCCATACAGAGCCCCCAAGGGACGTGGCCATTGCATTTGAACAAACCTGAATTGCCATATAGTAATAAACATCCACATGAAGTTTCGTGAAAATTGGCCCAGTGGTTTCAGAGGAGAAGTCGTTTGAAAAATGTTCATGACGACAAACGACGACGATGGACGGCAAGTGATAAGTTGAGCTCCCTTCAGTGAGCTAAAAACTAGAGCGACTTTTTGGCGAGAGGACTGGCGGCGGCCTCTCACCGTGAGAGGACCAGCAGTGGCCCCTCGCTAACAACGTACCGTGACACCCGTCTCCACCATTTGTCATCCCATGCGACACATGTTGAGCAAGAATTAGTGGGAGTACATTGACTACAAGCAAGGCAACCAACATGTAAATCAGAGGAAAGACTTCCTCGCCTTGCTTATTGAACAATATGCTTTCATAATGCAAACTAAGTCGATCATACTCCCACTAGCTCCACATAAAATATTATAAAAAGATACATAACAAACAAGAGGCCCCAGGGGACATGAGGGCGCTCACCTGACAAGGTAGACTAAACATCAACCCAGGGAATTGATTTCAACAAGTTGCATCTGCCCCTCCTAAGAAAAGCTTACACCAAATATCCAAAGATTCTGACTGCGGGATTTTAAAAAAAATGATTTTTAAAGAATATTCCTCATATTGAACTAAGTTATAATTCGGGCTTCCACAGGAAACCCAAATATGAACCCAGGGACTTGGCTTTAACAAACTTGAATTCCCCCCCCCCCCAAGGATGCTGCATACTAAATATCAAAACATTCCGACGGCTGGATCTGAAGAAGAAGATTATTAAAGAAAATTCCTCAGTTTGAACTAAGTTATAATTTGGGCTCCCACAGTGAGCCCAAATATGAACCCAGGGACTGATAGGGAACATGCACACCAAATCTGGTTCAATTTGATCCAGTAGTTTGTGAGGAGTAGTCGCTAATGTAAAGTTCAGGACAGACGAAGACGGACAAGGACGGACGGCAACGGATGGCAAGTGATAAGTTAAGCTCCCTTCGGTGAGCTAAAAACATTCAAAATATAATTCGAAAAATAGTTTACACAAAAAAAAATTCGAAAAATTTTGACAAGAGCCCAAGTTCCCAAAGGGAACGATGTGCCCAAATGTATCCCAATAGAGCCCAAGTGTGGACAAAAATTAAATTTTCTATCCAAAAATTAACTGCTACACTACCGGACTATTTAATGTATCTTACAACAGACCTATCATATAATAAAAATGCCGCTCAGGATCACCGATCCAATGTCGAGTTGTGACAACAGTTCCTCACACCAAGGCCAACACACCTATGAAGTTTCATGACTCAAGGTTGAACCACTATCAAGTTCTCATCCGGAAACCAATTGTTGCGATATACTATGTTCAAGGTCAATGTGACCTTGACCTTTGACCTGGTGAGTCCAACATCAATAGGGTTCTTCCTCGCACCAAGGCCAACACGCCTGTAAAGTTTCATGACTCTAGGTTGAACCACTATCAAGTTATCATCCGGAAACCAATTGTTGCGATATACTATGTTCAAGGTCACTGTGACCTTGACCTTTGACCTGGTGAGTCCAAGATCAATAGGGTTCTTCCTCGCACCAAGGCCAACACACCTATGAAGTTTCATGACTCTAGGTTGAACCACTATCAAGTTATCATCCGGAAACCAATTCTTGCGATATACTATGTTAAAGGTCACTGTGACCTTGACCTTTGATCTGGTGAGTCCAAGATCAATAGAGTTCTTCCTCGCACCAAGGCCAACCCACCTATGAAGTTTCATGAATGTAGGTTGAACTACTATCAAGTTATCATCCGGAAAGGAATTGTTGCGATTTACTATGTTCAAGGTCATGTTGACCTTGACCTTTGACGTAGCGAGTCCAAAATCAATAGGGTTCTTCCCCTCACCAAGGCCAATCTACCTATGAAGTTTCATGAATGTGAGTTGAACCATTATCAAGTTATCATCCGGAAACCAATTGTTTAAGATTTACTATGTTCAAGGTCACTGTGACCTTGACCTTCGACGTAGCATGTCCAAAATCAATAGGGTTCTTCCTCCCCCCAAGACCAACCTACGTATGAAGTTTAATGAATGTGAGTTGAACCACTATCAAGTTATCATCCGGAAACCAATTGTTTACGCCCGCCAACCCGCCTGCCCACCCGCCCGCCCACCCGCCCGCCATTCACCAAACTATAAGTCGAGTTTGACTTCGTCACAACTCGACTAAAAATATGAAACTACGTATATAAAAAGAGCGTTGTTAATGTAAACAACGTCAGAACGAAAACCGGAAACAAGACCCCAGGCAATACGGCCCGAAGTCAGTAACAGATTTTTGAACTATCCGATGTAAGGCAAGATCTTCATCAGAAGTAAGATGCATGACCAAAATGTCTAAACACCCCAAGAGTGAGGACGTAACACTGGAGATATACAGAATAAACATTCTGTGTAACACGTTCAACTCCCAAGAAATTTTATAAAGCAATTTCAATAAAACAAGCCAAAAAGCTACTGGGGGGGGGGGGGGGGGGAGGGGGGGGGGGGGGGGTCAAGGGAGGGTAGGGAAGGAATACTTAACAAACAGTGGAAAAATCATATCAACAATGATGACATCAGGCCCATGTTCCGAAATTGGGAAACATGAACTAATTTTTATAAATATTATAAAATAACAGCCCTGAACTGAATTTCAAACCACTGTTTCTTCCTTCCTTCATCCAGTTGTGTACTTGGATCCACCAAATTAACCATTGATTTGTGACTGGCATCATTATAAACTGAGATTTAAAAGCACAGAAGTCAGTTTGTTGTTATCTGACAGAGGGCCAAAACAAAGAATGATCTTAGCGCCAACTCCGATCATTTCCTGTGTCTGCGCATGCGCAGAGAGTAAATGTATGGAGGACCAGATAGGACTTCTAATTTTCGGTTTTACATGCAAATTTGGGGTAATGGGGGGGCAAAATTTGTGTTTGGCCCTCGATATTTTACAGTAAGCACCAGCTATGTCTGGGCCATTGGTATACAGTGTAAAAATATGGTTTGGTGTTTGGAATTAATATTCAATTAAAAGGGTTTTTCAATTAAGATATATAAAATTAAATGGCTCAACAGTACTAATTCCTATTACTGTCAATGTCTAGCTGATTGGCTCAAAAATTGAAAGATTATTGTGAATGATTCTTTCATTACATTACCACTTTACCTAACATATACTGACGTAAAAAAGAAATGCAAGTTCAGTTTTGGTAATATAATTTTTTTTATCCGTAGACCAAATGTAGTAAAATTTGATACATAGCTACCTCAGTGTACTGTCTAAAGAGTCTTTGGTTAAAATTCAGTCAACCATGACCATGTGCAACACTGTATGCTTTCAACAGATTTCTCGACAAAGTTTGCATCTGGAGCACTCCCACGTGCTATGGGCTTGAAAACTATACCAAATCGAACAGTACACATCATTTGCACAATATTTCATTTCAACTCGATTGAAAAGCAAAATGCCATGAATGTCCGAAGTTGATAGGGGTAGGGCTATTGGTTTAATTATGCAGGGCCAATCGCAATGTCTCGTCGCCCAGTAATTTAGGGTCCATGAGTCAATGATAGCTCGTTTAGTTGGGCGTCTCAGAGGAAGATTAGCTGACCGTCCCAGGAGTGGACATCCAAACATTACAGTACCACATTAAGATAGAAGCATACATTTCTCCCACCTCTGTAACCAATTTCAAATGGTGACCAAGATGGTGAATCAGGTTGTTGGCACTCATGGTTGCCGAGTGTGTCCAAAAACAGTTAGGAATCGATTGTGGGAGTACAATTTAAGGCCACGATGTCCCTACGATGGTCTGTAACTTATACCCAGGCGATGTCAATGTCAATTGCAATGGCTGTGGGCACATGCACCAAATTGGTTTCACTTGGGAATGTTTGTTATTCACTGACGAGTCTTGGTTCATGCTTTACAGTTCAGATGGACGACAACGTTGATATCGATGTTGAGGTGAGTGATATTCGGAAGTGTGCGTTATGGAAAGTTAAAAAATTTATAGTAATTTATATATTTTTTATACTTACCAATGACCCAGACATAGCTGGTGCTAACTCTTAAAATATAGGGCCAAACACAAATTTTGCCCCCCAATCCCCAAAATTTGCATCTAAAACTAAAGAAAACATGTCCTGAAAGGCCCTCCACACCTCGCCCCCACTGCGCATGCGCAGTGTCCAGGACGTTCCGAAATTGGCGCCATTTATCATTCTAATAACCAGTGCCTGGTAAGCGCTATGTACTCAGCGGGGAGGCAAGAGTTCCCAACTCCTGGGAGGGCCATCCCCGTCTGGGTCATTGGTAAGTATAAAAAATATATAAATTACTATAAATTTTTTAACATTTTTATACTGTACCAATGACCCAGACATAGCTGAATAGTAAAAAGGCTGGAGGGCCAAGGACATAGAGCAAAATGGAATACGCTCAATAAAATAAAATAGAGTCATCCCCTGTAGGGAAAAGAAGTAATAGGCCTTACATGTATCTTTCTTATTTATGATAAATTAGAAAGATACAACACCTTCCAAAAATTGAGCTTCATACATCCATGTACTCTATTAATATCCAATAATCCTTATACTAATAATTTTTAAAGTAAGCCAATAATAAAGTAAGTCTAGAGAATAGAGACTCTTATACTCCTAAAAGTGTGTGAGAATTGCATAATCATGTCCGTTGACATATGCAATATTCAAAAGCTATACTTTAAAAACTAAGACTTGAATGAATTTTATAAACTTAAACTTCTCACTAAACAACCATCCCAATAACAGCTCAGAATTACTAACTCCGGAGGAGGTATCCCCTTGTTTTCATAGTAAAAACAGGTGACCCAAGGGAACACCCTCCCCCCCCCCCTTTTTCTTGCCCTGGGTCAAATAGCCCAGAGCGAAGAGGGCAGCCGAACGGAGACACTGCCGAAACAGACAGCCTACCTAGCTATAGTAGCAACTGTTAAGTGAATGACATTCTGAGCAGTAGATAATAGACCTAACAATAGAGGCCTCCAGAAATGGACTCGATATTTCTGAGATAAAATTCATGAATGGATGGCTGAGCGCAATGAGCAGCCTTCAAAAATCTATAATAGCAACACTATTAATGTAAGCCCAAGAAGTAGAAGAACTCTTACTTCAAGAGCCGAAATCTTAAGCACAACTGCTAAGCCAATGATATACCATAAGCAGTACGCTAGTTAATAGAATCGATTAACAATAAAATGGAGCGTAACGTCCTTCTACTAGACATCAAAGACAGAAGAAGCTTACGCCCTTGTAATAAACAGATATCTGTTTATAAATACATAAACTGTACCCGGAAAGAGTAAAGGCCTATGCCCATACGAAGACGGAAGGACCTTAAAATAATAGGTTCCGGATAATAGGAGCCTAACTCTTATGCAACAATCCAACCTAAATAGTAACGGAAGTATTGATTCCGAAACTATGAAAGTGAAAATCATCCATCGATAGTGCATGAAACTCACTGACTCTACAGTAAAAGAGAAACCAACAGAATTACTGTCTAAAAGGTCAGAATTTGAAAACTACTGTTTCCAGAGGCTCAAATGATTACTTAGCTAAATAAGAACCGAAGTTAAAATCCGTATAGGAATTTAATCTAAAGATTCTAAGTCTATTTATCAAAAAGTTACTAACTGACTTAGATAAAGAGACAAAAGACTCAATTGTAAACTATCGTAGAGAGCATAGGTATGAGGTAACATAAACCTATAACCTAAATAACAACAGGCTGCAGTAGATCTTGTGAAACAAGTATACTAAAAACTAGCAATGCGTAGTATGGAGGGATCAACCATATGAACATAATGATCCCTACACCACGACGGAAGAGCCTCCACTTTAGTCGCATAGAATAGCGAAGAAGAGGATCTCCTATAGTAAGAAATCGCGTCCAAAGCTCGTCCAGTACAGTGCTTACAATGCAATACGGACCACACAACGGAATACATGAAGGTTGCGACCTTGCTGGTTGTGATAAAGATGACACGATTTACCCAGTGAAAAAAGATCCTCACATAGAGGAAGATTTCACGTTAAGATCCACAGTAGACAAGAGAGTAAATTACTCATGATCTCTGTGAAGATAGAGATGCTATCAACAGAAATGTATTGTGGTTGTTTATCTTAGCAATACCTGCTAAAACAACAGCGCCGGAGGATACGCGTATCCTATCATTGCGTCCTATAGATCAATAGAGCGTTAACAGTATTAGCTCAGAGATCTGGACAAGCCAACACATACGTCTGCAATTGATTAGCAAGCTGTGTCATAATAAAACATCATTGGGCGCTCCCATAGATAGCAAATCTGATTAAATACTTGTTTGTTGAGAGTCCATTCTGACAGCAACAAGCGACCCGTAAGAGAACGGGAGTGCGATAAAACAATCAGACGACCCCGAATATGACGGACCAAAACTGAACTTGGTGTACTATAACCAACAGACGGATTCTTTCCATTAAATTGAATAACGGAAACGAAAGAGTGCCTCCCTGGTTCCGGAGATACGCCACTACTGTCGAATTAAAGGACAGGAATTTGGGCATGCATTTCTGAATAATGTTCATGCAATGACATAAAGCAAGCCTAAAAAACATTATTCCGCGGAAGTTAAACTGATAGCTAAAAGACTGCGGAACCCAAAGACCCTGGCACTTCGAATCCGTAGGGATCAGTATATATCCCAATCTGTTTGACTGGCAACCGTCATAACAGCCACACTAGGGTCCGGCAACTGCGGCGGCACTCTCTGAGTCAACCACCGAATGTTTGCCCCAGTCTGAATCTCTTGTAACAGTAGATAGACAAGAGAATGTATAAACCAAGCAATTCATGGATTGCCGGAAAGTTGCCGTCGAAGAGAAGCTCCTCCGAGAACGAAGCGACTCTGAGAGAGTTCTTAACCTACTATCCACGCGTGGATGTAGCTAGGGCTGCATCACGTCTAAACACTCCAATCAGCCACTGAAGGGCGGAGTTATACGTGAACAAAATACTGCCCTCAAAAGAAATTACATTGAGAATAATATCCCGTAAATCTTTTCTTGAAGACGTAATGATAACGCCTCAGTAAGGCGGATTACGTATAATAAAGCGTCTAAGTTAAGTCTACTATACATAATGTCGTTCCCAATATTGAAATTGGAAAAGACATAAACGGCGAAAAAGAATATATGCAGTCTTTAATCACACCGTCTAGACGCATATGAACTCTCGGTTTGCCCTGCTCTGCCAAAATAAACTATATGTAAAAAAGATAAAATGGCAGAAATGAGCCACGCGGACAAGAAACTAAACTATCATGCTTAGTAGCAGGCTTGTATATATATATAGCGTCGAAAAATAAAACACATGTTGTAATGACAATATTGGACTGCGTCGGTAAGTCAGGGACAAAGTCCCTGTACCGATCGAAAAATCCGAGTCCAATGACGCTATAAGTCTCTTATCCAAGATCGCAGCAATGAAGTCCGAAAAATAATCACTGGAAGAAATGCCAGAAGATATGAAAGGCATCTTCCGATACTACTAAAGGGAAAACTCGAAATCTTTCGAATCCCTTTCGCCATCCTGTCGGACCCTATAAAGCGTTCGGTCGTCCGTAGCTTGATGCAACCGCGGACCGCACCGACCCAGCGCCGTCGGATAATTCCTGATTCGACCGAGAAACCGTCAATTGCTGGGATGCTGCGAAACAACTGTGCTAACTCGGATAGCACGTCCGTCACCGAGGCCTGAGGAGCAGCGGTCTTACGATGCATTGCCGCAGGAAGCTCCGAGATCGTTACCCCGTGCATACTTCCAATATGCGAGCGAACGGAGTGTATAGGCCTCGTGTCCCTTGGCTACCGGATGGCGCGACCTATTCGCTGTGGAATCACTGAATGCCGAAACTGATCGGATACTCGAGGTCACGTAGCCAATGTGCGGTCGTGTGCCCTGCTGTGAGGATGAGGAAGCATTAAAGACAGTCTCTCGGACTGTCAATATAACGGAGCGTCCCGAGCAACGGACATATGCTCCGAATGTAAAATATCTGAACCACAACATGCGGTCCCCTATGTTGTTGGCTTCCTCCGATCTGTCCTCAATCTGCCGTCACTGGGTGAGTACTAAAGTAATTAAAGTGCTCGCATCACCCAAATCTCCTTCCTAGACCGCAACGGACGAACCCGGCAGCCGAACCATTCGATGAATGTATGCTACACCGGGTGAGCTAGCGAATGTCATTCCGTAAGCGATAGACATATTCCATGAGCACTTATTGCCGCTAACTCTTCATTAACTATGACGACAGAGGCACACTTTTGAAAGACATCTGCATAACTCTTCGAACAAGAAACCAGAAATACTTGGATAGCAAGCATAAAATAATAATATATATAGCGTCGTTCAATAATTCGAAAGTTTGTGTGACATTATTGGATTATGTCGGAACTGAGGGACGATGTCCCTGAACCGAACCAAAAATTTCTAAGTCCACCGACGCTATCAGTTTCTTATCCGGCATCGCAGCATATGTTGTTCCGAAAGGGAAAGCTTGAAATCCACCGAATCCCTTTCGGTATCCCGTCGGACCGGATGAAACTTTCGGACGTCCGTACCCGCTTCCGCGGAGCGTCCCGACCCAGCATCGTCGGATAAAATATATGCGACAGATTCAGTTGATGCTGGGATGCTGCGATAAACTGTGCTATTAAGGAAAGCACGTCCGTTCCCGAGGCCTGTGCCGTAGCGGACTTACGATGCATTGCCGCTGGAAGCTCCGTGTACGTTGACTCCCGCACACTTCCTATGCGAACGTCCGGAGTCTGCAGGCCTCGAGTCCCCGGCTACCGACCCAGCGCTGTCGGATAATTCTCGATCCGACACCGTTTCTGTCGGCTGCTGGGATGCTGCGATAAGCTGTGCTATGTGCACAAGAATGTCCGGCGTCGAGACCTGCGGAGGCGCAGTCTATCGGTGCTTCGCCGAGGGCAGCTCCGCATCAGATGGCTCCCGCATACTTCCTATGCGAACGTCCGGAGTCCATCGGTCTCGAATCCCTGGCTGCCGGATGGTGTGACCTGGTCGCCGAAGAATCCTTGATCGGCGAAGCTGGTAATATATCGGCGGTCACGCAGCCAAGGTGCGGTCGTGTGCGCTGATGAGAAGAGGAAGCCTTAGCAGTCTCAGCGGACTGCCTATACAACGGAGCGTCCCGAGCGACGGACGTATGCTCCGCTAACAACACATTTGTACCACAACATCTGGGGCCAGATGTTGTTGAACGAGAGAGGGGCCTCTCTCGCTTGCCGTCCGGATGGACCGGAACGAGCTATGAACCGGACTAAAAGGCTTCCTCCGTTCTCCCTCCGATCCGCCGTCACTGGGTGTGCATTAAGTTAATTTTATAGTGCTCGCATCACCCCAAAATTCCTTCTAGACCGCAACGGACGAACCCGGCTGCCGAACCATTCGGTGAATGGACGCTACACCGGGCGAGCTAGCGGACGTCAAAGGCCGTCGAACCTACTAGGGTCCTCTTAGGCAATTGGCGTATTACATGAGCACTTTTCCGCTAGCCCTTCATTAATTGTGACGACGGAGGCACACTGTTGGAAGACATCACAGATACATCACCCTAATCTTGATCGTCTGAAATAGAAATTGATAAAGTAGAGTGACCCTGCGGGGAAAGGACCGGAGTGTCCAAATCCCCAACAACATACCGTGACATACGCTTCCCATATTGTCATCGAAATCATACGATACAGAACAGGAGTTAATGCGAGTACACTGACCACATATAGAATGATAATAAGGTCAGAGGAAGACTTCCTCCTAAAACAATTGATCAATATCCTTTCAATGAGAAAAGAAAACAAGTCCTGGTACTCGCACTAACCCCTGGCAATCAAATACATAATAATAATATGATCCATTAATATAGAAAAAATAATTGAAATCAAAATATTTTGAAAAAATATTTTTTCAGAACAGCCCAAGTTTCTGAAAAGTAACGTTGAGCCCCAATGGATCCCAAGCCTAAGTGTGGACAAAAATTTTAAAAATATTTTAAACAATTTATTCAACACTTACGAACAATAATAATGTATCTAGTTATGATTAAAATAACATAAAGATATTATTATTTAGAAATCCCCCCCTCACACAGAGGGCTGTTGTAAATGTAAACAATGAGTGTAAAAACACTAAAATAAGACTCCAGGCACCCAGGCCCGAAATCAGTTACCAAAAATACACCATCTGATGCAAAACAGAGACTTCCAGGGAAGAAACTGCAGAACATCAGATGGTAGATGCAGAACACAACGCCTAACCACCCGTAGGTGAAGACGTAAACATGGGGAAAGAACAGAATTCATTCTGTTATTAAGCTAAAACTCCCAAGAAATTTTAGTAATAATAATTACAGAAACTATGCCAAAAGCATGGGAGAATAGCAAGGGGGAACTTAAAGGACAGGGAGAGAGGAAAAACACTTGAAAAAACAGTGTAACTAAATAATCAGAATGACAACAAAATGGCTGCTGCCTTGAAAATAGGTAACTTAACATAATTTCATTAAAAAATTTTAAGTTACAGCCCTGATAATATTCTGTCACACATTCTTTTCCTCTCCTCCTTTTCTATCCTCCTTAGAATCACCATTTCACTAATATTTATGTGTCTGGCATCATTTAAACTGAGATTTAAAAGCACAAAGATCAGTCAGATGTTAACTGATGAAGGGCCAAACTTAGAATGATAAATGGCGCCAATTTCGGAACGTCCTGGACACTGCGCATGCGCAGTGGGGGCGAGGTGTGGAGGGCCTTTCAGGACATGTTTTCTTTAGTTTTAGATGCAAATTTTGGGGATTGGGGGGCAAAATTTGTGTTTGGCCCTATATTTTAAGAGTTAGCACCAGCTATGTCTGGGTCATTGGTACAGTATAAAAATATGAAAGATTCGGGGGAGGGTCTAGTATGGTTGGGGGGGGGGGGGGTAAAAACACCTCTCATGGTCATCCAGAGCAATCTTACAGCCACAAGATATCAGGATCAGATCCTCATGCTTCCCGTCCTTCCACTTATCCATGCACATAACCTTGTGTTGCAGCAAAATAAGGCAAGGCCGCATATTGCAAGAGTTTGTCATGACTTCCTCAACCAAAACAATGTCCCTGTTCTCGATTGGCCACCCCACAGTCCAGATTTATCTCCGATCGAGCATTTGTGGGATGAGCTGGACAGGAGGGTCAGGAAGCGCATCAACGTTCAAAACAACGTCATTGAGCTCACGCAGACCCTTCTTCAGGAGTAAAATAACATCCCACAAAGGATCATAAACAACTTTCTGGGGTTAATGGTGAGCAGAGTGAGAGCAGTGACTGAAGCTCGGAGCGGGCACACCCGGTATTGATTTTTATCAGGAAATGGCATAGTATCCATGTTTGAACGTTATCCATGCAAATGGCATCTGTGTTAAGGCAACAAAACTCGTCAAAATTTAATCAGTAATGAAGAAATAACATCAAAATCCAAAGAATGAAATAATCATCTATAGCACATTTGAAATATTTAACACAGAAAAAAACTTTTAACATATTTTGGACAAGACAACCAACATTTTGTCCTTTATAAATTGGAAATATTTTTCTTTCAGGTTTCCTAGACCATAGCTTATAATCCCTTTTCAAAAGCTCAACAAACTCATAACTAGAGGGGGTATCAGTACCCCGTGACTCACCAACAGGTGGCCAATGTAAAGGGGTGGCTGGAGTAAAAAAAAAAAAGTTCAAAACTTGCACACAAAAGTCCAAAATTAAAGAAAATAAGCAGCTAAAGGGTTAAATAATATAATAATAACCCCTAAGAAGCATGCTAACATAAAATAGGAACCATGGCAATATGCTACAAGGTAAGTCTCCACTTTGAAAAAAAGAAAGACAAACCTCAAAACCTGCACATAAAAGTAAAAAAAAAAAAGTATCACATTTGTTTCAATGGGTTAAAATTGAGAAAAATACACTGATAATGTCACAGTAACCACCATGGCAATATGCCAGTAAGGTGAAACCCTACCTGAAAAAAATATCCACTTGGAAGAAAAGAAAGAAAAACCTCAAAACCTGCACATAAAAGTAAAAAAAGTATCACATTTGTTTCAAAGGGTTAAAATTTAGAAAAATACCCAGAAAATGTTACAATTACCACCATGGCAATATGCCAGTGAGGTAAAACTCCACTTAAAAAAAATATCAAAACCTGCACACAAAAGTCCAAAATTAAAGTAAATAAGCAGCTAAAGGGTTAAAAAATATAAAAATAGCCCAAGAAGCATCCTAACATAAAATAGGAACCATGGCAATATGCTACAAGGTAAGTCGCCACTTGGAAGAAAAGAAAGACAAACCTCAAAACCTGCACATAAAAGTAAAAAAAAGTATCACATTTGTTTCAAGAGGTTAAAATTGAGAAAAATACCCTGTCACAGTAACCACAATGGCAATATAACCAGTAAGGTGAAACTCTACTTGAAAAATATCCACTTGGAAGAAAAGAAAGACAAACCTCAAAACCTGCACATAAAAGTCAAAAAAGCATCACATTTGTTTCAAAGGGTTAAAATTTAGAAAAATACCCTGAAAATGTTACAGTAATCACCATGGCAATATGCCAGTGAGGTAAAACTCCACTTAAAAAAAATATTAAATCCTGCACACAAAAGTACAAAACCTGCACACAAAAGTCCAAAATTAAAGTAAATAAGCAGCTAAAGGGTTAAATAATATAATAATAGCCCCAAGAAGCATCCTAACATAAATAGGAACCATGGCAATATGCTACAGGGTAAGTCGCCACTTGGAAGAGAAGAAAGACAAACCTCAAAACCTGCACATAAAAGTAAAAAAAACATCAAAACCTGCACACAAACGTCAAAATAAGTCCAAAATTTGATTCAAAGGGTTAAAATTAAGACAAAATACCCTGGAAAAGAGTTAAATGTTATCGTGAACCCCCATAGCAATATGCAAAGAAGAAAATTTTTAAAAAAAAAACACAAAAATCCAAACCTGTAAACAAAAGAAGTCCAAAATTGAAGAAATTAAGCGGGAAAAGGGTTAAAGAATACAATGTAGCCCTAAGATGCATGTTTACATACAATAGAAAGCATGGACATATGCTACACCCTAAATCTACACTTGGAAGAAAGGAAAAAAAAAACCCATGAAAACCTGTACGCAAACGTCAAAATAAGCCTAAAAATGTATTCAAAGGGTTAAATTTTTTTTAAAAATGAACTGGAAAGATATCAATGTTATAATAACCATCACTGCAATATGCAGTGAGGTCAAACTCACTTGAAATTGTTTTTTTTTTATCACAACCTATACATAAAAGTAAGAAGCTGTAAGCCTAAGTCCAAAACCTGTACATAAAAGTCCAAAATTGAAGTAATTCAGCAGGAAAAGGGTTACATAATACAAACATAGCCCTAAGATGCATGTTTACATACAATAGAAAGCATGGACATATGCTGCAAGGTAAATCTCCACTTGGAAGAAAGGAAAAAAAACCCATCAAAACCTGCACGCAAACATCAAAATAAGTCTAAAATTTGATTCAAAGGGTTAAAATTAAGACAAAAAACCCTGGAAAAGAGTTAAATGTTATAGTGAACCACCATAGCAATATGCAGAAACTAAAAAAAAATTTAAAAAGCCAAAAAATCAAAACCTGTACACAAAAGTTCAAAATATTTGAGAGCGGACGCCGACATGAGGGCTATGCCATAGGCTCACACAACTAACGTTGGTGAGCCAAAAACTATAACTAGCAATGAAGGTGATTAATAACCCTTCTTCAGGCTTTCCAGAATGCACCTTTGAATATGGGGCTTCAAAACTTGACTACATGCAGACATTCACTAATTTGTGAGCATATCGGAACAGTTTTACCAAAATCAGCACGGAAATGTTGGAGAAGGTGCTCAATCAAAAATTGCATACAGCAATCTGTATTGAATCTTAGTTCAAGGAGAGAGAAGTTGGTAAAAGTTGGTGCAATGTCCACTTACAGGTCATCATGTTCAAAAAGTTTCATTCTAATCAAAACATATATAATAAAACATCTAAGTCCAAAGGGATATAGCCTCATTGAAATCTTTGCAGATTGAAAATTTGGGAATGTGCACATGTTCATTTGTCAATGATCAAATTTCAGAACTTTCAACAAAATCAGTTCCTAAATTTATGAGGAGTTGTGCACACAAGAATCTGATAGAAAAATCTATAATAAATCTTCTATTTATTTATTTATTTATTTATTGGTGTTTAAGGTAATTTTCAACATTTTGGCTACATGACCACAACATAGGTATGCAGTCAAGATTAGCCAATTGTTAATATCCATGCTGCCCACTTTAGAGAACTTCCACCCCAGATGTTGGTTCTGGGTCCTATTTTACCAGTAAAGCAAAACTTGTTACTGTAGTAAACAAGCACTGCTCCACTTCTCAGGAATCCCATTGGGGAATAAATCTTCCAGGTGCATGGAAAGATAATCTGGTTGAAATCATCACAGAAAGAAAAATTTGAAATAAATAAGTTCAAGGAGATATAACATGGCTGAAATGGTTAGAGATTTGAAAATTTGGAAATATGCTTATGTTCACGTGTTAGTGGTCATGTTTGATAACTTTCTTTGAAATTGGTTCATTAATGTAGAAGGAGTTGTGCGTACAAGAATCTCATATGGCAAAGGAGATTACCCAGCTAAAATCATCACTGATTGAAAATTTGGAAATATTTGTATGTTCAATTGTGAGGAGTCGCGTTTGAGAGCTTTCAACGAAATTGGTCATTAATGTAAGAGGAGTCGTGCACACAAGGATCACAAATGGCAATCTATAATAAATCTTCTAAGTTGAAGATTGAAATAGATTAAAAATTTGAGAATATATACATATTCACTATCAAGTGGACATGTTTGAGAAATTTTATCGAAATCAAGATCCGTTAATTAATGCAGGAGTTCCAGACAGATTTACATATGGACATATACAATGATTTATTTTTGATGGACAAACCTACAAATTTACTGATGCACTCAGGGAAGTGGGGAATGGGGTGTGTGGGGAGTTCAAAAACATTAGTATGAAGGCTATTAAAAAAAAAAATGTTTTTGTTCATCAGGCGCCTCCCTGAAAATCTGCCTCATTGCCTTTTTTCTCATCGGGATATAGTTGGTTTGATTTTCAACTGCATTAAGGGAAATTTTCACTGTTGAAGACACTGGTTTGCCATATAATAGCGTAAATAGTTAAATTTCTGATTCCAACTATTTTCAGAACTATTTTGTGAATACACCCAAAAAAGCCACCCTTGCTCATCATAAAATTGAGGAAAAACTGCCTGAGAAACCAGAATTTTTTTTATAGGCCTTAGTTAAGACACAACAGAAACATTCATTTCTTTTTAACTTATGTATTTTCAATCATAGATCCAACAGACTAATTAGATTTTAACTATTCATATTTGAAAATGATATATATGAAATTGCTTACCTTCTTCTATACTGAATAGGAGTGAAATATTTGCCTGGTCTATAAGTCTCAAAGTCTGTAATGTATCATACACATTTTCACTCTGTGTAATTATATGCTTCAAAATTCTATATACCATGCTCTCTATCCATTCTAACTTACCATACAACAACAAAGGAACATCTTCTGTACCTGATGATTTCTTAACAATAAACTGAAAGTAAAACAAATGGACACATTAGACACTATTTAACCGCCTGTCACTGATGTTAAAATACCCAAATTACTTGCATCAAATTTTTCCCATAATGCAACTATTAATTTATACAATTCAATCCTGTTTTACAGGGGAGCAATGACCTCTGTCTTACAAGATTGAATTGGTTACATTCCTGGTTGCATAATGGGAAAAATTTGTAGGTTGAATTATTTATATTTCAACATTAGTATGTAGTGACTCACATTCTTAAAATGCCTTGTTTGTAATACAAAATGCACTTTCTCACATTACAATTAGGACCACCTGAAAAGCTGGATATTTTTTTAAACTAAACTTATTTATTTGTTTATTCATATATTTGTTTATATGAAAGAATTTAATCAGGCCCCACAAAATAGATCTTTTGTTTCTCAAGCCATTTTGTGTACAACTGCATGTGAGCTGGCATTTTTTTTATTTTATTTTTTATTTTTGTAATAACTTCTTTGCCATCAAAAATTCATGTTCTTGGTTTGTTTTACGTTTTAGTCCTCATAATCTACATAACAGCATGGGTGGTGGTGTATTTCATCCCTTGAGTGCGAAACTATATTGTACATTTGCAATAAGAAGTTTAAAAATTATTGTTTTTCACTAAAATAGATGCATTGTTTTGTAACACCTCTGTGCAAATGTAAGGATGTCAGCAATGTCATTTATACTATTGGTATACATTTTTACAGTGTTACACCTGTGGAGAAAATTTATTGCCTTAGTGAACGATAAAACAAAAAATTATCCCAAGCTCTTAACTATTGAATAAACATCTATTTATGGTATAACTATAATTCATGAGAAAATTGTAGACCAGGTCAAAGAAAAAAAAATCTGTACCTCCTACTCAATGGTGAGAAATGGAATATTCAACCCATCAAAGACAGGGCAATTTTTATTAAATTCCACTAGACAACAGTGGAACCCTGTTAATTGAAAAGTCACTTTGCCAATGAAAATTTGTTTATTTTTATTTATTTATTTATTTATTTATTTATTTACTTATTTATTTATTGGGGTTTAATGACACTTTCAACAGCCAGGGTCATCTCATGTTGGACAATTGTACAGGTGGAGAAAGCCGTAGCAAATCCCCAAGCAGCAGCGAGCAACTGTCAAACTCCCCCAACGTACTAACTCCACATATGCAGGGTTAGCATTGGTTGAAGACAAGTGCACAATCAACATGCAGTACACCCTAATACACAATACCACTGTGCCCCCATGAGGGCAATAAGGATTAAGTGCCTTCCCCAAGGGCACAAAGCAGTTACTACTGGTCAGGATCGAACCATAGACCTTTTGGTTAAAAGTTCACTGCTCTAACCACTAAGCCACAATGCACCATTGCCACTGATAAATAATCAATTACCAAAAGTATTCAATTAACAGAATTTCCTTGTATTATGTGAGCATTTATTCTTAATGAGATCTATCAAACAAAAGTGAATTAGTTAAATTCCTAGCTACATTATGGGAAAGCAATTGCAAGGTGAAATTTTAAGGCTTTTGAATCACAACATTAAATATTATCTGAAAAATTGTGAGTTCACACCTAAGCTGTAATGGATGGTAAAAATTAAACAAAAGTCCATACAGGACCATAACTCTGACAAAAATAATCTAAATAACACCTTCATTGAACATGAGGCTAGACATCAAGATACACACACATATCAAACATGATGTCATTCCACCAAGAATTTTAAAAGTTTTAAAATGTGTTGGTTAAAAAAACCCAGACCAACTGACATATCTAGTTCGATCCGCAAGTATACAGAAGAAGTCTCCTTGGTTACGAATCGAAATTAAGTATTTTTATTGTTTACTAATCATATATATTTCATTTTCAGGTTATTTTATTCAACTTTGTGGGGAGTTAGTTTAGTATAGTAACTGGGACAAAGTTAGGAGGTCTTAAATAAAACTGTGAGCGCTAAGTTGTCGAACGGTTCGTCGTGTTGCCTTTTGTCGCGTGTTTACAATTTTCCCTGTCCGATCGCGTAATTTTGTCTTGATGATGGTGAGCAAGTCTGTTCAGACGGAGGTAAGTATGGAGGCAAATACGTGTAATATCGCGGTCCAGGTCAACGGGGTAAGTATTGGTGTGCAGACAGAGGTCACTGGGGGTGTCGGTCAGAGCCGGGTTGGTGGGGCCACCGATGGCGATATTGGGCTTGAAGTTTGTAAACAGTGTTCTATGATGTATGGGGACTGTCGCTCGATGGGATATGGAGAGGTATGTGCAAACTGTCAGGAAATCCTCTGCCTACTTGAGACAATTGTTAAATTTGAGGGGGAGATTACTGAGCTGAAGGGAAAACTTGGTAGGGCGGGGCTGTCTGGAGTTACGCCTGTGAAAGTAGCTTTCCGAGAAGGATGGAAGGTTGTCGGTGGTTCCAAGAGGAAACATGGGGGTAGAACCTTTGATGTGAATGAGGTAGGTGATGAGGTGGGGGCCGCTAGAAAAGTACGTAGGACAGATGAGGGGGGCCCAGGCCAGAGCAATGCTGTAAAGCGTTTGGCGTGGACTATCAAAAGTGGTAGGAAAGGGGGGCCAGAGAAGCAGGTAGATAGGGGTGTAAAGTCCAAAGGCAGTGGGGAGTGCAGCACCAGAAACAGATTTGATGTGCTCGATTCGGAAGAGACAGAGGGGGAGATAGAGGTAGTTGCAACAGATAGTAGCTTGGGGTCTAGGCCAGGAAAAAGGAGGAGGGATCTGGGAGAAGACCAGGGGAGTAGTGTAGGTAGTTCAGGGTCTGGAAAGAGATGGAGGGATAAGGATAGGAGTAATCCTAGGTCAAAGATACCGATACCGATATTGATTCCGAGTGGGGCTGTTGGAGAGGAAGAGGACGCTGTAAACAATAGGAGACTAGAGGAGATAAAGAGGGCGAAGGCCAAAAGTAAGTTGGTGGTTGCGGGAAGTAGCATAGTTCGGGGGATCGACAAGGTTGTCTGTGGTCCGGACAGTAAAAATAGAACAGTTCTGTGCTTTCCGGGGGCTAAAGTGGAGGACCTGAGGGATAGAGTGGACGGTATTGTAGCTGGGTCGGGGCCTGATCCGGTAGTGGTATTACATGTGGGGTCCAATAACATCAGGGAGAGGAAATCAGTTCGTTTGGTGGACACATACAAGGACCTAATTAGTAAGCTACTTAGCAGGAATGCTCGGACCATCGTTTCAGGGGTGCTCCCCGTTATGGGTGGTGGGAATGAGAGGAACTCGCGGATTATGGCACTAAACGAGGAGCTGGAAGAGCACTGCAAAGACTTGGGAATACATTTCATTGACCACTGGGATTCATTCTGGGGACAAGGAGAGTTGTATGGGCGAGACGGATTGCATTTAAGTAGGATGGGTACAGACCTGTTGGGCCAAAAAATCTTACAGGTGACTGGGCCTTTTTTGGTGAAAAGGGGGGTAGGGGACCACAGCCGATAACCCAGAGGGGCACAAATGCTGGGAACATAGGAAGAACAACAAACATGCACAATACAGGGACATACCAGGGTTATAATAATGTGCCAGTGATGACAAACAAGAGGGATGTTACATCCCAACGCTCACCTACATTCGCGCTTGATAATGTCGTTCCAATGTAACATGCCTAATATTTAGTTAATATAAATCATTAACTAGGCATCAAATGATTAATGTGGTTTATGTGATGGCTTTGGAAAGTCTATATTTCTGCATTTATTATATATCAATTCAACATAGAATCATTGGATATAAAAGCATTTTTTTCTTTTAGAAATGTTTATGATTAAGAATATGAATCATGAGGCCAGATATTAAATCATAAATAAGAATTAGGAAAGGCTTTCATAAATCACTGAAATTGTAATTGAAGTACATTCATTGGTTAAAGAGGAGTTGCGGAAAAAAGTGACTATAAGTCCCAACAAAAATACATCACATCAACAACTAAAATAAGCCTTAATGTTACTAGTAACAAGTATGAGAAAGTATTAAATAATAAAAAAGAAGTTTTTTTTAAAGAAAGTGAATATAAGTCCCAAAAATACCCTCAAATTCCTCAAATATGCATGTAATAAGGGCGCAACATTACCACAATGTAGTTCAGTAACCCATGCGTACAATATCAATTGCCTGGAAAGACACACAGAAACAGAACTCACCTTAACACCTCACCTTAACACAAACTTTTAGAACTTAAAATTGAGTAAGTCAGAGAAAAACGTGAACATTGTGACTGAAAAAAAGAAAAGAAATCAGTTAAATTTCTGCATACAGTAGGGTTAATACCTACAGTTGTTATTGAAATGAGAAAATAAACAGTAATGAGAGGTGAAGGCACCACAATCTGCACAAAAGCTGACTTTAACGCAAATTCTTACAACACCTAAACGCTAATTCTTACAACAAGTTTTGGCAGAAAATCAGCCTCAAATTCCTCAAATATGCATGTAATGAGGGTTAAATATTACTGCAATGGAGTTCAGTAACCCAAGTGCAGAATATTAATCGCCTGGAAAGACACATAGAAACACAACTCACCTAAACACAAAGTTTACAAAGTTTTACAACTTAAAATTTACTAAGTCCGAGAAAAACATGAAAATCTTGAGTGAAAAAAAGAAAATTTCCATTAAATTTCTGCATACAGTAGGGTTAATACCTACAGTTGTTATTGAAATATGAAAATCAACAGTAATGAGAAGTTAAAGCAGCGCAATCTGCACAAAAGCCGACTTTAACACAAATTCTTACAACACCTAAACACAAATTCTTACAACAACTTTTGGCAGAAAATTTTAGGTAAAATTTGGAAAAAAGTCGTAGTATCAGGGTTAAATACTGTTCTGATAGTCCCCTACAACCTACATATGCAATATCAAAGGTCTGAGCCCACTGACCTTTGAGAACTCACCTTAACACCTCACCTTAACACAAACTTTTAGAACTTAAAATTTACTAAGTCCGAGAAAAACATGAAAATTTTGAATGAAAAAAAAGAAAATTTCCATTAAATTTCTGCATACAGTCGGGTTAATACCTACAGTTGTTATTGAAATATGAAAATCAACAGTAATGAGAAGTTAAAGCAGCACAATCTGCACAAAAGCTGACTTTAACGCAAATTCTTACAACACCTAAACGCTAATTCTTACAACAAGTTTTGGCAGAAAATCAGCCTCAAATTCCTCAAATATGCATGTAATGAGGGTTAAATATTACTGCAATGGAGTTCAGTAACACAAGTATAGAATATTAATCGCCTGGAAAGACACATAGAAATACAACTCTCTTAAACACAAAGTTTACAAAGTTTTACAACTTAAAATTTACTAAGTCCGAGAAAAACATGAAAATTTTGACTGAAAAAAAAGAAAACTTCCGTTAAATTTCTGCATACAGTAGGGTTAATACCTACAGTTGTTATTGAAATATGAAAATCAACAGTAATGAGAAGTTAAAGCAGCACAATCTGCACAAAAGCTGACTTTAACACAAATTCTTACAACACCTGAACGCAAATTCTTACAACAACTTTTGGCAGAAAATTTTAGGTGAAATTTGGAAAAAAGTCGTAGTATCAGGATTAAATACTGTTTTGATAGTCCCCTACAACCTACATATGCAATATCAAAGGCCTGAGCCCACTGATGTTTGACAAATTAACCTTAACATTAAATCTTACAATATTGGACACACCGGACGCAGACGCCGACGCTGACGCCCGAGGTTATCACAATAGCTCACCACATCTTACAGATGTAGGTGAGCTAAAAAACAAAGATTCATTAAGTTTGGGTACTGCAACATCCAGGGTCTGCACAAGAAAGTAAGCGAAATATCAACAATGATGGACGAAGGAGACTTCGATATAATGGGTCTAAGTGAGACGTGGATACGACGGGATGAGCGGGTTGATCAGATGAAGGGTTGCGTGTGGATAGGAGCTGGGTGGGGGTGTTGGCATCTACGCTAAAGAGGAATTACTGCCCTCATTGATTACAGATCTCACAGAAGCAAGGACTCAGACTCCAGTATCCAACGAAATAGTCTGGGCAAAAATCAAGTTAGGAAGCAGGAGTGTTGCCGTTGGTGTTGTATACTTAGCAGTGGAGGGAAGTAAGCCCGAGTGGAATGATTCAATATATACAACTCTTAGATCGAATATCACAGAGCTTGGAAGCAGAGGGTTCAGTATTGTCCTAATGGGGGACTTCAATGGGCACATCGGGGATAAGGAGGAGGGCATACAGGGAGGTGATAGGAAAATTAACACGAATGGGAGGAAGATGTTGGACCTTTCAAAAGAGCTTGGTTTAAAGATCCTGAACAGGGATGCGAAATGTAAGGGTAAATGGACCTGGGAGAGGAACGATAAGAAAACAATAATTGATTATATACTCACTGACATTAGCGTATGGAGGGAGGTTATAGATGTAGAAATAGATGACGAGGGAAAAAATGACTTGGGTAGTGATCACAACCTGATAACAGTTAAGATTATGGGCAAAAAGACGAATAGAGACAGAAATACCTTCAAGGAAGTTTGGGGACTAAAACAAGGAGCCGACTGGAAGCAGTTTCGGGAAAAACTAAAACCAAATCTTGAATGTATACCTAGGGATGCAAATGTCCAGAGTATTTCAGATGGCATAGTAAATAGCCTAACAGAGGCAGGGAAGGATTGTATAGGAAGGGTGAGGGTCCCAACGAGAGAGCTTGGATACAGGGTTAACGAGGGACTGAAAAAGGCTATAAAAGAAAGGAAGGTAAAATGCGCTGCTTACAGAAGAAGTAGGAAGCTTAAAGGGGTGGATAACAATGACACAAGACTAATGAAAGGAGAATATGAACTGGCACGGAGAAAGGTGAATGAGATAAAGAATAATAATAGGAAGGAGCGCAATTGCAGTCTTGCCAGAACAATAAAGAAAACGGGGGGTTCGAGCTCAAACGTATTTTGGAACTGGATAAATAAACGGGGGAAAAGTAGTGTGCAGAGTATCAAAGTGGATGGGGAAAGTACAGAAGATAAAGGCCGTATCGCTTCAGAGTTAGTCAAGCACTGGGAAAAGATAAAAGATAGGTGATGGGGCAGTGGGTCCCCACCAAAAAGAAATACACTGGTGGAGGAGAACCTATCCAATCGTGTATGTAGCGAAATAACGGCTGAAGAAGTGCGGAACGTGGTCTCGAAATTAAAAAATGGTAAAGCGGGAGGGACTGATGAAATTCCGAACGAATTCCTTAAAAATGGAGGGGAGGCACTTATTGAAGTCCTGACAAACCTTTTCAACCTGGCTCTGCGAAAGCAAGAGGTCCCCAGAGAGTGGAGGGAAAGTAAGGTGTCGTTCATACACAAAAAGGGGGATAAGGAAGTTCTAGATAACTATAGGGGGATATCAGTTAGTAGTAACATCGGAAAAGTATTCTGTAAGGTCATATACGGTAGACTAGAGGAAGTTATTGAAGAGAAAGGTTTTTTAGGAGAAATTCAAAATGGTTTCAGGAAAGGACGAGGAGTCACTGATCACCTATTTACACTCACCCAACTGATAGAATCAACAAAGGCTGAAAAGAAAAAGGTGTTTCTGGCATTTCTAGATGTGAAAAAAGCGTACGACCGAGTGTGGAGGGAAGGTATGTGGCAAAAGCTCGAGGGCATCGGACTGGGGGGTGACTTTGTGGGAATCATGAAAGCACTGTATACAGATGTGCAAAGCCAACTCAGTCTAGGGAGTATCACTACAAAACGAGTCCCTATGGATATAGGCCTCAAGCAGGGGTGTATCTTTTCACCGATTTTGTTTGCATTGTATGTTCAAGATTTAGGGGACGAACTAATTCAGAGTGCAGAGGGGGTAAATGTTGGAGACATAAAGATACCAGGCTTATTCTTTGCGGACGACATGGTGTTAATGTCTAGAACTGAACAGGGGCTAGAGAAACTGCTGGAAATTGTTGGTAGATATGGGAACACTTGGCGGCTCGAACTAAATGAAAATAAAAGCAAGGTAATACCCGTTGGACGCAAGGTAGATATGACGAAGAGATGGAGAGTGGGGGAGTTCTCAATCCCCGAAGGGGAAAGCAAACAAATCACTGTAGGAGAAATGGGAGAGTATGAGTATCTAGGGGTAAGCATAAATATAACGGGAAGAGGGGTGTACAGAAATTACTCAGCCAAACTGATTCTGAAGGGGAAAAGAATTCTGAACCAACTAAAACTTTTAGGGAAAAATAGTTTCAATATGGTCTTTGTGGGGAAAACACTGTGGGAGAGGGTGGGTTTACCAAGTATAACGTATGGCACGGACGTGATTCCATTAAACCAAACTGTTATTAAGAAGTTGGAAAGTACTCAGAATGATGCCGGCAGATGGATAACAGGGTCGAGTAATGCTGCAGCTTTGGAAGCAGTAAGGGGGGAGCTTGGGTGGATGAAAATCAAGGACAGGGTAGATTTGGGAAAACTGTGTTACTTTGACTACTTGAGAAACCTGCCTGACAACCGGTGGTGCAAATTGATGCTCGATACCATTTGGAATTCTAATATAGAAACGGGGTGGTCAAAACATGTGAGGGAACTAATGGACAATTACTCTATAGAGGTCACAAACATAGAAGTAGGAATGAAAGAAGGCAAAAGGTTTGTCAAAGAGAGAGTCGTGGAAGATTGCAATCGAAACGGGCGAGCAGGGGTTAGCGTGAAAAGATCACTGCAGGGGTTACAATATAAAGAAAAGCCAGCTTTTGAGAAGTACCTAGATGGCACCTTTGGAGGGTCACTGCTGTTCAAACTGAGATCAAGATCACTGGAGCTTCGGGGAAAAATTGGGAGAGATGGGGAAAAGGGATGCCAAATGTGCCACTCTGGAGTAGTGGAGACCCTGGAACATTTTCTCTTGGAATGCCCACAGTATATACCTCATAGAATAAAATTTACTGGAAGAATAATGCAGAAGTGGGGTGAAGAAACAAAGGATAGATGGCTGAAGGGGGACATGAGGGAGAGGGTAGGAATGCTTATTGAAGAAAATGAAAAAGAGGAAGTGAGGGACACTATTAAGCAGTTTATATCTGAATGCTGGGAGGAGAGGAGGGGAAGAGGGGGTGGGGTGCAGGGGGAATGATGGCCTTCTCTTATGAGGACCGCGACAAATCAGCGGCTGGCCAAAGAGTTATTATTATTATCCATATGGAGAGTTGCTTGTCACAGCCAAAACATAAGCAGAATATTTTTGTTTCTCTGAAAATATTACATACAGAATTCATTTCTTCTTTAAACTTGTCCAAATGCTCTTCACAAAGTTTATAGTTTCTTCTTTGTCTTACTTCAGCAGCCAACTTTAAAAATGGAATGAGTGGAGATCCCTTGAATAAATAAAAAAAGTGAAAATTTTCCAAGAAAATGTAATAAATCAGCCCAGAGAGTAACAATGAGTGACATATTTCATCACCTGTCATGGTGACAGGTATACCAACCAAAAGTTTGTTTTTGTCATCCTATTTTGGGTATCTGCCACAAGGATTTCAATTCAATCATTTAGTGTTCTATTAACCTTTGCACTCTGATCAAATTTTTCCAATAATATAACTACAAATTTAACCAATTCAATCTTGTCTGACAGAGCTCAATGAGCACTGTCAGAAAAGACTGAATTGATTAAATTCTTAGTTGCATTATGGGACATAGTGACAGGTTAAAATTTTGATATTATGACATATTATGACATCAGAGTGCAGAGGGTTAAGTCTACTTGTCACCATGAAAAGCAAACAATCAAAACAGGCCTTAAAACCTGCCTCAATTTACAAGAACCAGTTTTGATTCTAATGAACTCCTGCTTCAAGAATCAATTTTCGGTTCTTAAATAATTTAGAATTTGAGAGTAGTAGTATCCATACCTTTGTGTGTGCAAATAATACATATTCCATAGTTAAAAACAACTTACAAACCCTACATTTATATACTTACTAAATTTTAACCCTTCAGGACCTATTCTAATATTGATGTGGTTTATGTCTTACATGTACATATAGAACACATACTCCAAAATTGGAGCTTTTGCTCATCTTGCTGATGTAAGTCAGAATACCTTGGCAGTGGTTTCTGGTGAGGTTTTGGCTGCCTATAAGACTTCACTAAACATCACTGCTAAGTCAAAGTGTTGCTTTATTATAAGGTAGTAAAAAGTTAAAAAATTTATAGTAATTTATATATTTTTTATACTTACCAATGACCCAGACTTAGCTGGAGCTAACTCCTTAAAATTAAGGGCCAAACACAAATTTTGCCCCCCAATCCCCAAAATTTGCATCAAAAACCGAAATTTCAATGTCCTATGTGGTCCTCCATACCTTTTATCTACTGCGCATGCGCAGTGTCAAGGAGGTCTCGAAATTGGCGCCAATTGTCATTGTTACAACCAGTTCCTGGTAAGCGTTATGTAATCAGCGAGGAGATAAGAGTTCCCAACTCATGGGAGGGCCATCCCCATCTGGGTCATTGGTAAGTATAAAAAATATATAAATTAGGCCATTAAAAAAAAAAGTCTGTGTTCTCAGGGAATTATACCAAAAAAATTTGACGCGGGAGGGAGGCTTTTTTTTTATTTTTTATTCCCAAATCTAAAAAACATACCTCAAAATAAAGTTTCTTGGAATCTGGCCTTGTAAGTTCCTACATTGTACATTTCAACTAGTGTCTTGTTGACATCAAACCTGGTAGGTGCTCATGGAATGCTTACAGTCAATTGGTACACCATTTTTTAAGAGTGTTTTCACTATGTTGGTACAAAACCATCAATTCTCAAACTCCTTCATGAGACTCCCACATGTACCTGCTATGATGGTATGTAAACCTAAGCCCTTGGGAACTATGAGCCATGGTGCTTTGGAGACTGGTACTGACCCAGCAGTAGGCCATCTTCCATTGATTAGCCCATCTCCCAACTTTCATGAAAGGGTACTTTCTTGAGTACTGAATTCCAAAAATAAGCCCACCACTGACTTTTCATCTTTAATACTTTATATATTATATTTTCCAGGTAAGAAGTTGTCAGGATCTTAACATGATCTGAATAGTTGAAGTCAGCAAAAGAAATGTATTAGATTTTCAATCAGCATATTATTATAAATGTTTAACCCCCTGCACACTGAGGTCAAAATACCAAAATTTCAAAGGCCAGTTTTTCTCATAATGCAACTACATGTAGGAATTTAACCAATTCAATCTTGTAGACAGAGCTCGAGATTGAATTGGTTAAATTTTGGTATTTTCACCTCAGTGTGCAGTGGGTTGATACTGTTTTGCCTTGCAGAGATAATTTTATTCTTTTATCACTGTATAAAATTAAAATATATGTTAAAGTGTTTTGATTTTGTGTTTTTCATTTCAGCTCAATTAAAAAACAGAAAACGTCTGTAGTGTTTGTTATTTTTTTTATTTTTAAAACCCCTTCCTTTTTACATCTATTTAAATTTAGTTGGGCATCTCATATAAGTGAAATAACTACCCAAGGGTGGAAACGAATAGGTCTGATTCAGAATTTAAAGTACAGACTTGACAGGAGAATCTTAGAAAAAATATATTTCTCTTTCGTCCGACCAGCATTAGAATGTGCGGATGTGGTCTGGGACAACTGTTCAAGGAATTGGCCATTTATATGGTACTGGATATTTTTTCAGACAGGGAGAGTACATTACGTGTACAGTACCCATATGAAACTGGTCAATTAATACCCCAGTTATTGATGCTAAATTTAGATTAATGCTGTCTATTTATAGAGGAACTATTTATGAGTCTGCATGTACAATTAATTACTTATCTTCATTGACAACAGAGCAACAATAACAAGAACATTGGCTTTGATATATTTTATTTCATTCAAGTGTTTCAACTTTTAACAAGCGATAAACTATAGAAACATAATACACTGCACATAGATATTAACATAAATAATTTTGCTTTTTTGCACATAGATATTTACATAAATGAGTTGTCTTTTTTAATCTTTTAACTTCATTTGATTTCTTATAACTAACATTACAGTACGTTCAACGTGGATTGAAACAAAAACGTCGCCGCAGTGTGTTCTCCACTGTGGAGTTCCAGTGGACCGCAGTGTTTGATCAGTGGAAGACAGTTTTCAAAACACTGTGATCCATCGTGGTCACGAGCGTTAACGATTAGTTTAATTGCTTTTGCATTTCAGTTTCTCTGCTAATTAATAAATACTGTCTTGTGACGTCAACTGGCAAGACTACTGCGTTTGCTACTGCGGTAGTAGATAATTTATTTTAAATTATAATTGGTATCTGGAGGAGGCAGTCAGCGACTATTACTGTGGTTTGAAATTGTAAATTGGGAATAGAACAGTCAGTTCCGTTTGGTTAAGTACAAAGTCCTCGTCACTTTCGAAACTAAACTGTTGTGTTTGCGCGATCGATTTGATCGAGGAAATAAATAAACCAGACTTGAGAAAAAACAACTAATATTCGCGAAGTTCCCAATTTCACATTTTGTTTACAGCTGTAGGCCAACACATGATGAACCGTGTTTTCCTTGGGTGGGAAGTGAGGGCGAAAAAGCCTCCTGCACCACGAAAGCGCCCACGGAGCACAGCTAATGATCGAAGTGATACCAGTTTACGACATTGAGTCAACTCGACCAGTCTATCCCTTCCTTGTCCATACTCTTGTCGGGCTACGCAATTAAAGATTCTTATAAAAAGGATATAGTAAAAAGAAAATATAGTGTTTTTGAATGGATACCAAAAAGTATCTCACTCGTGACTGAAACTAATGATTATTTCTCAGGGGGGAGGGGGTGGACGGGAGATATTTGCATACCGAAACAAATATCCTTCATCCAATTCTGAAGGGGTTTGTACATACCTTTATACTCTTTGCATTTGCAGATTTTTCAACGTTCCTCGACATTGTTGTTATTTGTATTATCAATTGAAATAGCTAAGCCTGTGTGTATGTAAAAATACGCTGGTGAATATAAGGGAGATACCGAATTAAAATATCTGAGAATGTGCCATCCTAAGAGAGAGTACACTTCAGCGGGAAAGAGATAGAGAGAGACAGATATACGTGATGTGGGGGGGGGGGGGGGAGAGTAAGAAAAAGTTAAAGAAAATTAGTACACGAAAGTATACGCAAGTGCATGTGGGCGTATATCTGCATATTACTCTGTGTGTGTGTGTGGGGGGGGGGGGGGGTGTGTCCGCAAGGGCGTGTGTGTGTTGGTGTGCGTGCATGTGCTTTGGTTTTTCGGGTTTGGGTCTTTTGTTTTGAGTTTTTTTTTATGAACTACTGTAAAAAAGACCTACCTCTGATGAAAATGTGTCTCATAAGCCTCCATAGGCTGGATTTCATATAAATATTTTGTAAATACTCTATGTATATTATGTATGTGTTTTGAAATGTGACACTTAAATAAAATATTCTACAACTATATTAAAGTAGTCTGGATTGAAGTGATTAATTAAGTATAGGAGATTAAACTAAAACTTGCACAAGGTGTGAAATGACATTTGAGTGGCGCGACAAAGCACAGAGCTGTCATTCAAACCAACATCTGTTTTAACACCTCTGCACATGACAAGCTTGAGGAAAAATAAGAGACAAATCAGCATTTTCAATTACTTTTTATTAATTCAGCAATCATAATTATAACCATATGTAAATAAAATCAATAGAAAATAATATTTTTTTATTTTTCAATAATGACATACCGATCGACAAGCCAGACCACCACACATCATAACCCTAGCTCAAACATCCCCCGAAATTTTGTATTATAATTTTTTGGTTTTGTCCCCCAACACGTGTCTTGAAACCCCAAAAATTAAATAAGTCTTTCAGACAGGAAATTTTAGTTCCTCTATCGGAGATTTCTGGCGCAGCCCACACATCAAAAATTTCAGTGTCTTGGCTGTGTAAGATTCAGTCATCCATACCACTCCTAAATGGTGAAGTAAATAGTCCCCCCTCCCTCCCTATCCCCGAAACGAGGCAACTGGACCTGGACCCCAGACTCCCATAAACCCACACACACAAATAGGCCCATATCATTGATTGCTTGCCCATCTGCCCCCTCCCCCATCTTGGCCAGTTTTCCTTGCTAGTGCATGCAGATGCTTCAATATACAGATTCCGAAACATCTTGGACTGAAACGTCCCAGGGCCACCACAAGCATTCCTTTTTCGTTAATGTAGTTTATTTATGTTAATTTCACTCTCAACATGTACATTTTAACATTCCACTCTGAACTTAACTTTAAAATCGTAAACTGGGGGCGCGGTGGCATTGCGGTAACCGGTTCTCGTCAGATCACCGAAGTTAAGCAACGTCGAGCCCGGTTAATCATCGGATGAGTGAGCGTCTGAGCGATCAATTCGGACTCACACGCTGTGTCCTTGGGCAAGGCACTTAACCCCGATTGGCAACATGGGGCATGATGACGCCATGTACTAAGGCGTACTGCATGTCGACGGTACGCAAGTCTTTAACCAATCTAACCCTGCCTGTGCTGCAGTGCAGTGCGGAGTTACGATGTTGGGGAGCTGGCAGCTGCTCGGCGTTGCTCGGTCGTTCTCTCCGGGTACTCCGGCTTCCTCCACCTGTAAAACTGTCACGGTCATGATTAGCCATTGTGCATAAGTATATGACCTTAAACATCAATAAATAAATAAATAAATAAAATCGTAAATCGGATTCCTTTCCCCCAACCCACAATTTATTCAAAATTCAGTACCGGTAACATGATTCTTCTCTGTGATTCTTCTCTGTCAATAGCTACTTGCTGGTCAAGTTATAATTTTTTCAACTTACATCCATGATTTCAGTACGGTATAATATATATTTTTTCATAATTCCTCGAGTTCTGAATCGATTTTGATGAACAACATTCGGAATCACAATAGCTTTTAATAACTTTTTCAAATATTGGATTATCTTTTTAATATTTCAAGTAAACAGTAAAAGTCATTTTTCACTGACTGTAAAAAAATTTGATCAAATTTAGAGCCGGTGACTGAGAGATCAAAAGATAAACCGACGTCAGCTGAACATCCCATCACACAGTTTAACATATTCATGCGAGATTAAAAACACGATTCAAACTCCATATTTTGATCGTTTTTTCTGCCATATTAATGCTTTTTATTATCAAAAAACATGTATGGAGTATACGTATTCAATTTATACTTAAGTGCAATACCTAACAATCACTAAACAACAATGAACTGAAACTATTTTTGGTGGAAGAATAAACCTGATTACCGCACTTGCAAAAAACACAAGTTAATTATAGACAAATTGAAGTCACGTGGTGGGGTTTTGAGACCCCCACCTCGTAGTGTAATTAGTGGGGTCTCAATTTCTGTGTTCATATGGGCAGCGTACACGACATGATAACATTGTATTGAAATAAAATAAAAAATATATGCTTTGAAACTTTTGTTTTGTCAAACTGGTCACATTAAGATAGTATAAAGTTCTTATGAAGACTCTGACACTGTGAGATTTTACAGTAGTAGAAAGGTCACACAATAATGCTGATCACATATTTTCGACTTGTACGACTTCAGAACAGGTGTCCTTAACATGCTACCATGAGGAGACCCTGCTGATCATAGACAAATTTACCTAGGCAGTGGTTTCTAGTCAAGTTTTGGCTGCCTGTTCAGGCAGCCAAGACTTGACTAGAAACCACAGCTTAACCACTGGACGTATAGAGGCTGTTGGCTGGTGGGAATTCAGCATACTTGACCAGGCCCTGATGTCATTGATTGAAGTAATGTCTTTTAGAGCAAACCAGACTCTTTTCTCTGCCATTATAGGCAATAGTTGGAAATGTTTATGTAAAACATCTGCATTTTAGAAGATGAGTGGCTGAAAAATAGTTTGCCATATTTAAACACACACTATGACCTTGGCACATATCCAAGACAAACAGAATTGTGCCCTGGATATATACCAAGGTGATAGGTTGCACATTTTCAAGGATTGAGGAAGCTGTATGCAATACATGAACATTGAGAGAACAGTTAACCGCTGTCAAGAGTAAGGTATGTGCACTATCAACATGCAATATTCTTTACAGGTTATTTAATACCCTACAAGGAGTTTTGCATGATGATTGTGCACTTATATGGTACAGGTCAAAATAAGTTGCAGGATCAGCAATGAAATAAATCACTATATTTTTAAACCACCACAAACAATTCACTCTACTTTTCCTACATCAATAACACAAGGTTCTGACATACGTTTTTGGAAAGCCCTCGGATACAAAATGTCAGAACCTGGTTATATCAACACAGAAAGAAGTAGAATACATAGTTAAACTATATATTCTACTTTTTTCTGTGTTGATATAACCGGGATCTGACATTTTTATCTGAGGGCTTTCCAAACACTTATGTCAGAACCTTGTGATAATCATGTAGGAAAAGTAGAGTGAATAGTTTATGGTGGTTTAATATCTTACAATTTATTTTGACTTATACTATATCCTCATGTACTTTTATACATATGCTTTGGCAATGGGAAGTGTCTCACTTCTTCACTTTCTTGCCACTTTGGGCGCACTCAAAAAGGTTTCGTTTTCTTTTTAATTTTGCAACCTTGTTCAGGCTACATTCACTGCAAACTGGATAAGCCTCATTGACTTTAATGAGGGATTTGGAACTTCCACAATAAGAACATATATCTGGGAAAATGGCTGAACTGAAATATGGAATCTCAATAGGAGAAGTACATTCAAGATTTGGTTTTGCAAACACTTTATCCAGAACAGAATTGAGATTTGTATTACCTTCACGTTTAAGCTCTTGCAGAGATGAGCCACATGTGTAGGTATACAATTCGATTATTCTGTCCAGAATAACAAGTTCCCGTTTCGAAATCATCTTAGACGAATACAGTACCCTACTTTTTTCACATTCTGAGCATTTAACACAACGCTTCACATTTTTTGCGGTTTGCGCAGAAGGGCTGAAAGGTAACTTTAATTTACCCTCAGTGGCTACTAGTGATGGTTGATGTTCTTCACTGGTAACCTCCCCATAGAGGGTTTCAAACCTCTCATAGTGAGAACTGTCTTTCTCACTCAGTTGTGGGTCTTGTAAATAATGTAATTTTCTGAATTCAACAATAGGTAATTTTGTGGGACCACACGTGGTACAATCAATGTGACCACATTTCTTTATCATAAACAAATAGTGTCTTCTTACAGTGCAGTGTTCTAAGAAGGCATTTAGTTCAAGTAAATCAGCCAACTCTTTCTGCAAATGATGCTCAGTGGTAACTTTACTATCTACCTTTAGCATTTCTTCCCACAATTTGTTCATAGCTGAGTTGGTTGCAGGATCAAAGTTTTTGAACTTCTTGTCTGTAATGACCAGGCGTTCAAAGAGAGACTTCAATAACTGTGTAACAGGAGCAATACTCTCTTTGTATTCCACAGTCATTGAAGCATCGTCTTTCAACACTTTCGTCACAGCCTTGATTGTATTGAAAGGCTTTAACTTGCGTTCTTTCTCATCGGACATTTGTTGTCTCATCATACCTACTGTATTTAAAGCTAGGTTTAAAGTAGACATTACTCATTCTGCCGGGTTATGCCAAGAAGCCATGGGGGCTGTCCTGAGAGCAATTAGCATATCTAAATCAAGAGCTTTGAATATGCATATCAGAGACAACTGAACCCTGAGGTAGTTTGTACGGTGATCTGGTCCCCCATCAGTGGAAATACAGAGAACAGGCTTGTTGGCAATTTGCTCTGATCGCAAAATATCAACAAGTTATGTGGCATGGCGCATGGGACTTGATGGTTGCAAAATTATATCTTTCATGCCGACATAAACCTGTCCGTGATAGAAGCTACCACTTAATTGATCTGGAATGTCATTAACGAGATAGACACTTGGTACCAGTGAAATCTTTGTAAAGTCATGGTCAGCTACTTGAAAACTTTCATTTATGGATACCAAAACCTTCCTACCACGATCTACAGCTGCTATTGGGCAGTTGGGCTCACCAACACTTATGTGGTGCTTATCATCAAGACACACCAGGGTACAAATGTCCCTATGCAAAATACAAAACTCTTTTAGGTAACGGAATAAAGCCGCACAATAGTGATCATCAGAATGCTTGTTCCTGAACTGACGTGACTGAACCATAAATTTCACAGGCAGGGCCCCAGTATATTGAAGGGAGGCTTTAGCGGATGGGTTCTTTGGGTAAAATTGTAATCTCAACCATTGTAGACTAGGTATTTGAACATTTGGGTCACAAAGTTTGGAAACTTGATCACGTAAGTCACAGACTGATATTGCCTGTGCCAGGTGAGTGATCTGATCATGATGTCTATCATCGACTGCCTCCTCAATGGTAGTTTTTATATAGTCATTACATTTGGCAAAAAAATCAGAATACTTGGAAACTATTCCTGGGTTATGATCACGCAAATCACATATAATATCGGGATCCTCTAAGGAAAAGGCAAGTCAGACTCTTTCATCAATTACAGATTGCTCATAATCATGAGAAGCAGAACAGTCACCAGTCAGTGTTTGATAGATATATCTAAGGTACATGGGCTTGACATTTTTTAGTAGACCACATTCTAGAATGAATTTTCTCCGTTGTGCATCCGAATGAAACTTTGGAAGGGTTTTTTTAAGTTCTGCAGAAAGTGCATTAGATTTGGTCATTACTTCACTGTCGGAATCATCTGGAGGTATTTTCCAAACAAAATGTAATGTACCAACATTGTTATGGAATGCAACAGAATAATGAATGCATTTAAAGTTTGTATTTCCCGCTACACAATCCAGGTAGTATCTACGCTGCCAAATATCTGATGGCGTAAAATCATCTAGACTGAATGGTGTGTAAAAATCAACTTCACTGAGTTTTTTATTCAATTTCTTATAACGTTCCAAAGACTTTTCACAAAGTACAGGTTTAATTATAGTAAAATTTTGGGACCCAGAATTTTCTTCCAGGGACCCTCGAACTTTGAACATACATTCTACTTTTTCATTCAAATATTTATGATAAGTCCGAAGACAGTCAGCATATGCTACAATGTCTTCCTGAATTGAAGACCACATGTTTTTTTTCATGAATGGCATGTCCACAATTAACAGTAGTTTATCTGAATGAAACTTCAAATCAACTGCATTCAGTTGCAAAGTCTTTTGTTTGTGTTTGTGAGTCATTGGCATATTGTACCCAACAAATTTGTTTAGTGTATCAGGTAAGTGCAAGGAACGTTGTTCAAATTTCTCCATGTGTGGATCAACAAACCAAAGTACATCAGTTATTGCTGAAACAAACTTTCTTCCTTCGCTTACAAGCGACTGTTGAAATTTCAAACTTTTTTCATTCAAGAAATCAACAAAATCATTGAACAAACGTTTTTTATTATCCAATTTTCCAGATACTGGGTCATATTTATCTGGCAGGGCCAACTTATTTGCTGTGTCCATCATCAATGTAAACACACTAGATGTTGTACCAGTCGATTCATTTTCATGTGCACTGGAAGTGTCTTTGACTGAAGTCAGTGACGATTCTTTTACTGGGACTGGGATATCAAATTTTACGTATCTCCCGTAATTTTGAATGAGCTCCCCGATTGGGGCGCGCGAATAAACTTTTTGCATTCTGGAGGTTTGCGATTTCCCAATGTAACAAAGTGGTCGAACATCTTTGATTTCGTTTGGAATGTTCAATTCTCAAAATTCCCTGCCACTTCGAATTTTTCCAAAGACCTCCCCGATTGGAGTTCAAGCACTCATTCCTCCATAGACACTGTAATTTAATAAAACAGTGAGTCCAGACGTTATCGATACGCTAAATAAGCATGCCATTCTTATTTGCTAACGTTTACGATGATGAAAATATTTGAGGCAGATCAAATTAATTAAATATAGCATTTGCGAAAATTGAACAGGAAACGGTGCTATTAAAATATGACCGGTGACACAAAAATTTGACCGGGCAATAAAAAAAAATGACGCGGCAGCTTTTTGATGACGCGGGCGGTCCCTGAGAACACAAACTTCTTTTTTTAATGGCCTTACTATAAATTTTTTAACATTTTTATACTGTACCAATGACCCAGACTTAGCTGAATAGAAAAATGGCTGGAGGGCCTAGGACATAAAGGAAAATCCAATAGGCTCAATTACATGTAAACAGAATTATCCCCTCAAGGAGAAGAGGAGAACAGGTCTTACATGTATCTTTCTTATTTGCATCAAACAAGAAAGACACAATACCCATCTGTAATTGAGCACAATAACATCAATGATCTCTATTAACATCCAGTATAACCTGTTATACTAATATTTTAAAAGGAAAGCCAATAAATAAAGGAAGTTCAGAGAAATGAGACTCTTTATACTCATTAAAAGTGTCCGAGGATTTATATTAACGCCGTATGACACATGATATGTACAATTGCTTCGCACCGAGCTACACTTTAAAAATATTACATGAATGAGTTAAACATTAGCTTTACACTTTAAAACCATCCCAGGACTGACTCGGAATTACTGACTCCAGAGGAGGTATTCCCTTGCTTTTCACAATAAAGCAGGTGACCTAAGGGAACACCATCCCCCCCCCCCCCCCCCCCCATCCCCTTTCCCTTGCCCTGGGTCAAATACCCCAGAGCAAAGAGGGCAGCAGGACAGAGTCGCTGCCGGAACAGAAAACCTGCATAACTATAGTTGCAACTGTTTAGTGGATGACATTCTGAGCAACAGATAACAGACCTAAACAACGCAGGTCACCAGAAATGGACTCAATATTTCTAAGATAAAAACTGGTGAATGTCGAAGGCTGAGACCAATATGCAGCCTTCATCAAATCGGTAATAGCAACACTATTAGCATAAGCCCAAGATGTAGACAGCGCTCTTACTTCATGCGCCGAAATCTTAAGCACAGACTGCTGAGTTGAAGATAATTTTTCGTAAGCAGTACGGATAGTTAATTGAATCCACCTTGCAATAGAATAGACTGTAATGTCCCTTTTATTAGGCAGCAGAGACAGAAAGAAATGTTTACGTCCCTTTCTGATAAACTCAGATCTATGTTTGTAAATACGCATAGCTCTAACAGGACAGAGTAAAGGCCTATGCCCGTCTGAAGACGGAAGCGCCTTAATAACAACAGATTCCAGATACTTATTAGGAGATTGATTCTTAGCCAAAAATCCAACATTAGTAGTCAAGGTAATAGTATTACCTATACTACGATAGTGAGAATCATCAACAGATAGTGCATGAAGCTCACTAACTCTTCTAGCCGAAGAGAAGGCTAAGAGAAAAGCTGTCTTATAAGATAAGAATTTGAAGTCCACTGTGTCAAGAGGCTCAAATGGCGCTTCTTTTAGCTTAAGAAGAACCCAAGCTAAATTCCACTTAGGAATTAATCTAAGGGTTCTAGGTCTATTTATCGAAAAGTTTTTCACTAGCTTAGATAAAGAGACATTAGATCCAATCTGTAAGCTATCATGATGTGCATAGGTATCAGATAGCATAGACCTATGGTAACAGGCTGCAGTTTGATCTCATCAAACAGGTAGACTAGAAAATTAGCAATGTCTGGAATGGAGGGATCATAAATATCAACAGAATGATCCATACACCACCGACAGAAAACCTTCCTTCCACTTAGCAGCATAATTTAGCGAAGAGGAGGTCCTCCTACAGTTAGAAATCGCAACCACTGCTCGTCCTGTAAATCGCTTGCTATGCAAGAAGGACCGCACAACGGAAGTACGTGAAGGTTGAGACCTTGTGGGTTGTGATGCAGTGTGCACGATTTCCCCTGTGAAAGAAGATCCTCTCGTGGAGGAAGCTTCTGCAGCATGTCTCACAGCAGACACCTGAGTAGATTTATCCATGGTCTCTGGGGTGACAGAGATGCTACCAACAGAATCTTGCAGTGAGATTGCTTTATCTTGAGCAATATCTGCTGAATCAATGGCGCTGGAGGATACGCATATCCTATCATTCCGTCCCAAGAGATCGAGAGAGCGTCTACTGCAAACGCTCGAGGATTTGGACATGGCGACACATACGTCTGCAACTGATTGTTGAGATGCATCGCAAATAAGTCTATCATCAGATGCACCCATTGGTAGCAAATCTGATTGAATACTCGTTTGTTGAGAGTCCATTCTGATGGCAACATGCGACCCCTCCAAGAAAGGGAGTCTGCCAAAATGTTCAGACAACCCGGAATATGATGGACCGATAAAGGAACTTGTTGCTCGAGGACAAACAGAAGGATTCTTTCCGTTAAGTTGAATAAGGGAATGAATGAGTGCCTCCCTGGTTCCGAATATACGATACTACCGTCGAATTGTCGGAAAGAATTTGTACATGTGCATTCCGAATTATGTTCATCCAATGATGTAGCGCAAGCCAAAATGACATCATTTCTTTGATGTTTATGATCCCAAAGACCCTGGCACTTCGAATCCATTGGGCTCAAGGTTGCGCCCCAACCTGTTAAACTGGCATCCGTCATAATCGTAAAACTCGGATCCGGGGATTGCAGTGGAACTGCCTGAGTTAACCACTGAATATCTGCCCAAGTCTGAATCTCTTGTTTGACTTGATTCGACAAGACCATGTTCGTATCGAGCGATGAATCTTGACACTCCAATTCTGAGTCAGAAAGATTTGGAGTGGTCGAGCACGTAGCTGCCCCATCGGAATAAGATCCGCGGCGGCTCTGCACAAACCTATCAGTCGCATGAAATTCTCTCGCTGTGACTTTGTCAGAGTGAAGACAAAAGCGAGCGTAACAACTGATTAATTTCGCTCTGGTTAACGGCAGATGAATAAGATTGTTGTGCGTCTCGAAGCTCATTTCCAGGTGGGTGAATAACTTGGATGATCCGACTTCTTCTCGTTTATTATAAAACCGAGATGTCGGAGCAGTTGAAGCAGATTCTGCACATCGTTCTGAAGCGTTAACTCATTGCCGAACCACTGAAGAATATCATCCAGGAAGGCCGACGTTACCACAGACGAATGAGCTCAGAAATGAGTCATTACCGAGTTCATTATTCAAGTGAAAGCCCATGGCGCTAGATTCAGACCGAAGCACATCGCTCAGAACTGATAAACAACTCCTAGGACAGCAAAGCGGAGGTACTTTCTGAACACCGGACGTACCATGACGTGAAAGTACGTATCCTTGAGATCTATGCTTGCAGCATAGTCATTCACTCGAATGCTCGCTCTGACCGATCGAATGGTCTCTATATAAAATTTTGGAGCCATGATCAGCTTGTTTATCCAGCTCAGATCTATGACTGGATGAAACGAGCCGTCTGGTTTTGGGACTAGAAACAGATGGCTGTAGAAACCTGGAGATTCCTGGTTTTCTACGACCTCTATCGCGTTCTTCTCCAGAAGAGATTGGACTTCTAATAGAAGCAAACTTCTCTTCTGAGGATTTGACGGAAGCTGAGTCCATCTTGGACTTCGAGTTAACGGAGGCTTTCTTTTGAAGGACAGTTTTAGTCCTTCTGAAATCACCCCTCGAACCCAAGGAGCATCCGTAATCAACAACCAATTGGTTAAGCAACCTGATAACCTTCCGCCCACTGGAACACGATAGAGGTTTGCACCATCACTTCATGGATATGCGAGGCTTGCGGGAGGAGAAACCACGTCCTCCACGACCCGCACCTCGCCCCATCGATCTAAGGGCGTCTGACCGGTTGTCTCAGCCAGTATTACGGCCCCTACCTGAGTCGCTACCTTGACGGTCTCTGGAGTAAGACCAGAGGCTTGCTTAGATCCTTTATAGGAACCTCCCTTCGACGTATTCATCCCAGAAGTGCCTGTCTTACTCTTCTCCACAGAATCCTACTTTTTAGCAGCGGACTTGAACAGCAGAGAGTCTGAAGCTTTCTTAGTAATTTGATCATAGATCAAGGAAAGCTTGCCGTCGAAGAGAAGATCTCTGGAGACTGGAGCGACTCAAAGAGAGTTTTTCACCTTACGATCCACGCAAGTGGAAGCAGCCAGGGCAGCATCACGTTTAACTAACTCCAGATTTGCCACTGAAAGGGCAGAGTTATACGTAAAGTATGTTATGGCCCTCAAAAAACTCTTAAGGATGTTTGAACATCCTGAAATTATTTTCCTTCGAGATGTAATAACACTCTGGTAAGGTGATCTGCGTACGATAATGCATCTAAGCTGGTCCTGTTAGACGAGATTGTCGTATCCAACGTCGTGGCTGGAATAGACATAGATGACAGCAAAAACAATTCTAGGTCTTCAGCCTGGTCGTCTAGACGCAGAGGAACTCTCGGAATGCCATGTCCTGCCGTTTCAAATTTATTCCTTGACTTGATGAAAGGCAGCTGTATAGCATTGGACAAGAAACCGGACTTGCCCGTCTTGGCGGCAAGTTTGAATATAGTGCCATTCAAAAGATCAAATGTCCGTGAGACATTTCTGGACTAGGTCGGAAACTCAGGGACGGTGTCCCTAATCTAGCCGAAAAAGTCTGTGTCCAGCGACGCTATCAGTCTCTTATCCAGCACCGCAGCATTTTGGTCCGGAGGAACAACATCAGGAAGGTATTGCCAGATGAAATCTACGGCTACCTTATGTTGCTCCAAAAGGGAAAATTCCAACTCCTCTGAATCCCTTTCTCCATCTGGCTGGACCACTTGATAATCTCGGTTGTCCCTTGCTGACTCTGCAGTGGAACAAACTGACCCAGCTTCCTCAGACAATTCCTGATTGGAAAAGGTTTCTGACAGCTGCTGGGATGCTGTGATAAGATGAGCTATCTGCGATAGCAAGTCCGGTACGGAGGCCTTTGGAGCCGCGGTCTTACATGATTTAGCCGCTGGAAGCTCCTGGGACGCTGAATCTCGCATACTTCTCTTATGCGTTTATCCCGATTGTAAAGGCCTCGTATCCCTGGCTACCGGATGACGTGACCTGGTCGACGTGGAATCCCTGGTCGGTGAAGCTGGCTGATATTAGCGGTCACGTAGCCAAGGTGCGGCCGGCCGTGTGTGCTGCCGTGAGGATAAGGAAGCCGATAGACTAGTCGCTGCGGACTGTCTATGTAACGGAGCATCCCAAGCAGATGGAGTGGATGTCTGCTCTGCTTGATTAGCGTCACGTACAACAACATCTGGTCCCAGATGTTGCTGTAAGAGACAGGGGGCTCTCTCGCTCGCAGTCCGGGTGGACCAGGATGTGCTAGGTACCGGACTAACAGGCTTCTTCCCTACTATTCTCGGATCCGTCGTCGCTGGGTGTGCATGTTCAATGTTTAAAGTGCTCGCATCACCCAAACTGCTTCCCTGGACTGCAACGGATGTGCCCGGCTGCCAAGCCATTCGATGAATGGTCGCTACACCGGGCGAGCTAGCAGCCAACAACGCCGTCGATCCTACTAGGGACCTCTTAGGTAATTGTTGTATCTCCATGAGCACTTTTGCCGCTAGCTCTTCGTTAGAATGCAACGATGGAGGCACACTTGTTGAAGACATCACAGAAACATCACCCTGTTCTTGTTCCTCTGAAAAAGAGACTGATAAACTAGAGTGACCCTGCGGAGAGAGGGCCGGCATGGACCCCTCACCGCTAACAATATACCGTGACACACGTCGCCAACGTTTGTCATTCCAATTGGCACACACTGAGCAATTACAATTTGAACAATATTCTTTCATCGTGAAAAAATATAAACAGTAGTAGTACTCGCACTAACCCTTGAAACAAAGATACATAATAATAATATAATCCATTATAACATTTCGAAAAAATAATTTCAAACAAAAATTTTTTTGAATAATTTTCAGAAGAGCCCAAGTTCCCAATAGGAACAATGAGCCCAAATGGATCCCAAAAAAGCCCAAGTGTGGACAAAAATTTTAAAACATTTTTAAAAATTAATGTAACACTTACAGACAATATTAATGTATCTGGCTATGAGCAGAATTAAACATAAGACAAGAGGCCCCAAGGAGCCTTAATCGCTCACCGGCCAAAGTGGTTCAAAGAAGTATTTGGGGGTCACATTCAGTTAGACATGGTTCATCAACACTACAAAGGAATGAAGTCATTAGAGACAAATTTTATGGAACTGGGGCCATAGCTTGAACAAACTTGAATCTTACCCACCTAAGGATGTTGCATACCAAATATCAAAAGCATTTATCTGCTGGATCTGAAGAAGAAGATTTTTAAAGAAAATTCCTCATTTTGAACTAAGTTATCATTCGGGCTCCCACAGTGAGCCCAAATATGAACCCTGGGACTTGGCTTGAACAAACTTGAATCTCACCTCCTAAGGATGCTGCATGCCAAATATCAAAACATTCCGACTGCTGAATCTGAAGAAGAAGATTTTTAAAGAAAAATTCCTCATATTGACTAAGTTATAATTTGGGCTCCCACAGGGAGCCCAAATATGGACCCAGGGACTTTGCTTTAACAAACTTGAATCTCACCCCCTAAGGATGCTGCATGCCAAATATCAAAACATTCCGACTGCTGAATCTGAAGAAGAAGATTTTTAAAGACAAATTCCTCATATTGACTAAGTTATAATTCAGGCTCCCACAGGGAGCCCAAATATGGACCCAAATATGGACCCAGGGACTTTGCTTTAACAAACTTGAATCTCAGACACCGAAAGGATGCTACACACCACATAGCAAAACATTCCGACTGCTGAATCTGAAGAAGATTTTTTAAGAAAATTCCTCATTTCAAACTAAGTTACAATTCAAGCTCCCACAGTGGGTCCAAATATGAACCTAGCGACATGGCTTGAACAAACTTGAATCTCACCCCCCTAAGGATGCTGCATACCCAATATCAAAAGATTCTGCCTGCTGAATCTGGAGAAGAAGATTTTTAAAGAAATTTTCCTGAAATGCACTAAGTTCAAATTGGGCTCCTATACTGAGCCCAAATATGAACCCAGGGGTCGATTTGAACAAACTTGAATCAGATCCACCCCACAATGTTGCATACCAAATATACCTACTGGATCTGAAGAAGATTTTTAAAGAAAATTCATCATTTTGAATTAAGTTATAATTTGGGCTACCACAGTGAGCCCAAATATGAACCCAGGGACTTGGCTTGAACAAACTTGAATCTCTGGAGAAGAAGATTTTTAAAGAAATTTGCTTGAAATGCACTAAGTTCAAATTGGGCTCCTATACTGAGCCCAAATATGAACCCAGGGGTCCGATTTGAACAAACTTGAATCAGATCCACCCCACAATGTTGCATACCAAATATCAAAAGATTCTGCCGGCTGGATCTTGAGAAGAAGATTTTTTAAGAAATTTGCCTGAAATGCACTAAGTTCAAATTCGGGTTTCTATACTGAGCCCAAATATGAATCCAGGGGGCCGATTTGAACAAACTTGAATCAGATCCACCCCACAATGTTGCATACCAAATATCAAAAGATTCTGCCTGCTGGATCTGGAGAAGAAGATTTTTTAAGAAATTTGCCTGAAATGCACTAAGTTCAAATTCGGGCTTCTATACTGAGTCCATATGTCAATCCAGGGGGCCTATTTGAACAAACTTGAATCAGATCTACCCCACAATGTTGCATACCAAATATCAAAAGATTCTGCCTGCTGGATCTGGAGAAGAAGATTTTTTAAGAATTTTTCTATAATTCATATGGTGCTATCAGTTATGCCCCCTATGGAGCCCCAAGTGGGCATGTCCATTTCATTTGAACAAACTTGAATTGACATATGGTAATGAACATCCATACCAAGTTTCAAGCAAATCGACCTATCGGTTTCAGAGGAGAAGTCGTCTGAAAAATGTTCTCGACGCTGGACGGATGATGACGGTCGGCAAGTTATAAGTTTAGCTCCCTTCGGTGAGTTAACAAGCAATCACTCTCAGAACTAACCATTGTCAACATAAACAAAAGTGTACAAAAACCGGAAACATGACTCCAGGCACTGTAAACATGGCCCAAAATCAGCCCCCAATTTAAACACTATCCGATGTAAAACAGAGACTTCCAGAGAAGAAACTGCAGTACACTGGATGGTAGATGCAGATCACAATGCCTAAACACCCAACGGTGAGGACATAAACATGGGGAAAAACAGAAAATACATTCTGTTACCAAGCCAAAACTCCCAAGAAATTTTAGTAATAAACATTACAAAAAATATGCCAAAAGCATGGGAGAATAGCTAGGGGGAATAAAGGAAAGGGAAAGAGGAAACACTGAACAACAATGGTACATTCATAGCAAGAATGACAACATAAGGGCCATGCCTCGAAAATAGGCAACATGAAATAATTTCGTAAAAAAATTATAAGTTACAGCTCTGAGCATTTCCTGCCACTGTTTTTTCCTCTCATCCTTCTATTTCCTCCATAGATCCACCATTTCATCCATACTTATGTGTCTGGCATCATTTAAACAGAGATTTACAGCACAAATATCAGTGAGGTGTTACTGAATTTATGGCCAAACAAAGAATGACAGTTGGCGCCAATTTCGAGACCTCCTTGACACTGTGCATGCGCAGTGGATAAAAGGTATGGAGGACCACATAGGACATTGAAATTTCGGTGTTTGATGCAAATTTTGGGGATTGGGGGCAAAATGTTTGGCCCTTGATTTTAAGGAGTTAGCAGCAGCAAAATCTGGGTCATTGGTACAGTATAAAAATATATGTAGAATTCTCCAGGCACATTCAAAATCTATAACAAAAATTAAATGAACATTTTGTGAGAATCAAAGTTCATTCTTACTGTTTTCCTTCCAAGAATCATTTGCAGGAATCAATTCTGTTTTTGCCTGAATTTTAAACCCTGCAAAATGCATATAATACAAGAATACCTACTGTTTCTGAGTAGGTCTCCTCTATTTTATACATGCTAGCCTGTGAATTATCTAAAAGATATTTCTTGATATCCATCAACTTGGTGGATAACAATTAATATCCCCCAGTAGCTTCCTAAATGATGTCATTTTGCCTTTGATACTGTTACAAGTGATTCAGAGCCGACTTTACCAGCAGTACCAGAATTTCATGTTATTCCAGGCCGTTTTGGTGATTCTATGACTGAAAAATTAGATATATAATAATAATATAATAATAAAGTAAAATAATTAGATGTATAGAAAGTGACTCTGACAATGATATTGAGCATTGAATTGGATAACTTTTCCAAAAAATGTTGTTGATCAATTAGCCCGGGAAGTATTTTTCTGGGATGAGTCAGTGCACTCAATTCCAAATTCCTTGTTGTAAACTAACATTTAAAATGTTCTAAAAATTAACGTTAATGAAAAATATGTGAATATTCTCATTTGTGGTATTATAATTATTAAATTTCATCTGTGAATTGAACAATTAGTTGGTTAAATTTTCATGGGAATGTGAGACAATTTTTTTAGGTTCGAGTGATTTGGCTAGTACAGGCTTGAAAGAACGATCAGCTGATCTTTGTTATTTTTTTTAAATGTATGTTTGCCATCGAACAGGGTTGAATATTGCATAGTAAAATGTCACAGAGCATATAATAAAAAGAAAATCATTGCTATTTTAGTGAATATCGGGAATTATCTCATTCATGTGGATCTGAAAATATTATTTTTCACTCACGCAAACGAATGTGAAAACTTAAAAAATTATAGTAATTTATATATTTTTTATACTTACTAATGACCCATACTTAGCTGGTGCTAACTCTAAAATATTTAGGGCCAAACGCAAATTTTACCCCCCAATCCCCAAAATTTGCATCTAAAATCGAAAATTACATGTCCTATATGGTCCTCCATACTTTTACTCCACTGCGCATGCGCAGTGTCAAGGAGGTCTCAAAACTGCCGCCAAAAGTCATTCTTACAACCAGTGCCTGGTAAGCATTATGTACGCAGCGGGGAGGCAAAAGTTCCCAACTCCTGGGAGGGCCATCCCCGTCTGGGTCATTGGTAAGTATAAAAAATATATAAATTACTATAAATTTTTTAAGATTTTTATACTGTACCAATGACCCAGACTTAGCTGAATAGTAAAAAGGTTGGAAGGCCTAGGACATAAGGAAAATCTAATAGACTCAATTACCTATAACAAACCTATCCCCTCAATAAGAAAAGGAGAGATAGGCTAAATGTATCTTTCTTATTTGCATCAAAAAAGAAAGACACAACACCAATCTGTAATTGAGCACAATAACATCTAGTATAACCCTTTATACTAATATTTTTTAAAGGAAAGCCAATAAATACGGGAGTCTAGCGAAATGAGACTCTATATACTCATTTAAAAGTGTTCGAAGAATGTATATTAACGCCCAATTAATCATGTGATATATACAGATACTTCACACCAATCAACACTTAAAAAATATTAAACAGATGAGTAAACATAAGCTTTACCAATTAAAATCATCTCGGAACTGACTCGGAATAACTGACTCCAAGGGAGGTATTCCCTTGCTTTACACTATAAATCACTATAAATCAGGTGACCCAAGGGAACACCCCCCCCCCCCTTCCACTTGCCCTGGATCAAATACTCCAGAGCAAAGAGGGTAGCAGGACAAAGTCACTGCCGGAACCGAAAGCCTATACACATATAGTTGCCACTGTTTAGTAGACAACATTCTGAGTAAAAAATAATGGACCTAAACAATGTAGATCTGCAGAAAGGACTCAATATTCTCAGATACAAAATCGTGAAAATGGAGGGCTAAGACCAATATGTAGCCCTCATTAGCTCTGTAATATCAACATTATTAGCTTAAGCCTATGATGTAGAAGAACTCTTACTTCATGAGCTTAAAACCAACGCACAGACTGCTGAATGAAGATATAATCATTAGCAGAACTGATAGTAGACTGAATCCCTCTGACAAAAGAATGGACTGCAATGTGGAGGAAGCTTCCACGGCATGTCCCACAACAGACGCCTGAGTAAATTAATCCTCAGTCTTTGTGGATATAGAGAAGCTACCAACAGAATTTGCAATGAAATAATTACATTGAGCAATATCTGCTAAATTAACGAAAATCCAAACATTGTGACACATACATCTGCAAATGATTGTTGAGATGCATCGCGAAAAAGTCGATCATTGGCCGCTCTCCTTGGTAGCAATCTGATTGAATACTGGTTTGTTGAAAGTCCATTCTGGTGGCAACAAATGGCCCTCTGTGAAGGGAGTCCACTAATACATTCAGACGACCCGGAATATGACGGACGAATAGAAGAACTTGATGTTCTAGTACCAACTGAAAGATTCATTCCGTTAACATGAATAACAGGATGGAATGAGAGCCTCCATAATTCCAAAAATATGCTAATACCGTCAAGTTGTCGGACAGAATTTGCATATGAGCATTCTGAATAACGTTCATCAATAATGTAGCAAGCCAAAATGACATCATTCTTGATGTTTGTGTGCTTGATAAGGAACTACGGAAACAAAAGACCCTGGCAATTCAAATCCGTTGGGTTTAATGAAACTACCCAAAGCGTTTGACTGACATCGGTCAAAACTGTAAAACTCGGATCCGGCAATTGCTGTGGAACTACTTGAGTTAAGCACTGAAAACTTGCCCAAGTCTGAATCTCTTATTCACTTGATTTGACAAGAAGATGTCCATATCGAGCAAAATAATCTTCACCCTCCAATTCTGAATTAAAAGAAATTTGGAGAGGACAAATGCGTAACCGCTCCATTGGAATAAAATCACGGCAGTTCTGCACAACGTATCAGTCACATGAGATCTCTCGCTGAGACCTTGTCTGAGCGAAGACAATAGCGAGTATAATTAATGATTAATTTTGCTCTGGTTAACGGCAGACGAACGAGAATGTTATGCGTCTCGAAGCTCATCTCCCGGTGGATAAATGACTTGGACGAAACCAGATCCGACTTCTCCTCATTTACTTGTGAAACCGAGACGTCAGATCAATAGAAGCAGAATCTGCACATCGTTCTGCGCTCTGGTTAACGGCAGACGAACAAGAATGTTATGCGTCTCGAAGCTCATCCCCGGTGGGTAAATGACTTGGATGAAACCAGATCCGACTTCTCGTTTACTTATGAAACCAAGCCGTCGGATCAATAGAAGCAGAATCTGCACGTCGTTCTGAAGTGTTAACTCGTTGCCACACCTCTGAAGAATGTCGTCCAGGTAGGCCGACGTTACCGCAGACGAATGAGCTCGGAAATGAGTCATTACCGAGTTCGTTATTCGAGTGAAAGCCCAGGAACTAGATTCAGACCGAAACACACTGGTCGGTGCTGAAACACAATTCCTATGATAAAGAAGCAAAGATACTTTCTGAACGCCTGATGTACCATGACGTGAAAGTATGCAACTAGAAATCCATGCATGTAGCATAGTCGTACACCCGAATACTCGCTCAGACCGATCAGATGGACTCCATATAGAAGCTTGGAGCCACGATCAGCTTGTTATCCAGCTCAGAATACGAGAGGACGGAACGAGCCGTCTGGTTTTGGAGCCAGAAAAGGATAGTTGTAGAAGCCTGGAAATTCCTGGATTTCTACGATTTCTATTGCGATCATTCCAGAAGAGACTGGACTTCTGATGGAAGCGAGCATCTATCCTACTGACTGACGGAAGCTGAGTCCAACTTGGACTCCGAGTTAACAGAGGATTTCGTTTGAGGAACAATTTAATCCTTCCGAAATCACCCCTTGAATCCAAGGGACGTCCGTAATCTAATCCCAAATCATTGAGAAACTTGACAGTCTTCCGCTCACTAGTACACAATAGAGGTTAAAACCATTACTTCCTGGTCCTGCGAGGCTTGCGGAAGGAGAAGCCATGTCCTCCATGGCCCGCACCTCGCCTCGTCGACCTAGGGGCGTCTGACCGGATGTCTCGGTCAGAATTACAGCCCCTATCTGAGTCGCTACCCTAACGGTCTCTAGAATAAGACCTAGAGGGTGCGATAGGAACCTCTATAGGAATTTCCCTTGGGCGTATTCATCCCAGAAGTGCCTGTCCTACTCTTCTCTGCTGAATCCGACTATATGGAAGCAAATTTAATAGCAGAGAGTCTAAAGCTTTCTTAGTTAACTGGAAAGCTTGCAGTCGAAGAGAAACTCTCCGGAGACCAGAGCGACTCTGAGAGAGTTTTTCACCTTACTATCTACATGCGTGGATGTAGCCAGGGCCGCGTTACGTCTAACCAACTCCATATTGCCACTAAAGGACGGAGTTTTACGTGAGGCCCTTGAAAGAACTCTTAAGGAGGTTGTACATCCTAGAATTCTTTTTCCTTGAGACGTAATGATAACGTTCTGGTAAGGTGATCTGCGTACGATGATGAGTCTAAGCTGTCCCTGCTAGACGATATTGTTATTTCCAACATCGTGGTTGGAATTGACATAGATGACAGTAAAACAATACTAGTTCTTGACCTGGTCGTCTGGACGCAGAGAACTCTCAGAATGCTCTGTCCTGCCGTTTCAAAATATTCAATGAAATGATGAAAGGCAGATGTAGAGCATATTGCCGATAAGAAACCTGACCTGCCCATTTAGGTAGCAAGTTATATAAATATAGCGTCATTCAACAGATCAAATGTCTGTGAAACATATCTGGACTATGTCGGAACTGAGGGATGATATCCCTAAACTGATTACGAATTCTATATCCAGTGGCACTATCCGTTTCTTATCCGGAAACGCAGCATTTTGGTCCGGAGGAACAACGTCCGATGATAATGCCGGATGCACTCTACGGCAATTATGTTGTTCCGAAAGGGAAAATACAACTCATCCGTATCCCTTTCACCATCCTGTCGGACCACTTGAAATTCTTGGTCGTCTGTGCCTCAACCTGCAGCGGAACGTACCAACCCAGCTTCGTCAGATAATTCCTGATCTGACAGAGTTAATGTCAGCTGCTGGGATGCTGCGATAATTTGTGCTATCTGCAATAGCATATCTGCAACAGATGCCTGTGGAGAGGCGGTCTTATAGGATTTAGCCGCTGGAAGCTCCTTGGACGTTCACTCCTGCATACCTCTAATATGTGAACGTCCGGAGAATGAAGGTCCTGTATCCTTGGCTACCGGATGGCGTGACCTGGTCGCCGTAGAATTCCTGATCGGCGATGTTGGTTGAATATCACAGGTCACATAGCCAAGGTGTGGTCGCATGTCGCATGTGCTGCCGTGAGGATGAGGAAGCCGAAAGAGCAGTCTCTCTGGACTGTCTATGTAACGGAGCATCCCGAGCGGTAGACGTATACTCCGACTGAGGAACGTTTTGTACCACAACATCTGAGCCCAGATGTTGTAATACGAGAGAGGGACCTCTCTCGCTCGCAACCTGGATGGACGAGCTAGGAACCGGACTAATAGACTTCCTCTGTACCATCCTCGTATCCGTCGTCACTGGGTGTGCACATTGTATTTTATAGTGCTAGCTACACCCAAATCTCCTTCTTGGACCGCAACGGATGAACCCGGGTGCTGAGCCATTCGGTGAATGGTTGCGACACCGGGCGAGCTAGCGGACGCCAACGCCATCGATAGTACTAGGGAACTCCAGGCAATTGACGTATCTACATGAGCTCTTTTGCCGCTAACTCTTCATTTGACTGTGACAACGGAAGCACACTTTACGAAGACATTACGGTAACAATATCTAGTTCATGTTACCCTATGAGACCTGTGGAGCCATGGTCCTATGTGAAATATCCGCTGGAAGCTCCCGGGACGTTCATTCCAGCATTTATATAATATGCGAACGTCCCCACTGGAAAGGTCTCAGATCCTTGGCTAGCAGATGGAGTGACCTGGTCGATGTGTATTCCTTGGTCGGCGAAGAAGAGCACCAGGGATGTTCAATCCTGCATTTATATAATATGCGAATGTCTCCTGGAAATCTGTGGTCACATAGCCAAGGTGCGGTCGTGTGTGTTGACGAGGATGAGGAAGCCAATATAACAGCCGCGTTGAACTGTCATGCGACGGAGCGTCCTAAACAGGAGGAGTGGACGTAAGCTCCAGCTAAGCGAACAACATACAACAACATCGCATCACAGCTGTTGATGCAAGAGAGAGGGGCCTCTCTCGCTCGTGGTCTGGACGAGCTAGCTATCGGACTGACTGTCTTCCTCCGTACTATCCAAGGATCCGTCGTTGCTGGGTGTGCACATCTGAAGTTTTATAGTGTTCACATCACCCAATCTGCTTCCCTGGATCGCAACAGACTAAACCGGGTGCTGAGCCATTCTTTCCTGGTGAATGGTCGCGACACCGGTGGACTAGCGGGCGACAATGCCTTCGATACAACTAGCTAACTCCCAGCAATTGTCGTAATACCTTGAGCACTTCCCGCTAGCCCTAATATTGCAGCGATGGAGACACAGTTATTGAAGACATCACGGAAACATCACTCTGAGTTCTGAAAAAGAAACATAATATATAGTGACCCTACGGAGAGAGGACCGTAATGGACCTCTCACCGCAACAAAATACCGTGACACACGTCTCCAACGTTATCATATCAATCAACACACACAGAGCAAGAATTAATGCAACTACATTGACTATAAGAAACACAATGAACTCCTGAATTAGAGAAAGATATCCTCGCATTACGATTGAACCAGAAAAAAAAAATATACACCGTCATATTATTCGCACTAACTCTTGAAATGAATATACATAATATATTATAATTCATTATAACATTTCAAAAGAAAATAAGTTTCAAAAAACAAAATTTTTGAAAAAATTTTCAGAAGAGCCCAAGTTCCCAATGGGAACCCTGAGCCAAAAAAACCTAAGTGTGGACAAAAATTTTAAATCATTTTGAAATGAAAGTGTCAATGACACTGTAGCTCAACTTGTCAAGACAAAGACATGTACATGTATAGTATGTGACACAGCAATGACAAACATCTAGGTAATGACCTGATAACAAAGGTACATATAAAGTATTGTAACGGTCTGTACATGAATACTGACCGTTGCCTGTAACAAATGTATAGGTAAAGTATTGTAAAGGTGGGTGACAGTCAGATGCTGAACTAGAAAAAATCTTTGAGTCCCAGAGTGGGTCTGACTGAACCCCAAAATATTTGTTCTCATAGCAGAGTGATAACAAAGGCACCCCAAAACACACTCGTTCCTGTCCCAAGGTGAAAACAAAAGTACTCAAGAAGTTTTGTGAAGATCAGTTCATAAATACGAGCTGTATAGAACTTGTGACAAAAAACTGATTGGACCTAATTTCGGTACAAAATGGCCACTGGCAGCCATCTTGAATTTTGGACCGTACCCAGAAACACTCATTCTCATCCCAAGGAGATAACAAAGGTACCCAAGAAGTTTTGTGAAGATCGGTTCATAAATACAGCCTCTACCCTGAGCCGTATTGACATGTGTGCTTACATTGTGTAAGTAGCACTGAATAAAAAAAAGTTCATCTAATTTGCATAATTTCGGCACGAAAAAAAACCCTTACAATATGTGATGTATTCCATGTTACTAAACATTCATACAAAAATTTATTCAAATCAGAACTTTCATACAGAAGTTCTATACAAAAGACTGATTGCACTAATTTTGGTACAAAATGGCTGCTGGTGGCCATCTTGAATTTCGGACCACACCCAAAAACACTCGCTCTCATCCCAAGGTGATAACAAAGGTACCCAAGAAGTTTCATAAAGATTGGTTCATAAATATGGCCTCTAGTCTGAGCTGTATAGAAGATGTGTACAAAAAACTGATTAGACCTAATTTCGGTACAAAATGGCCACTGGCAGCCATCTTGAATTTTAGACCGCACCCAGAAACACTCGTTCTCGTCCCAAGGTGATAACAAAGGTACCCAAGACATTTCGTGAAGATCAGTTCATAAATACAGACTCTAGTCTGAGCTGTATTGACATGTGTACTTACTGTGTGTAAGTCGCACTGAAAAAATCAAAGTTCATCTAATTTGCATAATTTCTGCACGAGAAAGAAACCCGTATTATATGTGATGCATCCCCTGGTACTAAACATTCACACAAAATAATTATTCAAATCAGGGCTTTCATATGGAAGTTCTGTGAAAAAATCTGATTGCACCTAATTTTGTACAAAATGGCTGCCATTGGCCATCTTGAATTTCGGACCGGACCCCAAAACACTCGTTCTCGTCCCACGGTGATACCAAAGGTACCCAAGAAGTTTCGTAAAGATCGGTTCATAAATACGGCCTCTAGCCCGAGCCGTATTGGCATTTGCACTTACAGTGCTGAAAGTAACCCCAAAAAACATCAAAATTAGTCTAATTTGCACAATTTACGTACGAGAAAAAAAACGTATTATATGTGATGTATCCCATGGTACTAAACATTCATACAAAAAATTATTCAAATCAGAGCTTTCATATGGAAGTTCTGTACAAAAAACAGATTTCTGCATCGTCGGTACAAAATGGCGGCTGGCAGCCATCTTGAATTTCAGACCGCACCCAAAAACACTCGTTCTCGTCCCACGGTCATAACAAAGGTACCCAAGAAGTTTCGTAAAGATAGGTTCATAAATACGGCCTCTAGCCCGAGCCATAGCAGCTTGGCACTTACAGCTCTGAAAGTAACACTAAATAAATCAAAGTCAGTCTAATTTGCATAATTTACGCACGAGAAAAAAACCCGTATTATATGTGATGTATCCCATGGTACTAAACATTTATACAAAACTTTATTCAAATCAGAACTTTCATACAGAAGTTCTGTACAAAAAACTGATTTCTGCATCATCGGTACAAAATGGCCACTGGCAGCCATCTTGAATTTCGGACCACACCTAAAAACACTCGTTCCCGTCCCAGGGTCATAACAAAGGTACACAAGAAGTTTCGTAAAGATCGGTTCATAAATACGACCTCTAGCCCGAGCCATAGCCAATTGTTGACGTACGGACAGACGGACAGACGGCCAGACGGACAGACGGACAGACGGACGGACGGACAGACGGACGACGGACAACGGGCCATGACAATAGCTCAAATTTGACTTCGTCAAAGTTGAGCTAAAAATTAATGTAACACTTACGGACAATATTAATGTATCTTGCTATACCAAAACGCCTAAACACCCCTAGGGTGAGGACGTAAACATGGGGAAAAAACAGAAAATAATTCTGTATCCAAGCCAAAACTCCGAAGAAATTTTAGTAATAAACATTACAAAAAATAAGCCAAAAGCATGGGAGAATAGCTAGGGGGGAATAAAGGAAATGGAGAGGGGAAACACTGATTAAACAATGGAAAATTCATAGCAAGAATGACCACAATAAGGTCATGCCACGAAAATAGGTAACATGTAATAATTTCGTAAAATGATTATAAGTTACAGCCCTGAACATTTGTTTCCACTGTTTTTTCCTCTCCACATTCTATTTCCACCATATATCAACCATTTCTCTCACAATTATGCATCTGGCATCCTTAAAACTGAGATTTACAAGCACAAATAACAGTGAAGTGTAACTGTATTGAGGGCCAAACAAAGAATGACTTTTGGCGGCAGTTTCGAGACTTCCTTGACACTGCGCATGCGCAGTGGAGTAAAAGTATGGAGGACCATATAGGACATGTAATTTTCGGTTCTAGATGCAAATTTTGGGGAATGGGGGGTGAAATTTGCATTTGGCCCTAAATATTTTAGAGTTAGCACCAGCTAAGTCTGGGTCATTGGTACAGTATAAAAATATAAAATTTCAGGTCCACACTCATGAGATAACTCCTGATATTCACTAAAATAGCATAGATATCCTCTATATATTACATTACCCTTGAAGCACAACACAAATTTAGAATATGTTATAAATAATATTCAACGGTCTTTATCATATAACTGCTCCTTACAAATGTATGCACCTTCTTATCTGTTGGAAACAAAGTGGTTGTAATTAGGTTGTAATTAGGTAAGATTAGAAGAAAATAACTCCTTGACCAACAAAACAAAATCAGGCAAGGGGTAAAGCAACAACAAAACATTTATCTTTGAGATAGTAGTCTAAAACTTTGTTAACACTTTACCTAACAAAATGATCAATTATTTTTCAAAAAGATACAACCAAACCATATCATGTGACTCCTCATTGGGATGAGCACACTGAACTCATTCTAATGCAGGGGGGGGGGGGGAGGGGCACATGACATGGTTTTCTTTAGTGCTCTTGGTGTTCTGTCAAACAAAATATGTACTTCCATCCAGCTAGAATTTCAAGCTTTGATTATCTCCCTTGATATACATCCTTGTGTGGGCCAGCTATTTTGCCATCCTTTGATGAGTGGTTTTCTGTTTTTGTATGGATGGGCCAGCCAGTATTAGAACAAGAGGGAACCACACCCCGGGGCATACCCCCATGGAGCATACCGCCAAACAATGACAAGAGAAGAAATGAACCATGATACTGTGAAAGCTATTCCCTTAAACAATCTTCATTCCAAATTTCATTGAGACCCACTAACCTCAAACCAGAGATACAAGATGAACGGACAAAAAATTGGCTATTTCATGAGGCAAACAAATTATTGTCTTTGTTTTACAGCAAGGTAATTGTGAAAGCCATAAACACCTGTTACTGAAGATCGGACCATCTGCATAAGAGATGTAGAACAAAGATATAAAGCCACATGTGGGAGGTGATTTGCATGTATTTTCTTTGTTTTACTACAGGGACATGTCTCATTTGATAACCTTTCTCATAAACAATCTTCATTCCAAATTTTATTGAAATCTGATAACCCAAACCTGAAATAGCTTAAACAATATTTATTTCCAATAGCAAGCAAAAACAAATCACACTGATATTATATACATAGGTAACAAGGAAATGGATTCAGCAGGAAGCTAGCAGCTTATACAAGGCTGTCTTCATTGAGTAATAATACTACATTTAGTAATATCAGCAGCATAAAGAGTTTGGTATTTTGCCATTGGTTGGTAAATATATTTTGTCATCTGAATTAAGAGTATTAGAGTTAGAATATAATAAGGAATGTACCGAAGAAAAATGGATTTGTTGACTACAGAGCTGGAGTGCTCACTACTGTAGAGTCAAATATCAGTATTAATATAGCGTTGTATGGTGCCAAGGGTTTGTGCTGATATCGGTGTGTACCTGTTACAATGGAAAGAGAAATGATCCACCGTTTCACGTTTGCCACAGCTGCATAAAAATGAATCCACAAGATAGTTGTTGAATAGATCGTTGTTCAAGCCAATGCAGCCGAAGTGCAGGCGACAGTGTAGGATCTGTGCTTGGCACAAAGTGTCTCCATAGAAATAAGAGGGAACAGTGCATCTATTTCGATAGAGAAATGATTTGAAATTGGACAGTGAGTTATTTTCTCTTATTTCAATGGGTAAGTCGTTCCATAGACGAGGCGTAGAAGGAAGGAAGGACATATAATGTAGCTGCGTTCGACGTAGAGGGTTAGTATACAATGTCGGAGATTGTAATGCTGGGAATATGGGTTAAGATAGGGAATTATGTTGGATGAGTAAGCAGGAACTAATCCATGAACCATTTTGAAGTATTGTATGAGTTTGTGGTTTTTCCTTCTAATCTCTAATTTATCCCACCCGGTTTTAGTGTATAACTGGGATTTGTTTGAGCTTTTTGTGTCCCCCGTCACAAGTCGTGCTGCTTCCACTTGGTCAAGCTCATTGGCTTTGTTCACCATGCAGTTATCCCAGATGGTATCTGCATATTCGAGGACTGGACGGACGAACGCATAGTAAATTGTTTCGAGGGTCTTCCGATCAAACCGATACTTAAATCACCGCAGAATATTAATACGTTTTCAGGCTTTTGTTCTGATTTCGGTAAGATAGGCTGACCACATTCCCATGTTACTGAATGTTAACCCAAGATGTTTGTGCTGAGAGACTTCCTTGATTTCTGTGGAGAACATTTTTAAGGTAGGATGCTTTGTTTCGCTGGTTTTTTCTTGTGATTAGTAATTTTATTCGATTTAGCTCATATCATTACCTAATAAATCTGCAGCAGCATTTGGGTCTTCAACAATTAAGTATAGTGAGGTGTCATCAGCAAACAGTTGTATACTACTAGCGATATTATCTACACTGTCATTGATACAGATCAGGAAAAGTAAGGGCCAAGAATCAAACCCTGGGGGACTCCTGCCATAACTGGTGCCCAGCAGGATGACGCTGAGTTTAGGACCACACGCTGCTGCCTCTCACACAGGTAGGATCCAAACCAGTCCAAGAGAGGACCTGCAATTCCAATGGCTTTAAGTTTATAAAGAAGGCCTTATGCCAGACTTTGTCAAACGCTTTACTCACGTCACAGAATACCACCCTTATTTCTTTACCATCATCGAGTGCTGAGCTGAATGCATTGTAAATGTCAGTAAGTTGTAGGACTGTAGAATCAGATGGTAGAAAGCCAGACTGTAGTGGGGTGAGTAGCATGTTAGTTTTCAGGAATGTCAAAACTTTTTTAAAAATACATTTTTCGAAGATTTTGCCCAGGCAGATGAGAAGTGTAATAGGTCTGTAGTGTTGTAACAGACAATTATCGCCTTGCTTAAAGACAGGAGTTATATTACAAATTTTCCATTGTTTCGGAAAATAGGAACTCTTTAACATCATATTAAACAGACTAGTCAGTGGGATGTATAAATTGGAGGAGCATATTTTTAGTAAGTTAGGGACTGACTTTGTCAGGGCCACTGGTTTTAGATACGTTGATTGAATTCAGGGCTTTCAGCAAATCCTCAGGAGTGTAATATCCTTCAAATGTATCTGGTTGGGGTCAGGGATGTTGTGGCTTGAGTCGGCAATTGAAGATATTCGGCAGAAGCAGCTGTTGAAAGCTTCTGCTTTTTCCAAGTTGGAGGCAATTATTTTGTTGTCGATCTCCAACATCGTAACAGGAATTTGTTTGGTGGAGATCAAGTGATTAAATGTTTTCCACCAGTTAGAGTCAAGTTTGGTGTCTATTTTTAAGTAGAAGTTGGTTTTAGCTTTCTGAGTTTCTGAGACAACGATATTGCATTTTTGACGGAATCTCTCCAATGACTCGGGTCTATTTTGCCTTTTTGCTCTACGGTAGAGGCGCTTATGCTGACGTATAAGTTTCCAGATGTTGTTGTGCATCCACGGAGGCTGTTGGGGTCTACATATTATTGTCTTGTTGTGAATGTATTTTGATGCATTGGTGAGTAGAATATTTGTGAGCTGGTCTACAGTTACAAAGTGAGTGTTTAAGTACTTCGTTTTCCCAGTCTGTGTTGCAAAATTCACAGTTTAGTCCTTCGTAGTCGCCTCTTTCGTATTACCATATTTGACGCTTGAAAATGTGGATCTTTTGTTCGGGAATTTTTAGGCCTAGGGTTATTGGGCAGTGGTAACTCACTAGGCCTGGGATGAATGGATCAATAACATCTGTTTTTGAGACAAGTGGGAGTAGTAGGTCATTTACTATAAAGAGATCAATAAGGGAGCTCGATGTTTCAGTGAAGTACATGGGTTCCTTAACAATTTGGGTAAAATTAAATTTTTCCTAGCAGCTGTTGCATTGGTCCACCCTGGGCACTTATGACGAAGAACCTCACCACAGACAGCTCCCACGGAACCATGGAACAGCTGCGGTCCAACCAAAGAAGCAGACCTCAGAACAGCACGCTGTTCAGAAGGAAGGGATGGAGAAGTGTCCAACACTGCATCCCAGCGTGCAAGCTCCAAATTAGCCATGGTACAGGCATGAGCATGTGTCAGGTTCATAAGAGACTGCGACAAAACACGCAAAGGTGCCTGAGCATCATCAAACTCCCCTGGCGGAAAATAGGCAGCCAGGGCAGCGACGACGTGGTCCGCGAGAGATAACATGCCCACCAGCATCTCTCGGGACAGGCCCACCATAGATTCAACGACTGAATTCAGGAGAACTGCCGACTTAGGCTTAGTCAACCCAAGGGAAGAAGAATCTTCGTCCACAGTGGTCATCCTTTGGAAGACTGGTGGACAGGCGGATTCGTAGACATGAAACCGCGATGGAGGCAGAAAAGCATCAGATCATGAAAAGAAAGAACCTTCAGGGCCTTGGAATGCATTTTGGCATCCAGGCCCTGGAAGGACTCAACAACCTGAACCGACTGCAGAGGGCGCAAAACCCCAGAGCTAGAAGGCTCAACAGGGTTGCGGCGCTACACAGAGGACTGCAGCCAGACAGTCACTGATGGCTGGTCTGGAGGCTGAATGTCTGGCAATAAGCCAAAGACAAAATCTAAAGCCTGCTCCAAGACTGACGTGGGGGGCCTGTTGCCTTCAAGAAAATCGTCATCCTCTGTGGCAGAAGAGATGTAGCCCAACTCGGGCTGACCAGCGGAAACCTCCTGTGAATACTGAACAGCATCCAAAGGGCCAGGCGAGGAATCTCTGCGACCGACCAAAGGAGGTTGTGCCTCAGAAGGCACAGGGAAGCCAACTTGAGGGTTGCTAGAAAGCAACCGGGTGAGTGCCAGAACGGCCTGCCTCAGCTCACCCTGAGAATCTGTCGTAACAGCCGCACCCAAAGGAGTGTCTTCCCAATGGAAGAAGAACCCAAATCCTCAGAAGGGACTGATGACCAACGTTGATCAGCAGGCAGAGTAGGGAGACGGTGAAAAGACACCAGACTGTCCCAAGAGTGATGCACAGGGGCATTCACTGACCTCTGCAAAACAGAATGCCCTGCCAGCAAATCCTCTAGAGCGTACGTCGATTGATAGCTGGACCTGGGACATGATGAGAAGACACCAGAGGATTGTCCCAAGAATGAGAGGAACCTACCATTGGCCTCTGCACGACAGAAAACCCGAACTGCCCATCCTCTGAGACCGACGACAAGCATCGATCGACAGCCAGAATTGGAACACGGTGAGAAATCACCGGAGGAAGGTGCCAAGGGTGACAGCTAACAGGAGCTGTCACTAACCTCTGCCGAACAGCAGGCCCTGGATGCCAATGTCCCAGCCCCATCATGCTAGTCGGCTCACCAGCAGGGGAAGGCAGAACAACAAACGATTCGCTCGAGGGATGAGGAATCGCTGCCAAAGCAACCAAATGTCCCAACCAACCAGGAGCAAACCTAGCCAGATGAGACAGGGCCACCAGCAAACCCGAACAGCTTCGCTGAGAAGCCAGGGAAGGCTGAGAGCCCAGAGACACACCACCAGATACAGCCTCGGACCCCCAAGACTGTATACCATCCCTGGAAGAGATGGCAGAATCACTATCATGCAAGATAGAATCAGCAGGAACAATTTCCCCAGTAACAGCCGACGATGCAGGTGGCAAATCGGAGGGAGTGACCATGCTGACCTCGGAAAAACTCTCAACGAAAACAGCTGCCTCAACGGTGACATCAGGAGCCAAAGGAAGAGAGACCACAGTCCCCACTTCAGGCATCCCAGCACCAGCACCGCAAACAGTTGCAGAGGAATTTGCTACCGAAATAGGCTGTCCGACATCCTGCATGACAGAGTCACCACGTGCACTCTCAGAAATATCCGAAGAGGCATGACTACCTTTGCCCTGAGAAAGAGGGGTTCTAGCTCTGGTGAGAACCACCTTGTTCACAGAAGCCCAGAACTTGGAGGACCAAACCCCACAAACACCACATGGATGGGCCTGAGAGCAATTGTTGCAAGTGACACAAGTAGCATGAACATCATCTACATGTTTCACCTGCAAACAAGAAGGACAAGGAATAGTTTTAGGCATTGTCCAAAAAGATGGCAGAAGAATTTCTATTGGGAAAAAACCCCCAAGAATATCCAAAGAATCAAGCTTCCCACCGACGGAAAACCGAACAATGCGACACGTTAAGAGAATACAAACAAGAATGAGCATAAATATAAATATAATGTAATCACTTTTGAGCTTGAGTAAAGGATACAGTCCCCTTACACAAATAACAATAATAGCAGTCGAAATAATCAAATTGTTCACGAAGGAAAACAATTTGAGCAGAACGAGTCACAAAATTTCCATCCATGCACTATGGCAGAAATAAACGGAATTGACGTCACGGTTGTTGCGCATGCACTCGGTAAATGCAAGAGATGTGCTGAGAGAGTACCTGTAATGTCGAGTGATGGTCTCGCTCGAGCCTGTTTCAATCTTTTTTTCGTGCTTTTGCACTCTTCCACTTTTCCAACTCATTTGGAAAAGTTTATTAGCCTGAGTTAGTTCCGAAGTAGGGCTTGCACTTATGTTACAGCCAATTGTAAACAATTGAGAGTAGGTTGAGAAGAAATTAGGTTCCATTAGTCACTGGGAGAGTTGGGTGGTCGGTAAAAGACTCCAAACAGAATAGATCTGTTGTCAGTGAATAGCAGGACCCATAGATTCTCGAGAGCACTAGATATCACGGAGATGGAATCTATCTCTGTGGGCCCCGCAGCAACTAACCGATGTTAGGTATAAACTGATGTGAACCGTAATACTAAAATATTTCAAGCAATAGGTAAAATCTGATTAAAATCCCTTCTCGGACACAAACTTGTCAGAAAAAAAACCCCAAATTCTGAATAATTTGACCATGAGGTCAAACTTCAAGGTCAAAGCATGGCAACTGTGGTACGCAACATGTCATCTTGAGATAATCTACCCACATACCAAATATCAAAACCCTATCTATTAAGGGAAAAAAGTTACAGCTCGGACATGAACTTGTCAGAAAAGAACCCCGAATTCAGAATAATTTGACTTTGAGGTCAAAGTTCAAGTTCAAAGCATGGCAACCATGGTACACAACACATCGCCTTGAGATAACTACCCACATACCAAATATCAAAACCCTATCTATTAAGGGAACAAAGTTACAGCCCGGACACGAACTTGTCAGAAAAAAAAAAAAAAATCTGAATAATCTGACCTTGAGGTCAAACTTCAAGGTCAAAGCATGGCAAACTTGGTACGCGACACTTCGTCTTGAGATAATCTACCCACATACCAAATATCAAAACCCTATCTATTAAGGGAAAAAAGTTACAGCCCGGACACGAACTTGTCAGAAAAGAACCCCGAAAACGGAATAATTTGACCTTGAGGTCAACGTTCAAGGTCAAAGCATGGCAACCTTGGTACGCGACACATCGTCTTGAGGTAATATACCCACATGTCAAATATCAAAACCTTATCTATTAAGAGAGAAAGATTACAGCCCGGACAAGTTTTGTTACGGATGGACGGACGCATGCCCGCACGGACAGAGCAATCACTATAGGGCGTCCTCCTCACGGCGGGGCTCTAATTAATGTTTAGGTCCTAACAGTGTTTAAAAGGAATGTTGTTTTTAATGTAAATGGCTACACCCCCTCCCCTTGATTCAAGGTCATTTCTCAGTGGTGGTTGGAAGTTTGGCAATTTGATATCCCAGTTGTTGTCATTCACATCTAGCCACATTTCAGTGAAGGCACATATATTGTTGTTTAACAGTTCATCGCTTAGGACATCAATCTTTGGCTTAAGACTCTGGATATTTTGATGATAGAATGAGAGGGCATGTGAGGAATTAGTTGCAACAGATGAAAAAGAAGAGTCGGTTGATGAGAAATATTATTAGAGACTCATTTTAAAGCCTTACCCATAAACAATCTTCATTTCAAATTTCATTGAGATCCAATAAGCCAAACCCGAGATACGAGGCAAACAGACAAAAAATAGCCTATTTTTGTGTATTCAAAGGGCCATAACTCACAGAAAAAATATTCCAACAGCAAAACGGCTGATGCTACTTAAAGACCTCATGATAGTGAACATAGGTATGAAATTTCATCAAAGTACTGTTGAAGTTATAATGCGTTCAGACATCTGAGTGCGGACGGTCATACAGATGCATGGACAGACACACAGACAGGCACAATCCAGAATACCTCCACTTTTTGGTACAATAAATGCTTATATTAGAAATACTGAAGATCAAGTGGACTAGAAAGCTGTAATATTTGAATGATGTCAGTAGATATTTTCAATATATAATAAATGCTTATATTAGAAATATTGAAGCTCAAGTGGATTAGAAAGCTGTAATATTTGGATGATGTCAGCAGATATTTTCAATTGATCACTGTTATTTTATTCAATTTACTCTTACTCCGGCTGCTTACTTTATAATTATTTGTACTAATGGTAGGGTAAGTGGTTTGACATTTGAGAATTATATGCAATTAACAGTGCTACTCTACTACAAAATATCCAATGAGGCACAACATGTTATATCAGTAAACAGAAGAAAACTGACCTAAACATGAATACTAACTCTGCAGAAAAACCAGTGTCACAAATACACTACATAGAAAGAGTGTTTCTCTATAAATAAACCTGTAGAGTGATGTTTCTAACCAGTTTATAAGTTTATTTATTGTTTATTTTTTTGAGGTTTAACAAAACTTTCAACAGCTGGGGACATATCGTGTTGGACAGTTTTACAGGTGGAGGAAGCAGTAGCACCTGGAGACAACACCAAGCAGTCTTGAATGCCAGATACGGTAACCTCACCAATATCTAAAGTTATGAAGCAGAAACCACTTGCAAGTTAAATTCAATGTGACAACTGACCTTTAGCACACAAGAGTTCTTCCTCTTATAATGCCCAACCAACAAGTCAAGTTTGGTTTTGATTTGCCAAGCACAATTTTAATTTAGAGAGTAGAAACCAATTCCAGAAAATTTTCAAGTTCAAAGTCACTGTGATCTTGACCTTTAGCACAAAGACCCCAAAATAAAAATTGTTCTTCCTCTCATCAAGCCAAAGCCACATGTCAAGTTGGGTTTTGATAGCAAGCAGAACTTTAATAGAAAGCAGCAACCAACTCCATCTACAGATGGACATACACATGGACAGTGCCATAGCATTATACCTCCCAGTCCAAAAAATTTATTTGGGGGGATAAAAGGGTTATTGTATTTTACATGTTGTAATGCTTGCCAGGGAAGGGGTTAACATGATATTTGACTGGGTTAGTTTTAATTATTATTTCGTGGTCTAACAACAAACATTTTTTATCTAATAAATGATTAATACATTCAAATTTTAGACAGAAATAGATAACAAACTTACCTGTACAAAAATATCAAATCCAGTTGCAAGCGTATAACCCCAATCATTCAGAGTATATATATCACAAATTTTTTCCAAATCATTGAAGCTCCATTTCCAGCATGAGTGAAGAAAATCAATCTTTGAGTGTTCTGGTTCATCCATCATAGCAACTAACCAACCACACAGACATGCCAACACTACAGAATCCTACAAAATAACATTAAATTACTAGGCACTTTTCCAGTAAAACTTTTCCAATTACCATGAGCATTTGATTAATTAGTATTAATATTTGGGCTTTACTCTACAGTGCAGATACCATAATACAAAGGCTTCATATTCAGTGGACATGCTTCATGTCGTCTTAAAAGTGAAATTATTTAGTCTTTATGAATTTGCCTTGTTATAATTTCTGAAAGAGTGTCTACAATTCTGGGAATGGGGCCATAGACACTCTCCCATAAAATGTAATCTTTATTTTTTTATTTATTGGGGTTTAAGGTCACATACTTATACACAATGGCTAATCATGACCATGACAGTTTTACGGGTGGATGAATCCGGAGTACCCAGAGAGAACCAATGAGCATCAACAAGCAACTGTCAGCTTCTCAACATTCTAACTCTGTTCAAGCTCCGGTCAAGCAGGATTACAGCGGCTGAAGACATTGCACCATCAACGTGCAGTACGCATTAGCACACAGCCTCATCATGACCCCATGTAGGCAACCAGGATAAAGTGCTTTGCCCAAGGACACAACCCGGGTCGTCCTGGATGGGGATCGAACTCAGGACTAAAAATATAACAAATTGTGTAATTCAGTACTCTTCCAATTAAAAGGAATTTGTTTATTATCCTGTGTCATTGTGCTAAACTGACCATTTATTCTATTGCCCTGTTTGATAGGACTTGTAAAGCTCTGTCGAACAAGATATAAAAGATTAACTGGTATAGCGCTAGAAGCCACTATCATAGCTCTACTGCAAAGTGCTGAAAGCCACTTTATTAGCTTCCCTTGATTGTAGCATGGCATCGTTGAAAAAAATACTCATGTTACAAATCAATCTTTGAAAAATATTTAGCACTCTACCAATTAAATACTTGCATTGGATGTTCTGAGGTTGAATAAGTCTTTGAATTTTTGGGAATGTGGTGGCTGTCAGAAGTATTCTTAGACAGGTTAAAACACTTTTTATCCAATCAAATCAACTTTTGGACTTGATTTGAACAAACTTAAATCTGAGCCCCCTAAGGATGCTGCATACCAAAACTGAGAACATTCTAACTGGTGATTCTGAAAAGAATATTTTTAAAGAAGGTTCCTCATATTTCATCAAGTTAAAGTCTGGGCTCCCATAGGGAATTCAAATACCAACCCATACACCTTATTTGAACAAACTTAAACCTGACCACTATAAGAATACTGCATACCAGAAATGTGAAGATTTTAACTGGGATCTGAAGAAGATTTTTAAAGAATTTTCCTCATGTTGCACCAAGTTCAACTTCAGGGTCCATAAGGAACTCATCTATGAACTAAGGGACTTAATTTGAACAATCTGGAATTTGACCCACATACGGATGCTGTATATTAAGTATCAAAAGATTCTAGCTGGTGGATATGAAGAAGAGGATTTTAAAAGTATTTTCCTCATATTGCAATATGTTAAAATTTGGCTGCCCAAACAAGAATTCAGGGATATGATTTGTGCAAGCCTGCCTCAAATCGAATCCCCTTAGGGATGTCATATACCAATATCGAAAGATTCTGATCGGTAGTTCTGAAGAAAGAATTTTTGTTCATTTTTGAAAAGTGCTGACCCATGACAGAATTGACTGAGAATTTTTGGACCAAATTGATTCTCTTGGCCCTAAGGATGCAGTATACCAAATAACTATTCTTTGTTCCATGCAGTTTGGGAATATGGGCATTTGATTTCTTTTCTATTTTAAGCACCTGGTTCCCATGGGGATGCAAACAAATTTGTTCAGGTATAAATCAAGTACATGTCCCTTAACACTCAAACTAGGTCTCAACTGACGCACCAGTTCAGAAAACAGAAATTTGGGGCAGAGCCCCAAATACTGCCCTTAATACAACAAGAGGTCCCAGGGGCCTGAGGAAGCTCACCTGACATGGTAGCTTAAATATCAACCCAGAGAATTGATTTCAACAAGTTGCATCTGCTCCTCCTAAGAAAAGCTTATACCAAATATCCAAAGATTCTGACCAGTGCATCTAAAAAAAAACATTTTTAAAGAATATTCCTCATATTGAATCCCACAGGGAGCCCATATATGAACCCAGGGACTTGGCTTTCACAAACTTGAATATCCCCCTCCCCCCCCCCACCCCCACCCCCCCCCCCCACCCCCAAGGATACTGCACACCAAATATTAAAACATTCTGACTGCTGGATCTGAAGAAGAAGATTTTTAAAGAAAATTCCTCATTTTGAACTAAGTTACAATTCGAGCTCCCACAGTGAGTCCAAATATGGACCTAGGGGCATGGCTTGAACTAACTTGAATCTCACCCCCCTAAGGATGCTGCATGCCAAATATCAAAACATTCTGACTGCTGGATCTGAAGAAGATTTTTAAAGAAAATTCCTCATTTTGAACTAAGTTATAATTCAGGCTACCACAGTGAGCCCAAATATGAACCCAGGGACTTGGCTTGAACAAACTTGAATCTCAACCCCCTAAGCATGGTGCATACCCAATATCAAAAGATTCTGCCTGCTGGATCTTGAGAAGAAGATTTTCAAAGAAATTTGCCTGAAATGCACTAATTTCAAATTTGGGCTCCTATACTGAGTCCAAATATACACCCAGGGAGCTGATTTGAACAAACATGAATCAGATCCACCCCACAATGTTGCATACCAAATATCAAAAGATTCTGCCTGCTGGATCTGGAGAAGAAGATTTTTTTTTTAAGAAATTTGCCTGAAATGCACTAAGTTTGAATTCGGGCTTCTATAAAGACCCCAAATATGAATCCAGGGGGCCGATTTGAACAAACTTGAATCAGATCCACCCCACAATGTTGCATACCAAATATCAAAAGATTCTGCCTGCTGGATCTGAAGAATAAGATTTTTTAAGAAATTTGCCTGAAATGCACTAAGTTCGAATTTGAGCTTCTATAGTGAGCCCAAATATGAATCTAGGGAGCCAATTTGAACAAACTTGAATCAGATCCACCCCACAATGTCGCATACCAAATATCAAAAGATTCTGCCTGCTGGATCATTTTTTTGTCGCAGCCCAAATATGAACCCAGGGGGCCAATTTGAACAAACTTGAATCAGATCCACCCTACAATGTTGCATACCAAATATCAAAAGATTTTGCCGGCTGGATCTAGAGAAGAAGATTTTTTAATGTTTTTCCCATTGCCTACAGTGTTAAAAAGTGCTGACTCAGCACTTTTTCAAAGTCCTGAAAAAAGTACCTTGTGATCAAACCGCTAGGGATTTCTTTTAACCGTTCTATTCTACTGGATAAAAGTAAGCTTTATACAAAATAAGAATTCTCTGTGCCGTGTAGTTTTGGAGATTTGACAGGTTTACGGTTTTCCTATTTTTAGCTCCTGAGGTTCCCATGGGGCAATGAGAAAAACATTTTTTGCATCAATCAACTACTTATGACCCATGATCATCTCATATCAAATTTGGTTCAAATCAACCTCACAGTTTAGAAATTTTAGGCGTGGCCAAAATTTTTGCCCATCCCATAACGAAGGCAAATAATGCCCGACAAACTTCTCCTGAAAAAACTTGATTCTAAACCTCAAAAGGACTCTGTATACCACATATCAAGTCTCTGCTACTGGTGGTTCATTAGAAGAATATTTTCAAAAAATTTGGCCATTTTTTCCCCACCCCTCTGCTCAATATGAGCCGAAACCTAATTTGCCTAAAAATCAAAATGCCCCTATATAACCACTACTTACATGAAATTTAACAATAGCGCATGTATCACTGAAGCAATACAATGTCCCCTACCAGACTAATGAGCATTAATAATTAAACAAATGTTATAACCTATATGTGATCAGCATGAATTCCGTTGAAGCATTTCCAAAAAAAAGTCCAGAAAACTGATATTTTGGCACTTTTTCATATTTCCAAGGGCCATTACTCACACAAGAATAATGCAATCAGCATGAAACTCAAACTTGAACTGTAAGTCATTGTTCTATAGTAGGTTACCAAGAATGAAATCATTCGGTTGAAGCATTTCCAAAAAAAGTCCGGAAAACTAAAGTATGACTGACAGACTGACTGACAGACTGACGGATGGACAGAGTGCAAATGAAACTTGATCTGTAAGTCATTGTTCTATAGTAGGTTACCAAAAATGAAATCATTTCGTTGAAGCGTTTCCAAAAAAAAGTCTGCAAAACTAAAGTATGACCGACAGACTGACTGACGGATGAATGGACAGAGTGTAAATGAAACTTGATCTGTAAGTCATCGTTCTGTAGTAGGTTACCAAAAATGAAATCATTCCGTTGAAGCGTTTCCAGAAAAAGTCTGGAAGACTGAGATTTTGGCGCTTTTCCATATTTCCAAGGGCCATAACTCACACCAGAATAATGCAATCAGCATGAAACTCAAACTGGATCTGTAAGTCATCATTCTATAGTAGTTTACCAAAAATAAAATCATTCCATTGAAGCGTTTCCAAAAAACTCCGGAAAACTGATATTTTGGCGCTTTTCCATATTTCCAAGGGCCATAACTCCCACAAGAATAATGCAATCAGCATGAAATTCAAACTTGATCTGTAAGTCATCGTTCTATAGTAGTTTACCAAAAATGAAATCATTCCGTTAAAGCGTTTCCAAAAAAACTCCGGAAAACTGATATTTTGGTGCTTTTTCCCATATTTCCAAGGGCCGTAACTCACACAAGAATAATGCAACCAGCATGAAACTAACAAACTTGATCTGTAAGTCGTCGTTCTATAGTAGTTTACCAAAAATGAAATCATTTCGTTGAAGCATTTCCAAAAAAACTCCGGAAAACTAAAGTGTGACTGACAGACTGACAGATGGACAGACTGACAGACTGACGGATGGACGGAGTGCAAACCTATAGTCCCCTCCGGCGATGCTGGTAGGGGACTAATTAAAATGTGGCCAGTGGTTTAGGAGAAAGAGGCTCAAACACCACCTTCACGACGGACGACAGATGACAGACGGAGAGTGAAAAGAAAAGCTCACCCTGACTTTCAGTCAGGTGAGCTAACAAGCCTGAATATTGCCCGAGAAAGTTTCTTTGAACAAACTTGAATCTTGACATATAAGGAAGCTGTACACAAAATTTCAAATCATTGCAATTGATGGTGTATGAAAAGAGTTTTTAAGACCTTCAGGTTTTTGGCACAGCCTCCAGCCCATTAGGTTTAGCTACTTCTACTGAATAAATTTGGAAAGTTATCCGTCAAGATAATTCATGTCAAGTTTGGTTGGGTTTGGCTCAATGGTTCAGAAGAAGACTGATATGCAAAGATTCCAGACAGTGGACGGCAAGTGATGGCAATAGCTCAACCTTAATTTCAGTCAGGTGAGCTAAAAAGGCAATTGCGAGACATCAGGAAATTGAAAATTTTCAACAATTTTTTTCTCTTTTTGAGCATTGTTTATGGCAACATCCACCCCCTAACATAGCTGCAGTTGGGTCACTTTTGTATATGTGAACAACGAGTATTCCAGCAATCCAGTTGTACAGAGATCCTTAATATATGCCCACATGGAGATATGGGCAGATGGATGGACACACAGATGGCCATCTGAAAACAGTATATTCCCTACACTTCATTCAGAGCTGGGTACAATGAAGTGACAAGTCGCCCACTATGTATCGCCCAACCTACTTTTTAAGAGAGGTGGATAAAAATATACACAGATACCAAAACAAGAGCAAAGCTAAGTGTGGCATATTCCACAATGCCAAAATGGACATATTTTTAATATAGGCATATACATGTGATAGGATTTATTGTCGTTGTTTGACAGGATAGAAATGAAATTCAACACTCAGTAGCAATCGTGAGATCAGCCCATCGACATGGGAGAAGATATGGAGCAATGAGACAAAAAAAACAAACTGTTCTCAAATTATAGTATGATTCCACTGGGTTAATCAAGGGAAAATATCTCTGTAATAACTAAGAGCAAAGATATTTATTCTGGCATGATATCTGTTCCTCTATGATACGGCAGAACAAGGCCAGAAATTATTTGAATCCAACAAATAGCATTACGTGTACGCTCCATTTAAATCAACCTTTCATCACACCCGGTGAACACATTGTCTTCACGGGTCCACAACCCCCTTTGCGAGGCTAATTAAAGACGACGGGAAAATCCAGACATCAAAGGCGGTTCGTTTCTCGATGAAACCGAATTACTGATATCCAATCGCATATGAAAAACATTCTGTGTTTATGCAATTAATAAATCGATTCATTTTCAAACATGATAAAAACGAATGTAGACTAATTCATTATTTGTTCCCCCAATAGGAATCAACTATTTATTTGAACAAAAATACAGCATAAATGATGGACAACAAGTTTGTTGTGAATGCAAATTAATTTCAAGTACACTGATAACAAGAACGCCCTCATCTTAGCATTACGTGTACATTGCATACAAAACCGCACTTGTTAATTACCCCCGTCATTTGTGTAGAAACGACCGGGTATGAAAAGCTGTTTTAGTGCAGTCATGTGAGAAGGATTGCATAACCAATTAACCAATTAATGTTTGGCGAGAAAAATCTTTCAGACACTGTCCCTGATTAACAATTATATATTGTTCAGTCAGAAAATTTCTAAACCCTACATTTAATAAAATATTCAGATACAAATGCAATATCTTTCATTTCCAGAACTCTGTACTGCGGTTTAATATAGGAATTGAAAAAATCTGTTCGTTAATTCGTGAGATTTTCAATTTGTTTTCATATTAAAATAAAATTTTCGCTGATATATGATTGGGATTCCCCACCCCCACCCCCTCTCCGTATAATTGAAGATCGGATTGTCTCTGTCGAAATGATCTTGTCTTCATTCATTCTCGTAACGCTTCATCTGTATTTTTTAAATGAAATTATACAACAAATGTGACAGTCTTGGCGATACATCCTGGCGTTTCGCTGCGGCAATAGCTTTTCCGATATGGGATTATGGATTCTATACTGTGCCGCGTGCCCGAACATTTCAAAGTTAAAACCCGATGATTTAATTTTTATTGTAGCATGAGCATTTTACCGAAATAGTTTAGATGAACTAAAATGAGAATGTATTATTCATTAAAAAAATTAATCGTCCAATATGCGGGAAAAAGCATGAAAACCACTAGCACTTCAAAGGGGTTTCCCCATCGGATCCTTCCATTACACCCTGGACTGCATTTGACAGTAAAAATTGTTTACCAACAGAAAATTATCAGTTAAATTTACCGAAAAATGTGTCCATTTTAAAAGATACCACCCTTGAAAAAAAATATTTTGGCAGGACACGCAACATGATCAGTGACATGGAAAAAACAATGAAGAAGAAAAAATAAAAACACCGGTCAAACTTATCTCCCCTGTTCGAAACGGTTCTTTGTACTTTGTTTTCAAAAACAGAAGTGAAATTCTAAAAAAAGGACCCCGATTAAATTTTAAAGAGACTCGTGAATTGTTTGTGTCACTTCACGAAAATTGGAAGCAGTTATCTCGCCAAAAAGATAAATGTTGCCAGCAATGGAGAAACGAAAGTTTAATCAGGGAAAGCTATTTTTTAAACAAGATAAAAAAAAACATGAGTTGCATGAGTACAACCAAATCACGTCTCCCAACCACAAAAAAAATGTTTAAAAAACCCCAGTTAAATTATTCTTGTGTGTTTAAACAAACACATGTTCAATGGATCACTACCTCGCTCAAGAGGTGTGCTGTCTGAAATATTTGGGGGGGGGGGGGGGGGGGTTCATTGGATTTCCACAGAATTTCTTAGACAATAATGTACACTGTGATAATATTTAATAGTGCTTCTTTCCCCTTGGCAATGGGAAGTGAAGCAGTGCTTATTTACTATGGTAATAAGAAAGTTCCACTTTACTGGTGAAATAGGACCCAGTCACCAGTGCCTGGGATGGATGTCCACTAAAATGGGCACCAAAGGGGTAAACGATCAGCTAAACTTGACTTTAGACCTTTCCTGTGGTCACAATTTATTTATTTATTGGTGTTTAATGTCACTTTTCTGCAACTATGGCCAATTGCGACCAGTGGGCACAATTAGACATAGCTGATGAAAAGTGACCTTAAACACCAATAAATAAATAAATAAATAAATAAATAAATAAATAAATAAATAAATAACTAATTAATGCTTCTTGCAAAGTGTCTAGTCAGAGTGAATTATCCACTCAACTTCAACTTTCAGGCACAGATAAACAGAAGACAAGCAAGCAAACTGTCTCTTGATGGATGTGTAGATAAATCTGGTGGCCCTTCAAATGAAAGTGTCAATGACACTGTAGCTTAACTTGTGTGTTGTGTTTGATGAAAAGGATAATGTTCAATGTTTATGAAAGGATTATGAAATAAGACAAGAATTGTGATAATTGGGAATATGTTCATTTCTGTTCCCTGTATGCTATGTTTATGATAAAAATAATATGAGGTGTACACTGTACTAAAGATCTGAGGGGTGGGTTAATATGACCTCACAGTTAATATATGTGGCCCTCACAGTTAACATATATCAACAAAATTACAATGAAATTATTCCAAAATGAGTCATCCTATCAAGTTACATTAAAATCCCTTCATAAATATGGCCTGTAGACTGTGCTAAAGGTTTTTGGGCTTCGGGCCCCTGTAGCCGTCAGTTTCCCAATTGCGTCCAAAGGGGACGTTCTCATCTAGACATTATATGAAGTCAACCTACCAAGTTACAATGAAATCCCTCCATAAATACGACCTGTAGACTGTGCTAAAGGTTTTCGGGCTTCAGGCACCTGTAGACATCACAGTTGACCAACCACGACCAAAAGGGGATGTAATCATCTAGGCATTATATGGAGTCAACCTAACAAGTTACAATGAAATCCTTCCATAAATACGACCTACAGACATGCTAAAGGTTTTTGGGCTCGGGCAGCCATCAAGGCTGAATGATCGTGACCAAAAGGGGTCGTTCTCATCTGGACACTATTTGGAGTCATCCTACCAAGCTACAATAAAATCCCTTCATAATTATGACCTGTAGACTGTTCTAAAGGTTTTCGGGCTTTGGGCCCCTGAAGCCGTCACAGTTGCCCACTCATGTCCAAAAGGGGACGTTCTCATCTAGACATTATATGAAGTCAACCTACCAAGTTACAATGAAATCCCTTCATAAATATGACCTTAGACTGTGCTAAAGGTTTTCGGGCTTCGGGCTCGGGCAGCCATCATGGTTGAATGATCGCAACCAAAGGGGACAATCTCATCTGGGCATCATCTGGAGTGATCCTGCAAAGTTACAATGAAATCCCTTCATAAATATGACCTGTAGACTGTGTTCAAGGTTTTCGGGCTTCGGGCATCTGTAGCCATCACAGTTGACCAATCACGACCAAAAGGGGATGTCATCATCTAGGCATTATATGGAGTCAACCTAACAATGCTACAATGAAATCCTTCTATAAATATAAACTTTTGCCTATGCTAAAGGTTTTTGGGCTCGGGCACCCATCAAGGCTGAATGATCACGGCCAAAATGGGACATTCTCATCTTGACCTTATTTGGAGTCAACCTACCAAGTTACAATGAAATCCCTTCATAAATATGACCTGTAGACAGTGCTAAAGGTTTTTGGGCTTCGGGCACCTTTAGCCGTCAAAGTTGCCCAAACATGTCCAAAAGGGGACGTTCTCATCTAGGCATTATATGAAGTCAACCTACCAAGTTACAATGAAATTCCTTCACAAATATGACTTGTAGACTGTGCTTAAGGTTTTCGGGCTTCGGGCAGCCATCATGGCTGAATAATCACAACCAAAGGGGACAATCTCATCTGGGCATCATCTGGAATAATCCTATGAAGTTACAATGAAATCCCTTCATAAATATGGCCTGCAGACTGTGCTCAAGGTTTTTGGGCTTCGGGCACTTGTAGCCAACACAGCTGACCAATTACGACCAAAAGGGGATGTCATCATCTAGGCATTATATGGAGTCAACCTAATAGGTTACAATGAAATCCTTCCATAAATATGACCTTATACCTATGCTAAAGGTTTTTGGGCTCGGGCACCCATCAAGGCTGAATGATCGCGATCAAAAGGGGACGTTCTCATCTAGACATTATTTGGAGTCATCCTACCAAGTTACAATGAAATCCCCTCATAAATATGACCTGTAGACTGTGCTAAAGGTTTTCGGGCTTCGGGCACCTTTAGCCGTCACAGTTGCCCAATCATGTCCAAAAGGGGACGTTCTCATCTAGACATTATATGAAGTTAACCTACCAAGTTACAATGAAATCCCTTCATAAATATGACCTGTAGACTGTGCTAAAGGTTTTCGGGATTCGGGCTTGGGCAGCCATCATGGGTGAATGATCACAACCATAGGGGACAATCTCATCTGAGCATCATCTGGAGTGATCCTAAGAAGTTACAATGAACTTCCTTCATAAATATGACCTGTAGACTGTGCTTAAGGTTTTCGGGCTTCGAGCACTTGTAGCCATCACAACTGACCAATCACGGCCGAAAGGGGATGTCATCATCTAGGCATTATATGGAGTCAACCTAACAGGTTACAATGAAATCCTTCCATAAATATGACCTTTTGCCTATGCTAAAGGTTTTTGGGCTCGGGCACCCATCAAGGCTGCATGATCGCGATTAAAATGGGACGTTCTCATCTAGACATTATTTGGAGTCATCCTGCCAAGTTACAGAAATCATTTCATAAATATGACCTCTAGACTGTGCTAAAGGTTTTCGGGCTTCGGGCTCCTGTAGCCGTCACAGTTGCCCAATCAAGTCCAAAGGGGGACTTTCTCATCTAGACATTGTATGAAGTCAACCCACCAAGTTACAATGAAATTCCTCAATAAATATGACCTGTAGACTATGCTAAAGGTTTTCGGGTTTTGGGCTCGGGCAGTCGTCACGGTTGGCAGATCATGCCCAAATGGGGAAATTCGCATCTAGACATCATAAGGAGTCATCCTACCAAGTTACAATGAAATCCCTCCACATTAAACATGACCTGCAGACTGTGCTAAAAGTTTTTGGGTTTCGGGCTTGGGCAGCCATCACGGTTGATAGATCATGCCCAAAAGGGGACGTTCTCGTCTAGGCACTATACAGAGGCATCCTACCAAGTTACGGGTTTTGGGCTCGGGCAGCAATACTGGTTGCCCGATCACGACCAAAACGGGATGTTCTCATCTGGACATGACCCCAAACCTGCATATGAAATTTCGTGACGATCAGACAAGAACTGCGGGGTGTAGCCCGTGCTAAAGGAAATGTGAACAGACGTCACAGACTCACAGACTAACAGACTTCCGCACGCGTGATGGCAATAGCTTATCTTGACTATGTCAAGTTAAGCTAAAAATCAGTTTGTGTAAAAAAATATGAGTTCTGTAAAACATTCACTTGACAAGTGATTTGGTAGTAGTCCACCTGTCACGTACTGTGTATTTTTACCCATTAGTAGTTGAGTGCTAACTCCATGGAATATTAGCAGAGATTTTCTATTCAAAAGTGCAAACAAAACCCGATTGATATTATAGTGCTTTGAAAGAGTGCTTGTGTATATACTTTTTTTAAAAGATAATATATTCTGTCATTCCTTGTGTGCAAATGTTTATAGATACTTGTAAAGAATTAAAGTCAGATATCATTAATCACAAAACCCGATAGATATTTTAGTGCTTTGAAAGAGTGCTTGCGTATATATTTTTTAAAAATATAATATATTCTGTTATTCGTGTGTGCAAATGTTTGTAGATACTTGCAAAGCATTAAAGTCAGATATCATTAATAAAAAAAATGCTTAATAAAGTATTGTTTGTTAAAATCATTTGTCCCTTATAATCAGTCAACACAGCTGACTGTCAATAAGATCATCATTGACAACTGCACTTGTTATTGTTGAAGTAATTACCATAGATACTAAAAAGTTCCCCTCACTGCCAATTAGCTTATCCTATTTTTGGACACCCTACTATGCAATCGACTAGTGGAGAGTAGAGAATATTTTAAATGGACTGTACACGTAATGGTGGCAGAACTAGAGCAGCAAACATGTTGGACAGACAGATGTTTTAACAAATGTCTAAATTAGAACCCACTTAGTAGATTTTCTGTTTCTCGAGCCATTTTCTGTAAAATCGCATGCCGATGGGCAGTTTTTTATTTTATTTTTTATATTTGTAATTATGGTTTTTGTAATAATTTCTTTCCCTTCAAAAGTTCATATTCTTGGTTTGTTTTATGTTTTAGGCCTCATAATCTACAGAATAGCATGGGTGGTGGTGTATTTCGTCACTTTTGTCCCTTGAGTGCTAAAGCATTGCAAAGCCTTGTTGCACTCAAGGGACAAATTTATCAATTTTATTAACTTGGGTAAAATATCAGACAAAAAACGTTTAAATTGTGTTTTTTTAAGTAAGCATTGGTTATAACATTATGTGTACAGTGCATTAAAAATGTGAGTCCTGTTAATCAAGGGTAATTAAGATCAGTCAGCCTATAAATAGATTCTGTCAATCACAAACAAACACAAAACTGGCTGTATACAGAACATCAACAGAAGAATTCAGAAACTCCTTTTTTCCACGTACAATTGTGGACTGGAATGCCAGTAGGCAGACAGCCATTGAGACAATTTGTGTCAAGGACGCAGAGCACAATTAATAACACCATGCCTCCTTCCCTGTGTTAACATACGCGTCACCGCGGGCTACACAGTAAACCAATTCAGATTCAGATTCAGACTGACTGCAATGGAACTATTTCAGTCTCCATGGTAATATAATAAACAAGCTGGCTGCCCATGTTGAGATGAGTAAGGAAATGTTAATTATTTATACCAGAGAGAAAACTGGGATTGTTGAGGGTGTTATAACATAACACAAACCAGCAATTTACATTAATGTATCTTCTTTTATTACGGTAACTATTTCAGTCTCCATGGTAATATAATAAACAAGCTGGCTGTCCATGTTGAGATGAGTGAGGAAATGTTAATTATTTATACCAGAGAGAAAACTGGGATTGTTGAGGGTGTTATAACATAACCCAAACCAGCAATTTACATTAATTTATCTTCTTTTATTACGGTAATTAAAATAACTATTTACATTATCAAATATAGACTTTAGAAATATAACAGGTATATACAAGTTCAAGGAAAATAAAAATTAACTTAACAGCATAAGTTATAACTAGACGGGCATAACTTGTAGAATAAATCGAGTTTTCAAATTTAAAAAAAAACTGCAGAACTATGGTCTGATTTGTTGACAAACTGGGTAACTTGACTCGTGTTTGATCAATCTACGGTGAAATTTGGAAAGTTGGATGATGAAATATATCTTCGGGATGCGAATTCTTGGCAAGACTTTATTCATCAAAGTTGTCATTACATACTTTCTGCTTGTCGCTTCCTAAGTTTGATACATTATCTATCCAAGACACAAAGGAAAACACGCGAAACAAATGTGTTTACAGACTAAATCCGAAATTAAATTTCGAGCAAAATAGAAGTCTGGGGGAAAATATTGATTGGCTGAGAGATGTGACATCATTCATATTTAGATGTATTGGGCCATTATAGGCTTGCGTGGCTGTTATAGTCAATGACGGTCCGACACGTTACGCAACTTTTATTTGTTGAGCATTAATATTCATATTATAGTTGGGGAGATTAAGAACGTGACAGTGAGAAATATTACAAGAGGCCTGTCACGCCTAGAGAGCTCCTCTGAGGGCCACTGATCGCATGGGCATGTTTTCTAATACTAATATTGTTACAAACTTTAGCCGAAAAAAATATCAAAAATATCTTAAGATTTTCTTGATCCTGTGACCTGTGACCTTGACCCTGTGGATTTACAGACCGCAGAATAATTGATGACACACTGTCTATTGATAATACATATTGTTATGAAGTTTGGTGGAAAAATATTCAGCGTCCGTCGACAGACGACGGACGAATCAGTATAAGAAAAGCTCTGCTGACAAATAATAAAACGAGAGCTGGGAGATTAGAAGAGACAATGGGGTTGGGATGACATGTGTGGGATGGGGGGAATGAAGGCCTCCTCAGTAAAGGGGAGCGGCAAATTAATGAACGTCTTGTGTCGGAATTAAAACTTTTATTCTACGAGTAGGCTTCAGAATTAAACTGACGAGCCTTTGGTGAGTAAGTTTAATTCTGAAACTTATGAGTATAAAAATTCCGAACGCAGACGTCAACGTATCCACTCCACTGAAAAAAGAGCTGGGCCTGTCACATTGGAACAGTAATGCTAAAAATTAATACAGTTCGCAAATATTTTCCCATGGACTTGATGAATTGGACATTTCGCATTTTAGTCTGGGCGTTTCGCCCTCAAACAAGACGGCAAGGGTGTAGCCAGAGAGGGTCATGAAGGTCGTCATTCTGTTAAATCGAATCAAACGTCATATTATATGTGTGGACAAACTATTTTTTGACAGTGGCTGTCCGGTAGTCTGGTGCAAACTCTGCAGAGTACAATGACATATTGGACGTATTTGAAAACATCCACTGAGTGTAAATTGCACCCAGATAATAAATAAAGTTCAGTGTGAAACTGGGAAAAAATATATTTAAAAAAAGGTTATTAAAGAGACTTCTGAACTAAAATAAGAAACTGTTCGAGAGGAAACTCCACTCTGAGTGTATGTGTCATAATTAACCTATAACATCCACCATCTCATTCAACGCATTGAAGACAAATTAGTAACCTTACAATAGAGTCCTGCAAACCAATGTAACAAATTTGTCACAAACTCCCAATAAAAATCGACTGCGGATAAAGAAGTTACACCTCACAAAGTCTATCGAACTTACATGTGAAGATGATTACAATAGTTTGTTCAGTAATTAAAACCTGTGACAATAATCTTTTAATAGTAGTAGAATATTTTATTTAAGTGTCACTTTTCGATACACATAGAATATATTACACATAGAATGTTAACAGAATATTTGTATGAAACCCAGCTTCTAAAGGCTTATGAGACACATTTTGATCATTGATTGGTCGTTATACATTAAGCATTACCCCGTCCCCGCCCACCCCTAGAAAAGAAATGTATATAGACCCATGCAGACATTTCCAAGTGCTTCTGCATATACCCACGTACATATACAACCAAATATTTGAATCAAGTTTACAAGTCCGAAAAGCTGAAAAGTATTAACAAACATACAAAGGGCAAAAAAATATACATAAAGCCTTTGAGAGGTCGATAAAGCAACATGTGCATACCAAAGTCAAATCCTCCCATTTCCATAAGACAGTCACAACAGGGGTATTAGCATTTTAATAAGACAGTCACGACAGGGGTATTAAACAATAACAAGTAGTAGTTAAATGAACTACTACTTGTTATTGTTTAAAGCTTCTTTTGTTCACCAACTCTCAGCAGCCTACTGTTTTGTACATGTTAAATTCAAATTAATAGTCGAACAGGATCACTTGGCAATGTGAATAACCTAACTCTACATTCATTTAACAGAGAAAATTAGTTTTTAGACCTCTCTCTCAGTTTATAATCTTGGGACAAACTTCAGAAAAATTAACAATGGAGGTGGATAGAGGACGATGAAAGTCACGGGAGCGTGATAATTTCTTATTTTATTTTATTTTTTGGGGGGGAGGGGGGGAACGGATTTCCACATCACTGGTTGTGGCGATTAATTCTTAAGATTTCTGGATAAAATCTTAGGAGCCACCCAGAACCATTGAAAGGCGGCTAGCCATTTTTGCTAATTTATTAAACTTATAAATAATTGTTGCCCGCCCACCCCCCCCCCCCCCCCCACACACACACACCCGCACAGTGATTTAGTGGAAACTAAACTAAAATGCATGTGATGAGCAACGACTTTGATACGCGAGGTCAACGTTGATCTTACAGGCTGTATTTTGGCTTTAAATTAAGTTAAAACAATTGTTGTATTCAACAATATTATGGCAAATTAATACTTAAAATTGATGGCGATCTTTCTTTTTTGGGGGTGGGGTTATCATTTGAAAATGTAATTATTCATTTCCAGTTAATGAAAGCAAACAGGATGTCAATATATCACAAGCACAGATCCGTACAAATTATAATGAGAGGGCCAAAATCTGGGTGATTAAATTCAAACCCTAATTCGTTGATTCTCTGGCAATTGATAGCTCGCTTTGGGTGAAATAGGTAGTGTTTACGGTGATATTGAAGGTGGGGTGGGGTGGATGTTTCCAACAGCCGATAAATAATAGAGAAATGCCCAACCTGTTTATTCTTGGACCTTCCCCGATTTATGTACGCCATAATGTGTACCAGTAACAAGCCTCTTCTTTTGTTTTTAAAACTTATTTCTATTAAATTTTAGCTTGCCGTTATACACTTAGAGTACCAGTATTCCCGTATTTATTTCAAATTTTCACATTTGTGCTGCGAATGCAAACCACTGTGGTTCCGCACTAAGATGTTGTACGAATTTTTTTTTTCAGTATGCAGTGAGCATTGGTGGGATGTCACACATATTTGTGCCAGCGCATCATTGGTTGGTAATAATTGATGGGCAGGATTACAGTCATGTCAGTGAGTCGAAAACAGAATAGCACTCTGCAGATTAAAATGGCGTATTATTGACACTTTTTCGACACCTATGCCAGTCAAATTAATAATTTTCTTATGGTTATGCATTTTCAAAGAAAATAGTTTTCTTTTGATTGATTCAAATCTTGCCTGTTCGACATTTAATTCGCGAGGTATGATTTTTTTGTCAGGCCGTACTGATAGCGTGGTTAATTGGTCACACTTGGTATTTTCCCAGTGCTATAGATAGTAATGCAAACCGGGTTTGTCACCCCTAGTTTAGCACTAGAAATCAGGGGTGATGGAAACCGGGTCTCTAATGGACTGTACACGTAATGAAAAGAGAGCATGCGGCAGCCCTTACATGTACACTGCATTAAAGACCCTGATGCTTTGTGTTAATTACCTAATACAAATGGGGCGATTGACCCCAAAATCATTACTATAAATAACATACTGGAGAATCTCATGCAAAGTCAATTAACTACGGAGTCCTTACGGCTTAAAGTCACTCCACGAGATTTAAATCTCAAACCTGTGTAAGTGTATTCAAACTAAAGGATACCATTTTGTTCCAGAAGCAATAAATATTATAAAATTATTAATCTGACAGATGTTATGAAGAAAATGTGTCAATAATATGACATTTTAATCCACAGTGTTACTCTGATTTCCAAACACTGACATGACCTTAATCCCACCTGTAAAATTCTGCAATCCAATGAGACATGAGTGCAGATATGTGCAACATCTCCCGAAAGCTTACTTTAAGCAGCATAAAATATGAAAGTTTTCAAAAACTTTACATTCACATTTGTTCAATTTTTTATTATCTTCACTGATTTTGTTGTAATATTTTGCTAACTTTTTCTACTGACCCTCTATTGGAAAATGAGGCTCAGTGGAAAAATTCAGGCAGTCGAACTTGGTCGCTGGGAAAATGGAAAATTAGATGTTATTGTTGAAGATGCTGATCTTTTGTCTTGAAAATCTTTCAATGTCACTCTCGATGAAATAATGAGATTTATTATGCCTGTCTTGTTAGTTAATTATGTGACTGAACTAATTAACTTGCTTAACAAAGGTGTGCAAAAGATTAGAAAAGCCATAATTCAAACAAGAGGCCCCACGGGGCCTGAAGCGCTCCTCTTGAACAGAACACATTATAAACAGAGTCCATGCATGAATCTACATTAAGCAATCCATCTCCATAGACTACACTGTCAATCCTTGAGTCCCTCAGGAGTGACAAAAATAATCTGGGCATCATGCCTTTTCCTCAGTTGATCATAATGTAAAATGTAGAGCTCCCGTATGAAGCTACTTGATACAACCTATTTGGATTAATCTTAGTTACACACCTCTAGAGGGACTTCATACAAAATTTTTAAATCTTCAGCAAAATGGCCAATTCCTGCAACCCATATGGAGCCCAAATATTAACCAAGGCTCTCGATTTGAACACAGTTGAATCTGACCTCCCTAGAGATGTTGTGTACCAAATATGAAAACATTCTGACTGTTGGGTCTAAAGAAGAGAAATTTTAAAGAAATTTCTTCATATTGCACTAAGTTAAAATTTGGGCTACCATAGCGAACCCAAATATTACCCTATGAATCCGATTTGAAGAAACTTGAATCTGACCCCCCCCCCCCCACCCCCTCCCCACCCCTAGAGATGTTGTATACCAAATATGAGAGCATTCTGACCAGTGGATCTGAAGAAGAGGATTTTTGAAGAAATTCCCTCATATTGTACTAGAGGATTTTTGAAGAAATTCCCTCATATTGTACTAAGTTAAATTTCAGGTTCCCATATGGAGCCCAAATATTAACCCAGGCTCTTGAATTGAACAAACTTGAATCTGAGCTCCCCCTCCCCCTGCCCCTAGAGATGTTGCATACCAAATATGAAAGCATTCTGCCTGGTGGATTTGAAGAAGATTTTTAAAAATTATCCCCCATATTAAACAAAGTTAAAATTTGGGCTTCTGTAGGAAGCCCAAATATTAACCTAGGGTCTTGGTTTGAACAATTTGGAATCTGACCCTCATACCAATGATGTATATCAAACATTAAAAGATTCTGACTGGTGGTTCTGAAGAAGATTTTTAAAGAATATTCCCCATATTACCCTATGTAAAACATTCGGGCTCCTATATTGGGCCCAAATATGAACCAATGGGCTTTATTTTAACAAACTGGTATCTGACACCCCTATGAATGCTGTATACCTAATATCAACAGATTCTGATAATTGGTTCTGGAGAAAAAATTTTTGCAAATATGCAGACTCAGCATTTTTTTCGATGCCCATTACAGAACACCTTAACATAACCGATGGCAATTTTTTTTCACCATTCAGTTTTACTGGTCCTAAGGATACTGCAAACCAAATAACAGCTCTCTGTTCCGTGTGGTTTTGGAAATATGAGCGATTGAAAATATTTCTATTTTTAGCTCCCAGGGTTCCCATGGGGATGTGGGAATTTTTTTTTTTGCATGTGTCAAGTACTTATGACCCAATAATACCACATACCAAATTTGGTTGAAACTGGATAATCGGTTCAGAAAATAGAAATTTTGGGCGGGGCCAAAAATCTTACCCCTCCCATTACAAAGCCAAATATTGCTTCACAAACTTCGTTTCTGGTTCATGAGAAGAAGATTTTTTAAAATATTTTTGGAGCATTTTTCCCCCACTCACTCCCTATGGGGCTGAGTATGTTGAGTTGAACAAAAATGCAATGCCCCTTCGGGACCATCCCTCACACAAACTTTCAATTGAATTGGCCCATTGGCTTTGGAGGAGAAGACCAAAACATGGTGTTGACGGACGACGGATGGAGAGCGATGAGATTAGCACAGCTTGATTTTGTCAAGATGAGGTAAAAATCTTTGGAATTCCCTGCTACAGACCTGCAGTCTTGAGAGGGTTAAATTAAAGACGTGCTCACAGGAATCAGATACATGTTTTCCAGCATAGAAAGGGTTCATTCAACATGAAATCAGTAGAGAAAGAGTCCATCATGAGAGAAAAAAATCTTTGGAAAAAACACACTGAAGTCATGAGAGGGTTAAATTAAAGATATTCAGACAGGAATCAGATCAATTTTTTCCCAAGGAACCAGAAAAAAACAGTATTGAAAGGGTTTTTTGTTTGTTCATGGCATCAATAAAAATCTTTGGAACTCACACTGCAGCCTTGAGAGGGTTAAATTAAAGACATGCATACAGGTATCAGATGTTTTCCAGCATTGAAATGGTTCATTAAACATAAATAAAAATCTTTCTAAAACAAACAAAAGTTCCCCCACAGAATTGACAGATTGTACTAACAAGATTAAATGTTCATAACAGAATTTTTGTTTATTTAAGAACACAATAATTATGTCAATCAAAAATTTCTGTGAAAGGGATAAAACAACTGCAAAAATACCCTCTACCAGGCACCCTGATTGAATTGGTGGCAATTTTTTTAACAAATCCCTCCTTCTGGTCCTAAGGATTCTTCATACCAAATACCAGTTCTCTGTTCCTTCTGGTTTGGGATATATGGGCTTTTGAATTTTTAGCCCCTGGGGTTGTCACAGGGCTGTGAAAAAAAAAAATTAGGCATCAATCAATTACTTAGGACCCACTTAAACTACATGCCAAATTTGGTTGAAGTTGGCCCACCGGTTCTTGAAAGAGATATTTTGGGTGGGGCCAAAAATCTTACCCCTCCCATTACAAAGCCAAATATTCCTTCATGAACTTTGTTTGAACAAACTTGATTCTACACCTCAAAAGGGAGCTCCATAGCAAATATCAAGTCATTGTACACACTAGTTCATGAGAAGATTTTAAAAATATTTTTGAGCATTTTCCCCCACTCCCTCCCTATGGGGCTGAGCATGCAGAGTTGAACAAAAATAAAATGCCCCTCCGGGGCCATCACTCACACAAACTTTCACTTGAATTGGCAAAGCGGCATTGGAGGAGAAGACCAAAACATGGTGTTGACAGACGATGGACGGACGGACAGACGATGGACGGAGAGCGATGAGATTAGCTCAGCTTGACTTTGTCAAGATGAGCTAACAACCAAAGACCTGTTTTCAAACCTACCGAATTTATAACAGGAATGCAATGGAAAATGAGTCTTGTGAACATAAAAAAACAAGAGCAACGCTAACGCGTGTGCTAATACCCCTGAAGATAGCCAATTCGTACTCACATGTGGATAATCAGACAACAGCTTCACTGCTGCTACATTGCAGAACAACACTACATTGCAGAACAACAGTAAGGAATGGCAAAGTGTCAATAAAATTATTATTACTTATATTTTGTTAATATGTTTTGTAACAACAGACAACAGCTTCACTGCTGCTACATTGCAGAACAGCACTAAGGAGTCAGTAATAGAGAAAAAGTTATAAAAATAATTGCAGATGACTTGAATGGTGCCATATTGAATAATAACTGAAAGAGGCAAAAATAGGAATAGTACATACCTTTGTTAAAAATTCTCAAACCAGTGAAAAAGTAGAACTGGTCTTGCATCTTTTCCAAGTGAAAAAGGGGGCATAACTGCATCAAAAATTGCCGAGTCAAACCTCAAATTGAAACTGACCTGTACTTTGACATGAGTAATCAGCATATAAAATTTGAAACTCATCGGTTCAGCCAAACAATTTTAATTGGTAGGAAACCCAAAAATCATCAATTTTCAAAGTAAATAAGGGACATAACTCCTGTAAGATTTGTCGGACGAAACCCTAAGTACAAGGGCATCTGTTCCCCCAAGCTGCCCTATCACCATACCAAAGGATATTAAAATCTGACAACGGATGTTCGAGTTATAATACAAAATGTTCATATGGACGGACGGAAAAAGTCAATAAGGGACATAACTCCTGTAAGATTTGTCAGACGAAACACTAGGTACAAGGGCATCTGTTCCCCCAAGCTGCCCTATCACCATACCAAAGAACATTAAAATCTGACAACTGATGTTCGAGTAATAATACAAAATGTTCATACAGACGGACGGAAAAAGTTAATAAGGGACATAACTCCTGCAAGATTTGTCAAACGAAACCCTAGGTACAAGGGCATCCGTTCTCCCAAGCTGCCCTATCACCATACCAAAGAACATTAAAATCCGACAACTGATGTTTGAGTTATAATACAAAATGTTCGTACGGACGGAATGATGGAAAAAGTAAATAAGGGACATAACTCCTGTAAGATTTGTCGGACAAAACCCTAGGTACAAGAGCATCCGTTCCCCCAAGCTGCCCTATCACCATACCAAAGAACATTAAAATCCGACAACTGATGTTCGAGTTATAAAACAAAATGTTTGGACGGAGACCTCCACTATATACCCCTCGAAAAAAAATTTCGGGGGCATAAAAAATTGCTAACAGTTTAGATTTTTATTGCATAATTTCACTAATTAACTAAACAAATTAATTTAACCTTTCTTTTAACATGTAACTTTCTAATGAAAATTTGAAAGGCTTACTTTAACATGTATAAACTACACAGAAAAGAGGGGAGAGGAAGAGGGGCAACAATTTCAAGTTTGAAAACAAGGATGTGTATATGCGAATGGATTAAAAATGTGACCGCATGTTGCTCAAGAATAACCATCATTGGGAGATTTCGAATATTTCCTTTTCTTCCACCCATCTCCATAATGCAATATGCAGAGAAGCAAGCCACCCACTTCCTTGGATGTACAAAGAAAGCAGCATCTTTTCTTTAGCAACTGATATCCAAATGCGGCATCACAAATTGTGCAAGGTAGACTTTGGTTGCGTCTTACTTATTAACGATAATGCTGCCGCCCCATCTCTCTCTCAAAGATAGCTGTGGATAGCATTGGGTTAAGCATTAGAATATAGCCTCTGGCGGCCATGTATTTCCATCCTCTCAAAGACCATTCCTGTCAAGTTTTGGTTCACATCGGCTCAGTAGTTCCAGAGAAGAAGATGAAAATGTGATTTCCCATTGGGTTTCTATGGTAACTATAAGCTGTAATTGCAGCCATGTTTGCAACCCAATCAACATTAAATGAGGATCGTTGGTAGAGGGTGTCCCAGTCATCAACCATGCAAAGTTTCAAACCATTTGGCCCTGTGGTTTCAGAGGAGAAGATTTTTCAAAATCCACCAATCAGAATCAAAGAATGCCTCTGGCGGCCATGTTTTTCAACACACGGGAACAAAATGAGGATCGTTTGTAGAGGACCTGCCATAGACTATCCCTGCCAGGTTTAGTCACGTCAGCTCAGTAGCTCCAGAGAAGATGAGAATGTGATTTCCCATAGGGTTTCTATAGTAACTATAAGTTGCAATTGCAGCCATGTTTGCAACCCTATCAACATTAAATGAGGATCGTTGGTAGAGGGTGTCCCAGTCATCAACCATGTAATGTTTCAAAACATTCGGCTCTGTGGTTTCAGAGGAAAAGTTGTCTCAAAATCCATCAATCAGACTCAATGAATACCTCTGGCGGCCATGTTTTCAAACCCACGGGAACAAAATGAGAATCTTTTGTAGAGGAGGTCCCATAGACAGCTTTGGTTCTCGTCGGCTCAGTAGTCCCAGAGAAGGAGATGAAAATGTGATTTCTCATAGGGTTTCTATAGTAACTATAAGCCACAATTGTGGCAATGTTTGTAACCCGATCAACATTAAATATGAGGATCGTTTGTAGAGGGGGTCCCAGTCATAATTTATGTGAAGTTTCAAAACATTTGGCCTTACAGTTTCAGAGAGGATTTTTGAAAATCCACCAACCAGAGTCAAAGAATGTCAGTAGCAGCCATGTTTTTCATCTAACAGGAACAAAATGAGGATCATTTGTAGAGGACCTCCCATAGACGAGGTGTCATCCCAACAAGCTGAATCCCAACAAGCCAAATGGATAAAATATCCCAACAAGCCGGGTGTGTGGACAAAATGCCAATGGACAAAATGCCAATCAGACAAAATGCAAATGGACAAAGTATAAAATGGACAAAATGCCAATGGAAGTTTGGGTTTTTTGGGGTCATTTCAAATGCCAATGGATGTTTTTTGGGGGGTTTTTTTGGTCATTTCTTTCTTTCTTTTCTATTGCAATATTATAGCCATGATAACATGGACAAAATGACAATCAAGGAGTCTTTCCGTCAACTGTTGTTTTTCCTTTTTCAAAGTCATTTCACTACTTTTTGAGTTCTGTCTGTTGTGTACATGTAATGCTATGTAAAGTTATGAGTTATGTTATGTTATTTGCTGGGGAAATGTTGTATAACTAAGTGCTATTATCCTTGGAAAATAAACTTTTAATTCACTTTATGTTTCTCTCATTTGTACTTCTGTATTAGATTCGATTGGCATTTTGTCTGACTGGCATTTTGACTGATTGGCATTTTGTCCATTGGCATTTTGGTCCATTGGCATTTTGTCTGATTGGCATTTTGTCCATTGGCATTTTGTCCTGGATTCCATCCCAACAAGCCGAATCCCAACAAGACGGAAATTAATATTTTTTATTAATTATTGCAGAAACTTAGAAATAAGAAACAAAATGTTTATTCTTATGATGTTTTGTGTGTTTTTGTGTGTTTTTTTTTTTTTTTTTTTAATTTTCATGCATTTATTCTTTTCTTGTTCATTTTTTTTCTTTTCTTCTATTGAGAGTAAACGTACCCACATTTACTTTATCAAAATTCTGCAAGCATTTCTTTTCAAGTTAGGTATATTTGTTTTTTTATGATAAGTTTTTTGGGGGGAAAGTTTGGGGCGGTGAGAAAAATGTTTATATTTTCAGATAACAGCCTGTTGCAACAATACACAAATCCTTTGTTGATTGAAACCCTTTTGTCTGACAGTAAGCTCCCCTTTGACTGACAGTAAGATGTGTTAGCAGTTTATGGTGCAATAATCACTAAAACAGTACACTGTGTTCAATAATCATAGTACGAACATGTCAGTTATCTTTGAGAAAAAGTTAAAAAAAATCGATTTTGCCGACGAAGTTGAAAAAACAATTTGGAAAGAAGTCAATTTATATAAATTCTGATGCAGGCTCCTAACTCTAAATCAATACTCATACAACTGACATAATGTCGTACTGCCAAATTGTTCGACGTGGTAGAGGTACCAATCTTATTTGTGATGGCTTCAGGTACAAGAAGTCTGTTATGACTCCGCCGCCCCTGACAGGGTTAATATGTATTCCTATTATTAACATTTCCATTCGCATTTCATTTGCATTTTTTTTAAAATTTAGAACCAAATTCTCAGTTCAAGGATTTGTTTAAGTCCTCTCTGCCATCCTGCCATTCATGAACTGAAAATTTGCTTCTCAATTTTAAAAAGCGTGAGTAAAATGCAAATAGAAATATTTGTTTATATACGACAGGGTAAATGGTATTCCTATTATTAACACTTCCATTCGCATCTTATTTATATCTTGTAAAATTTTGAAGCAAATTCTCAGTTCAAGTATTTTTTAAAGTCCTCTCCGTCATCAGGCCATCCCTGAACTGAAAATTCGCTTCTCAATTTTGAAAAATGTAAATAGAATGCAAATGGAAATATTCATTCAAAAAGGGTTGAAAATTCTACTAAAGAGCGCATATTATATAAAATTTACCCCTTGTACTGAGCATTGTAACATTTTATGATGAAATTTTTTCGAGTTCATTCACAATAAACTATGAATTTCTGATAATCGTTTTATATTTCTTTTCCTTCAAAATACCCCATGATACACATTTTTGCAGAAAAACCCTAAAAATAAATGGGTTATATAGTAATTTTAATAAAATTCATCCTGTGGGGATTCAGCTTGTAGGGATGACCATTTTCGACATTCGCCTTGTTGGGATTCAGCCAGTTGGGAATAAACCATAGACGATTCCTGCCAAGTTTGGTTCACACCGGCTCATCAGATGCAGAGAAGAAGATGAAAATGTAAAAAAGTTTACCGACAACAGATGACAAAGAACGTCAATTGACAAAGAAAAGCTCACATAGCCTTTTAGGCCAGGTGAGCTAAAAAGTGGTTCCTGTTCAGTTACATCAAATAAATTAATGTTTTTAAAGGTGTTTTCTATTTTAAGCCTTGTGCCTCATCCCGTTTATATTTGGCACAATCCCAAAATTAAGGTCTCTAAGGATGAGGGAAATACAAGACGTACCTTCTATATTGGGTTTTCTGGAAGAATCCAGATCCACCTCAAAATATATAATATTTTCATAACACTCAGACAGGATGGATAAGGCAGGTGAGGGAGCAATGGAGAATTACTCTACAGAGACTGAAGATTTAGAAAGAAGACTGAAGCAGGACAGAAGTGTTATCAGGGAAAGGGTGCTCACAGATTGCAATAGAGACTGGTAAGCTGGAATTGGGACCAAGAGCTCTTTAGACAGTTTGTACAAAAAAGATGCCCCAGCCTTTGAGGAGTACCAAGATGGATCTTATGGGGGGGGGGGGGGGGGGGGTCTTTGTTGTTTAAAGTGAGATCAAAGTCACTGGAGCTGAGGGGGAGATTCAGAAAAGGGAAGGAAAGAGTGTCCAAACATGTAATATAGGAGTAACGCAGACCATGAAACACTCCATTCTAGAATGCCCTAAATATCTGCCTAGTAGAAAAAGACTCATTAGAATACTAATGGAAAAATGAGATGAAAACCTGTAGGATAAGTGGATGGGGAATGACATGAGGGAAAGGTGCCCTGAAGAAATGGTACAGGAAAAAATGGTACAGGAAAAAACAGTACAGGAATAAATGGTACACAGGGGTACGGAAAAATGGAACAGGAATAAATGGTACAGAGGGGTAGGATATGGTACGCAGACAAAATGCCCATCAGACAAAATGCCCATTAAGAAAATATAAAATAGACAAAATCCCCATGACAGTTTTTTTTTCATCATAATTGTCTTTTTATAACTGACTTTTTCCTAACCCCAACTGTTGTTTTTACACAGTATTTGTTGGTTTGTCATTATCCGTTGTCATGTCTTTTGTGTTTGTGCAGTATTTATGTTGTAATAATGGGTTACATAGCTTGTAGTGTCACCTTTGATCAAGTTTGATGATGGGCTCGGTTTTTTTAATTGTTTTTTTTTTAAAAAAGAAAGAAGCCAAGAAAAATCAAGAAAGACTACAAAATCTTTGTCATTCTAAAGTATATAGGAAGAAAACTGTTTTTTAGTGATTTCATACTGTCTGCACCAGGTTACTAGAAAAAATATTAATATATAATTGTTTTGTTACAATTTATTGAAATGAGCCAAATGGTACTCTCCATTAAACTGTATCAAAACAATTGTTTATGAACAGTTTCTTGCTAAATTTGGGCTTCCTTTTCAGGTAAATAAATAATAAGCAATGAAATGATGAAAATGAAGAGATAAACAATTTTAAATTTCAAAACTACTTCATATAGGCAGTGGATTTGAAATGTAAATCAAATGGTTTTCCGAAGGCGCGCAGGGACGATTTGGGGAGCAAGCCCCTTTCGACCCTCATTAGCTGTAGAATTTCAAAGTGTCAGACCGTGGTAAAGGAGGAGAAGTTGTGGGTTGTTAGCGGCGCTTGTGTCTTTTCTGCTTCTTTTTCAGAGGTGGAGGTTTGGAAGGAGAGACAGTGGTAGTTGGTGTTGTTGGTGGGCTGCCTGATGGTGGTTGCTGAGTTTCGTAGGGTCTGGTCCTAGCCGAGTCTGGAGTGGTTGTGGGTGATTGCTGAGTCTTTTGTTGTTCTTGTTTTCTGGCGTCTATTAGTTTTTGGGCTTCTTCGACTTTTTGGAGGAATTCTTCGTATTGCCTGTCCATCTTTTGCCTGTGAAGGACCCCTTGTATCTCGTGTTCCCGTAAGATGTTCTCTATCCTGTCGTCCGCGTCCTGGCATTCTGGTTTAGAAGGAAGAGGTGAGTGGGGATCAGGAAGAGGCGAGAGGGCAGCTTCCATTTCCACCTCAGTCTCCACAGACTCTTCCACATCCGACAATACCGACTGGGAAGCCGGCATTTGGATGGTGGCTGTCTGTGGGAGTGGGAGGGGAAGTGGTGGCCGCCTCTGGCTCTTTCTTTTCGTCACCTTTCTCTTTCTTCATCTCCAAGAATGCCTCCAAGCGTCGGGAATCCCTCCGCTTGGTGGACGGGCTCTTCTTTCTTCTCTTTCTCCTTTCAGGGCCTCCTGTCCTACTCGGGTGAGGACCAGTGTGAGAGGGGATCCTCTCATCAAAGGTACTACCTCTCCCCGAGTAGGGTGGTGATTTCTTATCTTCCTCGATCTTGAACTCAAGAGACAGATGGACGCTCTTGCCTGTCTCCTGGATAGTCCAGGTGACAGGGCAAGAGACGCCCAGAGCTGCTATCGTTTTCTTCAGTCGCGCTGGTAGTTCCAGTGTTTCCATAATTGAGATTCTAATTAGGATGCTCGCACTCTGAGTTCAGAGGTGCGAATGAATGCACGTGAAATGTAAACTTGTTCACCTATTTATTTTAGCAGCTGATTGCTAATAAGTTCTTTATATTAAATGTTTTGATTGTGATTAGAGAGTTTGATTAACATCTGATTAATTAAGTTGTTTTATTATGGAAGGCAATCTGTAAATTGATAATTTAATTTTGGCACATCTAGAAATGATTAACTACCATAAATACTTTTCAAAACCCATTTCATCTCCGGTAATTGTTTTCTCAACGATTTTCCTAATCCACCATATAATTATAAATGTGATTAGACAATCATGTCATGAAATCAGTTACAGAAAAACTTAGACACAAATCTTTTTTTGAATAGATACCGTTTAAATAAAATTGTTATTTACCCATGAAATTAATTAATTTTAATATTTTTTAATTCAATGCATGAAATATAGAAATATATATATATATATTCCCAACACTTCTTTCATAATTATAAATTTGTACCATTTCTTCCTATACCATTTATTCCTACCCCTTGGAACCATTTATTCTGGGTTCCTGAAATCCTGTACCATTTTTTTCCTGTACCATTTTTTCCTACTACCGAGAGAAAGGGCCAATTTCATAGTTAGTTAGAATCAAGAAAGCACTGATGTGCGGAATAATAAAAATATTTTGGCCTGAATGCTGTGAGATTAGGAGGGAAAGTGGGAGAGGAGTAGCCTGGCAGGTAACTGGGTTAATGTAGGCCTCCTTGCTAGAGGACCGCAACAAACAGCGGAGGGCTGAAGAATAATTATTCAAAAAAAAGTTTTTCTGTGTTATCCTCGTTTTCCATTCCACAGCAAGTTGCATTCCCAATCTGCCCTCTTACAAACTTAATTAAACATGTTTCTCAACAATAATATAAAAAAAAAATTGATTGTTTATTATGGTGGAGACTGAAGTAGTTCCAGTGTAATCAATGAAGTGTCAAATCTATTTATAGACAAAGTGGGCATTAATCTGCTTGGAGAATTGAACACAAGTTTTTAATGCAGTGTACACAATGGCTAAAATTACCATGCAGGAGGGGCAGGAGGGGCTGAGAAACAGATTCTTAACTTTCTTAGGCCTTAGTCAAAGGAAAAAGACTTTGAAAATATTTCATCAAGCCCATCCCAGCCTGTGATGAAATATGATCCCCAAGCCAAGGTAGAATGGCAAGACAATTCACTTCAATCCAGTGACAAAGCTGGAGTTCTAACATCTTGGACGGCCATCCTTTTAGCAATACCCAACATGAAACAAGGACAAATACCTCTACATGCATTGAAGGGCATTGATTCTACCATAGGATCTGTTTTCCATGCATGCCAAAAATTATTTTAATCCACCGCTAATAGTGGAGCAAGAGTAGCAAAACATGTTGGATGCAAATAATCTGTAATGTATGAGCATGAAATAAGGGAAAATAACTATGTATTTGAGTGTGGGCAATAATTTCACCTTAGGACCTTTTAATTCAACCACAAGTAGTGGATCAAGATTAGCAAGCATGATGGATGGAAATAATCTGTGATGTACGAACATATGTAGCTCTTTATTATATACCTCCTCAGGAGGCAGCACAATAAAACTCACTTTATAAAAATAAACTCACTTTATAGCAAGCACTTAGTTCAGCAAGTAGTGGATTTCTCAACACAACCGCATGCACTAACAGATGTTTCCAAGGTGTTGCATATGATTGACACTGAAAAATTATGCTGAATATATCATCAGGAACAGTTTCTGGATTCAGAGTATAATCTGGAATTATAAAAAAATTCTGACAATACTGTCAAATGCATGAAACAAACTTTCATTATTTATAAAATGCCAGGTGCTGTCTAAGTTACAAGCCAGTACAAACTTTTCTGTTTGCCTATCATTTGCCTAAAATACCCCAGGGCAACTTGATTTCTATACCTCAGGTAAATAGTAAGCATATATTTGATAAAATTGTCCCTTGTATTTGTCAACTCTCTCAAAAGCATCATAATAATGATAACCAAGCTTTGATTGGAGATTGCTGTAATGTAATACAACATAGCTTATCTTTTGAATAATGAAATTCAGGAAACAACTATAATATTCTGGGTTTCTCACATCATTTTAGAAAATGAGTTGCCTGAAAAAGTTAATGTAACCTCTCACTGGGTTGTCTTAATTTTTAATTTGTACACAACTCATTTATGCAGACTTTCATCTGTTGGGAAATTATGGACCAGACATGAAAGTGTTTTTTGCCAGCAATGAAATAAATATTTTTAACCAGGCAATCTCATTTTTGTTCACCGTTCATAATCTAGCAGTGATCCACAATTATTTTATTTATTTATTTATTTATTTATTTATTTATTTATTTATTTATTTATTTATCTACACATTTTTATGGTCACATAATTACATGATATCACCACTATAAACTGAGAAGTCAAAACATAATATTTGATCAAATATTTTGAAAGATTCTCTGCAGAATCCCTCAAAAAATATTTTCAAATGTTGTTTTTCCACTTTCCATCTGGTGCTGTCGAATTATGATTACAGATTTTGGTGCATTCTTCTTTAGTTCAAACTTCATATGGTATTCATACCGAAAGAGAACTTGGGCTCCATTCTTTCAATGCAAATTTTTTTTTAAAGTTTCAAGAAATCGATAAAGGTAAACACAACTTTATTGTGTGGAACCATAAAATATATAACCTCTGACTAACTCAAGGGGAATAACTGTAAAACAGATGATGCAAATATGGCCAAATGAGAACTTAATCTGTATTTTGTCATGCTATATGATATTTCTGAATGCATACTCAAGTTATCATCCAGAAAACAAAAAGTCATAGCCCCAACTATTGACAGGGTTGTAAAAGCACTTCTTTCTGATAGATAAACAGGAATCTACTTACCTTCATCCTGTAGGGACTCTTCATCAGTTGCTTCAGAATGCATTGAAGGAATCTCTTCCTCATCAGAACTACTCTCTCCTCCTGAAACATTTCACAAGGCTTTTTCTATAATTAACATATAATTAACAGATCAATTTTTTATGAGTTTTTGCAAAGAGTTTGGTGGATATAAAACAAATAGCAAACTCAGTTACTTGAATCAACAAGTACAGTGGAAGCCTGTTAATTGAAGAGCCACTTTACAGGTGAGAATTAATCAACAAGAAAAGAGAGCAACATGAAGTGCTGCATATGCCAACTCCTGCAATACCACGGATAGAATATGCTGCTCACTGCTATTGAACATGACCAATACAGAAATCATTAAATTTTCTGTTGCCATTCAATAAAAATTATTCCCATAGACAAAAAACAATGCAAAAAGTCCATAGAGACAGTTAAAACAGGGGGCATAACTGTGGTAAGTATTCGTGGATGAAACCTACAATATGTGAATATCCTTTCCCCTATACCGGTCTCTCACCATATTATAGGACTTCAAAATCCGACAACTGATGACTGAGTTATGAGGAAAAATGGTCAAATGGAAAGTTTTCTTAAGTGTAAGAAGGGTCATAACTCTGGTATGTGTGGACGAATTATGTGGCTGTCCTTTCCCTCTTGCTGGTCGGTCAGCATACCAAAGGATGCTTGAGTTATAATGTGAAAGGTTTGTACAGAAAGTTTTGGAAGTTTAACAAGTGCACAACTCTGGTATGTATACATAGACATATGGTCGGATAGATGGAAACCTTGACTATGCCTACCAAAACCTTCTCCGGGGGTCAGGAGGCATAATTTACAGGGGTATTTAGTTAATAGAGATTTTGTCAATTTCCTGAATTGTACAGATAATCTAAGAATTTATTCTAATACATCTGGTTTGACACAGCTCATGGACCTTTGTAAAAGAAGATATAATAGATTGAATGTGTGTTGATTTTCAGAGTAATTTCTCTACATATTATCAGAGTAATTTCTCTACATATTATTATTATTTTTCACTCAATTAACAGGAGTTTACTAGTCCTGTTAACTGAGTGAAAAATCCTGTTAATAAAGTTTACTCTATAACCTATATGCAATTAACAGGTCGAAATTTGTAGTGAAGGTATGCTGAATGGTTTGGTGCTGGGAAGATGAATTCAATTAACAGGGTTATTCAATTAAGAGATATACAATTAAGTGGGCTTCACTGTATCCCTCCAATAAGGTTCTTGGTAATTTGCAGATGGAATTCCTAGGATTTGAATCCCATGCTGAAGAGTTTCCTTCAAAACCAATCACCTAGAAAAATCATACTCAAAGTAGATGCTCAGCTACTGGACTGGAGCATGGAGACAATGATGTAACACATAGTGGTTGAGGTGGTTTTTGACGAGTAAAATCTCTTATGGCAGTTGGTGCCAGGGAAAATTCTCACAAGGGCCTCAAATACTGGGTATTTGATTTGCAAATAATCTGCATCCTTTCTTAAGCCTGTACCCAACACAAATAGTATTTGAAACAAATAAAAGAGAGCACAATGAGGGTGGAGTACGAAAGAATGGAATCAACAACCCTAAAATGCATGTGAAGTACACGAAAAACTCCAACAAGAGTTGTTGATCCCTGGTCACATACTGTACCTGAGTTGAGTTCTGCATTTATATCACGATTAAACTTGAATTAAGTGAATGAAGCTGATATTTTTAAAGAAAAATATCACATCTGCTTATTATGCTTGTTCCAATGACAGGGTCATAAGCTATGTTTGGGAGACAAAATTTGAATAAATATTAAAATCTGAATGGTGATTTTTGTAAATTGCACTGTCCTGTTTGAACAGATATATTAGGTAAAGGGTTAACACCACACACCTCAGAAGATCCGAAAAAGACATTCTCACTATTTTCCAGTGAAAAGCCGTATGTAAGGGAAAGTAATGCAAGCAAGCTACTGTACTGTAAAAATAATGTTGACCTAACAAGTTAGGAAATTCTTGATGTAAACTTCTTAACTGGCTAATAGGTCAAGTAAGTGGTAATAAATTCTGATTGACTGATAGAATGACTGCCTGACATGAAAACTTGGGTGTGGAAATCAAATGGGGAGTTGAAAAAGGTGGGAGAGGCTGTAGAAAAATCAATTAAACACATTCATGAAACAGAGGCTTGTCCTGTTCTAATTCTTGCAGTTTGCCAGTATTTTAATAATATCAAAAATGAATCTTTAGCTAACCCTTGAGGACAATAATCCACAGCAAGTTTAGTCAGAAATTAAGAAAAAAACGTTTTAGATATGTTAATATAAAAATGAAAGTGTCAATGACACTGTAACTCAAATTGACAAACTTGAACTTGATAAGTTATAAGTGAAATGGCAAACTTGAAGATCATTGGTTCCAATATTATTTGGTGAAACTTCAACATAACAGCATTGTGTTTGCACAACCTCAGAGCAATCCATGCATTTTTAAATGTAAACTGTAGGGCTGGCTAAAGGAAGAATGTTGATACACAAATGCAGTTAGTTTAAAGGTCATTGTAAATGGCAACTTTTTTTCAGAGAAATGAATACTAATCAATAGCTCTTATCTAGAGGTCTCGCCTAATGAGCACACCAAGTTCTAAACCAAACTTATGAAAAATGCGCCCTGCAGGCCATGTCAAAGAAGAATGTAGATGCACAAATGCACTGAATTCAAAGATTGTTGCTAACAGCAACAGTTTTTGATGGAAATGGAAATGAAAAGAAAAATTGATAGCTCCTATCTAGGTCACCCTGAATAAGCATACCGAAACAACCCAATAATGAATGCGCTCTCTGAGGCATGCCAAAGGAAAATGTTGATGCACAAATGCACTAAGTTTGAAGGTCGATGCTAGTGGCAATGTTTTTTTCTTTTCTTTTTTTTTGATGGAAATTCATAAATATGCCCTGCAGGGTGTGCCGAAGGAATACATTGATGCCTAACTAAGTTCAAAGGTTGGTGCTAATGACAACGTTTTTTGATGGAAATGAAAGAAAATCACTAGCTCTCATCTAGAGGGCAAGCCGAACAAGCATACCAAGTTTCAAAGCAATCTATTTATAAATGTGCCCTACAGAGCAAGCCAAATGAATATGCTAATAAACAAATGCACCCAGTTCAAAGGCCATTGCTATGGCAACATTTTTTTGACAAACTGGAACCAAGTTTCACAGCAATCCATTCATAAATGTGCCCTATAGGGCATGCCAAAGGAATATGTTGATGTACAAATGTAGTAATTTTAAAGGTCATTACTGATGGCAAGGTGTTTTGACAGAAATGGAAGAAAATTAATAGCTCACATCTAGAGGCTGCCCCAAACATGCATACCAAGTTTCAAACTGATCCATTCATAAATTCACCACGCAGAGCATGCCACAGGATAATGCTGATGCACAAATGCAATGAGTTCCAAGGTCATTACAAACAGTAACATTCAGCAACATTTTTTGAGAGAAATGAAAGGAAATCAAATGCTCCAATTTACAGGCAAGAGCACCATGTTTCAAAGTGATCAAATCGTAAATGTGAATTGTGTTGTGTTCCAAAGGAAACTGTTGAACAGACAAAATGGCAAACTTAAAGGTCGTTGCTAACGACAACATTTTTTTACAGAAATAGAAGAAAATATACAGCTCTCATCTAAAAGACACTCAAAACAGGCATACCAAACAGATCCATTCATAACTGCACCCTGCAGAGCATGCTAAAGACAAATGCAGATGCACAAATGCGCTAAGTGTGAAGGTTGTGCTAAGGGTAACTTTTTTGATGAAAGTGGAAGAAAATCGATAACTTTTTTGACGGGAATGAATGAAGCTCCCATCTGGAGGTCAATCCCCAAAACATACTAAGTTTCAATTTATCCATGAATGTACCTTGTAGGGCATGCCAAAGGAAAATGCCGATACACAAATGCACTAAGCTTGAAGGTCATTGCTAACGGCAACTTTTGTGGTGAAAATGGAAGAAAATCGATAGTTCCCATCAAGAGGTCAGATGTACGTATGCCAGCGGACGAGAAGTGACGGCAATAGCTCAGCTTGACTTTGTAAAGTTGAGCTAAAAATTAATAAAAGCAACATGTCACTTCATTTCTATTTAATAGTACAAAAAACAAGAGGCTCCAGGGGGTGCTCACCTAACATGTAGTCTAAATATCAACCCAGGGAATTGATTTGAACAAGTTGCACCTGCCCCTCCTAAGAAAGGTTAATACCAAATATCAAAAGATTCTGACAGGGGGATCTGAAGAAAAATATTTTTAAAGAATATTCCTCATATTGAACTAAGTTATAATTCAGGCTCCCACAGGGAGCCCAAATATGAACTCAGGGACTTGGCCTGAACAAACTTGAATCTCACACCCCTAAGGCTGCTGTATACCAAATATCAAAAGATTCTGACTACTGGATCTGAAGAAAAATATTTTTAAAGAATATTCCGAATATTGAACTAAGTTATAATTCGGGCTATTACAGGGAGCCCAAATATGAACCCAGGGACTTGGCTTTAACAAACTTGAATCTCACCCCACCAGAACCCCCCCTCCCCCCTCCCCAAGGATGCTGCATACCAAATATCAAAAGATTCTGATTGGTGGATCGGAAGAAGAAGATTTTTAAAGAATATTCCTTATATTGCACTAATCTGTACATTTGAGCTCCCATAGAGCAGAAATATCGACCCAGGGATTTGATTTCAACAAACCTGTGAATGAATCTTCCAAAGATGTTATATGTGAAATATGAAAGCCTTTGGAGCAGTGGTATGTGAGAAGAAGATTCTTAAATGTTTTTCCCATTTTTCACAGTGTTAAAAAATTATGACTCAGCATTTTTTCAAAGTCCTGGAAAAGTACTCTATGATAAAACCGAAGGAAATTTTTGGGGGACCATTCCTTTCTGCTTTTCCTAAGGAAGCTTCACATAAAATAATGAAAGTGTCAATAACACTGTAGCTCAACTTGACAAACTTTAACTTGGTAAGTTATAAATGAAATGGCAAAATTTAAGATCATTGGTACCAATGTTATTTGATGAAATTTCAACATAACAGCATTGTGTGTGTACAACGTCAGAGTAATCAATGCATTTTTAAATGTAAACTGTTAGACTGGCTAAAGGAAGAATGTTGATACACAAATGCAGTATGTTCAGAGGTTATTGTAAATGGCAACTTTTTTCACAGAAATGAATGCTAATCCATAGCTCTTATCTAAAGGTCTTGCCTAATGAGCACATCAAGTTCAAAAACAATCCTACGATAAATGTGGCCTGTAGGCCATGTCAAAGAATATTGATGCACAAATGCAATAAATTCAAAGATTGTTGCCAACAGCAACAGTTTTTGATGGAAATGAAAAGAAAATCAATATCTCCTACCTTCGTCATCCTGCATAAGAATACAAAGTTTCAAAACAACCCAATAATGAATGTGCCCTCTGAGGCATGCCAAAGGAAGATGTTAATGCACAAATGCACTAAGTAGAAGGTCATTGCTTGTGGCAATGGGGTTTGGGGTTTTTTATGGAAATTCATAAATATACCCTGCAGAGAGTGCAAAAGGGATAAGTTGATGGACAAATGCAGTAAGTTCAAAGGCTGGTGATAACTACAATAGTTTTTTTATGAAAATGAAATAAAGCAATAGCTCACATCTAGAGGTCACCCCGAACACACATACCAAGTTTCAAAGTGATCCGATCATAAATGTGCCCTGAACGGTGTGTTAAAGGGAAATATTGAGGTCTGACTAAACTAAGTTCAAAGGTCAGCAACAACATTTTTCGACAGAAATGGAAGAAAATCGACAGCTCCCATATAGATGTAACCCCACACAAGCACACCAAGTTTGCAAGCGATCCAATCATAAATGTGCCCTGCAGGGTGTGTCAAAGGGAAATATTGATGCTTAACTGCATTAAGTTTTTACTAAGTTCATTGAAGGTCATTGGCAGTGGCAACATTTTTTACGGAAATCGAAGAAAATCGATAGCTCCCATCTAGAGGTAACCCCAAACAAGCATACAAAGTTTCAAACCGATCTGATCATAAATGTGCCCTGTATGGCATACCAAAGGAATATATTGATGCCTGATTAAACTAAGTTCAAAGATGGTTGCCAGCGGCAACATTTTTTGACGGACGGAAATGGAAGAAAATAGATAGCTCCCATCTACAGGTCACCCCAAACCAGCATGCCAGGTTTCAAAGCAATCCGATCATAAATGTGCCCTGTAGGGTGTGCCAAAGGGAAATATTGAGGTCGGACTAAACTAAGTTCTAAGAACATTGGTCGCAGCAACATTTTTTGACGGAAATGAAAGAAAATCGATAGCTCCCATCTAGAGGTCTCCCAAAACAAGCATTCCAGGTTTCAAAGCAATCCAATCATAAATGTGCCCTGTAGGGTGTGCCAAAGGGAAATATTGAGGTCTGACTGAACTAAGTTCTAAGAACGTTGACCGTGGCAACATTTTTTGACGGAAATGGAAGAAAATTAATAGCTCCCATTTAGAGGTCATCCCAAATAAGCATGCCAGGTTTCAAAGCAATCCGATCATAAATGTTCCCTGTAGGGTGTGTCAAAGGGAAATATTGCGGTCTGACTAAACTAAGTTTTAAGAACGTTGGCCGCGGCAACATTTTTTGACAGAAATGGAAGAAAATCGACAGCTCCCATCTAGAGGTAACCCCAAACAAGCATACCAAGTTTCAAAGAAATCTGATCATAAATGCGACCTGTGAGGTGTGCCAAAGGAAACTGAGTACGTACGCCGATGGACGAGAAGTGATGGCAATAGCTCAGCTTGACTTTGTCAAGTTGAGCTAAAAATTCTTAGTGCCATGTTGTTTTGGAGATATGGGCATTTTAAATTCTTTATATTTTTAGCTCCTGCAGTTCCCATGGTGCAACAGAAAACGTTTTTGGCATAACTTAGGTACTTATGACCCAATAAGCCCTCATATCAAATTTGGTTCAAATCAGACTCTCAGTTTGGAAAATAGAAATTTTGGTACAATTCGGGCTCCCACAGGAAGCCAAAATATGAACCCAGGGACTTGGCTTTAACAAACGTATATCTCACCTCCCTAAGGATACTGTATACCAAATATCAAATGTTTCTGACTGGTGGATGTGAAGAAGATTTTTGAAGAATATTCCTCACATTGAACAAAGTTATAATTTGGTCTCCCACATGGAGCCCAAATAAGAACCCAGGGACTTGGATTGAACAAACTTGAATCTCACCCCCAAAGGATGCTGCATACCAAATATCAAAAGATTCTGATTGGTGGATCTGAAGAAGAAGATTTTCAAAGAATGTTCCTCATATTGCACTAAATTTGAACATTTGGGCTCCCATAGAGAGCCAGGGAATTGATTTCAACAAATATGTGAATCAATATTCCAAAGATGTTATATGTGAAATATGAAAGCTTTTGGAGCAGTGGTTTGGGAGAAGAAGATTCTTTAATGTTTTTCTCATTACCCACAGTGTTAAAAAATGAAAGTGTCAATGACCCTGTTAGCTCAACTTGACAAACTTGAACTTGGTAAGTTATAAGTGAAATGGCAAAATTGAAGATCATTGGTTCCAGTGTTATTTGGTGAAACTTCAGCATAACAGCATTGTGTGTGCACAACGTCAGAGCAATCCATATATTTTTAAATGTAAACAGTAATGCTGGCTGAAGGAAGAATGTTGATACACAAATGCAGTAAGTTCATAGGTTATTGTAAACGGCAACTTTTTTCACAGAAATGTATGCTAATTAATAGCTCTTATCTAGAGGTCTCGCCTAATGAGCACACCAAGTTCAAAAACAATCCTATGATAAATGTGCCCTGTAGGCCATGTCAAAGAAGAATGCTGGTGCACAAATGGAATAAATTCAAAGATTGTTGCAAACATCAACAGTTTTTGATGAAAATGCAAAGAAAATTGATAGCTCCTATCTTTGTCACTCCGAATAAGCATCCACAGTTTCAAAACAACCCAATAATGACTGTGCCCTCTGAGGCATGCCAAAGGAAGATGTTAATGAAGTGTGTCCCAGTCTTCAATCACGTGAAGTTTTAAAACATTTGAATCCATCAAACAGAATCATAGAATGTCTCTGGTGGCCATATTTTCCAGCGAATGGGAACAAAAAGAGGATCGTTTGTAGAGGGCCTCCTGTAGACCATTGTTGCCAAGTTTTGGTTCACGTCAGCTCCGTAGCTCCAGAGAGAAGATGAAAATGTGATTTCCTATAGGTTTTTTCTATAGTAACTATAAACCGCAATTGTGGCCATGTTTGCAAAACGATCAACATTAAAATGAGGAACGTTGGTGGAGGGTGTCCCAGTTATCAACCATGCAAAGTTTCAAAACATTTGGCCCTGTGGTTTCAGAGGAGAAGAGTTTTTAAAATTGACCAATCAAAATCAATGAATGCTTCTGGCGCCCACGTTTTTTCACCCAACAGAAATAATATGAGTAACAGTTGTAGAGAACCTCTCATAGACAATGCCTGCCAAGTCTGGTTCACATTGGCTCAGTTCTTTCAGTGAAGATGATGAAAATGTGATTTCCTATAGGGTTTCTATAGTAACTATAAGCCACAATTGCAGCCATAATTGCAACCTGATTAAGATTAAAATAAGGATCATTGGTAGAGGGGGTTACAGTCATCAGTCACATCAAGTTTTTTTCAAACCATTTGGCCTTGTAGTTTCAAAGAAGATTTTCTTGAAAATGCACACATTTAGGAATTCTGTTTCAACAAAAAAAATCAGAAAAAAGGGTTAAAATATTTTGAAAATTACAATTGTTTCAGACTGTATTCTCTTTCAAAATAGCTTTTGGATAGGTAAAGGGTTACAGGAATCTTAAAAGATATACAATAATTACTGTCATCTGAGCTGACACGATTGCAAGATAAACAAAACTAACCTCCATTTTCCAAACAATCTGTCAACATGTATCAAAAATCAGAAAAACAGGTTAAAATATTTTGAAAATTACAATTGTTTCAGACTGTATTCTCTTTCAAAATAGCTTTTGGATGGGTAAAGGGTTACAGGAATCTTAAAAGATATACAATAATTACTGTCATCTGAGCTGACACGATTGCAAGATAAACAAAACTAACCTCCATTTTCCAAACAATCTGTCAACATGTATCAAACATCAAACATAATTAGATTACAGCTGAAGATATCAACCTACAGTTGCACTTGTTTTATAGTACAATTCAAAATAAGTTGTGTAGGATAATCCTATAAACTATGTATCTTTTCTCTTTCTACACCGATAAGACCAGAAGCTGACATCATTTTCTGGAAAGCTCTCACTGAGAGCTTTTCCTGAAAATGTCAGATTCTGATCTTGTCAGGGCAGAAGCTGCAGTCTACTTAGTTTATTGCAGTTATGCTACAGCTTATTTTGACTTGTACTGTATACACAATATTTTGGGGTTTTCTTTTCCCAGTTCTCAGTGGAGAAAAAACTAGAACCAACCCATACCAGATTCTCAAAAAACAAGTATTTTGCTGACAGTACTGATCTTCGTGCAGACAGGAGAGGCATTGGGTTAAGCATTAGAATATAGCCTCTGGTGGCCACATATTTCCATCCTCTCATAGACCATTCCTGCGAAGTTTGGCTCATGTTGGCTCAGTAGATCCAGAGAAGATGAAAATGTGATTTCCCATAGGGTTACTATAGTAACTATAAGCTGCAATTGTGGCCATGTTCACAACCTCATCAACATTAAATGAGGATCTCTGGTAGAGAGGGTCCCAGTCATCACTTATGTGAAGTATCAAAACATTTGGCCTGGCAGTTTCAGAGGAGAAGATTTTTGAAAATCCACCTATCAGAATCAAAGAATGCCTCTGGCGGCCATGTTTTTCAACCAACGGGAACAAAATGAGGATCGTTTGTAGAGGACCTCCCATAGACCATCCCTGCCAGGTTTGGTTCACGCCGGCTCAGTAGTTCCTCCGAAGAAGATGAAAATGTGATTTCCTATAGGGTTTCTATAGTAACTATTAGCCGCAATTGTGGCCATGTTTGCAACCCGATCAACATTAAATGAGGATCGTTGGTAGAGGGGGTCCCAGTCATCATTTATGTGAAGTATCAAAACATTTGGCCTGGCAGTTTCAGAGGAGAAGATTTTTGAAAATCCACCAATCAGAATCAAAGAATGCCTCTGGCGGCCATGTTTTTCAACCCAGAGGAACAAAATGAGCATCGTTTGTAGAGGACCTCCCATAGTCTATCCCTGCCAGGTTTGTTTTCATGTCGCCTTGGTTTTTCCAGAGAAGAAGAGGAAAATGTGATTTCCCATAGGGTTTCTATAGTAAATATAAGCCGCAATTGTGGCCATGTTTACAACCCGATCAACATTAAATGAAGATCGTTGGTAGAGGGGGTCCCAGTCATCATTTATATGAAGTTTCAAAACACTTGGAGTGACAGTTTCGTCGGAGAATATTTTTGAAAATCCACCAACCAGAATCAAAGAATGCCTCTGGAAGCCATGTTTTTCATCCGACGGGAACAAAATAAGAATCCCATAGACCATACCTGCCACGTTTGGTTCACAACGGCTCAGCGGTTAGAGAAGAAGATGAAAATGTGAAAAGTTTACGGAGACTGGACGATGGAATTCGACCGACGGACGACGACGGACGCCAAGTGATGAGAAAAGCTCACATGGCCTTTTAGGCCAGGTGAGCTAAAAAGGGATAAGTTGCTGCAAGTTCACGGCTGGTGCTAATGACAATAATTTTTTATGGAAATGAATCAATAGCTCACATCTGGAGGTCACCCCGAACACACATACCAAGTTTCAAAGTGATCCAATCATAAATGGCATGTCAGAGGAATATATTGATATCTAACTAAATTAAGTTTGAAGTTTGTTGCCAAAGGCAATGTTTTTGGATGGAAATGGAAGAAAATTGATAGCACCCATCTACAGGTCACCCTAACTAAACCAAGTTCAAAGGTAATTTCCAACGGCAACATTTTTTGAGACAAGGAAGAAAATCAATAGCTCCCATACAGAAGTCACCTCGGGAAATGGAAGAAAATCTATAGTTCCCATCCAGAGGTAAACCCGCACAAGCATACCAAGTTTCAAAGTGATCAGATCATAAATGTGCCCTGTAGAGTGTGCCAAAGGGAAATATTCAGGTCTGACTAAACTGAGGTCAAAGGTTGTTGCCAGCAGCAACATTGTTTGACAGAAATCGGAAGAAAATCGATAGCTCCCATATAGATGTCACCCCAAACAAGCACACCTAGTTTCCAAGCGATCCAATCATAAATGTGACCTGCAGGGTCTGTCAAAGGGAAATATTGATGCATATCTGCACTAAGTTCATCAAAGGTCATTGCCAACGGCAACTATTTTAGACAGAAATGGAAGAAAATCAATAGCTCCCATCTAAAGCTCACCCAAAACAAGCACACCATGTTTCAAAGCAATCTGATCATAAATGTGCCCTGTAAGTTGTGCCAAAGAGAAATATTGAGGCCTGACTTAACTAAGTTCAAAGGTCATTGCCAACGGCAACATTTTTTGATGGAAATTGAAGAAAATCAATAATGCGCATCTGGAGCTAACCCCAAATAAGCAAATCAGGTTTCAATGCAATCCAATCATGTCATAAATGTTTCCTGTTGGGTGTGCCAAAGATAAATATTGAGGTCTGACTAAACTAAGTTCAAAGGTCATTGCCAGCTGAAACATTTTTTGATGGAAATGGAAGAAAATCGATAGCTCGCATTTAGAGGTCACCCTAAACAAGCACACCAAGTTTCAAAGCGATCTGATAATAAATGTGTCCTGCAGGGTGTGCCAAAGGGAAATATTGATGCATAACTGCACTAAGTTCATCAAAGATTGTTGCCAATGCCAACTATTTGAGACAGAAATGGAAGAAAATCAGTAGCTCTCATCTAGAGGTCACCCCAAACAAGCACACCAGGTTTCAAAGCAATCCGATGACAAATGTGCCCTGTAGGGTGTGCCAAATGGAAATATTGAGGTCTGACTAAACTAAGTTCAAAGGTTCTTGCCAGCTGCAACAATTTTTGCCAGAAATGAACAAAAAATTGATAGCTCCCATCTAAAGATCACCCCAAACAGACACACAAAGTTTCAAAGTTATCCGATCATAAATGCCAAAGGAAAATAATATTGATGCATAACTGCACCAGGTTCATCGAAGGCCGTTGCCACCTGCAACATTTTTTGACAGAAATCGAAGAAATTCAATAGCTCCCATATAGAGGTAACCCCAAACAAGCATACCAAGTTTCAAAGCGATCTGATCATAAATATGACCTGTAGGGCATGCCAAAGGAATATATTGATGCCTGATTAAAGTAAGTTCAATAGTCATTGCCGGCGGCAACATTTTTCGACGAAAATCGAAGAAAAACGATAGCTCCCATCTAGAGGTCACCCCAAACAAGCATACCAGGTTTCAAAGCAATCAGATCATAAATGCGCCCTGTAGGGTGTGCCAAAGGAAAATATTGATGTATAACTGCACTAAGTTACATCGAAGGTCATTGCAAGCACAACATTTTTTGAAGGAAATGGAAGAAAATCGATAGCTCCCATCTAGAGGTCACCCCAAACCGGCATACTAGGTTTCAAAGCAATCTGATCATAAATCTGCCCTGTAGGGTGTGCCAAAGGAAAATACTGAGGTCTAACTAAACTGAGTTCAAAGAACATTGCCAGCAGCAAAATGTTTTGATGGAAATAGGAGAAGAACGATAGCTAAAATCTAGAGGTCACCCCAAACAATCAAACCAAGTTTCAAACCAATCTGATTATAAATGCGACCTGTGTGGTGTGCCAAAGGAAATTGTGGACGTACATACGTATGTACAGATGTACGTAAGTATGTATAGTCCAGTCAAAATAGGGTCAAACCTCAAACAAATAGCAAACAAAGCTTTTCCATCGAAATATTACTTAAAAATGTCTTCTAAATAATATAATGAAAAGTTTCCTGCAATCAAGATGGTGGAAAGGTGTTAACAGTGGCCATATTCAAAGATGGACGACATGTGACCTAATTACCAAAAAATATTCATAACTCGGGCATTTATGGTCTGATTGGGATACTTTTTGTGTCCTTGTATATGTTTTGGGGTCCATCTTTCAGGTGAAAATGTCCACTAATCTTTAAATACATTATTTACATCAGAACTGGGGATATTAATCCTTACTAAACCTAAGATTTTGGTACTGCAGCAAGCAAAATTTAAATTATATATCAAAGGATAACAGTGATAACATTACACTATTTGTTTTAATACTTTATTCCCTGTGAAATTTTGGCCCTATCTGAAATTTGTCGATGTTGAGGTACTTCTTGTGAGTTGGGTCCTGCGAATATCAAATATTCGATTAGATTCGAATCGAAGGCAGAAATCGAAGTGAATTCAAATCCAAAATAATTGCTCAGATATAAATTTTAAATATAGCTGGTAAAGAATCAGTTGTTAGAGGTTTAATACCAGATGAAATAATAACTGCAGTTTGCAGCCATTTGGCAGCAGATTGCAGTTATTTTATCGTACTATACCTTTGTATATATAATCCTTCGATTCTATGTTAACTGGTAGAGACTGAGTGCTGAGTAATTTTTGGCTATCCAAATATGTTACTATGAATTTGCTTTGTTGCAATAAAAGGGAGAGTACCTATGGGCACTCTCCCTTATATTGCAGCAAAGCAAATTAAAGCAGACTAAATAATTTTAATCTTAATCGAATTAGAAACTTATCCTTAAAAAATTGATCCAGAAAATGGAAGTATAAAAATGCTGAGTAGTGAAGGCAAAATTTGGGCTTTCAGCGCTCTACCCATTAATACAAATCAACTAATCACCGTGCGATAGTACTGGAAAAGTGTAACACAGTTTACACTTCAATACTAGTGGCAACATCTGCCACCATTTCTCGGGAAGCTCTCGTAGAATGCTTCCCAGAGAATTTTTTTGTGGAAAATTCGAGTAAAAGATAAAAGTTGTATTTGACTACCACTATCTGTGCATATATCAGTGGAAGTTGAATCCTTTAGCCAGTTTAGAACTTTAAAACAATATTGGCTACTGTTGATCTAGGGCAACCAGTGGTCTACATGGATTGCTTACTGAAGAGCTGCCGGATGAGATAAGATACTGATACAAACCATCAAACAATTGTTATAGCGCTACTAAGGAAAGAGTATAAGGGTTTTTATAAACATCTTCTGAAGCTAATTAAATTGACATAAAGATAGGCTACCCCAAATTGTAATGGAAATAATGTAAGGATAGATTACTGGACATGTTCACATGAGAGATTTATCACAAACCTTAACTCAACCAGATATTTTTGTGTCCTTGCATGTTCTAGGGTTTAATCATTCACATGTACTTGTCTATTAATATCTTCTACCATTAGTTCCATTAGAATTGGGGATATCCCAACCTCTGTGTCATTGTAATTGGCTGTGGAACGAGTTTCTAAAAACCCTTTCACGCTTTCCTTAGTAGCACCCTAATATCTGTATAATGGTAAGTATTAGTATAATTAAGCTTTTCCATATCAGCTTATCATTACTTGTTGATTGTCTGGAACACAGTTAAACATTTAGTCAAGTGTGAGTTTTTCGGCATCACTATCTGTCTCTGCATCTACTGAGTTGGTGCAATGGATGCCTTTGCAGTCACTACATACTGGTGAAAAGTCGATACCATGTTTCCTACAGCTGCATTTAGCTGTATTGCATCCAGTGGTACAGTTACACCTAATTAGCTCCAACAACTTCGAAGGACCTGCTGGCAAGTCAGTCTTAATAGGTTGCAATTTGCCATCTTTAAGCTTCCAACCCCACTGTTCAGGATTTAGCTGGTTTGTTCCTTTCCATTCCTGAATTTGGAAAAAAACTCTAAGGCTGTGAAATTTTGTTGCTGCTTTTGTTGGTGGCAGTGATTTTGCTTCAACATATTTCGAACCTTTGGCTACCTTTTCCCTAAATCTTTTGAAACGTAGTTTATCAATACTTTCTCCATCTTTTCCATTGTACAATAACACTAAGGCCTTTTCCCCAGCCTCAATTACATATTCCTCATTATATGCACTTTCGCGGCCAAATACCTCTACTAATTCACAACATTTTTCATTGTTCATCACTTTCCGAAGAGCTGTTGCCTTTCCTGTTCCATGGATTCTGGATGTAGAATCACAATCTAGAAGAGGATATTGGAACAAACAACATCTCCCAAAGCTTTCTTTGTCTCTAAGATATTCCAAACCCTTCACATTTTGGTATCTGACTTGGGCTCTGGTTTGAAATAGATGTTGTGGCTATCAGTTTTAGCATGATGACACAGCAGAACCAACAAATCAGTATCATCTCCTATCAATACTATCTCTTTTGTCACAGCTGATTCCAGAGCGGTTTTCACAATCAAAACATCTGCATCCCCACTTGCACTGACAACCGTACACTTAGCTAACTTTATTTGCCAGGAATTCCTCCTTCTTCAATTTTACCACCATTTTAGGGGTTAATGACACATTGACACCAACAGCACCCCCTGAACGTCTGTGATGGGTAGCATCTTTGATCGAAGCACCATTTTCATATCCATCAAAGACAATACATGCTTTTTTATATCTAGATGTGACATATTTGCAGTAGTGATCACAGATTTGTCCAAATGTGTTTCCTCTTTGCCGTGGTATTCACTGTAAAAGTGCCCCTCCATTTAAAACATACTGCACATCCACAAATTGCAGATCTGATGGTTGAACACTAACAGTTAAACGATATCATGATCATCCACTGATCTTCCATCAGAATTTCGTTTTTACTTCAGCCAGAAAAAAATCAACACATAAACACCAACACATTAAATGTAAACAGGGAGACGAAGGGAATGATGGTGTATCCTGTTCTTGGTTAAAACATGTTAGGAGAGAATAAATAATATGTTCATTTGAAAGAATGATCCTAAAAACATATGTAAGGACACAAAAATTATCTCAATCGGACAACAAATACATGAGTTATGCATATTTTCAGTAATTAGGTTACGCGTTGGCCATCTTTAAAGATGGTTGCCATTAACCTCTTTCCACCAAGTTTATCGCGGTAAACTTTTTTGTATGTTATCCACGGGACATTCAATGACAATATCGCAGTGAAAAACCTTTGTTTGCAATTAGTTTGAGGTTGACCCCCAAAATAAGCTAGATTGACTGGACTATGTATGCCGACGGACGAGAAGTGATGGCAATAGCTCAGCATGACTTTGTCAAGTTGAGCTAATGATGATTCAGCACTTTTTCTAAGTCCCGGAAAAGTACCCAATGATAAAACGATGGCAATTTTTTTTGGACCATTCCTTTCTGCTGGTCCAAAGAAAGCTTCACACCAAATAAAAATTCTCAGTGCCGTGTAGGTTTGGAGAAATGGACATTTTAAATTTTTTCTGTTTTTAGCTCCTGCGGTTCCCATGGGGTAACAGGAAATTTTTTTTGGCATAAATTAAGTACTTATGACCCAATAAGCCCTCATATCAAATTTGGTACAAATCAGCCTCTCGGTTTGGAAAAATAGAAATTTGGGCGGGGCCAAAATTCTTGCCCGTCCCATAATGACAGCAAATATAGCTCCTTAAACTTCTCTTGAACAAAATCTGAGTCTACATATCAAAAGGAAGCTGCACACCAAATATCAAGTCTCTGCTATTGCTGGTTCATGAGAAGAAGATTTTTTAAGATTTAGGCACACTTTTGAGCGTGGCCCTACCGAGGGGTGGGGCAACTTGATTTGAACAAGTCAGGTGAGATAAAAAACAGACAAACTTTACTTCCAGTTACACAACGACAAAATGCCAGGTGGGAGGTTTATTTTTAAAAGGATATTTCTGTGAAGTGAAAACTCTGGAGTGATGTTCCATATGGTTGAATTATTTAATCAATCTATTGTGAGAGAGGATTAGCCTAAAAGAAAAAAAAATCATTTTGAACAGCTGAGACTCGCCCACAATACTACTGAAACCGTTAAATCGGGCTATGGACACGATGTTCAACTGCCCAAACATCCCATTTGAGGGGCAAAACACCTTCCATTTTGGGGGGGGGGGGGAGGTGGCAAATCCAAGGGTCTGATGCAACAAAGACACAGACATTTCCAAAACAATGGGAACTTGACCTTGGTGCACGTTGACTAATAACTTTCAAACATGATTAAAATTGGATTAGAATGTTCCTTCAACCTGCGTTAAAAGAAACAGCTTGCTTTAAAATGAGTTTATATGAGTGAAAACACTGAACGGCTTGATGTATGTTTTATATTTTTATACAGATTGTTTTCAATTCAATATATTCAACAAAACAGGAATGTGACTCTTTCCGAAAAGAAAGCATGTACACAGGATTAGTGTTAACTGTGTTCCTGGCAAATAGAACTGCTGTATTGCTTATTGCAGAAACTTTTCATGGAATTTCCCTCTTCTTTTTTGTCATTTGAAGTATTTGATCAAATTCTATATTTGAGCTTCATGGCATCGAAATGATAAATTTAAAGTAATTTGTATATTTTTAATACTTACCAATGGCACAGACTTAGCTGGTGCAACCTCAATATTATTAAGGGCCAAACACAAATTTTTAACCCCCAATCCCCAAAATTTGCAAACAATACCGAAAATTAAAAGTCGTATCTGGCCCTCCATACTTTAAGTACTTGCACATGCACAGTACCCAGGAAGAGACTGGAATTGGAGCCAACATCATTCTTCCTACCTGTACCTACTGAAGTGATAACTCAGCGGGGAGGTATGAGTGCCCACTCATGGGAGGGCCATCCTCGTCTGGGCCATTGGTAAGTATTAAAAATATACAAATTACTTTAATTTTATATTTTAATACTAAAACCAATGGCCCAGACTTAGCTGAATCGTAAAAAGGCAGAGGGCCTAGGCCTGAAAGAATTAGCAGACCAGAATACAGCTCCTTAGCCTGCATTAGAACTCCCAAAGTGAAAAGGAGATTAAAATTTTAAGGAATTACCTATATCTCGCTATACCACAATATAGAAGACATACCACCGAAATAAGGAGCAATATCCAAGTAATTTCCTATTACTTAGCATAAATGATTACGCTAAATGGGTGTAACAAGCCCCCAATTTTAAGGCTAGTCCAGAATAAGACACTTAAAATTTGGAAAAGTGTGTCGGAGAGTGAGAGACTAACGCCCACAAACACACGCCATATATAATGTAACAAGCTGTACATAATACCAGAATAATCTACAGACGATAACAGCTTAACTCATAGTTGCGCACTTATTAAAAGGCCAGAAGAGGTAAGGAGAAACCCCCCCCCACATTTTTTTGAAGGAATAATCTTCAAAACAAAGAGGGGAGCGGTCTGGAAACAGTGAAAAAGCAGTACCAAATAATATATATATTCGTCTAAAAGGCACTCGGCTATTAATTATTATTAACATATTATTAAATTATTGGTGCTTAATGCCACCTTAGCAGCTAAAGCTATATCATGGCAATCCCTGTTATTAAAATCGCAAGCTTCAAAATGTATGTCGCATCCGGAATTCGTAGATAGGTCTAAAACCGGAGATATAAATATGTACAACCTTAAACTTGTCCAACTGAATCCCAATAGAAAGTTATCTAATAGAACTATACGTTTCTTAGCCAACACACAGGTGACCACGTTCAGGTGTACAATTCCAATAATGAACCACCCAATTGTAATCGTACAATTATTTGAGTGTAGGAATATGCCTCGTGTACCACTTTACAGTTGAAAACTGATTTCGAACATGGAACGGGATACGATTAAAAAGCCTGTCACAGACCGTCCCCAATAATACCTTGTTCCCTAGGTCCGTTAAAACCAATGACTGTTCAGAGAAAGTGTTTACCACTCCGAATAATGAAGTCACAAATAGAAAATGTATGCATAGACGGCCTGTTGGAAACTCCATAACTGCTCCAACTAGCTCCAAAATTCTCATAAGCTCTATAGTAATGCAGAGCCAGAATCAATAGAATCTATTCCATAATAAGTCTGTCTAATAATGTACACATATTATGCACGCAATCAACAGAATCCCACCTTAAAACGACATTAATGTGATTAACCTGAGGAATAGACTCATACGTCATAAGAAAAGCAGACGGCTCTGAGCATAACTACTCAGAGTGGATTAATTGCTACATTTGGAGAAAGTCGCCCAGATAACCGACATGCCTGCCATAGAGGAACATGAAGGATAGTAATATCAAGTGAATGTATTCATGATAGAATTTGGAATCCAAGAACAGCTACTGTTCAGGAATCATATGCTCATATATATATCACTTATGAACGATCAATCACAAGCAAGCAGAATGACACTAACCCGGAGCGACTCGTAATGCTTTAGTGTTAGTTATCTAGAATAGTATAGAAACAATATGGCTCCTTCACGTCTGACCGACTCCATAATGCCACTAAGGACAGAGGGGGACATGATGAACATGGCACTATTGCAAAGAAAATACCCTCTGAAACAGCATTGACATATCCCTTGAAATCAAGACAGTACGCCATGTCATCAAATAATACACCATATAGACATATTATCCAATCATCATGTGGAAATATAATCCACAACATTAGATTTGATAAAAATGAAAGTGGGAGACGAAAATTTACATTTTATAGTAAATTTCCTTTCTTATTATACCTACCACAATTGTTTACTACAGGCTTGCACTACAGTGGAAGTCCCTAACTCGGAAAATATACTCTCTATTTTGATCTTTCCCAAGGGATTTGGGAAAGAAAAGTGGTGCAAAAGCACCAAGAAAAAATAAGCCAAAACTGGGTCGAGTGCTACCGGTGCACACCCAGCAGGGGACACTCTTCTCCTGGTACAGATCCACGGCTTCCGGTACAAGTGCACAGTCAGTAACTATTGAATCATTCCTATGAATCAAGCATCATTGGAGTTATGTGTTCAGTTGGGAGGAAGGATTCTAACCCGAATAAGAAGATGGGAGGGCCTCCATGTAAACAATTGTGGTAGGTATAATAAGAAAGGAAATTTACAATAAAATTTAAATTTCTTACCAACCTATCTTACAATTGTTTACTACAGGCTGAATAGACAATAGGATGGAGGAAATCACATAACCAACCCTCACATAACCCAATTGCAATGGAACCATGGACAGAGGAAGAGGTCCCTAGGCTTATAAAACCATAGCATCACAATCATTAGTAAAAGACAATGAGAGATGAGGCGTACGGTTCTGTGTGACGCACAGACAGAAAGGACAGTAACAGCACAGAGCTGGAACTGACCTTGTAAGAAGCCTAATGGCTAAGGTAGACAACAGCCTGAGCAGAAGAAAGAGGGTCCAAAGCAAAAAAAACGCTGATAGAAGGTGGAGAATGTAGAAGCATTTCTCCAGTAGGCTGCCTGCATAACATCCGACAACTTGACAGAGTTAGCATAAACCCAAGAGGTAGACAATGCACGCACCTCGTGGGCAGAAATACGATTGGTAATACAATCGTCAGTCGCTACACAATCGTAAGCCACGCGAATAGCAATACAAATCCATCGAGAAATGGATTGAGGAGAGATCTTCTGTCGACCAGGAATAAGAGACAGAAAAAATTGTTTCCTGCCTTTCCTAATGAACTGCGTCCGATTGAGATAAATGTGAAGTGCATGAACTGGACAGAGCAAAGGGCGATTACCCTCAGCAGAAGGAAGAGACCTGATACAGATAGGAGGTGGAGTCGTCTCTGGTATGTCATTCTTGGCCAGAAAGGAGCAATCAGTGGTAAACGTAACACTGTTGGGAGAGCTCCTGAAAAAGGCTGGATCAACCGAGAGGGTGTGAAGCTCACTAACCCGTCTGGCTGAGGCAAATGCCATCAGAAAAGCCGTCTTGTATGTGAGAAAACGCATATCCACCTGGAATAAAGGTTCGAACGGGCCCCCCCACCCCCCAAGCAAAGCAGCACCCAAGAAAGATTCCATCTTGGGGAAAGCTGCAAAGTCCCAGGCCTTTTCAAAGAAAAGTGCCGAACAAGCTTGGAGAGGTATGGATTAGTGCCAATACGACTCTGACCCACATACGAAAAGCATGGACCTGTACCCTTTGATGGTAACAGTCTGGAGACCCAGAGAATCAAACAGATATACCAGAAACTCCGCAATCTGTGATATTGAAGGATTGGCATAATCAACAGAATGATCGGCACACCATCGACAGAAGACCTTCCACTTAGCCTAAACCAGTGGAGTGCCTCCTTGAAGAAGAAATGCACTCCACTGCTCGTCTCGAAAAACCTCTACGGAGGAGACAGGACCTGACAAAAGATATGTGAAGGCACAATGAAGTCGGGTCGACGTGAATCCTCCTCGGGTGACCTTGGCAAAGAAGGTAGTGACATAGAGGGAGACTTGCCAGAGGATCGACATTCGGCCTCCAACGACCGAGCAGAAAGTGTTGGAGAGGTCTGAGATCCGTCACCGAACCGCAGAGACTGAGCAACCAGAGAATACTCTGAGCTGTCGCAGACATGGACTGGGACAGAGTCAGGACAAAAGCTGAGAGAATCACAGCCCTTGCCCAGGGAACCGCCACTGTATTCAGCTGAGTACGGAAGTCCATCCCCAGATGACAAAACGACTGAGAAGGGACCAGTCCGACTTCTCCTCATTGACTCTGAACCCTAGCGACATGAGCAGGCTCAACAGTGTGTCGACATCTGACTCCAGAAAGGCAGCATTGGAATGCCTCTGGAGGATATCGTCTAGATATGCCGAAGTAGTCACCATGGACAGTGTGCGATGGAAGGCTATCACATGCGACATCAGTCGGGTGAAGGCACAAGGAGCAAGGTTGAGGCCGAAGGGCATGACCTTGAACTTGTAAACTCGCCCCAGAAAAGAGAACCTGAGATACTTTCACGATGTCCAGTGAATTGGAACGTGAAGTAAGCGTCTCGCAGGTCGATGCTGGAAGCGAAAGCTCCCTGGTGAATGGAGCGGCGAACCGACCTGAAGTCTCCATGCTGAACTTGGGAGCAATGATAGACTGGTTCAGGATACTCAGATCGATAACCAGTCGGAGTCGGCCGTCCATCTTCGGCACCAAGAACAGGCGGAAATAAAATCCCACTGAATGAATATTCTTGATGACCTTGATCGCCCCCTTTGACAGGAGATTGTCTATCTCCGTGATCAAAAGTTCCCGACGTGTAACGTCTAAAGGAATTTGTGTTGGAAGAAGCACTCTTGACAGAGTGGGGTGCCTCCGGAAGGATATCCGCAGCCCGGACCAAACAATATCTAACACCCAAGGATCAGATGTGATTGTGGCCCAATGGTCTGCGAAATCTGATATCCTTCCTCCAACCTGGGACGAATCAAGGTGAGGACCTTCATTTCGAGCCCCGATGAGGCCCGCGAGAGGAGAAACTGCCTCCTCTACTAGATGAAGAATCCTGAGTCCTCCCTCTAGCCTGCCGACGCTTACCCTTACCCTGTGAGTAAGAAGTAGAAGCGGCAGCAGGAGAATCAGCCCTTGGCTTTGCAGAGGAAGCAGAAGGGTGCTTGTTAGGCTTTGGACAGCCCCTGCCTCCAACAGAAGGCTGATCAAGCTGACGAAGCAGCAGCTGATCTTTGGAATGACATAGGACGTTATCCCGGACCGTCGCCACGGAACCATAGAAAACTCACGGACCCACCAAAGAAGCAGATCGACGAGCAGCGCGCTGCCCCTCAGGAAGGGAATGGCTTGTGTCCAACACAGCGTCCGGCAAACTAATTCCAAGTTAGCCGTGTTACAGGCATGTGTGTGAGTAAGATGCATGAGCGCCTTGGAAAGCACACGCAAAGGAGCCTGTATGTTGTCAAACTTATCTGGAGGCAGATAAGCAGAGATGACGTGATCTGAGAGAGAAAGCATGCCCAGCATCTCTCTTGATAAGCCCAACAGGGACTCCAGAGTCGCCATAGGAATAACGGCCAACTTGGGCTTGGAAAGCCCGAGGGAGGTGGAGTCCTAATCCAAGACCATCAAAGTCTGGCAGACTGATGGATTGGCAGAATTGTATGAACAATAATGCACTGGAGGCAAAAAAGTGTCAGCCCTGGTGAAGAATGAAGTCCTCATAGCCTTGGAACTCAGCTTAAAGTCCAAAGCTGTAAACGCTTCAACCACTTGTACCGACTGGCAAGGTCGAAGGCACGTGGGAGCGGATTGTTCCACAGGCTGTAGGCATGACCGATGATCGCGGTCTGGGTGACACCATCGGCTGGTCTGACGGTTTGAGATCTGGAAGGAACTTAAACACAAAGTCAAGAGCTGCCCCCAAGTCAGAAGACTGTTGGCTCTCGACATCAGGTATGTCTGACCCATCCTCTGAGTCAGAAGACACATAGCCCACCATGTGCAAACCAGCCGATGCCTCCCATGGTTTAGGCACACCTAAGGGATCAGAAAGCGGCCTGCTTCCAATCCCGGGAGGCGCCGCCACGTGGGGCACCTGTAAACCACTAGTAGCCTCGCTGGAGGCAACGCGGGAAGGCTCTTGGAAAGAACCTGAGTGAGCAAAGAGAGGGCCTCCCTAAGCTCACGGCCCATGTCAGTCGGTTCAACGTGGGAACGAACCAGCAAAGTGGCTTCATTCCTGACCCTTTTAACCAGCGAAGGGTCACGATCCTCAAATACACCCGACTTGGGGCGATGGGTGGCAACCGAAACATCTGAAGGCAGATGAGTATAGGGGTACGACATACCCCGAGGATCTACAGTGCAGGAACTAGGGAGAGTCGCCGCGGATCTCTGAGGGACAGAAGGTCCAACCTGCACAAAAAGTGTCGGTCCAACAAAACTGGTCATGGGACCAGAGTGCGTGGACGGAAACGAAACAGAGTCCAATGAGAAAACGGCTCAGCTCGACGGCTGAGACCACAGCAGAGGATTCGGTCGGCAGTCCCTTCCGACTGCGCTGAGTTGAAGTCAGGGAAGGCTGAGGCCGATACCCCACATCCACACTACCAGACATCTCTGCAGATCCCTGCAGGGATAAGCCGAGGCTGGCTGAAATGGTGACCGATGACGTAGCAGATGGAACAGCAGTAGCAGCAGATATGACTGGAGCTGTTGAAATGGGTGGAAAAGTGGAGAGAGCAACCGAGCTCGGCACCAAAGGAGGAGTCACAACCCTAGTGACAGCCTGAGATGTCGACTGGAGAGGGGCCACAGTCCCAGAACCAGGCATCTCTTCACCAGACAACTCAACAGATCCCACAGTATCCACCACAGTTAAAGACTGCACATCCCCCATGAAGGGGATATAACTCTCACAAGATACGGTTGTCGGGAGGCCCCAAACGACAGTGTTCCCCCTCCCCGCGGGTGCGGGAGGAACGGCCACAAGAACGGACCACATGCTTGGGCAAAAGGCATTGCCCTCAAGGAACAGTCCTGGGCATAACAGAGGTGACAGCAGTAGAAGAAAAGGTGAACTCAACAGATGTAGAAAGTAGAAGAACACACCCAACTACAAGAGAAAGGTGGCAGAAAATAAAGGACCGGTGGGAACACAACTGAACCCTGACGTCCGACAGGGACCCGAAAAACAGAAATTCTGGCTCAACAAAGAGGAGAAATCCTGTCCATACAGCCCCCACTGACACTTAACTCCAATAATAATAATAATATCCAAAAGGATAACATAAATTTATCAACCAAAAAAAATTTATGTTCGAACAGCACGGTACCCGAAAGTCACATGCAAACACAGAGAATATATAAAACACAATGAAAATGTGGCTGAAAATAATAACGAGAATACTTAAAACACAGTCCTGTAATTATACAATCCTCAGATCCATAATTCCAGTCACAGGTAACCATTATCAACGAGTTGAATTATCACTGTTTCTTAATGCAAATGGATGTCTCACCACGCTGGCGGACGTAAAAAGAATGATTCATTAGTTACTGACTGCGCACTGGTACCGGAAGCTGTGGATCTGTACTAGGAGAAAAGTGTCCCCTACTGGGTGTGCGCCGGTAGCACTCGACCCAGTTTTGGTTTATTTTTTCTTGGTGCTTTTGCACCACTTTTCTTTCCCAAATCCCTTGGGAAAGATCAAAATAGAGAGTATATTTTCCGAGTTAGGGGCTTCCACTGTAGTGCAAGCTTGTAGTAAACAATTGTAAGGTAGGTTGATAAGAAACTATGTTCTGGCACCCGATCACAAGAAACCTAGATGAACTCCTTGCGCCTCGTACTGATTATAGCAGGAATATAATCCTGAAAAGGAGTTAACTATAGGCATTTGAAAGAATGCTCATTAATCACTCTAGGTTAATATGGCGTTATCAATAGGGCTAAAAGCCTCAGACAACTAACATAAAAACAATACTGCTAAAGAGAGAACAAACTCTTCTCATGTTACAGTAGCTTGCCCGATAGGACAGCGGTCTCAGCCTGGCTGATGCAGCTAAAGGTTTTTCTATTCAAGACGACAATTAAATGGCTGATAACTGCGGCCCTAGAAGCTCACTAATGGAGACTTACACCGCTAGCCGCTAATTACAGGGATAAAAACACCACTCAAACTTCTAGCTAGGCTACTAAGGAACAATAAGACAAAAGACTATGACACTTAAGAAAACAACACCGAGAAGGAAAAGAGCACTCTTTTCCTTTAGCGGTTCTATTCCCAAAAGACAGCGGTCTCAGTCTAGCTAATGGAGCTTAGAAGATCTCATCTCCATGAAGACAGATATCTCAGTGTAATTTTTTGCGACTTTAGTCAGCTCACTATACAGAGACTTACAACGTTAAAGGAAAAGCGGCCACACTTGATTTCTTATAAGGCATCAATAAAAGGACTAAAAGCCCAAGACGCCTAAGAATACAACAGAAGAAAACAACATACTCTTTCCTTTCAACAGCCCTAATTCCAAAGAGACAGCGGTCTCCTATTAGATAGCGTAGCTAATAAGTCTTCATCCCGTGAAGACAGATATCTGGGTGAAACTGCGACCTTGAAAGCTCACTAAATGGAGACTTACAACATTAGTCGCTCATGGTAAGGAATAAGGATGGCTCTAACGACCAAAATTCCAAAGAGACAGTAGTCTCAGGTAGCCAACGCAGTTTATTAGTCTTCATCTCCATGAATACAAATATCTGTTTCACCTGCATCCTTGGAAAGTTCACTAAATGGAGACTTACAACATTAGCCATAGATCATTGCCTTTCTTATACTATTGCTGAGCCAAGGGAGGCGTTGTTAATCGGACGAAAAGCCTTCAACACCTGAGCCGAAAGATCCGGGAAGGAAAGATCTTCGTCTTTCCTTCGCCCGGTACCTTAAGCTGTTTTTTGCCTAGCAAACGCAGACTTTTGTTCAGATGGAACAAGATTCGAGAGCTTATGAATACAAATTCAAAGTCTTAATGTGCCATTCCGTGAGGACTGGAGAATCAACCTCTGTAGCCCTCTCACCATCTGAATGTTCCATCTGAAATATGGTCAACACCATCCGAATGAACAGATGTCTGGACCAACCCAGCACTGTCCGACAGCTCACTACCGGAGACTGTTGATGGCAGAACCTGCGACTACTGGGATGCTGTGATATGCTGCACAATCTGCAGCAGCAGGTCCGTGAACGAGGCTCGCAGAGTAGCGATTATCCACTTCTTCACCATAAGCTGCTCATGGGACAGAGATCTGTCCCCAGATCTTCGATGCATGTGCCGTATAAAAATGCCTCGAATGACTAGCTACAGGTTAATCCAACTTCGGAGGTGAAGACTGGGAACATCTCTGTGGAACAGCATGAACATGCGAAGTCAGATAGGTAGTCTACGGTCTAACGTGCTTCATCGATGAAGCAGAAGAAGAAGCCATAGCTGTAACTGGCCCCAGCTGCAGTGTGGAAGGAGTGTCCCAAACCACAAGTGTGAATGGGCATCTCAACTCACAAAAGTTTCTCGAAGCGAAAACAGTCGGCCCCGACTGCTGACGGAATGGAGAGGGGTCTCCTGCTTGCGGTCTGGTTCCAGACCTCGCCAAGCACTCCATTTAGAAACTTCTAGCCTTCTGCCCCATAACTTGCTTTTTCATGGAAGTAGAGGAAGCCGTAACAACAGCCGACTCCGGCTGAAGTGTGGAAAGAGCACTGCTTCGACTTACGAAAGTTTCTCACAATGGACAGTCGACCCCGACTGCTAACAGGACTGAGAACGCTCTCCAACTCGCGATCTGGCTCCAGATCTCGCCGAGTATCTCATTGAGAAACTTGTCGGCTAATCCCCTTTGCGTCACTTCCATGTAAGAAGCATAAGCCATAACCGCAACCGATGCCGGCTGCATTGTGGAAGGAACATCCGACTCGTGTTCCAACTCATTATAGTTTCTCGCAACGGACACAGTCGACTCCGACTGCCAATGGGATGGAGAGGGTTCTCCAACTCGTGATCTGACCCCAGATCTTGCCGAAAGTCCCATAGAGAAACTTAAAGACTTCTTCTCCTTATTGCTATCGTCGCTGGGTGAGCTTTATATTATAAGGTGCTCGCTCTACCCACATTATACTACTTGACTGCAACGGACCTACCCAGCATTTCGGCTCCCTTAAAAGGGCTGACCACTGCACCGGTCGAGCTAGCTGCATGCAGAGAATTAAGCTACTCTGGCTTTAATCCTGTGCATTTATATAATGAGCACCTTGGCAGCCAGCTCTATTTTACTCATCAGAGTGGGGCTCATCAGAGTGTGACAACAGCAGCACGTAACAGACAGGTGTCAAAGTACCATCACCATGTTCTTGTTCTTGTTCCTCTGAAAAAGAGACTGAAAGACTAGTATTAGCCAACAGGCTTCCATCGGAACTTCACCACCCACCACACAGGTTGACACCCGTTTCCTAACGTTCGCATCCATAGTACAAGTATTCAAGGAGTACCGTGACTATCGGCAAACTGCAAGCCTTTATTGCGAGGCTTCTTGGACTTACACTAAATATCAATTATTATAATGGCAACAATAATAATAAAGCCAAAAACATAAGTCTGCTGCACTCCCAAAAATAAACCTCACAAGGATACATAACATAGACAAAACAAAAAATTTTGGAATAAAATTTTAAAAAAAAATTTCTCAAAATTTTGAATAAAGCCTAAGTGCCCCAAGGAAACCTCATGAGCCCAAGGGCATCCTGACAGAGCCTAAGTATGGACAACCACTAACTAATAAAAGCTAAACTACCAGAATAAGATATACTATGTATCCTAATAGAAAAACAGCGATTGTTTAAAACTAAACATTGAATTAATAATACGAATCCAAAATGTTATTGAACAGACAACAACGGCAAGAGGAACAAATGGAAACTAACCAACAACAGGCATAACAAAGGCCCAGAGTCAGTAACCGATCAACAACCACCTGATGCAAAGCTAGATCTTCATATGAAGAACAAGAGCTCTCGTATCGCTGAAGCAATACAATGTCCCCTACCAGACTAATGAGCATTAATAATTATACAAATATTATAACCTGGATGTGATCAGCATGAATTCCGTTGAAGCATTTCCAAAAAAAGTCCAGAAAACTGATATTTTGGCGCTTTTCCATTTTTCCAAGGGCCATAACTCACACAAGAATAATGCAATCAGCATGAAACTCAAACTTGATCTGTAAGTCATCATCCTAGAGTAGGTTACCAAGAATGAAATCATTCGGTTGAAGCATTTCCAAAAAAAAGTCTGGAAAACTAAAGTATGACTGACAGACTGACTGACAGACTGATGGATGAACAGAGTACAAATGAAACTTGATCTGTAATCATCATTCTATAGTAGGTTACCAAAAATGAAATCATTCTGTTGAAGCGTTTCCAAAAAAAGTCCGGAAAACTAAAGTACGACCGACAGACTGACTAACAGACTGACGGATGGATGGACAGAGTGTAAATGAAACGTGATCTGTAAGTCATCGTTCTATAGTAGGTTACCAAATATGAAATCATTCCGTTGAAGCGTTTCCAGAAAAAGTCCGGAAAGTTAAAAAATTTATAGTAATTTATATATTTTTTATACTTACCAATGACCCAGACTTAGCTGGTGCTAACTCCAACAAAACCAGGGCCAAACACAAATTTTGCCCCCCAATCCCCAAAATTTGCATCCAAAACAAAAAGAAATCATGTCCTAAAGGACCTCCATAGTACGCCTCTACTGCGCATGCGCAGTGACGCAGTCGTCCCGAAATTGGCGCCAATTATCATTCTTACTGGCAGTGCCTGGTCAGCGCTATGTACTCAGCGGGGAGGCAAGAGTTCCCAACTCAGGGAGGGCCATCCCCGTCTGGGTCATTGGTAAGTATAAAAAATATATAAATTACTATAAATTTTTTAACATTTTTATACTGTACCAATGACCCAGACTTAGCTGAATAGTAAACAGGCTGGAGGGCCTAGGACATAGAGGAAAATCCAATAAGCTCAATTATATAATAAAGAGGTAACCCCTTAAGGAGAAAAGGAGTATTAGGCTTTACATGTATCTTTCTTATTTAATATTAAATTAGAAAGATACACTACCCTTAATAATTGAGCACAATAACATTCATGTTCTCTATTAACATCCAGTATAACCCTTATACTAATTATTTTTAAAGCAAGCCAATAAATAAAGTAGTCCAGAGAATTGAGACTCTTTATAATCATTTAAAAGTGTCCGAGTATTGTATATTAAAGCCCGTTTGACACTTGACATATACAAATGCTTCACACCGAGCTACACTTTAAAAATAAGACATGAATGAAATTAAACATTAATATTACACTTTAAAACCATCCCGGAAGCGACTCAGAAATACTGTCTTGGAGGAGGCATTCCCTTGCTTTTCACTATAAAGCAGGTGACCTAAGGGAACACCCGCCCCCCCCCCCCCTTCCCCTTGCCCTGGGTCAAATAGCCCAGAGCGAAGAGGGCAGCCGGACGGAGTCACTGCCGGAACAGAAAGCCTGCATAACTATAGTTGCAACTGTTTAGTGGACGACATTCTGAGCAACAGATAACGGACCTAAACAATGCAGGTCTCCAGAAATGGACTCAATATTTCTGAGATAAAAATTAGTAAATGTGGATGGCTGAGACCAATAAGCAGCCTTCATTAAATCTGTAATAGCAACACTATTAGCATAAGCCCAGGAAGTAGAAAGAGCTCTTACTTCATGAGCAGAAATCTTAAGCACAGACTGCTGAGAAGAAGATAAATCTTCATAAGCAGTACGGATAGTTAACTGAATCCATCTAGCAATAGAATGGACTGAAATGTCCTTTCTATTAGGCATCAAAGACAGAAAGAAACGTTTCCGTCCCTTTCTGATGAACTGAGATCTCTGTTTATAGATACGTAGTGCTCTAACAGGACAGAGTAAAGGCCTACGCCCGTCTGAAGACGGAAGAGCCTTAATAACAATAGGTTCCGGATATTTATTAGGAGCCTGATTCTTAGCTAAAAAACCCACATTAGTAGTGAAGGTGATAGTGTTCCCAACACTACGATAATGAGAATCATCCACCGATAGTGCATGAAGCTCACTGACTCTTCTGGCAGAAGAGAAAGCTAAGAGAAAAGCTGTCTTATAAGATAAGAATTTGAAATCTACTGTCCCAAGAGGTTCAAATGGCTTTTCCTTCAATTTAAGGAGAACCCAAGCTAAATTCCACTTAGGAATTAATCTAAGAGTTCTGGGTCTATTTATTGAAAAGTTTCTAACCAATTTCGATAAAGAGACATTAGATCCAATTTGTAAACTATCATGATGTGCATAGGTATCAGATAACATAGATCTATAACCCTTTATAGTAACAGGCTGCAGTTTGATTTCGTCAAACAAGTATACTAGAAAGTTTGCAATGTCTGGTATGGAGGGATCAAATATATCTACAGAATGATCCCTACACCAATGACGGAAAACCTTCCACTTAGCCGCATAGTTTAGCGAAGAGGAGGTCCTCCTACAGTTAGAAATCGCGTCCACTGCTCGTCCTGTAAAGTGCTTGCCATGCAAGAAGGACCGCACAACGGAAAAACGTGAAGGTTGAGACCTTGCGGGTTGTGATGGAGTTGGCGCGATTTCCCCTGTGAAAGAAGATCCTCTCGTGGAGGAAGCTTCCGCGGTAGGTCCCACAACAGACACCTGAGTAGATTTATCCACGGTCTCTGTGGCGACAGAGATGCTACCAACAGAATCTTGCATTGAGATTGTATTATCTTTAGCAATACTTGTTGAATTAACGGCGCTGGAGGATACGCATATCCTATCATTCCGTCCCAAGGGATCGACAGAGCGTCTACTGCAAATGCTCTTGGATCCGGACACGGGGACACATACGTCTGCAACTGATTGTTGAGATGTGTCGCAAATAAGTCTATCATTGGCCGTTCCCATTGGTAACAAATCTGATTGAATACTTGTTTGTTGAGAGTCCACTCCGACGGTAACAAGCGACCCTTCCGTGAAAGGGAGTCTGCTAGCACATTCAGACGACCCGGTATGTGACGGACCGAAAGAAGAACGTGATGTTCCAACGCAAACAGAAGGATTCTTTCCATTAGATTGAACAACGGAACTGAATGAGTGCCTCCCTGATTCCGTATATACGCCACTACTGTCGTATTGTCGGATAGGATTTGGACATGAGCATCGTGAATAATGTCCATCCAGTGATGTAACGCAAGCCAAATTGACATCATTTCCTTGATGTTTATGTGCTTGCACAGGAATTGCGGATCCCAAAGACCCTGGCATCTCGAATCCGTTGGGATTAATGATGCACCCCAACCTGTTTGACTGGCATCCGTCATAATGGTAAAACTCGGATCCGGCAACTGCAGCGGAACTCCTTGAGTTAACCACTGAATGTTTGCCCAAGTCTGAATCTCTTGTTTCACTTGATCTGACAAGAGAACGTCTACATCGAGCGAATGAATTTTCACACTCCAATTCTGAGTCAGGAAAATTTGAAGAGGACGTGTGCGTAGCCGCCCCATCGGAATGAGATCCGCGGCGGCTCCGCACAGACCTATCAGTCTCATAAATTCTCTCGCCGTGACTTTGTCTGCATTCAGACAATAGCGAGCGTAACAACTGACTAATTTCGCTCTGGTTAACGGCAGACGAACGAGATTGTTGTGCGTCTCGAAGCTCATTCCCAGATGAGTGAATGACTTGGACGGCACCAGATCCGACTTCTCCTCGTTTACTATGAAACCGAGACGTCGGAGCAATATAAGAAGATTCTGAACATCGTTCTGAAGCGTTAACTCGTTGCCGTACCTCTGAAGAATGTCGTCCAGGTAGGCCGACGTTACCGCAGACGAATGAGCTCGGAAGTAGATCATTACCGAGTTCATTACCCGAGTGAAAGCCCAGGGTGCTAGATTCAATCCGAAGCACATGGCCCGGAACTGATACACCACTCCGAGGACTGCGAAGCGTAGATACTTTCGGAATGTCGGATGTACCATGACGTGAAAGTACGCATCTTTGAGATCTATGCTCGTTGCATAATCGTTCACCCGAATACTCGCTCTGACCGATCGAATCGTCTCCATATAAAACTTCGGAGCGACGATCAGCTTGTTTATCCAGCTCAAATCTATGACTGGACGGAACGAGCCATCTGGTTTCGGAACCAGAAACAGATGGCTGTAGAATCCCAGCGATTCCTGGTTTTCTACGACCTCTACCGCGTTCTTCATTAAAAGAGACTGCACCTCTGATAACAGAGCGTCTCTTTTCTGTGGATTTGACGGAAGATGAGTCCACTTTGGACTTCGAGTTAATGGAGGCTTTCGTTTGAAGGATATCTTTAGACCTTCCGAAGTCACTCCTCTCACCCACGGGTCGTCCGTAATCGACGCCCACTCTTGTGAAAAACTCGACAACCTTCCGCCAACCGGAACGCGATAGAGGTTTAAGCCATCACCTCCTGGACCTGCGAGGCCTGCGGTAGGAGAAACCACGTCTTCCACGACCCGCACCTCGCCTCGTCGACTTCGGGGCGTCCGACCGATTGTCCCGGCCTGAAGGACGTCCCGAACGAGAGTCGCTATCCTGACGGTCTCTCGAATAAGACCAAGAGGACGCACCGGAACCTCTATAGGAACCTCTCTTGGGCGCATTAGACCCAGAAGTGCCCGCCTTATTCGTGTCTGCTGTATCCGACCTTTTAGGAGCGGATCTGAACAACAGAGAATCATTAGCTTTCTTTTTAATATTATCATAAATAGCGGAAAGCTTGCCGTCAAAGAGAAGTTCTCCTGAGACCGAAGCGACTCTAAGAGAGTTCTTCACCTTAGAATCCACTAGTGTGGATGTAGCCAGGGCTGCGTCACGTCTAACCAACTCCAGATTTGCCACTGAAAGGGCGGAGTTACACGTGGAATAAGCTACTGCCCTTGAAAGAAGTCTTAAAGAGGATTGTATATTCTGAAACTCTTCCCCTTGAAGGCGCAGTGATAACGCCTTAGTAAGGTGATCTGCGTAAGATAAGGCATCTAAATTGGCTCTGTTAGACGCAATAGCTGTTTCCAACACCGCGGTTGGAATAGAAGCTGACGACGGTAATGATAGCTCTAAGTCTTCCGCCTCGTCGTCCATACGCAGAGGAACTCTCGGTATACCCTGTCCTGCCGTGTCGAATTTATTCCTTGCATTAATGAAAGGCAGGTTGAGAGTATTTGCGGACAAGAAACCTGCTTTCCCCGTCCTGGAAGCAAGTTTAAATATAGCGTCGTTCAATAATTCAAATGTTCTTGCAACATTATTGGACTGCGACGGAAACTCGGGAGCGATGTCCCTGAACCGCTCAAAAAATTCAGAGTCCAATGACGCTATAATTCTCTTGTCCGGAAGCGCAGCAGTCTGGCCCGACGGAACAACTTGAGGGAGAAAGTGCCGGATGAAGTCCACGGCAGCTTTATGTTGTTCCGAAAGGGATAGTTCCAATTCATCCGTATCCCTTTCACCATCCGGTCGGACCTCCCGATGTTCCCGGTCGTCCGCCCCCGATGCTTCGGCGGAGCGTACCGACCCAGCGCCGTCGGATAATTCTCGATCCGACACCGTTTCTGTCGGCTGCTGGGATGCTGCGATAAGCTGTGCTATCTGCACTAGAATGTCCGACGTCGAGACCTGCGGAGGCGCGGTCTTTCGCTGCTTCGCCGAGGGCAGCTCCGCATCAGATGGCTCCCGCATACTTTTCCTATGCGAACGTCCGGAGTCCATCGGTCTCGAATCCCTGGCTGCCGGATGGTGTGACCTGGTCGCCGAAGAATCCTTCATCGGCGAAGCTGGCAAAATATCGGAGGTCACGCAGCCAAGGTGCGGTCGTGTGCGCTGACGAGAAGAGGAAGCCTTAACAGTCTCTGCGGACTGCTTATACAACGGAGCGTCCCGAGCGACGGACGTATGCTCCGCTAAAGACACATTTTGTACCACAACATCTGGTCCCAGATGTTGTTGTACGAGAGAGGGGCCTCTCTCGCTCGCGGCCCGGCTGGACCTGGACGAGCTAGGAACCGGACTAAAAGGCTTCCTCCGTTCTCGTTTACTATCCGCCGTCACTGGGTGTGCATCTATTATGTTTATAGTGCTCGCATCACCCAAAATTTCCTCTTGGACCGCATCGGACGAACCCGGCTGCCGAACCATTCGGTGAATGGACGCTACACCGGGCGAGCTAGCGGACGACATTTGTCTAATCTCCATGAGCACTTTTGCCGCTAGCTCTGAATTCATTTGTGACGACGGACGCACACTTGAAGAAGATAACATGGAAACATCACCCTGTTCTGGTTCCTCTGAAATAGAAACTGAGAGAGAAGAGTGACCTTGTGGAGAAAGAGCCGGCATCGCTCTTTCTCCAGAAACAACATATCGTGACACACGTTTCCAATGTTTCTCATCCCAATGTTCACATATAGGACAGGGATTAATGCGAGAACACTGACTACAATTAATACAATGATCATGAAAGTCAGAGGAAGATTTCTTCCTATTACAATTTGAACAATGTCCCTTCATTGTGAAAGAACAACAATAAGTCCTAGTTACTCGCAAAAACCCCTGACACAAAGATACATAATAACATGATCCATTAATAAATGAAAAAACAATTGCAAAACAAAATAATTTTGAAAAAATATTTTTTCAGAGAAGCCCAAGTTGCTGAAAAGTAACGTTGAGCCCCGATGGATCCGATGGCAAAGTGTGGTCAAAAATTTTAAATTTATATAAAATAATTAATGAGACACTTTCGGATAATATAAATGTATCTTATAATGAGATAAACTACCACAAAGGCAAACAGCCCCCCTCAAAAAAGGCTGTTGCCAATGAAAACAAACAGTGTAAACACACTAGAAAACATGACTCCAGGCACTGAAAAAACTGGCCCGGAATCAGTCATCAATTACACTCTATCTGATGCAAAACAGAGACTCCCAGGGGAGAATCTGCAGAACATCAGATGGAAGATGCAGAACACAAACGTTATACACCCATGGGTGAAAACGTAACTATGGGGAAAATAACAGAAAACATTCTGTAACCAAGCAACTCTCCCAGGAAATTTTAGAAATGAAACTTCTCAAAAATATGCCAAAAGCATGGGAGAATTGCAAGGGGGGACTTTAGAAGGCTAGGGGAGAGGAAACACTGAATAAGCAGTGCAACAATTAGCAAGAATGACAACAAGAGGCCCATGCCTCGAAAATAGGCAACTTAACATAATTTCAACAAAAAATTTTAAGTACAGCCCTGATTATTTTTTGCCACTTCTTTTTTCCTCTCCTCCTTCTATCCTCCTTAGAATCACATTTTCTCCAAAAATTACGTGTCTGGCATCCTTTAAACTGAGATTTACAAGCACAAAGATCAGTGAGATGTTGACTGATGAAGGGCCAAACAGAGAATGATAATTGGCGCCAATTTCGGGACGACTGCGTCACTGCGCATGCGCAGTAGAGGCGTACTATGGAGGTCCTTTAGGACATGATTTCTTTTTGTTTTGGATGCAAATTTTGGGGATTGGGGGGCAAAATTTGTGTTTGGCCCTGGTTTTGTTGGAGTTAGCACCAGCTAAGTCTGGGTCATTGGTACAGTATAAAAATACTGATATTTTGGCACTTTTCCATATTTCAAAGAGCATTAACTTACACAAGAATAAGGCAATCAGCATGAAACTCAAACTTGATCTGTAAGTCATCCTTCTATAGTAGGTTACCAAAAATGAAATCATTCCGTTGAAGCGTTTCCAAAAAAAGTCCGGAAAACTGAAATTTTGGCGCTTTTCATATTTCCAAGGGCCATAACTCACACAAGAATACGGCAATCTGTATGAAACTCAAACTTGATCTGTAAGTCATCGTTCTATAGTAGTTTACCAAAAATGAAATCAATCCGTTGAAGCGTTTCCAAAAAAACTCCAGAAAACTGATATGTTGGTGCTTTTCCATATTTCCAAGGGCTGTAACTCACACAAGAATAATGCAATCAGCATGAAACTCAAACTTGATCTGTAAGTCATCGTTCTATAGTAGTTTACCAAAAATGAAATCATTCCGTTGAAGCGTTTCAAAAAAAACTACGGAAAATTGATATTTTGGTGCTTTTCCATATTTCCAAGGGCCGTAACTCATACAAGAATAATGCAATCAGCATGAAACTCAAACTTGATCTGTAAGTCATCGTTCTATAGTAGTTTACCAAAAATGAAATCATTCCGTTGAAGCGTTTCCAAAAAAACTCCGGAAAACGGATATTTTGGTGCTTTTTCCAATATTTCCAAGGGCCGTAATTCACACAAGAATAATGCAATCAGCATGAAACTCAAACTTGATCTGTAAGTCATCGTTCTATAGTAGTTTACCAAAAATGAAATCATTCTGTTGAAGTGTTTCTGACAGACTGACAGGCTGACAGTTGGACAGACTGCAAACCTATAGTCTGGTAGAAGATGCAAGAGTACAAAAACGTCCTGAACCAAAATAGACAGGACGTAAACATAGGGGATAAACAGAATACCTATTCTGTTTACAAGTTAAACTCCCAAGAATTTAATAACAAATTCTTCAATGTGCCTGCCACATAGATTTGATGCACTGACTGATTTGTGCTTTAAAATCGCTGAAAGGAATCATAATGAGAAAGGAATCATAATGATGGCAATGGAATGGTTGAGGCATGTTTGGCTACACTGCCTACCCTGATGTTACTAGACACGTCAAGGTACCCAGTAAAACATGATATCATATTGGTCCGACATTAGTGTTTTTAAGTTCTCACAAAGTTCCAAAATCAAGGAGTTTTTCAACTTGCGGTTGAGTAAAGCTACCAAAGAAGAAAAGAGTCTAAACAAATAATCGACTTCCTTTCCTATTGATTCTTGACCTGTTCTCAATGTGTTCATGTGCTAGTTGTGACGCTGCATTCAGCTGTAAAAATAGAACTTTTATTTGGTATTCTGATGGAGGTGATCTCACCATCTTTAGATCCATCTGTATAGATCATTTTATAATGCTCTATATGCAGATCTTATTGCACCATATTTTTCCCTGAATTACAAAGAATTTGTCTCAGACTTTAGAAAGGCCCAATATAACAGTTATGTTTTGTAAGATGTCAAGGAGGAATATGTAGTTCATGGTTCTCTTTTACCAAATATAAGTCAAGAGTGGTAGATGCCAATGGAGGAACATGTTTCTGTTAAAAAAATTCGGGAGCGCAGTGGCTCAGTGGTAGACTGCTGGACTTCTTTGCTAGGGGTCCCGAGTTCGATCCCCATCCGGAACGACATCCGTTGTGTCCTTGGGCAAGGCACTTTATTCCTGTTGCCTACATTGGTGCACGATGATGCCGTCGATGGTGCACATGTCTTCAACCGCTGTAACCCTGCTTGAGCAGAGCCTGAATAGAGTTAGAATGTTCAAGAGCTGACAGTTGCTCATCAATGTTTGGTGGTTCTCTCTGGGTACTCCGGCTTCCTCCACCCATAAAACTGTCCAAGTCACGATTAGCCATTGTGCATAAGTATGTGATCTTAAACAGCAATAAATAATAATAATAATATGTTAAAAAATTCTACATTCTAAGCATCAGAGACACAATTAAAAGCAGGTTTGGTGGGTTAGCAAACAGTTTAAAAACATATTGGAGTGACAGTTTAATGCTGCTCTTTTCGAGAAAAGGCTCTGATGCTGCAACAAGTATTGCATCTATTGGCAATGTTCTAAATGCACTCAGGCTAATTCTAATACCACTATTATGGATTGAATCAAGTGGTTTGAGGTAAGATTTTCTCGAAGAACCATAAACTACAAACTGTAATCTAACTTTGATCTCGTAAGTGATTTATACAGATGGAGTAAGTTTTTTTTGTCAGCACCCCAATCAGTTCTACCAATTACCTTAAGATGGTTAAGTTCCCTTTTACATCTAACCTTTAGTTGTTTTATTGAAAAGAGAAATTCAGTTTACTGTCAAGCAATCATCCCCAAAATTTAACTTCTTTAACTAATTTTATTATGCCTCACGTTTGTAACATCAGCTGTGATTGGTTAATTTGACAGCACGCTCTGATTGGAATTTCTCAACACCAAACTCTGGCGCCGTGTCCATTAAACTTTTTTTGTCACCAATAGACACAAACTTACCAACAAATATATCATCTTCAGTGGGTGTGTTTTCAATTTTAACTGCAAACAATGAATTCTAAAGAATCAGAAATATTAAAAACTCACGTGCTGATCACCACTTCAGTGAATCCTGAATATGAGTTATGACTTCAATCAATTATATTGCCACAAGTTTAGTACACCTCGACCTCACTGAGCCTCTGCCTCAAGTTCAAAATAAATTGTTTCACTCCGCTTAATTCTAACAACTGTTGTCGTCCAAGAAGTTAAAAAATTTATAGTAATTTATATATTTTTTATACTTACCAATGACCCAGACTTAGCTGGTGCTAACTCCAACAAAACCAGGGCCAAACACAAATTTTGCCCCCCAATCCCCAAAATTTGCATCCAAAACAAAAAGAAATCATGTCCTAAAGGACCTCCATAGTACGCCTCTACTGCGCATGCGCAGTGACGCAGTCGTCCCGAAATTGGCGCCAATTATCATTCTTACTGGCAGTGCCTGGTCAGCGCTATGTACTCAGCGGGGAGGCAAGAGTTCCCAACTCCAGGGAGGGCCATCCCCGTCTGGGTCATTGGTAAGTATAAAAAATATATAAATTACTATAAATTTTTTAACATTTTTATACTGTACCAATGACCCAGACTTAGCTGAATAGTAAACAGGCTGGAGGGCCTAGGACATAGAGGAAAATCCAATAAGCTCAACTATATAGTAAAGAGGTAACCCCTTAAGGAGAAAAGGAGTATTAGGCTTTACATGTATCTTTCTTATTTAATATTAAATTAGAAAGATACACTACCCTTAATAATTGAGCACAATAACATTCATGTTCTCTATTAACATCCAGTATAACCCTTATACTAATTATTTTTAAAACAAGCCAATAAATAAAGTAGTCCAGAGAATTGAGACTCTTTATAATCATTTAAAAGTGTCCGAGTATTGTATATTAAAGCCCGTTTGACACTTGACATATACAAATGCTTCACACCGAGCTACACTTTAAAAATAAGACATGAATGAAATTAAACATTAATATTACACTTTAAAACCATCCCGGAAGCGACTCAGAAATACTGACTTGGAGGAGGCATTCCCTTGCTTTTCACTATAAAGCAGGTGACCTAAGGGAACACCCGCCCCCCCCCCCCCCCCCCCTTCCCCTTGCCCTGGGTCAAATAGCCCAGAGCGAAGAGGGCAGCCGGACGGAGTCACTGCCGGAACAGAAAGCCTGCATAACTATAGTTGCAACTGTTTAGTGGACGACATTCTGAGCAACAGATAACGGACCTAAACAATGCAGGTCTCCAGAAATGGACTCAATATTTCTGAGATAAAAATTCGTAAATGTGGATGGCTGAGACCAATAAGCAGCCTTCATTAAATCTGTAATAGCAACACTATTAGCATAAGCCCAGGAAGTAGAAAGAGCTCTTACTTCATGAGCAGAAATCTTAAGCACAGACTGCTGAGAAGAAGATAAATCTTCATAAGCAGTACGGATAGTTAACTGAATCCATCTAGCAATAGAATGGACTGAAATGTCCTTTCTATTAGGCATCAAAGACAGAAAGAAACGTTTCCGTCCCTTTCTGATGAACTGAGATCTCTGTTTATAGATACGTAGTGCTCTAACAGGACAGAGTAAAGGCCTACGCCCGTCTGAAGACGGAAGAGCCTTAATGACAATAGGTTCCGGATATTTATTAGGAGCCTGATTCTTAGCTAAAAAACCCACATTAGTAGTGAAGGTGATAGTGTTCCCAACACTACGATAATGAGAATCATCCACCGATAGTGCATGAAGCTCACTGACTCTTCTGGCAGAAGAGAAAGCTAAGAGAAAAGCTGTCTTATAAGATAAGAATTTGAAATCTACTGTCCCAAGAGGTTCAAATGGCTTTTCCTTCAATTTAAGGAGAACCCAAGCTAAATTCCACTTAGGAATTAATCTAAGAGTTCTGGGTCTATTTATCGAAAAGTTTCTAACCAATTTCGATAAAGAGACATTAGATCCAATTTGTAAACTATCATGATGTGCATAGGTATCAGATAACATAGATCTATAACCCTTTATAGTAACAGGCTGCAGTTTGATTTCGTCAAACAAGTATACTAGAAAGTTTGCAATGTCTGGAATAGAGTGATCAAATATATCTACAGAATGATCCCTACACCAACGACGAAAAACCTTCCACTTAGCCGCATAGTTTAGCGAAGAGGAGGTCCTCCTACAGTTAGAAATCGCGTCCACTGCTCGTCCTGTAAAGTGCTTGCCATGCAAGAAGGACCGCACAACGGAAAAACGTGAAGGTTGAGACCTTGCGGGTTGTGATGGAGTTGGCGCGATTTCCCCTGCGAAAGAAGATCCTCTCGTGGAGGAAGCTTCCGCGGTAGGTCCCACAACAGACACCTGAGTAGATTTATCCACGGTCTCTGTGGCGACAGAGATGCTACCAACAGAATCTTGCATTGAGATTGTTTTATCTTTAGCAATACTTGTTGAATTAACGGCGCTGGAGGATACGCATATCCTATCATTCCGTCCCAAGGGATCGACAGAGCGTCTACTGCAAATGCTCTTGGATCCGGACACGGGGACACATACGTCTGCAACTGATTGTTGAGATGTGTCGCAAATAAGTCTATCATTGGCCGTTCCCATTGGTAGCAAATCTGATTGAATACTTGTTTGTTGAGAGTCCACTCCGACGGCAACAAGCGACCCTTTCGTGAAAGGGAGTCTGCTAGCACATTCAGACGACCCGGTATGTGACGGACCGAAAGAAGAACGTGATGTTCTAACGCAAACAGAAGGATTCTTTCCGTTAGATTGAACAACGGAACTGAATGAGTGCCTCCCTGATTCCGTATATACGCCACTACTGTCGTATTGTCGGATAGGATTTGGACATGAGCATCGTGAATAATGTCCATCCAGTGACGTAACGCAAGCCAAATTGACATCATTTCCTTGATGTTTATGTGCTTGCACAGGAATTGCGGATCCCAAAGACCCTGGCATCTCGAATCCGTTGGGATTAATGATGCACCCCAACCTGTTTGACTGGCATCCGTCATAATGGTAAAACTCGGATCCGGCAACTGCAGCGGAACTCCTTGAGTTAACCACTGAATGTTTGCCCAAGTCTGAATCTCTTGTTTCACTTGATCTGACAAGAGAACGTCTACATCGAGCGAATGAATTTTCACACTCCAATTCTGAGTCAGGAAAATTTGAAGAGGACGTGTGCGTAGCCGCCCCATCGGAATGAGATCCGCGGCGGCTCCGCACAGACCTATCAGTCTCATAAATTCTCTCGCCGTGACTTTGTCTGCGTGCAGACAATAGCGAGCGTAACAACTGACTAATTTCGCTCTGGTTAACAGCAGACGAACGAGATTGTTGTGCGTCTCGAAGCTCATTCCCAGATGAGTGAATGACTTGGACGGCACCAGATCCGACTTCTCCTCGTTTACTATGAAACCGAGACGTCGGAGCAATAGAAGAAGATTCTGAACATCGTTCTGAAGCGTTAACTCGTTGCCGTACCTCTGAAGAATGTCGTCCAGGTAGGCCGACGTTACCGCAGACGAATGAGCTCGGAAGTAGATCATTACCGAGTTCATTACCCGAGTGAAAGCCCAGGGTGCTAGATTCAATCCGAAGCACATGGCCCGGAACTGATACACCACTCCTAGGACTGCGAAGCGTAGATACTTTCGGAATGTCGGATGTACCATGACGTGAAAGTACGCATCTTTGAGATCTATGCTCGTTGCATAATCGTTCACCCGAATACTCGCTCTGACCGATCGAATCGTCTCCATATAAAACTTCGGAGCGACGATCAGCTTGTTTATCCAGCTCAAATCTATGACTGGACGGAACGAGCCGTCTGGTTTCGGAACCAGAAACAGATGGCTGTAGAATCCCAGAGATTCCTGGTTTTCTACGACCTCTACCGCGTTCTTCATTAAAAGAGACTGCACCTCTGATAACAGAGCGTCTCTTTTCTGTGGATTTGACGGAAGATGAGTCCACTTTGGACTTTGAGTTAATGGAGGCTTTCGTTTGAAGGATATCTTTAGACCTTCCGAAGTCACTCCTCTCACCCACGGGTCGTCCGTAATCGACGCCCACTCTTGTGAAAAACTCGACAACCTTCCGCCAACCGGAACGCGATAGAGGTTTAAGCCATCACCTCCTGGACCTGCGAGGCCTGCGGTAGGAGAAACCACGTCTTCCACGACCCGCACCTCGCCTCGTCGACCTCGGGGCGTCCGACCGATTGTCCCGGCCTGAAGGACGTCCCGAACGAGAGTCGCTATCCTGACGGTCTCTCGAATAAGACCAAGAGGACGCACCGGAACCTCTATAGGAACCTCTCTTGGGCGCATTAGACCCAGAAGTGCCTGTCTTATTCGTGTCTGCTGTATCCGACCTTTTAGGAGCGGATCTGAACAACAGAGAATCATTAGCTTTCTTTTTAATTTTATCATAAATAGCGGAAAGCTTGCCGTCAAAGAGAAGTTCTCCTGAGACCGAAGCGACTCTAAGAGAGTTCTTCACCTTAGAATCCACTAGTGTGGATGTAGCTAGGGCTGCGTCACGTCTAACCAACTCCAGATTTGCCACTGAAAGGGCGGAGTTACACGTGGAATAAGCTACTGCCCTTGAAAGAAGTCTTAAAGAGGATTGTATATCCTGAAACTCTTCCCCTTGAAGGCGCAGTGATAACGCCTTAGTAAGGTGATCTGCGTAAGATAAGGCATCTAAATTGGCTCTGTTAGACGCAATAGCTGTTTCCAACACCGCGGTTGGAATAGAAGCTGACGACGGTAATGATAGCTCTAAGTCTTCCGCCTCGTCGTCCATACGCAGAGGAACTCTCGGTATACCCTGTCCTGCCGTGTCGAATTTATTCCTTGCATTAATGAAAGGCAGGTTAAGAGTATTAGCGGACAAGAAACCTGCTTTCCCCGTCCTGGAAGCAAGTTTAAATATAGCGTCGTTCAATAATTCAAATGTTCTTGCAACATTATTGGACTGCGACGGAAACTCGGGAGCGATGTCCCTGAACCGCTCAAAAAATTCAGAGTCCAATGACGCTATAATTCTCTTGTCTGGAAGCGCAGCAGTCTGGCCCGACGGAACAACTTGAGGGAGAAAGTGCCGGATGAAGTCCACGGCAGCTTTATGTTGTTCCGAAAGGGATAGTTCCAATTCATCCGTATCCCTTTCACCATCCGGTCGGACCTCCCGATGTTCCCGGTCGTCCGCCCCCGATGCTTCGGCGGAGCGTACCGACCCAGCGCCGTCGGATAATTCTCGATCCGACACCGTTTCTGTCGGCTGCTGGGATGCTGCGATAAGCTGTGCTATCTGCACAAGAATATCCGACGTCGAGACCTGCGGAGGCGTAGTCTTTCGCTGCTTCGCCGAGGGCAGCTCCGCATCAGATGGCTCCCGCATACTTTTCCTATGCGAACGTCCGGAGTCCATCGGTCTCGAATCCCTGGCTGCCGGATGGTGTGACCTGGTCGCCGAAGAATCCTTCATCGGCGAAGCTGGCAAAATATCGGAGGTCACGCAGCCAAGGTGCGGTCGTGTGCGCTGACGAGAAGAGGAAGCCTTAACAGTCTCTGCGGACTGCTTATACAACGGAGCGTCCCGAGCGACGGACGTATGCTCCGCTAAAGACACATTTTGTACCACAACATCTGGTCCCAGATGTTGTTGTACGAGAGAGGGACCTCTCTCGCTCGCGGCCCGGCTGGACCTGGACGAGCTAGGAACCGGACTAAAAGGCTTCCTCCGTTCTCGTTTACTATCCGCCGTCACTGGGTGTGCATCCATTATGTTTATAGTGCTCGCATCACCCAAAATTTCCTCTTGGACCGCATCGGACGAACCCGGCTGCCGAACCATTCGGTGAATGGACGCTACACCGGGCGAGCTAGCGGACGACATTTGTCTAATCTCCATGAGCACTTTTGCCGCTAGCTCTGAATTCATTTGTGACGACGGACGCACACTTGAAGAAGACAACATGGAAACATCACCCTGTTCTGGTTCCTCTGAAATAGAAACTGAGAGAGTAGAGTGACCTTGTGGAGAAAGAGCCGGCATCGCTCTTTCTCCAGAAACAACATATCGTGACACACGTTTCCAATGTTTCTCATCCCAATATTCACATATAGGACAGGGATTAATGCGAGAACACTGACTACAATTAATACAATGATCATGAAAGTCAGAGGAAGATTTCTTCCTATTACAATTTGAACAATGTCCCTTCATTGTGAAAGAACAACAATAAGTCCTAGTTACTCGCAAAAACCCCTGACACAAAGATACATAATAACATGATCCATTAATAAACGAAAAAACAATTGCAAAACAAAATAATTTTGAAAAAATATTTTTTCAGAGAAGCCCAAGTTGCTGAAAAGTAACGTTGAGCCCCGATGGATCCGATGGCAAAGTGTGGTCAAAAATTTTAAATTTATATAAAATAATTAATGAGACACTTTCGGATAATATAAATGTATCTTATAATGAGATAAACTACCACAAAGGCAAACAGCCCCCCTCAAAAAAGGCTGTTGCCAATGAAAACAAACAGTGTAAACACACTAGAAAACATGACTCCAGGCACTGAAAAAACTGGCCCGGAATCAGTCATCAATTACACTCTATCTGATGCAAAACAGAGACTCCCAGGGGAGAATCTGTAGAACATCAGATGGAAGATGCAGAACACAAACGTTATACACCCATGGGTGAAAACGTAACTATGGGGAAAATAACAGAAAACATTCTGTAACCAAGCAACTCTCCCAGGAAATTTTAGAAATGAAACTTCTCAAAAATATGCCAAAAGCATGGGAGAATTGCCAGGGGGGACTTTAGAAGGCTAGGGGAGAGGAAACACTGAATAAGCAGTGCAACAATTAGCAAGAATGACAACAAGAGGCCCATGCCTCGAAAATAGGCAACTTAACATAATTTCATCAAAAAATTTTAAGTACAGCCCTGATTATTTTTTGCCACTTCTTTTTCCTCTCCTCCTTCTATCCTCCTTAGAATCACATTTTCTCCAAAAATTACGTGTCTGGCATCCTTTAAACTGAGATTTACAAGCACAAAGATCAGTGAGATGTTGACTGATGAAGGGCCAAACAGAGAATGATAATTGGCGCCAATTTCGGGACGACTGCGTCACTGCGCATGCGCAGTAGAGGCGTACTATGGAGGTCCTTTAGGACATGATTTCTTTTTGTTTTGGATGCAAATTTTGGGGATTGGGGGGCAAAATTTGTGTTTGGCCCTGGTTTTGTTGGAGTTAGCACCAGCTAAGTCTGGGTCATTGGTACAGTATAAAAATACATGAATTTATATTCCATTAATTTATACCACTTATCACACAAGCATTAACAATGAATTATAACATGAACAGCATGATGCAGTTGTAAACACTGGCATTTGGTGATAAAGAAACTCCCAAAGTGACGGCACTTGTGACAAGTCATTTTCGAAGAGATGTCATTCGTTTGAAATGACGTCATGTTTTTGGATTCGACTACATTGTTATTAGAAGATTTATGGCATGTTGTAGTTAACGCTTAACAATGAAAGTTATTTTTTGTTCGGCATAATAAAATAATTAGAATGTTTCTTTTCATGTTCTATCGGTTGATAGTACCTGAGTTTGAGTGTTTTCTGAAATAAAACCTTCAGCAGCTTCAGGTTTTATTTCAGAAATCACACAAACTCAGGTACTATCGACTGACAGAACATGAAAAGAAACGTTCTAATATTATATTATAGTACTCCTATCTATTTCAAAGTCTGATTAAGGTAATGTTTCCATAGTTTACAGAAATGAACACATTTTAATCTTTGAGAATTAGAAGCAATTTTCTGAGGGCCATTTCAAGATTCTATTAAATGCTGCTGGAGATTGTGTTCAATGGAATTCAAGTTTCTGCTGCCATAACAGATAAGAAAATCATCTACATACAATGAAGAATCGATAATATTTTCAACTGCGTCATTTACACCAACCATTTTTACTGAGAAAAGGGTAAACGATAAAAAACTACCCTGAGGAACCCCCAATTCTTGCTTGTGAGGATTAGATAATGTAGGCGTAAAACAGACTTGAAATTGACAGTCCTTTAAAACATTTTCTACAAAAAGAACAGACCCTATGTTAAAGAGGTCTTTTAAAATCCCATACTTCCATGTTGTATCATATGCTTTTTCCAAATCAAAGAAGAGCATATGTTCTTTTCTGGCCAAGGCATTTCTGATGAGCGTTTCAAGTTCAACCAAATGATCCACAGTACTTCTTTGGCTCCTGAAATCACACTGAACATATGCAAGTATACAGTTCGTTTCTAGAAACCTGACAAGTCAGTCATTGATCATCTTTTCATGGTTTTGCACATACAACTTGTTAATTCAATAGGTCTGCAAAAAAATGAATCTAATTATAATTTATTTCACAGAACTCCATGAGCTCTGTCGAACAAGATAATGTTGCTTGAGTGGAACAAGGCACCATTAGAAATGCTTTAGCAATGCAGATAGAGTCTTGTTGCCCTCAAGGGATGCTATAATAAAACAAATGCTCAATGTATCACAAGAATATTGAAAAATTACCAAATTCCTGTTAATTGAATACTCCAGCAGGGGTTCTTTTGGGTGTCTACAGGAGCCAAGTATGGAACCCTTTCCCAATGGCATTTGGGAATGAGTTTTCCCCAATTCCTAACCCAAAGTTCCCAATCTCTGACCCCATTTGAACAAAAATTTAACAAACAATTGGTGTCCTGAACTAGATGCTCATAAACTCTCAGAAGACCAATAACTGCCAAACTAATAAAGCATAGAAACCATGTGAAATCAAGGGCAAATGACAGGTTCTTCTTGATAGTATAAGAACAGTTTAATGGAGACTACAGAGATTACATGGAGTTGCTTCTGTATTAATTTTCCCTGTTACATTCAATACTAAAAATTTCTTAAGCTTTGTATGTTTCTTCTCCTCTAAACAAATTCCCAATTCGAGCCCTCATGATACAAGTTTTCCTAATGACATGGCCTCGGGATCAAGACCCTTTCCCAAAGAAGGCAGAATAATCTCTTCCTGAAGCTCCTGTTATTTGAATATTTTTCACATGGAAAGTGATTATTCAATTAACTCTTTACCTAAAATAGCCGAAAATGGCCAGAAAATTAACCAAAATAAGCCTACCACAACCTAAAATATCTTTCTAGCTTTCTGTCAGATCCACCATCAACTATGTTGTACTTTGTATCTCTTGAAAATGTTGAATATATATTGTTTAAACTAAAATATCTCGGAAGTTTCTCAATAAAACCAAACAAATATCGATATCATTAGAACCAGCTCTTCAAGCTGGTTCTAATGATATTCATATTTGTGTGTTGTATTGAAAAATTGTGAAATCTGTTTTCGAAAAATGTGAAATTTAATTTATTTGTTTTAAAAAATACTGTGTTAGGTAAAGAGTTAACAAGGTTCCACTGTGCATATTTTTAAAACAACAGGTACCTGTTTCTCTATCTTTTGCTACTCCTATTCTGGAATACAAAGAAGATCGGATATCATGACTGTCAGTTCTTGCTTCTGTACTCTTCTTAATAGGAGACTGAGTTAATAGTAGTCTAGACTGAACATTCTCTATCACATAATGCAAATGTTCTCTCAAACTATGATTTCGAAAATTGTGCAACATGGTCTGAAGCTGAAAGGCAGAAAAGAAAAAGCGCTTTTGTTGCAAAACATAAAGTCATTTAGGGGGGAAATAGTTATGTACCAAACACATCAAAAATACAACATAGATAAGAGAGAGGGACCATATTTTATTTATATTTATTGGTGTTTAAGGTCACATACTTATGCACAATGGCTAATCATGACCGTGACAGTTTTAAAGGTGGAGGAAGCCAGAGTACCCGGAGAGAACCACCGAGCAATGACGAGCAGCTGTCAGCTCTCCAACATCGTAACTCTGAACTCTGCACCGCAGCACAGGCAGGGTTAGATTGGTTGAAGACATGCGCACCATTGACGTGCAGTACGCCTTAGTACACAGCGTCATCGTGCCCCCATGTAGGCATTCGGGGTTAAGTGCCTTGCCCAAGGACACAACGTGGGAGCGTGAATCTGTCGCTGAAATGGTCACCCATCCAACTACTAACTGCGCTTGATGCTGCTTAACTTCGGTGATCTGATGAGACCCTTTAACCGCGATGCCACAGTGCCCCCAAGAGAGAGACCAAGTTAACAGAATGATTATCTGAAGGGAAAAAGAAAGTTCTAAGCTAAAACTAATGGTTTTTCATTCTGGAAAAACACTGGCCAGCACCTTTATTCTTCCCAGAAGCATGATTTCCTTCATGATAATAACTTTTTCAACCTGTTCTTCATACATTTTGGGGGGAAAGAAAAAGTTGTCTGTTTATAAGCAGGAAACAAAATAAACAATTTATTTATTTATTGGGGTTTTAGCTTTTTGTTTGCTCAGCAGTAGAAAATAAATATTTATACAAAACTTTTGTTACAATTTATTGGAGAGTGCCAATAGGAACTCTCTAATAAATTATAACCAGACAGATATCTATCAAGAAAATTCTGCTAAACTAAGGCTACGGTTGCTTGTAGGATGGTATATTATGAAAAAAACACTTAATATTTATTTATTGGGGTTTAATGACACTTTCGACAGCAAGGGTCACCCTGTGTCAGACAGTTTTATAGGTAGGGAAAACTGGGAGTACCCAGAGAGAACCACTGAGCAATGGCCAGCAACAGTCAGTCTCCCCAACGTACTAACTCCACACAAGCAGGGTTAGCATTGGTTGAAGACAAGTGCACCATCGACGTGCAGTGCACCTTAGTACACGTCACCATGCCCCCAAGTGGGCAATTGACATTAAGTGTCTTTCTGAAGGATACAACATGGTTGCCGAAAGGTGGGATTCGAACTGAGGACCTTTTGGCTTGCAGCGTGCACCTCTACCTACTGAGCCACTGGGCTCCCCTTATGTTAAAAATCACCTTTGAAAATAATTTAGCACTCAACCAGTTAACGACAATTTCAATAGCCAGAGTCACCTTATCTCAGACAGTTTTATGGGTGGATAAACGCTGAGTACCTGAGGAGAACTACTGAGTAGTGACAAGCAACTGTCAGACTCCCCAATGTACTAATTCCGCACAAACAGGGTGAGCACTGGTTGAAGGCAAGTGCACCATCAACATATAGTACACAGCACCACTGTGCTCCATGTTGGCAATCAGGATTAATTGAGTTGCCCAAGGACACAGTGCAGTTACCTATGGTGGGGATCGAACCATGGACCTTTTGGTTTGTCCAATACCACAACCACTGAGCCACCACACTCCCCAGACACTTAACTGGAAAGAAGGATCAGTAATAATAAATACTGCAGTTCTCTAGGGCTATAGGATCAAATTATTGCTTGAACCTTCCTTCAAATCCAAAAAAAGACTCACCCATTCCCTTGAAGAAATGATGAAAGTAATGTATAGGAAGATACCATTCACGGACTCAGAGTTGAAAGCATAAATATTTTTTTACTTTGACTTTGACAATGAAAATGCTGCACAGTTTCATACTTTTGGAAAGGGCTCAGCATAATAACATCTTGTCCTTCTCAGATCTTATACAGATATAACTGGCCTGGACAAGTAACCTTTGCTATGACATGAGATTCGTTGTTCAACTCAATTCTCCTGATGTTACAAAGGAACTTGCAATCTGGTCCAGTACTTTTCATATCCCATGTAAAAAAATTAGACTTGTCATCTCTTCTCAGTTAAAACATGATCAATCTTTAAACTTGTCCTCATTCATAGCAATCACATTCTGCTAACATAAGCAGGCCTATTACTTTACTGTAGCCCTTGAATTCTTCCCACCATTACTAGTATCTTTTGCTCATCTCTGGCTCTTGGAACTGTACCAACAGCATTTAAGCATACCCATGTTATTCCACTCCTGAAGAAAGCAAACCTAGATGTCAACGTTCTAAATAAACAGCTGCGCCACGAGCGCATGATACGCCCATTATTAATTACAAGAGGGAACCACACAATATGAGTATACATGTGTACTTGTCAGGTTACATATACTTGCCACCAAAAAATCAAGAAAATTGCTCAAAGTCCAACATGTGGAAAATTGCCTATATTTTGATGAATAAAGTCCCATAACTCTGGAATGACAAATCGGACAGCAACACAAATCGGAAGGGAGATTCCTTCTATCAACATATACTTGCAACCAAAAAATCATGAAAATTGCTGTAAGCATTTTCAAGTTATTGTTCAACATGTGAAAAATAAAGTCCCATAACACTGGAATGACTAATCAAGCGGCAACACCAACCGAAAGGGAGCTTCCTTCCATCAACATAAACCACCTACCAAAAAATCGTGAAAATCTCTCGAAGCGTTTTCGAGTTATTGTACGACGTGTAAAAAATCGACAATTTTCTAAGTAATAAAGTCCCATAACTCTGGAATGACTATTCGAACGGTGACACTAAATGAAAGGGAGCTTCCCTCCATTGATATACACCACCTACCCAAAAATCACGAAAATCTCTCAAAGCGTTCTCGAGTTATCGTACGATGTGTAAAAAATCAACAATTTTCTAAGTAATAAAGTCCCATAACTCTGGAATGACTAATCAAACGGCGACACTAAACGAAAGGGAGCTTTCCTCCATCGATATACACCACCTACCCAAAAATCACGAAAATCTCTCAAAGCGTTCTTGAGTTATCGTACGACGTGTAAAAAATCAACAATTTTCTAGTAATAAAGTCCCATAACTCTGGAATGACTAATCGAACGGCGACACTAAACGAAAGGGAGCTTCCCTCCATCGATATATACCGCCTACCCAAAAATCACAAAAATCTCTGAAAGCGTTCTTGAGTTATTGTACGACATATGACCGGACGGACAGACAGACGGACAGCGGTATAACATAATACGACCCGTTTTTTCAAAACGGGCGTATAAAAACTACAGACCAGTGTCTAACCTTCCTTTTCTGTCTAAATGTCTTTAAAAGGTTATTGCCTCAAGAATTATTCAGCATATTTCAGATAAAAACAATCTGGAAATATTTCAATCTGCATACAGACCCGGGCACAGCAACGAAGCAGCCTTAATTCGTGTCAGCTCTGATGTGCTGAATTCGATGGACGATTGCAGGCTAACATCATTCGTGCTGCTCAACTTGACTGCTTCATTTGATATGGCAATGAGTGTTTACGTTCCTACTTAAGTGACCGAACGCAATCTGTGAAAATATGCAATACTTTCTCAGGGCCCGTCAAGCTAAAATACGGCATCCCCCAAGGCTCAGTACTCGGACCCTCATTGTTCACTGTTTACACCCTACCACTTGGTGATCTCATAAGGAAGCACTCTGTAAATTTTCACCTGTATGCAGACAATACCCAGCTGTATCTGTCTGTTGATCTTTCCAATATGAATGACTCCTTAACAACTCTGGAGGCATGCACTGAGGATATTCAACAGTGGATGGGGAGAAACTTTCTGAAATTAAATGATGATCAAACAGAATTTGTACAGTTAGGTGCCAAACATCAGTTAGACAAAGTTCCAATTAACTGCTTGAAAGTTAAAAAATTTATAGTAATTTATATATTTTTTATACTTACCAATGACCCAGACATAGCTGGTGCTAACTCTTAAAATATAGGGCCAAACACAAATTTTGCCCCCCAATCCCCAAAATTTGCATCTAAAACTAAAGAAAACATGTCCTGAAAGGCCCTCCACACTTCGCCCCTACTGCGCATGCGCAGTGTCAAGGACGTTCCGAAATTGGCGCCATTTATCATTCTAATAACCATTGCCTGGTAAGCGCTATGTACTCAGCGGGGAGGCAAGAGTTCCCAACTCCTGGGAGGGCCATCCCCGTCTGGGTCATTGGTAAGTATAAAAAATATATAAATTACTATAAATTTTTTAACATTTTTATACTGTACCAATGACCCAGACATAGCTGAATAGTAAAAAGGCTGGAGGGCCAAGGACATAGAGCAAAATGGAATACGCTCAATAAAATAAAATAGAGTCATCCCCTGTAGGGAAAAGAAGTAATAGGCCTTACATGTATCTTTCTTATTTATGATAAATTAGAAAGATACAACACCTTCCAAAACTGAGCTTCATACATCCATGTACTCTATTAATATCCAAAATAATCCTTATACTAAAAATTTTTAAAGTAAGCCAATAATAAAGTAAGTCTAGAGAATAGAGACTCTTATACTCCTAAAAGTGTCTGAGAATTGCATAATCATGTCCGTTGACATATGCAATATTCAAAAGCTATACTTTAAAAACTAAGACTTGAATGAATTTTATAAACTTAAACTTCTCACTAAACAACCATCCCAATAACAGCTCAGAATTACTAACTCCGGAGGAGGTATCCCCTTGTTTTCATAGTAAAACAGGTGACCCAAGGGAACACCCTCCCCCCCCCCCCCTTTTTCTTGCCCTGGGTCAAATAGCCCAGAGCGAAGAGGGCAGCCGAACGGAGAAACTGCCGAAACAGACAGCCTACCTAGCTATAGTAGCAACTGTTAAGTGAATGACATTCTGAGCAGTAGATAATAGACCTAACAAAAGAGGCCTCAAGAAATTGACTCGATATTTCTAAGATAAAATTCATGAATGTGGATGGCTGAGCGCAATGAGCGGCCTTCAAAAATCTATAATAGCGACACTATTAATGTAAGCCCAAGAAGTAGAAGAACTCTTACTTCATGAGCCGAAATCTTAAGCACAACTGCTAAGTCAATGATATACCATAAGCAGTACCGATAGTTAATAGAATCCATTAACAATAAAATGGAGCGTAACGTCCTTCTACTAGACATCAAAGACAGAAGAAGCTTACGCCCTTGTAATAAACAGATATCTGTTTATAAATACATAAACTGTACCCGGAAAGAGTAAAGGCCTATGCCCATACGAAGACGGAAGGACCTTAAAATAATAGGTTCCGGATAATAGGAGCCTAACTCTTATGCAACAATCCAACCTAAATAGTAACAGAAGTATTGATTCCGAAACTATGAAAGTGAAAATCATCCATCGATAGTGCATGAAACTCACTGACTCTACAGTAAAAGAGAAACCAACAGAATTACTGTCTAAAAGGTCAGAATTTGAAAACTACTGTTTCCAGAGGCTCAAATGATTACTTAGCTAAATAAGAACCGAAGTTAAAATCCGTATAGGAATTTAATCTAAAGATTCTAAGTCTATTTATCAAAAAGTTACTAACTGACTTAGATAAAGAGACAAAAGACTCAATTGTAAACTATCGTAGAGTGCATAGGTATGAGGTAACATAAACCTATAACCTAAATAATAACAGGCTGCAGTAGATCTTGTGAAACAAGTATACTAAAAAATAGCAATGAGTAGTATGGAGGGATCAACAATATGAACATAATGATCCCTACACCACGACGGAAGAGCCTCCACTTTAGTCGCATAGAATAGAGAAGAAGAGGATCTCCTATAGTAAGAAATCGCGTCCAAAGCTCGTCCAGTACAGTGCTTACAATGTAATACGGACCACACAACGGAATACATGAAGGTTGCGACCTTGCTGGTTGTGATAAAGATGACACGTTTTACCCAGTGAAAAAAGATCCTCACATAGAGGAAGATTTCACGTTAAGACCCACAGTAGACAAGAGAGTAAATTACTCATGATCTCTGTGAAGATAGAGATGCTATCAACAGAAATGTATTGTGGTTGTTTATCTTAGCAATACCTGCTAAAACAACAGCGCCGGAGGATACTCGTATCCTATCATTCCGTCCTATAGATCAATAGAGCGTTAACACTATTAGCTCAGAGATCTGGACAAGCCAACACATACGTCTGCAATTGATTAGCAAGCTGTGTCATAAATAAATCATCATTGGGCGCTCCCATCGATAGCAAATCTGATTGAATATTTGTTTGTTGAGAGTCCATTCTGACAGCAACAAGCGACCCGTAAGAGAACGGGAGTCCGATAAAACAATCAGACGACCCGGAATATGACGGACCAAAACTGAACTTGGTGTACTATAACCAACAGACGGATTCTTTCCATTAAATTGAATAACGGAAACGAAAGAGTGCCTCCCTGGTTCCGGAGATACGCCACTACTGTCGAATTAAAGGACAGGAATTTGGGCATGCGTTTCTGAATAATGTTCATGCAATGACATAAAGCAAGCCTAAAAAACATTATTCCGCGGAAGTTAAACTGATAGCTAAAAGACTGCGGAACCCAAAGACCCTGGCACTTCGAATCCGTAGGGATCAGTATATATCCCAATCTGTTTGACTGGCAACCGTCATAACAGCCACACTCGGGTCCGGCAACTGCGGCGGCACTCTCTGAGTCAACCACCGAATGTTTGCCCCAGTCTGAATCTCTTGTAACACTAGATAGACAAGAGAACGTATAAATCGAGCAATTCATGGATTGCCGGAAAGTTGCCGTCGAAGAGAAGCTCCTCCGAGAACGAAGCGGCTCTGAGAGAGTTCTTAACCTTACTATCCACGTGTGTGGATGTAGCTAGGGCTGCGTCACGTCTAACCAACTCCAATCAGCCACTGAAGGGCGGAGTTATACGTGAACAAACTACTGCCCTCAAAAGAAATTACATTGAGAATAATATCCCGTAAATCTTTTCTTGAAGACGTAATGATAACGCCTCAGTAAGGCGGATTACGTATAATAAAGCGTCTAAGTTAAGTCTACTATACATAATGTCGTTCCCAACATTGAAATTGGAAAAGACATAAACAGCGAAAAAGAATATATGCAGTCTTTAATCACACCGTCTAGACGCATATGAACTCTCGGTATGCCCTGCTCTGCCAAAATAAACTATTTGTAAAAATGATAAAATGGCAGAAATGAGCAACGTGGACAAGAAACTAAACTATCATGCTTAGTAGCAGGCTTGTATATATATATATATATAGCGTCGAAAAATAAAACACATGTTGTAATGACAATATTGGACTGCGTCGGTAAGTCAGGGACAATGTCCCTGTACCGATCGAAAAATCCGAGTCCAATGACGCTAAGTCTCTTATCCAAGATCGCAGCAATGAAGTCCGAAATAATAATCACTGGAAGAAATGCCAGAAGATATGAAAGGCATCTTCCGATACTACTAAAGGGAAAACTCGAAATCTTTCGAATCCCTTTCGCCATCCTGTCGGACCCTATAAAGCGTTCGGTCGTCCGTAGCTGATGCAACCGCGGACCGCACCGACCCAGCGCCGTCGGATAATTCCTGATTCGACCGAGAAACTGTCAATTGCTGGGATGCTGCGAAACAACTGTGCTAACTCGGATAGCACGTCCGTCACTGAGGCCTGAGGAGAAGCGGTCTTACGATGCATTGCCGCTGGAAGCTCCGTGATCGTTACCCCGTGCATACTTCCAATATGCGAGCGAATGGAGTGTATAGGCCTCGTGTCCCTTGGCTGCCGGATGGCGCGACCTATTCGCCGTGGAATCACTGAATGCCGAAACTGATCGGATACTCGAGGTCACGTAGCCAATGTGCGGTCGTGTGCCCTGCTGTGAGGATGAGGAAGCATTAAAGACAGTCTCTCGGACTGTCAATATAACGGAGCGTCCCGAGCAACGGACATATGCTCCGAATGTAAAATATCTGAACCACAACATGCGGTCCCCTATGTTGTTGGGCGAGAGAGGAACCTCTCTCGCTCACAGCCCAGACGGACCTGGACAAGCCAGGAACCGGACTAACAGGCTTCCTCCGATCTGTCCTCAATCTGCCGTCACTGGGTGAGTACTAAAGTAATTAAAGTGCTCGATCACCCAAATCTCCTTCCTAGACCGCAACGGACGAACCCGGCAGCCGAACCATTCGATGAATGTACGCTACACCGGGTGAGCTAGCGAATGTCACTCCGTAAGCGATAGACATATTCCATGAGCACTTATTGCCGCTAACTCTTCATTAACTATGACGACAGAGGCACACTTTTGAAAGACATCTCCATAACTCTTCGAACAAGAAACCAGAAATGCTTGGATAGCAAGCATAAAATAATAATATATATAGCGTCATTCAATAATTCGAAAGTTTGTGTGACATTATTGGACTATGTCGGAACTGAGGGACGATGTCCCTGAACCGAACCAAAAAATTTCTAAGTCCACCGACGCTATCAGTTTCTTATCCGGCATCGCAGCATATGTTGTTCCGAAAGGGAAAGCTTGAAATCCTCCGAATCCCTTTCGGTATCCCGTCGGACCGGATGAAACTTTCGGACGTCCGTACCCGCTTCCGCGGAGCGTCCCGACCCAGCATCGTCGGATAAAATATATGCGACAGATTCAGTTGATGCTGGGATGCTGCGATAAACTGTGCTATTAAAGAAAGCACGTCCGTTCCCGAGGCCTGTGCAGTAGCGGACTTACGATGCATTGCCGCCGGAAGCTCCGTGTACGTTGACTCCCGCACACTTCCTATGCGAACGTCCGGAGTCTGCAGGCCTCGAGTCCCCGGCTACCGACCCAGCGCTGTCGGATAATTCTCGATCCGACACCGTTTCTGTCGGCTGCTGGGATGCTGCGATAAGCTGTGCTATGTGCACAAGAATGTCCGGCGTCGAGACCTGCGGAGGCGCAGTCTATCGCTGCTTCGCCGAGGGCAGCTCCGCATCAGATGGCTCCCGCATACTTTTCCTATGCGAACGTCCGGAGTCCATCGGTCTCGAATCCCTGGCTGCCGGATGGTGTGACCTGGTCGCCGAAGAATCCTTGATCGGCGAAGCTGGTAATATATCGGCGGTCACGCAGCCAAGGTGCGGTCGTGTGCGCTGACGAGAAGAGGAAGCCTTAGCAGTCTCAGCGGACTGCCTATACAACGGAGCGTCCCGAGCGACGGACGTATGCTCCGCTAGCGACACATTTTGTACCACAACATCTGGGGCCAGATGTTGTTGAACGAGAGAGGGGCCTCTCTCGCTTGCCGTCCGGATGGACCGGAACGAGCTATGAACCGGACTAAAAGGCTTCCTCCGTTCTCCCTCCGATCCGCCGTCACTGGGTGTGCATTAAGTTAATTTTATAGTGCTCGCATCACCCCAAAATTCCTTCTAGACCGCAACGGATGAACCCGGCTGCCGAACCATTCGGTGAATGGACGCTACACCGGGCGAGCTAGCGGACGTCAAAGGCCGTCGAACCTACTAGGGTCCTCTTAGGCAATTGGCGTATTACATGAGCACTTTTCCGCTAGCCCTTCATTAATTGTGACGACGGAGGCACACTGTTGGAAGACATCACAGATACATCACCCTAATCTTGATCGTCTGAAATAGAAATTGATAAAGTAGAGTGACCCTGCGGGGAAAGGACCGGAGTGTCCAAATCCCCAACAACATACCGTGACATACGCTTCCCATATTGTCATCGAAATCATACGATACAGAACAGGAGTTAATGCGAGTACACTGACCACATATAGAATGATAATAAAGTCAGAGGAAGACTTCCTCTTAAAACAATTGATCAATATCCTTTCAATGTGAAAAGAAAACAAGTCCTAGTACTCGCACTAACCCCTGGCAATCAAAATACATAATAATAATATGATCCATTAATATAGAAAAAATAATTGAAATCAAAATATTTTGAAAAAATATTTTTTCAGAACAGCCCAAGTTTCTGAAAAGTAACGTTGAGCCCCAATGGATCCCAAGCCTAAGAGTGGACAAAAATTTTAAAAATATTTTAAACAATTTATTCAACACTTACGAACAATAATAATGTATCTAGTTATGATTAAAATAACATAAAGATATTATTTTTTAGAAATCCCCCCCCACACAGAGGGCTGTTGTAAATGTAAACAATGAGTGTAAAAACACTAAAATAAGACTCCAGGCACCCAGGCCCGAAATCAGTTACCAAAAATACACTATCTGATGCAAAACAGAGACTTCCAGGGAAGAAACTGCAGAACATCAGATGGTAGATGCAGAACACAACGCCTAACCACCCGTAGGTGAAGACGTAAACATGGGGAAAGAACAGAATTCATTCTGTTATTCAGCTAAAACTCCCAAGAAATTTTAGTAATAATAATTACAGAAACTATGCCAAAAGCATGGGAGAATAGCAAGGGGGAACTTAAAGGACAGGGAGAGAGGAAAACACTTGAAAAAACAGTGTAACTAAATAATCAGAATGACAACAAAATGGCTGCTGCCTTGAAAATAGGTAACTTAACATAATTTCATTAAAAAATTTTAAGTTACAGCCCTGATAATATTCTGTCACACATTCTTTTCCTCTCCTCCTTCTCTATCCTCCTTAGAATCACCATTTCACTAATATTTATGTGTCTGGCATCATTTAAACTGAGATTTAAAAGCACAAAGATCAGTCAGATGTTAACTGATGAAGGGCCAAACTTAGAATGATAAATGGCGCCAATTTCGGAACGTCCTTGACACTGCGCATGCGCAGTAGGGGCGAAGTGTGGAGGGCCTTTCAGGACATGTTTTCTTTAGTTTTAGATGCAAATTTTGGGGATTGGGGGGCAAAATTTGTGTTTGGCCCTATATTTTAAGAGTTAGCACCAGCTATGTCTGGGTCATTGGTACAGTATAAAAATATAGGTGATAGCGCAGTTAGCCCAAGTAAAACTGCCCAAAATCTCGGTTTCACTTTTAATGATTGCTTTGATCTGCATAACCAAATCACAAAAGTGAGCAAAAGCTGCTTCTTCCAAATAAGAAACATCAACAAAATCAGAAAGCTACTTGACCAAAACATTCTGAAAACTGTTATATAGTCTTTGATCCTGTCCCGCTTGGACTATTGCAACTCTCTCTATTTTGGCCTTTCTCTGAAATGCATGTACCTGCTTCAACGTATTCAAAACACAGCAGCTAAGATCATTACTGGTGCGAAAAAATATGACCACATTACACCAATCCTGAAATCCCTGCATTGGCTGCCAGTTGAGTCTCGCATTAAGTATAAGGTACTGACGGTGACACACAACATCTTACATAGCGACAAAGTACCAATCTACCTTAAGCAGGTCATCAAAGTACACACACCGTCGAGGAATATCAGATCAGTTTCTGAGAATCTCCTTGTCGTACCGTGAATTCGATCAACGGCAGGGAAGAGAACCTTCACTTTCACAGCACTCTCACTCCGGAACGCTCTCCCTCAGAACCTTAGAAAAACCCTAAATACAGATAACTTCAAGAAAGCTCTGAAAACCCATCTCTTTCAAGCAGCCTTTGGCTGCTGATTATACCATTGTTACCGACACCCATGTTTTCAGCACTTTTGAGCAGCGTTTCACTGGGAAAAACGCTATATAAATAAATTATTAATATTGAATTCCAAATTTCGATATTAATTAAACAAGAGGCCCCAGAGAGCCTGAGGGTGCACACCTGGCATGGTAGCCTAAATATCAACCCAGGGAATTGATTTGAACAAGTTGCATCTGCCCCTCCTTAGAAAAGCTTATACCAAATATCAATATATTCTGACCGGTGGATATGAAAGAAAAAGGATTTTTAAAGCATATTCCTCATATTGAACCAGGAATGTCAACTGGTACTGGTACCGGTACTGCTGGTACCCACATGCTCCAACTTGTACGGTCCTGAAGCTTTTGTCCTGCCGGTACCAGGACAAAATGATTTTATGCTGAAATTCCTTAAAGACTGATAATTATGTATAGCACACTTGCAGGACATACTTTCAACTTATTTGTGAATAAACATATCAAAACACTCTAAACGGGCATGTTCTGTCTGCACAGCAACCTCGATAAAGGCGACCATTTTGACTTTTCAAACGTGGCATCAAAGACAATGAAAGCGCCATCTTCGGTTACTTCAAAGAAATTATTCTGTGGCGACATCAAAGTAATCATAAAGCACAATTTTTGTGCTTTATGATTACTTTGTCAGAAACCGGGCTTTGTCGTTGCTGGGGGAAATAGAATCACGCCACATATTCAGCCAAAACTCAAGAAGTATCACCCGAATCCATGCGCGAAAGTATGTCTCACCGTGACGAACCTGCTCATTCCATTTTTGTTGAGGTGGTTCTTATCCTGAAGGGGTCAATGACTTTTCCTCAAAAAGAAAAAATCAACAGGGGTTCACTGGAAACAACAATTATTAAACATCTATATATATATAAATAAATATGGTAATTTGTGACTTACATGGAATCCAATGAATAAGAAAAACAAAACTTCATTCACATCTCACCCACACACACAGTTTTTGAGTTACTTGCAGGCCCGCCTTCTCTGTTGTCGATGGTTTCCTTTCCTGGTCGCTGGTGTTTGAACTTTGGTCGCCTTTTCACTTCACTCTTTCACATTCGCTGCACAGCCACTAACGTACTGTCACTTTATCAGATGTCTTTGCTCTAAAATGTGACAAAATGTCACTCTACCACTGCCGTCTAACGTATTGTTACTTTACTATATCGCCTTCCGTCTAACAAGAGACGTAATGTCATTCTTCCACTGCCATCGCTGGGCCACTAGCTTATTGTCATTTTACTGGATGCTTTTCACTCATGCAGTCCAACGGGGTTAAATGCTCCCCTCCATTTATCTTGCTTTCTACAAAAAGTATGCCGTCTTCCTAAATACCAATAGCTCCCTGAACTCGTACATCCCATTTCTGATCCTACACACAGATATGGCCATCGACTTGGACGCGACTGCCCCTATTCTAAATATGTGCTCTGCGGCTCCCCTACACTACAACGTGCCTTTACTCTCGGCACCTCCTCTAAACTATAGCATGGGACATCCCCATACCCTTGCCTGCGACCCACAGTCTTACACACTTTCAGACTGGAATGAATTTTTCGAGAAACCCCCGACTTTTATTTCAATACCCAGAACATCAATTCTCAGTTTAAATGTTTCTCTTGAACTTGGCCACTTAGATCTATCTTAATTTGATATTCGCTTTTAAGTTCCTTTGAACGTCTTGCATTTTGGTATATCGATGACAGGCTAGATGCGTAAGATGGGTGTGTGCCCAGAACATGTGTGATGTACTGTTTTTACAACAATTACCTATTAACTGGTCATAATTACTTAGAGAATGACTGCAGGAGAGCACTGGCTTCCACTACGTTTAATCTATTACCACACATCCCTTTATGGAATTAAACAGAAACGTGGTAATGGACATAAAATTCCATGCTTAATTAGCAGTGCATGAATTATTGTTGGTCTGTTTAAGTGACAAATCGGTTTTCGGGATCCGTCATACACCTATCTTTATGTTTTACATTTAGTCAGAATGAGATAGATTATTGAAAATATATACACTTTTAAACAACAAACATTCAAGCTATCACCTTGACATACGTTGATGTCGCCAAAGAATAATTGTATAATGCCATGTTTGTCTTTGCGATCTTGGGGACTGTGTCAGTTTAAATGTGAATTTCTTCCATCTGATTATGATATGTCACCCAATTGTTGATTTGTCCCGGTACCGGTTTTGGCGGAACAGGCTCTGTCCCATCCTGGTACCGGTTATGTTGGTACCGGCAGTACTTTGACATGCCTGCATTGAACTAAGTTATAATTCAGGCTCCCACAGGGAGCCCAAATATGAACCCAGGAACTTGGCTTGAACAAATTTGAATGTCATCTCCCTAAGGATATTGTATACCAAACATCAAAAGATCCTGACTACTGGATCTGAAGAAAAATATTTTTAAAGAATATTCCTTATATTGAACTAAGTTATAATTCAGGCTCCCACAGGGAGCCCAAATATCAACCCATGGACTTGGCTTGAACAAACTTGAATCTCGCCCCCATAAGGATGCTGCATACCAAATATCAAAAGATTCGGAAGAAGATTTTTACAGAATATTCCTCATATTGCACTAATCTGAACATTTGGGTTCTCATAGAGAGCCCAAATATGGACCCAAGGATTTGATTTCAATAAACGTGTGTTATTTGTTATATGTGAAATATGAAAGTCTTTAATGCAGTGGTATGGGAGAAGAAGATTCTTTAATGTTTTTCCCATTACTCACAAGTGTTAAAAAATGAAAGTGTCAATGACACTGTACCTTAACTTGTGTGTTATGTTTGATGAAAAGGATAATGTTCAATGTTTATGAAAGGATTATGAAATAAGACAAGAATTGTGATAATCGGGAATATGTTCATTTCTGTTCCCTGTATGCTATGTTTTTGATAAAAATAATATGAGGTGTACACTGTACTAAAGAGCTGAGGGGTGGGTTAATATGACCTTACAGTTAATGTATGTGGCCCTCACAGTTAACGTATATCAACGAAAGTTACCAAGTTACAGTGACATTATTCCAAAACGAGTCATCCTATTAAGTTACATTGAAATCCCTTCATAAATATGGCCTGTAGACTGTGCTAAAGGTTTTCGGGCCTCGGAACCCTGTAGCCATTAGTTTCCCAATTGCGTCCAAAGGGGACATTCTCATCTAGACATTATATGAAGTCAACCTACCAAGTTACAATGAAATCCCTTCATAAATATGACCTGTAGACTGTGCTAAAGGTTTTGGGGCTTTAGGCTCAGGCAGCCATCATGGTTGAATGATCGCAACCAAAAGGGGACATTCTCATCTGGGCATCATCTGGAGTGATCCGACAATACAATGAAATCCCTTCATAAATATGACCTGTAGACTATGCTCAAGGTTTTCGGGCTTCGGGCCCCTGAAGCCGTCACAGTTGACCAATCACGACCAAAAGGGGATGTCATCATCTAGGCATCATATGGAGTCAAACTAACAGGTTACAATGAAATCCTTCCTTAAATATGACCTATAGACTATGCTAAAGGTTTTGGGGTTTTGGGCTCGGGCAGCCATCAAGGCTGAATGATCGCGACCGAAAGGGGACGTTCTCATCTAGACATCATTTGGAGTCATCCTACCAAGGTACAATGAAATCCCTTCATAAATATCACCTGTAGACTGTGCTAAAGGTTTTCGGGCTTCAGGCTCCTGTAGCTGTCACAGTTGCCTAATGGTGTCCAAAAGGGGCTGTTCTCATCTACACATTATATGAAGTCAACCTACCAAGTTACAATGAAATCCCTTCATAAATATGACCTGTAGACTGTGCTAAAGGTTTTTGGGCTTTGGGCCCCTGTAGCCATCACAGTTGCCTAATGGTGTCCAAAAGGGGCTGTTCTCATCTACACATTATATGAAGTCAACCTACCAAGTTACAATGAAATCCCTTCATAAATATGACCTGAAGACTGTGCTAAAGGTTTTTGGGCTTTGGGCTCGGTCAACAATCATGGTTGAATGATCACAACCAAAAGGGGACATTCTCATCTGGGCATCATCTGGAGTGATCCTACAAAGTTACAATGAAATCCCTTCATAAATATTACCTGTAGACCGTGCTCAAGATTTTCGGGCTTCGGGCACCTGTAGCCATCACAGTTGACCAATCATGACCAAAAGGGGATGTCATCATCTAGGCATTATATGGAGTCAACCTAACAAGTTACAATGAAATCCTTCCATAAATACGACCTATAGACTATGCTAAAGGTTTTTGGGCTCAGGCAGCCATCAAGGTTGAATGATCATGACCAAAAGGGGACGTTCTCATCTAGACATTATTTGGAGTCATCCTACCACGCTACAATGAAATCCCATCATAATTATGACTTGTAGACGGTTCTAAAGGTTTTCGGGCTTCGGGCCCCTGTAGCTGTCACAGTTGCCCAATCATGTCCAAAAGGGGACGTTCTCATCTAGACATTATATGAAGTCAAACCTACCAGGTTACATTGAAATCCCTTCATAAATATGACCTGTAGACTGTGCTAAAGGTATTCAGGCTTCGGGCTCAGGCAGCCATCATGGTTGAATGATCGCAACCAAAAGGGGACATTCTCATCTGGGCATCATCTGGAGTGATCCTACAAAGTTACAATGAAATCCCTTCATAATTATGACCTGTAGACTGTTCTAAAGGTTTTCGGGATTCGGGCCCCTATAGCCATCACAGTTGCCCAATCATGTCCAAAAGGGGATGTTCTCATCTAGACATTATATGAAGTCAGCCTACCAAGTTACAATGAAATCCCTTCATAAATATGACCTGTAGACTGTGCAAAAGGTTTTCGGGCTTCGGGCCCCTGTAGCCGTCACAGTCGCCCAATCACACCCAAAAGGGGACTTTCTCATCTAGACATTATATGAAGTCAACCCACCAAGTTACAATGAAATTCCTCAATAAATATGACCTGTAGACTGTGGGCTTCGGGCTCGGACAGCCTTCATGGTTGAATGATCGCAACCAAAAGGGGACATTCTCATCTGGGCATCACCTGGAGTGATCCTACGAAGTTACAATGAAATTCCTTCATAAATATGACCTGTAGACTGTGCTCAAGGTTTTCAGGCTCCGGGCACCTGTAGCCTTCACAGTTGACCAATCATGACCAAAAGGGGATGTCATCATCTTGGCATTACATGGAGTCAACCGAACAGGTTACAATGAAATCCTTCCATAAATATGACCTTTTGCCTATGCTAAAGGTTTTTGGGCTCGGGCAGCCATCAAGGCTGAATGATCATGATCAAAATGGGACGTTCTCATCTAGACATTATTTGGAGTCATCCTACCAAGTTACAATGAAATCCCTTCATAAATATGACCTGTAGACTGTGCTAAAGGTTTTCAGTCTTCGGGCCCCTGTAGCTGTCACAATTGCCCATTCAAGTCCAAAAGGGGACTTTCTCATCTAGACATTATATGAAGTCAACCCACCAAGTTACAATGAAATTCCTCAATAAATATGACCTGTAGACTGTGCTAAAGGTTTTCAGGTTTTGGGCTCGGGCAGTGGTCACGGTTGACAGATCATGCCCAAATGAGGAAATTCTCATCTAGACATCATAAGGAGTCATCGTACCAAGTTACAATGAAATCCCTCCATATTAAACATGACCTGCAGACTGTGATAAAAGTTTTGGGGTTTCGGGCTTGGGCAGCCATCACAGTTGACAGATCATGCCCAAAAGGGGGCGTTCTCATCTAGGCATTATACAGAGGCATCCTACCAAGTTACAATGAAATCCCTTCATAAATACGACCTGTAGACTGTGCTAACGGTTTTGGGCTCGGGCAGCCATACCGTTTGACCAATCGCGACCAAAAGGACACATTCTCATCTAGACATGACCCCAAACCTGCATATGAAATTTCGTGACGATCAGACAAGAACTGCGGGGTCTAGCCTGTGCTAAAGGAAAATGTGAACAGACTCACAGACTCATAGACTAACAGACTCACAGACTAACAGACTTCCGCATGCGTGATGGTAATAGCTTATCTTGACTTTGTCAAGTTAAGCTAATGATGACTCAGCATTTTTTCAAAGTCCTGGAAAAGTACCCTGTGATAAAACCAATGGCCAAACAATTTTTTTGGACCATTCCTTTCTGCTGTTCCTTAGGAAGCTTTACACAAAACAAAAATTCTCAGTGCTGTGTAGTTTTGGAGATATGGGCGTTTTAGATTTTTTTCTAGTTTTAGCTCCTGCAGTTCCCATGGGGCGCAGGAAAATTCTTTTTGGCATAAATTAGGTACTTATGACCCAATAAGCCTTCATATCAAATTTGATTCAAAATAGCCTCTCAGTTTGGAAAATAGAAATTTTGGTACAATTCGGGCTCCCACAGAAAGCCCAAATATGAACCCAGGGACTTGGCTTTAACAAACTTATGTCTCACCTCCCTCAGGATACTGTGTACCAAATATCAAAAGATTCTGACTGGTGGATGTGAAGAAGAAGATTATTGAAGAATATTCCTCATATTGAACTAAGTTATAATTTGACCTCCCACAGGGAGCCCGAATATGAACCCAGGGACTTGGGTTGAACAAACTTGAATCTCACTCCCTAAGGATGCTGCATACCAAATATCAAAAATTCTAATTGGTGGATCTGAAGAAGATTTTTAAAGAATATTCCTCATACTGCATTAATTTAAACATTTGGGCTCCCATAGAGAGCCCAAATACAGACCCAGGGACTTGATTTCAATAAACATGTGAAACAATCTTCCAAAGATGTTATATGTGAAATTTGAAAGCTTTTGGAGCAGTGGTTTGGGAGAAGAAGAGTCTTAAATGTTTTCCCCATCACCTAGTGTTAAAAAAAATGCTGACTCAGCATTTTTTCAAAGTCCCGAAAAAGTACCCTATGATAAAAACGATAGCAATTTTTTTTTACCATTTCATTCTGTTGGACCTAAGGAAGGTTCTCACTGAATAAGAATTCTCAGAGTTATGTAGTTTTGGAAATATGGGCGTTTTAGATTTTTTCTATTTTTAGCTCCTGCTGTTCCCATGGGGCGCAGGAAAATTCTTTTTGGCACAAATTAGGAACTTATGACCCAATAAGCCCTCAAATCAAATTTGATTCAAAATAGCCTCTCTGTTTGGAAAATAGAAATTTGGATACAATTCTGGCTCCCACAGAAAGCCCAAATATGAACCCAGGGACTGCACTAATTTAAACATTTGGGCTCCCATAGAGAGCCCAAATACGGACCAAGGGATTTAATTTCAATAAACATGTGTAACAATCTTCCAAAGATATTATATGTGACATTTGAAAGCTTTTGGAGCAGTGGTTTGGGAGAAGAAGAGTCTTAAATGTTTTCCCCATTACCCAGTGTTATAAAAAAAAAATGCTGACTCAGCATTTTTTCAAAGTCCTGAAAAAGTACCCTATGATAAAAACGATAGCAATTTTTTTTTGACCATTTCATTCTGTTGGACCTAAGGAAGGTTCTCACCACATAAGAATTCTCAGTGTCATGTAGTTTTGGAAATATGGGCGTTTTAAATTTTTTCTTTTCTTAGCTCCTGCGGTTCCCATGGGGCAACAGGAAACAATTTTTTGACTTAAATTAAGTACTTATGACCCAATAAGCCCTCATATCAAATTTGGTTCGTAGAAATTTATGGCTGGGTGCAAATTCTTGCCCCTCCCATAACGACGGCAAATATAACCCCACAAGTTAACAGAGTTCAGAGGAAAGTGAAAGTCCAAAGGGCTATAAATTATAAGGGTTAGTCCAATCTCCCTCAAAATCACTGGTGCACAGGATCATATTGTAGGATTTATGCCAAGTTTGGAAAAGATCCGTCGAAAAACAACAGAGAAAGCATCCGGATGAAAAAGACTTCAGAGAGCAGTGAAAATTCTAAGTCCATAGGACTATAACTTTGGAAGGGTTGATCCGATCACCCTCAAAATCACAGGTGCTCATGTTCCTATTGTGGGTGGTTATTATTCATGTCAAGTTTGGAAAAGATTAGTTGAAAAATGACTGAAAAAACTTCCGAACAGAAAAAAGTTAATGGATGGATGGACAGATGGATGGATAGACAGATGGATGGATGGATGGGTGGGTCTCGGGCGGACAGGTGGACAGGCAGGCAGGCAGATGGATGGACATACAGATGGATGGATGGATGGATGGATGGATGGATGGATGGATGGATGGATGGATGGATGGACGGATGGATAGAGTGACTTGATTCAATGTTTAACTTCATTTTTTAATACTGTTGAATTGTACATTCAAAGTGTATTTTTTTCTAAATTAAGTTAAGTTAATGTTATTGTTTGCCTGTGGTTCAGAATAAAATTGCAAGTTTGAAATCTAGTGTTTGTTTATTCAATTTATTACCAGAATTCCTGAAATGAACATTTAATTTGTAAGATCTTGATAATCTGAAGTGAACTATATATTATGGCATGTACAAAAATTTATTTTCAGTTTTTCAAAACGAATGTATGAATACAACTGAACATGGATGGAAATTTTGATGGTGAAAATATATGTAGCCCAATAAAATTAGTTCTGGATTTTAAATGGCAGATTATTAAAATCGTGGAAAATCAATGCGTAAATTCCAAATCGGGCACATTAATTTGTGTCACTGGTGAATTGGAGTGACAGGTGTCACATGCATAAATGAAAATAAGGAACGGGGCAACATTCCTCATGTCTTTGATAAAAAAAAAATACAGAAGTATTAAAACGTTTCTCAGATTTCAGAATGACCACCGTTTTTTTTTTATCTGAACATGCGCGTTCGTTTTGTGGCGGGAGTAAGCTCTGGGTGAGTTGTCAATGTACAACCCTCTTACTGTTAGCGTGTCATGTGTGGATGTATAAGCAAACTACTGTGTGTCATGCTCATAACAACGAAAAGGAAATTGTTTGGAATTGTTCTTTAAATGCTTCAAATTGTGAGTGATTCTTAAAAATTTCCCAACATCAAAACTTAATTGAATGTTTCTGTTGACGCAACTCAAAAGGATGAAAACACCCAAGAACAGAGGCGAGCGATTATTCGTGCATCTTGGACAATTTTTGCGTGAGCAATGGTGCATGAGAGCGATCACACACCTTTCCCATGTGTCACTGGATGGATGGATGGGCAAACAGACCAATCACATATGTTTTTCAATGGGCGTATGTTAAAAAAGAAATTCAGAAAATTGTAAGTTCAAGGGCAGTAACTCCACCAAAAATCAACCCAGTGGAATGAAATTCGAACTTGATCCGTAAGTATCCATAACAAAGCTATATATAAAAAAAACTTTCTCAATTTGTCAATCCATAACGAAAAAAAGTTTGGAAAACAGTAATTGAGTTCAAGGGCAGTAACTCTACCAAAAATCAACTGAGCGGAACGCAAAAATTTTCTCAATATGTCCAACGAAAAAAGAGTCTGGAAAATGAAAAAAAATCTGGAAAACTCTAAAAATTCTAAGTTCAAGGGCAGTAACTCCACCAAAAACAAACCGAGTGGAACGAAATTCGAACTTGATCTGTAAGTATCCATAACAAAGCTATAGATAAAAAATTTTCACAATATGTCAATCCATAATGAAAAAAAGTCCAGAAAATATTAAATTTTAGGTAATTTGTATATTTTTTATACTTACTAACAGCCCAGACTAGCTAGTGCTAACTCAAAAATTAATCCAGGGCCAAACACAAATTTTGCCCCCCAATCCCCAAAATTTGCATGCAAAACCAAAAAATTGATGTCCTATCTGGTCCTCCATACTTTTCAGATCTGCGCATGCGCAGTATCCAGGAAGACATAGAAATTGCGCCAACCACCATTCTTTCTATAATTGCATGTTAAATGTTGTAAACAGCGGGGAGGTATGAGTGCCCACTCATGGGAGGGCCATACCCGTCTGGGTCATTGGTAAGTATAAAAAATATACAAATTACTTAAAATTTATCATATTTTTATACAACAACCAATGGCCCAGACTTGCTGAATCTTAAAAAGGCTGGAGGGCCTAGGACATAAAGGAAAATCCAATCTCTCAATCACTTCAGTAAAGGATATCTCCTACAGGAGAAAAGAAGAAGATAGGAATTATACATATCTTTCTCCTTTACGAGAAAAGAGAAAGACATAACACCAACAATGTAATTGAGTATTACATAATATATAATTCTCCATTTAATGCCAGAATAACCCGTTATGCTAATTCGGTGAAGGAAATATAAAGATAGTCCAGAGAATGAGACTCTTTATACTCATTTAAAAGTGTCCGAGGATTGTATATTAACGCCAGTTTGACACGTGACATATACGAATGCTTCACAGTGAGCTAAACTTTAAAAAGGGTACATAAATGAGACATAGTTATTGCTTCACTCCGAGCTACACATTAATACAATCCCAGCACCAACTCGGGACTACTGACACCGAAGGTCTTCCCTTGCTTTTCACTATAAGGCCAGATGATCATAAGGGAAAAAAAACATTCACCCCCACCCTTCTCCTTGTTCTGAGGTACATGTCCTTAGAACGAAGAGGGCAGCGGAACAGCGTCACTGCTGGAACGGGCTGCATAAATAACTATAGATGTAACCATTAAAGGACAACATTCTGAGCAACGGAAAGAGCACTTAAAGATCTTAGGACACCGGAGATGGACTCTAAATTTCTCAGGTAAAACTTGGTAAATGTGGAGGGCTGTGTCCAGTACGCAACCTTCATGAGATCAGTAATGGCTATACCAAGAAGTGGACAGTGCTCTAACTTCATGTGCTGATATTTTATTAACAGAACGTTGATACCCCGATAGATTTTCATAGGCAATACGTATTGCAAACTGAATCCATCTAGCTACTGAATGAACAGAAATATCTTTTCTGTTAGGAATCAATGAAAGAAAGAAACGTTTTCTTCCTTTCCTAATAAAATCTGATCAATATTTATATATGCACATAGCCCTGACTGGACACAGCGAAGGTCTACGGTTGTCCGAGGACGGCAGTGCCTTAATGATAATAGGCTCAGGTCGTTTGTCCGGAGTCTGATTCTTAGACAGAAATCCCACTTCCATAGTCAGGGTAATGGTATTATCCACACTGCGGTAATGTGATTCATCTACCGATAAAGCATGAAGTTCACTAACTCTTCTAGCAAATGCAAAGGCTAAAAGAAATGTAGTTTTATAGGTCAACAATTTGAACTCTACAACGTCCAATGGCTCAAACGGAGCTTCTTTAAGCTTCAACAGAACCCAAGCCAAATTCCATTTAGGAATTAATCTGAGGGTTCTAGGTCTATTAATAGAGAAATTTCTAACCAGCTTTGACAATGAAGCATTAGATCCAATAGCCAAGTTATCATGATGAGCACAAGTGTCTGATAACATAGACCTATAGCTCTTAATAGTGACGGGCTGCAGTTTGAGATCATCAAACAGGTAGACCAGGAAATTGGCAATATTTGGTATGGACGGATCATAAACGTCTATCGACTGATCCTGACACTAACGGAAGAAAACCCTCCACTTCGCTGCATAATTCAACAAAGAGGAGGACCTCCTGCAGTTAGAAATTGTATCCACTGCTCGTCCTGGAAACTGTTTTCCGTGAAAGAAGGACCGCACAACGGAAATACGTGAAGGTTGAGACCTTCCGGGTTGTGATGCAGTGCGCGGGACTTCCCCTGATAAAGAAGGTCCTGTCATGGAGGAAGCTTCTGGGAAACGTCCCATAACAGACACCTGAGAAGATTGATCCAAGGTTTCTGTGAAGACAGAGGTGCTACTAGTAGAATTTTGCAACAAGACTGTTTATCTTTAACAGAATCTGCTGAATCAAAGGAGCTGGAGGATACGCATATCTTATCATTCCGTCCCATGAGATCGACAGAGCATCTGCATACGCTCGATGGTCTGGACATGGCGACACGAACATCGGTAACAAGTGACCTTTCCGTGAGAGGGAGTCTGCTAGTACATTCAGACGACCGAGTATATGACAGACAAAAAGCTGAACATGATGATGCATGACGTATAGAAGAATCTTCTCCATTAGTTCGCATAACGGAATCGAATGAGTGCCGCCCTGGTTCCTGATTTACGCTACTACTGTCAAGTTGTCCGACAGAATCTGAACATGAACGTCCGCTATTATGTGAATCCAGTGTTGTAGCGCTAGCCATATTGACATCATCTCTTTGATGTTTATGTGTTTCTCCTGGAACCGAGGGTCCCAAAGACCCTGACACTTCAAGTCTGCAGGACTTAGGGTCGCGCCCCAACCCGTCTGACTCGCATCTGTCATAATCGTGAAAGCTGGATCCGGCAGTTGCAGCAGAACTCCCTGAGTTAGCCACTGAATATCTGCCCAAATCTGGACCCTTTGTTTTACCAGGTCCGTTAAAACAATACTGGTTTCGAGCAAATGCATCTTCACACTCCAGTTCTGAGTAAAGAATATCTGGAGAGGACGCGTGTGCAGATGGCCCATCGGAATAAGATCTGCAGCCACTCTGCAGAGCCCCAACAGTCGCATGAATTCCCTCGCTGTTAATGCGTCTGAGTGTAGACAAAAGCGAGTATAACAACTGACTAATTTTGCTCTGGTTAACGAGTCTCAAAGCTCATTCCCAAGTGAATGAACGACTTGGACGGAGCTAGACGGAGCTAGATATGACTTTTTCTTGTTTACGATGAAACCGAGACGCTGGAGTAATAGAAGCAGACTCTGAACATCGTTCTGAAGAATAATTCTGTTGCCGTATCTCTGTAGAATGTCGTCCAAGTAAGCCGACATTACCGCAGAATGAGCTCAGAAGTGTGACATTACTGAGTTCATTATTCGAGTGAATGCCCAGGAAGCCAAGTTCAGGCTAAAGCACACCGTACTGAACTGATATACCTTCCCTTGTACCGCAAACCGCAAGTACATTCTGAATGCTCGATGTACCAGGACATGAAAGTACGCATCCTTTAGATCTATGCTTGCCGCATAGTCATTCACTCGAACGCTTGCCCTTACCGACTGAATGGTCTCCATATAGAACTTTGGAGCCACAATAAGCTTGTTTATCCAGCTCAAGTCTATAACCGGTCGGAACGGGCCATCTGGCTTCGGTACGAGGAACAGGTGACTATAAAAACCTTGAATTCTGATTCTCAACGACCTCTATTGCTTCCTTTGATAAGAGAGCCTGTACCTTTGCTAGGAGAGACTCTCTATTGCAAGGGTCTTGACAGAAGATTTGTCCAACGCAGACATCTTGTCTGTGGGGGTTTCACTCGGAATGATAGCCGTAGGCCGTCCGAGATTACACTTCTCACCCACTGGTCTTCCGTGATTGTTATCCAGTTTTTCATGAAGCTTGATAACCTTACGCCAACTGGTAAGCAATAGAGGCCCTGACTATCACCGTCATGACCTGTGAGGCTTAACCAAGTCCTCCCCGTGAAGCACCTCGTCCTGTCGGCCTAGGGGCATCTGACCGAGAGTCCCAATCAGACCTCCGCCCCTTTCCCGAGTCGCTGTACTGACGACCTCCAGAGTAATTATAAGAGGGTTTCTTGTACCCTTGTGAGGAGTTTCCTTTTGACGGTTTTTGTCTGGAACGTCCCCTCCTTTACTCTTGTCTGCTGAAGCAGGTCATTGAGATGCTGACTTTAAAAGCAGAGCACTATATGCTTTCTTAGTAGCCTGATCATAAACTAACGAAAGCTTGTCGTCGAAAATAGTATGTCCGGAGACCGGAGCGACTCGGAGAGAGTTTTTCACCTTGTCATCTATCAGTGATGATGATGCAAGGGCAGCATCACGTCTGATTAACTCCAGATTAGCCACTGTTAGGGCGGAGTTATACATGGTATACATAATTGCCCTGGAAAGAACTCAAAGAGAAGTACAAACGTCCTCAAATTCATTTCTGTTGAGACGTTGCACCATAGCTCTTGAAAGGTGATCTGCTTAAGACATATTATTTGAAGAAATTGCTGTCTCAAGTATCTGGGCGAATTGTGAATGATCCAGGTAAGGATACCTCTAGATCCTCGGCCTGCTCATCCAAACGCAGAGGAACTCTCTGACAATCTTCCCCGACCATTTTAAATGAATGTGGTCCAAGAAATGGTATGTTTATGGAAGATGAAGTTAAGAAACCGCCTTTCTTCCTCGCACTCGACAGATTAAATACGGCATCGTCTATATGGCCGAAGGCCTGTGACACCTACCTAGACTGAACCGGAAAAGAAAGGACTTCCTCCTTTGTCCGGATAAAGTCTGCGTCCAATGACGCCAGCAGTTTCTTCCTTGTCGTCGCAGCATTCTTATTGGACAGAACAAATTCAGGGTAGTATTGATGGATGAAATCCATTGCAACCATGAGCTGTTCCAAAAGGGAAGGGTAATCATCTTCCATATCCCTGTCAACATCAGAGAGAATCAGTTGTGAATCTTGGTCCATTGCATCTGCGTGAACAGACGACTGGACCGACCCAGCACCGTCCGACAGCTCAGGTTCTGAGTCTGTGGGAGTCTGCTCCTGCACTTGCTGGGATGCTGCGATCAGCTGCGCAATCTGTGACAGCAAGTCCGTCACCGAGGCCTGAGGAGCAGCGGTCTTCTGTTTCTTCGCCGCTTGCTACTCCTGGGACGGTGTGACGGAGATGGCTCTCTTCTCTGCACATCCCGATGATCGAGGCCTCGTCTCCCTAGCTACCAGATGGTCCGACTTCACGGGCGAAGAGTGGTCCCTTCTTCGCGTAGCAGGCTGGATATCCAAAGTTGGGTAGCTAGGATGCTGTCGTGTGTGCTTAGTAGTCGAAGTGGAAAAGCTGTAATTGTAGTCGAGGCTGGCTGCAATCTATACGGAGCATCCCGAATGTCAGGTGTGGATGTATGCTCTGGCCCGCGCAAGTTTTTCACCACAACATCTGGCCCCAGATGTTGCTGGGATAGAGAGGGACCTCTCCCGCTCATGGTCCTTTCAGACCTCGCCGAGCTTCCCGCAACACTTGCTGGCTTCTTCCCTAGTTGCGTCGTCACTAAGTGAGCATGTTTAGATTTTAAGGTGCTCGCTCTACCCACTACACTTCCTTCAACCGCAACAGACATACCCGGCATCACAGTACCCACAGACAGAGTAACCGCTAAGGGATTAAAACCACCGGCTAGTGGCTTTATCCCCTTCTTAATATTCATGAGCACCTTAGCAGCTAATTCTGTTTACTCATCAGAGCGCGACGACAGTAGCACAGTTTTGGTAGGTGTCACATAATCATCACCATGTTCTTACTGAGAAACTTGATTGACTTTGCGGCGAGAGGACCAGCATTGGCCTCTCACCGCTAACAACATACCGTGACACCCGTGTCCAATGTTTGTCATCCCAATCAACACATGTAGGATAAGAATTAGCGGGAGTACATCGACTACAAGCAAGGCAACAAGCATGTAAATCTGAGGAAGACTTCCTCGCCTTGCATTTTGAGCAATAAGCTTTCATGATTAATCAAACAAAGTAAATAGAACTCCCACCAACTCCACAATAAATATATGATAAAGATACATAATAATCAACATTCAAAATACAAATCAAAAAATTAATTTCAAAAAATCTTTCAAAAAAATTTTGACAAAAGCCCAAGTTCCCACAGGGAACATGACGAGCCCAAGGGTATCCCGATAGAGCTTAAGTGTGGACAAAATTCCAAAAATAATTGCTATACTACCGGAATATTATAACATGCATCTTACAACAATCCTACATTAATAATAAGTTGAAACTACATATATATATAGAACGTTGCCAATGTAAACAACGTCAATGAAAAAAACGGAAACAAGACCCCAAGCACTGAATACAAAAGGCCCGAAGTCAGTAACAGATTTTAAAGCTACCCGATGTAAAGTAAGATCTTCCGATGAAGATAAAATGATACATCAGACAGAAGATGCATGACCCAAATGCCCAAACACCCCTAAGGTGAGGACATAACCATGGGGATATACAGAATAAACATTCTGTAATACACGTCAAACTCCCAAGATATTTAATAAAAAGTTTCAATAAAAATAAGGCAAAAAGCTTGGGAGTTTAACAGGAGGGTTTCAAGGAAGGATAGGGAAGGAACACTTAAACAAACAGAGGATAAATTATTAGCAAGAATGATGACGTCAGGCCCATGTCCCGAAAATGGGAAACATGAAATAATTTTGATAAAAATTATAAAGTTACAGCCCTGAACATTCCTAACCACTGTTGTTCACTTCCATCATCCAATTATGTCCTTGGATCCACCAATTTTACCATTGATTTGTGTCTGGCATCCTCAAAAATGAGATTTAAAAGCACAGATGTCAGTTCATTGTTGCGGGCTTCAGGGTCAAACAAAGAATGATGGTTGGTGCCACTTTTGGTATCTTCCTGGATACTGTGCATGTGCAGATCTTAAAAGTATGGAGGACCAGATGGGATATCAATTTTTCGGTTTTGCATGCAAAGTTTGGGGATTGGGGGGTAAAATTTCGGTTTGGCCCTGGATTAATTTTTGAGTTCGCACCAGATAGTCTGGGCCATTGGTTGTTGCATAAAAATATGATAACTAAGTTCAAGGGCAGTAACTCCACCAAAAATCAACTAAGCGGAACTAATTTCAAACTTGATCTGTAAGTATCTATAACAAAGCAGTACACCGAAAATTTTCTCAATATGTTCATCCATAACGAAAAAATGTCTGGAAAACAATTCCGGACAGACAGATGGACAGATGGAGGGATGGACGGATGCCAACACCATAACATAATACAACCATTTTTATAAAATGGGCGTATAAAAAATGTTACATTCCATGATTCATACAACATCTTGAAGAAAACATTCAAGGCTATTTCAAGACCAAAACAGTTTTTTCAAGGACTCAAATAATCATACTTTTTTCAGACACCAAACTCGACCCAATCAAAAATTATTTGTTGACAATTTTCATTAAAACAAAATAGTGCTCAAATGATTAGTCGACGTCGACGTTTTTTTCGCCTATAGTCAACTCTGGTTTTTGTCGTCGACTAGTCGAAACACAGTATGAGGACTCGCAAGCCAACAAAATCTCATTAGAAAGATCAATGAATTCACATCTCCATGGAAATAGGGTTACAAAATGCTTGGAAAAAAACGTGCTGCCGATCGCTGGCTTTAGATAGTGGCTGCGACAATGTAAGAACCGACTGGAAACTCGATAAACTTCAAAGAACTTTATAGACAGTTTGGCCGCAGCACGTGTTGTGTTACTCTCCCTGACTCCCGCGCAGTGTCTCATTATCTTGGTTTGACTCTTCCAGTGCTGATGCGGCAACATCAAAATATATATCGTTGAATGTTTCTCATAATACAACTGGCTCTCGATGTTCAATTTTTCCCTCTTTTGTTTGGTAACCCGGATTTACCCAACCAACATTTTTGGTCTTTTCCAAAATTACTTGGTTCCATTTTCTGTACTTTGACAGCGCCGACTACCATACCAACCCATCAGTAAGCTAAAGGGGCACATAAAAAAAATGGGGGTGAGCTTATCCATGAATGAGACCGAATGTAAATGAAAAGTTGACCAGCCAGGAATGATCTGTGTACAGAACAGTTGATCTTGTCAGTGTATGTTGTGTTCCCATTGATATTAAATAAATTAATAAAATAATAATGTACATAAACTTTTATGTGTTTGTTTTATTCATTTTTTTTTTTCATCGGAATCATCAATCATTTAAAAATATATTTCAATAAAAAAAATCAACAAAAACAGCACGGAATATCAACAAAATGACAATGATAACAAATGAGATCAAAAAAGCACATGGTCAATTTGTTTTCACCTAGAAACATGTTTGTTCAGTCGTTACATTTCCAATTTGAAATGTGTTTATTAAAAAAAATATGTGGACTGTGTTTTGTAATACTCACGTTAAAAAAGGTGCCCTCAGTATTCATAACTCCCATTTTGAAAAACCAAACAATAAATTATGTTGCGTTCACTTTCTCCAAGTGCAAGATGAACAGGGGGCAGTTCGCAGCCAACATTGTTGGCACCGGATAACTATCTGCATTATCCACTTCCCAGTTATTGACGTATCAACACTGAACCTGGCTGTTATATGGCCAGAGAAGAAAAAAAAAATGAGAATTTTTCTTGGCCACACAACTTAATTCATTGGTAATAAGTTGTGGGATAACTGCACCAAGAGCAAGATGAACAGGGGACGACTGAGCTCCCCCCCCCCCCCCCCCAACCTGTGGCATTCACTTTCTTCAAGAGCAAGATGAACAATGGACGTCTGAGACCCCCCCCCCCCCCATCCTGTGGCATTCACTTTCTCCAAGTGCAAGAAGAACAGGGGATGTCTGCACCTCTCCCCAACCTGTGGCATTCACTTTCTGAAGGGAAAGATGAACAGGAGGCGTCTGTTTATATTTTGAGTTTATATAATTTTGATTTCACATAACTGCGACAGTATGAGAATAGATTTGGCATATAATGCATTTGATAAAAACACATGGGCATGTTTCATAAATAAACAAACTATTTTTAAACGGACCGCCCTGGTGCACATAATGTGTCCCCATTGTTGTAAACAATATGGCTTTCCCTTGTTTTGTTTTCAAAACAGACTTTCATGTAGCATGGATCAAACTGGATATTACAACTCGGGGGCATGAATTCATATTTATTTTTGAGCAGCTATTTTTGCAGGGATCACATCAGGTAATTTCTCAACTCATTTTCTAAAGTAATGAAAAGGAACAATTTGGGTCACTGAACATGCTGTCATTAATATTGAACTGGGAATTTCCATTTCGTCTTCAGTATAAAGTTGATAAACATGAGGGCTGACAGTAATAAATAACACAAAACCATGTAGTTTGGGAATTTTATTTTTTTAGCTGAAAATGTGAAAAGATTAAATTGAGAAAAAAAATAACTCCAAAACACTTTCTCATAATTTTATTTTGATTGAACAATTGAAATTTTTGGGACATTTTCGTGATGACCGGCACCGGTAGTCAAAACTTTAATTCAGAGAACAACTACGGTACCAACTACTTTTTATGTGGACCGAACAGTTCTACACTAAAATAGGGAGGTTTATGTGTTTAACACGTTTGTTTTACCACGACGCATAGTTCATGGTTCGTCCTTGTAACGAAGCAGGGGGTAGCCTGTTGGGAACTAAAAAAAAGAGTCTTTTTCTCGTGTAATGCGGTGTTGTTGCCCGGTTACAAGCGCGAATTCCAAAGTTAGTCTGGGTTGCCGATTAGTCGACGTCGACTCGACTTTGGGGTGTCGACTAGTCGACTTTGAAATTCCATAGTCGTTTGAGCACTAAAACAAAAACGACCTGTGGCTATCTGAAAAACCTAGGATAATATCCCCCTCCTCACCCCTACCCACACACCCAGCGTTTAGCATTATACAATTACATTAGGAAGTGCTGGAAGAGTTTTTCAAGAATTACTGAAAAATTGAAGGGTTTTTTCAAGAGCAAATTTCTAATCAATGGTTTTTACAATCAAGGGTTTTCAAGAGCTATAAGAACCATGCATTCTTAACCCAGTATCCAAAACAAGTAGATGAGAACACTTGCAAAAGAAATTCAAGACATCTGAAAATTTTCAAATTTTGCCTCACAAACATAGCTTATGACCCCTCATTGGAATGAGCAATGAGGGACCATTAGCTACAGTTTTGAAGACTACATTGAACAACCTTGGGGATTAGTTGTGGCCATATATGGTTGTTATATTAATAAAATGGTTAACAGAAAGTAACAATATTTTTTCCAATACAGGAAACAATACTTTTTGACTTATTCACCTCAGGGGTGAACTCAGTCATTCAAATCTATTTCTGCATGAAGTTTAGCAATGTGAATGAAACAATGGATGGATCACAAGGTAGGGTGAGGAGAGGAGGATGGGTGTGTATGGCGGGGGAGGGGTGGCATACAGGAACATTCCCACCTATTTTTGTGTAACTCAATATTTGTTTACAAGTATCAAGACCAGGGAACACAGTATAATCCCAGATAACACATGGAAATTGATGCCCTCAATCAGTTAATGTCCACAGGTTATAGTGTAGATAATATCCATACCCCATGCATACAATTATAGCTCATGCACAGGTCTACTGTTGTATGAGCCATGGTAAACTGGTTTCAGATGATGCCCCCACATCAACTCTTCTCATGATTGAAATGTGGTGCTCTCCCCAAACTCAAAATCCTGAATCTGCCACTGACAGGGTCAGGATTACTTCTAAAGCAGAGGGAGGGTGGGTTTCTCAACCCAATACCTAATCAGTGAAAAGAACATAAACATTAGCAACCTTTCAGGTTACTGACTACCTGATGCAATCTTGTGTTACATGAGCTGTATGTTTAATTACACAGTGGAGTCCATTTAATAGAATATCTTTGAATATTCCTGTTAATCGAATATAATTTCTAAACACAAAATTATTTACCATATCTTCAGTACACATTTGCCCTGTCAATTGCATATATGTTATTGAGTAAACTTCTGTTAATTGAATAAAACATCTTGCCATATGTTGAGAAATAATTACCCGATAGTAACTGAATTACTGTTGAACATTGCCCAATTTGGCCTCAGTACATTCAATACAGGCAGTTAATCTATTATACTCTGTTTGACAGAGCTCAAGATGAGATATAATAGAATAAATGCTCAATTTATGTCTAAAATACAGAAAAGCGATAAAATCGCTGTTAAATTAAATACTCCTGTTAATTGAATAATTTTCCCTGGCAAAGTGGCTATTCTATCAACAGGGCTCTTCTGTACTACTTCTCGTGTTTTTGTCTCAGAACTATAAATATTTGGCATGCATGAAATTCAATGCTGTTATAGTTAGAATCCACTCCCTGTTTTGAACGCAACTTTAATAATGACATGCCTCACCTGATCACTTGGATACTGATGCAACTGTGCAAACCATAAAAATTGTAGCCATTTATCAGCTTTTGCACACTTCTCCAAATAGCACTTGGTTAATGGTAATCGCATTATATGAGAAAATAATACTGCCAGTGTCCATCTTTGACTCGCTTCAAAATTTGTACTGTAACAAAAAATGTCAAGTTATTAGTTATGGCAGAAATGAAGTACAGGATAACAATTCTTGTCCCTATATCCCAATAAATTCTGTCTTCTGATTGGTCAGAATGCCTAAGACAAACAGCCATCGCAAAGGGCGCACTCAACATCCAAGGTATATGAGAGCACGCAACAACCAGGGTATAAGGGCATGCAAAACATCGGGGGAATATGGTTTAAATGAAAGCTTTTCACTTACCCTCGCTTTGATATAAAAATGGAGCCAAAAAACCTGAAAATAGTCACAAATATCATCAGATTTCTGACAATTCGATCATATTTTGCTGTTATAAATTAAATAGTCAAATAATTAAATCAAACAACTTGAGAAAAATAAAATAAAATACAAAAAAATAAAAGCGAATCTGTCAGCAAAATAGCCCCTGATCTGTTTAAGCATTTCCAATTACGACCCAAGGATGTAACTCTATCTGTTGTCTTCTGCATTTGTAAAAACAAAACAATTATTCATGTGTATGGTCCAACTGATTGCAGAGTGTGAGAAATGTATCCACAAATTTGTTTCTACTATGTTCTGTATTCAAACTGGACAAAAACGTTATCTCCGCCAACATGTATGGTATATGGAGATTTAATACCTGGATGTCTGCAGCTCAGTGTTTAAAAACTGACATCCAGGTATTAAATAACTTATAATAAACTAGCAACATATCAGAGTAACAGGAATTCCACAAATGAACATCCAATTTTTTCAGAAGTAATGACGTGAATACCATGATGTGTATGGCTCCTAAACTTTTTCATTCTAGTCTTACTCCAGTTATTATGTGTGATTATGCAATATATTCACACCAATTACAATTCATTTAAGGTCATTGTGTCTATTTATATTGAAACTACTTCTCATTGATTGGGTTTTTCCCCGTTTTATTCCACTTTGTTAATTTTTCATCACAATATTTCCAAAGGAATATTTTATTTCTTTTCTCTTTTTCAGAAACAAAAAAGGGTCACTTTCAGCATCTATCGCTATATCATTCCAGTAATACAGTAAAGTTTTTCAATATTTATTATTGTTTATGTCTGTGCTGCCCACTTCAGAGCACTTCCAATTCAGACATTGGCTACCTGGTCCTAACTTACTAGTAAAGCAAAGCTTGTTTACCACAGTAAGCAAGACTGCTCAACTTAACCTGTATTCATAATTCATAATTATATACATATACAAATATAAGTGTCAATGACAGTGTATCTCAACTTCACAATCTTGAACTTGATAAGTTATAAGTGAAATGGCAAAATTGAAGATCACTGATTCCAATGTTATTTGGTGAAACTTCAGCTTAAAAGCATTGTGAGTACACAATGTCAGAGCAATCCAAGCATTTTTAAATGTGAACTGTAGGGCTGGCTAAAGGATGAATGTTGACACACAAATGCAGTAAGTTTAAAGGTCATTGTAAAAAGCAACCTTTTTCACATAAATGAATGCTAATCGATAGCACTTATCTCGGATCTCACCTTATGAGCACACCAAATTCTAAAAACAAAATGTGCTCTGTAAGCCATGTCGAAGAATGTTGATGCACTAAATTCAAAGGTTATTGTTAACAGCAACAGTTTTCAAAGGAAATGAAAAGAAAATCGATAGTTCCTAACTAGGTCATCCTGAATAAGCATATCAAGTTTCAAAACAACCTAATAATCAATACGCACTCTGAGGCCTGCCAAAGGAAAATTAATGCACAAATTCACTAAGTTTGAAGGTCGTTGCTGGTGGCAATGTTTTTTGTCCCTTTTTTGGATGGAAATTCATAAATATGCCCTGCAGGGAGTGGAAAAAGGATAAGTTGCAGCAGAAATGCACTAAGTTCAAAGGTTGTGCTAAAAACATTTTTTGAAGGAAAAATCAATAGCTCCCATCTAAAGGTCACCTTGAACAAGCAAACAAGTTTCAAAGCAATCTATTCATAAATGTACACTACAGAGCTTGCCAACTGAATATGCTGAGGCACAAAAGCACCAAGTTCAAAGGCCATTGCTACGGCAATGTCTTTTTGATGAACTTAAACGAAGTTTCAAAGCAATCCATTCATAAATATACCCTGTAGGCCATGCCAAAGGAAAATGTTGATGCACAAATGCACTGATTTTAAATGCCATTGCTGACAAGGGTTTTTGATGGAACTTTTCCAGAAAATCACTAGCTCACATCTAGAGGTTACGCCAAACATGCATTCCAAGTTTCACACTGATCCATTCATAAATGCACTCTGCAGGGCTTGCCAAAGGAAAATGGTGATGCACAAATGCAATTATGAGTTCAAAGGTCATTGCTAATGGCAACATTCGGCAATATTTTTCGAGATAAATAGAAGAAAATAAAAAGCTACCATCTGGAGGTCACTCCAAACAAGCACACACCATACTTCAAAGTGATCAAAATCATAGACATAAACTACGCAGTGTTCTAAAAAAAACTGACAGACAAAATGGCAAATTTGAAGGTCATTTCTGATGGCAACATTTTTTGATAGATATGGAAGACATTCTATAGCTCACATCTAGTCATCACCAAAGACAAGCATACCAAGTTTCAAACCAATCTATTCATAAATGCACCCTGCGGAGCATACCAAAGAAAAGTGTTGATGCAAAAACAACAAAGTTCAAAGATCATTGCTAACAGCAATGTTTCTCAACAGAAATGAAAGAAAATCAATAGCTCACACCTAAAGGTTGCTCAAAACTACTGCACCAAGTTTCAAAGCAATCAGATCATTAATGTAATCTGTGTGGTGTGCCAAAGGAAATTGTCGATGCACAAAAGGGCAAAGTTGAAGGCCATTGTTGATAGCAACTTTTTTGACCAGAATGAAAGAAGCTCCCATCTGGACATCAACCCCAAAAACATAGCAAGTTTCAAGGCGATCTATTCATGAATGTACCTTGTAGGGTGTGCCAATGGAAAAATGCACGAAGTTTGAAGGTTGTTGCTAATAGCAACTTTTCTGATGAAAATGGAAGAAAACTGATAGCTCCCATCTAGAGGTCAACGTGAATAAGCATATTTCAAAGTAATTCGATGATAAATGCAACCTGTGCAGTGTGCCAAAGAAAATTGTCAACATCCAAACAGATAAGTTGAATGTCATTGCCAATGGCAACATTTCTCTGATGGAAATGGAATAAAATCAATAGCTCCCATGTGGAGGTCAGCCCTAACAAGCATACTTAGTTTCAAAGTGATCCATTCATGAATGCAACCTACAGGGCATGCATAAGGAAAATACTGATGCACAAATCAACAAAGTTCAAAGGTCAAAGTAACAGCAACATTTTCCAATGGAAATGAAGGAAAATCGATAGCTCCCATCTAGAGGTCACCCCAAACAAGCATACCAAATTTCAAAGCGATCCAATCATAAATGGTAGGGTGTGTTAAAGGGAAATATTGATGCATAACTAAACTAGTTCAGAGGTCATTGCCAACAGCAACATTTTTTGATGGAAATGGAAGAAAATTGATAGCTCCCATCTACAGGACACACCTACATCTGATCATAAATGCAACCTGTGCAGTGTGCCAAAGGAAACTAGAAACTGTTTTAGCACACTAAAACATATGTCTCCCCTTCCTTTCTATTTAATGCACTGCAAATTATATATACATGAATAATATTGACAATCATACCAAATATCTAAGGTCTAGCTCAAAAGACAAAAAGTTATGCCCCAGACGAGTATCCCTTAAAAAGCACATAAATCTGACCTTCAGGTCAAAGGTCAAGGTCACTATGGTACATGACACACCGGCTCATTGTGATACATCCATGCCAAATATCTAAGGACTAGGTCAAAAGACAAAAAAGTTCTGGTCCGGACGAAGTTTCCCTTAAAAAAAGCACATAAATCTGACCTTCAGGTCAAAGGTCAAGGGCACATGAAGGTCATTATGGTATGCGACACACCGGCTCATGGTGATATATCCACATGCCAAATATCTAAGGTCTAGGTCAAAAGACAAAAAAGGTATGCCCCGGACAAAGTTTGTATGAGAAGAAGAAGAAGAAGAAGAAGAAGAAGAAGAAGAAGAAGAAGAAGAAGAAGAAGAAGAGAAGAAGAAGAAGGAGGAGGAGGAGGAGGAGGAGGAGGAGGAGGAGGAGGAGAAGAAGAAGAAGAAGAAGAAGAAGAAGAAGAAGAAGAAGAAGAAGAAGAAGAAGAAGAAGAAGAAGAAAAAGAAGAAGAAGAAGAAGAAGAAGAAGAAAAAGAAGAAGAAGAAGAAGAAGAGCACTAAAACAATATGTCTCTCTTCTGGGAAGGGGAGACATAATTGTAGATGTACATACGTTCGTACACTGACAAACGCCAAGTGACGAATATTGCTCAGAACTGTGTTAGTTAAATAGGTTTTATATTTTATATTAATTAACAATTTTAAAGTGTAAAAATGTGTGATCGCCATCATCCAGAAATTTAAATTTTATAGTAAATTTCCTTTCTTATTATACCTACCACAATTGTTTACTACAGACTTGCACTGCAATGGAAGACCCTAACTCGGAAAATATACTCTCTATTATGATCTTTCCCAAGCGATTTGGGAAAGAAAAGTGGTGCAAAAGCACCAAGAAAAAATAAGCCAAAACTGGATTGAGCACCACCAGCACACACCCAGTAGGGGACACTCTTCCCCTAGTATAAATCCACAGCTTCTGGAAACCAGTGCGCAGGCAGTAACTAATGAATCATTCTTTTGAATCCGCAAACATTGGAGTTATGTGATCAGCAGGGAGGAAGGATTCTTCCCGAATAAGAAGGGAGGGCCTCCATGTAAACAATTGTGGTACGTATAATAAGAACGGAAATTTACTATAAAATTTAAATTTCTTATCAACCTACCTTACAATTGTTTACTACAGGCTGAATAGACAATAGGATGGAGGGAATCACATAACCAACCCCCACATAACCCAACTGCACTGGAACTGTGGACAGAGGAAGAGGTCCCTCGGCCTATCAAATCATAGCATCACAATCATTAGTAAAAGACAATGAGAGATGAGGCGTATGGTTCTGTGTGACACACAGACAGAAAGGGCAGTAACAGCACAGAGCTGGAACTGACCTTGTAAGAAGCCTAATGGCTAGGGTAGACAACAGCCTGAGCAGAAGAAAGAGGGTCCATAGTAAAAAGGTCCTCTGAATGCTCCTGCAACTGACGCAGATAGGTGGAGAAAGTAGCATTTATCCAGTAGTCTGCCTGCATAACATCCGACAACATGACAGAGTTAGTATAAGTCCAAGAAGTAGACAATGCACGCACCTCGTGGGCAGAATTACGATTGGAAATACAATCGTCAGTCACTAGACGAGCATAAGCCGCGCGAATAGCAAGACAAATCTATCGAGAAATGGATTAAGAAGAGATCTTCTGTTGACCAGGAATAAGAGACAGAAAAAATCGTTTCCTGTCTTTCCTAATGAACTGCGTCCGATTGAGATAAATGTGAATTGCACGAACCGGACAGAGCAAAGGGCGGTTACCCTCAGCAGAAGGAAGAGCCCTGATACAGATAGGAGGTGGAGTAGTTTCTGGTATCTGATTCTTGACCAGAAAGGAGCAATCAGTGGTCAATGTAACACTGTTGGGAGAGCTCCTGAAAAAGGCCGGGTCAACCGAGAGGGCGTGAAGCTCATTAACCCATCTGGCTGAGGCAAAAGCCATCATAAAAGCTGTCTTGTATGTGAGAAAACGCATATTCATCTGTGATAAAGGTTCAAATGGCGCCCCCCCCCCCCACCCCCCCCCCCCCCCCCCAAACAAAGCAGCCCCCAAGAAAGATTCCATCTTGGGGTAAGCTGCAAAGTCCTAGGCCTTTTCAAGGAAAAGTGCTGAACAAGCTTGGAGAGGTATGGATTAGTGCCGATACGACGCTGTCCCACATACGAAAAGGTCCCCGAAAGCATGGACCTGTACGCTTTAATGGTAACAGGGTGGAGACCCCGAGAATCAAACAGATATACCAGAAACTCCACAATCTGCGAAATCGAAGGATTGGCATAATCAACCAAGTGATCGGTACACCATCGACAGAAGACCTTCCACTTAGCCGCATAGGCTAAACCAGTGGAGTGCCTCCTTGAAGAAGAAATGCACTCCATGGCTCGTCTCGAAAAACCTCTACGGAGGAGACAGGATCTGACAAAAGATATGCGTGAAGGCACAATGAAGTTGGGTCGACGTGAAACCTCCTCGGGTGAAATTGGCAAAGAAGGTCGCGATGTAGAGGGAGACGTGCCGGAACCGCCACCAACAGAGAGCGGAGCTAATTGATCCACACCCACTGAGGCAACAGGGGAACGATCAGAATGATTCGACAACTGGAGGTTTGTATCTTGGTTAGAACCTGAGGCAGAATCGGAACCGGCGGGAAGGCAAAGCCGACAAGACCGTTCCAATCGAATGACAAAGCATCCATGGCAAAAGCCAGAGGATCTGGACACGGGGGCACGAAAGTGTCCACCTGATGGTTCCAACGAGTCGCAAAGAGACTGATGTGGGGATAACCCCAGAGACCGCAAAGTGACTGGAACACCGCCCTGTGGAGCATCCACTTGGTGGAAATGACCCTGCCCCGTCGGGACAGGGAGTCGGCTAGGACGTTCAGACGACCGGGAATGTGACGAATCACCACTCCGGCATTGACATCCTGAGAGAGCAGTAGAAGATCCCGAGCCAATTCGTACATGGGAGCCGAGTGCGTGCCGCCCTGGTTCCGAATGTAAGCAACCACTGTCGAATTGTCGGACAACAGAAGAACCTGGCGATTTGAAAGGTCGGGGGTCCACTGCTGGAAACTCAGAAGAAGAGCAAGAAGCTTCTTCTAGTTGATGTGAAGAGCTGCTTGATCCTGGTCTCATGAAGGGAAAGACCTAGAGGATCCAACGTCGCTCCCCATCCGAGATCGCTGGCGACTGCCGTTAGAACATGATCGGACGTGGGTAAGTCCAACGGAACTCCCTGCATAATCCACTGAACGTCCGTCCAGGGGAGAAGGTGACAATGAAGAGACCTGGTAACTGAAGCACCAGATCCAGAGGATCAACATTCGGCCCCAAACGACTGAGCAGAAAGTGGTGGAGAGGTCTGACATGCAGCCGACCTAGAGGAATGAGATCCGTCACCAAACCGCAGAGACCGAGCAGCCGGAGAAGACATGGACTGGGACAGAGTCAGGGCAAAAGCTGAGAGAATCACAGCCCTTGCCCGGGGAACCGCCACCATATTCAGCTGAGTACGAAAATCCATCCCCAGATGACAAAATGATTGAGAAGGGACCAGGTCCGAACTCTCCTCGTTGACTCTGAACCCTAGCGACGTGAGGAAGTTCAACAGTGGGTCGACATCTGACTCCAGAAAGGCAGCATTGGAATGCCTCTGGAGGACATCGTCTAGATATGCCGAAGTAGTCACCCTGGACTGTGTACGATGTAAGGCTAACACATGCGACATCAGTCAATTGAAGGCCCAAGGAGCCAGGTTGAGGCCGAAGGGCATGGCCTTGAACTGGTAAACTCGCCCCAGAAAAGCAAACCTGAGATACTTTTGCGATGTCCAATGAATCGTAAGCATCTCACAGGTCGATACTGAAAGCGAAAACTCCCTGGTGAATGGAGCGGCAAACCGACCTGAAAGTCTCCATGCTCCATGCTGAACTTTGTAGCAATGATAGACTGGTTCAGGATAGTCAGATCGATAACCGGTCGGAGTCGGCCGTCCTTCTTCGGCACCAAGAACAGGTGGGAATAAAATCCCACTGAACGAATGTTCTTGACAACCTCGATCACCCCCTTTGACAGCAGATTGTCTATCTCCGTGATCAAAAGTTCCCAACGTGTAACGTCTAAAAGAAATTGTGTTGAAAGAGGCACTCTCGACAGAGTTGGATGCCTCCGGAAGGATATCTGCAGCCCGAACCGAACAACATCTAACACCCAAGGATCGGATGAGATTGCGGCCCAATGGTCTGCGAATTCTGATATCCTTCCTCCAACCTGGGACGAATCAAGGTGAGGACCTTCATTTCGAGCCTCAGTGAGGCCCGCGAGAGGAAAAGCCACCTCCTCTACCATATGAAGAATCCTGAGTCCTCCCTCTAGCCTGCCAATGCTTACCCTTACCCCGTAAGTAAGTAGAAGCGGCAGCAGGACTTTGAATGGCCTATGCATCCAACAGAAGGCTGATCAAGCTGACGAAGTAGCAGCTGATCTATGGAATGACGCAGGACGTCATCCCGGACCGGTAACATGGAACCATGGAATAGTTGCGGACCTGCCGAAGAAGCAGATAGAAGAGCAGGAAGGGAACAGCATGTGTCCAACACAGCGTTCCTGTGAACTAATTCCAAGTTAGCCATATTACAGGCATGCGTGTGCATGAGCGCACACGCAAAGGAGCCTGTACGCCGTCAAACTTATCTGGAGGCAAATAAGCAGCTAAAGCAGAGACAATGTGATCCGAGAGAGAAAGCATGCCCAGCATCTCCCGCGATAAGCCCAACAGGGACTCCAGAGTCGCCATAGGAATACCGGCTGACTTGGGCTTGGAAAGCACGAGGGAGGTGAAGTCCTGATCCAAGACCATCAAAGTCTGGCAGACTGACGGATTGGCGGAATCGCAGGAATGATAACGAACTGGAGGCAAAAAAGTGTCAACCCAAGAACAAAGTCTTCATAGCCTTGGAACTCAGCTTCGAGTCCAAAGCTGAAAACGCTTCAACCACCTGTACCGACTGGCATGGTCGAAGGCACCCAGAGGCAGGTTGCTCCACAGGCTGTAGGCTCGCGACCGATGCTCGCTGGCTGACACTGTCAACTGGTTTGACGGCTTGAGCTCTGGAAGGAACCCAAACACAAAGTCAAGAGCTGCCCCAAGTCAGAAGACTGTTGGCTCTCGACGTCAGGTATGTCAGACTCATCCTCCGAGTCAGAAGACACATAGCCCATCATGGGCAAACCAGCCGATGCCTCCCATGGTGTAGGCACACCTGAAGGATCTGAAAGCGGCCTGCTTCCAATCCTGGGAGGCGGTGCCGCAGAGGGGTGCCTGGAAACCACGAGTAGCCTTGCTGGAAGCAACGGGAAGGCTCTTGGAAAGAACCTGAGTGAGCAAGGAGAGGGCCTCCCTAAGCTCACGGCCTGTGTCGGCCGGTTCAAAACCGGCAACGTGGCTTCACTCCTGACCCTTTTAACCAGCGAAGAGTCACAATCCCCAAATACACCCGACACTGGGCAACAGGTGGCAGCCGAAACATCTGAAGGCAGATGTGTATAGGGGTATGACATACCCCGAGGATTTGCAGAGCGGGAACTCAGGAGAGTCACCGTGGACCTCTGAGGGACAGAAGGTCCAGGCTGCACAAAAGGTGTTGGTCCCGCAAAACTGGCCATGGGACCAGAGTGCGTGGACGGAAACGCCACAGAGTTCATGGTGGCCTCACCATGAACATCCGAATCCAATGAGAAAACTGTGGGGCTCGACGGCTGAGAGACCACAGCAGAGGGTTCGGCCGGCAGCCCCTTCTGACTTCGCCGAATTGAAGTCAGGGAAGGCTGAAGCCGATACCCCACGGTATCTCTCCAGACCCCTGCAGGGATAAAACTGCTGTGCTCAACGGCTGAGAGGCCACAGCAGATGGTTCGGTTGGCAACCCCGACTTCGCCGAGTTGAAGTCAGGGAAGGCTGAGGCAGATATCCCATGTCCACACTACCAGACATCGCTGCAGATACCGAGGCCGGCTGAAATGGTGACCGATGATGTTGCAGACGGAACAGCAGCAGCAGCAGCAGCAGATATGACGGAAGCTGTTGAAACTGGTGGAAAAGGGGAGAGAGCGACCGAGGTCGGCTCCAAAGGAGGAGTCACAACCCCAGTGACAGCCTCAGATGTCGACCGGAGAGGGACCATAGTCCCAGAACCAGGCATCTCTTCACCAGACAACTCAACAGCTCCAGCAGTATCCACCACAGAAAAGACTGCACATCCCCCACGGAGGGGGTATAACTCTCACCAGATGTGGTCGTGTCGGGAGGCCCGAACGGCAACATTTCCCTCCCCCCCCCTCCCAGGTGCGGGAGGAACGGCCACGAGAATGCACCACAAGCATGGGCAAAAGGCATTGCCCTCAAGGAACAGTCCTGGGCATAACAGAGGTGAGAGCAGTAGAAGAAAAAGGTGAACTCAACAGATGTAGAAAGTAGAAGAACACCACCAACTACGAGAGGAAGGTGGCAGAAAATAAAGGACCGGTGGGAACACAACTGAATCCAAACAGCCAACAGGGACAAAAACCCCCAGAAATTCTGCCCTTAACAGAGAGGAGAAATCCTGTCCATACAGCCCCTCATTGACACCTAACTCCAATAATAATAATAATATCCAAAAGGATAACATAAAATTATCAACCAAAATATTTTATGTCCGAACCGCACTGTACGCGAAAATCGCCTGCGAACACAGAGAATAAATAAAATACAATGATTATGTGGTTGAAAATAATAACAAGAATATATAAAACACAGTCCTGTTATTATACGATCCTCAGATCCATAATTCCAGTCACAGGTAACCATTATCAACGAGTTGAATTATCACTGTTTCTTAAAGCAAATATGGACATCTCGCCATATGGGCAGACGAAAAAAGAATGATTCATTATTTACTGCCTGCGCACTGGTTTCCGGAAGCTGTGGATTTGTACTAGGGGAACAGCATCCCCTACAGGGTGTGCGCCAGTGGTGCTCGACCCAGCTTTGGCTTATTCTTTCTTGGTGCTTTTGCACCACTTTTCTTTACCAAATCGCTTGGGAAAGATCAAAATAGAGAGTATATTTTCCGAGTTAGGGTCTTCCCCTGTAGTGCAAGCCTGTAGTAAACAATTGTGAGGTAGGTGGATAAGAAATGAGTGTAGGACAAAAACTCACCATGCAAAAACTTGCCGGGACAGTAACTTAATTTTGCCAAACAAAATCCCCCCAAATAAAAAAGTAGGATGAACCACACTTTTAGACCTATTTTGAGACTGAAAACACTCTTTCTCGATATTTTATGTGCATTAATTTACAGTCAGGGGTAGTGCACTTTGTTTACAAATTTTACAAAAAGTATTATTTCAAACAACAGGACCCAAGGGACCTTAATTGCTCACCTGGGAAAAGTTGTTTAAAGGGGGATTCAAGGTCATATCCAACATCTATGGCTAATTAACACTACAGAGCCCAAATATGGAACCAGGCACATGATTTAAACAAGCTTGAATCTAACAAGGTGCAACGTCACCAGTATTCCCCACTGAGAAGTGGTTTACTAAAAGGAGACAAAGTTGGAGTTTTGGCTTTTATCTGTAGTTCTATACTAAAGTTATCAACCCAAAACCATAAAAATTGAAATGTTCTACATCAAAAAATTCGAAAAAGGACCATGACTCAAGAAAAATAATTATCACTTGTAAATATCCTTTTTTCAAAGATGGTCCATCAGCATACCAAATATCATTCAAATCTGATATGCACTAACAGAGATAAAGAGATCTAAAATTGTTATATACTACTCAAAGTTTGCTAAGGACCAAATATTTGACACATCATTGTGAAATTTGCTGGTGACATTATTTGCGATATTTTTGGTGGATATGATTGAGGAATGGATTGAGATGGATCATGGTCGCCAGTGTTTACATTAGCTCTCTTGACAGGCAGACTTTTCGTGACAGTCATGGAAAGCATGTACCCCTTGATTTTCATGATGTTTTCGTGTACTGTCTACATGTACATGACATGTGTAGGGTATTCAGTCTTCATTTCAACACAAACCCTTGTGATTTAATGATTGAATATGGCAAATGCAAATGTAAGAAGACATTTGTCTGAAGCAGAAATGTGGCGGGTTGTTAGGGATGGTGGAGCAAGGGGCTATCCATCGTCAGGTTGGTGAAGCCATTGGTGTGAACCATATGGTGATCACCAGAGCCTAGACAAGAATTCAGCAGTATGCCACACCAGTAAGACGGCATGGTGGTGACAGAGACAGAGCAACATCTGCAGCTGAAGACTGGTTTTTGATCATTCAGGCCCGTAGGAACCGCTTTGACACAGCAACCCAGCTTCACAGTGACCTTCAGAATGCATCCGAGGTAATTGTTTCGACGCAGACTATTCGGGTAAGGTTGCACATAGATGGTCTCCGACCGAAAAGACCATATATTTGCATTCCGCTGTCCCAGAACCACCACCAGGCACAATGTGAATGGGGCATGGACCACGTTGGATGGACCAGAGAAGATTGGCGACCTGTTCTTTTTACAGATAAGTCAAGGTACTGCCTAGATCACACAGGTAGGCATTCTAGGGTATGGAGAAGACCAGGAGAGCGATTCCATGTAGCCAACATTGCTGAGCATGACAGCTATGGTGGAGGGTCAGACATGGTCTGGGGCGGCATCATCTGTGATTAAAGTACAGAGCTTTGTGTCCTTGAACGTGGTACATTGACTGCTCAATGGTATATTATTGATGAGATCCTGGATGTCCAAGTCAGATTGCATGCAGGTGCTGTGGGTGATAGATTCATTCTGATGGACGATAATGCCCGTACTCATGTTGCCCATGCTGCCAGGGAGTACCGACAGAAGGAGGGAGGGGATTGAGCATATAGACTGGCCAGCAAGATCCCCTGACATCAATCCAATCGAACATGTCTGGAATGAGTTGCAGCTTGCAATTTCAGCCTGTCCAGTCCAGCCAAGAAGTGTCCAGGAGCTTGGTGCCATGCTGGTTCAAGAATGGAACAACATCCCACAAAGGACCACCAGGAAACTGATTGGGAGCATGAGAAGGCATTGTCAAGCTGTAATTAACAGTAATGGATCTCATACTCCATATTGAACCCATACCAGTTCGCTCCGTCAACTTTTTGGCATATTGAAAAATTTCCTCTTTTACCAATAATATCCATTTTCCATGGTTATCGTATTCAAAAGCTAAAAAATAATGTCAAACACAAACAAAATCTTAAATTCTGTACTTAAATCATTAAAGATATAATTAAATAAAAAATATATACACTTTTCATTACAATATTTCAACTAAAACGTAAAACAGGTAGTTGGATGTACTTGGTGCTTAGCAAACTTTGAGTAGTATATTTACATATTGCACTTAAGTTAAGATATGGGTTCCCATAGGCACCCCTAAAGGATGCTGAATATCATATATCAAAATATTTTGCTAAGTAGATTCGAATAGCTTAAAATTCAGGTTCGCATAAGAAGCCCAAATGTGAACCCATGGACTTGATTTGAACAAACTTGAATCTGGCCTCCAACAAGGATGTTGCATCACAAATATCATAAGATTCTGACTGGCAGATCTGAAGAAGATTTGTACTGACTTAAAATTGGGGCTCACATAAGAAACCCAAATATGGACCAACAGACTCGTTTTCAACATACTTGAATCCCTCATCAGAATACTGTTTACCAAATATCAGATGATTCTTACTGATGGATCTGAAGAAAGAGATTTTTAAAGAATATTCATCATATTGCACTAAGTTAAAATTTGACCTTCCATAGGTAGCCCAAATATAAACCAAGGGTCTTGATATGAACAAACTTTAATCTGACCCTCCTAAGGATGCTGTATACCAAATATCAAAAAATTCTGATTGATGGTTCTGGAGAAGAAGATGTTTAAAAATTTGGGGGCTACAAACCGAGTTATGCGTCTTGTGGTGCCATTGTGGGCATGGCAACTTTATTTGAACAAATTTGAACTGACATATGATGAGGAATATGCATGACAAATTTGGTTCAATTTGGCCTAGTAGTTTATGAGGAGAAGTCCATAATGTAAAGTTCTCACCAGATGGATGGACGGGCAGACAGATGGATGGATGGATGGACAGCCGATGGACACCGGATGATGGACAAGAGATGGAAAGTGATCACTGATGATTCCCTTGAACTTCGCTCAGGTGAGCTAAATAAAAAATATGTCTAAAAACCTGCCAGCTGATTATCTTCTGACATGCCACTATGCTAATGGACCCTTCCTACCACATCCATCTACAGAAACGTATTGTATATATTGTATTAAAGTCATGTCATGTATGGTGGTTTACCTAAATCTATATTTTGTATGTAATCATTTCAGTTAATAAACAAAAGTTAAAATGTCTTGAGTTTGTTGAGGAGAGACAAAGTCACTTCCAAACAAAAGGAGAGTTCAGGCCACTGGGGAGCAAACATCCAGATGGGTTTATGTCAAGTGAGTTCATGTTTAGGGAGTTTATGCCAAAGTGTTTCCACCTAGTGAGGTTTTTTCCATGCACCAGCAATAACACAACACTATTTTTTTTCTAGTATAATATAGTACACCTACCTAGTTAAACTGTGCTATTCACATATAAATATTGTCATCATCATCAGTGGGGAAACAGTACTATGGTTTTGATAAGAATAAGTACTTGGTTATATTATTTATTGTAGTTTCACAGCACTTCATGCTTTCCAATATTTTTTATAGAGGGACATTATAAACACCTTAGATCAGGTTAGAGTTTAAAATAATGATGAAAAACAGACAGAATGGTACTGCAGCCAACAAATGATTTGTCAAAGTTCTTGGAAGAAAAGGCATTCATTACCCAAGCATGGGCCCTCTAGCTACCCCACACCTTCTGCCCAGCATCTAGAGATGAACTGTTTGATATCCAATACTTCACCTTTACAGTTCCTTACCAAACAAAACAACCATCCTCCCTAGTCCCAAAGCACTTCTTGTGTTCCAATATTTTTTTCTACAGGAACATTACAAACATACATACCAGTGACCGACTCTTGTAGGTCTGGAAAGTGTTTAAAATATTGATAGAAAACAGACAAAATTGTACCTTCTTAGGACATGCCATCTCCTTTAGTGAATATACTAGGCTGAGCCATCCACAAATTTTGTTGAGAAGAAAACTCATGCCCACTAACCATTCTACAATGTGGCTATCTGTCTGATGAAGACTGTAGGCAGCTGGATAGAAAACAATGATTGTTGTGAAAACATCTATTTTAGCCAAAAGGAAGAGGACATTAGACTGCTGAGAGAGGAATAATTAATAAACAATAACCTGTCAAGATATTATAAATTAGAGGTGTGACGGTCCCAGATGGACCTTTCCATAACCCCCAACCACCCTGATCATTCTAAGACAAAAAGGGCCTCAACTCTGGTAAAAATCTGATCAAAATTGTCATCGCAGGTGCACAGGTTCCCATGGTAGTAAACATCCATACCAAGTTTCAAAGGAACCAACCCTTAAACATCCAAGAAAATCTCTGGACAAAATTCTAGGCAATTCAGGCATTCTAAGACAAAAAGGGGCATAACTCTGGTAAAAAAAAGTCTGATCAAAACTATAATCGCAGGCGCACAGGATCCCATGGTAGAGAACATTCATATCAAGTTTCAAAGGAATCGACCCATAAACATCTGAGAAAATCTCTGCACAAAATTCAGACATTCTAATATGAAAAGGGGCATACTCTGGCAAAAAAAAAGTCTGATCAAAACTAGAATCATAGGTGCACAGGTTCCCATGGTAGTAAACATCCATACCAAGTTTCAAAGGAATCAACCCATAAACATCTGAGAAAATCTCTGGACAAAATTCTAGGCCTGCTTTTTGAAGTCAAAAAGGGGTGTAATTCTGGCAAAAATAATCCGACCGAAACTATAATCACAGGTGCACAGGTTCACATGGTGGTGAACATTCAGATCAAGTTTTGAGCAGATTGGTCCATAAATGCCTGAGAAAATCCCCAGACAAAATTACATCTACGGACGAATGGATGGATGGATGGACAAATGGACAGACCCCTAAAATCAGGGTTTATGTGGCTAAAATATTTGAAGAAATTGAAATGCATGGAAAACCACTAAAAACTCTTTTTTAAGTCTAATTTCTGGCTGGTAGCAAACCCTATCCCTTTCAGCTTACTGGCCCTAACTCTGACCCTTACCCTAACATAAAATCACTGAAAATAAAATATCCACTTTCTGTCACTTAGTAGCCACATAAACCATATTAGCCACATAACACACTTTTTTAGACACATGAACACCATTTGTTAGTTTAATATATGTGGCTAGTCACATAAATCAGATTAGACATATAACAGTGCTGTGTACCAACAACTAGGCAAATAAACCTTATTGTTGGCGCGGACAAACAGACACATAGATGGACACGGTGATTTCAGTATACCCCCCACAACTCGTTGTGGGCGGTATAAAAAGGTGTCACGGTTTATCCCTCCAATTTGATAGACTTGAAATTAAGTTGTCCAATCAATTGAAAAATAGAATAAAATACAAAGGAGAAAATATTATTCTTTATATGTATATAGTTAAACTACACAATTGTCTCACTGGAAATAGAAGCATACACACTGATATGGAAACATCTCATGCACAGTATGGGCATTGAGTGTTGACAATTTTTTATTTTATTATTATTATTATTATGTTATTATTATTATTTCATATTTTTTAAGAGCGAAGAATGTTATGTGTATGACTAGGATGGGCAGGCAACATGAAATGCATAAATACTATATAGTCCACTAATGCATCAGTCCATTATTTATTTATTTATTGATGTTTAAGGTCACATATTTATGCACAATGGCTAATCATGACCGTGACAGTTTTACGGGTGGAGGAAGCCAGAGTACCCGGAGAGAACCACCGAGCAACAATGAGAAGCTGCCAGCTCCCCAACATCGTAACTCCATACTGCAGCACAGGCAGGGTTAGATTGGTTGAAGACATGCGTACCATCGACGAGCAGTACGCCTTAGTACACGGCGTCATCGTGCCCCCACATGGGCAATGGGGTGAAGTGCCTTGCCCAAGGACACAATGCGGTCGCCGCAGGTGGGATTCGAACCGAGGACCTCTCAGCTTGCAACCTGCACCTCTACCAACTGAGCCACCTCACCCCCGCATCAGTCCATTAAAAAGTGTCTAGTACTTGAATGCTGTATAAGTGTAAAGTAAATAACTCCACCAGTATTTGCCACAAAAAACATTGCAGCCAATCATTGATTTGTTGCAGTTCTTGAATGAGAAGATCATCATTACACAAGCAGGCACCCAGAATCAAAGTGTTTGATATCCCATACGTCCTTTAAAATTTCCTTACAAAACATAATAACCATCTCTCCATAGTAAGAAATACCCAGACAAGGTGCCCCACTGCCTCTGCCCAGCACCCAGAATCAAACTGTTTGATATCCCATACACCCTTTTCAGTTTCCTTACCAAACATAATAACCATCTCTCCATAGTAAGCAATACCCAACAAGAAATGACTGTCATTTCGTGAATAATTATCTGATTTTTAAAAATCACACATGTAACCACAAAACCTTTTTCTGAATTTTACAAATTCAAAACATGCTTGCCTGATATTTCTAATTTTTTACTCAATGATTTCCATGCATGGCGATATCTGTCAGTTAATTAGGCTTAACTGAGAACACAATCAAAAGACAATATCCATGACAAATCTCATGACAAGGACACACACTGAAAGATCTAGTGCCGAAACGGTTAGCCAGATAACCTGTTTGCAACCGGTTATCGGCATAACTGGTTGGAAAAGCTGTCAACCGGATAACCGCTGTACCTATAGTTTACGGGATAGCATTGGGGAAAATAAATAGTATTTGACCGATATGTTAGAATTCTTTTGCTGACACAAGCATTGTCAAAGCTACCAAACATTTGTCGATTTACAATGATGTGTACTCGATGTAAATGTAACATGAAAGGGTTAAGGTGTTGGAATGTTGAATGAACAGTAATTTCGGTCACTTGGGATGTCAAGTCAAGGAAAAATGTCTGTTACTTCGCATCATCAAACTGCCAACAGCTGAGTGCACTGCAGGTTGTTTTCTGCATGGGCAGCAGTCAGCACGCGCCTGTTAGTGTAACATTGTCTTGTACAGACAAATTTGACATTCTTCTCTTTGATGAGGTGTTATTAATTGCAGATTATAATGCTGAAAAAATCCCTGAGTGTGAGTAATGGTGCTTTCAGAATAAATTGACTGTTTGGTACTTTACAAATGTGTTTCAGAAAAACCATGTTTTGATTTTACTGAACAGTTTAAAAGTGTGAAGGCATGTCATAAAAAAAAAAAAAATTTTAAAATCTAGCATTGTAAAATTCATTTTTCAGTTGTCAGTGTCGAAGGAGGGGCTCTTGGTCAATGGGGCATAATAATAATAACAAGTGCAATGCCGATCGCCAGCGATCAGACAATCATCCCGCATGGTAGGTGGATTACTGTGAAATGTATTGATATTTCCTTAATAAAACCCAAACAAATATGGATATCAAAGGAACAACTCAACAAACTAGTCCCAATATTACCCATATTTCTGTGGTTTTACTGGAAGCATCAAAATACCTGTAAAAAAGTTAAGTAAGGCCAACTTGCATAATTTATGCACAAGAAAAAAAACCTGCATAATATGTTATTTATCTTATGTCCCTTCCCTTCAAATCTGTAAATTTGAATCAAAAGCATGAAAGCATCTCTGAGATATAGGTGGTAACAGTACTCGGCAAAAAAATATTACCCGAGAAAAAGGTTAAGTAAAGCTAATTTGCATAATTTATGCACGAGAAAAAAACCAGTATGATATGTTATTTATCTTATGCTGCTAGACCTCCATACCAAAAATTATTGAAATTGGAAATGTCATTCAGAAGTTCGGAGCGTCTAACAAATTACACGCAATTTCCAACAAAAATGGCTGCCAGTCGGATGTCTTCAATTTTGTTTTCATAAAAAAAATTGACGTGCATCAATTTTTCCTAATGCCCCATCAAATCTGAAAATTTTAAACAAAAGCGTCAAAGCATCTCTGAGATACAGGTGGTAACAGAACACAACATAATACGCACAAAAATATTACCCTAAAAAAGGTTAAGGCTAATTTGCATAATTTATGCACAAGAAAAAAACCTGTATGATATGTTATTTATCTTATGCTGCTAGACCTCCATACCAAAAATGATTGAAATTGGAAACAGGCCTGAAAATAAGCAATCTGACATTTGCAGAATGAGGTCCCCATAGTGGTAATTTGATGATGCTATCCCATACAGTGGGCCATTTTATCCTCTGGGTACCTCTTTCTGTTTAGTTTTGAGACCCTGATTCAGATTGAGGTTCAAAGAGGGTAAATTTTGTGATGCTACCCTGCAGTGCAGGGTAGCATCACTAAATTCACCCTCTGGTGACCTCATTTTGCAGATGACGGTCTGCTTATTTTCTGGCTTGATCGGAAATGTTGTTCAGAAGTTCTGAGCATATAACAAATTACACGCAATTTCCAACAAAAATGGCCACCAGTTGGACATCTTGAAATTTTTTTCAGAAAAAAATTGATGTGCATCAGTTTTTCCTAATGTCCCATCAAATCTGAAAATTTGAAACAAAAGCATTAAAGCATCTCTGAGATACAGGTTACCAGTACACAACATAATGTGCAAAAAAATATTACCCGAAAAAAAAGTTAAGTAGGGCTAATTTGAATAATTTATGCACAAGAAAAAAACCTGTATGATATGTTATTTATCTTATGCTGCTAGACCTCCATACCAAAAATTACTGAAATCGGAAATGTCGTTCAGAAGTTCTGATGGTATAACGAATTGCATGCAATTTCCAACAAAAATGGCCACCAGTCGGCCATCTTGAATTTTTTTTGGAAAACAATTGACGTGCATCAATTTTTCCTAATGCCCCATCGAATCTGAAAATTTGAAACAACAGTGCCAAAGCATTTCTGAGATACAGGTGGTAACAGGACAGAACTTATGGGGTTTTTCCCATGTTAAACCTTAACCCCACAAGGTCAAAAACCAAGTGATATCTCAGCACAACTGGAAGGAAATAAGTGGAAATTTGGAGAAATTTATTGATGTAGCCTAATTTCATACCTGTTTTGAATTTTCGTCAAGATTTTGAAAACACTTTAAGGTAAAGCACTGCCTTTCCTGAACACCGAGCCTTGAATTCATGACAAATATATGCAATTATGAACAGCCTGGTTGTTATTGTTGACCACAGATTTGCAGTCATGGTGTCTGTGTGTCATTCGTCTGTTAAGCTGTTTACACTTTCATATCTAGAGAGCAACACCTCACCCCCAAAGCAATGGTTATCACTGCTTATAGTTTTACATTTTGATTGTATTTAACAGTGCTATTGACAGGACCTGGGTAGTCAATGTGGCTGGTGGTAATAGCAAAAATGCTTCCTGAAGTGGCTCAGAGAATGTGAGGGTTGAGGTGGTGTGGTGTGGTTGTGAAAATCAGGCAAAAACTGGCCGCAAAAGCTATTCAGCAGTAAGAAAGGCCATGCTGTATCTTTTTACTGGTTCAAAATAGAGACTTGTGATTTTTGTTCGTTCAACTCAGGATAGACTCCAGATTCTTTTGCCTGAGTGAAATGCAAGGGGAGATCACTCTTGTTTTCTCTTTAAGGTTCTGCTCCACCACAACACACTCAAATACACCTACATAAACACATGCACACACACACACACACACACACGCACCCCCCCCCCCCCCTGCATACACCCCATTGTACATACTTACACATACATACACATTTTTTCCAATTGTTAGAGTATCTCGCTGTGACAGATTTGATAACATAATATGTAATATTTTGTATGCCCTCTTGCATCTTCTAGCCACGTGAGATTGTATGGAGGATTGTAAAATCGTGGCCTCTGCAAAATATCACCAAATAAACAATTGGAAAAAAAAAAAGAAAAAAAAAAGGGAAAGCCCCCCTAGCCCCCCGGCTCTGGCGTCCCTGCAAGTTACAATGAAATCCCTTCATAAATTACGGCCTGTGGACTGTGCTAAAGGTTTTGGGGCTTTGGGACTGTTTAGCCATCACGGTTGACCGATCGCATCCAAAAGGGGACGTCCTCATCTAGACATTATACTGAGTCATCCTACCAAGTTACAATGAAATCCCTTCATAAATATGACCTGGAGTCTGCACTAAAGCTTTTCGGGTTTTGGGATCGGGCAGCCATCACGGCTGAATGATCGTGATCATAAGGTGACTTTCTCATCTAGACATTATCTGGAGTCATCCTACCAAGTTACAATGAAATCCCTTCATAAATATGACTTATAGACTGTGCTAAAGGTTTTTGGGCCCTGGGCCCCTGTAGCCGTCACAGTTGACCAATCGCGACCAAAAAGGGACGTTCTCATCTAGACATTATATGGAGCCAACCTACCAAGTTACAATGAAATCCCTCTATAAATATGACCTGTAGATTGTGCTAAAGGTTTTGGGGTTTTGGGCTCGGGCAGTCGTCACAATTGACAGATCACGACCAAATGGGGAAGTTCTCATCTAGACATCATACGGAATCATCCTACCAAGTTACAATAAAATCCCTCCATATTAAATATGACCTGCAGACTGTGCTAACAGTTTTTGGGTTTCAGGCTTGGGCAGCCATCATGGTTGACAGATCATGACCAAAAGGGGATGTTCTCATCTACATATTATACAGAGGCATCCTACCAAGTTATAATGAAATCCCTTCATAAATGCGACCTTTGGACTGTGCTAAAGGTTTTCGGGTTTTGGGCTCAGGCAGCCATCACGGTTGACCGATCGCGACCAAAAGAGGACATTCTCATCTAGAAATGACCCTAAATCTGCATATGAAATTTCGTGACGATCAGATGAGAACTACGGAGTGTAGCCTGTACTAAAGGAAAATGTGTACAGACTTCCGCATGCGTGATGGCAATAGCTTATCTTGACTTTAGGGAGCGTGGTGGCTCAGTTGGTAGATGTGCAGGCTGCAAGCTGAGAGGTCCTCGGTTCGAATCCCACCTGCGGCAACCACGTTGTGTCCTTGGGCAAGACACTTCATCTCCATTGCCCACGTGGGGGCATGATGACGCCGTGTACTATGGCGTACTGCACGTCGATGGTGCGCATGTCTTCAACCAATCTAACCCTGCCTGTGCTGCAGTGCGGAGTTACAATGTCGGGGAGCTGGCAGCTGCTCGTCGTTGCTCAGTGGTTCTCTCCGGGTACTCCGGCTTCCTCCACCCAAAAACTGTCGCGGTCATGATTAGCCATTGTGCATAAATATGTGACCTTAAACACCAATAAATAAATAAATAAATAATCTTGACTTTGTCAAGTTAAGCTAATTAACCCCACAGTGCAAAAAATAACCCCACAAGTGGCCACTGTACTAACCCAACCCCACAACTACCACTGACCCTAAATTGTAAACCCTACAATGTACATCTGCTAAGCCTGGACAGACAGACGGACAGACAGATGGATGGATGGATGGATGGACGGAGGGCAATCCAATAGTCCCCTTCACGCTAAAACCATGGGGGACTAATAACACTTTGGCCGGGTACTGATTTGTCATGGTTCTCGGGTGAGAAGGCCTTGGTTACCCCTGTGCTCCCAACTGCCTCCCTATTCCCACACTTCGTCTCTCCTCCCCACACTCGGAGACGAACTACTTGATGACATCCCTTGCCCCCTTCTCCCCAATCTCTCTGATTAGCATATTAACCCTCTCCTTTGAGTCACTTACCAACCACATGTCCTTCATTCTCCCATCCCACTTCCCCATTATGAATCTTATTCTTTTAGACTGGTATTTTAGACATTCTAGAAGAAAGTGTTCCAGGGTCTCCACCATGCCTAAATTACACATCTGGCACTCCTTTTCACTGTTTTTCTCAATTTAACCCCACAGCCCCGGAGACTGCAACCTCAGTTGGAACAGCAGTGCTCCCCTCCCCCCCAAAGGTACCATCAAGGTACACTTTAAAACCAGGCTTCTCTTTATCATGCAGGCCACCCAAAGACCTCTTTGATTTGATCCCCTCTCACCAATTAAGGTTACCATCCTCCATGACTCTTTCTCTGATGATTTTTTTTTACCCTGGGTTGCCCCTACGTCTAGGTCCGAGATCTCCAATGAGTAGTTCTCTATTAACTCCCTCACTTGGACCATCCACCCTGTCTTGGTATTTCAGCTGAAAATACTCTGGAACATTACTTTACACCATCGTCTGTCGGGGAGATTTACCAAATAATTAAGATAACCGAGTTTCAATAAGTCTGTCCTGTCCTTGATCCTCATCCACCCAAGCTCACCCCTGATTGCTTCTAGTGCTGCGGCATTACTCGACCCAATTATCCATCAGCCAGAATCATTCTACAGGGTTTCCAAGCTCTTTACAGCAATTTGGTTTAGGGGTACCACTTCCGTACCATATGCTATACTTGGCAGACCCACCATTTCCCAAATGGTTTTCCCCACGAAAACCTTACTGAAACTGTTTTTCCCTATAAGTGTTTCATTTGGTTAAGGATTTGCCTCCCTTCAGAATCAATTTATTTGTGTGGTTTCGGTAGATGCCTCTTCCTGTGATGTTTATATTTACCCCCACATACTCGTAGTCACCTGTTTCTCCTACACTAAGAAGTTTGCAGCTACCTTCCATAATAGAGAACTTCCCCAATCTCCACTTTGGAATAGGGTCCACAGGTTTAACTTTGCTTTTGCTTTCATTTAGTTCGAGTCTCCATTTGTTTCCATATTTCCCAACAAATCCCAGCAATTTCGCTAGCCCCTCTTCGCTTTCTGACAGTTGCACCATATCGTCTGCAAAAAATAGCCCCGGGATCTTCAAGTCCCCAACTGCCAGCCCCTTGTCGCTAAGCAGGAGTTCATCTCCTAAACCTTTGATGCACAATGCAAAAAGAATAGGTGAAAGGATACACCCCTGTTTTAGGCCTATCTCCACAGGCACATGTTTTGTTTTTATGTTACCCAGGCTAACTTCATTCTGTACATCTTATATAATGCTTTCAGAATTCCAACAAACTCACCTCCCAAGACCAGATCATCAAGCTTTCGCCACATACCCTCCCTCCATACTCTATCATATGCCTTTTTAACATCCAAAAAGGCCATAAACATCTTTTTCGCTTTCGCGGATTCTATCATATAATAATTTCTTGCTACACCACTTTCATGACTCGCACCATATTCCTGCCAGAAATTTCATTGCAAGGAATAGGTAACGTAAATGTGGAACTGTTTGCGACTTTTGTCCTAGCAGTGAACAGAAAAAGATATTAAAAAAATTAGGAGTACATATTCACCCTATAATCATATCAAATTCAAGCCACTCAACGAAAGAGGCTCTTTCCTAATACAGTTAACTGATAACTATGCCTAACTACAATTTATAAACTGAGGCCAATACTGTAAACCAATTTGTACTTGTAAGTCCGGGATTTTTGTAGAAAATGACAAGTGCTCTGCCATCCCAATACTATAAATAATCAATCACAAACAACAAATCACAAGTGTCATAGTGTAATTATGATTTATAGAATGAAAGTGTCAATGACACTGTAGCTCAACTTGTTTAAGACATGTACATGTATAGTATGTGATACAGCAATGACAAACATCTAGGTAATGACCTGATAACAAAGGTACATGTGAAGTATTGCAACGGTCTGTACATATATGCTGACCGTAGCCTGTAACAAATGTGCAGGTAAAGTATTGTAAAGGTGGGCGACAGTTAGATGCTAAACTAGAAAAGAAATCTTTGAGTCCCAGAGTGGGTCTGACCAAACCCCAAAATATTTGTTCTCATAGAACAGTGATAACAAAGGCACCCAAAAACACCCGTTCCTGTCACAAGGTGATAACAAAGGTACCCCAAGAAGTTTTGTGAAGATCAGTTCATAAATACAGACTCTAGCCCGAGCCGTATTGACATGTGCACTTACTGTGTATAAGTAGCACTGAACAAATCAAAGTTCATCTAATTTGCATAATTTCTGCACGAGAAAAAAAACTGTATTATATGTGATGTATTCCATTACTAAATATTCCTACAAAAATTTATTCAAATCAGAACTTTCATACAGAAGTTTGGTACAAAAAACTGATTGCACTAATTTTGGTACAAAAAGGTTGCTGGCAGCCATCCTGAATTTTGGACCGCACCCAAAAACACTCGTTCTCGTCCCACGGCGATAACAAAGGTACCCAAGAAGTTTCGTAAAGATCGGTTCATAAATACGGCCTCTAGCCTGAGCCGTATAGAAGTTGTGTACAAAAAACTGATTGGACCTAATTTCGGAACAAAATGGCTACTGGCGGCCGTCTTGAATTTTGGACCGCACCCAGAAGAAACACTCGTTCTCATCCCAAGATGATAACAAAGGTACCCAAGAAGTTTCGTGAAGATCGGTTCATAAATACAGACTCTAACCCGAGCAGTATTGACATGTGCACTTACTGTGTATAAGTAGCACCGAATAAATCAAAGTTCATCTAATTTGCATAATTTTTGCACGAGAAAAAAACCCTGAATTATATGTGATGTATTCCATGTTACTAAACATTCATACAAAAATTTATTCAAATCAGAACTTTCATACAAAAGTTCTGTACAAAAAACTGATTGCACCAATTTTGGTACAAAATGGCCACCGGCAGCCATCTTGAATTTTGGACTGCACCCAAAAACACTCGTTCTCATCCCAAGGTGATAACAAAGATGCCTAAGAGGTTTCGTAAAGATCGGTTCATAAATACGGCCTCTAGCCCGAGCCGTATTGGCATTTGCAGTTACAGTGCTGAAAGTAACATTAAATAGAGTTAGTCTAATTGGCATAATTTATGCACGAGAAAAAAACCTGTATTATATTTGATGTATCCCATGGTACTAAACATTCACACAGAAAATTATTCAAATCAGTGCTTTCATATGGAAGTTCTGCACAAAAATCTGATTACACCTAATTTTGTACAAAATGGCCTTGGCCATCTTGAATTTCAGACTGGACCCAAAAACACTTGTTCTTGTCCCAAGGTGATAACAAAGGTACCCAAGAAGTTTTGTAAAGATTGGTTCATAAATACGGCCTCTAGCCCGAGCCGTATTGGCATTTGCACTTACAGTGCTGAAAGTAACACTAAATAAATCAAAGTTAGTCTAATTTGCATAATTTACGCACGAGAAAAAAACCTGTATTATATGTGATGTATCCCATGGTACTAAACATTTATACGAAAAAATTATTCAAATCGGAGCTTTCATATGGAAGTTCTGCGCAAAAATCTGATTGCACCTAATTTTGGTACAAAATGGCTGCCAACGGCCATCTTAAATTTCGGACTGGACCCTAAAACACTCGTTCTCGTTTCGGGGTGATAACAAACTTACCCAAGAAGTTTCGTAAAGATCGGTTCATAAATATGGCCTCTAGCCTGAGCCGTGTGTATGGAATGACGGACAGACAGACGGTCAGATGGACGACAGCCGACGGGCCATGGCAATACCTCAAATTTGGCTTCGCCAATGTTGAGCTAAAAATACAAAACATCTGTTGTCGTCGGTACTATAAAACTTTACAAAGGTTGTAAATTTGTATTTTTGTTTGTGAAGAGGTGAGAAAATTGACAAACCAAAATTTGTTTGTAATTTGTGATGATAAATTTGTGAGTTTCACAAAAGTTGTTGTATATCTGTTTTGTGCAAGATGGCGTATTCTTCGAACGAAGATTTTGATATAGCAGTATTTGACCAACGTTTTTCTTGCCAAGGGAGAATTTTTAACCGTTTGAAGTTCCTTCTGTGCGAGAATTCAGGGAACGCTATAGGCAGCCTGAGAGTGTGGTAGATTTTTTGGTGGAGAGAATTGGGCCACATTTGGAACCTAAAACTAATCGGAATAATCCGTTGACACCTTGCCAACAGATTTTGTTTTTTTACACAACCTTGGAGCAAATGGTTTTTATCATGTGATACAAGACTAGGTAGAGATAGTGTTAAGCGGGTAGTGCATAAGGTGACACCACTGGTAACTATTTATATTTATTTATTTGTATTTAAGGTCACATACTACTGCACAATGGCTAATCGTGACCATCACACAGAGATAAAGTCACGGTCAGTCAATCGTTTATGCCCCATGTTGCCTATTTTAGAGGACTTGCACACCAAGTATTAGTGACTGGGTCCTATTTTACCAGTAAAATGGTGATTTTTTACCACAGTAAACCACAGTAAACAAGCACTGCCTAACTTCCTGAAGTCCCCGCAAGGTACCACTGGTAACTAGGTTAGCTCCTGATATCATTCGTTGGCCAGCCAACCTGATTGGAGTAGCTGAACAGTTTTTGGAACCATGTGGCATGCCAAACATATGCGGAGTCGTGGATGGATCTCATATTGGTGTAATACCACCCGCTAGAGACGAAAGAAGTTATCTAAATCGCCACCATATCCATAGTTTAAGCATCGCCATTGCATGTGGTCCAGATTTGAAGGTTTGTTAGGAGCCACTCACCCTGGAGCTGGCATGATTCTCATGTTGTGTGCGAATCTGCATTATGGCGTACTTTTGAGGGCCAGGGGCGTAGACCTTTTCCCGGAGCAGTGATCCTGGGTGATAGCGCATATGTATGCAATTATTGGTTGATTCTGCCGTTTCCAGAGGGCTGTACAGGGGCACAGGCTCTCTTCAACGGGGCACATAAGAAAGGACATTGGAACGTTGCTACGGGTTTGTAAAAAATTTTAAAAAGTTTTTACGGACCAAAGACAGCCATCAGACTGAGAGCACCGAAGACAGCCATCAGACTGAGAGGAATGGACAAAGCGGCAGAACTATGTCAATGGGTTTTGCTTTGCACAATCTGTGTTTATGAGTCGAAGATGACGGTGCTGACTTTGTAGAGCCTTCCAATGATTACGGAAACTACTGAGGGTGGGAACGTAAATGATCAGAGAAGGCAACAACTTCTTCAGCATTTCATTTAATTTCCTTGTAAATGGTTTTGATTCCAAAAAAATGAAATACGGCAAATACAATATTTGTATAGGGAATATTACAGTTATGAGTTTCAATGGAACTGCCCCATTGAGACAATTCCATTGACAACAACATTTCTATGGATTTATTAATAAATTTGCAAGCGATAAATTTTCTGTCTGTATTTCCTAAATTGTTGGTTAAAATATATAAATTTTATAGTAAATTTCCTTTCTTATTATACCTACCACAATTGTTTACTACAGTCCTGCACTACAGTGGAAGTCCCTAACTTGGAAAAATACTCTCTATTTTCTTCTTTCCCAAGTGATTTGGGAAAGAAAAGTAGTGCAAAAGCACCAAGAAAAAATAAGCCAAAACTGGGTCGAGTGCTACCGGTGCACACCCAGTAGGGGATGCTCTTCTCCTAGTACAGATCCACGGCCTCCAGTATCAGTGCGCAGTCGTGTAACTAATGATTCATTCTTTTGAATCCGTCAACATTGGAGTTATGTGATCAGTGGGGAGGAAGGATTCTTACCCGAAAAAGAAGATGGGAGGGCCTCCATGTAAACAATTGTGGTTCGTATAATAAGAAAGTATATTTACTATAAAATTTAAATTTCTTATTAACCTACCCTACAATTGTTTACTACAGGCTGAATAGACAATAGGTGGAGGAAATCACATAACCAACCCCCACATAACCCGACTGCACTGGAACCGTGGACAGAAGAAGAGTACCCCAGGCCTATCAAACCATAGCACCACAAACATTAGTAAAAGATAATGAGAGATGAGGTGTGCAGCATTGAATGACACACAGACAGAAAGGACAGTAAACAACACAGGGCTGGAGCTGACTTTGAAGAAGCCTAATGGCTAGGGTAGACAACAGCCTGAGCAGAAGAAAGAGGGACCAAAGAAAAAAGGTCCTCAGACTGCTCCTGCAATTGACGCAGATAGAAGATGGAGAAAGTAGAAGCATTTCTCCAGTAGGCTGCCTGCATAACATCCGACAACTTGACTGAGTTAGCATAAGCCCAGGAGGAAGACAAGGCATGCACCCGTGGGCAGAAATACAATCGGTAATACAATCATCGGTCGCTAGATGAGCATAAGCAGCACGAATAGCAAGACAAATCCATCAAGAAATGGATTGAGGAGAGATCTTCTGACGACCAGGAATAAGAGACAGAAAGAATCATTTTGTGCCTTTCCTAATGAACTGCGTCCGGTTGAGATAAATGTGAAGTGCACAAACAGGACAGAGCAAAGGGTGATTACCCTCAGCAGAAGGAAGAGCCCTGATACAGATAGCAACCGAGAAGGTGTGAAGCTCGCTAATCCGCCTGGCTGAGGCAAAAGCCGTCTTGTATGTGAGAAAATGCATATACACCTGGGATAAAGGTTCAAACGGTGCCCCCCCCCCCCCCCAAGCAAAACAGCACCCAAGAAAGATTCCATCTTGGGGTAAGCTGCAAAATCCTAGGCCTTATCAAAGAAAAGTGCCGAATAAGCTTGGAGAGGTATGGATTAGAGCAGATACGATGCTTTCCCACACACGAAAAGGTCTCCGAAAGCATGGACCTGTACCCTTTGATGGTAACAGGCTGAAGACCTCGAAAATCGAACAGATATATCAGAAACTCCGCAATCTGTGTTATCAAAGGATTGGCATAATCAACAGAGTGATCAGCACACCATTGACAGAAGACCTTCCACTTAACCACATAGGCTAAACCAGTGGAGTGCCGCCTTGAAGAAGAAATGCACCCCATGCTCGTCTCGAAAAACCTCTATGGAGGAGACAGAGATATGCGTGAAGGCACAATGAAGTCGGGTCGATGTGAAACCTTCCCAGGTGACCTTGGCAAAGAAGGTCGCAAAGTAGAGGGAGATGTGCTGGAACCGCCGCTAACAGAGAGCGGAGCTGATTGATCCACATCCGTTGAGGGGACAGGGGAGCGATCAGAATGAATTGACAACTGCAGGTTTTGATCTTGGCCAAAACCTGAGGTAGAATCGGAACCGGCGGGAAGACGTAGCCGACTAGACAGTTCCAGTCGAGTGACAGAGCATCCACAACGAAAGCCAGAGGATCTGGACACGGGGACACGAAAGTGTCCAACTGATAGTTCCAATGAGTCGCAAAGAGATCGAAGTGGGGATGACCCCAGAGATCGCAAAGCGACTGGAACACTGCCCTGTGAAGCATCAACTCGGTGGAAATGACCCTGCCCCGTTGGGACAGGGAGTCGGCTAGGACGTTCAGACGACTGGGAATGTGATGAACAACCATTCCGGTGTTGACATCCTGAGCTAGCAGTAGAAGATCCCAAGCCAATTCGTACATGGGAACCGAGTGCGTGCCGTCCTGACTCCGAATGTAAGCGACCACTGTCGAATTGTCGGACAACAGAAGGACCTGACTATACGAAAGGTGGGGGATCCACTGCCAGAAACTCAGAAGAAGGGCAAGAAGCTCCTTCTGGTTGATGTGATTAGCTGCTTGATCCTGGTCCCATACACCGTGAAGGGAAAGACCTAGAGGATCCAATGTCGCACCCCATCTAAGATCGCTGGCATCTGCCATCCAAACACGATCAGACGTGGGAAAGTCCAACGGATCTCCCTGCATAATCCACTGAACATCCATCCAGGGGAGAAGGTGACAATGAAGAGAGTCTGGTAACTGAAGCACCAGATCCAGAGGATCGACATTCGGCCTCCAATGCCTAAGCAGAAAGTGTTGGAGAGGTCTGACATGCAGACGACCGAGAGGAAAGAGATCCCTCACCGAACCGCAGTGACAGAGCAGCCGGAGAATACTCCTGAGCTGTCGTGGACGTGGACTGGGACAGAGTCACGGCAAAAGCTGAGAGAATTACAGCTCTTGCCCGGGCAACTGCCACCGTATTCAGCTGAGTACGGACGTCCATCCCCAGATGACAAAACGACTGAGAAGGGACCAGGTCGGACTTCTCTTCATTGACTCTGAAACCAACCTCAACAGTGTATCGACATCAGACTCCAGAAGAGCAGCATTGGAGTGCCTCTGGAGGATATCATCCAGATATGCCGAAGTAGTCACCCTGGACTGTGTGTGATGGAAGGCTATTACATGCAACATCAGTCGGGTGAAGGCCCAAGGAGCCAGGTTGAGGCGGAAAGGCACGGCCTTGAACTGATAAACTCGCCCCAGAAAAGTGAACCTGAGATACTTTCGCGATGTCTGATAAATCGGAAGGTGAAAGTAAGCATCTCGCAGGTCGATGCTGGAAGCGAAATCTCCCTGGTGAAAGGAGTGGCGAACCGACCTAAAAGTCTCCATGCTGAACTTCGGAGCAATGAGAGACTGGTTCAGGATACTCAGATCGATAACCGGTTGGAGTCTGCCGTCCTTCTTCGGCAGCAAGAACTGACGGGAATAAAATCTCACTGAATGAATGTTCTTGACGACCTTGATCGCCCCCTTTGACAGAAGATTGTCTATCTCCATGATCAAAAGTTCCCGACGTGAAACGTCTGAAGAAACTTGTGGTGGAAGAGGCACTCTCGACAGAGTGGGGTGCCTCCGGAAGGATATTCGCAGCTAGTGTTGTGCGGTTTTATTTTTCTTGTTTCAGTTCGGTTTTTAAAAAAAAAACTCGGTTTATAGGTCGGTTTTTGGTTTTTTATAGTAAGACATCTGCAGTTTCCAACAGAAACTATGTAGTGTCAATATAATGCCCATACTGTCATATTTTCAATGATGATTTAATTGGCAGTGACTACCATTTGTGCTAAGTGTATAAATGGCAGGCATTATCAAAACAAAAAAAATATAAAAGAAAATAAAATGTAACAGTGTTCGCAGAATATCACCACTCACCAATTCAAGGCACATGCCAGCCCCCCCCCCCCCCCCCCCCCCCCCCCCCCCCCCCCCCGCACATCTGGTCTTTATAAGTTCAGGCATAAGAGAGTCTATGATGAATTGATATTAACACATGGGTGTGAAAAGAGCTAATTCACAATTTCCCAGGGCTCTGTTCAGTGTTCACTCCTGGGTGGGGCACTGGGCAGCCTAGCAAAGGGACCCTACCAGGCATTGCAAATAATAACAAGCGTTGCCAAGTGGGTCACCTAGACACCCATCCTAACATATATGACAATGAACTGATGTATGGACTCTTTTCAATACCCCCCCCCCCCCCCCCCCACACACACAGTGGTGACTAGTGCCACCACCCGCCCTAGTAAAATAATCAGCAATCATTTCCTGTCAGCCTGGAATGGGAAAGTCATATTGTTTGTAGCTGGGTGGGCTTCAAAACGAACCACTTTACCAAATACCTATTGTCTTTCCTCTAGACTCCTCCACCCCCCCCCCCCCCCCCCCAACCAACTGGTTTTAGCTCAACGGAATTGATTTCACAAATTCACTGGTGTACTGTTATATATTGTAACTTTTTTGCGTTTGCCTCTTGCCATTCCAATTTCTACCGCTGATTTGTTCCTTTGATTGGCCCCTATAAAGTTGTGTGGGAATGCAACCGTGGCACGCTGACAGCGATATTAAGGAACGCAGCTTTTTCCCATGGATATGGACGATTCGGTCTTGGGACGTTTCAGCATCGGGACGTTTCGGGTTTTGGCCTTCATATATTGAACTAAATAGAATAAGAACTTGTGGTTTTGTGTTTTTAGTGGGCCGAAGCCTTCAGGACAAATCGTCTCGGGTCGGAACGTCCCAAGACTGAATTGCAGTAAAACCTCTTCCCAGATAAGCACATCAAGGGAGGCAACAGACTACATCCGAAACACGTGGTTGGGCAACCCGTGACAAATGTTATTTTCGAATACGACAATGAAATGCCAAGACCTTTTTCTGATATGATATTATTCCCTGTCCAACAGATTGTAGATAAGTAATTTTAATTAAACTGATTGACTATGTCATACAAACCTGTTCAAAAACGAAGCCAATTGTGCAAGGTATTTCCTGTAATCAGTGAAATGTAGGCGTGTTGGCTGTCGGTTTTGTCATTCTCACAGAAAACACAACCCATTTTTACGTCAACGATGTGTGATTGACAACTTGTCATACATCATTCTCAAGTGATCTGGACATGCTGAAGTGGCCCCTTTACACCCAGAATGTGGCGTGCATTGACGACAGTTATTTCCTGACAAAGTTTGACATTTCAGACATTGTTAGTGCAAACTGAATAAAGAAAACATCTCCTCCCGACATTTTAGGAAAAAACCAAAACCGTACTCATTTACCAGTTACATGGTTTCAGTTTCGGTTTTCAAGCAAAACCGAAACCGACTTATAAAACCGGTTAACCGTACAACACTATTCGCAGCCCAGACCAAACAGCATCTAACACCCAAGGATCGGATGTGATTGTGGCCCAATGGTCTGCGAACCCTGATATCCTTCTGCCAACCTGGGATGAAGCGAGGTGAGGACCTTCATTTCGAGCCCTGGCGAGACCCGCGAGAGGAGAAACCACCTCCTCTACTAGATATGATCCTGAGTCCTCCATCTGGTCTGCCGATGCTTACCCTTACCACGTGAGTAAGAAGCGGCGGCAGGAAGATCAGCCCTTGGCTTCGCAAAGGAAGCAGAAGGGCAATTGTTAAGCTTAGAACGGCCCCTGCCTCCAATATAAGGCTGATCAAGTTGGCGAAGCAGCAGCTGATCTTTGGAATGACGCAGGATGTCATCCTGGACCATCGCCACGGAACCATGGAAAAGTCGCGGACCCACCAAAGAAGCACGCTGCCGCAACACAGCGTCCCCGCGAACTAATTAAAAACTTAGCCGTGTTACAGGCATGCGTGTGAGTAAGATGCATGAGTGCCTTGGAAAGCACACCCAAAGGAGCCTGTATGTTGTCAAACTTATCTGGAGGCAGATAAGCAGCCAAAGCAGAGACGACGTGATCTGAGACAGAAAGCATGCCCAGCATCTCTCTCGATAAGCCCAACAGGGACTCCAGTGTCGCCATAGGAATAACGGCCTACTTGGGCTTGGAAAGCCCGAGGGAGGTGGAGTCCTGATCCAAGACTGTCAAAGTCTGGCAGACTGACAGATTGGCAGAATCGTAGAAACGATAATGCACTGGAGGCAAAAAGGTGCCAGCCCTGGTGAAGAACAAAGTCTTCATAGCCTTGGAACTCAGCTTAGAGTCCAAAGCTGCAAACGCTTCAACAACCTGTACAGAGTGGCATGGTCGAAGGTGCCCAGAAGCAGGTTGCTCCACAGGTTGGATGCACACGACCAATGATTGCGGCCTGGCGGATACCGTCGGCGGGTCTGACGGTATGAGATCCAGAAGGAACTCAAACACAAAGTAAAGAGCTGCCCCCAATTTAGAAGACTGTTGGCCCTCAACGTCAGGTATGTCTGACCCATCCTTTGAGTCGGAAGACACATAGCCCATCACTCGCAAACCAGCCGATGCCTCCCATGGTGTTGAGTTGAAGTCGGAAGGCTCAGGCCGATATCCCACGTCCACACTACCAGACATCTCTGCAGACCTCTGCAGGGATAACCCGAGGCCAGCTGAAACGGTGACCGATGACGTTGCAGACAGAACAGCAGTTGCAGCAGATATGACAGGAACTGTTGAAACCGGTGGAAAAGTGGAGAGAGCAACCAAGGTTGGCTCCAAAGGAGGAGCCACAACCCGAGTGACAGCCTCAGATGTCGACTGGAGAGGGACCACAGTCCCGGAACCAGGCATCTCTTCACCAGACAACTCAACAGCTTCCGCAGTATCCACCACAGGAAAAGACTGCACATCCCCCATGGAGGGGGTATAACTCTCACCAGACGTGGTCGTGTCGGGAGGCCCTGAACGACAGTGTTCCCCTTTCCCACAGGTGCGGGAGGAACAGCCACGAGAATGCACCACACGGTTCACAGAAGCCCAAAAAGTGTTTGACCAAGACCCACAGAGCCCATAGGGTCAATCTGAAGAACACCCATTACAAGTGGCACAAGAAGCATGGGAATCGTCCACATGCTTGGGCAAAAGGCATTGCCCTCAAGGAACAGTCCTGGGCATAACAGAGGTGACAGCAGTAGAAGAAAAGGTGAACTCAACAGATGTAGAAAGTAGAAGAACACCCCCAACTACGAGAGAAAGGTTACAGAAAATAAAGGACCGGCGGGAACACAACTGAACCCAGACGGCTGACAGGGACCCAAAAAACAGAAATTCTGCCCTCAACAGAGAGGAGAAATCCTGTCCATACAGCCCCCACTGACACCTAACTCCAATAATAATAATATCCAAAAGGATAACATAAATTTATCAACCAAAAAATTATATGTCCGAACCGCACGGTACGCGAAAGTCACGCACGAACACGGAGAATATACAAAATACAATAAAAATGTGGTTGAAATTAATAACGAGAATATATAAAACACAGTCCTGTTATTATATGATACTCTGATCCATAATTCTAGTCACAGGTTACCATTATCAATGAGTTGAATGATCACTGTTTCATAATGCAAATGGCCGCACGTCTTTTGAGGACGGTGGAAGGAAAAAGTATGAGTCATTAGTTACACGACTGCACACTGGTACCAGAAGCTGTGGATCTGTACTAGGAGAAGAGCATCCCCTACTGGGTGTGCGTCAGTAGCACTCGACACAGTTTGGCTTATTTTTTCTTGGTGCTTTTGCACCACTTTTCTTTCCCAAATCACTTGGGAAAGAAGAAAATAGAGAGTATTTTTCCGAGTTAGGGACTTCCACTGTAGTACAAGCCTGTAGTAAGCAACTGTAGGGTAGGTTGATAAGAAATTAACTACACCAGCATCTTGGGAAAAAAGTTGGTCATCTTGGTGTTTTTGAGGATATGTAGGAATTTATTCCTGTCTGAGAACTCAGAATGTATGAGTTCCCAAGCCGTTACAACTTCCCATACACAATGGAGAACACAAGTATAACTAATAATCTGCTTTAGGAATGTCTGGAAAACTTGTTTGTGTGGAAATAAAAGATGATGTACCTACTTCATATTTATGTAATGGGGTGTGGGGGGGGGGGGGGGGATGAGGGTGCTACAAACGACTAAAGAAACATCTAGTAAAAAAAAAAGCACAGGATACCAACCCTAATTCAAGTGGACAAAGCACCCAATCACACTGAAGATGAAAAACACACATGACCACCACAGACTAAAATAAGTGAGAAACTTTTAATGAAGCCTTCGGTGGTTCTCTCCGGGTACTCCGGCTTCCTCCATCCGTAAAACTGTCACGGTCATGATTAGCCATTGTGCATAAGTATGTGACCTTAAACACCAATAAACAAATAAATAATATAATTTAATGAAGCCATGAAAATATGAATATAAGTAGGACCCGGCTTGGGGACCCGGGACTAATTATACATATATTTGTACGATTCAAAGGAAAACGTTTATCATTTTTCCCATTTTTTGTCTATCTCATTATCACAAAGATGGATCAAACCATTCGACATCTCCAGTAGTGGAAGAGTTAAATAACAAAGTTATGGCATCATTAAGACATTTTTGTAGCACAAGCCTCGTCATTATTTCTTTGAAAACTCCGTCTGGGATCTTTCCAAGAATTAATGGCAAAATTGGCTGCTATAAATTTGTTCCAGTGTCTCTCTTTCTTTATCAAAACTCTCTCACTCATCTTCCATTCTTCCCCTTTCTCCTGTCCACCCTCCCTCCTACTCCCTTCCATCCCCCTCCCTTTCTCCCTCCATCCACCCATCCCTCCCTCTCTCACTCTCTAATGATTTTCTAGGAATAGTAATAAAGACTGCAACAAGTGATTGTAATGACAGTTGCCCCCCCCCCCCCCATTACAATAATAAAAACATATCAAGGATGTCTGTGCAAACAAATTAGTGATTACAATGCCTGAAAGAGCAGCGTACTATAAAACATTTGTGATCCCTATCACACTTTGTTATTACAAACCATTTAACAAAGGGTGGAATTTCACAAACCGAAAATTCTTGGGTACTAAAACATTTGTAGATCATGTTACAAATTTGTTTTCACAAGCATTTTTAACAATTGTGTTTGTTCACAATTGTTAAAGTTTTATAGTATTGGCCCCTGGTTAGAAAATGATAAATTTAAAGTAATTTGTATATTTTTTATACTTATCAATGGCCCAGACTTAGCTGGTGCAAACTCGATATTATCCAGGGCCAAACACAGATATCGAACCCCCGAATCCCCAAAATCTGCATACAAATCCGAAAAATAAAAGTCCTATCTGGTCCTCCATACTTTTGTTTACTGTGCATGCACAGTAAGCAGGAAGGTACCAAACTTGGCGCCAAGCAACATTCTTTCTAGTTGTGCCTGCTAAACGTTATAAATCAGTGGGGAGGTATGAGTGCCCACTCATGGGAGGGCCATCCAATGGAGTAGCCATGGGGTAGCTAGGGGGCATGTGCCCCCCCCCCCAAATCTAGGGGAGGATCCCCACCCCAGATCCCCCTCAAGATGCTCGCACCTCCGGTGCTCGCATCAGATGCCGAAGGCTATGCCCCCCCCTCCCCAGTTATCGGTCGGACCCCCCGGAAATTTTTTCCTGGCTACGTGCCTGGGGCCATCCCCATCTGGGCCATTGGTAAGTATTAAAAATATACAAATTACTTTAAATTTATCATATTTTTATACTAAAACCAATGGCCCAGACTTAGCTGAATCATAAAAAGGCTGGAGGGTCTAGGACTTAGAAGAAATACAATATCTCTATTACTCCAATTTAAAGAAGAGCTCCGACAGGAGAATAGGAGATGACAGAGTATTACATGTCTATCTCTTATTAAACAAGCCAAGACCAATACCGGGTCTGGACCTGCGTCGCTGCATGCAATTGAATCGGTAAACAGGAAATGGCTGAAAATTGCATACACGATACAACTGATGATCATTATCAGGCTCCAGATGAAATATAAAATCAATCCCTTGCATAGAAGCCGAGAAATGTTCAGTGGGTACAGTAAAATTTCAAAGTATCGTCAAACAGGAAGTGGCTGCCCGGCAGATCTGAAAATTGCTTACACGATACAACTCATCATTATGAAGCAGCAGACCAAATATAAAATCAATCCCTCGCATAGAAGCCGAGAAAACCTTGACGGAAAATTTCAATGTTCAGTGGGTACAGTAAAATTTCAAAGTATCAGCAAACAGGAAGTGGCTGCACAGCAGATCTGAAAACTGCTTACATGATACAACTCATCATTATGAAGCAGCAGACCAAATATAAAATCAATCTCTTGCATAGAAGCCAAGAAAACCTTGACGAAAAATTTCCATGTTTAGTGGGTACAGTAAAATTTCAAAGTATCGGCAAACAGGAAGTGGCTGCATGGCAGATCTGAAAATTGCTTACATGATACAACTCATCATTATGAAGCAGCAGACCAAATATAAAATCAATCCTTTGCATAGAAGCCGAGAAAACCTTGACGGAAAATTTCAATGTTCACCGGGTACAGTAAAATTTCAAAGTATCAGCAAACAGGAAGTGGCTGCATGGCAGATCTGAAAATTGCTTACACGATACAACTGATCATAATGAAGCAGCAGACCAAATATAAAATCATTCTCTTTCATAGAAGCCAAGAAAACTTTGACGGAAAAAGTGTTTCAGATGGACTGACGGAATAACGGACTGACGGACTGATGGACGGAGTCGAGCAGTTACTAGATCTGCTCTGCCGCTGGCAACGCAGGTAAAAAAGAGAACAACATAACACCATCAATATACAGGAGTAATACACAATAATTCTCCATTTAATGCCAGCATAACCTGTTATGCTAATTTGGTGAAGGAAACCAATTATAAAGCTAGTCCAGAGAATGAGACGCTTTACACTCATTTAAAAGTGTCCGAGGATTGTATATAAACGCTCGTATGACACGTGACATATACATATGTTTCACAATGAGCTACACTTTAAAAACAATACATAAATGAGACATAATTGTTGCTTCACACCAAGCTATACATTAAAACTACCCAGCACCGACGCTGGACTACTGTCACTGGAGGCGTTGCGTTTCACCATAAAGCCAGATGATATTTAAGGAAAAAACCATCTCCCCCCCCCTCCTCCCTTCCCCCCCCCCCCCCTTGTTCTGAGGGAAGAATTCCCAAAACAAACAGGGCAGCGGAATGACGTTAGTGCTCGAGCAGACTGTCTAAGACATCTAGGAGATGTAATATTAATGGACGACATTCTGCAAGACAGAAAGAGGACCCAAGGGTCTAAGGTCACCAGAGATAGACTCTAAATTTCTGAGGTAAAACTTAGTAAAATGAACACAGTTGCGTCCAGTTGGCTGCCATCATTAAATCAGTAATGGCAATACTATTAGAATAAGCCCAAGAAGAAGACAGTGCTCTAACCTCATGCGCTGAAATCTTATTGACATAACGTTGATGTGAAGATAAGATTCTCATAAGCAATTTGTATTGCTAATTGAATCCACCTAGCCACCCAATGAACAGAAATATCCTTTCTGTTAGGCATAAGAGAAAGAAAAAATCTCTTTCTTCCCTTTCTAATTAGCCCTAATAATAATATAATGGGCTCCGGCTGCTTATCCGGAATCTGATTCATAATCCCACTTCCGTAGTAAGAGAAATAGTATTACCCACACTACAGAAATGGGAATCTTCAACAGATAATGCATGAAGCTCACTAACTCTTCTGGCAGAAGCAAAGGCTAAGAGAAATGCATTTTATAAGTCAGGAATTTGATTTCTACATCATCTAATGGCTCAAAAGAACCCAAGCCAAATTCCATTTAGGAATTAATCTGGAGGTTTTAGGTCTATTCATAGAGAAATTTCTAACTAGCTTGGATAAAGAAGGATCTGATCCAATAGCCAAGTTATCATGATGAGCATATAGCCCTTAATAGTAACAGGCTGCAGTTTTTAATTCGTCAAACAGGTCGACCTGAAAATTGGCAATTTGAGGTAGAGATGGATTATAGATATCCACTGATTGATCCACACACCAACAAAAGAAAACTCTCCACTTTACTGCGAAATTCAATGAAGAGGAGGTCCTTCTACAGTTAGAAATTGCATCCACTGCTCGTCCTGTAAACTGCTTTCCATGCAAGGAGGACCACGCAACGGAAACATATGAAGGTTGAGACCTTCCAGGTTGTGATGCAGAATGTGGGACTTCTCCTGATATAGAAGGTCTTTTGGAGGAGGAAGCTTCCAAGGAATGTCCCCATAACAGACAGATGACAAGATTGATCCAAGGTTTATGAGCTGACAGCGGTGCTACTAGCAGAATTTTGCAATGAGACTGTTTGATTTTTAACAGAATCTGCTGAATCAGTGGAGTTAGAGGAAATGCCATATCCTACTATTCCGTTCCATGAGATCCATAGAGCGTCTACTGCATACGCTCGATGATGCGGGACATGGTAACATGAACGTCGGAAGCTGATTGTTCAGGTTCGTGGCAAAAAGATCTATCATGGGACAATCCCACTGGTAGCAAATCTGCCTGAATACTCATTTGTTGAGAGTTCACTCCAATGGCAACAGGCGACCTTTCCTTGAGAGCTAGTCTGCTACTACATTCAGACGACCCGGAATATGACGGACTGAGAGATGAATGTGATGATTCAGTGCAAATAGGAGAACCTTCTCCGTCAATTCGAATAGAGGAATCGAATGAGTGCCGCTCTGGTTCCTGAGATACGCGACTACTGTGGAATTGTCTGACAGAATCTGAACATGGACAGTTGCTATGTGAGCAATCCAATGTTTCAATGCTAGCCAAATAGACATCATCGCTTTGATGTTTATGTACTTTTCTAGAAACCAAGAGTTGCAAAGACCCTGACACTTCAGGTCTTCGGGAATCAGGGATGCATCACAACCTGTCAGACTCGCGTCCGTCATAACAGTGAAGAAAGGATCTGGTACTTGAGTCAGCCATTGGAGATCTGCCCAAATATGAACCTTTTGTTTTACCAGTTCCGTTAAAACAATCTGGGTTTCGAGCGAATGCGTCTTGACACTCCAGTTCTGAGTGAAGAAAATATGGAGAGGACGTGTGCGTAAGCGACCTAGCGAAATCAGGTCCGCAGCTGCTCCGCATAGTCCCATCAGTCGCATAAACTCCCTCGCTGACACTGTGAGAGAGTTTAGACAAAAGCAAGCATAACAACTGACTAACTTCACTCTGATTACTGGCAGAGGAACCAGACTGTTGTGAGTCTCGAAGCTCATTCCCAAGTGAATGAAGGACTTGGAGGAGCTAAATCCGACTTCTTTTTGTTTACAATGAAACCAAAACGTCAGAATAACAGAAGCAGACTCTGCACATCATTCTGAAGTGTGATTTTGTTGCCGTATCTGTGAAGAATGTCGTCCAAGTAAGATCACGTTGCTACTGCCGAATGAGCTCGTAAGTATGACATGACCGAGTTCATTATTCGAGTGAAAGCCCAAGGGGCCAGGTTCAGACTAAAGCACATCGCTCTGAACTGGTAAACCCTCCCTTGGATGGCAAATTGCAGACACTTTCTGAAAGCTGGATGGACCAAGACGTGAAAGTACGCTTCCTTTAGGTCTATGCTTGTTGCAAAATCGTTCACCCAAATGCTTGCTTTTACCGACAGAAGGGTTTTCATGTAGAACTTTGGAGCTAATATTAATTTGTTTATCCAGCTCAAGTCTATCACCGGTCAGAATGAGCCATCTGTCTTCGGCACAAGAAACAGGTGACTGAAAAATCCTGGAGAATTTGGATTTTCCACAACCTCTATTGCTTCCTTTACTAAGAGAGATTGAAATTCTGCAAGAAGAGACTCCCTTTTTGAAGGATTCACCGGAAGATCTGTCCAATGCAGACTTCTTGTAAGTGGAGGTTTTGATCAGAATGATAGCCGAAGACCCATTCTGACTACATTCCTTACCCACTGATCTTTGGTTATCTCCATCCAGTTTCTCATGAAGTTTGATAACCTTCCGCCAACTGGAGAGCAACAGAGGTTTAGATCATCACCTGTATGATTTTCGAAGCTTTCGGGAAGAGAAACTACATCCTCCCCATGAAGCAGCTTGTGTCTTCGGCTTAGGGGCATCTGACTTAAAGTCTCTGTAAGACTTATGCCACTTTCCAGAGTCGCTACACTGACGGTTTCCCGAGTATCCATACGAGTGTTTCTTAGAACCCCGCGAGGATCTCGATTTTGATGACTGCAAATTGGAACGTCCTCCCCTACCACGTCCAGCAGACGACTGCTGCTGGGAAACTGAACTGAGCAAGAAAATGTTGGTAGCTTTTTTGGTTGCTTCGTCATACTCAAATGATAGCTTGTCATCAAACAAGGTACGACCGGAAACTGGAGCAACTCTGAGAGAGCTTTTCACTCTAGCGTCTATTAATGATAACGATGCTATGGCTCCATCACGTCTTATCAACTCCATATCCATATTAGTCACTGAAAGGGCTGAGTGATATGAGGCATACATAACTGCCCTAGAAAGAACTCTGAGTGACAGATTAATATCGTTGAATTCTTTCCTGCCAAGATGTTGAGCCAGATCCCTGGTGATATGCTCTGCATAGGACATCACGTCCAGAACCACCTGACTAGAATCAATAGATGATTCCAACACATCGAAGCGGACACTGAATGATGCGGGTAGCGAGATATCTAGATCCAAAGCCTGCTCATCCAGACGCAGAGGAGCTCTCTGATCATCTTCTCCTACCGTTTTTAAGTAACGTGGTCCAGGAAACGGTATATGGATAGAAGATGAAGATACGAAACCACTTTTCCTTTTTGAATTCACTAGTCTGAAGATTGCATTGTCAATCTGGCCGAAGGCCTCGACACATGTACAGACTGACCTTGGAAGAAAAGAACATTGTCTTTCCTCTGCAGGGTGTCCCTATCTAGGGACAATAGCGGTTTCTGCCTACCTGACGCAGCTTGTTGACCAGATGGAACAAGATCAGGAAACAAGAGGCCCCAGGGGGCCTGAGGGTGCTCACCTGACATGGTAGCCTAAATATCAAGCCAGGGAATTGATTTCAACAAGTTGCATCTGCCCCTCCTAAGAAAACCTTATACCAAATATCCAAAGATTCTGACCAGAGGATCTAAAAAAGACTTTTAAAGAATATTCCTCACATTAAACTAAGCAATAATTCGGGCTCCCACAGGGAGCCCAAATATGAACCCAGGGACACGGCTTGAATAAACTTGAATCTCACCTCCAGTGGGATGCTGTATACCAAATATTAAAAGATTCTGACTGGTGGATGTGAAGAAGAAGATTTTTGAAGAATATTCCTCATATTGAACTAAATTATAATTCGGGCTCCCACAGGGAGCCCATATATCAACCCAGAGACTAGGCTTGAACAAACTTGAATCTTACCCCCCCCCCCCCCCCCCCCCCCCTCCCCCTCCTATGGATGCTTCATACCAAATATCAAAACATTCTGACTGCTGGATCTGAAGAAGAAGATTTTTAAAGAAAATTCCTCATTTTGAACTAAGTTATCATTCGGGCTCCCACAGTGAACTCAAATATGAACCCAGGGACTTGGATTCAACAAACTTGAATCTCACCCCCCTAAGGATGCTGCATGCCAAATATCAAAACATTTTGACTGCTGAATCTGAAGAAGATTTTTAAAGAAAAATTCCTCATATTGAACTAAGTTATAATTCAGGCTCCCACAGGGAGCCCAAATACAAACCCAGGGTCTTGGCTTGAACAAACTTGAATCTCACACCCCTAAGGATGCTGCATACCAAATATCTAAACATTCTGACTGCTGGATCTGAAGAAGAAGATTTTTTTAAGAAAATTCCTCATTTTGAACTAAGTTACAATTCGAGCTCCCACAGTGAGCCCAAATATGGACCTAGGAACATGGCTTGAACAAACTTGAATCTCATCCCCCTAAGAATGCGGCACACCAAATATCAAAACATTCTGACTGCTGGATCTGAAGAAGAAGATTTTTAAAGAAAATTCCTCATTTTGAACTAAGTTATCCTTCGGGCTCCCACAGTGAGCCCAAATATGGACCTAGGGACATGGCTTAAACAAACTTGAATCTCACCCCCTAAGGATGCTGCATACCAAATATCAAAACATTCCGACTGCTGGATGTGAAGAAATTTTTAAAGAAAATTCCTCATTTTGAACTAAGTTATAATTCGGGCTACCACAGTGAGCCCAAATATGAACCCAGGGACTTGACTCTCACCCCCCTAAGCATGGTGCATACCCAATATCAAAAGATTCTGCCTACTGGATCTTGAGAAGAAGATTTTCAAAGAAATTTGCCTGAAATGCACCGAGTTCAAATTTTAAACCCAGGGGGCTGATTCGAACAAACTTGAATCAGATCCATCCCACAATGTTGCATACCAAATATCAAAAGATTCTGCCTGCTGGATCTTGAGAAGAAGATTTTTTTAAGAAATTTGCCTGAAATGCACTAAGTTCGAATTCGGGCTTCTATAGTGAGAACAAATATGAATCCAGGGGGCAATTTGAACAAACTTGAATCAGATCCACCCCACAATGTTGCATACCAAATATCAAAAGATTGTGCCTGCTGGATCTGGAGAAGAAGATTTTTGAAGAAATTTGCCTGAAATGCATTAAGTTCGAAATCAGGCTCCTATACTGAGCCCAAATATGAACCAAGGGGGCCGATTTGAACAAACTTGAATCAGATCCGCCCAATAATGTTGCATACCAAATATCAAAAGATTCTGCCTGCTGGATCTGGAGAAGAAGATTTTTTAATGTTTTTCCCATTGCCTACAGTGTTAAAAAGTGCTGACTCAGCACTTTTTCAAAGTCCTGAAAAAAGTACCTTGTGATCAAACCGATAGGAATTTATTTTAACCATTCTATTCTACTGGATAAAAGTAAGATTTATACAAAATAAGAATTCTCTATGCCGTGTAGTTTTGGAGATATGGCAATTTTAAGGCTTTTCCTATTTTTTTGCATCAATCAACTACTGATGACCCATTATCATCTCATATCAAATTTGGTTCAAATTAACCTCATGGTTCTGGAAATATAAATTTTAGACGTGGCATATCAAGTCTCTGCTACTGGTGGTTCATTAGAAGAAGATTTTCAAAAAATTTGGCCATTTTTCCCCACCCCTCTGCTCAATATGAGCCGAAACCTAATTTGCATAAAAATCAAAATGCCCCTATATAACCACTACTTACATGAAATTTAATTAAAATGTGGCCAGTGGTTTAGGAGAAAGAGGCTCACACACCACATTCACGCAGGACGACGGACGATGGACGACAGATGACGGACAACAGACGACGGACGACGGACGAAGAGTGATAAGAAAAGCTCACCCTGACTTTCAGTCAGGTGAGCTAATAACCAAATATGGAAGCAACATAAGAAAGTTTATAGTAAGTGATCTTGACCTTTGACCTGTTGGACTGATATGCAGTCACAACCACCGACACCTTACTGGCAATTTATGTATGAGGTTATAATTTTGTATGCAAAAGTAAACAAAAGTTACTAAACAAAAACTCAAAATCTATTTATAGTAATAATGACCTTGACATTTGGAATATTGACATAGGGTATGTTTCAGTGAGCTATTTCGGTTTACTTGGTTTATTGTGAGCATGCGTAGACACACAGAATAAAAACCAGGTCATTTTATTGAGCAGTTTATATTCTGGTTTATCATTCTGGATTAAACCAACTAAACCTCCTGGAGAGCAGGGTTATCTGGTTTATCATTCTATTCGTGACATGCGCATTGGAGTGCACATAAAAGTTCCAGGCCTCGCACAACAACAATAAAATATATTCTGATTTTGTGTGTCAGTTAAGAAATAAACAATGCCGGGTTCATGAAAAAAGCAATAAATAAAGAGAGAGAAACGATAAAAAAGTTAATAACGTTTATTTTGCCTACAAAAGCGGTTTTGCAAAAATACTCGATTCATAAACTGAAAGAGTGTTTTTCTATCGGAAAAATTTGTCTTGCAACTTTTAGAAGACCCTTTTTGGTCATTTTATTCCTATGGTAGCAGTAACGCAATTTCTGACACTATCACTGGAAAGAGTATTATCACTCTTATGCGGGCCTTTTCAAAGATGGTTTTCAAAAATTGTTTAAAAATGAAAGCAGGGAAATGTTTCCCACACACTTTGGATATCGTCCTCCTAAAAACGCGTCCCTGCTTCACCTTTCCTAGTGACATCATGCCAAGGTTTACGTGGAATAGTATTCTCATTAAACATATCATTCCATTGGGATTTCTAAACCACAGTTTAGGTTTACATGGAATAGTAAACCAAGTAAACCGGAATAGTTCACTGAAACATACCTTTAATACACAATCCAATCAACACCTTATAGGCAATCAGTGTATGAATATATAGTTTTGCATGCAAAAGCAAAGTAATACAAGAGGCCCCAGGGGGCCTGAGAGCGCTCACCTGACATGGTAGCCTAAATATCAAGCCAGAGAATTGATTTCAACAAGTTGCATCTGCTCCTCCTAAGAAAAGCTTATAACAAATATCCAAAGATTCTGAACAGTGGATCTAAAAAAAAGATTTTTAAAGAATATTCCTCATACTGAACTAAGTTATAATTCGGGCTCCCACAAGGAGCCCATATATGAACCCAGGGACTTGGCTTTAACAAACTTGAATCTCACCCCACTAAGGATGCTGCACACCAAATATCAAAACATTCCGACTGCTGGATCTGAAGAAGAAGATTTTTAAAGAAAATTCCTCATTTTGAACTAAGTTACAATTCGAGCTCCTACAATAAGCCCAAATATGGACCTAGGAACATGGCTTGAACAAACTTGAATCTTACCCCCCTAAGGATGCTGCATAAAAAATATCAAAAGCATTCATCTGCTGGATCTGAAGAAGATTTTTAAAGAAAATTCCTCATTTTGAACTAAGTTGTCATCCGGGCTCCCATAGTAAACCCAAACATGAACCAAGGGACTTGGCTTGAACAAACTTGAATCTCAGCCCCCTAAGGTTGCTGCATGCCAAATATCAAAACATTCCGACTGCTGAATCTGAAGAAGATTTTTAAAGAAAAATTCCGCCTATTGACTAAGTTGTAATTCGGGCTCCCACAGGGAGCCCAAATATGGATCCAGGGACTTGGCTTTAACAAACTTGAATATCCCCCCAAAGGATGCTACACACCACATATCAAAACATTCCGACTGCTGGATCTGAAGAAGAAGATTTTTTAAGAAAATTCCTTATTTCAAACTAAGTTACAATTCAAGCTCCCACAGTGAGCCCAAATATGGACTTAGGGACATGGCTTGAACAAACTTGAATCTTACCCCCCTAAGGATGCTGCATACCAAATATCAAAACATTCCGACTGCTGGATCTGAAGAAGATTTTTAAAGAAAATTCTGCATTTTGAACTAAGTTATCATTCGGGCTTCCACAGTGAGCTCAAATATGGACCTAGGGACATGGCTTGAACAAACTTGAATCTCACCCCCTAAGGATGCTGCATACCAAATATCAAAACATTCCGACTGCTGGATATGAAGAAGATTTTTAAAGAAAATTCCTCATTTTGAACTAAGTTATAATTCAGGCTCCCACAGTGAGCCCAAATATGAACCCAGGGACTTGGCTTGAACAAAATTGAATCTCACCCCCCCTAAGCATGGTGCATACCCAATATCAAAAGATTCTGCCTGCTGGATCTTGAGATGAAGATTTTCAAAGAAATTTGCCTGAAATGCACTAAGTTCAAATTTGGGCTCCTATACTGAGCCCAAATATAAACCCAGGGGGCCAATTTGAACAAACTTGAATCAGATCCACCCCACAATGTTGCATACCAAATATCAAAAGATTCTGCCTGCTGGATCTGGAGAAGAAGAGTTTTTAAGAAATTTGCCTGAAATGCACTAAGTCTGAATTCGGGCTTCTATAGTGAGAACAAATATGAATCCAGGGGCCAATTTGAACAAACTTGAATCAGATCCACCCCACAATGTTGCATACCAAATATCAAAAGATTCTGCCTGCTGGATCTGGAGAAGAAGATTTTTAAAGAAATTGGCCTAAAATGCACTAAGTTCCAATTCGAGCTTCTATAGTGAGCCCAAATATGAATCCAAGGGGCCAATTTGAACAAACTTGAATCAGATCCACCCCACAATGTTGCATACCAAATATCAAAAGATTCTGCCTGCTGGATCTGGAGAAGAAGATTTTTTTTTAAATTTTCCTGAAATGCACTAAGTTTGAAATTGGGCTCCTATACTGAGCCCAAATATGAACCCAGGAGGCCAATTTGAACAAACATGAATTAGATCCACCCTACAATGTTGCATACCAAATATCAAAAGATTCTGCCTGCTGGATCTGGAGAAGAAGATTTTTTTAATGTTTTTTCCCAATGCCTACAGTGTTAAAAAGTGCTGACTCGGCACTTTTTCAAAGTCCCGAAACTGTACCCTATGATAAAACCGATGGCAATTTTTTTTTACCAATCCTTTCTGTTGGTCCTAAGGAAGCTTCACACCAAATAAAAATTCTCGGTGCAGTGCAGTTTTGGAGATATGGGCGTTTAAATTTTTTTCTATTTTTAGCTCCTGCGGTTCCCATGGGGCTGCAGGAAAAAGGTTTTTGGCATAAATCAAGTACTTATAACCTAATAATACCTCATATTAAATTTGGTTCAAATCGGCCTCTGGGTTCAGAAAATAGAAATTTTGGGCGGGGCAAAAATTCTTGCTCCTCTTAGAACAAAGGTAAATATTGCCCGTCAAACTTCTCTTGAACAAACTTGAGTCTACACCTCAAATGGAAGCTGCATACCACATATCAAGTCTCTGCTATGGCTGGTTCATGAGAAGAAGATTTTTTTAAATTTTGTGCATTTTGGCCCCACCTCACTCCACAATATGAACAGAAATCCAATTTGAAGAGAAACCCAAATGCCCCTATATAACCACTACTTACATGAAATTTAATTAAAATGTGGCCAGTGGTTTAGGAGAAAGAGGCTCAAACACCACCTTCACGATGGACGACGGACAACAGACGACGGACGACGGACGAAGAGTGATAAGAAAACCTCACCCTGATTTTCAGTCAGGTGAGCTAAAAATGCTGATAGGATCACCGATCCAATGTCGAGTTGTGACAGCACAAAAGTGGCTTTAATCATTATCAACTTATCGTCAGGAAACCAAGTGTTTACGATCTACTGTGCAGGGTCACTGTAGCCTTGACCGTTCATCTTGCGGGGTCCAAAATAAATAGGATTCTTTACCAAGGCCAACCTATATATGAAGTTTTATATATGTGGGTTGAACCATTGTGAAGGTATCATCCGGAAACCAATTGTTTACGATTTAGTATGTTCAAGGTCACTACGATCTGGACCTTTGACCTAGTGAATCCAATATAGATAGGGATCGTCCTCCCATCAAGGCCAACCAACCTATGAAGTGTCATGAATGTGGGTTGAACCATTGTCAAATTATCATCTGGAAACCAATAGTTTACAATTTACTATCTGCAAGATCACTGTGACCTTGACCTTTAACCTAGCAAGTCCAATATATATAGGGTTCTTCCTCTCACCAAGGCCAACCTACCTATGAAGATTCATGAAGATTCATAATTGTGGGTTGAACCGTTATCAAGTTATCGTGCAGAAACCAATTGTTTACGATTTACTATGTTCAGGGTCACTGTGACCTTGACCTTTGATCTAGCGCATCTGATATAGATAGTGCTTTTTCTCTCACCAAGGCCAACCTACCTATGAAGTTTAATGAATGTGGGTCAAACCATTATCAAGTTATCATCCGGAAACGAATTGTTTTGATTACTATATTCAGGGCCACTGTGACCTTAACCTTTCACCTTGCAAGTCCAAAATATATAGGGTTCTTTCTCTCACCAAGGCCAACCTACATATGAAGTTTCATGAATGTGGGTCAAACCATTATTAAGTTATCGTCCGGAAACCAATTGTTTATGCCCACCCAGCCACCTGTCATTCATCAAACTATAAGTCGAGTTTGACTTCATCACACCTCGACTAATAAATTCCACTGAAAACAAAAACGTCTTTATTGTAACAAAGACCTTGACTTTTGAACTATTCAACCCAAGTAAATTCCAAATTACTCACACACAAGATGGATGGATGGATGGATGGATGGATGGATGGATGGATGGATGGATGGATGGATGGATGGATGGATGGAATGGATGGATGGATGGATGGATGGATGGATGGATGGATGGATGGATGGAGATGGATGGATGGATGGATGGATGGATGGATGGATGGATGGATGGATGGATGGATGGATGGATGGATGGATGGACAGGGTTCCCTCAGATTAAAATCTTTGAAATTCAAGGCTGCTTGTGCTCGCCCACATCAATAGCAACCATTCACAATGCTTGATTCACAGGATTTCAGTGTCACATCACTGCAAAGTTCTATCAATAATGCACGCATTGCACTGCCGTAAGTACTCCAAAATATGACCGGATTAATAAACCACACAGTTACATTTGCTGTAAATGCCGTAAAATATGTTCGGATTGAATTACGCATCACAAAATTCTCCGATTTTTCAGACTTTTCAAGGCTCCCATTGGAAATTCAAGGCTTTCAAGGCCTTGAATGACCTTTTGACAAATTCCAGGCTTTTCCGGGTTTTCAAGGCCCCGCGGGAACCCTGATGGATGATGGATGGATGGAGATGGATGGAGATGGATGGATGGATGGATGTGGATGGATGGATGTGGATGGATGGATGGATGGATGGATGGATAGATAGATAGATAGATAGATAGATAGATAGATAGATAGATGGATGGATGGATGGATGGATGGATGGATGGATAGATGGATGGATGGATGGATGCCAGGTGGGCAGATGGACAGACATACAGACCTTTGAACTATTCAACCCAAATAAATTCCTAATTATGCACACCCAATATACAATCTGGATGGATGGATGGATGGATGGATGGATGGATGGATGGATGGATGGATGGATGGATGGATGGATGGAGAACACTGTAAAGTTTCATGGAAGTATGTTTAATGGTTAAAAAGTAATAGTCAATTGAACAAGAGGTCCCATGTTCATCTGACAATAGTTGTTTAAAGAAGGCTTTAATTAGCATCTACAGCTAGCTGACAATAGTTGTTTAAAGAAGGCTTTAATTAGCATCTACAGCTAGCTAACACTACAGAGGAATGAAATTATTTAATTATTTATAACTCTGTTGTCCATGCCAGATAATTTTTTTTCGAGAACTGGGATGCTACCACAGAAATAATGCCTCATATATGAACCAAGTGGCTTAATTTTAACACACTCGTATCTTTCAGTCAGGTGAGCTAAAAATCCAACATGCTAACCACTGAGTGACTGCACTCTCTGTCTTCAATTTACCATGGTACATTGCATGAAACATCTTGCATTTCAGCTCAAATTCAGGATATACTGCCCAGATGTGGAGACTACCAGGTACTGCCAAAACCAACTATGGCAGTCCACTCACTCAGGATACATGAAGCTACAATTAAGACTCTCAAAGCTTATACTGCAGTGACACTGCGTCACTGCCAAACACTGCAATGACAGTACACTAGCTGTAAATATACAGCCAGAAGACTACCATAACTTACACTGCCACAATACTGCCAAAATACTGCTGGGGCACTTCTAAAATATTTCCATAGCTCCACACTGCTAAGACCCTGCAAACACACTGACAGACCACTTCCAAACTCATTTAAATAATTGGAACGACACTGTCAGATTACTGGCATACCACTGCAGTGACACTCTTCGAAAGGAAGCTGCATACCAAATATCAAGTGTCTGATATTGAAGGTTCATGAGAAGATTTTTTACAAATTTGGGGATCTTGGCCCCACCCCCTACTCAATATGAGCAGAAACCCGATTTAAAAAAAACAAACAAATGCTCCTACATAACCACTGCATGTCAAATATCATTAAAATATGGCCAGAGGTTTGGGAGAAAAAGACTCAAACACCACCTTCACGACAGATAGACGGACAGATGGATGGATGGAAGGCAGATGAAAAGTAATCAGAACAGATTAGGGGAGTTAAAAACCATATAGCAAATATCAAAACATTCTGACCGGTGGATCTGAAATTTTTTTTTTTTTTTTAATATTCCTCATATTGAACTAAGTTATAATTCAGGCTTCCACCGGGAGCCCAAATATGAATCCAGGGACTTGGCTTAAACAAACTTGAATCTCACCTCCCTAAGGATGCGGTATTTCAAATATCAAAAGATTCTGAACACTGGATCTGAAGAAAAATATTTTTTAAAAATATTCCTCATGTTGAACTAAATTATAATTTGGGATTCCTACAGGGAGCCCAAATATGAACCCAGGGACTTAACTTTAACAAATTTGAATCTCACCTCCCTAATGATACAGTATACCAAATATCAAAAGATTCTTACTGGTGGATGTGAGGAAGATTTTGAAAGAATGTTCCTCACATTGAACTAAGTTACAATTCGGTCTCCCACAGGGAGCCCAAATATGGACTCAGAGACTTGGCTTGAACACACTTGAATCACACCTCCCCAAGGATGCTGTACACCAAATATCAAAACATTCCAACTGCTGGATCTGAACAAAAAGATTTTTAAAGAAAATTCCTCATATTGAACTAAGTTATAATTCGGGCTCCCACAGGGAGCCCATATATGAACCCAGAGACTTGGCTTGAACAAACTTGAATCTCACCCCTCTAAGGATGCAGCATACCAAATATCAAAAGATTCTGATTGGTGGATCTGAAGAAGATTTTTAAAGAATATTCCTCATACTGCACTAATTTAAACATTTGGGCTCCAACAGAGACCCAAATATGGACCCAGGAATTTGATTTCAACAAACATGTGAAACAATCTTCCAAGATGTTATTTGTGAAATTTGAAAGCTTTTGGAGCAGTGGTTTGGGAGAAAAAGAGTCTTAAATGTTTCCCCATTACCCATAAGTGTTGAAAAATGCTGACTCAGCATTTTTTCAAAAGTCCCCAAAAAGTACCCTATGATAAAACTGACAGCAATTTTTTGGGCCATTCCATTATGTTAGTCCTAAGGAAGCTTCACACCAAATAAGAATTTTCAGTGCTGTGTAGTTTTGGAGATATGGACGTTTGAAATTTTTTCCATTTTTAGCTCCTGTGGTTCTCACAGGGCATTTTGAAAATTTTTTTTGCATAAATCAAGTACTCACAACCCATTAATACTTCCTATCAAATTTGGTTCAAATCAGCCTCTTGGTTTGGAAAACAGAAATTTTGGATGGGGCAAAAACCCCAGGGGTGGGGAGAAAAAAGACCCAAACACCACCTTCACGACAGACGAGGACGAAAAGTTATCAGAATAGTCAGGTGAGCTAAAAACTAAGCTTCGACATGAAATTCAATTTGGACATGGTGATGTTATTTTGCTTGTAATATATACTACTCAAAGTTTGCTAAACACCAAATATTTGACACATCATTGTGAAATTTGCTTGTGACATATTTGCGATATTTTTGGTGGATATGATTGAGGAATGTATTGAGATGGCCCCCAGTGTTTACATTAGCTCTCTTGACAGGCTGACTTTTCGTAACAGTCATGGAAAGCATGTACCCCTTGATTTTCATGACGTTTTCGTGTACAATCTACATGTACATGACGTGTGTAGGGTATTCAATCTTCATTTCAACACAAACTCTTGTGATTTTATGATTGAATATGGAAAATGCAAATGCAAATGTAATAAGACATTTGTCTGAAGCAGAAATGTGGCAGGCTGTATGGATGGTGGAGCAAGGGGCTACCCATCATCAGGTTGGTGAAGCCCTTGGTGTGCATACGGTGATCACCAGAGCCTGATCAAGATTTCAGTAGTATGGCACACCAGTGGCAGAGACAGGGCAACATCTGCAGCTGAAGACCGGTTTTTGATCATTCAGGCCCGTAGGAACCACTTTGCCACAGCAACCCAGCTTCGCAGTGACCTTCAGAATGCATCCAGGGTAAATGTTTTGACGTAGACTATCTGAGCAAGGTTGCACAAAGGTGGTCTCCGATCGAGAAGACCATGTATTTGCATTCCGCTGTCCCAGAACCACTGCCAGGCAAGATATGAATGGGTCATGGACCACGTTGGATGGACCAGAGAAGATTGGCGACCTGTTCTTTTTCAGATGAGTCAAGGTACTGCCTGGACCACACAGATAGGCGTTCTAGGGTATGGAGATGACCAGGAGAGAGATTCCATGCAGCCAACATTGCTGTGCATGACCGCTTTGGTGGAGGGTCAATAATGGTCTGGGGTGGCATCAGCAGGGATGGACGTACAGAGCTCTGTGTCCTTGAATGTGGTACTTTGACTGTACAGTGGTATATTGATGAGATCCTGGATGACCATGTCAGATTGTATGCAGGTGCAGTGGGTGATAGATTCATTCTGATGGACGATAATGCCCGTCCTCATGTTGCCCATGCTGTTGGGGAGTACCGACAGAGGGAGGGGATTGAGTTTATGGACTGGCCAGCAAGATCCCCTGACCTCAATCCAATCGAACATGTCTGGAATGAGTTGCAGCTTGGAATTTCAGCCTGTCCAGTCCAGCCAAGAAGTGTCCAGGAGCTTGGTACCATGCTGGTCCAAGAATGGAACAACATCCCACAAAGGACCACCAGGAACGTGACTGGGAGCATGAGAAGGCATTGTCAAGCTGTAATTAACAGTAATGGGTCTCATACTCGATACTGAACCCATACCAGTTCGTTCCGTCAATTTATTGGCAAATTGAAAAATTTCTTCTTTCACCAATTATATCCATTTTCCATTGTTATAGTATTCAAAAGCTAAAAAATAATGTCAAACACAAATAAAATCTTAATTTCTGTACTTAAATCATTAAAGATATAATTAAATAAAAAATATATACACTTTTCATAAGAATATTTCAACTAAAACGTAAAACAGGTAGTTGGATATACTTGGTGCTTAGCAAACTTTGAGTAGCATATCATCTCATGGTGTTGAATAACCCCATAACATTTTACAGACTTCTCTTTTCATGGTTAAAAAGATATTGCCGATTGAAAAACATCAACAGAAAACTTTATGCTGAAGCAAAATTGTATTTTTGTCATGCAGCCTTGTGGCATGGTTTTGATTGTAACTTATGAACTCAGGGTGAGGTATAACCCTAAGAAGTTTTAAGGAAATATTTTTAATGGTTAAAAAGTTATATCCGATTGTAAAACCTGACGAGAAAACTTAATCTTGATAAGAAGTTCTGTTTTTAAATTTATTGGGTTTAACAACACTTTTGACAGTAAGGGTCATAACACATTGGCGAGTTATTAAATCTGCACCCAAATATGTACCCAAAGAGAACCACAGAGCATTGGAAAACTAGCAGAGGAAGCAACAGTTGAAGGCAAGTGCACCATCAATGTCTAGTACGCCTTAGCATACAACACCATCATGCACCCATTCTATTTTGAATGCTTTGAACCCAAGTGGCTGCTTTTCTGGCCAGGAATTTGACACGTCATAACATCATTAAATAGGCTGGCTGTTCAGTAAATGTGTGGAGTAGACCAATCAATATTTTCAATGTGCTGCCCCGAGGCTGCACGTCGAAAATATTGATTGGTCTACACCAAATAATGAATATGGACTCTTCTAATTGCTGCCATTGAACTGGCATGGAAGATACAACCAGAGTTCAAAGGGTTAATAACAGTGACCTTTACATTGAACCTAGTTGCATGTTTTTTTTATTATAACATAACACGTTATGGTGTTGAATAACCCCATATCGTTTTATGGAATTATATTCAATGGTTCTACATTTATACCCTATCATTAATGGCTGTCAGCAGTTGGAATTAGTAACGCTTATGTCTCACCTCTGCTAAAGCACTCAGAACAAAAATCATCTTTCAAATTCAATTATTTGTTCACTTTGCCTCCAACACTCAGGTTATAGCCTTTCACTGAAACATTCAGATTATAGCCTTTCAATGAAGCAACGTAAGCTTTCTTTTGATGGCAAAGATTAACCCTTAAGCCCCCATATAGCCCCAAACCGCCACTTTTATATTGCATTGAAGCAGGTGCTCCCTTGTGTAATCTTTTTTATTACTCTTGTGTGTAGACTGAATTTTCCCTGGCAGTGGTTCTACATTATTGCTGGCTGCCTGTATAGGCAGCCAGCAGTGATATAGAACCAATGCCAAGTCATCAATAACTATGTAAGCAGAAAAAGGCCATAAATACTTTAAAATTAATCTGAGGACTTAAGGGTTAAAAGGTTCAGTTATTCAAAAAATATTTTGTGAGTGTCATCTTCCAACTATTTAAGAGTAAATTGTAACAGTATGTTAAAATCTCCTTACCTCTCCATGTTATCAATATCTATATTATAATTGATTGCATCCTCTAGCATTCCTAAAACTTTAATAGCAGCTGCTTTCTTGTTATAGACGCAATCAAGCAATAATTCACCTAAAATATAAATAAATGTATTCAAAACATTTAACCCGGTGTTCTCAGAATCAAGCATCCTTCAAATAATGACAATGAAGAATGCCATTTTATGCCAGTTCAGGGTCGGCCATAAAATTTAATGAATGCATTACCATTAGTGCAGAAAGTGAACATTCTAATTCTTACAACTCAGTGTCAGCTGTCCAGTTTAGATATTGGCAGCACTACTTTCTGACCAAAAACTGAAAGCTCTGGATGAGGATAATGTGAGCAAGCCTGAAAATAAGCAGACTGTCATCTGCAAAATTAGGTCCCCAGAGGGTGAATTTGGTGATGCTACCCTGCACAGCAGGGTAGCATCTCAAAATTTACCCTCTGTGAACCTCAGTCTGAATCAAAGTCTCAAGCCAAAACAGAAAGATGTACCTAGAGGATAACACTGTATGGGATAGCATCAGCAAATTCACCCTCTGGGGACCTCATTTTGCAAATGACAGGTTGCTTATATTCAGACTTGAATGTGAGTGAAGGTGACTCAAAAATGGATGTTTGTCTGTTCAATCCATGATTTGGCATGTGGTAGTGAAATTGATTTCATGTCCAGGTAAGTGCATAGAGTTGATTTTTAAGTCACCAAACTCATCAGATATCTCAACAACCATTGCTATCCAGGGCAATTCATCACATAATTATATGTAGCATGCAAAACTATGAAATATATTATCTTTAGGTACTTCAGACTCTACCGAAAAGACTGCCAATTGATCTCCCAACAACAGATGCAAGTGACAATAATTATGGTTTGTCAGTTTGAGTACAGAAATTGTATACTTTCAATTCTGATTTTGAAAATGGCATGCAACTGTTAAATAGCCAAGTTCCTTTGATGGCTCTGGCATTTTCCATATACATCACACAGTTTAACTCTTTACCTAACATGACTGCCAAAACAGGCCAGTGCTATTCATAAAAATCACTATTCAATGTTCACAAGTGTTTTCATTTTTTTGTCTCAAAAACATAGCTTATGACTCATCATTGGACTGAGCTAAAAATGAAAGTGTCAATGACACTGTAGCTCAACTTGTCAAGACAAAGACATGCATGTGTAGTATGTGATACAGCAATGACAAACATCTAGGTAATGACCTGATAACAAAGGTACATATAAAGTATTGTAACGGTCTGTACATAAATACTGACCGTTGCCTGTAACAAATGGAAAAGGTAAAGTATTGTAAAGGTGGGTAACAGACAGATGCTAAACTAGAAAAGAAAACTTTGAGTCCCAGAGTGGGTCTGACTGAACCCCAAAATAGTTGTTCTCATAGCACAGTGATAACAAAGGCATCCCAAAACACACTTGTTCCTGTCCCAAGGTGAAAACAAAGGTACCCAAGAAGTTTTGTGAAGATCAGTTCATAAATACGAGCTGTATAGAACTTGTGACAAAAAACTGATTGGACCTAATTTTGGTACAAAATGGCCACTGGTAGCCATCTTGAATTTTGGACAGTACCCAGAAACACTCATTCTCGTCCCAAGGTGATAACAAAGGTACCCAAGAAGTTTTGTGAAGATCGGTTCATAAATACAGCCTCTACCCTGAGCCATATTGACATGTGTGCTCACATTGTGTAAGTAGCACTGAATAAATCAAAGTTCATCTAATTTGCATAATTTCTGCATGAAAAAAAAACCCCTTAAAATATGTGATGTATTCCATTTTACTAAACATTCATACAAAAATTTATTCAAATCAGAACTTTCATACAGAAGTTCTGTACAAGACTGATTGCACTAATTTTGGTACAAAATGGCTGCTAGTGGCCATCTTGAATTTCGGACCACACCCAAAAACACTCGCTCTCATCCCACGGTGATAACAAAGGTACCCAAGAAGTTTTGTAAAGATTGGTTCATAAATATGGCCTCTAGTCTGAGCTGTATAGAAGTTGTGTACAAAAAACTGATTAGACCTAACTTCGGTACAAAATGGCCACTGGCAGCCATCTTGAATTTTAGACCGTAACCAGAAACACTCGTTCTCGTCCCAAGGTGATAACAAAGGTACCCAAGACATTTCGTGAAGATGAGTTCATAAATATAGACTCTAGTCTGAGCCATATTGACTTGTGTACTTACTGTGTGTAAGTCGCACTGAAAAAATCAAAGTTCATCTAATTTGCATAATTTCTGCACGAAAAAAAACCCCATATTATATGTGATGCATCCCATGGTACTAAACATTCACACAAAAAATTATTCAAATCAGCACTTTCATATGGAAGTTCTGTGCAAAAATCTGATTGCACCTAATGTTGTACAAAATGGCTGCCATCGGCCATCTTGAATTTCGGACCGGACCCAAAAACACTCGTTCTCGTCCCACGGAGATACCAAAGGTACCCAAGAAGTTTCGTAAAGATCGGTTCATAAATACGGCCTCTAGCCCGAGCCGTATTGGCATTTGCACTTACAGTGCTGAAAGTAACACCAAAAACATCAAAATTAGTCTAATTTGCACAATTTACGCACGAGAAAAAAAAACGTATTATATGTGATGTATCCCATGGTACTAAACATTCATACAAAAAATTATTCAAATCAGAGCTTTCATATGGAAGTTCTGTACAAAAAACAGATTTCTGCATCATCGGTACAAAATGGCGGCTGGCAGCCATCTTGAATTTCGGACCGCACCCAAAAACACTCGTTCTCATCCCACGGTCATAACAAAGGTACCCAAGAAGTTTCGTAAAGATCGGTTCATAAATATGGCCTCTAGCCCGAGCCATAGCAGCTTGGCACTTCCAGCTCTGAAAGTAACACTAAATAAATCAAAGTCAGTCTAATTTGCATAATTTACGCACGAGAAAAAAACCTGTATTATATGTGATGTATCCCATGGTACTAAACATTTATACAAAACTTTATTCAAATCAGAACTTTCATACAGAAGTTCTGTACAAAAAACTGATTTTTGCATCATCGGTACAAAATGGCCGCTGGCAGCCATCTTGAATTTCAGACCACACCTAAAAACACTCGTTCCCGTCCCAGGGTCATAACAAAGGTACACAAGAAGTTTCGTAAAGATCGGTTCATAAATACGACCTCTAGCCCGAGCCATAGCCAATTGTTGACGTACGGACAGACGGACAGACGGCCAGACGGACAGACGGACAGATGGACGGACGGACAGACGGACGACGGGCCATGACAATAGCTCAAATTTGACTTCGTCAAAGTTGAGCTAAAAATTGATAAAATTTAGTTATTCAAGAATTCAAAAGTGCCATTTGCTTTTCAAGTAAGGTAAAGGGTTAATCTTATGTTGCTCTATTGCTACAAGTGCCACATTGAAGAATTTGATACCAGGCATGTTTTTCATTACAGAATTCAATTAGATCCTTTGGCATAAGAATTTTATAAAGCTTCACAGATTTGTATGCTCAATATATGATGAATTGACCTTGGAAAGGAATGGTTGCAGAAGTTTCTGGTGAGTTTGGTGACTTCAAAATCAACTTCAGGGGGGCGTTAGGAAGACAGATAGTTAGGCTATGTCACTCCCCAGCAGTGTATTCATATTATAGATTTGTTGGTATTCTGTACCCTGTATTTATACACTGCTGAAATAAATATTTAATTTCATTTCACTTTATATATCTTTGGAACCAGCTCTCTGATTTCAATAAAACGTGGTAATTTTCCTATTTGCAACAGACCATGCATGCCAAATTGCATTGAGATTGGAAGACAAGATTTAACACAATTGGATGATTTGACACATAACTAGATTATTTTCAAATCGCACGTTAATTTCCAGAAGTCATCCAACAAAGCACGGCCAATGACTGTTCACTCCACATCGAGAGGACTGCGTCTGTTGCTATTGAAAGTACCAAGCCACCTGTTAACCTTACTGGCGTGGCTTCCAATCACTTTCAACATGTGTGCTGGGAACCCATGCACATGTGCAGCCTCTCTTTTCCTATTTGACATAAAAAATATGGAATTCCGTTGCAGAAGCAATGACATGTCACTTCAAGTATTCTTCTAGGAGTGTACAAAATAATATAGTGGATTGTGTTGAAATTTTTGGGATGGGGTGCTCACAAAATAGAAGTGAATAGCCCTGATGTGGTTTACATAATATCTCCAGTACTGGATGCCAGATTTTCAAAACATTTTCAACTTAGTATTTGGAACCATGAGTACTATAACGGTGGAGAATGTCAACTTCATGCCATGAAATTTAATTTTGATGTTTTCTGGTAGTCAGTGGGAATTTCATCGTAGGGTCAAATCTGGACCGACAATGTGAATTGAAATGCGATGTGACATAACTCAACCATTTCTGTACAAGTATGAAAATATTAAGGTGGTATGTGTTATAGTTTTCGGGCTGGGGGTGCTAAAAAAATTGGTGGGTATACTCCGAAGTTGTTTATCGATGACATATTGTTTCAAGCATTCCTCTGGGTATATCTTCAAGTCTTCCTCTAGGAGTATGTATGTGTTGGAATTCTTGGGGTATGGAATGCTCTCAAAACAAGAGGCCTCAGGGGGCCTTAGGCACTCACCGAATATTCCATACTGTTAAGACACAAATTTTATCAAAAGCTATTCTTAAGGTTCTACAGAGTAAATTGATACTCCCTGTGGAGCAAAAACATCAACAGGACTGAATGGGACAATGCTGCTGATCAAATATCAAAAGATTCTGCATGATGGTTCTGAAGAAGATTTTTAAAGAATTTTCCTTGAATTGCACAAAGTAAACATTCATGCTCCCATAGTGAGCCCCAATATTGATCAAAAGACTCAATTTGAACAAACGTGAATCCAAACCATACCAAGAAGCTGCATACCAAATATCTAAAGATTCTGCCCAGTGGTTCTGGTGAAGAAGATTGTTAAAGATTTTTTCTTAAATTGCACTAAGTAAAAATTTACACACCCATAGTGATCCCCAATATTGAACGGGGGATTCAATTTGAACAAACTTGAATCAGACCCATACCAAGAAGCTGTATACCAAATATCAAAAGATTCTGCCCATCGGTTCCGGAAAAGAAGATTTTTAAAGAAATTTTCTTAAATTGCACTAAGTAAAAATTCACACCCCTTTAGTGAGCCCCAATATTGATCGAGGGATGCAATTTGAACAAACTTGAATCAGACCCATACCAAGATGCTGTATACCAAATATCAAAAGATCCTGCCTATTGGTTCTGGAGAAGAAGATTTTAAAAATTTTTTTCTTAAATTGCACTAAGTAAAAATTCAGGTCCCCTTAGTGAGACCCAAAATTGATCAAGGGACTCCATTTGAACAAACTTGAATCAGACCCATACCAAGATGCTGTATACCAAATATCAAAAGATTCTGCCCACTGGTTCTAGAGAAGAAGATTTTTCCTTAAACTGCACTAAGGAAAAATCTATGCCCCTATAGGGAGCCCCAATATTGATCAAGGGACTCGATTTGAACAAATTTGAATCAGACCCATACCAAGATGCTGCATACGAAATATCAAAAGATTCTGCCCATTGGTTCTGGAGAAAAAGATTTTTAAATAATTTTTCTTAAATTGCACTAAGTAAAAATTCACGCCCCCCCCCCCCCCCCCCCCCCCCATAGTCAGCCCCAATATTTGTTGAGGGACTCGATTTGAACAAACTTGAATCACATCCATACCAAGATGCTGCATACCAAGTATCAAAAGATTCTGCCCACTGGTTCTGGAGAAGAAGATTTTTAAATAATTTTTCTATAATTCATACAGTGCTATCAGAGTTATGCCCCATATAGAGCCCCCAATGGCGTGGCCATTTCATTTGAACAAACCTGAATTGCCATATAGTAATGAACATCCACATGAAGTTTCGTGAAAATCAGACCTGATGTTTCAGAGGAGAAGTCGTTTGAAAAATGTTCACGATGACAGACGGCAAGTGATAAGATGAGCTTCCTTCGGTGAGCTAAAAATTCCTAATATTGACTAAGTTATAATTTGGGCTTCCTCAGGGAGCCCAAATATGGACCCAGGGACTTGGCTTTACCAAACTTGAATCTCACCCCTCCTAAGAATGCTACACACCACTTATCAAAACATTCTGACTGCTGGATCTGAAGAAGAAGATTTTTTTTTTTTTAAGAAAATTCCTCATTTCGAACTAAGTTACAATTCAAGCTCCCACAGTGAGCCCAAATATGGACCTAGGGACATGGCTTGAACAAACTTGAATCTCACCCCCCTAAGGATGCTGCATACCAAATATCAAAACATTCCGACTGCTGGATCTGAAGAAGAAGATTTTTTAAGAAAATTCCTCATTTTGAACTAAGTTATCATTCGGGCTCCCACAGTGAGCCCAAATATGGACCTAGGGACATGGCTTGAACAAACTTGAATCTCACCCCCCTAAGGATGCTGCATACCAAATATCAAAACATTCTGAATGCTGGATCTGAAGAAGAAGATCTTTAAAGAAAATTCCTCATTTTGAACTAAGTTATAATTCAGGCTACCACAGTGAGCCCAAATATGAACCCAGGGACTTGGCTTGAACAAACTTGAATCTCACCCCCCTAAGCATGCTGCATACCCAATATCAAAAGATTCTGCCTGCTGGATCTTGAGAAGAAGAGTTTTAAAGAAATTTGCCTGAAATGCACTAAGTTCAAATTGGGCTCCTATACTGAGCCCAAATATGAACCCAGGGGGCCGATTTGAACAAACTTGAATCAGATCCACCCCACAATGTTGCATACCAAATATCAAAAGATTCTGCCTGCTGTATCTGGAGAAGAAGATTTTTTAAGAAATTTGCCTGAAATGCACTAAGTTCGAATTCGGGCTTCTATACTGAGCCCAAATATAAATCCAGGGGGCCGATTTAAACAAACTTGAATCAGATCCACCCCACAATGTTGTATACCAAATATCAAAAGATTCGGCCTACTGGATCTGGAGAAGAAGATTTTTTAAGAAATTTGCCTGAAATGCACTAAGTTTGAATTCGGGCTTCTATACTGAGAACAAATGTGAATCCAGGGGGCCGATTTGAACAAACTTGAATTAGATCCATCCCACAATGTTGCATATCAAATATCAAAAGATTCTGCCTGCTGGATCTGGAGAAGAAGATTTTTTAAGAAATTTGCCTGAAATGCACTAAGTTCGAATTTGGGCTTCTACAGTGAGCACAAATATGAATCCAGGGGGCCGATTTGAACAAACTTGAATCAGACCCATACCAAGATGCTGCATACCAAGTATCAAAAGATTCTGCCCACTGGTTCTGGAGAAGAAGATTTTTTAATAATTTTTCTATAATTCATATGGTGCTATCAGAGTTATGCCCCATACAGAAGCCCCAAGGGACGTGGCCGTTTCATTTGAACAAACTGAATTGCCATATAGTAATGAACATCCACATGAAGTTTCGTGAAAATCGGACCAGTGGTTTCAGAGGAGAAGTCGTTTGAAAAATGTTCACGACGACGGACGACGACGGCGACGGAAGACGATGATGGACGACGGACGGCGGACAGCAAGTGATAAGTTAAGCTCCCTTCGGTGAGCTAATAAAAGGGTATAGCCCCAATGTGGTTTACATAATATCTCCAGTATCGAACGCCAGGTTTTCAAAAAAATTTTAACTTAGTATTTGGAACCAATGGTGGAGAATGTCAACTTCACGCCATAAAATTTAATTTTGAAGTTTTCGGGTCGTTGGTGGGAATTTCTTTGTAGGGTCAAATGTGGACCAACAATGTGAATTCAAATGTGATGTGACATCACTTCAACCATTTCTGTACAAGTATGAAAATATTAAGGTGGTATGTGTTGTAGTCTTTGAGTATACCTCTAGGAGCATGCAAAATAATATGGCAGTATGTGTAGAATTCTTGGGGGAGGGGTGCTCACAAAACAGAAGGCTACAGCTCCAACATGGTTTACGTAATATCTCTGGTATCTGATGTCAGATTTTCAAAATCTTTTCAACTTAGTATTTGGAACCACGAGTACTACTGTATCATAGAGTTTCAACTTGATGCTGTGACATTTAATTTTGACATTTTCTGGCTGTTGGTGAGAATTATGTCATAAAACATGAAATGTTGGCTGATAATGTGAATTCAATTAAAATATTATGGGGGTATCAGTGGTAGTTTTAGCTGTAGGGGAGCTCACAAAATGGAAAGGGGTGTAAAAACATAAAGTGATGTAAAACATCAACAAGGCCAATGATTAGACACAAAATAGTCTGTGCTATTGTTTGTTAACTGCTGACATAACGAATCCGTCATATTTGCACTCGTGATATACAAAAATTGCTATTCATATTTTATTTGTTCAGTTTTCTACCCCAAAACTTACCTCATGACCTATTAATGGAACAAGCTTGATGAGTTGTTTCAATAAGGACTAATAAGCAATGTTTAGAAATAAAAAATGAAAAAAAATCTGATGTTTTAGAAAAATAATTTGTACTGTTGGCTTCAACTTGTGTAAGGCTAAGGGTTAAAGATGCAGTACATAAAACATTCTCTTTTTAAAATCTTCTATTATAATACTACTGAAAAATAATGTTGGTGAAAAGTGACAAGAAAAATGTTCGGCTTTTTTTAATCTTTCTGAAAGAAAGTAAAAAATTATGTGTTTTCTGAAAATGTCAACAAAATTTGTAGTTAGATCTTCAGCAGCATAGCTCTATTGATTAGGAAATATAACTGCAATCAATATAAGTTGGAATTTTTAACTAAAAATTTGTGGTTGAAATGTTAAAAGCCCATACTTCAAATTCAAAGTGCACCTATGTTTTCTTGTTGAAAAAAAGTGATATCAAATTTGAAGAGAATCATATAATTAGAACTGGATTTATTTTCTGGATAACATGGAGAGGAGGGGGGTGGGGGTGGATTGATTCCACCCACATCCCCCCAAGTTTTGGAAACAATATCAAAGTTCCTCACTCCTATTTCCTTCCCATATGTATTGCTTTTTGTAAAGCAACAGAAGTATGCTGCTGAAGGCATTTCTTTATATTTCAAACCGTGAAACTCAGGTAATGAAAAAAAAGCTGGATACATGTAAAAGAAATCAGGTCTGTAAATGCAATTATTAAAGTTACATTGATCATGCAAGAACAATAAGTAACAAAGTATGTGATAGAAGCCTAATTTCAAATTTAAAGAAACTAAGTTCAAAAACCGTTTTGAAAAGGGTTAAATTAATGCCAATATTATTTGAAACCACTGTATACAGGTTCAGAAGACCTTGCCCCAAATGAAAAACGATGTTGCAGCACAATGTTTGAAGAATGAAAGGTACAACCTTGAAAAGCAAAACTTTAATCCGAAACTTTAAGCTGGGTATACTAAATAAAATTGACTGCAAAAAATGGGTTAAATATTTCCTAAAACCGATAAAAGAAATCAATGATATAAATACAATCATTCACTTGTATTGACTATGCAAGAATTAAAGTAACAAAGTATGTGGTGAAAGCGTAATTTCAAATACAAAGAGACTAAGTCAGAAAACATGTTTAAAAAGGATTAAAATCATGCCAATATTAATTAAAATCACAGTAGAAAGCTTTAGTAGATAGTAGACATTGTCCCAAATCAGAAACAGTGACATTCCACTAAACTGTTTGAAGAATTAAAGGTGTAACTTCGTAAACAAAAAAAATTCAAGCAAAAATTATAAATTTAAAGTAATTTGAATATTTTTATACTTACCAATGGCCCAGACTAGCTGGTGCAAACTCAAAGTCATCAAGGTCCAAACACAAATTTTGAACCCCCCCCCATCCCCAAAATTTGCTTGCAAAACCGAAAATGATAAATTCATAGTAATTTTTATATTTTTATACTTACCAATGCCCCAGACATAGCTGGTGCTAACTCTAAAATATCTAGGGCCAAACACAAATTTTGCCCCCCAATCCCCAAAATTTGCATGCAAAACCGAAAATTAGAAGTCCTAACTGGTCCTCCATACATTTACCCTCTGCGCATGCGCAGACGTCAGGAAGTGACTGGAATTGGCGCCAACACCATTCTTTGTAAAAGAGAGTATTACAAAATAATTCAGGAGGGAGGTATGAGTGCCCACTCATGGGAGGGCCCTTGCCGTCTGGGCCATTGGTAAGTATAAAAATATACAAATTACTATGAATTTATCATATTTTTACACAGTATACCAATGGCCCAGACATAGCTGAATCGTAAATAGGTGGAGGGCCTGAGACTTCTTAAATAATTCCAATCCTGCAATCCATGATGAAGGAACTTAGAATAGTTAGGAATTGCATGAATGTCTCTCTATCCAGTAATAGAGGAGACATATTCTAAACAAGGAGCCCAATTAAGTAATTCCTTATTCTAAGCATGAAGACTATGCCAATTAGGATGTAATGAGTTCCCAATTTTTAAGGCTAGTCCGGACTAAGCCCCAAAAATTAGGATGGCGTATTTGAGAATGAGAGGATATCCCCCACAAACATATGCCATATACAATAAAACACAACAAGCTGTATCCAGGATAACTCATAGTTACATACTTATCCAATCGGAGGAGAGGTAACCCCCCCGCCCTCCCCCCCCCCCCCCCCACTTTTTGAAGGAATCTTTTTCAAAAAGAAAATGGGGAGTGCTCTGGAATCAGTAAATGCGGTACCAAATAACAATATAAATATTCGTTGAACAGGCACCCAGGTATTAATTATTATTAACAAATTGGTGCTTAACACCACTTCAGAAGCTAAGGCTATAGCAGCGATCCCGGTAATTAATATCGCCCACTTGTAATGTATACCGGAGTCGGCATATGCAGATAGGTCGAAAACCGGTGATATCATATATAACATACACATGTCTAATAGAATCACAATGGATGATCTCTGGAGAGTAAACACACTTCCAAGGTAACCCACAGGCAACCCCATTCAGGTGTACAATAAATTCCAGTAAAAACACTCCCCGACATGTACTATTTGATATCTATGATTCTAGAAACGTGCAAATATACGAGTGTGTAAGACAAGGTGTATTCGATTGGGTACCAACATTAATAGAAACCTGGATCTAGAAATGGAACAAGCTATGATTAACAGACTCGACACGGACCGCCCCCGAAATAATTCATTGTTTCTAAGGTCCATAACATACAATAATGCATCTGCCTAATATTTCATTTATTATGCGTGTGAGCATTGAAATCCCGCATGTAATCATCTGAATACCAGCTGACTAGACAGCCTCTCAGGTACCCAAAGACTAGCAATTTATTGATGATGAATTATGTGCTCGTATATGACATATAGGCGAACAACCACAGGAAACCAACCAACTAAAAAGTGGATGTGCCCATGAGGTCGCCATAGAACACGACCCAGCCGCCAATCGAGAAGTCATGAAATGCATGTATGTATTTAAAATCATACGAGGAAGAAAACTACGTCTTGTTCGGTAATCGCCTCTTAACAAATTGGCGGTGGGAGGATTCAAAGTCATATCGAACCCCCCTCACCCGCATAACTTTAATCGTTCTTGTGTTAGTCATCAAATAATATAGGAACTGCAAGGCTCCCTCACGTCTAACCGACTCCATAATGCAACTAAGGGCGGAGAAGGACGAGAAGAACAAATACTTCTCCTGATAAAGAAGGTCCTCTCGTGGCGGAAGCTTCTGGGGAACGTCCCATAACAGACACCTGAGAAGATTGATCCAAGGTTTCTGTGATGACAGAGGTGCTACTAGCAGGATTTTGCAATGAGACTGTTTTATCTTAACAGAATCTGCTGAAACAACGGAGTTGGACGATACGCATATCCTATCATTCCCTCCCATGAGATCGACAGAACGTCTACAGTGTATGCTTGATGATCTGGGCATGGCGACACGAACGTCGGTAACTGATTGTTCCGGTGTGTCGCAAACAGATCTATCATGGGACGCTCCCGCTGGTAGCAAATCTGCCTGAATATTCGCTTGTTGAGAGTCCACTCCGATGGCAACAGGCAAACTTTCCGAGAGAGCGAGTCTGCTAATACATTCAGACGACCCAGTATATGACGGACAGAAAGATGAACATGATGATACATGATGTATAGGAGAATCCTCTTCATTAATTCGCATAATGGAATTGAATGAGTGCCGCCTTGGTTCCTAATGTAAGCTACTACTGTCGGACAAAATGTAAACATGGACGTTCGCTATAATGTGAATCCAATGTTGAAGAGCTAGCCATATTGACATCATCTCTTTGATTTTTATGTGTTCTCTAGGAACCGAGGGTCCCAAAGACCCTGACACTTCAAGTAGGGTCGTGCCCCAACCCGTCTGACTCGCATCCATCATAATTGTGAAAGCCAGATCCGGCAGTTGCAGCGGAACTCCCTGAGTTAACCACTGAAGATCTGCCCAAATCTGGACCCTCTGTTTCACTAGGTCCATTAAAACAATACTGGTTTTGAGCGAATGCGTCTTCACACTCCAGTTCTGAGTAAAGCCTATCTGTAGGGGACGCGTGCGTAGATGGCCCATCGGAATAAGATCAGCAGCTGCTCTGCACAATCTCATCAGTCACATGAATTCCCTCACTGTTAATGCGTCCGAGTGTAGACAAAAGCGAGCATAACAACTGACTAATTTCGCTCTGGATAAGGCAGATGAACCGGATTGTTGTGAGTCTTGAAGCTCATCCCCAAGTGAGTGAACAACTTGGACAGAGCTAGATCCGACTTTTCTCGTTTACGATGAAACCGAGACGTCGGAGTAATAGAAGCAGACCCTGAACATCGATCTAAAGAATAATTCTGTTGCCGTTTCTCTGCAGAATGTCGTCCAAGGAAGCTGATGTTACTGCAGATGAATGAACTCGGAAGTATGACATTACTGAGTTCATTATTCGAGTGAATGCCCAGGGAGCCAGGTTCAGACCAAAGCACATTGCTCTGAACTGATAAACCAAAGGTACTTTCTGAATGCCGGATGTACCAGGACATGAAAGTACGCATCCTATAGATCTATGCTTGCCGCATAGTCGTTCACTCTAATGCTCACTCTTACCGACTGAATGGACTCCATATAGAATTCTGGAGCCACGATAAGCTTGTTTATCCAGCTCAAGTCTATTATCGGTCGGAATGAGCCATCTGGCTTCGGTACGAGGAACAGGTGACTGTAAAAACCCTGAGAATCTTAATTCTCGACGACCTCTATTGCTTCCTAAATAAGAGAGCCTGTACCTCCGCTAAGAGAGACTCTCTTTTGAAAGGATCCGACGGAAGATTTGTCCAACGCGGACATCTAGTTAGTGGGGGTTCCGCTCGGAATGATAGCCGTAGGCCGTCTGAGACTACACTTCCCACCCACTAATCTTCCGTGACTGCTATCCAGTTTCTCACGAAGGTTGATTCCCTTCCGCCAACTGACAAGCAATAGAGGTCTTGAACATCACCTGTATGACCTGCGAGGCTTATGGTAGGAGAAACTACGTCTCCGCGAAAAACCTCGTCCCATCGGCCTAGGGGCGTCTGACCGATAGTCCCGATCAGACTTACACCCCTTTCCCGAGTCGCTATATTAACAACCTCCAGAGTAATTGCAAGAGGGTTTCTAGTACCCTCCTGAGGAGTTCCCTTTTGACGTTTAGATCTGGAACGTCCTCCTTACTCTTGTCTGCCGAAGCAGGTTGTTGAGACGCCGACTTCAATAGCAGAGCACTTGACACTTTCTTAGTGGCCTGTTGATAGACTAACGAAAGCTTGTCATCCAAAATAGTACGCCAAGAGACCGGAGCGACCCAGTGAGAGCTTTTCACCTTGTCATCTATAAGTGATGACGACGCAAGGGCAGCATCATGTCTGATTAACTCCAGACTAGCCACTGTTAGGGCTGAGTTATACATGGTATACAAATTGCCCTGGAAAGAACTCTAAGAGAGGTACAAACATCCTCAAATTCCTTCCCACTGAGACGTTGTGCCATAGCTCTGGTAAAGTGATCTGCGTAAGACACTGCTTCCATATTCGCTCCACTTGATGAAATTGCTGTTTTAATTGTGTCTGAGCGAACAGTGAATGATGCAGGCAAGGATACATCTAGATCCCCAGCCTGCTCATCCAAATGCAGAAGAGCTCCCTGAACATCTTCTCCAACCGTTTTAAATGAACATGGTCCAAGAAACGGTATGTTTATGGAAGATGTAGTTAAGAAACCGCCTTTTTTCCTCGCACTCGAGAGGTGAATACGGCGTCATCTACATAGCCTGCAACACCTGCCTAGACTGAACCGGAAAAGATAGAACTTCTTCCTTTGTCTGTATAAAGTCTGCGTCCAATGACGCCAGTGGTTTATCTCTTGTTGTCACAGCTGGTTGATTTGGTGGAACAAATTCAGGATAGTATTGATGGATAAAGTCCATCGCAACCATATGTTGTTCCGAAAGGGAAGGGTAATCCTCTTCCTTATCCCTTTCGCCATCCGACTGAATCAGCTGAGAATCCGGGTCCATTGCATCTGCCTGACCAGACGACTGGACCGACCCAGCACCATCCAACAGCTCATTTCCAGAGGCTGAGGGAGGCTGCTCCTGCATTTGCTGGGATGCTGCGATCAGCTGCGCAATCTGCGACAGCAAGTCCATCATCGAGGCCTGAGGAGCAGCAGTCTTCAGTTTCTTAGCCGCTTGCTGCTCCTGGGACGGTGTGTCGGAGATGGATCCTCTTCTCCAAATGTCCTGATGATCGAGGCCTCATCTCCCAAGATTCCGGATGGTCAGACTTCACGGGCGAAGAGTGGTTCTTTCTTCGTACAGCAGGTTGGATATCTGAAGTCGGGTAGCTAGGATGCAGTCGTGTGTGCTTTAATAATGTAGCGGAGGAAGCCGTGACTGAAGCTGACCCCAGCTGCAGACTAGACGGAGCGTCCCGAGTGGCGGGCGGACGTATGCTCCGTCTCGTGCAAGTTTCCAACCAGAAAACTTCATTTCAGCTTGTGAAACATAGCGGAGAAAGCTGTGACTGAAGCCGATGCTGGCTGCAGACTAAACAGAGCATCCTGAGTGGAGGGTGGACATATGCTCCGGCTTGTGCAAGTTTCTCATAACAACATCTGGCCCCAAATGTTGCTAGGTTAGAGAGGGGCCTCTCCCGCTCAAAGTCTATTAGACTCGCCGAGTACAAGAACTTGCTGACTTCCTCCCTATTTCCATCGTCGCTGGGTGAGCTATTTATATTTAAGTGCTTGCTCTACCCACATCTACACTTCCTTTCACCGCAATGGACTTACCAGGCGTCACGGCACCCATGGACGTAATACTGCTTCACCGGTCGAGCTAGCTGCTTGCAAGAGATTAAAACCTTTAACAAAAGGCCCTAACTCTTGCAATCATGAGCACTGCAGCTAGCTCTATATGCTCAATGGAGCACGACGACAGTAGCACACTTAGATGGGTGTCAGAATATCATCACCATGTTCATGTTCCTCTGAAATAGAACAGACAAAATGAATTATAATGCGGTGAGAGGCCTGGCCTCAGAACCTCACTGCCAACAACATACCATGACACCCGACTCCAACGTCAGTCATCCCAGTGAACACAAGAATGACAAGAGTCTGCAGGAGTGCATCGACTATAGTCGATATCAGTCCTCCAAACTCCACAACAAAATATATAATTAAGATACATGAATAATAGCAATCAAAATTAAATTCAAAATATTTTAAAAAAAAAAGAGACCCAAGGCATCCAGATAGAGCCTAAGTGTGGACAAAATCCAAATTTTTGGAGCTACTCTACCGGAATAATAATCCATGCATCCTACAGTAATTCTACAGTAATAGAATATAAACTAGAGGGGGTATCAGTACCCCGTGGCTCACCAACAGGTGGCCAATGTAAAGGGGTGGTTGGAGTAAAAAAAAAAATGTTCAAAACTTGCACACAAAAGTCCAAAATTAAGGAAAATAAGCAGCTAAAGGGTTAAATAATATAATAACCCCTAAGAAGGAACCATGGCAATATGCTACAAGGTAAGTCTCCACTTTGAAAAAAAGAAAGGCAAACCTTAAAACCTGCACATAAAGGTAAAAAAAGTATCGCATTTGTTTCAAAGGGTTAAAATTTAGAAAAATACCCTGAAAATATTACAATAACCAGCGTGGCAATATGCCAGTGAGATAAAACTCCACTTAAAAAAAATATCAAAACCTGCACACAAAAGTACAAAACCTGCACACAAAAGTCCAAAATTAAAGTAAATAAGCAGCTAAAGGGTTAAATAATATAAAAATAGACCAAGAAGCAACCTAACATAAAATAGGAACCATGGCAATATGCTACAAGGTAAGTCACCACTTGGAAGAAAAGAAAGACAAACCTCAAAACCTGCACATAAAAGTAAAATGAAAGTGTCAATGACACTGTAGCTCAACTTGTCAAGACAAAGACATGTACATGTATAGTATGTGACACAGCAATGACAAACATCTAGGTAATGACCTGATAACAAAGGTACATATAAAGTATTGTAACGGTCTGTACATGAATACTGACCGTTGCCTGTAACAAATGTATAGGTAAAGTATTGTAAAGGTGGGTGACAGTCAGATGCTGAACTAGAAAAAATCTTTAAGTCCCAGAGTGGGTCTGACTGAACCCCAAAATATTTGTTCTCATAGCACAGTGATAACAAAGGCACCCCAAAACACACTCGTTCCTGTCCCAAGGTGAAAACAAAAGTACTCAAGAAGTTTTGTGAAGATCAGTTCATAAATACGAGCTGTATAGAACTTGTGACAAAAAACTGATTGGACCTAATTTCGGTACAAAATGGCCACTGGCAGCCATCTTGAATTTTGGACCGTACCCAGAAACACTCATTCTCATCCCAAGGAGATAACAAAGGTACCCAAGAAGTTTTGTGAAGATCGGTTCATAAATACAGCCTCTACCCTGAGCCGTATTGACATGTGTGCTTACATTGTGTAAGTAGCACTGAATAAATCAAAGTTCATCTAATTTGCATAATTTCGGCACGAAAAAAAAACCCCTTACAATATGTGATGTATTCCATGTTACTAAACATTCATACAAAAATTTATTCAAATCAGAACTTTCATACAGAAGTTCTATACAAAAGACTGACTGCACTAATTTTGGTACAAAATGGCTGCTGGTGGCCATCTTGAATTTCGGACCACACCCAAAAACACTCGCTCTCATTCCACGGTGATAACAAAGGTACCCAAGAAGTTTCGTAAAGATTGGTTCACAAATATGGCCTCTAGTCTGAGCTGTATAGAAGATGTGTACAAAAAACTGATTAGACCTAATTTCGGTACAAAATGGCCACTGGCAGCCATCTTGAATTTTAGACCGCACCCAGAAACACTCGTTCTCGTCCCAAGGTGATAACAAAGGTACCCAAGACATTTCGTGAAGATCAGTTCATAAATACAGACTCTAGTCTGAGCCGTATTGACATGTGTACTTACTGTGTGTAAGTCACACTGAAAAAATCAAAGTTCACCTAATTTGCATAATTTCTGCACGAGAAAAAAACCCGTATTATATGTGATGCATCCCATGGTACTAAACATTCACACAAAATAATTATTCAAATCAGGGCTTTCATATGGAAGTTCTGTGCAAAAATCTGATTGCACCTAATTTTGTACAAAATGGCTGCCATCAGCCATCTTGAATTTCGGACTGGACCCAAAAACACTCGTTCTCGTCCCACGGTGATACCAAAGGTACCCAAGAAGTTTCGTAAAGATCGGTTCATAAATACGGCATCTAGCCCGAGCCGTATTGGCATTTGCACTTACAGTGCTGAAAGTAACCCCAAAAAACATCAAAATTAGTCTAATTTGCACAATTTACGTACGAGAAAAAAACCCGTATTATATGTGATGTATCCCATGGTACTAAACATTCATACAAAAAATTATTCAAATCAGAGCTTTCATATGGAAGTTCTGTACAAAAAACAGATTTCTGCATCGTTGGTACAAAATGGCGGCTGGCAGCCATCTTGAATTTCGGACCGCACCCAAAAACACTCGTTCTTGTCCCACGGTCATAACAAAGGTACCCAAGAAGTTTCGTAAAGATCGGTTCATAAATACGGCCTCTAGCCCGAGCCATAGCAGCTTGGCACTTACAGCTCTGAAAGTAACACTAAATAAATCAAAGTCAGTCTAATTTGCATAATTTACGCACGAGAAAAAAACCCGTATTATATGTGATGTATCCCATGGTACTAAACATTTATACAAAACTTTATTCAAATCAGAACTTTCATACAGAAGTTCTGTACAAAAAACTGATTTTTGCATCATCGGTACAAAATGGCCACTGGCAGCCATCTTGAATTTCGGACCACACCTAAAAACACTCGTTCCCGTCCCAGGGTCATAACAAAGGTACACAAGAAGTTTCGTAAAGATCGGTTCATAAATACGACCTCTAGCCCGAGCCATAGCCAATTGTTGACGTACGGACAGACGGCCAGACGGACAGACGGACAGATGGACGGACAGACAGACGGACGACGGACGACGGGCCATGACAATAGCTCAAATTTGACTTCGTCAAAGTTGAGCTAAAAAAGGATCACATTTGTTTCAAGGGGTTAAAATTGAGAAAAATACCCTGTCACAGTAACCACAATGGCAATATGCCAGTAAGGTGAAAGTCTACTTGAAAAATATCCACTTGGAAGAAAAGAAAGACAAACCTCAAAACCTGCACATAAAAGTATCACATTTGTTTCAAAGGGTTAAAATTTAGAAAAATACCCTGAAAATGTTACAGTAACCACCATGGCAATATGCCAGTGAGGTAAAACTCCACTTAAAACAAAATATCAAAACCTGCACACAAAAGTACAAAACCTGCACACAAAAGTCCAAAATTAAAGTAAATAAGCAGCTAAAGGGTTAAATAATATAATAATAGCCCCAAGAAGCATCCAAACATAAAATAGGAACCATGACAATATGCTACAAGGTAAGTCGCCACTTGGAAGAGAAGAAAGACAAACCTCAAAACCTGCACATCAAAGTAAAAAAAACATCAAAACCTGCACACAAACGTCAAAATAAGTCCAAAATTTGATTCAAAGGGTTAAAATTAAGATGAAATACCCTGGAAAAGAGTTAAATGTTATCATGAACCCCCACAGCAATATGTAAAGAAGAAAAAAATTTTTTTAAAAGCACAAAAATCCAAACCTGTAAACAAAAGAAGTCCAAAATTGAAGTAATTAAGCAGGAAAAGGGTTAAAGAATACAACGTAGCCCTAAGATGCATGTTTACATACAATAGAAAGCATGGACATATGCTACAAGGTAAATGTACACTTGGAAGAAAGAAAGAAAAAACCCATGAAAACCTGCACGCAAACGTCAAAATAAGTCTAAAAATCTATTCAAAGGGTTAAACTTTTTTTAAAATGCACTGGAAAGATATCAATGTTATAATAACCACCACTGCAATATGCAGTGAGGTCAACCTCACTTGAAATTGTTTTTTTTTATCACAACCTGTACATAAAAGTAAGAAGCTGTAAGCCTAAGTCCAAAAGCTGTACATAAAAGTCCAAAATTGAAGTAATTCAGCAGGAAAAGGGTTAAATAATACAAACATAGCCCTAAGATGCATGTATACATACAATAGAAAGCATGGACATATGCTGCAAGGTAAATCTCCACTTGGAAGAAAGGAAAAAAAAACAACATCAAAACCTGCACGCAAACATCAAAATAAGTCTAAAATTTGATTCAAAGGATTAAAATTAAGACAAAATACCCTGGAAATGAGTTAAATGTTATAGTGAACCACCATAGCAATATGCAGAAACTCTACACTTGGAAGAAAGGAAAAAAAAAAAACCCATGAAAACCTGCACGCAAATGTCCAAATAAGTCAAAAAATCTATTCAAGGGGTTAAAAATTTTAAAAAAATGCACTGGAAAGATATCAATGTTAAAATAACCACCACTGCAATATGCAGCGAGGTCAACCTCATTTGAAATTGTTTTTTTTTTTATCACAACCTGTACATAAAAGTAAGAAGCTGTAAGCCTAAGTCCAAAAGCTGTACACAAAAGTCCAAAAATGAAGTAATTCAGCAGGAAAAGGGTTAAATAATACAAGCATAGCCCTAAGATGCATGTTTACATACAATAGAAAGCATGGACATATGCTGCAAGGTAAATCTCCACTTGAAAGAAAGGAAAAAAAAAACATCAAAACCTGCACGCAAACATCAAAATAAGTCTAAAATTTGATTCAAAGGGTTAAAATTACGACAAAATACCCTGGAAAAGAGTTAAATGTTATAGTGAACCACTATAGCAATATGCTGAAACTAAAAAAAAATTTGAAAAGCCAAAAAATCAAAACCTGTACACAAAAGTTCAAAATATTTGAGAGCGGACGCCGACGCCGACGCTGACGCCGACGTCGACATGAGGGCTATGCCAAAAACTACATGTATATGAGGACGCTGTCAATGTAAACAATGTCATTGTAAACAAGACATCAGGCACACAAAAAAAGGCCCAAAGTCAGAAACCAATTTAAATGCTACCAGATGCAAAGCTAGATCTTCATACGAGGAAAAAACGATACATCGGATAGAAGACGCAAGACTAAACATCCTAACACCCCTAGGGTGAAAACGTAACCATGGGTAAACAAGCCAAGACCAATACCGGATCCGGATCTGGACCTGCGTCGCTGCATGCAATTGATCTGAAAATTAGATACACGATACAGCTCATCATTATGAAGCAGCAGACCAAATATAAAATCATTCCCTTTCACAGAAGCAAAGAAAACTTTGACGGAAGAAGTGTTTCGGATGGATGGATGGACTGATGGATGGACGGACGGACGGATGGAGTCTAGCAGTTACTAGACCTGCTCTGCCGCTGGCGATGCAGGTAAAAACAGAATAATATTCTGTAATACATGTTAAACTCCTAAGAAATTTAATAAAAAATTTCAATAAAATATAGCCAAAAAGCTTAAGAGTTTAACAGGAAGTGTTCATGGAAGGATAGGGAAGGAATCCTTAACAAACAGTGGAATAATCATTATCAACAATGATGACGTCAGGCGTATGTCCCAAAATTGGGAAACATAAAATAATTTTATAATTATTATAAAGTTACCGCCCTGAATGTCTAAAACCACTGTTGAACACTTCCATCATCCAATAACAGCCTTGGATCCACCAATTCTTGCATTAATTTGTGTCTGGCATCCTCAAAAAAGGAGATTTTACAGCACAGATGTCAGTTCATTATTGCTGTTTTTAGGGCCAAACAAAGAATGATGTTCACACCAATTCCGGTCACTTCCTGTGCGCAGAGAGTAAATGTACGGAGGACCAGATAGGACTTTTAATTTTCGGTTTTGCAAGCAAATTTTGGGGATTGGGGGGTTCAAAATTTGTGTTTGGCCCTTGATAACTTTGAGTTTGCACCAGCTAGTCTGGGCCATTGAGTTATAGTAAAAAAAATACTTTAACCTGGAAGTTGTAAGATAAATTGACTGCAAAAAAGGGTTAAATATTTCCCAAAATAACATGAAAGATAATGTAAATGATACAATCAATAGTAATTAATATTAATTAAAAAGAAAAAAAACTTTAACCTTCAACTTTAACCAAAACTCCAAATGTTAACAGATGGACAGATGGATGGACGGATGGACAAAAGTCATGACTAAAGCCCTGACTGTAAACAGTCAGGCTAAAAATGATGTTGAATTAGAAAAACAAACAGCTATCTTTCTATTTTTCAAGTAGAACAGCAAACTCAATTTAATGTAAATCCGATGAAGTTCAATTTTTGAAATGCTGATGTCCCACTGTCACCACAGTGTCAGCCAGAGACAAATTTGTCATCGACTGAAAAGTGATTGTATTTTTAGATATGGTTTTTTGGGGAAGTAAATTTTACAAAATCTGAAGAGAGAGTTTCAATAATGTGGCAGATATTAAATGTTTATGAAAAAAGACTTCAAATTGACAGTCTGTTGGATGAAGGTTGAAATTTGAAAATCTGAGAATTGTATTTAAATAATATTGTGTGAAATTTCATAGCTGTGTATATTATATACAGAGTCGAAAAAGAAAGTATAATAGAAACAAATGTGAAAAAATAGCATAAAGGATGAAATATAATAGTTCTAATGTTGCATGTTTGTGAACAAGAAGTCGTGCAAAGAGTTTAATGACATGTTGTTGTCCACCCAACCGTATACAATTTTGCTACGGATTTCAAAATAGCACATGCTACCCGAGAATGTCAAATTGAATGGGTGACCGGCGATTTTCATTGTGTTATGTTGTGCAAGAGAGCCTGGGTTATTGAGAAAACACACTAGATTTTGTCTTCTGACATTTTAAAAAATGTCGAGGTTAACCGAAAATCAGAGGTTGCGTGCCATTGGTATGCATGAGGCTGGGATACCTCCAGATGAGCTTGCTGCTGAGTTCGAAGTCACTGTGACCACTATTTACCGTCTCATTGGAAGGTACAGAACCACTGGATCTACTGCAGAGCGACCGCATTCAGATCAACCAAGAGTTACGACCCCTGCACAAGACTGACACATCAGGATGTCTCACTTGCGGGATCGCTTCCTTCTGGCAACGAGGACAGCAGCAATTACTCCTGATAGAACTAACAATAGAATCAGTGTACAAACTGTCCACAACATACTCGCTGAACATGGCATCCGAAGTAGGTATCCATACCACGGGCCAATCCGTACCATCATACCTTCAGAATGGAATGGGTACGTCAGCGTGTTCGCTGGACTCTGCAGCATTGGAGCACAGTTCTTTTTAGTGATGAATCACGATTTTGTCTACAGTGCGCTGATAGTAGGGCAAGAGTGTGTCGCCGACGAGGAGAACGGTTTTCTGATGCTTGCGTGCGGGAATGCGACCGTTCCGGCGGGGGTAGTGTAATGGTTTGGGCAGGAATTTCCTTGCACCATCGAACGCAGTTGATCTTCATCGATGGTAATCTGAATGGACAGCGATATAGGGATGAAATTCTTAACACTGTTGTTGTCCCGTTGTTCAATGCTAACATTGGATTGTAGTTATTCCAGCAAAACAATGCCCTATGTCACGTGGCGCGTATCTGTTGTGACTTTCTTGAGGAGCAGAGCATCAAACTTCTTCCCTGGCTCCCACTTTCACCAGATTTGTTGCCAATCGAGCATCTTTGGGATTAACTGGACCGTCGGGTACGACTTCATGATCTTCATAACATTAGATGATTTACGTAATGTTCTAAGGCAGGAGTAGAACGCAATACCACAGGGTGACATCCAGAGACCTATCAGGTCCATGCGCCATCTATGTCTTTCCATCCAAGAGGCAAACGGTGGACATATATGCTATTGACAGCATGTGTGAACTTTTCATTTCAGTCTGAATTGCAACGTCCTGACATGACGCTGGCAACAGTAAGAACATGAAATTATGCAAATTCATACAGCCAGACTCGAAATATGAATTTACAATAATTTGTTTGGGATTAAAGTCGATAATACTAAAAAAATTGCTCCTCAAAGTTTATTATACTTTCTTTTTTGACTCAGTATATATATGAAGTAGTGCGTTTGAGAAAATGAGCATTTCACTGAAAAATTACAGAAATGAGGCCCAAAATTGAAATGTCGTACATTTGTTAAAACATAAAAAAAAAATGTTAAATGAAAAAATCCCAAAACACATATATTTTTATTTTTGGGGTTCTACAACATGCTAAAATTCCATGAAAATTGGACAAGATTTCATTTTTTTGTAATGTTGATGTCAATTATGTCAACCAAAAATTCGGCCATAACCATCTGGTCATTACCACATTTTTAGATATTAAAATTTTTTAGTAAATTTTGTTTCTTAACATACCTACCACAATTGTTTACAATTGGCTGTAACATAAGTGCAAGCCCTACTTCGGAACTAACTCAAGCTTTTAGAATCTTTTCCAAACGAGTTGGAAAAGTACTGGAGTGCAAAAGCATGAAAAAGATCGAAAAAAGGGTCGAGCGAGACCAGCGCTCGAAATTACAGGTACTCTCTCTGCACACCTCTTGCGTTTACCGAGCGCATGCGCAACAACCGTGACGTCAATTCCATATTTCCGCCAACGAGAAGTTTGTGATTTAGCAGGGAGGCATCGATATCAAAGATATCCCCAAGGAGGGTGGGCCTCCGGTAAACAATTGTGGTAGGTATGTTAAGAAACAAAATTTACTAAAAAATTTTAATTTCTTTTCAACCTACTCACAATTGTTTACAATTGGCTGAATAAACAATAGGAGGAGGTGAATCACATAACCAATACCAACAAGAGTAGCAGAACGAAAGCAAGGATTGCAGAGAACAAAAACGAAAACCTGTAATGAAGATAGAGAGAAGGCACCTGAAAAGAACAAGGATGAGCGAAGCGCAACCTCAACAAAAACAATTTTAACGAGGGTGCACAACAGCCTGAGCAGCAACGAGAGGGCCTAAAGAATAAAGGTCCTCAGATTGCTGCTGAAGGTGGCGGAGATAAAAGGAGGAGAAGGTAGAAGCATTCCTCCAGTAAGCCGCATTCATAACATCATGGAGCGTAACAGAATTGGAGAACGCCCAGGATGTAGAAATGGCACAAACCTCATGAGCATTAAGCTGGTTCGAAACAAGATCCGACGCAGACAAGCGAGAATAAGCCAGCTTGATTGCAAGACAGATCCACCTGGAAATAGAATGGGAAGAGATAGACTGCCTCTTAGGAATGAGAGACAGAAAGAATCTCTTCCGATCCCTCCTAATGAACTGAGTGCGAGTAATGTAAGTCTTGATCGCACGAACAGGACAAAGAAGAGATGATCCTGCAACTGCAAGTTCGAATCTTCGCTAATACTTGAGGAATAATCGGTGCAGGAGGAAAGGCATAGCCGATCCAACCTGTCCAGTCCAGAGACAGAGCGTCTACTGCAAATGCCAGAGGATCTGGACAAGGGGACACAAAGGTCTCGACCTGATGATTCCAGCGAGTAGCGAAAAGGTCGACCTGAGGACGGCCCCACTGCTCGCAAATCGCCTGAAACACCCACCGATGTAGCATCCATTCGGTGGGAAGGACACTGTCGCGTCGGGACAGGGAGTCTGCTAGGACATTGAGACGCCCGGGAATGTGTCGAATGGACACCCGAGCGTTCACATCCCGCGCCAACAGAAGAAGATCCCGAGACAGCCGATACATGGGAATCGAATGTGTGCCTCCTTGATTCCGTATGTAGGCCACTACTGTCGAACTGTCTGAAAGAAGTAGGACAACATGGTCCGACAGATGAGGGATCCAAAGCCGAAAACTCAACAGAAGAGCAAGGAGCTCCTTCTGGTTGATATGAAGGCCCACTTGCTCGCTGTCCCACTCTCCGTGAGTAGACAGACCGAGAGGTTCCAACGTCGCACCCCAGCCCCGATCGCTGGCATCCGCAGTAAGGATGCGATCGGCCAAAGGAAGATCCAACGGAACACCCTGTGTAAGCCAGGGAATATCTGCCCAAGGGAGGTGACAAAGCAGAGACCGAGGAATAGTGAGTTCCAGGTCCAGCGGATCTACATTCGGACGCCAATGATCCAACAGGAAGTGTTGGAGAGGTCGGACAAACAAGCGACCGAGCGGAATGAGATCTGTCACCGAACTGCAAAGGCCCAGTATCCGAAGGAAAGTCCTGGCCAAGACCGAGGAAGATTGAAGCAGGTCCCGAGTCAAGGCGGAAAGAATCGTCGCCCGAGCTTGGGGGACCGACACTACATTGTGAAGAGTGTCGAAATCCATCCCCAAATGACGGAATCGCTGAGAAGGAAGAAGATCCGACTTCTCGCGATTGACTCTGAAACCCAGCGACGCTAGCAGGCAAAGAAACTGCTGGACATCGAACTCCAGAACAGCAGCATCGTGGTGCCGTTGGAGGATGTCGTCTAGGTAGGCTGACGAAGTCACTGCCGACTGAGTGCGGTGGAAAGCAAGCACCTGTGACATCAGTCGGGTGAAGGCCCAAGGAGCCAGGTTCAAACCGAACGGGAGAGCTCTGAATTGAAAAACTTGATCCCGAAACGAGAACCAAAGGTATTTCCGTGATGCCAGATGAATGGGTACATGGAAGTAGGCATCCTTCAGGTCGATACTGGCCGCAAAATCAGCCTGATGAACTGAATGTCGAACCGACCGGAAAGTCTCCATACTGAAACGAGGAGCTATTATGTACTCGTTCAGGGTACTCAGATCGATGACAGGACGATATTGGCCGTTTTTCTTCTGCACCAAGAAAAGTCTCGAGTAAAACCCCGGTGAAAGGGTGTTCCTGACCACCTCGATCGCCCCTTTGGTGAGGAGATTGTCGATCTCCTGCACCAGAAGGTCCCGACGCAGAGAATCGGAAGGGACCTGAGTCGGAAGGGGCATCCGAGATAAACTGGGGTGCCGATGGAAGGACAGTCGCAGACCGGATTGAAGAGTCCGACCCAAGAGTCCGACGTTATCTCTGTCCAACGGTCGTAAAACAGCGACAGCCTTCCCCCGACTGGAGGCGAATCGAGGTGAGAACCTTCACTTGCGGCCTCGACAAGGCCCCCGAGAGGAGAAACCACCTCGGGAAGTGACAGAGTCCTGAGACTTTCCAGCCTGAGGCTGCCAGCGAGCCTGGCCACGTCGGCGCTTCTTATGAGCAGAAGGAGCAGACGGAGCCAAAGGCGTAGCCGACGTCGCCGACGAGGCAGACGCAGCAGCACGCTTGGCGGGCCTGGAACGACCCCCACCTGCAGCAGCAGGTTGGTCAAGCTGTCTCAGCAAAAGCTGGTCCTTCGAATGACGAAGAACTTCGCCACGAACAGCTTCCATGGAACCATGGAACAACTGAGGTCCCACCAAAGAGGCAGACCTCAGAACAGCACGTAGCTCAGAAGGAAGGGATGGTAAAGAATCCAACACCGCATCCCAGCATGCCAGCTCCAAATTAGCCGTGTTACAGGCGTGAGCGTGTGTCAAGTTCATAAGAGCCTGTGACAAAACGCGAAAAGGCGCCTCAGCGTCATCAAACTCCCCTGGTGGAAAATATTCAGCCAGAGCAGCGACGACATGGTCCGCGAGAGATAACATACCCAGCATCTCTCGGGACAGGCCCACCATAGACTCAACTACCGACATCGGGAGAACTGCCGACTTAGGCTTAGTCAACCCGAGGGAAGAAGAATCCTCATCCACAGTAGTCATCCCTTGGAAGACTTGTGGAGAGACGGAATCGTACACACAAAACCGCGATGGAGGCAGAAAGGCATCAGCTCTAGAAAAGAAGGAACCCTTGAGGGCCTTAGAACGCATTTTGGCGTCTAAGCCCTGGAAGGACTCAACAACCTGAGCCGATTGCAGAGGATGCAAAGCCCCGGAGCTAGAAGGCTCAACAGGGTTACGGCGCTTCACAGTGGACCGCGGCCGGACGGTCACAGAAGGCTGGTCGGAAGGTTGAACGTCCAGCAATAAGCCAAAGACGAAATCCAAAGCCTGCCCTGTTACAACCGATAATGTTACAACGCCGCATAATGTTACACCAACGCATAATGTTACAAAAAATGTAGTAAACAACCGATAATGTTATAAACTCCACATTATGTTATAACTTTTTTCAACCCGTTATGTTATAAAAATCGACGCATAATGTTATAACTTTTTTCAACCCGTTATGTTACAACAAATTAACCGATAATGTTATAATTAATGTATACTAATTCCAGTTACAGCTTTTGTAGATGGACTTTACCACTTACCATTGATTGCCACATAAAGGTATGTAATATTTATGCTAAAGGTTTCAGCTCTGATTAAGGCGAGGAGACACCCCCCCCCCCCCTCCCCCCAACTCCCGGGGATTTATCATAGAATGACCTAGTCACATTACATAGACGCGGATTATCCTGGTAACTCAATCCTGTGACGTCATTACCATGATCATCTAGTGCCCAACATTGTGAAGGCAGGGGTGGTGTAGGAGGGGTGCTATTTTATCCGATTGGTACGTTTACCAATATGCGTAATCTCCACTTCCAGAAATGTAGTGTACCATAGTCCCCTGACGCCTTTAGGGATGGACAAATGCCTCTGTTTCTGCTTGTTTTTGGCATCTAAAACTCATTTGTCGCATATTTCTTAGTCATAAGAATATCTTATTGTTCATTAATTTAACATTTTGACAACTAACAGCGAACAAAAATGAGGTTGAGTTAAAGGAGGTCAAAAAGTTGGATGGAGCGAGGCACATATGGTGGGTGTGGTGGGTTGGTAGTGTCGCACGAAAGCCAAAGAATAAGATGCGAGACTGGTTAGGAAGAGGAATGAGGTTTAGGAGGATTGAATGGGGTGGGCAGGGATTAGATTGAGAAAGAGAGGAGGTCATGGTTTAGTACATCAGGGTGATTGTGCAGAGAAGGCTATCTGAGAATACTATAAGAGAGTAGTGCTAGACGGTATGATAATATAGATGGTGGAGATGTTGGAAGAAGTGGAAGTGATGAATTTGGGATTACAGGTTCTGGATAAGGCGGAATCACAAGAACAGGCAGTATAGGGAGAAGGAGATTGTGGAGGAGGAGTTGTGTTGATGTTGTGGCGGTGTTGGTGATGGTGTTGAGTAGTTATGCATGTTGAAAATGAGCCATTTTGTAGGACCCTGGGGCAGGAACCCGGAAGTGACGTCATGTCACATGACTAGGCGGTCATGTTGGGTTGTCATGATAGTGCACGTGGGTGGCCATGTTGTGATGTCATTATTATGAAAAAAGATGGGAGGAGATGGTATGCGCAGTGCGTGCTGTTATAGGGACACGTGCTCCGTCTCATCCCTACCAACCCGACAATAGATATCGAATTAATCCAAACAACCCGACAATCTTCAGGAAACTGTCCAAAACATTCCCGAAAACACTCCCAAATCCTGCCAGTACCGATTTAGTAACTCGGCATAAACTCGAGGAACCGGGACTTCAGGAGCTCAAGGGGCAAGGGGCAGTAGGGCTCCGGGGACAGGGGCGGCGCCCCCCTCCCCTTCCAGTTTATCTCTCAGTTAAAAAAAAACACTATTGTAATAAACCAATCCATTATTGTAATAAACCCATTTCTGTGATAAATTACGCATTCATTATATGGTCGGACATTAGGTAACGATACTATCCTATATTTTAAGGATACTAAACCCACGGAATCCCCCTTTTCGTCGTATGAAGCAATGAAAGCTATGAAAATGAGCACGATGCGCGCAAAATCATACGTCTCAAAATGAAAGCTATGAAAATGAGCGCAATGATTACCTCTTCATACGTCTCATACCCTCATTAAGGATACTATCCTACCTTTATTTGGGAGTGTTTGGGTCAGTTTTCTGAAGATTGTCAGGTTGTTTGGATTAATTCAATATCTATTGTCGGGTTGTTAGGGGTGAGACGGAGCACGTGTCCCCATAACAACACGTGCAGTGCATACGCACTCCTACCACCTATTATCATGATAATGACATCACAACATGGCCAGCCACGTGCACTATCATGACAACCCAACATGACCGCCCAATCACGTGACATGACATCACTTCCGGTGTCCTGCCTCGGGGTCCTACAAAATGGCTCATTTTCAACATACATAACTACTCAACACCATCACCAACACCACCACAACACCAACATCAACACAACTCCTCCTCCACAATCTCCTCCTTCTCCCTATACTGCCTGTTTTAGTGATTCCGCCTTTTCCAGAACCTGTAATCCCAAATTCATCACTTCCACTTCTTCCAACATCTCCACCATCTATATTATCATACCGTCTAGCACTACTCTCTTATAGTATTCTCAGATAGCCTTCTCTGCACAATCACCTTGATGTACTAATCCATGACCTCCTCTCTTTTCTCAGCCTAATCCCTGCCCACCCCTTTCAATCCTTCTTAACCCCATTCCTCTTCCTACCCAGTCTCGCATCTTATTCTTCGGCTTCCGTGCGACACTACCAACCTGCCACATCCACCATATGTACCTCGCTCCATCCAACTTTTTGGCCTCTTTTAACTCCACCTCATTTTTGTTCACTGTTAGTTATTAAAATGTCAAATTAATGAACAATAAGATATTCTTATGACTAAGAAATATGCGACAAATGAGTTTTAGATGCCCAAAACAAGCAGAAACAGAGGCATTTGCCCATACCCAAAGGCGCCAGGGGACTATGGTACACTACATTTCTGGAAGCGGAGACTACGCATGTTGGTAAAGTACCAACCGGATAAAATAGCAGCCCTCCTCCACCATCCCCGCCTTCACCATGTTGGGCACTGGATGATCATGGTAATGACGTCACATGATTGAGTTACCAGGATAATCCGCGTCTATGTAACGTGACTAGGTCATTCTATGATAAATCCCCGGTAGTTGGGGGGGGGGGGGGGGGGGGGGGGGGTGGTGTCTCCTCGCCTTATCCAGAGCAGAAACCTTTAGTATAAATATTACATACCTTTATGCGGCAATAAATGGTAAGTGGTAAAGTCCATCTACAATAGCTGTAACTGGAATTAGTATACAGAAGTTATAACATTATCGGTAAATTTGTTGTAACATAACGGGTTGAAAAAAGTTATAACATTATGCGTCGATTTTTATAACATAACGGGTTGAAAAAAGTTATAACATTATGCGGAGTTTATAACATTATCGGTTGTTTACTACATTTTTTGTAACATTATGCGTTGGTGTAACATTATGCGGCGTTGTAACATTATCGGTTGTAACATGCCCCAAGACTGACGAGGGGGGCCCATCACCTTCAAGAAACTCATCATCCTCCGTAGCAGAGGAGACGTAGCCCAACTCGGGCTGACCAGCAGAAACCTCCTGTGAATACTGTGCAGTATCCAAGGGGCCAGGCGAGACATCTCGGCGACCAACCAAAGGAGGTTGTGCCTCAGGAGGCACAGGGAGGCCAACTTGAGGGCTGCCAGAAAGCAACGGGGTGAGCGCCAAAACGGCCTGGCGCAGGTCACTCTGAGAATCCGTCGCAGCAGAATCGCCTGATGGAGTGTCCTCCCAATGGACCCTTCTGGTAGAAGAACCCAAATCCTCAGAAGAGACCGACGGCGAACGTCGATCGGCAGACAAAATAGGGACACGGTGAGAAGACACCGGAGGATAGTCCCGATTGTGATGCCCAGGGGCCATCACTGACCTCTGCGAAACAGATGGTCCTGCCTGCAAATCCTCTAAAGAGACCGACGGCGCACGTCGATCGGTAGCTGGACCTAGGACACGGTGAGAAGACACCGGAGGATTGTCCCAAGAATGACAGGAACCTGTCATTGGCCTCTGCGCATCAGACGGCCCCAACTGCCTATCCTCGGAGACCGACGGCAAGCATCGATCGACACCCAGACTCGGAACACAGTGAGGAATCACCGGAGGAAGGTTCCGAGAGTGACAGCTAACAGGGGCTGTCACTGACCGCTGCCGAACAGCAGGCCCTGGATGCCAACGTCCCAACACCATCCCGCTAGGCGGCACACTAGCAGGGGAAGATGGAACGATAAACGATTCACTCGAGGGACGAGGAATCGCTGCCAAAGCGACCGGCCGACTCAACCGACTAATGAGCAAACCTAGCCAGATGAGACGGAGCAGACAGCAAACCCGCACAGCACCGTCGCGAGGCTGGGGGAGGCTGAGAACAGACAGACACACCAGCAGATACAGCCTCGGCCCCCCAAGACTGTAGACCATCCCCAGAGGAGATGGAAGAGCCACCATCAGCAGAATAGGATCTGGAGTAGCAACTTCCTCAACAACGGTTGACGGTGTAGGAGGCAGATCGGAGAGGGTTACCGAGTTGACCTCGGAAAAGCTCTCAACGAAAACAGACGCCTCAATAGTGACATCAGAAGACAAAGAGACCACAGTCTCCTCGTCAGGTATCACTGAACTAACACCGCCAACAGTTGCAGAGGAACTCGCCACAGAAGGCACATCCGAATCCTGTGTGACAGAGTCACCACGTGCACCAGCAGAAATGTCTGCTACGGCACGGCTACCCTTACCCCGAGAACGAGGGGTTCTAGCTCTGGAAAGAACCACCTTGTTCACAGAAGCCCAAAATTTAGAGGACCAAACCCCACAAATACCACATGATTGGGCCTGAGTGCAATTGTTGCAAGTGACACATGTGGCATGAGAGTCGTCCACATGTTTCACCTGCAAACAAGAGGTACAAGGAATAGTCTTAGGCATTATATCAAAATAATAATCAAGCTTCCCGCCGACGGAAAACAGCACTAAGGTCGTGTTCACATGTGGGGGAAAGACAAGATAAAGTGTGAAGAGACAAGCAATAAAAATACAAATTAACATTAAATAATAATAACTTGGTAGCTTGATAAAAGGATACAATCCACTAGCACACTAAATATGTAGAATAAGTTGTTTACGAAGAATAAACAGCATAATTTAGCACGAGTCATAAAAATTTCCGACCATGTACAATGGCGGAAAATAAAGGAATTGACGTCACGGTTGTTGCGCATGCGCTCAGTAAACGCAAGAGGTGTGCAGAGAGAGTACCTGTAATTTCGAGCGCTGGTCTCGCTCGACCCTTTTTTCGATCTTTTTCATGCTTTTGCACTCTAGTACTTTTCCAACTCGTTTGGAAAAGATTCTAAAAGCTTGAGTTAGTTCCGAAGTAGGGCTTGCACTTATGTTACAGCCGATTGTAAACAATTGTGAGTAGGTTGAAAAGAAATGGTATTTGTCAGAGATGTGATTTACAAAAGTTGAAACTGGTAGGCTTTATACAGGTGCTGATATTATAAGATCATGAAAAACGCATAAATTGGGAATTATTTTGGATAAAGATTGAAAATCCAGTTTACAGTAAAATATAACATATAATGGCATAAAATAATTGATTTCATAAATTCAGGGAGACGCCAGATATTTTAAATATTTCCTTGACAACAAGACACTTGAATGAATTCTTTTGATAGGCAACATTTTTGGATGGTACATAGGAATCCTGTTAATTGAATAACCAGTTTGACAATAAAAAATTGTCTGTATTCTCGAGATAACCTGAGCATTTAATCCATTATATCTGATTTTGCAGAGATCATGGAGCTCTGTCAACAAGATATAATACATTAAATTCATGTATTGGCTGTACTAAGGCCAAAGAGGTCTATAAGCAAGAGAATTTTGGTGATTGTCAGAGTAATTTCTTAACATATTACCAGAATTTTTATTCCATGAACAGAAGTTTACTCTGCAACTTATATGCAATTAACAGTTAACCCGTAACAGACTAATTCCAATTTTGATTGATTTTTACTGCAACAAAACATGTGCCCCTACATGCTGACTCTGGAAAAACTAGCATGTTACGTTCTAAATACCATAGCAGTTGTTTCTATGCAAGTCTTGGCTGCCTATATAGGCAGCCAAGACTTGCCTAGAAACAAGTGCAAAGCCACAGGATGTAGACCGTCAAAATGTAGAAAAATATGTATGAACCTCCCCAGGTCCTTAAGGGTTAAGTAATTTTCAACAAGGGCAACGCAAAGTGTGGGCCACTGCCCCCGATCCATAGGCATGTTCAAAGCAACTCTAAAGGTATTGTGGGACAGAAAGAGTTTCTAAGACGAAAGAGTGAAAAAGGGTCATAACTCTGGGAAAAATTATTGGATGGAACCCGTTCCTTGTGCATATCCATTGCCCTGAGCGGGTCTATCAACATACAAAAAGAGATCCAAATCCGACCAATGAATTTGAAATTACAATCCAGAACATACTGAAACCAGAAAAACTGAAATTTTCTAAGTCAAAAAAGGCCCATAACTCTAGAAAAATAACAGGACAGATCCTCTTACTTGTGGATATTCTTTTGCAAAGCAGGTCTATGAGCATACCAAGAATAAATCAAATCAAACATGCAGTGAATACAATACAGAGGTCGATAAAAATTTGCTAAGTCGAAAGAGTGAAAAGGACCATAACTCTGGAAAAAATTATTTGACGGAACTCGTACCTTTTGCATATCCGTTCCCCCATGCTGGTCGATCAGCATACAAAAGGAGATCCCAATCTGACCAATGGCTATGAAGTTACAATGCAAAATGTTTGTATGGACAGACAGATGGATGGACAGACAGACAACTAAACAGATAGATGGACAAACAGAGGGCTTCACTAGATATTCCCAAATCCTCCTTTGGAGGTCAGAGGCAAAATTAACAGGGTTATTCAATAAAGATATATCCAATTAAGTGGGCTACTATACTGCATAAACATGAAGTCACGATGTTTAATTACTTACCGATTTTATCTTCTAGTTTCTCTGTTTGCATCTTTCTTTCTTCCACACTTCCCTTTACTAACACTAGTCGATGTTGATAAATAGTCTGGCCAACATTTATGATCAATCTCACTGGCAGACTGTCTTGTCCTAACATTTCTACAAATACCACAGCAGTACAGGATTTTGGGGTGTGGTTGAAATACTTTGCTGCCATTACCAGGGCAGTATTCAGTGCTAAATGTGACCTAAAATTAAAATGAAAAAATTATTGATGCGAAAAAATTTAACCGTTTGGAAGAATACAAACTCTTTGTCTGCTTCAGTTGGATTTTCTTGCCCGGAACAAAAATACAGTGTTACCTTGATGAGGTATGTAGTAACTTATTTATTTATTGGTGTTTAAGGTAACTTTTAGCATTTTTAGTTATATCATTTTTTGGTATAAAGTCAATCCTTTATACTTATAGTGAGTATGTTAATGGCTGTTGTTAATACAATTTTCCCCTATAAATTGTCATAGTGTTCTTAATTATTTCTTTATACCATACTGTGCTGTATTTTTTCTTTGCAGCAGCCATGACTTGATTTTATGAAATTCTCTAAAAACTTTTTGGCAGTTTGAGAGTTAAACAAGTTGAGTGACCTGGAAACAAAAAATGCATTTCTCACAAAGATTTAGTATTTACTGTATACCTCAGCCCAAATATTAATATCACAACTGAGAGTAGCGTTTCACAGTTAACCAGTTTTGTGACTCAGTTTTGGTTTTGCCAAATAACTGTAACCATAACTATGTAGTTACAAAAATGGTAAGTTTCAATTTTCTCAACTGATGTCAGGAACGGATGTTTACAATGTTCAATTTGAATTGAAAATTCCTGAAAGGTAAATTTGCAACGTCAACTGATAACAATGATAGTCTTATTTAGGTTGCTATATAGGTGTCACTGTCACAGGTGAAGAGTTATTACCATCTAAAGCAATTTCCAATCATGTATGACAGGTCAAGAAATCCAATTGTTTTGGGCAGCAATAAAAGTGGGTTGTTCACTTTGTCAGAATTACAACCAAGACTCACCATTGCACTTCAAATTGTACATAATTAAATAGAAAAAATAAGTGGCTACCTATCTGTGCATGCTTGCTGTTATTTATAATTCATTAAGAAAGTGAGAATAAAACTGAGAAGAAACAAATACAATCATTTCTTTTTTAATGGTGGATGACTTTTAGCCTGTTATGAAAAAAGCATGGTTGTCAATAACACATGCTCAGAGTGTGCCATTCACTATTCAACTTTGTTAGTTGTTAGCTCCCATGATGTGTCTGTCTAATATTTACACATGAACATCTTTGTCAAGATTCAATCGGACAAGCTTTTTTACAAGTTCAGAATAATTAGAAAACATATTTCAAATCAAGCTATTTAATTATTAAATTGAAGTACAAAGCATTCTGCGGTATACAATGGTATTTAGCAAAAACAGACTCAATATTTCAGAATGCTGAGGTCTTGATCAATACAGATAAATCCTGTAAAGTGAATAGCAATTTTGTCAGCAAAACTTTTGTAATCAAGAAACAAGTGCAGTAAATGATAAAATTATTTTGACAAAGTGCTGTACCTTCAGTAGTAAATTCCACGCATGTACAAAGCAAGGATTAATTCAAATGCACCCATCAAATGGTGTTTTCAAACAGAACAACTTGCATCAGCTCCTTGCATCTTTTCATGGAATTTGGGAGTTTGTTATGGGCTTGGCTCAAGAAATACTTTTCACTGCACTCATCCAATGAGCAAGTGCTAAACAAAAAGAACTCAAACAAAGCCAAAACCATTTCATCCAGACAAATTAGGTTATATTTTTGTTTTATTCTTAAAATTTACAAATACAAATCCATTTTTAAGAATTCCTCCATTCAAATAGAATGGAAGAAAATGTAAGCTTACACCACACTACTCCAAACTTTGAAAGTATGGCTGTTGAGTTAATTTTTGGTGCAGTATGTCCATTAGAATACACCAAACCAAAAACTGACTTATGTCACAACCATCCAAGATTGGAACAGTACTGCTCCAGGTTGTTTGAAAGATGCCCTTATCATAACAAAATGGCCTGCTCTGGAACATTTACTAATACCTCAGGACCTTTCTAACAAGTTAGTAATACACATTGATAATGATGAACCAAATATCAAAACTTGCTATGAAACGATTACTGATTATTTCTCTGTTGACTATGCCGATTCTGCTAGTACATTCAGACCACCCGGTATATGATGGACTGAGAGATGAATGTGATGATGATTGAGAACGAATAGGAGAATCTTCTCTGTTAAATCGCATAACGGAATCGAGTGAGTGCCACTTTGCTTCCTGAGGTAAGCAACTACTGTCGAGTTGTCCGACAGAATTTGAACACGGACGTTTGCTATTTGACGAATCCAATGTTGTAGTGCTAGCCAGATTGATATCATCTCCTTGATGTTTATGTGTTTTTCCAGGAACCGAGAGTCCCAAAGAACCTGACTCACATCCGTCATAATCGCAAAAGCAGATCCGGCAGTTGAATCGGAACTCCTTGAGTTAACCACTGAAGATCTGCCCAAATCTGAACCTTTTGTTTTACTAGGTCCGTTAAAATAATACTGGTTTCGAGCAAATGCATTTTCACACTCCAGTTCTGAGTAAAGAATATCTGGAAGGGATGCGTGTGTAGACGGCCCATCGCAATAAGATCCGCAGCTGCTCCGCACAGCCCCATCAGTCGTATAAACTCCCTTGCTGTTATTGTGGGAGAGTTTAGACAAAAGCGAGCATAACAACTGACTAATTTCGCCCTGGGTAACAGCAGACGAACCAGATTGTTGTGAGTCTCGAAGCTCATTCCCAAGTGAATGAACGACTTGGATGGAGCTAGATCTGCCTTTTTCTCGTTTGTTATGAAACCAAGATGTCGGAACAATTGCAGCAGACTATGAACATCGTTCTGAAGAATAATTCTGTTGCCGTAACTCTGAAAAATGTCGTCGAAGTAAGCCAACGTTACCACAGATGAATGAGCTCGGAAGTATGACATTACCGAGTTCATTATTCCAGTGAAAGCCCAAGGAGCCAGGTTCAGACCGAAGCACATTGCTCTGAACTGATAAACCTCTCCTTGCACGGGTACCCGGACATGAAAGTAGGCGTCTTGCCGCATAGTCGTCCACTCGAATGCTCGCTCTTACTGACCGAATGGTTTCCATATAGAACTTTGGAGCCAAGATCAACTTGTTTATCCAGCTCAAGTCTATTACCGGTGGGAATGAGCTGTCTGGCTTCGGTACGAGGAACAGGTGATTGTAAAAACCTTGAGAATTTTGATTCTCGGCGACCTCTATTGCTTCCTTTAATAAAGAGAGCCTGTACCTCCACTAGGAGAGACTCTCTTTTGAAAGGATCCGACGGAAGATTTGTACAACGTGACATCTTGTAAGTGGTGGTTTTGCCTGGAACGATAGGCGTAAGCCTTCCGAGAATACATTTCTCACCCACTGTTCTTCTGTGACTTCTATCCAGTTTCTCGTGAAGTTTGATAACTTTCTGCCAACTGGCAAGAAATAGAGGTCTTGTCCATCACCTGTATGATTTACGGGAGGAGAAACTATGCCCTCATCGTGAAGAACCTCATCCCATCGGCTTAGGGGCATCTGACCTATGGTCTTGATCAGACCTATGCCCCTTTCCCGAGTCGCTATACTGACGACCTCCAGAGTAATTATAAGAGGGTTTCTTGTACCCTCACGAGGAGTTCCCTTTAGATGACTTAGAAGCGGAACGGCCTCGCTTACTCCGGTTTGCTGTTGATGAGACACCGACTTCAATAGCAGTGCACTGGAAGCTTTCTTTGTTGCTTGCTCACAGATGCATGAAAGCTTATCATCAAACAGAGTATGTCCGGAGACATGAGCTGCTCAGAGAGAGCTTTTCACCTTGTCATCTATAAGTGATGATGATGCAAGGGCAGCATCACATCTGATCAACTCCAAATTTGCCACTGTCAGGGCGGAGTTGTACATGCCATACATGACTGCTCTGGAAAGAACTCTAAGCGAGGAACAAACGTCCTCAAATTCTTTCCAATTAAGACGTTGCGCCATAGCTCTGGCAAGGTGATCTGCATATGACATCGCGTCCATATTCGCTCTCTTCGATGAAATAGTATCACTTCCGAGCGTATATTGAATGATGCAGGTAGGGACATATTTTCATCCCCAGCCTGCTCATCTAAACGCAGAGGAGCTCTCTGGAAATCTTCTCCAACTGTTTTAATGAACGTGGACAAAGGAACGGTATATTTATGGAAGAAGTCGATAAGAAACCGCCTTTCCTCTTAGCACTAGAGAGGTTGAATATGGCGTCGTCAACATGGCCGAAGGCCTGCGACACCTGTCTAGACTGTGTCGGGAAGGAAAGAACGTCCTCTTTCCTCCGCATGAAGTCTGTGTCTAAAGACGACAGCGGTTACTCTCTAGTAGTCGCAGTATGCTGATCAGGTGGAACAAATTCAGGATAGTATTGATGAATAAAATCCATCATTACCATATGTTGTTCCGAAAGGGAAGGGTAATCCTCTTCCTTGTCCCTTTCACCATCTGACAGATTCAGCTGTGACGTACGGTCCATTGCATCTTTGTGTCGCATCTCACCACGGGAGTCTGCGGAAGGCTGCTCTTGCACTTGCTGGGATGCTGTGATCAGCTGTGCAGTCTGCGACAGCAAGGCCGTTACCAAGGCTTGAGGGGTAGCAGTCTTCTGTTTTTTCGCCTCTTGCTGCTCCTGGGACGAAGATCCGGAGATAGATCTCTTTTCCGAACGTCCCGATGATCGAAGCCTCGGATCGCTAGCTACCAGATGGTCTGATTTCACGGGTGAGGACTGGCTCCGTCTTCGCGCAGCTGGCTGGATATCCGAAGTCGGGTAGCTAGCATGCAGTCGTGTGTGCTTTTGTAACGTAGCGGAGGAAGTCGCGACTGTAGCCGACCCTGGCTGCCATCTAGTCGGAGTGTGCCGATCGGCGGGTGTGGACATATGCTCTGGCTCGTGCAAGTTTCTCAAAACAACATTTGGCCCCAAATGTTGTTGGATTAGAGAGGGACCTCTCCTGCTCGTGGTCTTGTCAGATCTTGCCGAACCTCCCAAAAAGAAACTTGCTGACTTCCTCCCTATTTCCGTCGTTGCTGGGAGTGCTTTTGATTTTGAGGTGCTCGCTCTACCCAAATCTACACTTCCTTCGACTGCAACAGACTTACCCGGTGTCACGGCTCTGACGGATGGAGTAACCGCTTCACCGGTCGAGCTAGCTGCTTGCAAGGGATTAAGAACACTGACTAGAGGCCTTATCCCTTGCTTAATATTTTTATACTGTACCAATGACCCAGACTTAGCTGGTGCTAACTCTAGGGCCAAACACAAATTCCCCCCCCCCCCCAATCCCCCAAATTTGCATCAAAATCCAAAAATTAGATGTCCTATGTGGTCCTCCATACTTTTATCCACTGCGCATGCGCAGTAGTCAAGGAAGTCCGAAATTGGAGCCAAATCCTCATTCTTTGTTTGGCCCTTCAATCAGTAACATCACACTGATATCTGTGCTTAAAATCTCAGTTTAAATGATGCCAGACACATAATCATGAGAGAAATGGTGGATCTAAGGATGAAATAAAAGGATGAGAGGAAGAAACAGTGGAAGGATGTGTTCAGGGCTGTAACTTATAATTTTTATGAAAAATTATTTCATGTTCCTAATTTCGGGGTATGGGCTTGATATTTTCATTCTTGCTATGAAATTTCCATTGTTTGTTCAGTGTTTCCTCTCCCTTTCCTTAATACCCCCACCCCCCCCCACCCCCCACCCCCACCCCCACCCACCTTGCTATTCTCCCATCCTTTTGGCATAATTTTTGTAATTATTTTATAATGAAATTTCTTGGGAGTTTTGGCTTGGTAACAGAATGATTATTCTGTTTTTCCCCATGGTTACGTCCTCACCGTAAGGTGGTTAGGCATTTCAGTCATGCATCTACCATCCGATGTACTGCAGTTTCTTCTCAGGAAGCCTCTGTTTTACATCGGATGGTGTTAAAATTGGTTACTGATTTCAGGCCATATTTTCAGTGCCTGGAGTCTTGTTTCCAGTTTTATTCACTTTTGTTTACATTGACAACGGTTACTTCAGACAGTGATTCCTTGTCATTTAATTAATTCTGATCATTGCCAAATACATAATATTGTCCGTATGTGTAACATTCATTTTTAGACATGTTTTAAAATTTTTGTCCACACTTAAGACTTTTTGGGGATCCATTTGGGCTCGTCGTTCCCATTGGAAACTTGGGCTCAACTTGAAAATTTGTTCTAAAATTTTTTCTTTCGAATTATTTTTCGAAATGTTTGTAATGGATTATATTATTATCATGTATCTTGTTTTCAAGGGTTAGTGCGAGTACATTGACTGTTTAACTTTTTTCAAAATGAAAGAAGTTTGTTCAAACTGTAATTCGAGGAAGTCTTCCTCTGATTCTCATGTTCAGTGTATTAATTGTAGTCAGTGTACTCGCACTAATTCTTGCTCTGTGTGTGTCAATTGGAATGACAAACGTTGGAGATGTGTGTCGCGGTATATTGTTAGTGATGAGAGGTCCATGCCGGCCCTCTCGCCACAGGTCACTCTAGCTTTTCAGTCTCTTTTTCAGAGGAACAAGAACAGGGTGATGTTTCTGTGATGTCTTCACGAAGTGTGCCTCCGTCGTCACAGATAAATGAAGAGCTAGCGGAAAAAGTGCTCAATGAAATTTGGCAAATGCCTAAGAGGTCCCACGTAGGATCGATGGCATTGTCGCCCGCCAGCTCGCCTGGTGAAGTAATCATTCACGAAATGGTTGTGACGCCGGGTTCGTCCATTGTGGTCCAGGAAAGGAGATCGGGTGTTGCGAGCACTATAAACATGGATCGTGCACACCCGGCGATGACAGATCTGAGGATAGTACAGAGGAAGCCAATCAGTCCGGTACCTAGCTCATCCAGGTCTGCCTGGACCGCGAGCGAGAGAGGCCCCTCTCTCTTACAACATCTGGGACCAGATGTTGTTGTACGTAATGTTCATCAGTCGGAGCATACGTCCACTCCTCGGGAGCGACTAGTCTATTGGCTTCCTCATCCTCACGGCAGCACACACAACTGCAACTTGGCTACGTGACTTCTGATATCCAGCCTGCTTCGCCGACCAGGGATTCCACATCGATCAGGTCACACCATCCGGTAGCCAAGGGCATGAGGCCTTACCAGTCAGGACGTTTGCATAAAAGAAGTATGCAGGAAGTAACGTCCCAGGAGCTCCCAGCAGCTAAATCACGTAAGACCGCGGCTCCACAGGCCTCCGTGACGGACTTGCTATCACAGATAGCTCAACTTATTGCAGCATCCCAGCAGCCATCAGAAACTTTTTCGGAACAGGAATTGTCTGAGGAAGCTGGGTCGGTTTGCTCTCCTGCAGAGTCAGAAAGGGATGACCGAGAATCTCATATGGTCCAGTCGGATGGCGAAAGGGAATCAGCAGAGCTGGAATTTTCCCTTTTGGAACAACATAAAGTGGCCGTAGATTTCATCTGACAACACCTTCCAGAAGTTGTTCCTCCGGACCAACATGCTGCATTACCGGATAAGAGACTGATAGCGTCACTGGACACAGACTTTTTCGGCCGGATTAGGGACACTGTCCCTGAGTTCCGACCCAGTCCAGAAATGTCACACGGACATTTGAACTTTTGAATGACGCTATATTCAAGCTAGCCTCTAAGACTGGCAAATCCGGTTTCTTATCGCCTAGCGCTATACAGCTGCCTTTCATCAATGCTAGACATAGATTTGAAATGGCAGGATACGGCGTGCCGAGAGTTCCTCTACGTCTTACTCTAGAGACCGCCAGAGTAGCGGCTGTGGTAGGGGCTGTTGTACTGGCCGGGATGACCGGTCAGATGCCCCTAGGTCAATGGGACGAGGTGCGGGTTGTGGAGGACGTGGTTTCTCCTCCCACAGGCCTCACAGGTCCAGGAGGTGATGGTTCAAACCTCTATTGCGTTCCAGTCGACGGAAGGCGGTCGAGATTCTTAACCAATTGGTTGTCAATTATGGATGATCCATGGGTGCAAGGGGTGATTTCCGTAGGTCTAAAACTGTCCTTCAAGGAAAAACCTCTGTTAACTTGAAGTCCACGTTGGACTCAGCTTCCGTCAAATGTTCAGAAGAGAGATTCGCTTCTATCAGAAGTCCAATCTCTTCTGGACAAGAACGCTATAGAGGTCATAGAAAACCAGGAATCTCCAGGTTTCTACAGTCACCTGTTTCTGGCTCGTTTCATCCAGTCATAGATCTGAGCTGGATAAACAAGCTGATCGTGGCTCCGAAATTCTATATGGAGACCATCCGATCAGTCAGAGCGAGCATTCGAGTGAACGATTATGCTGCGAGCATAGATCTCAAAGATGCTTACTTTCATGTCATGGTACATCCAGCGTTCAGAAAGTATCTTCACTTCGCTGCCCTAGGAGTCGTTTATCAGTTCCGAGTGATGTGCTTCAGTCTGAATCTAGCGCCCTGGGCATTCACTCGAATAATGAACTCGGTAATGACTCATTTCCGAGCTCATTCCTCTGTAGTAATGTCGGCTTACCTGGACAACATTCTTCAGAGGTACGGCAACGAGTTAACGCTTCAGAACGATGTTCAGAGTCTGCTTCAACTGCTCCGACGTCTCGGTTTCATAGTAAATGAAAAGAAGTCGGATCTAGTGCCATCCAAGTCATTCACCCACCTGGGACGCACAACAATCTCGTTCGTCTGCCGTTAACCAGAGCGAAATTAGTCAGTTATTATGCTCGCTTTTGGCTTCACTAAGATGTAGTAACAGCGAGAGAATTCAAGAGACTGACAGTGCGGAGCTGCTGCGGATCTTATTCCGATGGGGCGGCTACGCACTCGTCCACTCCAGATATTTTTTACTCAGAATTGGAGTGTGAAGACTCATTCACTCGAAACGAACATCGTCTTGTCGAATCAAGTGAAACAAGAGATTCAGACTTGGGCAGATATTCAGTGGTTAATTCAAGAAGTACCACTGCAACTGCCAGATCCGAGTTTTACGATAATGACGGATGCGAGTCAAACAGGTTGGGGCGCAACTCTGAGCCCAACAGATTCGAGGTGCCAGGGTCTTTGGGGCCCGCAGTTCCTAAACAAGCACATAAACATCAAAGAGATGATGTGAATATGGCTTGCGCTACGTCAGTGGATGAACATTCTTCAGAATTCGCATGTTCAAATTCTGTCCGACAATTGGACAGTAGTAGCGTATATTCGGAACCAGGGAGGCACTCATTCCATTCCGTTATTCAATTTAAAGGAAAGGATCCTTCTGTTTGTCGTAGAGCATCAAGTTCTCCTATCGGTCCGTCATATACCGGGTCGTCTGAATGTTCTAGCAGACTCCCTTTCTCGGAAAGGTTGCATGTTGCCGTCAGAATGGACTCTCAACAAACGAGTATTCAATCAGATTTGCTACCAATGGGATTGTCCTATATTAGACTTGTTTGCGAAGCATCTCAACAATCAGTTGCATATGTTTGTGTCGCCATGCCCATATCCTCGAGCATTTGCAGTAGCCGCCCTCTAGATATCATGGGACGGAATGATAGGATACGCGTATCCTCCAGCTCCGTTGATTCAGCAGATATTGCTAAAAATCAAGCAATCTCACTGCAAGATTCTGTTGGTAGCATCTCTGTCACCCCAGAGACCATGGATAAATCTACTCAGGTGTCTGTTGTGGGACATTCCACGGAAGCTTCCTCCACGGGAGGACCTTCTTTCGCAGGGGAAATCACGCACACTGCATCACAACCCACAAGGTCTCAACCTTCACGTATTTCCGTTGTGCGGTCCTTCTTGCACGGCAAGCAATTTACAGGATGAGCAGTGGATGCAATTTCTAACTGTAGAAGGACTTCCTCTTCATTGAATTACGCAGTGAAGTGGATAGTTTTCTTTTTTGTTGGTGTGTGGATCAATCGGTGGATATCTATAATCCATCTATACCTCAAACTGCCAATTTTCTGGTCTACCTGTTTGACGAATTAAAACTGCAGCCTGTTACTATTAAGGGCTATAGGCTCATCATGATAACTTGGCTATTGGATCAGATCCTTCTTTAACCAAGCTAGTTAGAAATTTCTCTACGAATAGACCTAAAACCTCCAGATTAATTCCTAAATGGAATTTCCTCGGAAGCTTCCTCCACGAGAGGATCTTCTTTCGCAGGGGAAATCACGCACACTGCATCACAACCCGCAAGGTCTCAACCTTCACGTATTTCCGTTGCATATTGGTCTCAGCCTTCCACGTTCATGAATTTTTAACTTAGAAATATTGAGTCCATTTCTGGCGACCTTCGATGTTTAGGTCCGTTATCTGTTGCTCAGGATGTCGTCCACTAAACAGTTGCAACTATAGTTATGCAGGCTTTCTGTTCCAGTAGTGACTCTGTCCTGCTGCCCTCTTCGTTCTGGGATATTTGACGCAGAACAAGGGGAAGGGGGGGGGGGGGGGGTGGGGGTGGGGTGATGGTGTTCCCTTATATATACCTCTTCTGGAATCAGTAATTCCGAGTCAGTGCCGGGATAGTTTTAAAGTGTAAAGCTAATGTCTATCTCATTTATGTAATATTTTTAAAGTGTAGCTTGGTGTGAAGCATTTGTATATGTCATGTGTCATACGAGCGCTAATATACAATCCTCGGACACTTTTAAATAAGTATAAAGAGTCTCATTCTCTGGACTATCTTTATTTATTGGCTTTCCTTTAAAAAGATTAGTATAATGGGTTATACTGGATGTTAATAGAGATCATTGATGTTATTGTGCTCAATTACGGAATGGTATTGTGTCTTTCTTTTTTTGGTACAAACAAGAAAGATACATGTAAAACCTGTTCTCCTCTTCTCCTTGAGGGGATAATTCTATTTACATGTAATTGAGCCTATTGGATTTTCCTTTATGTCCTAAGCCCCCCCAGCCTTTTTTTCTATTCAGCTAAGTCTGGGTCATTGGTACAGTATAAAAATGTTAAAAAATTTATAGTAATTTATATATTTTTTATACTTACCAATGACCCAGACGGGGATGGCCCTCCCATGAGTTGGGAACTCATACCTCCCCGCTGATTACATAACACTTACCAGGCACTGGTTGTAAGAATGAGGATTTGGCTCCAATTTCAGACTTCCTTGACTACTGCGCATACGCAGTGGATAAAAGTATGGAGGACCACATAGGACATCTAATTTTTGGATTTTGATGCAAATTTAGGGGATTGGGGGGGGGGGGGGGGGGGGGGAATATGTGTTTGGCCCTAGAATATTAGAGTTAGCACCAGCTAAGTTTGGGTCATTGGTAAGTATAAAAAATATATAAATTACTATAAATTATTTAACATTCATGAGCACCTTTGCAGCTAGCTCTGTTTGCTTATCAGAGCGAGATGATGGTAGCACACTTTTGATGGGTGTCATGATACCATTACCATGTTCTTGTTCCTCTGAAAAAAGAAACTGAAAACTTGAATTATCTTGCGGTGAGAGTTCCGGCATAGGAATCTCACCGCCAACAACGTACCGCGACACCCATCTCCAACATTTGTCATCCCAATGTACACATGTAGGACAAGAATCCGTAGGCATGCTTCGACTACAGACAAGGCAACAAGCATGTAAATCCGAGGACGACTTCCTCACCTTGCATTTAGAGCAGTAAGCTTTCATAATTACAATCAATATACAAAGTCGATAGTACTCCTACAAGCCTCACAATAAATATATGATAAAGATACATGAATAACAGCAATTAAAATTGAATTTGAAAAATTAAACAAAAAATTTTTTTTAAAATTTTGAAAAAATGCCTAAGTTCCCAAAGGGAACATCATGAGCCCAAGGGCATCCTGATAGAGCCTAAGTGTGGACAAAATCCAGATTTTTTGAGCCACACTACCGGAATAATAATACATGTATCCTACAGTAATCCTACAGTAATATAATATTAAATACTACATATATTTGAGGACATTGCCAATGTGAACGATTCAATTAAATTCACCTTTATTCACAGTATATCAATTACATATAAAGTACAGTAGGTAAACTAAACAATTCATTTTAACATACTTTGATATACGGCAAGGAAGCGACATAGCAATGTTAGCTGTCTTCCTGTCAAAGGAAATAAACAGCTGCGCCATGAGCGCATGATATACCCGTTAGCAATTACAAGAGGGAACCACACAATATGAGTGTACTTGTCAGGTTACATATACTTGCCACCAAAAAATCATGAAAATTGCTCAAAGTCCAACATGTGGAAAATTGCCTATATTTTGATGAATAAAGTCCCATAACTCTGGAATGACAAATCGGACAGAGACACAAATCGAAAGGGAGATTCCTTCTATCAACATATACTTGCAACCAAAAAATCATGAAAATTGCTCTGAGCATTTTCAAGTTATTGTTCGACATGTGAAAAATAAAGTCCCATAACTCTGGAATGACTACTCAAACGGCGACACCAACCGAAAGGGAGCTTCCTTCCATCAACATAAACCACCTACCAAAAAATCGTGAAAATCTCTCGAAGCGTTCTCGAGATCTCGTACGACATGTAAAAAATCAACAATTTTCTAAGTAATAAAGTCCCATAACTCTGGAATGACTAATCAAACGGTGACACTAAACGAAAGGGAGCTTCCCTCCATCGATATACACCACCTACCCAAAAATCACGAAAATCTCTCAAAGCGTTCTCGAGTTACCGTACGACGTGTAAAAAATCAACAATTTTCTAAGTAATAAAGTCCCATAACTCTGGAATGACTAATTGAATGGTGACAATAAATGAAAGGGAGCTTCCTTCCATCAACATAAACCACTTACCAAAAAATCGTGAAAATCTCACGAAGCATTCTCGAGTTATCATACGACGTGTAAAAAATCAACAATTTTCTAAGTAATAAAGTCCCATAACTCTGGAATGACTAATCGAATGGCGACACTAAACGAAAGAGAGCTTCCCTCCATTGATATACACCACCTACCCAAAAATTCCGAAAATCTCTCAAAGCGTTCTTGAGTTATCGTACGACGTGTGACCAGATGGACAGACGGACAGCGGTATACCATAATACGACCCGTTTTTTTTCAAAACGGGCGTATAAAAACCGGAAACAAGACATCAGGCACACAAAAAGGCCCAAAGTCAGTAACTGCTTTAAATGCTACCAGATGCAAAGCTAGGTCTTCATACGAAGGAAACACGATACATGGGATAGAAGATGCAAGACCAAAATGACCTAACACCCCTAGGGTGAGGTCGTAACCATGGGGATAAACAGAATAAACATTCTGTAATACACGTTAAACTTCCAATAAATTTAATAAAAAATTTCAATAAAAAATAGCCAAAAAGCTTAGGAGTTTAACAGAAGGGCATCAAGGAAGAATAGGGAAGGAACACTTAACAGTGGATTAATCATTTGCAAGAATGATGACGTCAAGGGTATGGCCCGAAATTGGGAAACATGAAATAATTTTTATAATTATTATAAAGTTACAGCCCTGAATGTTTGAAACCACCATTGTTCACTTCCATCATCCATTTACAGCCTTGGATCCACCAATTCTTTCATTGATTTATGTCTGGCATCCTCAAAAAAGGAGATTTTAAAGCACAGATGTCAGATCATTGTTACTGACTTTAGGGCCAAACAAAAAATGATGGGCACCAATTTTGGTACCTTCCTGGATATTGCACATGTGCAGATAACAAAAGTATGGAGGACCAGATAGGACTTATTTTTTTCGGTTTTATATGCAAATTTTAGGGATTGGGGGGCAAAATTTGTGTTTGGCCTTGAATTAAATTGAGTTAGCACCAGCTAGTCTGGGCCATTGGCTGTGGTATAAAAATATCTGTTGGTGCCTGTTATACTACAGAATTTCGTTGATAAATCACCAATTATGAAAGCTTAATACCACACAAGTTCTCAGAGTATGCATGTTTAGTGCTGGGCAATATTAGCCAAAATATTATTTGCATTTTGGGGGTTGGGGTGGGGGGAGAAGATCATTATTAATGATACAATCGCACAATATTGTTCTCTTGTGAAGATTGTGTTTATTCCACTAAATAGTGTTAATGCAGTTTTGTGTAAAAATACAATACACTTGGCTGTATTAACCATGATATATACTGAGCACACATAATTTGTGTCTTAATTGAATAATGACTTTGATGTTAATGTGTATTGTGAAGTTGAATGATGCATGGTTTACATGTACGCACGTGACATGTCAGAATTTATTATTAAATGGGCATTTTTTCAACGTGTTACCTCCCTTGATTTGTTTCTCCAGTGTTTACTTGTACTCTGCAATCAACATTGAGAGAAACATCAAGGGGGGTAACTGAATTAAAAAATGAACTTGACAAACTGAAAATGTGTTTGTGACAGTCATGTGATTTACATGTTGCAAAACAATCATCTATCATTGAAAAAAAGAGTGTTTTTTTAGTTTTTTCCCCAATTTTAATTTCTTATTGTAATGTGATGCTTGCATCATGAAGTACTACAAACTACCGACTGAAAACATTTTATTTATACATGTACCCAATTCAACGTTGTACAGCACCATGATTGAAGGCTAGTGACTTTGATCAGCAGGGAAATGGTGGTGATCTCGTGTCGATTGCAGAGGGTAAAGTCCATAATATCTCGGCTCTGCAAATCCCTAAATATTCTGCTAAGCACTACACACATTTTTAATGAGGAAACTTCATTGAAATGGCCAGATATCAAAGAGATTTTTAATAGTCAGTGTTAAATATAGAATAACCGGAAACTGCCGGTTTTTAAGTGCCTCTTGTCATTATCAGCCAATGCTCCATAACCAGCCGGTTCAGATTGCCGATTAACGGTTCATCACTACCCATTGATTGTTGCGAGCATGTTCGGTAAAGTCAGTTACACTTTAACTGGTTGGGGGCTAGAGGTTCATATTTGGACTCTACTGAAAAGTACTGGTGCCTCATTTAAAAGGCTTTATATTCTGTTGATGTAGTTCATATTCTCTAAGAAGTAATCTTTGAGGGTCATATGGATTTGTCTTGTTACAGTTTATTGGAAAGTGCTTCTATGGATTCTCCTGCAAATTGATACAAGGTAAGTACATATTTTAAAATAATCTATCTCTCTATCAGTTTAAAGTGATGTGAGCATTGCGACAAAGAAAGGGCTACATGGTGTGATGTCTCTTACGTGTGTCTAGCTGTTCAAAAACACAAATACAACTTATAATGAGACCAATGTTCAGGTTGAAATATAAAATCATTGAATATAATTTTGATGCAACAAAAATTAAACCCAAATGAAATTCAGTGATTTTCTATGCTATAAAGGTGTAATCAATATCTCTTAGCATGTGTTAAATGAGATATTTTTAGTATATTTATATAGACTTTCTTTAGCTTTTGTTAAAAGATCAAACGGAAAGATAATATTTTCACATTTACTGTTAAAAAAAATCTACTTGTCTGGCGAACAACTGCTTAATGTGAAACTTGTCATACAATCTGATTTTCTCTCATCATATATGACAAGCGAATTGGTTTTACCAAGTTCTGCTAGGAAAACTCCAATATATGTTATCATAATAAATAGCTCTCTTTGTATTAATTGGAAAATATAACCTTCGGCAGTAGATATTATTAAGAAACAAAATTATTTACTTATTTATTGGTGTTTAAGATCACATACTTATGCACAGTGGCTAATCGTAACCATGACAGTTTTACAGGTGGAGGAAGCCTGAGTACCCGGATAGAACCACGGAGCATTCACGAGCAACTGTCAGCTCCTCAATATTCTAACTATCTTCAAGCTCTGCTCAAGCAGGGTTACAGCGGTTTAAGACATGTGCACCATCAACATGCAGTACACTTTAGTACACAGCGTCATCGTGCCCCCATGTAGGCAACCAGGATAAAGTGCCTTGCCAAGGACACAACATGGGTCATCCCGGACGGGGATCGAACTCGGGACCTCTAGCATAGAAGTCCAACAGTCTACCACTGAGCAACCGCGCTCCCAATAAACAAAATAAATGTCAGTCAAAATACAAGATAGTAAAAGGTAAGTAAGAAAATATTTACTATATACAACATTAATTGAGATATGAATTACAGTACATGTAAAAACAATAAATGTCATTTTCATACAAAAGCATATGAAGAAAACTGGGAGATCTGCCTGGGTTCTACTCAACTGTAAACCTGCCATTAATTATGGCCAGATATTCGTCTAGTGTTTACTGGTGTTTCAGGTCATTTTCAGGATCTATGGCTTTATCATGCATGCAACGTAAGTATAAAGTCATGTTAAGCCACTTATTCATACTATAGTTATCCAGTTTAGAAGACCCCAGGTGTTAGTTACACAGTCCAGTTATACCAATGAAATTGAACTTGTTCATCATACTAAACAAAACACTGCTTCACTTCCCAGGATTCCCAAGGGGAAAATGTTCAAACAAAACGACATGACATTCAAATTACAATCAAAGCCTGTGATTAACCTTGAACTTTGGAACCTACCCCTGATACAAGACAAATCATCTAGTGGTGATATATATTTAACTGGTTGTGAGCTAGAAGCCACTATCATGCCTCTATTGAAAAGTGCTCAAACCACCTCTAATGACTTTAAACTGTATGCTTTAGCTTATTGTTTGTTGCACAATAAAAAAAATATATAAAATTGTTTGTTACCATTTATTGGAGAGTGTCAACAGGCAGTTGAGCAAATTTGTACCAAAATGATCTGCTGTACAGCTGCAGAGAGTTCAGATTAGGTATTGAATGGTGAACAATTTCCATATGCACCTTGTTTCAACAAAGATCATTGTATCCATGGGACATAGAGAACACTTTAAAAAAAATGATTTAGTGGTGTAATATGCCCATGTTTGACTTTGCCGTACAGACCTGTGTCAAAACCAAGGGAGTGTGTGCCGTGTAGAAATAACAAGAGGCCCCAAGTGGCCTTAATCGCTCACCTGCCAAAGTGGTTCAAAGAAGTATTTGGAGGTCACATTCCGTTAGACAAGGTTCATCAATGCTACAAAGGAATGAAGTCATGAAAGGCAAATTTTATGGAAAAACACTAAGGAATGGATTTGAACAAACCTGAACCTAACATGCACTCCCCTGCCACCCCCTAACCCCACCCATAGAAAGCTCAAATATTAAGCCAGGGACTCAAACTGAACAAACTCTTGAATCTCACCCCCCCCCCCCCCACCCCTCCTATGGATGCTGCATACCAAATATCAAAAGAGTCTTATTGGTGGATTGAAAGAAGAAGATTTTTGAAGAAGATTTCTCATATTGAACTAAGTTATAATTTGGGCTCCCACAGGAAGCCCAAATATGAACCCAGGGACTCCGCTTGAACAAAATTGAATCTCACCCCCCTAAGGATGCTGCATACCAAATATCAAAACATTCTGACTGCTGGATCTGAAGAAGATTTTTAAAGAAAATTCCTCATTTTAAACTAACTTATAATTCAGGCTCCCATGGTGAGCCCAAATATCCAGGGACTTGGCTTGAACAAACCTGAATCTCACCCCCTAAGGATGCTGCATACCAAATATATAAGATTTTTAAAGAATATTCCTCATATTGCACTAATTTGAACATTAGGGCTCCCAAAGAGACACAAATATGGACCCAAGGAATTGATTTCAACAAATAGGTGAATCAATCTTCCAAAGATGTTATATGTGAAATATGAAAGCTTTTGGAGCAGTGGTTTTGGAGAAGAAGATTCTTTAATGTTTTCCCCATTACCCACAGTGTTAAAAATGCTGACTCAAGTCCCGAAAAAGTACCCTATGATAAAAACGATAGCAATTTTTTTGCACCATTCCATTCTGTTGTCAATTCAAGTTTGTTTGAATCAAGTTACTTTTTCGGGACTTTGAAAAAACGCTGAGTCAGCATTTTTAACACTGTGGATAATAGGGAAAACATTAAAGAACCTTCTTCTCCAAAACCACTGTTCCAACAGTAATAATTCCTGTCAGCATATTCTACATATGAACCAACCAATCATTTCTGCTAATATTTTGTCACACTCAAGAAAATAGACTCTACACAAGACAACATGTGTACTTGGAAAATGAAGCACTGTTCAAAGGGAATCCCACAGACTATAAAAATTAGTATTCCTAGTCTGCGGGTATATTCTTGGAAGAAGAAATGTGTAATTATTTCCCTTTCATCAACAGCTGTATTTCAAACTGGGGTACATCTGTTTCTTTGAATTTCTGTTAATGCTTTGATTGAGATTTACAAGTACTAAGCTATATTTGTGCTGATGATGGGTTTTTTTGCCAAGAAATGAGCAGTTAACATATTGTTGGATTTGTCAATGTACAACCTCAGCCAAATATGATGAATTTATTCACTGTCCTGTCAGGGTTCTATTTATGTCTGTATTGTATCTCTTGCCCTACTTGTGAAGTATTTACCTTGACATTTACTGTGCTAAATAAATTGGATTTGCAGCGACATTTAGTAACACTAGGGAACAAATAAGCAAAGTAAACATCAGCACATATTTCTTATTTACAAAGTTTATCAAATAAATGCAAAAAAAAATCCCTCGAAAAATAAAAACTCCAATATCTAGTCCTGATTTGTTAAGTAGAACAATACAGTAAGTCACCTATGTTCATTTCACTGCCTCAGAAATTGATGTCCTCGTCCAATTAAAACTTGGAGAATGGGCTTTGGCATGGGTAGGGCTCCTTGATTATTAAATCTGAAAACAGGGGGGCATGGGGGGGGGGGGGGGGGGGTGCTTCCACACCATTTTGGGCTTGACACAGGTCAGTACAGTATTATCACAAAACATGCTTCAAACCTATTTGCACACCAGTTCAACTTTGAAAGGATAGGTACCATTGATAGAGTTGCCCAAAATTGAATGTTTTAGAGCAGCAATCTGTGATTGGTTGGTGATAACCTTACCATTGTCATTACTGGTGAAATACTGTTATCTGGAAAAAGCCTTCAGATATTTCCAACACTTCGTCACTTAATTGCTTGTCATCAGTTTAATGAAAGCAAAAGTACTAGTTAACTATTAACCTGCTAAGTATTTACAAAACATTTTTATCAAATTTGGTCACGGCTGCTGTGAAGCAGCCATGATGAGATTTGCTGAAAAATTTAAGTAAAACTACAATCCAATCAATTTACAGGGGGAAAATTTTGGTTAAAGGTGGCCAAGTTATACTTATTTCATTGGCAAGAGATTTCATGTCCTGGGCAGGAATACCTGCCAGCAGCATAAAAGGAGATGGTTATGTTAATCTGGCCTGCTCAGGTTGGCCATGGCAATGAAACAGTTAACATAGTTCTCAAGTGTAAAACTCTGGCATACAAACCTTTGTGTTGTCAAAGTTGTGTTTCCAGCATTATATTCTTCAGCTAAAAATGATGCAACAGCAAAAGATGGTCTTCCTTGCTTCAGATAATATGTAAACTTTATACTCTCCGTGCTACTATACCTTTTCATAAGTTCAGGCTTTGAAAAATGTGGAATTTCTTTAATACATTCTGAAAAAAAGAAATGAATAAATATTATAAGTTATTGTGATAAATTGACGGCAACATTGTCTGAGGTTTGTGGTCTGGAGCTTATGTTCAACTGAGATGCAAAGACCAATAAGACCCTGCCCACAGCCCAAAACCCACATTGTAAAAAGAACAGGACAATTTGAATAAACAATGCAACTTTAACGATATCAAATTTAGTAATTAAACCTCTCATGTACCCCATGCCATGACCGGACAACATAAAAATCAACAAGGACTTTGCAAAGTGTGAGCCACTATCCACAACCCGCAGGCATGTTCGAAGTAGCCTTAAAGGCATTGTGGGACAGAAAATTTTTCTAAGTCAAAAGAGTGAAAACAAAAAAATCTTCTAAGTCCAAAAAGTGAAAAAGGGCCATAACTCTGGAAAAATTATTGGACAGAACCTGTTCCTTATGCATATCCGTTCCCCCATGCAAGTCTATCAGCACACCAACGGAGATCCAAATCTGACCAATGGCTTTGAAATTACAATGCAAAACATATGTACGAACAGACAGATGGACAGACAGACAGATGGACGAATCCATCTCCAGAGATTGGGGGCATATTAACTTAGATAAAGGTCGAAGTTATTCCATGTCTGTTGGAATCATGAACAAGTTCATGATATGAACTGAGATGGAGTAACCTCGACCTTTTTATAAGTGGGTTGTAGGTATACATTCATAGAATGATCACTGGCCTCGAAAAAATTTGATTTTATAGGCAGTATGCACTTTGAATTTCCTCCCAATGTTAACCCTTTACCCAACGTAACGGCCAAAACCGACCAGCGCTATTCACAAAAATCGTCAATTAATTTTCATTATTTTTTGTCTCAAAAACATAGATTATGACCCCTCTTTGGAACGAGCTCGTCGAGCTCATTCCAATGAGGTGTTATAACCTATGTTTTTGAGACAAAAAATGAAAAAAATTAATTGTTCAAAAATGTTATTTGCAAGTGTTGTCTGCTTTTCATGTTAGGTAAAGGGTGAACATCTTTTCAAATTTTTCACTTGGTGACATCAGATGATAACATATGCCACTGGAGCCATAAACATAGAAAAAACTAAGCAAGTACTCATCCAATCAGAGGGTGAGGATTTGAGTCTTATTGGAATATAGGTTACCCAGATGTGTTCCAAGATTGCTAATTGAAGTTGAGACCCTGTTTTTGGGCATACATTGACATGTCTGAATGACTAGAAACATGTTCTTGACTTCAATACAATATCTTTGACCCTGCCCCTTCCCACATCCCCATCCTGGGTGGTAATGACCTATTTATATTACAATATCCCCCTCAAGAGTGACCAACTTGTCATTTAAACAAAGAACTATTTTTTTGTGAGCAAACCATAACAAAACATTGTTGCTATGAGTGATTAGTATATTTTTCTGTGAGCAAACAATAACAAAGCATTGTTGTTATGAGTGATTAGTATTACCAAAAACAGTGACTTTAACAGGCGCATGAATAGAAGTAAATGGTTACCTTTTCGAGCAAATGTAGCTTAAAAAATCTCTCTTCCTGGGTTTGCATCTGCATCGAGTATTGCTATCCTCAACACAGATTTGTATTTAATCTAGGTTAGGCCTAAAAAAAGTTAAAAATCTGTTTCTCAGGCCCTACCACGAGGTCCTTTGGCTGCCACATGCTCTCGTTTTATAACCAATGTAAACTAAAAAAAATAATGAAAGTGTCAATGACACTGCAGCTCAACTTGTCCAAGAAGGGACTGAACTAAATGGAAAGATCCAGTAATGCCATGTCATTCACTCAAGTTTCTACAGAAAATACATCACACCAAAGCTACATATGAAATCTGAAAAAAATCGGGTGAGGGATGGGGCCTGTTGGGTGTACTAATGGAATTGCTGACAATTTATATGTCAAATCCAAGATGGCCGATGGCGGCTATCTTTTTCAACAGGATGCAGATAAATTTGATAACTCCCATCTGGACATCATACCAATGTTACATATAAAATTTGAAAAGACCAGGTGAGAGGTGCGGCCTGTAGGGTCTGCTAATGGAATTGTTGACAATTTATATGCCAAATCCAAGATGGCCACTGTCGACCATGTTTTTCAACAAAATTCAGAAAAATTTGATAGCTCCCACCTCGGATTCACACCAAAGCTATATATGAAATTCAAAAAAGATCAGAAGAGAGATGTGACCTGTAGGATGTGCTAATGGAATTGTTAACAATTTATATGCAAATCCAAAATGGCTGCTAGCCACCATGTTTTTCAACAAAACTGAGGAATATTCGATAGCTCCCAACTAGACATCACACCAAAGCTATGGATGAAATTTGAAAAAGATTGGGTGAGAGATGCAGCCTGTAGGGTGTGCCAATGGAATTGTTGACAATATTTATATGCCAAATCTAAGATGGCCACTGGCAGCCACGTTTTTTAACAAAATTCAGAAAAATTTGATAGCTCCCATCTAGACATTACTCCAAAGCTACATGTGAAATTTGGGATTGATCGGGTCAGAGCCGCGACCTCTAGGGTGTGCTAAAGGAATTGTTGGACAATGTATATTCAAATCCAAGATGGTCACTGACGACCATGTTTTTCAACAAAATTCGAAAAAAAATTATAAATTCATAGTACTTTGTATATTTTTTATACTTACCAATGGCCCAGACTAGCTGGTGCTTAACTCAAAGTTATCAAGGGCCAAACACAAATTTTGAACCCCCCCAATCCCCAAAATTTGCTTGCAAAACTGAAAATTAAAAGTCTTATCTGGCCCTCCATACATTTACTCTCCGTGAATGGGCATACGTCAGGAAGTGACCAGAATTGGCGCCAACATTATTCTTTGTAGAAGAGAGTACTACATAAAAATTCAGTGGGGAGGTATGAGTGCCCACTCATGGGAGTTCCATCTCCGTCTGGGCCACTGGTTAGTATAAAAAATATACAAATTACTATGAATTTATAATATTTTTACACTGTAAACCAATGGCCCAGACTAGCTGAGTCGTAAAAAGATGGAGGGCCTAGGACTTCAGAATTAGTAGATCAACATAGTTCCAATCCTGTAATCCAAGGTGAAAGGAAATTAAAATTATTAGGAATTACGTGAATTTCTCTCTATACAGTAATAGAGAAGATATATAATAGAAAAGGAGCCCAGTTCAAGTAATTCCATATACTTAGCATGAAGACTATGCTAATTGGATGTAACGAGTTCCCAATTTTTAAGGTTAGACCGAACTAAGCCCCAAAAATTAGGATGGCGTATCAGAGAATAAGAGAATATCCCCCACAAACATACGCCATATACCATAAAACTCCAGCTGAATGTAGGATATAATTACGGACAAAACAGCTTCCCTCATAGTTAGATACCTATCAAGCCAGAGGAGAGGTAAAAATCCCCCCCACCCTTTCTTTTGAAGGAATCTTCAAAAGAAAGAGGAGAGCACTCTGGAATCAGTAAAAGCGACACCAAAAAACAATATAAATATTCGTCGAACAGGCACTCAGGTATTAATTATTATTAATAAATGGTGCTTAACGCCTCTTCAGAAGTTAAGGCTATAGTGACGATCCCGGTAATTAATATTGCCCGCTATATAACGTACACTGGAGACGGCATACGCAGATAGGTCGAAAACCAGTGATATAATATATAACACACACATGCCCAATCGAACCACAATGAACGATCTCTGGAGAGTAAACACACTTCCGAGGTAACCCACAGGAGACCCCATTCAGATGTACAATAATTCCAGTAACAACACTCTCCAACGTGTACTGTCTGATATCTTTGACCAAAATATGTGTGAATATACGATTTGAGTACCAAAATTAATAAAAACCTGGATCTAGAAATGGAAGTAGGTATGATTAACAGGCTCTGACATGGACCGCCCCCGAAATAATTCATAATTTCTAAGGTCCATAACATACAATAAGCGCCAGCCTAATAAATATTATGCACGTGAGCATTAAAATCTTGCATGTAATCATCTGAATACCAGTTAACTATATCCGAGGTACCCAAAGACTAGCAAATATTTATGATGAAATATGCACTAGTATATGACATATAGACGAACAAGAGGGATGTTACATCCCAACGCTCACCTACATTCGCGCTTGATAATGTCGTTCCAATGTAACATGCCTAATATTTAGTTAATATAAATCATTAACTAGGCATCAAATGATTAATGTGGTTTATGTGATGACTTTGGAAAGTTTATATTTCTGCATTTATTATATATCAATTCAACATAGAATGATTGGATATAAAAGCATTTTTTTCTTTTAGAAATGTTTATGATTAAGAATATGAATCGTGAGGCCAGATATTAAATCATAAATAAGAATTAGGAAAGGCTTTCATAAATCACTGAAATTGTAATTGAAGTACATTCATTGGTTAAAGAGGAGTTGCGGAAAAAACATTCGTTCAAGAAAGTGACTATAAGTCCCAACAAAAATACATCACATCAACAACTAAAATAAGCCTTAATGTTACTAGTAACAAGTATGAGAAAGTATTAAATAAAAAAAAAAGTTAAAAAATTTTTTTTTTAAAGAAAGTGAATATAAGTCCCAAAAATCCCCCTCAAATTCCTCAAATATGCATGTAATAAGGGCGCAACGTTACCGCAATGTAGTTTAGTAACCCATGTGTACAATATCAATTGCCTGGAAAGACACATAGAAACAGAACTCACCTTAACACCTCACCTTAACACAAACTTTTAGAACTTAAAATTGAGTAAGTCAGAGAAAAACGTGAACATTGTGACTGAAAAAAAGAAAAGAAATCAGTTAAATTTCTGCATACAGTAGGGTTAATACCTACAGTTGTTATTGAAATGAGAAAATAAACAGTAATGAGAGGTGAAGGCACCACAATCTGCACAAAAGCTGACTTTAACGCAAATTCTTACAACACCTAAACGCTAATTCTTACAACAAGTTTTGGCAGAAAATCAGCCTCATATTCCTCAAATATGCATGTAATGAGGGTTAAATATTACTGCAATGGAGTTCAGTAACCCAAGTGTAGAATATTAATCGCCTGGAAAGACACACAGAAACACAACTCACCTAAACACAAAGTTTACAAAGTTGTACAACTTAAAATTTACTAAGTCCGAGAAAAACATGAAAATTTTGACTGAAAAAAAAGAAAATTTCCATTAAATTTCTGCATACAGTAGGGTTAATACCTACAGTTGTTATTGAAATATGAAAATCAACAGTAATGAGAAGTTAAAGCAGCACAATCTGCACAAAAGCTGACTTTAACGCAAATTCTTACAACACCTCAACGCAAATTCTTACAACAACTTTTGGCAGAAAATTTTAGGTGAAATTTGGAAAAAAGTCATAGTATCAGGGTTAAATACTGTTCTGATAGTCCCATACAACCTACATATGCAATATCAAAGGCCTGAGCCCACTGATCTTTGAGAACTCACCTTAACACCTCACCTTAAAACAAACTTTTAGAACTTAAAATTTACTAAGTCCGAGAAAAACATGAAAATTTTGACTGAAAAAAAAGAAAATTTCCATTAAATTTCTGCATACAGTCGGGTTAATACTTACAGTTGTTATTGAAATATGAAAATCAACAGTAATGAGAAGTTAAAGCACTACGATCTGCACAAATGCTGACTTTAACGCAAATTCTTACAACACCTAAACGCTAATTCTTACAAGTTTTGGCAGAAAATCAGCCTCAAATTCCTCAAATATGCATGTAATAAGGGTTAAATATTACTGCAATGGAGTTCAGTAACCCAAGTGTAGAATATTAATCGCTTGGAAAGACACATAGAAACACAACTCACCTAAACACAAAGTTTTACAACTTAAAATTTACTAAGTCCGAGAAAAACATGAAAATTTTGAGTGAAAAAAAAGAAAATTTTCGTTAAATTTCTGCATACAGTAGGGTTAATACCTACAGTTGTTATTGAAATATGAAAATCAACAGTAATGAGAAGTTAAAGCAGCACAATCTGCACAAAAGCTGACTTTAACCCTTTACCCAACGTAACGGCCAAAACCGGCCAGCGCTATTCTCAAAAATCGCCAATTAATTTTCATTATTTTTTCATTTTTTGTCTCAAAAACATAGGTTATGACCCCTCGTTGGAACGAGCTCGTCGAGCTCGTTCCAATGAGGGGTCATAACCTATGTTTTTGAGACAAAAAATGAAAAAAATTAGTTATTCAAGAATTTTTTTTGCAAGTGTCGTCTGCTTTTCATGTTAGGTAAAGGGTTAACACAAATTCTTACAACACCTAAACGCAAATTCTTACAACTTTTGGCAGAAAATATTAGGTGAAATTTGGAAAAAAGTCGTAGTATCAGGGTTAAATACTGTTCTGATAGTCCCATACAACCTACATATGCAATATCAAAGGCCTGAGCCCACTGATGTTTGAGAAATTAACCTTAACATTAAATCTTACAATATTGGACACGCCGGACGCCGATGCTGACGCCCGAGGTTATCACAATAGCTCACCACACCTTACAGATGTAGGTGAGCTAAAAATCACAGGAAACCAACCAAAAAGTGGATGTACCCATGAGGTCGCCATAGAACACGACCCAGCCGCCAATCGGGAAGTGAAGAAATGCATGTATGTATTTAAACTCATATAAGGGTTGCGGGAAGAAAACTACGTCTTGCCCGGTAATCGCTTCTAAAAACATTGGCAGTGTGTGTGTGTATGTGTGTGTGTGTGGGGGGGGGGGGGTTGTATTCAAAGTCATATTGAACCCTCCTCACCCGCATTACTTAATCGTTCTTGTGTTAGACATAACATAATATAGGAACCGCAATGGTTCCCTCACGTCTAACCGACTCCATTATGCCACTATGGGGGGTGAAGGACGTGAAGAACAAAAACTTTCCCTGATAAAGAAGGTCCTCTCATGAAGGAAGCTTCCGGGAACGTCCCATAAGAGACACTTGAGAAGACTGATCCAAGGTTTCTGTGACGACAGAGGTGCTTCTAGTAGGACTCACAACAAGACTGTTTTATCTTAAACAAAATCTACTGAATCAACTGAACTGGAGGATACGAATATCCTATCATCCATCCCCATGAGATCAGCTGAGTGTCTACTGCATACGCTCAATGGCCTGGGCATGGTGACACAAACAATGGTAGCTGATTGTTCCGGTGCGTCACAAACGGATCTATCATGGGGCGATCCCTCTGGTAGCAAATCTGTCCAAATACTCACTTGTTGAGTGACCATTCCAATTGCAACAGGCAACTTCCCGAGAGAGCGAGTCTGCTAATACGTTCAGACGACCCAGTATATGACGGATAGAAAGATGAACATGATGATTTGTGATGTATTTGGAAAATCTTCGTTAGTTGGCATAACGGAAATGAAAAGGTGCTGCCCTGGATCCCGATGTACGCTACTACTGTCGAGTTGTCCGACCAAATTGAACATGAATGTCCGTTATTATGTGATCCAATGTTGTAGCTCTAGCTATAATTAACATCATCTCGTTGATGTTTATGTGTTTTTCCTGAAACCCAGGGTCCCAAAGACCCTGATACTTCAAGACTGCAGGACTTAGGGTCGTGCCCCAACCCGTCTGACTCACATCCGTCATAATCGTGAAAGCCGGATCCGTCAGTTGCAGCAGAACTCCGTGCATTAACCACTGAATATCTGACCAATTTGAACCCATGTTTTACTAGGTCCATTAAAACAATATTGGTTCAAGTGAAAGAGTCTTCACACTCCTGTTCTGAGTAAAGAATATCTGGAGGGGATATGCGCGCACGGCGGCCCATCGGAATGAGATTCACAGCCACTCCGCACAACTCTAACAGTCGCATGAATTCCCTCACTATTAATGCGTCTGAGTGTAGACAAAAGCGAGCATAACAACTAACTTCGCTCTGGGTAACGGCAGATGAACCGATTGTTGTGCGTCTCAAAGCTCAATCCCAAGTGAATAGACGACTTGTACAGAGCTAGATCCGACTTTTTCTCATTTACGATGAAACCGAGACATCGGAGCAATGGATGCAGACTCTGAACATCGTTCTGAAGAATAATTCTGTTGCCGTATCCCTGTAGGTCGTCACAGACAAATGAACTCCGAGTTCATTATTCGAGTGAAACACCCAGGGGGCCAGATTCAGACCAAAGCATATTGTTCTGAACTGATACACCTTCCTTTGTACCGCGAACAGCAGGTACTTTTAGAATGCCGGATGTACCAGGACATGAAAGTACGGATCGTTAGATCTATGCTTGCCACATAGTCGATCACTCGAACGCTCGCATTTACAGACTGAATGATTTCCATAAATAAACTTTTAGAGCCATGATCAACTTTTTATCCAGCTCAAGTCCATTACCAGTTGGAACGAGCTGTCTGGCTTGGGTACGAGGAAAAGGTGACAGTAAAAATCTTCAGAATCCTGATTCTCGATGACCTGTATTGCTTCCTTTGATAAGAGAGCTTATACCTCTGGTAGGAGAAACTCTCTTATGCAAGAATTAGATGGAAGATCTGTCCGATGCGTAGTGTCATGCGAATATGAAATTTTTTTCGACTCGAACATCGACTCGAATTTCCCCTTTGAATGTTCGATTCGGTCGAATATCGAATTCGAATACTATAATTACAAAAGAAACGTGTTACAAATACAAGACCCTGATTTTGAGATTTTCTTGTATATATTACATTAATTCCCTGGTATATTCATCCCATACATAACTATAAGTATAATAAGTAACATTGTAACTAGATCTAGGAATTCTGGGAAATGTAATGGAAATGAGAAATATTGAGAATGAACACGCGTCTTTTTGCTCGTTTTCGCTGGCCAGCGATATGGTAATGGCGGTCTGGAAACTACCATTAGACTTATCGCTGGTAGAGTTACTACTTCCCTTGGACCACTGAGAGAGTGATATTGACAGTCCATTGACTCACAAAAGATTCACGCATTGATGGCTGCGATTCGTTCATAAGCGGACTGTCAATATCACTCTCTCAGTGGTCCAAGGGAAGTAACTCTACGAGCGATAAGTCTAATGGTAGTTTCCAGACCGCCATTACCATATCGCTTTGTGACGTTTTGTCATATAGATATACAAGAAAGAAACAATATTTTTGACATAAATTAACACCAGGTTTAATCATTAACACTATTAATTAACATATTAAACAATTGCAAGAAGATTCGTTAGAGTCGTTAGACCTACACTTCCTACAGCGGTACAGCCCTACTTGAACCTTTGAATCAGAGATATACCATCAGATCCGACTCTGAAAACTGAAATAAATTTAAAATCAAAGTGAGTTGGCCGAATCGCAATACAACTGTTACAACAACAAGAACGAAATGAGTCCATTGTCACTTTTTTAGTTCAACTACAGAAAAGTCATTCAATCAGGTCGCCATTTTTTCTGGCCCAAATCAATGTGGCGGCGTTCTGTCTAGATAACCGATGTCTTCTATCTGTGATAGTGCAAGAACCCACCGAATTTACTCTTTCGGAGGAACAGTTGGTTGCTTGAATGGAAAACAAATCCCAAGCCACAGATGATAAAAGAGGGAAACTTCCTGCATTCTCACGCCAAAATTGTAAGGGGCTCTCATTTCTGTTAGCAACAGGGCAAACTGTGTACCCACTTAATTCGGCGGTTAAACGGGCTTCTTGATTCATCTGGGCACCCGACTCTGTTAAACAGCTCGAGCTTTGTATGTCTTTAAATATAGCATCCATCAAAGATGGACGCTTAGGGGATTTATCCGAGTCATCGACGCTAGCTTGCTGGGTGTGATGATGCGAAGAATCAGCACTCGGTTCGTCATCCTTGAGACAAGCTACGGAATCAACAATGTACCGCTTTGCAATGTCAAAGTTATCCTGCTTTATCAATGTCTTAAAGCGGGGGTCTAAAAATGTTGAGGCTAGCAGATAGCCTTGGCTGAGATCAAACCTCCCTTCTAATTCTGAAATTAGACCATCACGAAATGCCTTCGTACCATGTGAAGTTTGGGATGACAGCTCTCGTTTCAAGGTTTGAATACAGGGAAATATCATCGATATGCTGACAACAGTGTCCGCGCTAAGGATAGTTGTAGCCTCAGAAAGGGGTTTCAGTAGTGGCAGAACTGACTGTCTAATTTGATTTAAAGCCGACGATATGGGCGGTGGTGGCGAACTTGCACATTTTCTGTTCTGCTCACATTCTACCAATGCCATGGCTATGGGTGATGCGTTCTTCTCACTCCATTCCAATAAAGTACACGTGTTATTAAAGCGAGTTGACACGTCAAGGGGTGGGTCCGATTCAGAGAGGCCCGCTGCTAACTGGTGTTTATGTAAAGCGTGCAGCCCAACCGTTGATGAATTAAAGAATGTAGTTATTCTGTGTGTGGCATCTATCAGGTTCTTAACCATTGGTTGTTGCTTTAGATTTGAATTTATACACAGCTGTAGTTTATGGGATGCACAACCGTGCCATTTAACTTCCAATATTCTGGCAGTGGCAGGCATAGTGTTGGTTGTGTCTGTAGAAACGAACATAATGTCTTCCGGTAAAAGATCAAATTTCTCTAACTGATTTTTGACAACTGAAGCCGTAGCAGCCGCGGTATGATCGAGGTCCAGGTCTTCTAAGTTGACGACCGCGAGGCACCTCGAAATTAGCCTCCAACATTTATCAATGGCGTGAATAGTTATGACCAGATAATTAGTGTTATTATCGGCCTTCCAATGATCGAAGGTAAGCGATTTTTTACAATCACCTGCATCTGATTTGATAATATCTCGAAGTTCAGACTCTGCTTTTTGGCACATATCAACCAGCCTTCTAGATAGTGACGATGGATGCGGGGGAATGTAACTGCCGTCTGTTAAAGTGCTGCATAGTTTTTGGAACCCTTTCCCAGCTACTAACTCAAATGGGCGCCCATCTGCCACCACAAAAGAAAGAACAGCCGCGTCATATTTACTTTTCATATCGCCGTCGATTTTTCTTCGTGTAAATGCGGTCATATTGGCTTGTTTCTTGGAGTGTGAGCCTGAGGTAGCTGTAGTTTGGGCTTGGCTATGGTCGACAATAGTACTGGGACGAGGCCTCTTAATACCCTGTCCCTGTGCTTTTCTAATTTTTTCATCATCTTCTTTTGCCTTGTCGTACAGCTCTCTGTGTTTTTTCAAATGCACCCACAGGTGACTAGTTGTCCCAGTAGATTGGACTTTGTAAATCGTGGAACATGTGTTACACTTATAGGTTCCCGATACTTTGTCAAGAGAAAAGTAGGAATGTATTATCGAGTGCGACATTTTCTATTGATACAGACGACAATAATCACCAAATGACGTATTTCGGTATTTGGGACGGTAGGTAAAAAACTCCGACCTGGAAACGACATAGCGTAACTCAACACAAACCGGAGCATAACTGTGTGCCAGTGTGTGGCGTAAACCTAATTCCTCTTTATGTAGAAGAAACAAGCCATACACCGATACACGGTCATACACCATACACGCTTCACATTTTCACGATTAGGATTTGACTTCGTAATTGAAATTTGAGAACCACAGATCAAGGCTACGTTCCTGTATATTGCACCATTTTGCACGCGATTGTTGTCGTTATCGTGGTGGAAATTTACGACATTAGAGATTGTTCGTCGTCGCTATATTCGAAATTGTTATATTCGGGTTTCAAATCGACTCGAACTCGACTCGAATTTAAATGTCGACTCGAATTCGACTCGAATTTTCGAATATTCGCATGACACTACCGATGCGGACAACTTGTTAGTGGGTTTTAAACTCGGAATGATAGCCGTAAGCCGTCCGAAACTACACTTCTCACCCACTGATCTTCTGTTATAGTTATCCAGTTTTCTGTGGAGCTTGATAACCTTCCACCAACTGGCCAGCAATAGAGGTCTAAACCATCACCTGCATGACCTGCGAGGCTTACGGGAGGAGGAACCACGTCCTCCCCGTGAAAAACCTCATCTCGTTGGCCTAGGGGCATCTGACCTATAGTCCCGATCAGACCTATACACCTTTTCCCGAGTCGCTATACTGACGACCTCCAGAGTAATTGCAAGAGGGTTTCTTGTACCCTCGTGAGGAGTTTCCATTTGACAATTTTTGTCTGGAACGCCCTCCTTTACTCTTGTCTTCTGAAGCGGAACGCTGTTACGCCGACTTCAAAAGTAGAGCACTAGACGCTTTCTCAGTAGCCTGTTCATAGACTAATGAAAGCTAGTCATCGTTAAAATAAAATGTCCGGAAACCGGAGCGTCTCGGAGAGAGCTTTTCACCTTGTCATCTTATCAGTGATGATGACGCAAGGGCAGCATCACGTCTCATTAACTGCAGATTAGCCACTGTTAGGGCAGAGTTATACGTGGAATACATAATTGCCCTGGACAGAACTCTAAGAGAGGTACGAACGTCCTCAAATTCCTTTCCCTTGAGACGTTGAGTCATAGCTCTTTTAAGGTGATCTGCGTAAGACATAATGCCCAAATTCGCTCTCAACTGTGTCTGAGCAAATAGTGAATGATACAGGTAAGGATTCCTCTAGATCCCTGGCCTGCTCATCCAAACGCAGAAGAACTCTCTGAACATCTTACCGGGCCATTTTTAACTGAACGTGGTCCAAAAAATGGTATGTATACGAAAGATGAAGATAAGAAATCACCTTCTTCCTCGCACTCAAGAGGAAAAATATTGTGGCGTCTATACGGCCGAAGGCCTGCGACACCTGCATAAACTGAACCAGAAAAGAAAGGACTTCCTCCTTTGTCCGGATAAAGTCTGCACCTAACGACGCCAGCAGTTTCTCTCTTGTTGTCGCAGCATTCTGATTCGGTGGAACAAAAGCAGGGCAGTATTGATGGATGAAAGCCATCGCAACCATGTACTGTTCAAAAAAGGAAGGGTAATCCTCTTCCTTATCCCTTTTACCATCCAAGAGAATCAGTTGCGAATCTCGGTCCATTGCATCTGCGCGAACTGACGATTGGACCGACCCAGCACCGTCCGACAGCTCAGATTCTGAGTCTGAGGGAGGCTGCATCTGCACTTGTTGGTGGGATGCTGCGATTAGCTACGCAATCTGTGAGAGCAAGTCCGTCATCGAGGCCTGAGGAGCGGCGGATTTCCATTCCTTAGCCTCATGCTGCTCCTGGGACAGTGTGTCGGAATCGGATCCTTTCTTCGGGCATTCCGATGATCAAGGCCTCATCTCCCTAGCTACCGAATGGTCCAACTTCACAGGCAAAAAGTGGTTCCTTCTTCATGCAGCAGGCTGGATATCCGAAGTTGGGTAGCTAGGATGCAGTCGTGAGTGCTTAAATAACGTAGCGGAGGAAGCCGTGACTGATGGAGCGTCCCGAGTGGCGAGCGGACATATGCTCTGGCTTGTGCAAGTTTCTCAAAACAACATCTGATCCCAGACATTGCTATATTAGAGAGGGGGGTCTCTCCCGCTCGCGGACTATCAGACCTCGCCAAGTACCAGACCTTGCAGATTTCCTCCCTATTTCCATCGTCACTGGGTAAGCATTTATATTATAGTGTTCGCTCTACCCAATCCACTTCATAGACCGCAACAGACTTACCCGGCGTCACGGCACCCACAGACGGAGTACCACTTCACCGGTTGAGCTAGATGCTTGCAAGAGATTAACACCTTTACCAAAGGCCCTAACTCTTGCAATAATGAGCACTGCAGCTAGCTCTATATGCTCCACAGAGTGTGACAACGGTAGCACACTTGGATGGGTGTCAGAATATCATCATGTTCCTCTGAAATAGAAACTGACAGAATGAATTAAAACATGGTAAAAGGCTCTGATCCTCAGAACCTCACCGCGAACAATGTACCACGACACCCGACTCCAACATCAGTCATCCCAGTGCTACACAAGAATGACAAGAGTCCACAGGAGTGTATCAACTAAAGTCGATATCAGTCCTCCAAACTCCCCAACAATATATATATATAAGTGAGATACATGAATAAAAACAATCATAATTAAATTAAAAATATTTTTTGTAAACAAAAATTTAAAAAAAAAACCGCCCAAGTTCCCAAAGGGAACATGAACATGAAGAGCCCAAGGACATCCCCATAAATCCAAAATTTATGACCTACACTACCGGAATCATAATCCATGTATTCTACAGCATATTACAGTAACAGAATATAAGAAACTACCTAAATACGAGAACGTTGAAAATGTCAACAACGTCAATGTAAACAAAACATCAGGCACACAAAAAGGCCCAAAATCAGAACCAACTGAAATGCTATCAAATGCAAAGCTAGATCTTCATACAAAGAAAAAACGATACATTGGATAGAAGATGCAAGACTAAACGGCCTCACACCACGTAACCCAGGGGAAGAAACAGAATAACATTCTGTAATAATTGTTAAACTCACATTTTATTAAAAAATTTCAATAAAAAACAGCCAAAAAGCTTAAGAGTTTAACAGGAAGGGTTCATGGAAGGATAGGGAAGGAATACTTAACACACAGTGGAATAATCATTTTTAAAAATGATGACGTCAGGCATATGTCCCGAAATTGGGAAACATGAAATAATTTTATAATTATTATAAAGTTACAGTCCTGAACGTCCAAAAACAACTGTTGAACACTTCCTTCATCCAATAATAGCCTTGTATCCACCAATTCTTGCATTGATTTGTGTCTAGCATCCTCAAAAAAGGAGATTTTAAAGCGCAGATGTCATTTCATTGTTGATGACTTTTAGGGCCAAACAAAGAAAGATATTGGCGCCAATTCCGGTCACTTCCTGATGTCTACGCAGAGAGTAAATGTATGGAGGGCCAGATAGGACTTTTAATTTTCGGTTTTGCAAGCAAATTTTGGGGATTGGCAGGGGTTCAAAATTTGTGCCCTGGATAACTTTGAGTTAAGCACCAGCTAGTCTGGGCCATTGGTTTACAGTGTAAAAATATTGATAGCTCCCATCTAGACATTGTCCCAAAGCCACATATGAAATTTGGGACTGACTGGATGAGAGCCACGGCCTGCAGGGTGTGCTAAAGGAATTGTTGGACGATTTACAGAAAAATTTGATAGCTCCTATCCCAAAGCGATATATATGAAATTAAAAAAAAGATCAGGCGAGAGATGTGACCTGTAGGATGTGCTAATGGAAATGTTAACAATTTATATGCAAATCCAAGATGGCTGCTGGCAGCCATGTTTTTCAACAAAATTCAATAGAGCCCATCTAGACATCACACCAAGGCTATATATGAAATTTGAAAAGATTGGGTGAGAGATGCGGCCTGTAGGGTGTGCTAATAGAATTGACAATTTATATTCCAAATTTAAGATGGCCACTCGCAGCCAGGTTTTCTAACAAAATTCGGAAAAATTTGATATCTCCCATCCAGACATTGCCCCAAAGCCACATATGAAATTTGGAACTAGTCGGGTGAAAGCTGTGGCCTGTAGGGTGTGCTAAAGGACTGATTGATTGATTTATTTATTTGCAGTCTACATACATGCAAGCCATACAATAAATAATATGGTACTGAAATACACAAAAATGTACAAAGGGGCATAACTGAAAAGTACACAGCAGGGAGGTGTCATAGCCAGATTGGCTGTCTACCTGACACCCCCTGAAATCATGATGATGAGGCATTGCAGAAGACTATGACAGTTAGTCGGATATGTATTAAAGAGTATTACGTTTATGAGGAATTTTGTAATATGGACAAATAATTTTGACCTCTGATATTGAGAAATAATAATAATAGGTATGGAGTTTTTATGGCCTAAATAAGAGATGTGAGAGTGAGGTCTAGAAGCGAGGGTACATGTTTTTGCCTAGTCTCCCAGCATTGATTTTATTAACAATATACATGATAAAGTCATGCTGCAGTTGAACATAACTGACTCGACCAGAACTGGAGGTCAGGAAGATACTTCACATATATATTCAGTGGTCTGCATCAGTCAGCAGGAGTAAATGAGGCCAGGCACATGTTTCTCAAAACATGAAACTTGAACATGCTTTGCAAAGTATGAAGCTGACACAGGACATGAATGAACCAGAATAATTCAGGAGCCTGTTCAATGATATCACCTGGACAATCATCGAGAGAGAGGGTCATGGTATTAGGCAGAACAATCAGGGCAGTATGGATTGTTGCACTGAACATTTTGGAAATATGATTCTAGAAAATGTGTCATCAGTCTCTTTTTAAATGAGTTTCTGTTGTCAACAGTATGAATCTCCACAATTTGGAGTACAAAAAGGATGGGAAGCTGTCCAACAATTTTGTCCTTGTTCTATATACATGGAGGAGATCAGACTGTCTAGTAGTTCTATTGGTTTTGTTATCATTACGGCCAAAGAAATAGCCAAAAGGTGAGGGTAAATTACCATGCAGCCAATCGAAAATGAATAGTAATTTGAATAAGTCATTTACTTTCAGTATTTTATTCTTTATGAACAAATGATCAGTGTGAGAGTTATATCTTGTATTACTTATTATACGCAGTGATCGGCTCAGCATAATGAGGAGTCTATTCGCTGCTTTTGAGTTACCCCAGACATGTATTCCGTAAATCAGATGACTGTTTATCAGGGCATAATAAAGCAATTTCCAACATCACGAGGGAGGATAGATTTCACTTTAATGAGGGCAAAATTCGCTCGTGCTATCCTTGGGCATAGCTGGGCAATGTGAAGTTTATAGGAAAGGTTTTCATCTATATTAATCTCTAAAAATTTAGTTGCTTTCTCTAGCTCCCCAATGCCCACACTGCTTATTTCTTTATTATTAATCTGGATATGTTCATGCACGGATATCAATCTTTTGTGGGAAGGATTGAAAATAATGTACTTTTTTATTTGTATTGAGGGCCAGTTTGTTTGCCAGGCACCAATCAAATATTTTTTCCAGTTCCTTGTTTGAATATGTGACCAAATTATTCACATCTGGGTTAGAATAATATGCAGTGGTATCATCCACAAATGAGAGGAGGTTTAAAGAAGAAGAGTAGTGAATATCACTAATATATAACAAGAATAAGAGAGGCCCTGGTATAGAACCCTGTGGGACACCACATGTTATTTGTAATAATTCAGAATTTTCATCTCCATAAGAAACATATTGTGACCTATTGGACAAATAGCTTTTGAACCAGTCATTAGCTATTCCTCTAACTCCATACCATTCCAGTTTCATTACTAATATATCGTGATTTATTGTGTCGAAAGCTTTTGCAAAAATCTAGAAAGATTGCCAGTGTTTTATCTTTGCCTATTTTGTTGTTTTTCTCCACGACGTGTTTTAGAAATTGCAGAACAGTATGAACAGTGGAGTGTTGTTTTCTAAATCCATATCGGTGGGGATATAAAATTTCAAATTGGTCTAGGAAACTATTTATTCTCATCGACATGACTTTTTCTAACACCTTGGAAAAGATTGGTAACAGGCTTATAGGTCTATAATTAGTGAATTGGTGTTCATCTCCTGATTTATGTATCGGATTACTTTTCCAGTTTTCAATTTATCTGGCACTATACCTGGGGTGAATGAGTTATTTATTATGTGTGCTATGGGAGTTGCAATGAGATTTATTGTCTCTTGGAGGAGGTTTGTATTGATGTTATCACAATCCTATCTTAATTTTGATTTCATTGAGTTAGCTACACTGATCACTTTCTGGGGGCACTTCAGGGTTATGAAGAAATTGTTCGAAAAATTTCCGTTCATGCAGATGAAGAATTGTTTGGAAGGCGTTCTTAAAGACTCTGTAGTATGCTTACCAATGGTAGAGAAGAAAACATTGAACTCTTTTGCTATTCCTGTGAGTTATTTATTTCAAGAAATTGTAGACGGACAGACCTATGGACATATGGACTTACAGACCGACGACGGATTACTACCCATCCCAATAGCTCATACTTGACGCTGTCAAGTTGAGCTAAAAATTAAATGGTTTTTGTCTGATATTTTACCCAAGTTATTTATTTATTTATTGATGTTTAAGGTCACATATTTATGCACAATGGCTAATCATGACCGTGACAGTTTTATGGGTGGAGGAAGCCGGAGTACCCGGAGAGAACCACCCAGCAACGACGAGCAGCTGCCAGCTCCCCAACATCGTAACTCCGCACTGCAGCACAGGCAGGGTTAGATTGGTTGAAGACATGCGTACCATCGACGTGCAGTACGCCTTAGTACACGGCGTCATCGTGCCCCCACGCGGGCAAAGGAGATGAAGTGTCTTGGCCAAGGACACAACGCGGTTGCCGCAGGTGGGATTCGAACCGAGGACCTCTCGGCTTGCAGCCTGCACCTCTACCTACTGAGCCACCACGCACCCTTTACCCAAGTTAATAAAATTGATAAATTTGTCCCTTGAATGCAACAAGGCTTTGCAATGCTTTGAAGCCTTCTTGCACTCAACAGATGAAATACACCACCACCCATGCTATTCTGTAGATTATGAAGCCTAAAACATAAAACAAACCAACAACATAAACTTTTGGTGGCAAAGAAATACTTACAAAAATAAAAAATAAAATAAAAAAATGCTCGTCCACATGCACTTTTTAAAAAAATGACCTGAGAAACAGAAGATCTACTTTGTGGGGCCTTAATCTCGACGTTTTAACGTGTATTACAGGAAATATATGCTTAATGTAAGATAAACTGATTTATCACATGATGGCCTTGTATTTCTACAATTTGCTTTCCAAAATACAGAACTCCATTAAAATGAGGAGCCTCTTTGTCAGTAAAGTTTAATTTCTCGACATATCCCAATATTTTTTATTCAATTAACAGGAGTTAACAGATCAAATTTGTACTGAAGGTATGGTCAATGGTTTTGTGTTTGTAATTTATATTCAAATGTTTGTTTGGTTGTTTATTGGGTTTAGAGTTTGTAGCAGTTAGAGCTAGCAGTATACCTCAGTACACTTAGCCTTGGAACCCCCACATTTTCTTCAATTAAAAAGGGTTATTCAAATAAGAGATATTCAATTAAATGGGCATGACTGTACACAAAAGTGTCTAATATTTGGGTGTGCAATAACTCTACAATGTCTCAATAAAATATCACTTCTTTAGGCAATATTTGATTGTTATGCATTGTTTAATTGTTTACACAATCTTGCGATAAAAAGGATCCCAGATTCAGAGGCAATATTTGATCTTTATGCATTTGTTTACCTGTTGTTTATACAATCATATGACAAAAAGGATTTTAGAGTCATCCACTGATCTCTATACAACTGGACTGCTGGAATGTCAATGAAAAACGTCACCACTCAAATGTTCCCCTTCCCCACCCCACCCTAAGATGGCATCAAGTCAATTTATGGAATAACTCCTCTCAAGCTTGTGGGTTGTCCCTGCCTAACTGACCCACAAGACATTTATAATCACAGCAAGAAACCCTAATCTTTTTTACTTTCTTTTCATAAGGCATTTTGTAATTTTGTACAGCCATAGAGCACAATGTGTGGATTTCAGGCTATAAAATTATTATTATTTTTATTATTATCTATTTCATTACATGTACAGTCCCTGTAAAAGTAGTCTTCCAAATTACCCCAGTTGTTACATATGATTACATAATGCAGTCACTGTTAATCCGGTTCAATTAAGATCTCTGTGTCTATTTATAGAGGAACTTTTTATGAGTGGGCGGAGCTAATTAATGGGCTTTTCCAGCACTGGTCTGATAAAACATAACACTTTTGAGATGTTTATAACCTTTCTGACAACTTTTATTTATCAAATGTTATTAAATATCTTTTTGAAATTTAATCTGTATTTGTTACAATTTATTGGGAATGCATATATATCAATATATTCAATTAATTGTAATTTGTAACAAAAACAAAAAATGACATTAAAATAATCTTGGCACATGAAGTTCAAAAGGAGAAATATTCAAGTCTAATTACTGTGTAATATTCATTTTTACATTTAACACTTCACGTGACATCAGGATGTTCCGATGGGTTAATGTAATAATGTATAAAGTAAATAAATTCATTTTTATGATTTATTTCAAGTTATCGACTAAAAATATTCAACACATATTTATATCATCAACACAAACAAGACTGACAACAAATCGAGATGCAATTGATCGCCTTCTATTTCAATTATGACCGCTTATGATCTGCCCATATCAATACTGTCGAAAATAATTTTAATGATTTTATTTGCAATGTCCGGTTTCTGTTTTTGAATGCACTCAAATTAAATTGCGTTCCGGCAACAACATAATTATGCCGAAAAATAACTTTTAACTTTCTGTGGAACTAGAGGTGGTGTCAGTTGGCCTATCTCTGCAATAGGCGACATGTGGTGGGGGGAGGGGGGGGGGGGGGGTGCATACATCTGTTATTTATGGGGGGGGGGGGGGGGGGCTTTAAACTATAAGGGTGTCGAAGCCTGCTCTTACTGGACGTCGACTCGGCATATGTAGATACGGCGGGCGATCTTAGGTGGAAAAGACAGATATCCAGTATTAAGAAAACAACACTCGAACACATGGTCTCTCAGTGTGCTGGAAGACACAAGGCTGTTGAAATTGTTGTTTTTTTTCTCATTTTTTGCAACTGTCTATTTAAAACAGCGCTGGATGTTTTCCAATAGATTGTCGCAAAAAAAATTTTTTGTTGTGGTATAAAGTCTACAAAGAGTTAAATGGTGGGAAGTCGCCCATGGGAGAAGTCGGCCAAAAATAAATTCAGCAATTGAGGTATGCCCCTAAGTCGGTCCACGGATTAAACCGGCCCAGGGCTTTTCGTAGTGCTAATATACATGTGCACGGTTAAGTTAAGTGACAGGCCGAATGTTAGAAATTGAATTTTTCTCATTGTATTGCAACTATTTGTTGGAAAACACCATACGAGCGCTGTCTTTTCCTATAATAAAATTGTTAAATGGTAGGTCGAATGTTAGAAACAAAATTTTCTTTACAAGTCGCAGTGCAAATGTAAAAGTATATAGATATACATAATTGTAATTCAATTTAACCAGTTTCTGATGTTGGAAATCTCAAAAGAATAAATTTCATAGGAGTAATTTATGCATTATCTATTGTCACCAGTCAATGTTTTCATTGCGATCAGAGGCTGATTCAGAAAAAATCAGAAGCTATTGTCGGCTCTTGTTTTACATCTTTGGAAGGGTAATTAAAGGATTGCTACATATTTTAGAACTCAATAATTGATCATGTTAAGTGTTGTGTTATATTCAGTTATATTACAACAGCCTGGGTCTACTTCTCTCAGTGGTCCAAAGCAACAAACCTCAAGCTATACGCAGCGTTTTTTAACGAAATATAAAATATATGTACGTTTCTTCTAATTTTGCTGAGTTCAGACAGGAAACTTGAAAACTCTCCCAAATTCTGCCAATTTATAATTTTTAACTGATCACAGATACATTCAGACACATCGCGTCCCATCTCGCCACATAAAGAAGGGTCTCTTCTAAAACACTCGAAGAGTGAGGTTTTCACTCACAAAATATGCTCTCAGCTTCGGTGGAAAAGGGACACCGAACACAACATATTTCTGCAGATGGACCGTAGGTTGTCGTTCAAAGGACACTCAGTTCAATGAAATGCTTCTTTCACATGGGTTAAGACGATATATGTGTGAAAATTCCACTCTGTTAGCGTTTCTGTTTAGAATTTCTCTCCATGTACTGTTAATAGGTTCCAGGATATCCACAATTGCAGTCTTGGTCATCTACAGTGTTTCAAAGGCCCTGAATGGTTCAGTGTAAAAGAATATTCTGTTCACCTGAACAATGGGTCGAACCGCATGCTGGACGAAACTGTGTTGGAGAGGATTTGACTCAGATTTCTCACCCCATGTGTTATTCAATCACAATAGATGATTTCAACAAAGCGTCATCTTACATCCGGGAACTGATGTGTAAGTGCACGCACGGTTTGTTTATCAAATTTGGTTCCACATCTGAAATCAGTCTGGAAATTATGTTGGTCTGTCAGGAAATTTTGTTCCGCCCCATACGGCGAGGAGCAATACCTATATCGCACTTGCATATCCCACTTGATGCTGTGTAAGATTCCCACCCCACCCAAGTTCACCGGAATTTTTTTTAATTGGCTTAGGCCTACAAATAGTAGCCTTACACCAACAATGAACATTAGGAGACAGAAACACAGACATTAAATGTTTGTGGGGCTGGCCTACGCAACTACACCCTCTGATGGCAAGATGGTAGGCCTATAACAGTTGGCTCTCTGCCTCCATTGAATTTGTACTTAGCACGCCCCCCCCCCCCCCCACCCCACCTCACAACAACCAATCAACCAATCAGTCAGATGATAATATCTATACACGACTGGTCTTCCACTGCTTTTGGTTTTACCAAGAACATTTTTTTTTTTTGGGGGGGGGGGGGGGGGGGGGGGGAGGGGGGCAGATTAACACTCTGCACCCGTCTTTTGGGTATTCTTTTATATTTTTGCTCTGCCAAGTTGAGTGGGAATATCGCCTTATAAAACATGGATGCTTTGCCGCATCACTGGGGCGAGTTCGCAATGGACCGGCTCGTTCTCTGCACACCTTGAAATCCAACATTACCCGTTGAACGTTTATTTTTTTTATTAAGAAATGTTGTATATCATCCTCGGATTAAAGGGGATGTCGTCATTCGGAGTTGCTGTGCATCCCACCCCCGGGTCCCACTGCCTAGTCTAACCACAGACGTCTGGAGACCTGATTAATATCACATCACCCCCAACGTCACACCTCCCTCTTATATATGCCCCCCTCCCCCCACACACATACACACACTTCCAAAATAAATAACACACAGATCTGTGTATTATATATTTCGGGGGGGTGGGGGGGGGTGCATATAAGAATGAGGTGTTTTGAGGTAGGGGTGATTTAGATCAGGTTTCCAGACGTCTGTGGTCTAATAACTCTGGCAATTTGGCCCGTTTAGTGGGTAACGAAACTACGTTGTTCTCAACATGTTAAGTCGCCATCAGCTGTCCTTCATGCGAATACCTGGAAACGCAACCAAATTGTGTAAAGTTCTTTTTCATTGCCCGGAATATGTCTACCACTGCAGAATAAAAAAGGTCTGTATTTCTTTTTCATTGCCCGGAATATGTCTACCACTGCAGAATAAAAAAGGTGTGTATTTGAATGACTCTTTTTGAAAGGGTCTTCAACCTGTTACAAATGAGATTTCTTTATTATTTCCATTTTTGGCATAACTTCGCTAATAATAGTCGGATTGTAAAAATTCAAGGACGAAATCGCACTGATTTTTACTCAACATATTCGAAACGAAACGCGTTTTTAAAATTTCCCTATGATATTAAAAATAGTATTTGCCCGACTGGTTGGAAAAATGTGCTAATTGGTATCCAAAAATTTCGGGATCAAAGAAACACCGACATCGACAAAAAGTAACGAGAAGGTCTTCACAAATATTCATGCGAGATCGAAACTGCCCTGAAAAGTCATTTTGTGCGATATTTCGAAATAAATTTTAACGATTTTATTTTTATTTGTGTAGTTTGGGAGCGATGCGCTTTTTTCTCTAATTATCAACGGCCGTTTTGCAGAGAAATGATGTTTGGAGGTCCTATTTTGGGTCGGAAGCATAACCTTGTCACAACACTGGGAAACACTTCGTGCTAATTATAACCGATGGTACGTCTTATTGAAGTCACGTGGTTGGGTTTTGATACCCCACCTCATAGAGCAGTTAGTGGGGAGTCGATTGGCAGTGTTTTACAGGGAGCGTACACGTAATGTTCCATTCAGAAATGCACCTTTGTCTATATTTCTTTTTGGTGATGAAATGCTCTTATGCCCCCAGTACGCGAAGGAATAACTACAGCAAACTGTCCAAAGAAATCTCAGCATGAGAGTACATGACTCAGTTTTATGAATTTCAGGCATGAATGTTTGTAAGTCTGATATTTTATAGGAAGCGTGTATGTGTAGGGGGTGGGTGATGGAGGAACCCATGAGTATGTTCATATATTGGACCAACATTTGTTTTTAACTCTTCACAAAACTTTGCTTATGGCTTGTCACCACAATGAGTTTTACAAACTCATTTCCTTGAGGAGTCATAAGTTATGTTTTGGAAATAAAACGTTAAATGTTATGGTTGTTTAGTTAAAATATTACAAATGCCACCTACAAGACAGGAAACAGTTTCAAAAATCAGTTTACCTTCTGTCCTGGTTGTGTTGGTTGTTTGCCACCCAAACAATCTTGAAGTATCAAAAGGAGCATTTCCCTGTAAAATAATAAACAAAATTGGATTGATTTTCAATGGCATGAATATTATTTACACTTTCAAGGTCAATAAAAAACTGCAAAAAACTGTAATATGCTGTTCAGCAGACTAAAAACAAGAGGCCCCAGGGGACATGAGGGTGCTCACCTGACATGGTAGTCTAAATATAAAACCAGGAACTTGACTTGACTTGAATAAGCTGCATACACCCCTCCTAAGAAAAGCATATACCAACTAGACGAAGCGATTGTGTCCACACAATACACAGGATTTTCCTATTTTCAGCTCCTGCACTTTTACGTCCCAAAACTGAGATAAACGCATAAAAAACATATTTTTTTTTATTTTTGTTTTCGGAAATTTTCGAAGTGCGAAACAAAATATTTTCAGACCAAATTTTTTTTTTTTTTCTTAAAATTGACAAAAACGCATAAAGAACAAAAAATTGGTCCAAAATTTCAAAGTCCCACCCGGACCCCAAATTTTCAATGGAAAAAAAATAATTTTTTTTTGTCTTAAAATTGATCAAAATGCATAAAAACAAAAAAACTCATTTCCAGATTTTGGTCCAAAATTTTTGAAGTCCCACCCGGACCTCAAATTTTCAGTGTAAAAAAAAAAAAAAAAATCTGGCAAGAGGATCACAGATCCACAAGTCAAGTTTTGACATTAAATTTCAGGAAAAGTCAGAAAAGCAAGTTATTTGTCGCAACAGCAACTTTTGCCAACAGTGATAACTACAGTTTTCATGCCCCCACGCTAAAAAAAACTTTTACTTCAGGCAGTTCCTACCATTGTCCTATTCTCACTCTATACCAGAACACTTGAAACCAATCTGTCGAAAAAAAATCTGTTTATAGTAACAGTGACCTTGGTCGTGGGGTCTTGACCTTGGAGTCCCAGACTCCGAAATCAATAGGTGTCTTCCCTTCCTATAGGTTAACCTCTGGTATAATTTTGGTAAAGGTGCTTCAAATAGAACTAAAGTTATTGCCCGGAAACCAATTTGTCACAAAATATTCTATTTATAGTAACAGTGACCTTGACCTTGGAGTCCCAGACTCCAAAATCAATAGGTGTCTTCCCTTCCTATAGGGTAACCTCTGGTATAAGTTTGGTAAAGGTGCTTCAAATAGAACTAAAGTTATTGCTCGGAAACCAATTTGTTATAAAATATTCTATTTATAGTAACAGTGACCTTGAATTTGGAGTCCCAGACTCCGAAATCAATAGGTGTCTTCCCTTCCTATAGGGTAACCGCTGGTATAAGTTTGGTAAAGGTGTGTCAAATAGAACTAAAGTTATTGCCCGGAAAACAATTTGTCACAAAATATTCTATTTATAGTAACAGTGACCTTGACCTTGGGGCGCGAGACTCTGAAATCGATAGGTGTCTTCCTTTCCTATAGGGTAACCTCTGGTATAATTTTGGTAAAGGTGCATTAATTAGAACTAAAGTTATTGCCCGGAAACCAATTGTTTACGCCCGCCGCCCACCACCCGCCCGCCACTTCATCAAACTATAAGTCGAGTTTGACTTCGTCAAAACTTGACTAAAAATTTTGTCTTAAAATTTACCAAAACACATAAAAAACCAACAAAAAAAAATTCCCGGATTTTGGTCCAAAATTCTAAGTCCTACCTGGACCCCAAATTTTCGGTGTAAAAAAAAAAAATTTTGTCTTAATATTGATTGCAATGCATAAAAAAAACAAAAAACTCATTTCCAGATTTGGGTCCAAAATTTCTAAGTCCGGACCGGGACCCCAAATTTTCAGCCTAAATATGAACCCAGGGACTTGGCTTGAACAAACTTGAATCTCACTCCCCTAAGCATGCTGCATACAAAATATCAAAAGATTCTTATTGGTAGATTTGAAGAAGAAGATTTTTAAAGAATATTCCTCATACTGCACTAATTTGAACATTTGGGGTCCCATAGGGAACCCAAATATGGACCGAGGGATTTGCTTTCAACAAATATGTGAATCAATATTCCAAAGATGTTATATGTAAAATATGAAAGCTTTTGGAGCAGTGGTTTGGAAGCAAACGATTGTTTAAATTTTTCCCATTGCCCACAGTGTAAAAAAATGCTGACTCAGCTTTTTTTCAAAGCCCCCGAAAAAGTACCTAATGACAAAACCGATGGCATTTTTTTTTACCATTCCTTTCTGTTGGTCCCAAGGAAGCCTCACGCCCAATAAAAATTCTGTGTCATGCAGTTTTGGAGATATGGACGTTTTCGTTTTTTTCTATTTTTGGCTCCTGAGGTTCCCACAGGGCTGCAGGGAAAAAAAATTTGCTATAAATTAAGTACTTATAACCCAATAATACCTCATATTAAATTTAGTTCAAATTGGCCTCTCAGTTCAAAAAATTGAAATTCTGGGCGGGGCAAAAATTATTGCCCCTCTCAGAACAAAGGCAAATATTGCCCGTCAAACTTCTCTTGAACAAACTCGAGTCTACATCTCAAATGGAAGCTGCATACCATATATCAAGTCTCTGCTACAGCTGGTTCATGAGAAGAAGATTTTTTTAAATTTTGTGCATTTTGGCCCCACCTCCCTCCACAATATGAGCAGAAACCCAATTTGAAGAAAAACCCAAATGCCCCCATATAACCACTACTCATGTGAATTTTCATTGAACTGCAGCCAGTGGCTTGGGAGAAAATGACCCAAACACCGCCTTCACGACGTGCGATGGACGACAGACGACGGACAACAGGCGACAGATGACAGACGAGGGACAAAAAGTGATCAGAATAGCTCACCCTGACTTTCAGTCAGGTGAGCTAACAAGATCACTGTTGGATGGTGGCATCATTATACGGCTGCTTAGTGAAATTTAGTTATTTTGCATTGAAAAATATACCACATACATTTCAAATGCATCTTAATGTACTACGAGAGCTAAAACTAGAGGCTCTACAGAGCCTGTAATCGCTCACCTAAACTACATATAAAAAAGGGATTTCCCATAGGCTTTCCATGGTAACTATGAGCTGCAATTGTGGCCATGTTTGCAAAATTACATTAACTTTACATGAGGATCATTGGTAGAAGGTGTCCCAGTCTTCAATCACGTGAAGTTTCAAAACAATTGAATCCATCAAACAGAATTAGAGAATGTCTCTGGTGTGCATATTTTCCAACCAATGGGAACAAAAAGAGGATTGTTTGTAGAGGGCCTCTTATAGACCATTCTTGCCAAGTTTTGGTTCATGTCAGCTCAGTAGCTCCAGAGAGATGAAAATGTGATTTCCTATAGGTTTTTTCTATAGTAACTATAAACCGCAACTGTAGCCATGTTTGCAATATGATCACAATTAAAATGAGGAACATTGGTGGAGGGTGTCCCAGTTATCAACCATGCAAAGTTTCAAAACATTTGGCCCTGTGATTTCAGAGGAGAAGAGTTTTCAAAATTGACCAATCAGAATCAAAGAATGCTTCTGGCGGCCACGTTTTTTCACCCAACAGGAATAAAATGAGTAACAGTTGTAGAGAACCTCTCATAGACAATGCTTGCCAAGTCTGGTTCACATTGGCTCAGTACTTTCAGTGAAGATGATGAAAATGTGATTTCCTATAGGGTTTATATAGTAACTATAAGCCACAATTGCAGCCCTAATTGCAACTCGATAAAGATTAAAATGAGGATCATTGGTAGAGGGGGTTACACTCATCGGTCACACTAAGTTTTCAAACCATATGGCCTTGTAGTTTCAAAGAAGATTTTCTTGAAAATGCACACATTTATGAATTCTGTTTCAACAAAAAAAAAAATCAGTAAAAGAAGGTTAAATATTTTGAAAATTAGAATTTTCTCAGTCAGTATTCTCTTCAAAATAGCTTTGGATAGGTAAAGGGTTACTGTCAAACACATTTTTCTCCAACTTTGTCAAATCTTAAAAGATAAACAACAATTACTGTCATCTAAGCTGACATGATGAGAAAGGAATATAAATGAAAACTTTTCTGGTGTTCCAAGCACCTGTCATCAATCACGATTTACTGATAAGTAATTTGAGACTAATAATCAACATACAATTGCCATTGTTTACAGTAGTACAAGTTAAAATAAGTTGTGAAGGAAAATCCTATAAACTATGCATCTTTCTCTTCCTGCACTTATAAGACCAGAAGCTCATATCATTTACTGGAAAGCTCTCACTGATAGCTTTCCAGAAAATGTCAGATTCTGATCTTGTCAGGGTAGGAGCAGCAGTTTACTTAATGCATTGCAGTTATGCTACAGCTTATTTTGATTTGTACTGTATACACAATATTTTGGGGTTTTTTCCAGTTCTCAATGGAGAAAACTGGAACCAACCCTTACCAGATTATCAAAAACTGAAAAAATTTATAGTAATTTCTATATTTTTTATACTTACCAATGACCCAGACATAGCTGGTGCTAACTCTTAAAATATAGGGCCAAACACAAATTTTGCCCCCCAATCCCCAAAATTTGCATCTAAAACCAAAGAAAACATGTCCTGAATGGCCCTCCATACTTCACCTCTACTGCGCATGAGCAGTGTCAAGGACGTCCCGAAATTGGCGCCATTAATCATTCTTATAACCAGTGCCTGGTAAGCGCTATGTCCTCAGCGGGGAGGTATGAGTTCCCAACTCCTGGGAGGGCCATCCCCGTCTGGGTCATTGGTAAGTATAAAAAATATATAAATTACTATAAATTTTTTCAGATTTTTATACTGTACCAATGACCCAGACATAGCTGAATAGTAAAAAGGCTGGAGGGCCCAGGACATAGAGGAAAATCCAATAAGCTCAACTATATAAAATAGAGTCATCTCCTGTAGGAGAAAAGGAGAAATAGGCTTCACTTGTATCTTTCTTATTTATGACAAATTAGAAAGACACAATACCTTCTATAATTGAGCATCATAACATCCATGTTCTCTATTAATATCCAGTATAATTCGTATACTAATTATATTTAAAGTAAGCCAATAAATAAAGTTAGTCCAAAGAACTGAGACTCTTTATACTCTTTTAAAAGTGTCTGAGGATAGTATAATAACATCCGTTTGACACATGACATATTCAAATGCTATACTTTAAAACTATGACATGAATGAATTAAAAACATAACTTTCACTTAAGAAACCATCCCAGTAACAGCTCAGAATTACTAACTCCGGAGGAGGTATCCCCTTGTTTTCATAATAAAAACAGGTGACCCAAGGGAACACCCTCCCCCCCCCCCCCCTTTTTTCTTGACCTGGGTCAAATAGCCCAGAGCGAAGAGGGCAGCAGGACGGAGTCACTGCCGGAACATAAAGCCTACATAGCTATAGTTGCAATTGTTAAGTGATCGACTTTCTGAGCAGCTGATAATGGACCTAAACAATGCAGGTCTCCAGAAATGGATACAATATTTCTGAGATAAAAATTCATGAATGTGGATGGTTGAGACCAATATGCAGCCTACTTAATCTATAATAGCACAACTATATGTCAGCCCAAGATGTAGAAGAGCTCTTACTTCATGAGCCGAAATCTTAAGCACAGACTGCTGAGTTAAGGATACATTATCCTAAGCAGTACCGATAGTTAACTGAATGCATAAAGTAATAGAATGGACCGTAATGACCTTTCTATTAGGCATCAGAGCCAGAAGAAGCTTACGTCCTACTGATAAACTGAGATCTGTTAATAAATACATAAAGGTCTATCTGGACAGAGTAAAGGCCTATGTCCGCTCGAAGACGGAAGGACCTTAAAAACAATAGGTTCCGGATATCATTAGGAGCCTGATTCTTAACCAAAAATACAACATTAGTGGTAAAGGTAATAGAGTTCCCGATACTACGAAAGTGAGAATCGTCCACCGATAGTGCATGAAGCTCACTGACTCTTCAGCAGAAGAGAAGGCTAAGAGAATCGCTGACTTAAAAGACCAGAATTTGAAACTGCTGTCCCAAGGATTCAAATGGTTGCTTTAGTTAATAAGAACCCAAGCTAAATTCTGAATAGGAATTAATCTAACGATTCTAGATCTCTTATCGAAAAGTTTCAAACTAACTTAGATAAAGAGACATTAGGCTCCATTGTAAACTATCATGGTGTGCATAGGTATCAGATAACATAGACCTATAACCTATAAAAGTAACTGGCTGCAGATGATTTCGTTAAACAAGTATACTAGAAGTTTGCAATGTCTGGTATGGAGGAATCAAAAATATCAACATAAAGATCCCTACATCAACGACGGAAGACCCTCCACTTTAGCCGCATAGTATAGGGAAGAGGAGGTCCTTCTACAGTTAGGAATCGCGTCCACTGCTGGTCCTATACAGTGCTTACTATGCAAGAAGGACCGCACAACGGAATACGTGAAGGTTGAGACCTTCGGGTTGTGATAGAGTTGACACGATTTCCCCAGCGAAAAAAGATCCTCTCGTGGAGGAAGTTTCCGCGGTAAGTCAAACAGTAGACATCTAAGTAAATTTATCCACCGTCTCTGTGGGACAGAGATGCTACCAACAGAATTGTATTGTGAATGAATAATCCTAGCAATACTTGCTGAATCAACAGCGCTGGAGGATACGTATATCCTATCATCGATAGAGCATTAACTACATATGCTCAGGGATCCGGACACGGTGACACATACGTCAACAATTGATTGGAGAGTTGTGTCGCAAATAAATTTATCACTGGGTGCTCCCATTGATAGCAAATCTGATTGAATACTTGTTAGTTGATAGTCCATTCCGACGGCAACAAACGACCCTTACGTGAAAGGGAGTCTGCTAATACGATCCGACGACCGAGAATATGATGAAGACGTAATGATAACGTCTCAGTAAGGTGGTGTACGTATGATAAAGAGTCTAAGTTAAGTCTATTATACATCACTGTCGTTTCCAACATCGTGGTTGGAATGACATAGATGGCGAAAAGGACAATTGCAGTCTTGAGTCTCGCCATCTTAGACGCAAAGGAACTCTCGGTAAGCCCAGTTCTGCCAATAAACAATTATTTCCTAGAATTCACGAAAGGCAGAATAGAGCATTGCGGACAAGAAACTATACTAGCATGTTGATAGCAAGCTTATATATATATAGCGTTGTTCAATAATTCGAATGTTCTAAAGACATTATTGGACTGCGTCGGCAAATCAGGGACAATGTCCCTGAACCGATCCAAAACTCCGTGTCCAATGACGCTATTAGTCTCTTATCCAGCATCGCAGCAATGTAGTCCGACGGAACAACCTCTGGAAGATAATGCCGGAAGAAATGTATGGCAGCTTCTGTTGTTCCAAAAGGGAAAGCTCAAAATCATCCGAATCCCTGTCGCCATCCTGTCGGACCCTATGATGCCTGATGCAACAGCGGAGCGTACCGACCCAGCGCTGTCGGATTATTCCTGATCCGACCGAGAATCTGTCGTTTGCTGGGATGCTACTATAAGCTGTGCTATTTTGGATAGCACGTCCGTCACTGAGGCCTGTGGAGAAGCGGTCTTACGATGCATTGCCGCTGGAAGCTCCGTGTTCGTCACCCCGTGCATACTTCTATTATGCGAGCGACCGGAGTGTGCAGGCCTTGTGTCCCTTGGCTACCGGATGGCGTGACCTGTTCGCCATGGAATCACTGAATGCCGAAGCTGGCCGGATATTCAAGGTCACGTAGCCAATGTGCGGTCGTGTGCGCTGCTGTGAGGATGAGGAAGCATGACTCGGACTGTCTATTTAACGGAGCGTCCGGAGTGGCGGACATACGCTCCGAAGGTGAAATGTCTGTACCACAACATCCGGTCCCATATGTTGTTGCATGAGAGAGGGACCGGACGAGCTAGGAACCGGACTAACAGGCTTCCTCTGATCTCTCCTCTAATCCGTCGTCACTGGGTGTGTACTAAAGTCTATTATAGTGCTCGCATCACCCAAATCTCCATCCTAGACCGCAACGGACGAACCGGACTGCTGAACCATTCGATGAAAGGACGCTACACCGGGTGAGCTAGCGAATGTCAACTCCGTCGATCCTACTAGGGACCTCTTAGGAGATTGACGTAATCCATGAGCACTAATTGCCGCTAGCTCTTCATTAACTATGACGACAGAGGCACACTTTTGAAAAACATCTCAGTAATTTTGCGAACAAGAAACCAGATATGCTTGTACATAGCAAGCATATAAAAAAATATATATAGCGTCGTTCAATAAATCGAACGTATCTGAGACATTATTGGACTGTGTCGGAACTGAGGGACGATGTCCCTGAACCGAACCAAAAATTTCTAAGTCAACCGACGCTATCAGTTTTTTATCCGGTATCGCAGCATTCTGGTCCGACGAAGAACCTCTAGAAGAAGTCGGATGACATATACAGCAGCTTATGTTGTTTCCGAAAGGGAAAGCTCGAAAACCTCCGAATCCCTTTCGGCATCCCGTCGGACCGTATGAAATTTTCGGACGTCCGCACCTGATGCGTCCGCGGAGTGTCCCGACCCAGCGTCGTCGGATATTATATTATGCGACAGAGATTCTGTCGTTGCTGGGATGCTGCGATAAGTTGTGCTATTTGGGATAGCACGCCCGTCACCGAGGCCTGTGCAGAAGCGGTCTTACGATGCTTTGCCGCTGGAAGCTCCGTGTACGTTGACTCCCGCATACTTTCTTATGCGAAAGTCCGGAGTCTGCAGGCCTCGTGTCCCTGGCTATCGGATGGCGTGACCTGGTCGCCGAGGATTCTCTGATTGGCGAAGTTGACTGGATATCGGAGGTCACGTTGCCAAGGTGCGGCCGTGTGCGCTGCCATGAGAATGAGGAAGCCTTATTGACAGTCTCTCCGGACTGTCTATATAACGGAGCGTCCCGAGCGGCGGACGTATGCTCCGAATGCGATACATTTTGTACCACAACATCTGGGGCCAGATGTTGATGTACGAGAGAGAGGCCTCTCTCGCTCGCAGCCCGGATGGACCTGGACGAGCTATGAACCGGACTAAAAGGCTTCCTCCTTTCTCCCCTCTAATCCGCCGTCACTGGGTGTGCACATGGATATTTATAGTGCTCGCATCACCCAAAACTCCTTTCTAGACCGCAACGGACGAACCCGGCTGCCGAACCATTCAATGAATGGACGCTACACCGGGTGAGCTAGCAGACGTCAAAGGCCGTCGAACCTACTAGGGTCCTCTTAGGCAATTGACATATTACCTGAGCACTTTTCAGCTAGCTCTACATTAATTGTGACGACGGAGGCACACTTTTTGGAAGACATCACGGATACATCACCCTGATCATGATCGTCTGAAATAGAGATTGATAAAGTAGAGTGACCCTGCGGGGAAAGGACCGGAATGGCCAATTCCCCACTAACTTACCGTGACACACGCTTCCCATGTTGTCATCGTAATCAACACATACAGAACAGGAGTTAGTGCGAGTACACTGACTACATTATACAATGATTATGAAAGTCAGAGGAAGATTTCCTCTTATTACAATTGAACAATATTCTTTCAATGTGAAAAGAAAACAAAGTCCTAGTACTCGCACCAACCCCTGACAATCAAAATACATAATAACAAGATCCATTAACATAGAAAAAATAATTGAATCAAAAACTTTTGAAAAAATATTTTTTCAGAACAGCCCAAGTTTCTGAAAAGTAACGTTGAGCCCCAATGGATCCCAAGTCTAAGTGTGGACAAAAATTCTAAAAATATTTTAAACAATTTATGCAACACTTACGAACAATAATAATGTGTCTAGTTATGATTAAATTAACATCAAGATATTATTTTCAAGAAATCCCCCCTCACACAGAGGGCTGTTGGAAATGTAAACAATAAGTGTAAAAACACTAGATCAAGACTCCAGGCACCCTGGCCCGAAATCAGTTACCAAAAATACACTATCTGATGCAAAACAGAGACTTCCAGGGAAGAAACTGCAGAACATCAGATGGTAGATGCAGAACACTACGCCTAACCACCCATAGGTGAAGTCGTAAACATGGGGAAAAGAACAGAATACATTCTGTTATCCAGCTAAAACTCCCAAGAAATTTTAGTAATAATATTACAGAAAATATGCCAAAAGCATGGGAGAATAGCAAGAGGGGACTTAAAGGAAAGGGAGAGAGGAAAACACTGAATAAGCAGTGTAATCTTGATAACAAGAATGACCACAACAGGCAGTTGCCTCGAAAATAGGTAACTTAACATAATTTGATCAAAAAAAATTTTTAAGTTACAGCCCTGATTATTTTCTGTCACTCATTTTTCCTCTCCTCCTTCTATATCCTCCTTTGAATCACCATTTCACTAATATTTATGTGTCTGGCATCATTTAAACTGAGATTTACAAGCACAAAGATCAGTCAGATGTTAACTGATGAAGGGCCAAACTAAGAATGATTAATGGCGCCAATTTCGGGACGTCCTTGACACTGCGCATGCGCAGTAGAGGTGAAGTATGGAGGGCCATTCAGGACATGTTTTCTTTGGTTTTAGATGCAAATTTTGGGGATTGGGGGGCAAAATTTGTGTTTGGCCCTATATTTTAAGAGTTAGCACCAGCTATGTCTGGGTCATTGGTACATTTTGGCACAAGTATTTTGCTGACAGTACCGATCTTTTGTGCAGACAGGAGGGGCATTGGGTTAAGCATTTGAATATAGCCTCTGGTGGCCACATATTTCCATCCTCTCATAGGCCATTCCTGCGAAGTTTGGTTCATGTCGCCTCAGCAGTTCCAGAGAAGAAGATGAAAATGTGATTTCCCATAGGGTTTCTATTGTAACTATAAGCGGCAATTGTGGCCATGTTTACAACCCGATCAACATTAAATGAGGATCGTTGGTAGAGGGGGTCCCAGTCATCACTTATGTGAAGTATCAAAACATTTGGCCTGGCAGTTTCAGAGGAGAAGATTTTTTAAAATCCACCAATCAGAATCAAAGAATGCCTCTAGCGGCCATTGTTTTTCAACCCACAGGAAGAAAATGAGGATCGTTTCTAGAGGACCTCCCGTAGACCATCCCTGCCAGGTTTGGTTCATGTCGGCTCAGTAGTTCTGGAGAAGAAGATGAAAATGTGATTTCCCATAGGGTTTCTATAGTAACTATAAGCTGCAATTGTGGCCATGGTTGTAACCCGATCAACATCAAATGAGGATCGTTGGTAGAGGGGGTCCCAGTCATCATTTATGTGAAGGAACAAAACATTTGGCCCGGCAGTTTCAGAGGAGAAGATTTTTGAAAATCTACCAATCAGAGTCAAAGAATGCCTCTGGCGGCCATCTTTTTCAACCCACAGGAACAAAATGAGGATCGTTTGTAGAGGACCTCCCATAGACTATCCCTGCCAGGTTTGTTTTCACATCGCCTCGGTTTTTCCAGAGAAGAAGAGAAAAATGTGATTTTGCATTGGGTTTCATCAGTAACTATAAGCCGCAATTGAGGCCATGTTTGTGATCCAATCAACATTAAATGAGGGTCGTTGGTAGAGGGGGTCCCAGTCATCATTTATGTGAAGTTTCAAAACATTTGGCCTAGCAGTTTCAGAGGAGAAGATTTTTGAAAATCCACCAACCAGAATCAAAGAATGCCTCTGTTTTTCATCCGACGGGAACAAAAAGAGGATCGTTTGTAGAGGACCTCCCATAGACCATTCCTGCCAAGTTTGGTTCACACCAGTTCACACCGGCTCAGCGGTTACAGAGAAGAAGATGAAAATGTGAAAAGTTTACGGACACCAGACGACAGACGGCGGACGACAGATGTCAAGTGATGAGAAAAGCTCACATGGCCTTTTAGGCCAGGTGAGCTAAAAATGGGATGGATTAGTCATTTGGGTTTTTTTTAGTTACTGCTTGGACATAACAGCCAGGTTGGATAGGCCAGAATGCCAGTTTTTGAAAGGAATCACTATAGTAATGACACCAAAAAAAAATGGGATCCACTTGTCATTATTTTTTAAAGTTATAGCATGGACAAGCAAAAATTACATTCTGGACATGGCAGAAATCTGATTATCGAAAGGAACCTTCCTCTAAACAACACTAATCCACCACAAAAAATATGATCCATGGTGTATTTCATTTTCAAGTTATTGCATGGACAAGCAAAAATTACAAAAAATCCAAGATGGATGCCATTGTGGACATATTGGATATGGCAGAAAACTGATAATTGAAAGGAAAGTCACCACTAACACACAGATGAATGGAATGGATGGATGGACAGACAGACATGGCTATACCAGAATATGGCCCACTACAGAGAGTGGCCGTGTAAAAAGTAGTTTTGGTTATTTTTCTTTCTTCTATGATGTTAAAAGAATTTTTTTGCAGCATTTCAAACAAATGCAACCATGATCATTCCATTCATGATACTGCCAATATGCTTCCAGCAGGAAACTTACCTGGAGTTTAAAAAATCAGCATAATGGACCAACCTCAGTTCAACAACACACAGACAGTTCAATGAACAAACTCAAAGACAAAGCCCTGATATATAAGATGTATGTAGTATATAGTATATATATTGTACTGTCATAAGGAAATCCTTTTTGCTTGCAACTAAACCTTGTAAAAAAGACAATAACATCTGTCTGAAACATTTACCATGTGATAACTAAAATATGAAATTGGTCAATTTCTTTTTTAATTTGCCTTGTCCCAGACTTTTTTGATAAAAATCCTTTGATATGAACACTCATTTCATATCTTTCCACAGATTTTCAGAAATATTATAACCTTTCAACTTGGTATCCTGAAGTGAATCAAATGACACAATATTGTATATAACAAATGGTTTAACAATTTGGCATTTGAAGGAAGTTGAGTTGTAATTTAATTCTACAGACATAGATTATTACTGATCCTGGGGCTTTGCAATTGTTCCTATGGAAAGTCTTGGCTCTACATATTGCCAGCCAAGACTTACCTAGAAATAATGGCTAAGGTGCTAAAATGTAGCATTTAAGTTTATCAAGAGACTGCAAGTTGGGGAACCTGTTTTGTTTCACTGTTGTATTCCTAAACGGTATCATCTGATAAACATTATATGCAGCAAGTGGTTGAATAAATTTGGCATTTGGAAAATGTTTGGTAATGACTTAATCCTAACAGCCTATAGATCATTTGATGTTTGTATGTCATCTGATTGACTGTCAATATTTTTTTCCCTGCAAAAATTTAATAGGTTGGAATGGATATCTATTTCCGTCATTGGATACAAAGTATTTTCATTCAGAAGTATGCCAATGACAATATATACTACTCAAAGTTTACTAAGCACCAAGTATATCCAACAACCTGTTTTACATTTTCGTTGAAATATTGTTATGAAAAGTGTATATATTTTTTATTTAATTATATCTTTAATGATTTAAGTACAGAAATTAAGATTTTGTTTGTGTTTGACATTATTTTTTAGCTTTTGAATACGATAACCATGGAAAGTTAAAAAATTTATAGTAATTTATATATTTTTTATACTTACCAATGACCCAGACATAGCTGGTGCTAACTCTTAAAATATAGGGCCAAACACAAATTTTGCCCCCCAATCCCCAAAATTTGCATCTAAAACTAAAGAAAACATGTCCTGAAAGGCCCTCCACACTTCGCCCCTACTGCGCATGCGCAGTGTCAAGGACGTTCCGAAATTGGCGCCATTTATCATTCTAATAACCAGTGCCTGGTAAGCGCTATGTACTCAGCGGGGAGGCAAGAGTTCCCAACTCCTGGGAGGGCCATCCCCGTCTGGGTCATTGGTAAGTATAAAAAATATATAAATTACCATAAATTTTTTAACATTTTTATACTGTACCAATGACCCAGACATAGCTGAATAGTAAAAAGGCTGGAGGGCCAAGGACATAGAGCAAAATGGAATACGCTCAATAAAATAAAATAGAGTCATCCCCTGTAGGGAAAAGAAGTAATAGGCCTTATATGTATCTTTCTTATTTATGATAAATTAGAAAGATACAACACCTTCCAAAAATTGAGCTTCATACATCCATGTACTCTATTAATATCCAATAATCCTTATACTAATAATTTTTAAAGTAAGCCAATAATAAAGTAAGTCTAGAGAATAGAGACTCTTATACTCCTAAAAGTGTGTGAGAATTGCATAATCATGTCCGTTGACATATGCAATATTCAAAAGCTATACTTTAAAAACTAAGACTTGAATGAATTTTATAAACTTAAACTTCTCACTAACAACCATCCCAATAACAGCTCAGAATTACTAACTCCGGAGGAGGTACCCCCTTGTTTTCATAGTAAAAACAGGTGACCCAAGGGAACACCCTCCCCCCCCCCCTTTTTTCTTGCCCTGGGTCAAATAGCGAAGAGGGCAGCTGAACGGAGACACTGCCGAAACAGACAGCCTACCTAGCTATAGTAGCAACTGTTAAGTGAATGACATTCTGAGCAGTAGATAATAGACCTAACAATAGAGGCCTCCAGAAATGGACTCGATATTTCTGAGATAAAATTCATGAATGGATGGCTGAGCGCAATGAGCAGCCTTCAAAAATCTATAATAGCAACACTATTAATGTAAGCCCAAGAAGTAGAAGAACTCTTACTTCATGAGCCGAAATCTTAAGCACAATGATATACCATAAGCAGTACGCTAGTTAATAGAATCCATTAACAATAAAATGGAGCGTAACGTCCTTCTACTAGACATCAAAGACAGAAGAAGCTTACGCCCTTGTAATAAACAGATATCTGTTTATAAATACATAAACTGTACCCGGAAAGAGTAAAGGCCTATGCCCATACGAAGACGGAAGGACCTTAAAATAATAGGTTCCGGATAATAGGAGCCTAACTCTTATGCAACAATCCAACCTAAATAGTAACGGAAGTATTGATTCCGAAACTATGAAAGTGAAAATCATCCATCGATAGTGCATGAAACTCACTGACTCTACAGTAAAAGAGAAACCAACAGAATTACTGTCTAAAAGGTCAGAATTTGAAAACTACTGTTTCCAGAGGCTCAAATGATTACTTAGCTAAATAAGAACCGAAGTTAAAATCCGTATAGGAATTTAATCTAAAGATTCTAAGTCTATTTATCAAAAAGTTACTAACTGACTTAGATAAAGAGACAAAAGACTCAATTGTAAACTATCGTAGAGTGCATAGGTATGAGGTAACATAAACCTATAACCTAAATAACAACAGGCTGCAGTAGATCTTGTGAAACAAGTATACTAAAAAATAGCAATGAGTAGTATGGAGGGATCAACCATATGAACATAATGATCCCTACACCACGACGGAAGAGCCTCCACTTTAGTCGCATAGAATAGCGAAGAAGAGGATCTCCTATAGTAAGAAATCGCGTCCAAAGCTCGTCCAGTACAGTGCTTACAATGCAATACGGACCACACAACGGAATACATGAAGGTTGCGACCTTGCTGGTTGTGATAAAGATGACACGATTTACCCAGTGAAAAAAGATCCTCACATAGAGGAAGATTTCACGTTAAGATCCACAGTAGACAAGAGAGTAAATTACTCATGATCTCTGTGAAGATAGAGATGCTATCAACAGAAATGTATTGTGGTTGTTTATCTTAGCAATATCTGCTAAAACAACAGCGCCGGAGGATACGCGTAACCTATCATTCCGTCCTATAGATCAATAGAGCGTTAACAGTATTAGCTCAGAGATCTGGACAAGCCAACACATACGTCTGCAATTTATTAGCAAGCTGTGTCATAAATAAAACATCATTGGGCGCTCCCATAGATAGCAAATCTGAATGAATACTTGTTTGTTGAGAGTCCATTCTGACAGCAACAAGCGACCCGTAAGAGAACGGGAGTGCGATAAAACAATCAGACGACCCAGAATATGACGGACCAAAACTGAACTTGGAGTACTATAACCAACAGACGGATTCTTTCCATTAAATTGAATAACGGAAACGAAAGAGTGCCTCCCTGGTTCCGGAGATACGCCACTACTGTCGAATTAAAGGACAGGAATTTGGGCATGCGTTTCTGAATAATGTTCATGCAATGACATAAAGCAAGCCTAAAAAACATTATTCCGCGGAAGTTAAACTGATAGCTAAAAGACTGCGGAACCCAAAGACCCTGGCACTTCGAATCCGTAGGGATCAGTATATATCCCAATCTGTTTGACTGGCAACCGTCATAACAGCCACACTCGGGTCCGGCAACTGCGGCGGCACTCTCTGAGTCAACCACCGAATGTTTGCCCCAGTCTGAATCTCTTGTAACACTAGATAGACAAGAGAATGTATAAATCAAGCAATTCATGGATTGCCGGAAAGTTGCCGTCGAAGAGAAGCTCCTCCGAGAACGAAGCGACTCTGAGAGAGTTCTTAACCTACTATCCACGCGTGGATGTAGCTAGGGCTGCATCACGTCTAACCAACTCCAATCAGCCACTGAAGGGCAGAGTTATACGTGAACAAACTACTGCCCTCAAAAGAAATTACATTGAGAATAATATCCCGTAAATCTTTTCTTGAAGACGTAATGATAACGCCTCAGTAAGGCGGATTACGTATAATAAAGCGTCTAAGTTAAGTCTACTATACATAATGTCGTTCCCAACATTGAAATTGGAAAAGACAAACGGCAAAAAAGAATATATATGCAGTCTTTAATCACACCGTCTAGACGCGTATGAAGTCTCGGTATGCCCTGCTCTGCCAAAATAAACTATATGTAAAAAAGATAAAATGGCAGAAATGAGCCACGCGGACAAGAAACTAAACCATCATGCTTAGTAGCAGGCTTGTATATATATATAAATATATAGCGTTGAAAAATAAAACACATGTTGTAATGACAATATTGGACTGCGTCGGTAAGTCAGGGACAAAGTCCCTGTACCGATCGAAAAATCCGAGTCCAATGACGCTATAAGTCTCTTATCCAAGATCGCAGCAATGAAGTCCGAAAAATAATCACTGGAAGAAATGCCAGAAGATATGAAAGGCATCTTCCGATACTACTAAAGGGAAAACTCGAAATCTTTCGAATCCCTTTCGCCATCCTGTCGGACCCTATAAAGCGTTCGGTCGTCCGTAGCTTGATGCAACCGCGGACCGCCCCGACCCAGCGCCGTCGGATAATTCCTGATTCGACCGAGAAACTGTCAATTGCTGGGATGCTGCGAAACAACTGTGCTAACTCGGATAGCACGTCCGTCACTGAGGCCTGAGGAGCAGCGGTCTTACGATGCATTGCTGCAGGAAGCTCCGAGATCGTTACCCCGTGCATACTTCCAATATGCGAGCGAACGGAGTGTATAGGCCTCGTGTCCCTTGGCTACCGGATGGCGCGACCTATTCGCTGTGGAATCACTGAATGCCGAAACTGATCGGATACTCGAGGTCACGTAGCCAATGTGCGGTCGTGTGCCCTGCTGTGAGGATGAGGAAGCATTAAAGACAGTCTCTCGGACTGTCAATATAACGGAGCGTCCCGAGCAACGGACATATGCTCCGAATGTAAAATATCTGAACCACAACATGCGGTCCCCTATGTTGTTGGCTTCCTCCGATCTGTCCTCAATCTGCCGTCACTGGGTGAGTACTAAAGTAATTAAAGTGCTCGCATCACCCAAATCTCCTTCCTAGACCGCAACGGACGAACCCGGCAGCCGAACCATTTGATGAATGTACGCTACACCGGGTGAGCTAGCGAATGTCACTCCGTAAGCGATAGACATATTCCATGAGCACTTATTGCCGCTAACTCTTCATTAACTATGACGACAGAGGCACACTTTTGAAAGACATCTCCATAATTCTTCGAACAAGAAACCAGAAATGCTTGGATAGCAAGCATAAAATAATAATATATATAGCGTCGTTCAATAATTCGAAAGTTTGTGTGACATTATTGGACTATGTCGGAACTGAGGGACGATGTCCCTGAACCGAATCAAAAATTTCTAAGTCCACCGACGCTATCGGTTTCTTATCCGGCATCGCAGCATATTTTGTTCCGAAAGGGAAAGCTTGAAATCCTCCGAATCCCTTTCGGTATCCCGTCGGACCGGATGAAACTTTCGGACGTCCGTACCCGCTTCCGCGGAGCGTCCCGACCCAGCATCGTCGGATAAAATATATGCGACAGATTCAGTTGATGCTGGGATGCTGCGATAAACTGTGCTATTAAGGAAAGCACGTCCGTTCCCGAGGCCTGTGCAGTAGCGGACTTACGATGCATTGCCGCTGGAAGCTCCGTGTACGTTGACTCCCGCACACTTCCTATGCGAACGTCCGGAGTCTGCAGGCCTCGAGTCCCCGGCTACCGACCCAGCGCTGTCGGATAAGTCTCGATCCGACACCGTTTCTGTCGGCTGCTGGGATGCTGCGATAAGCTGTGCTATGTGCACAAGAATGTCCGGCGTCGAGACCTGCGGAGGCGCAGTCTATCGCTGCTTCGCCGAGGGCAGCTCCGCATCAGATGGCTCCCGCATACTTCCTATGCGAACGTCCGGAGTCCATCGGTCTCGAATCCCTGCCTGCCGGATGGTGTGACCTGGTCGCCGAAGAATCCTTGATCGGCAAAGCTGGTAATATATCGGCGGTCACGCAGCCAAGGTGCGGTCGTGTGCGCTGACGAGAAGAGGAAGCCTTAGCAGTCTCAGCGGACTGCCTATACAACGGAGCGTCCCGAGCGACGGACGTATGCTCCGCTAGCGACACATTTGTACCACAACATCTGGGGCCAGATGTTGTTGAACGAGAGAGGGGCCTCTCTCGCTTGCCGTCCGGATGGACCGGAACGAGCTATGAACTGGACTAAAAGGCTTCCTCCGTTCTCCCTCCGATCCGCCGTCACTGGGTGTGCATTAAGTTAATTTTATAGTGCTCGCATCACCCCAAAATTCCTTCTAGACCGCAACGGACGAACCCGGCTGCCGAACCATTCGGTGAATGGACGCTACACCGGGCGAGCTAGCGGACGTCAAAGGCCGTCGAACCTACTAGGGTCCTCTTAGGCAATTGGCGCATTACATGAGCACTTTTCCGCTAGCCCTTCATTAATTGTGACGACGGAGGCACACTGTTGGAAGACATCACAGATACATCACCCTAATCTTGATCGTCTGAAATAGAAATTGATAAAGTAGAGTGACCCTGCGGGGAAAGGACCGGAGTGTCCAAATCCCCAACAACATACCGTGACATACGCTTCCCATATTGTCATCGAAATCATACGATACAGAACAGGAGTTAATGCGAGTACACTGACCACATATAGAAAGATAATAAGGTCAGAGGAAGACTTCCTCTTAAAACAATTGATCAATATTTATTTATTTATTTATTTATTGGTGTTTAAGGTCACATACTTATGCACAATGGCTAATCGTGACCGTGACAGTTTTACGGGTGGAGGAAGCCGGAGTACCCGGAGAGAACCACCGAGCAACGACGAGCAGCTGTCAGCTCCCCAACATCGTAACTCTGCACCGCAGCACAGGCAGGGTTAGATTGGTTGAAGACATGCGCACCATCGACGTGCAGTACGCCTCAGTACAGCGTCATCGTGCCCCCAATTGATCAATATCCTTTCAATGTGAAAAGAAAACAAGTCCTGGTACTTGCACTAACCCCTGGCAAAATACATAATAATAATATGATCCATTAATATAGAAAAAATAATTGAAATCAAAATATTTTGAAAAAATATTTTTTCAGAACAGCCCAAGTTTCTGAAAAGTAACGTTGAGCCCCAATGGATCCCAAGCCTAAGTGTGAAAAAAAATTTTAAAAATATTTTAAACAATTTATTCAACACTTACGAACAATAATAATGTATCTAGTTATGATTAAAATAACATAAAGATATTATTATTTAGAAATCCCCCCCTCACACAGAGGGCTGTTGTAAATGTAAACAATGAGTGTAAAAACACTAAAATAAGACTCCAGGCACCCAGGCCCGAAATCAGTTACCAAAAATACACCATCTGATGCAAAACAGAGACTTCCAGGGAAGAAACTGCAGAACATCAGATGGTTGATGCAGAACACAACGCCTAACCACCCGTAGGTGAAGACGTAAACATGGGGAAAGAACAGAATTCATTCTGTTATTCAGCTAAAACTCCCAAGAAATTTTAGTAATAATAATTACATAAACTATGCCAAAAGCATGGGAGAATAGCAAGGGGGAACTTAAAGGACAGGGAGAGAGGAAAAACACTTGAAAAAACAGTGTAACTAAATAATCAGAATGACAACAAAATGGCTGCTGCCTTGAAAATAGGTAACTTAACATAATTTCATTAAAAAATTTTAAGTTACAGCCCTGATAATATTCTGTCACACATTCTTTTCCTCTCCTCCTTTTCTATCCTCCTTAGAATCACCATTTCACTAATATTTATGTGTCTGGCATCATTTAAACTGAGATTTAAAAGCACAAAGATCAGTCAGATGTTAACTGATGAAGGGCCAAACTTAGAATGATAAATGGCGCCAATTTCGGAACGTCCTTGACACTGCGCATGCGCAGTAGGGGCGAAGTGTGGAGGGCCTTTCAGGACATGTTTTCTTTAGTTTTAGATGCAAATTTTGGGGATTGGGGGGCAAAATTTGTGTTTGGCCCTATATTTTAAGAGTTAGCACCAGCTATGTCTGGGTCATTGGTACAGTATAAAAATATGGATATTATTGGTAAAAGAGGAAATTTTTCAAATTTGCCAAAAAGTTGACGGAGTGAACTGGTATGGGTTCAATATCGAGTAGGAGACCCATTATTGTTAATTACAGCTTGACAATGCCTTCTCATGCTCCCTATCAGGTTTCAGATGGTCCTTTGTGGGATGTTGTTCCATTCTTGGATCAGCATGGCACCAAGCTCCTGGACACTTCTTGGTTGGACTGGACGGGCTGAAATTGCAAGCTGCAACTCATTCCAGACATGTTCAATTGGATTGAGGTCAAGGGAGGTTGCTGGCCAGTCCATACGCTCAATCCCCTCCCTCTGTCGGTACTCCCGAACATCATAGGCAACATAAGGACGGGCATTATCGTTCATCAGAATGAATCTACGACCCACTGCACCTGCATACAATCTGACATGCGGGCATCCAGGATCTCATCAATATACCGCTGTGCAGTCAATGTACCCCGGTCAAGGACACAGAGCTCTGTACGTCCATCCCAGCTGATGCTGCCCCAGACCATGATTGACCCTCCACCACAGCGGTCATGCTCAGCAATGTTGGCTACATGGAATCGCTCTCCCGGTCTTCTCCATACCTTAGAACGCCTATCTGTGTTGTCTAGGCAGTACCTTGACTCATCTGTAAAAAGGACAGGTTGCCAATCTTCTCATTCATATTGTGCTTGGTGGTGGTTCTGGGACAGCTGAATGCGAATACATGGTCTTCTCGATCGGAGACCACCTTCCTGCAACCTTGCCCGGATAGTCTGGGTTGAAACATTTACCCTGGATGCATTCTGAAGGTCACTGCGAAGCTGGGTTGCTGTGGCAAAGCGGTTCCTATGGGCCTGAATGATCAAAAACCAGTCTTCAACTGCAGATGTTGCCCTGTCTCTGCCACCACCATGTCGTCTGACTGGTGTGCCATACTGCTGAAATCTTACCCAGGGTCTGGTGATCACCGTATGGTGCACACCAAGGGCTTCACCAACCTGACGATGGGTTGCCCCTTGTTCCACCATCCCTACAGCCCGAAACATTTCTGCTTCAGACAAATGTCTTCTTAAATTTGCATTCGCCATATTCAATTGTTAAATCACAAGGGTTTGTGTTGAAATGAAGACTGAATATCCTACACATGTCATGTACATGTAGACAGTATATGAAAACATCATGAAAATCAAGGGGTACATGTTTTCCATGACTGTCATGAAAAGTCTGCCTGTCAAGAGAGCTAATGTAAACACTGGGGACCATCTCAATACATTCCTCAATCATATCCACCAAAAATATCGCAAATGTGCCACAAGAAAATTTCACAATGATGTGTCAAATATGTGGTGCTTAGCAAACTTTGAGTAGTATATTATCTCATATGAGAAATTTCAAAATATTATTGAAAACATGATATCTACATTCATTATTTATCAGTTAACCCTTGACCTACAATTATGGTCATAATGGGCTAACTTTATTCACAAAAGCTGTTGTTAAAATTACATTATGTTTTCAATGTTTGCTTCCAAACATAGCTTATGACTTTTTGAGCTTCTTCCAAAGACGGCCCAAAAGCGTTTTTGACGCAAACTTAAAATATAGTTATTCAAGAAAATTTGTGTTAGATAGAGTTAAGGCTGTAGCTTCTTCTCATCACTAAATACACTAACCTTGAGTAACTGATAGAAATTTATGTCTTGCAATGGTTTCTCTGAACTAAATCCAGAGAAAATTGTAGCATGGAGCTTAGGATATTTTAATATAGCATTTTCCAGTTCAGTGCTACTTATGTTACTGAAGCCTTCTAAGGCCTGCACCTCACAAGTTATCTGTGGAAAAATGGAAAACAAACATAACACTTTATTCATTTTACCTTAACTCACATTTTGAACAAAGAATATCTTTTTTACCCTGAAACAGGACTAACTGCATCATTAGACAATTGAATAAAATGACATTCAATACACTAATAAAAAGCTCCAAATAATGTTGGAGAAATTCATCTTTACTGTAAATGAATCTGAAACTTAAACCAAATGGGTCATGAATTATATTTGCCACAAAGGATTCCAGAACATAAACAATGGTAACTAGGCACTTGGGACAAAAGCATGGAGCACTAGCAATGTAATTATTCTATGATATTATGTAAAAATAGTATTTGATACGAGAATTTCATCAGATATGAAAAGAAAAAAAAAGTTGTTATAAATCTTTCATGAAAGTCAGCTTACAAGTGTAGAGGTCCTTGGTTTGAATCCCACCTGCAGCAACCACGTTGTGTCCTTATTTATTTATTTATCTATTTATTAAGGTTTAACGACACTTTAACTGCCAAGGTCATTTCACATCGGTGACAGTTTTATGGGTGGAGGAAGCTGGAGGACCCAGAGAAAACCACCAAGCTAAGACAAGCAGCTGCCAGCTCCCCAACATCGTAACTCCACACTGCAGTACAGGCAGGGTTAGATTGTTTGAAGACATGTGCACCATTGACGTGCAGTATGCCTTAGTACACGGTTTCATCGTGCCCCATGTAGACAATCGGGGTTAAGTGCCTTGCCCAAGGACACAACGCGGGAGTCCAAATCGATCACTCAGACGGTCACAGTCACCCATCCAAGGACTAACCAGGCTCAACGTTGCTTAACTTCGGTGATCTGATGAGAACCGGTTAAAACAATGTCACCACGCCCCCCGTTGAGTCCTTGGGCAAGACACTTCACCCCCATTGCCCAAGATGGTGCACTTGTCTTCAACCAATGCTGACCCTGCTTGTGTGGAGTTAGTATGTTGGGGAGCTTGATGTTGCTTGGTGGTTCTCTCCAGGTACTCTGGCATCCTCCAACCATAAAACTGTTGTGGTCATGAATAGCCATTGTGCAGAAATATGTGACCTTAAACACCAATAAATAAATAAATGAATAAATAAATAAATAAATAAGCGTAATTCTGTGACATAGAGAGCACCATCAATCAGTGGAGAGTAACTGTTAGACTCTCCAACTTACTAATCTGACACAAGCAAAGTTAGTATTGGTTGAAAGAAAGTCATTAACATGCTGAACACTTTATTACATGACGCCCACTCTCACAACTGTGATTAACCTTTAGAGTGCTAGAAGCCCATATTTTGGCTTTATTCTGAAGTGCAAGTACAACAATTCAAAGGCTTCATACTGGGTGGGTGTACTTCATATTACCTTTGAAGTGAAATTATTTCAACTGTATAGATTTGCAACTTGCAGACTTGCAACATGCCAAAGTCAAGTGAATAAACTTAGACAACCGGAAATAATTTAGCACTCTATGTTAAATGTGGGGCCAAAGACAAAATGTAAACGATCTTTCAATTTGAAGTTCAATGCATTAACCAATATTGAAAGAACAGTATCTGTCAAGAAATTGATCACACAACTACAATAGCTTCAGAAGCCACAGGGCGGCAAATAAATTCTCCAGAATATTATTACTGCTTCAGTACTCACTCTCGACATGTTATCATATAATTTAGAACGCACCTGTTCAAATGGTCTCCCCCACTTGCTGAAGTATACTAGTATATGATAAATTTTAAGTAATTTGTATATTTTTTATACTTACCAATGGCCCAGACTAGCTGGTGCTAACTCAAATTAATCCAGGGCCAAACACAAATTTTGCCCCCAATCCCCAAAATTTGCATGCAAAACCAAAAAAATCAAGTCCTAGATGGTCCTCCATACTTTTTAGATCTGCGCATGCGCAGTATCCAGGAAGGTACTGAAATTGGCGCCAACCATCATTCTTTCTACAGATTGCCTGTTAAATGTTATAAACAGCGGGGAGGTATGAGTGCCCACTCGTGGGAGGGCCATACCCGTCTGGGCCATTGGTAAGTATAAAAAATATACAAATTACTTAAAATTTATCATATATTTATACGACAACCAATGGCCCAGTCTAGCTGAATCGTAAAAAGGCTGGAGGGCCTAGGACTTAAAGGAAAATCCAATCTCTCAATTACTTCAGAAAAGAATAGCTCCCACAGGAGAATAGGAGAAAGATAGGAATTATATATGTCTTTCTCTTTTACAAGAAAAGAGAAAGACATAACACCAACAATATAATTGAGTATTACATAATATATAATTCTCCTTTTAACGCCAGCATAACATGTTATGCTAATTCGGTGAAGGAAAACCAATATATAAAGATGGTCCAAGGATTGTATATTAACGCCCGTTTGACACGTAACAAAAACAAATGCTTCACAGTGAGCTACACTTTAAAAACAGTACATAAATGAGACAGAGTTATTGCTTGACACCGAGCTACACATTAAAACACATCCCAGCACCGAGTATTCCTCTGCTTTTCACTATAAAGCCAGATGATCATAAGGGAAAAAAACATACTCCTCCCCTTCCCCTTGTTCTGAGGTGAATTTCCTCAGAACGAAGAGGGCAGCGGAACAGCGTCAGTACTGGAATGGACTGCCTAAAGACCTTATAGATGTAACATTAATGGACAACATTCTGAGCAACAGAAAGAGGACCCAAAGATCTAAGGTCACCGGAGATGGACTCTAAATTTCTCAGGTAAAACTTTGTAAATGAAGAGGGCTGTGTCTAGTATGCAGTCTTCATGAGATCAGTGATGACTATACTGTTAGAATAAGCCCAAGAAGTGGACAGTGCTCTAATCTCGTGCACTGAGATCATATTGACAGAATGTTGATCCGAAGATAGATTTTCATAGGCAATGCGTATTGCCAACTGAATCCATCTAGCGACAACATGAACAGAAATATATTTTCTGTTAGGAATCAATGAAAGAAAGAAATGTTTTCTTTCCTTTCTAACAAAATTTGATCGACATTTATAAATGTGCATAGCCCTGACTGGACACAGCAAAGGTCTATGGTTATCTGAGGACAGTAAGGCCTTAATTACAATAGGATCCGGCTGCTTATCCGGAATCTGATTCTTAGCCAAAAATCCCACTTCCGTAGTGACGGTAATGGTATTACCCACACTACGATAATGAGATTCATCAACAGATAATGCATTAAGTTCACTGACTCTTCTAGCAGATGCAAAGGCTAAGAAAAACGCCGTTTTATAGGTCAAGAATTTGAACTCTATGACGTCCAATGGCTCAAAAGAAGCTTCTTTCAGCTTCAACAGAACCCAAGCCAAATTCCATTAATCTGAGGGTTCAAGGTCTATTGATAGAGAAATTTCTAATTAGCTTGAATAATGAAGTATTTTTTGATCCAATAGCCAAGATATCAAGTTGAGCTTAAGTATCTGATAACACAGACCTATAGCCCTTAATAGTGACAGGCTGCAGTTTGAGATCGCCAAACAAGAAGACCAGGAAATCGGCAATATTTGGTATGGACGGATCGTATACATCTATCGACTGATCCCTACACCAACGGAAGAAAACCCTCCACTTCGCTGCGTAGTTCAACAAAGAGGAGGATCTCCTGCAGTTAGAAATTGCATCCACTGCGCGTCCTGTAAAATGTTTTCCGTGCAAGGACTGCACAACAGAAATACGTGAAGGTTGAGACCTTCCGGGTTGTGATGCAGTGAGCATGACTTCCCCTGATAAAGAAGGTCCTCTCGTGGAGGAAACTTCCATGGAACGTCCCATAACAGACACCTGAGAAGATTGATCCAAGGTTTCTGTGACGACAGAGGTGCTACTAGCAGGATTTTGCAATGAGACTGTTTGATCTTTAACAGAATCTGCTGAATCAACGAAGCTGAAGGATATGCATATCCTATCATTCCATCCCATGAAATTGACAGAGCGTCTACTGCGTATGCCCGATGATCTAGGCATGGCGACACGAATGTCGATAACTGATTGTGTCGCAAAAAGATCTATCATGGGACGATCCCACTGGTAGAAAATCTGCCTGAATATTCACTTGTTGAGAGTCCACTCTGATGGCAACAGGCGACCTTTCCGAGAGAGCGAGTCTGCTAATATGTTCAAACGACCCGGTATATGACGGACAGACAGATGAACGTGATGATAATTGTCTCCATTAATTCGCATAATGGCATTGAATGAGTGCCGCCTTGGTTCCTGAGGTAGGCAACTACTGTTGAAGTGTCTGTCAGAATTTGAACGTGGACGTTCGCTATTAGGCGCATCCAATGTTGAAGTGTTAGCCATATTGACAACATCGCTTTAATGTTTATGTGCTTCTCTAGGAACCGAGAGTCCCAAAGACCCTGACACTTCAAGTCTGTGGGACTTAGGGTCGTGCCCCAGCCCATCTGACTCGCATCCGTCATAATCGTAAAAGTCGGATCCGGCAGTTGCAGCGGAACTCCTTGAGTTAACCACTGAAGATCTGCCCAAATCTGAACCTTTTGTTTCACTAGGTCTGTTAGAACAATACTGGATTCGAGCCAATGCGTCTTCACACTCCAGTTCTGAGTAAAGAATATCTGGAGGGGACGCGTGCGCAGACGGCCCATCGGAATAAGATCCACAGCCGCTCCGCACAGCCCCATCAGTCACATGAACTCCCTCGCTGTTATTGCATCTGAGTGTAGACAAAAGCAGGCATAACAACTGACTAACTTCGCTCTGGGTAACGGCAGACAAACCAGATTGTTGTGAGTCTCGGAGCTCATTCCCAAGTGAGTGAATGACTTGGACGGAGCTAGATCCAACTTTTTCTCGTTTACTATAAAACCGAGATGTCGTAGCAATAGTAGCAGACTCTGAACATCGTTCTGAAGAATAATTCTGTTGCCGTACCTGTGCAGAATGTCGCCCAAGTAAGCCGACGTTACAGCAGATGAATGAGCTCGGAAGTAAGACATTACGGAGTTCATTATTCCAGTGAAAGCCCAGGGAGCCAGGTTCAGACCAAAGCACATTGCTCTGAACTGATAAACCTTCCCTTGCACGGCAAACCACAGGTACTTTCTGAATGCCGGATGTACCAGGACATGAAATTAAGCGTCCTTTAGATCTATGCTTGCCGCATAGTCGTTCACTCGAATGCTCGCTCTTACCGACCAAATGGTTTCCATTCAGAACTTTGGAGCCACGATTAGCTTGTTTATCCAGCTCAAGTCTATTACCGGTCGGAACAAGCCATCTGGCTTCGGTACGAGGAACAGATGACTGTAAAAATCCTGAGAATTTTTATTCCCGACAACCTCTATTGCTTCCTTTAATAACAGAGCCTGTATGTCCGCTAGGAGAGACTCTCTTTTGAAAGGATCTGCCAGAAGATTTGTCCAAAATGGACATCTTGTTAGTGGGGGTTTTTCTCAGAATGATAGCCGATTAATCCTTCATTGATACGCAGACATCACAACAGCTTGTCCACGCCTTTGTTACCAGTCGCCTCAACTACTGCAACTCTCTTCTGACTGGCTCTAAACCATCTATTCTTGAAAAGCTACAACACATCCAAAATTGTGCTGCACGGGTCATAACCAGAACTCAAAAGTAGTGCCATATAACATCAGTACTCTCTGAGTTACACAGGCTACCCGTTAAGCAAAGAATTCAATTTAAAATTGTCCTTTTTGTGTTTAAGTATATCTCGGGATCTGCACCATCCTACCTGTCCGATCTGCTTACCATTCACAAGCCACCGAGGTCTCTTTGGTCATCAGGTCAACTCAATCTGGTTCAGCCTGTATCTAAATTTACTAGTGCTGGTGATAGGGCCTTTGCGGTTGCTGCCCCAAGGCTTTGGAATTCTCTTCCAATCGACATAAAAAATAGTAAATCACTTGAATCATTAAAGTCTGGTCCTAAAACCTACCTTTTTCAAAAGGCATTTCCTTCAGTGGTCGTTTAATTTTGGTCATAAACTGACATTACCGGCTACGTGGGTGTGACTGAGTCAGTGAGGATTGCCTCAATACTCGTCAAGTTACACTCACATACTTGTTTTGGTAAAGTTGTAGTTTGTTTTGTTTTTGTTTTATTTTGTTTTAATTCAATACCCTTTTTCTTTTAGGTTCTGTCGCTTATTGCCATGATATAGCCTCGGTTGGTGATGTGGCGTTGGGCACCAATAAATGATAATAGTGATCCATGTATCAATGTATCTGTGAGAGAATGTATGTGTATGTGGGTATATGTATGTATGTGATTATTGTACAGCCATTGAGCACCGTGTGTGGATTCAAGGCTGTAGTCCGAGACTACACTTCTCACCCACTGATCTTCCGTGACTTCTATCCAGTTTCTCACGAAGTTTGAGAACATTCCGTCAACTGGCAAGCAATATAGGTCTTGACCATCACCCTGTAGGACCTGCGAGGCTTACGTGAGGAAAAACTACGTCCTCTCCACGAAGATCCTTGCGTCTGACCTGATAATCCCGATCAGACTTACGCCCCTTTCCCGAGTCGCTGTATTGATGACCTCCGGAGTAATTATATGAGGGTTTCTTGTACCCTCGAGAGGAGTTCCCTTTTGAAGATTTTGACTTGGAACGTCCTCGCTTACCCCGGTCCGATGAAGCAGGTTGTTGAGATGCCGACTTCAAAAGCAGAGCACTGGAAGCTTTCTTGGTAACCTGTTCATAGATTAACGAAAGCTTGTCGTCAAAGATAGTATGTCCGGAGACCGGAGCGACCGGAGAGAGCTTTTCACCTTGTCATCTATAAGTGATGATGACACAAGGGCAGCATCATGTCTAATTAACTCCAGATTTGCCACTGTCAGGGCGGAGTTATAAGTGGCATACATGATTGCCCTGTAAAGAATTCTAAGCGAGGTACACACGTCCTCAAATTCCATCCCATTGAGATGTTGCATCATAGCTCTGGTAAGGTGATCTGCAAAGGACACTGCATCCAAATTCACTCTATTCGATGAAATTGCAGTTTCCATTACATCTGAGCGAATGATGAATGAGGCAGGTAAGGATATATCTAAATCCCCGGCCTGTTCATCTAAACGCAGAGGAGCTCTCTGAACATCTTCTCCAACAAATTTTAAATGAACATGGTCCAAGGAAAGGTATATTTATGGAAGATGTTGATAAGAAACCGCCTTTTTTCCTCACACTCGAGAGGTTAAATATGGCGTCGTCTACATGGCCGAAGGCCTGCAACAGCTGTCTAGACTGAACCGGGAAAGAAAGAACTTCTTCCTTCCTCCGTATAAAGTCTGCGTCTAAAGACGCCAACGGTTTCTTCCTTGTTGTTGCAGCTTGTGATTCGGTGGAACAAAGTCAGGATAGTATTGATGGATAAAGTCCATCGCAACTATATGTTGTTCCGAAAGGGAAGGGTAATCCTCTTCCTTATCCCTTTCACCATCTGACTGAATCAGCTGAGAATCCCGGTCCATTGCATCTGCCTGAACAGACGACTGGACCGACCAAGCACCATCCGACAGCTCACTTCCGGAGTCTGAGGGAGGCTGCTCCCACACTTGCTGGGATGTTGCAATCAGCTGCGCCATCTGCAATAGCAAGTTCATCACTGAAGCTTGAGAAGCAGCGGTTTTCTGGTGTTTAGTCGCTTGCTGCTCCTGGGACGGCGTTCCGGAAATGGATCTCTTCTCCAAACGTCCCTGGCTTCCTCCCTAGTTCCGTTGTCGCTGGACATACCCGGTGCTACGGCTCCCACGGACAGAGTAACTGCTTCACAGGTCAAGCTAGCTGCCTGCAAGGGATTAAGACCACCGCCCAGTGGCCTTATTCTTTGCCTAACATTCAAGAGCACCTCAGCAGCTAGCTCTGTTTGCTCATCAGAACGCGACGACAGTAGCACACTTTTGGTGGGTGTCACAATACCATCACCATGTTCTTGTTCCTCTGAAAAAGAAACTGAAAAACTTGAATTACCTTGCATTGAGAGCACTGGCATAGGCATCTCACTGCCAACAACATACCATGACACCCACTTCCAACGTTTGTCATCCCAATTGACACATGTAGGACAAGAATCTCCAGGAATACATCGACTACAGGCAAGGCAACAAGCATGTAAATCTGAGGAAGACTTCCTCGTCTGGCATTTTGAGCAGTAAGCTTTCATGATTAATCAAAACTAAGTCAATCGTACTCCCACAAACTTCACAATAAATATATGATGAAGATACATAATAAACAGCAATCAAAATCGAAATCGAAAAATTAAATTAAAAAAAAATTTTTGAAAAAAAGCCTAAGTTCCCAGAAGGAAGATAGAGCCTAAGTGTGGACAATATCCAATTTTTTTTGCTACACTACCCGAATATTAATTAATGTATCTTACAACAATCCTACAGTAATAATAACTAAATACTACATATATTTAAAAACGTCGCCACAACAACGTCAAGAAAAAAAACGGAAACAAGACACCAGGCACTGAATAAAAAAGGCCCAAAGTCAGTAACAGATTTTAAAGCTACCAGATGTAAAGCAAGATCTTCAAACGAAGAAAAAACGATACATCGGATAGAAGATGCATGACCCAAAACGACCTAACACCTCTAGGGTGAGGCCGTAACCATGGGAATAAACATTCTGTTACACACGTTAAACTCACAAGAAATTTAATAAAAAATTTCGATAAAAATAAGCCAAAAAGCTTGGGTGTTTAATAGGAGGACTTCAAGGAGGGATAGGGAAGGAACACTTAACAAACAGTGGATAAATCATTTGCAAGAATGATGACCTCAGACGCATGTCCCGAAAATTGGGAAACATGAAATAATTTTTATAATTATAAAAAGATACAGCCCTGAACGTTTCTAAACACTGTTGTTCACTTCCATCGTCCATTTATATCCTTGGATCCACCAATTCTACCATTGATTTGTGTCTGGCATCCTCAAAAAAGGAGATTTAAAAGCACAAATGTCAGTTCATTGTTGCTGACTTTAGGGCCAAACAAAGAATGATGGTTTGAGCCAATTTCAGTTCCTTCCTGGATACTGTGCATGCGCAGATCTAAAAAGTATGGAGGACCATCTAGGACTTGATTTTTTTGGTTTTGCATGCAAATTTTGGGGATTGGGGGGCAAAATTTGTGTTTGGCCCTGGATTAATTTGACCAGCTAGTCTGGGCCATTGGTTGTCGTATAAAAATATACTTTACAGTGACTAAGAGACTAGACTTTCTACACATCACTCCGACCTTAATCTATTATTGACTGTCCAACTATGAAAATAAACAGCATTTAACTCACTTTATTTCTGTGTACCCATTACCTTAAAATTCTTTTTCTTTGTAAATTTGTTCGATAACAAAATTGTAATTGTTGTTTATGTATGTCGTTTTTTCCTGTTTGATTACATTTATCACTGCACTGTACAGGAGAGGAACGGAAATAAGTTGCAATAACTTGTGTTCCAATCCCTTTGTTATTTAACATAAAATGACAAATAAGTATGTTTAATTCTACTACCAAGTTTCCCAGCTTTCCTGACCTCCCTGGTCCCAATACTTCCGACTTAAAAATTTATCTTACAATAAGTATGTATTGAGTCAGTAATTACCCAAATAAAGCATGCATCAAGGGCTCCTGATACAAACTCTGTAATCTACAACATCAGTATACAAGCACAAGCTAATTTACAATTTGTGTATATTATTATTTACAGAATTTTTTTTTTACAAACTTTCAAATGGCATTTGTGACCAACTATATACATTTCTATATATCAAAGGAAAAAGAAACACTTATCAAAAGAATAATTACCAAATTATGAAACCATATAGTTTTTATGTTTCAAAAGCATAATTATTAAATTACAATACCACATTGTTTTTACATTTCAGTGTCTGAATCACTGGAAGCATTCATGTTGAAACAACACCCATTACAGTGCACAGTCTCTTTAGGATTGTGAACAAAACTGCTCATCAGGTTTATCACAAGATCAGGAAAATAGAAGGCAGTTGCACAACCCAACAGTTTTCATCAACATGACAGGTGTTTTATGAGTCTGAAATTAAAATGCTAGTTATCCAAGTTTTTGGCAGTTGAGTTGAGAATTGTAAGATAAATCTACCATCACCTTTATGTTTATGTTCAAAATGTTGTATCAGCGTTGCTCTTGTACTAAGGCTATATCCCAACTTGTATTCTACTTGTTGAGATATGGGATTAGAAAGAAGAGTTTGACTTTGATACAGCAGTTTGCACATAAACATAATGATGATAATATTTATTTATTCTATTATACAATGTTTGATGGAGTTTCACAAGTACTGTCAAACAAGATATGATAAGAGAAAGTACTTAATTTATTGCAAGATTATAGGACATGAACTAGATTCTGGTTAATTGAAAAATCATGTTTACTGAATATTTTTTGATTGACAATGTGGCTATTTAACTAATAAGGTTTCACTGTATATAATCAACCAGTTATTTGTTGTAATACACTGCTAGAAACAACACAGAGAGCCATTTCCAACAGTATATTCCAAGTCTTATCTATTAACTGGTAGAGTGATGAATTATTTTTAGTCATTAAAATTCATTCACATTTCTATGCTTTCTGACAAGTTATGGGAGAGTGCCTCTGGGCACTTTCCCATAAATTGTAGCAAGGCATATCAGTACAAACTAAATAATTTCACTTCAAGGATTATATGAAGCACATTCACAGAATTCAAAGCCCCTAAGTTGCACTACCTGCACTTCAGAGTAAAGCCCAAATATGTGCTTCCAGCACTCAGCCAGTCAACTTTCATAAAACTTTAAATCTGACTGGTAAAATTACTATATAACATACAGATATTATAAGGACAGTAATGTATTTGTGTTCTGAATTCTGTCAAGCTGATGAGAGCAGATAAGATTTGACCAATTAAATACGGAATACAGAAAATGGATAGATTACAGAACACAGAATTAGTTATTTATTTAATTATTTATTATTGTTGTTTAACGTGACATACTTATGCACAATGGCTAATCGTGACGTGACAGTTTTACGGGTGGAGGAAGCTCGAGTACTCAGAGAGAACCACCAAGCAACAATGAGCAACTGTCAGCTCCTCAACATTCTAACTCTGTTCAAGCTCTGCTCAAGCAGGGTTACAGCGGTTGAAGACATGTGCACCATCGACACGCAATACGCCTTCGTACAGAGAGTCATCATGCCCCCATGTCGGCAACTGGGATAAAGTGCCTTGACCAAGGACACAACGTGCGTCGTCCCGGACGGGAGTACAGGATTAGTTAATGTTATTTATTGGATATGTAATTATTTGTTTTTGCTTAATAAATAAAGAGGTTATTACTTGGTAAGTTTCATATCTGCCCTCGGTAACTTCACAATAGCCTGAAGTTATTTAGGGTCGATATTTAAATTTTATAGTAAATTTCCTTTCTTACTATACCTACCACAATTGTTTACTACAGGCTTGCACTACAGTGGAAGTCCCTAACTCAGATAATATACTCTCTATTTTTGTCTTTCCCAAGCAATTTGGGAAAGAAAAGTGGTGCAAAAGCACCGAGGAAAAAATAAGCCAAAACTGGGTCGAGAGCAACAGGCGCAGACCCAGTACGGGATGCTCTCTCCCAAGTACAACTCCACGACTTCCATTGCCAGTGCGCATATACATCACTAAAGACTCATTCTTTTTGAATCCGCCAACGTTAGAGTTATGTGATCAGCGGGGAGGAAGGATTCTTACCCGTATAAGAAGACGGGAGGGCCTCCATGTAAACAATTGTGGTAGGTATAATAAGAAAGGAAATTTACTATAAAATTTAAATTTCTTATCAGCCTGCTCACAATTGTTTACTACAGGCTGAATAGACAATAGGCTGGAGGGAATCGCATAGCCAACCCACACATAACCCCAGTGCACTGGAACCGTGAACAGACGGAAGAGGTCCCGAGGCTTATCAACCATAACGTCACAATCATTGGTAAAAGACAATGAAAGGAGACATATGGGTCTGTGTGACACACAGACAGAAAAGGGCAGTAACAGCACAAGGCTGAAACTGACCTTCAAGAAGCCTAATGGCTAGGGCAGACAACAGCCTGAGCAGAAGAAAGAGGACCCAAGGCAAAAAGGTCTTCCGCCTGCTCTTGCAACTGACGCAGACAGAAGGTGGAGAAAGTAGAGGCATTTCTCCAGTAGGCTGCCTGCATAACATCCGACAACTTGACGGAGTTAGAATAAGCCCAAGAGGTAGACAATGCACGCACCTCGTGGGCAGAAATACGAATGGTAATACAATCGCCATCTGCTAAACGACCGTAAGCCATACGAATAGCAAGACAAATCCATCGAAAAATGGATTGAGGAGAGATCTTCTGTCGACCAGGAATAAGAGACAGAAAAAAAACGTTTCCTGCCTTTCCGTATGAATCGTGTCCGATCGAGATAAATGCGAATAGCACGGACCGGACAGAGCAAAGGGCAATTACCCTCAACACAAGGAAGAGCCCTGATACAGATAGGAGGAGGAGTAGTATCTGGTAACTGATTCTTGGCCAGAAAAGAGTAATCAGTGGTAAAAGTAACACTGTTGGGAGAGCTCCTAAAAAAGGCCGGGTCAACCGAGAGGGCATGAAGCTCAGTAACCCGTCTGGCAGAAGCAAATGCCATCAGAAACGCCGTCTGAAATGCCATCTTATATGTGAGAAAATGCATATCCACCTGGGATAAAGGTTCGAATGTTAAAAGTAATACTGTTGGGAGAGCTCCTAAAAAAGGCCGGGTCAACCGAGAGGGCAAGAAGCTCACTAACCCGTCTGGCAGAAGCAAATGCCATCAGAAACGGCGTCAGAAATGCAATCTTATATGTGAGAAAATGCATATCCACCTGGGATAAAGGTTCGAATGCCCCCTCTCCCCCCCCCCCCCCCCCCCCCCCCCCCCCCCCCCCGAACAAGCTTGGAGAGGTAGGGATTAGTGCCGATACGACGCTTCTCCACATAAGAAAAAGTCTCTGAAAGCATGGACCTGTAACCCTTGATGGTAACAGGCTGGAGACCCCAAGAATCAAACAGATATACCAGAAACTCCGCAATCTGTGAAATCGAAGGATTGGCATAATCAACAGAGTGATCAGCACACCATCGACAGAAGACCTTCCACTTAGCTGCATAAGCTAAACCAGTGGAGTGTCTCCTTGAAGAAGAAATGCACTCCACTGCTCGTCTCGAAAAACCTCGACAGAGGAGACAGGACCTGACAAAAGATTTGCGTGAAGGCACAATGAAGTCGGGTCGACGAGAAACCTCCTCGGGTGACCTTGGCAAAGAAGGTCGCGGCGTAGAGGGAGACATGCCAGAACCGCCGCCATCAGCGAGCGGAGCTGATTGATCCACACCTGCTGAGGCGACAGGGGAGCGAACAGAATGATTCGACAACTGCAGGTTCGAATTTTGGCTAGAACCTGAGGCAGAATCGGAACCAGCGGGAAGACGTAGCCGACTAGACTGTTCTAATCGAGTGACAGAGCGTCCACGGCAAAAGCCATAGGATCTGGACAAGTGTCCACCTGATGGTTCCAGCGAGTCACAAAGAGATCGATGTGGGGGTGTCCCCAGAGATCGCAAAGTGACTGGAACACTGCCCTGTGGAGCATCCACTCGGTGGAAATAACCCTTCCCCGTCGGGACAGGGAGTCGGCTAGGATGTTCAGACGACCGGGAATGTGACGAACAACCACCCGGCGTGGACATCCTGTGCGAGCAGTAGAAGATCCCAAGCCAATTTGTACATCGGAACCGAGTACGAGCCGCCCTGGTTCCGAATGTAAGCAACCACTGTCGAATTGTCGGACAACAGAAGGACTTGGCGATTCGACAGGTGAGGGATCCACTGCCTGAAACTCAGAAGAAGAGCAAGAAGCTCCTTCTGGTTGATGTGTAGAGCTGCCTGATCCTGGTCCAACATCCCGTGGAGGGAAAGACCTAGAGGATCCAACAACGCACCCCATACGAGATCGCTGGCATCTGCCGTCAGAACGCGATCAGACGTGGGTAAGTCCAATGGAACACCCTGCGTAATCCACTGGACATCCTTCCAGGGGAGAAGGTGAGGATAAAGAGATTCTGGAAACTGAAGCACCAGATCTCCAACGACTGAGCAGAAAGTGTTGGAGAGGTCTGACACGCAGCCGACCTAGAGGAATGAGATCTGTCACTGAACCGCAGAGACCGATCAGCCGGAGAATACTCCGTGCTGACGCGGATGTGGACTGGGACAGAGTCAGAGCAAAAGCTGAGAGAATGACAGCCTTGGCCTGGGGAACCGCTACCAAATTGAATTGGGTTTGGAAAGCCATCCCCAGATGGCAAAACGACTGAGAAGGGACCAGGTCCGACTTCTCCTCGTTGACTCTGAATCCTAGTGACGCGAGCAAGCTCAACAGAGTGGCGACATTTGGCCCCAGTAAGGCAGCATTGGAATGCCTCTGGAGGATATCGTCCAGATATGCCGAAGTAGTCACCCTGGACTGTGTGCGATGGAAAGCTATCACATGCGACATCAGTCTGGTGAAGGCCCAAGGAGCCAGGTTGAGGCCAAAAGGCATGGCCTTGAACTGGCAAACTCGCCCCAGAAAAGTGAACCTGAGATACTTGTGTGACGCCCGATGCATCGGAACGTGAAAGTAAGCGTCTCGCAGGTCGATGCTGGCAGCGAAATCTCCATGGTGAATTGAACGGCGGACCGACCTGAAAGTCTCCATGCTGAACTTGGGAGCAATGATAGACTGGTTCAGGATACTCAGATCGATAACCGGTCAGAGTCGGCCGTCCTTCTTCAGCACCAAGAACAGGCGGGAATAGAAACCCACTGACTGAATGTTCTTGACGACCTCGATCGCACCCTTTGCCAGGAGATTGTCTATCTCCGTGGACAAAAGTTCCCAACGTAAAATGTCTGAAGGAACTGTGGTTGGAAGAGGCACCCTGGACAGAGTGGGGTGCCTTTGGAAGGATATTCGCAGGCCGTACCGAACAAGGTCTAACACCCACGGATCGGATGTGATGGTGGCCCAATGGTCTGTGAACTCTGCTATCCTTCCTCCAACCTGGGACGAGTCGAGGTGAGGACCTTCATTTCGAGCCCCGATGAGGCCCGCGAGAGGAGAAACCACTCCTCTACTGAATGAAGAATCCTGAGACTTCTCTCTAGTCTGCCGACCCTTACCCTTACCCCTTGAGTAAGAAGTAGAAGCGGTTGCAGAAGGACCAGCCTTTTGCTTCACAGAGGAAGCAGAAGGGTACTTGTTAGGCTTGGAATGGCATCTGCCTCCCCTAGAAGGCTGATCAAGCTGACGAAACAGCAGCTGATCTTTGGAATGACACAGGATGTCATCCCGGACCATCGACACAGAACCATGGAAAAGTTGCGGACCTGCCAAAGAAGCAGATCGAAGAGCAGCACGCTGCTCCTCAGGAAGGGATCGTCCTGTGTCTAGCACAGCGTCCCTTCGAACTAATTCCAGATTAGCCATGTTACAGGCATGCGTGAAAGATGCATGAGCGCCTTGGACAGCACACACAAAGGAGCCTGTACCTCGTCAAACTTATCTGGAGGCAGATAAGCAGCTAAAGATCTGAGAGAGAAAGAATGCCCAGCATCTCTCTCGATAAGCCCAACATGGACTCCAATGTTGTCATTGGAATAATGGCAGACTTGGGCTTGGAAAGCCTGAGGGAATTGGAGTCCTGGTCCAGAACCATCAAAGTCTGGCAGACTGACGGATTGGCAGGATCGTAGGAACGATAATGCACAGGAGGCAAAAAGGTGTCAACCCTGGTGAAGAACGGAGCCTTCATAGCCTTGGAACTCATCTTGGAGTCCAATGCTGAAAATGCTTCAAGCACCTGTACCGACTGGCACGGTCAAAGGCACCCAGAAGCAGGTTGCTCCATAGGCTGTAGGTGCACGACCGATGATCGCGGCCTGGCTGGCACTGTTGGCTGGTTAGCTGGTTTGAGATCAGGCAGAAATCCAAACACAAAGTCAAGAGCTGCCCCCAAGTCCGAAGACTGCTGGCCCTCGACCTCAAGCATGTCGAACTCCTCCCCAGAGTCGGAAGACACATAGCCCATCATGGGCAAACCAGCCGACGCCTCCCATGGTGTCAGAACATCAGGGGGATCAGAAACCCGCCTGTTTCCAATCCCGGGAGGCGGCGCCATAGGAGGTGCCTGGAAACCACTCGCTGCCTCGCTGGAAGCAACAGGAAGGCTCTTTGACAGAACCTGAGTGAGTAAGGAGAGGGCCTCCCTAAGCTCACTGCCCGAACTGGCCGGTTCAACAGGGGAGTGAACCGGCAAAGTGGCTTCACCTCTGACCCTCTTAACCAACGAAGGGTCACAATCCTCCAAAACACCCGATGCGGGACAACAGGCGGCAGCCAAAACGTCTGAAGGCAGACGTGTATAGGGGTACGAGGCACCCCGAGGATCAATATAGCGAGAACTCATGCGGGGCAGAAGGTCCAGGCTGCACAAAAGGTGTTGGTCCCCCAAAACTGGTTGTGTGGCCAGAATGAGTGGACTGAAACGCCACGGAGTTCATAGTGTCCCCACTAAGAACATCCAAATCCAATGACACAACTGTGGTGCTCGACGGTGTAGAGATCACAGTGGTGGGTTCGTGCGGCAGCACCTTCCAACTTTGCCGAGTTGAAGTCAGGGAAGGCTGAGGCTGATATCCCACGTCTACACTACCAGACATCCCTGTGACCCCTGACGATGAAGTAAACAGACCAGCAGTCATAGTAGATATGTCGGGAGTCGTTGAGGTTGGTGGAATTGTGGAGAGAGCACCCCTGCTCGGCTCTGATGGAGGAGTCACAACCCTAGTGACAGCCTCAGATGCTGACTGGAGGGGGACCGTAGTCCCAGAACCAGGCACCTCTTCACCAGAACACACAACGGCTCCCGCAGTATCCACTACAGAAAAAGACTGCACATCCGCCATGGAGGAGGAATAACTCTCACCAGACATGGTCGGCTCGGGAGCCCCCGAACGACCGCGTTCTCCTTTCCCGTGGGAGCGGGAGGTACAGCCACGAGAACATACTACACAGTTCACTGACGCCCTGAAAGTGGATGACCAAGATCCACAGAGACCACATGGCCGCACGGCCGAACACCCATTACATGAGGAGCAAGAAGCGTGTGAATCGTCCACATGCTTTGGAAGCAGACATTGGCCACAAGGAATAGTCCTGGGTATGATAGAGGTGAGAGGAGCAAAGAAGGTGAAATCAGATGAGAACAGAACACCCCCGAAGAAGAGAGAAAGGTGACAGAAAATTAGACCCCAGACGGTCGACCGGAAACCACACAACAGGATGACCACTCTCAAAAGAGAGAAGAAAAACTGCAGAAGCGGTACCCCCGCTGACACCTAACTCTAACACAATTAGAACAAGAGGGATGTTACATCCCAACGCTCACCTACATTCGCGCTTGATAATGTCATTCCAATGTAACATGCCTAATATTTAGTTAATATAAATCATTAACTAGGCATCAAATGATTAATGTGGTTTATGTGATGGCTTTGGAAAGTCTATATTTCTGCATTTATTATATATCAATTCAACATAGAATCATTGGATACATCTTTTAAAAATGTTTATGATTAAGAATATGAATCGTGAGGCCAGATATTAAATCATAAATAAGAATTAGGAAAGGCTTTCATAAATCACTGAAATTTTAATTGAAGTACATTCATTGGTTAAAGAGGAGTTGTGGAAAAACATTCGTTCAAGAAAGTGACTATAAGTCCCAACAAAAATACATCACATCAACAACTAAAATAAGCCTTAATGTTACTAGTAACAAGTATGAGAATGTATTAAATAAGAAAAAAAAAAAGTTAAAAATTTTTTTTTTTAAATAAAGTGAATATAAGTCCCAAAAATCCCCGTCAAATTCCTCAAATATAAATGTAATGTAGTTCAGTAACCCATGCGTACAATATCAATTGCCTGGAAAGACACATAGAAACAGAACTCACCTTAACACCTCACCTTAACACAAACTTTTAGAACTTAAAATTGAGTAAGTCAGACAAAAATGTGAACATTGTGACTGAAAAAAAGAAAAGAAATCAGTTAAATTTCTGCATACAGTAGGGTTAATACCTACAGTTGTTATTGAAATGAGAAAATAAACAGTAATGAGAGGTGAAGGCACCACAATCTGCACAAAAGCTGACTTTAACGCAAATTCTTACAACACCTAGACGCTAATTCTTACAACAAGTTTTGGCAGAAAATCAGCCTCAAATTCCTCAAATATGCATGTAATGAGGGTTAAATATTACTGCAATGGAGTTCTGTAAACCCAAGTGCAGAATATTAATCGCCTGGAAAGACACATAGAAACACAACTCACCTAAACACAAAGTTTACAAAGTTTTACAACTTAAAATTTACTAAGTCCGAGAAAAACATGAAAATTTTGACTGAAAAAAAAGAAAATTTCCGTTAAATTTCTGCATACAGTAGGGTTAATACCTACAGTTGTTATTGAAATATGAAAATCAACAGTAATGAGAAGTTAAAGCAGCACAATCTGCACAAAAGCTGACTTTAACACAAATTCTTACAACACCTAAATACAAATTCTTACAACAACTTTTGGCAGAAAATTTTAGGTGAAATTTGGAAAAAGGTCATAGTATCAGGGTTAAATACTGTTCTGATAGTCTCCTACAACCTACATATGCAATATCAAAGGCCTGAGCCCACTGATCTTTGAGAACTCACCTTAACACCTCACCTTAACACAAACTTTTAGAACTTAAAATTTACTAAGTCCGAGAAAAAACATGGAAATTTTGACTGAAAAAAAAGAAAATTTCCGTTAAATTTCTGCATACAGTCGGGTTAGTACCTACAGTTGTTATTGAAATATGAAAATCAAGAGTAATGAGAAGTTAAAGCACCACAATCTGCACAAAAGCTGACTTTAACGCAAATTCTTACAACTCCTAAACGCTAATTCTTACAACAAGTTTGGCAGAAAATCAGCCTCAAATATGCATGTAATGAGGGTTAAATATTACTGCAATGGAGTTCAGTAACCCAAGTGTAGAATATTAATTGCTTGGAAAGACACATAGAAACACAACTCACCTAAACACAAAGTTTACAAAGTTCTACAACTTAAAATTTACTAAGTCCGAGAAAAACATGAAAATTTTGAGTGAAAAAAAAGAAAATTTTCGTTAAATTTCTGCATACAGTAGGGTTAATACCTACAGTTGTTATTGAAATATGAAAATCAACAGTAATGAGAAGTTAAAGCAGCACAATCTGCACAAAAGCTGACTTTAACACAAATTCTTACAACACCTAAACGCAAATTCTTACAACAACTTTTGGCAGAAAATTTTAGCTGAAATTTGGAAAAAGGTCGCAGTTTCAGGGTTAAATACTGTTCTGATAGTCCACTACAACCTACATATGCAATATCAAAGGCCTGAGCCCACTGATGTTTAAGAAATTCACCTTAACATTAAATCTTACAATGTTGGACACGCCGGACGCCGATGCCCGAGGTTATCACAATAGCTCACCACATCTTACAGATGTAGGTGAGCTAAAAATGAGTAATTTAAACATTTACAATAATTGTGAAAAAAATTTAAGTGCGAACCACATGGCACACGAAAATCGCACGCGACTTGAGAAAGAACATATAAAATACATTATGGATAATAATTGTAAGAGAATATAATAATAAACTGTTCCTGAGAATACAAAAGGATACTTGGATCCACTATGAACCAGGAAACAACAATCTACGAGTTGGATGAACACTGATAAGAGTGCAGAACATCTCGTCACATGGCGGACGAAAAAAAGAAGGAGTCTTTAGCGACGTATATGTGCACTGGCAACGGAAGTCGTGGAGTTGTACTTTGGAGAGAGTGTCCCATACTGGGTCTGCGCCGGTTGCTCTCGACCCAGTTTTGGCTTATTTTTTCTCGGTGCTTTTGCACCACTTTTCTTTCCCAAACTGCTTGGGAAAGACAAAAATAGAGAGTATATTATCCGAGTTAGGGACTTCCACTGTAGTGCAGGCCTGTAGTAAACAATTGTGAGTAGGTTGATAAGAAATCTTGGCCCATATGAAACTAACCAAGTAATAACCTCTAATTATATGGTACTTTTACTGTATATCTTTATAATTTGGTATAAACACTCTCAACAATAGTACTGTAGATGGTATTGTTTCACAGACTACTGTCTGTGGTGAAATGGATTCATTCTGTATTTGTGGGGAAGTACAGTAACAATTTAGTCCTTTGGCTCTGTAAACCTGGAGTCTTATATTATTATTACCCTTTTAAAAATTATTCAAGCTTCCTGATTGGTCAGTAACCAATGCATCCAGTATGGTACATTTAACTCCAACGGAGTGTACAAAGTCCAAGAGGGTGTATGAGAATATCACGAGACAGCTAAAAGGGGGTTACAGACATTGTATGGTACATTTTCACCGATTTCCCTTTTGCCCATTTTTGTCAGTTATAATAAACATTTAGACACACAAACAAAATGAAAACAATATTGTTTCATGAGAATATTAAAAAAAACTTGAAATAAAACGTGTACACACCCTTAATGTCTGATTTTACTATCGGAAAGAGGCATTCAGTTGTGATGTTTCTACATTACAAATCCATTGTAGTTTCAAGAAACATGCAACATATCTTTTTATATGAATTGTCTCTTCAATGAAACTTATTAAAGCACTTGTACAATGAATATAGTGTCCTCGATTCTCAGACACACAATACACCACTGTATTGAATAAAACACTAATTATGTCAACATGTTTTCCACAATAATAATGACGTGTCATTTTCCAATGTACTTGAATTGAAGTCTCCCAAATGTTTGAGTTCAATTGAAGGGAAATAACTCCAAATAATTCTTGTTCAATAATAAAGAAAGATATGTTTCTTTCAGTTTCTCTAATTATTTTTTTTAGCAATTTTTTTGTCACTGGAATACAATTTGGGTATTATATAATAAAACAAAACTCGATACTCTGAAGGGGCACAGTAATAAATTCCTCACAAATTGTTTCAGCAGAGTATACGGTACTGTACTGTCCTTCTAAGAATCATATTTCCTTCAGATTTTAGCCTCGGGAAATATGGATTGGGGTGCCAGGAATCCCCGGTTTTAATCCATGATTATCCCTGGTAAATCCATTCCAGGCCCGTAGACATGACCGTGGTGTTCCGGGATATACTCTTGTGCTTCTTGTTTTTTCCATGGTGCGATTTTCAAAATGTTTGAAAATTTCATTTTTTCCATCACCAACCATAAGTGACCATAGAAAACCATAGACACTGGGACACAACCATAGCATATCCATAGCCAATCCGGCATTAACCAATGTCAGAAATGGGGTCCTGGTTGACCACGGAAAGTGTGAGATAGACTTCAGATATGCTATGATTGTGTCCTGGTTGATCTGGTGGGCCAAATATATAGTTTTGACAGACCAAACTGTGGGAATCGGTGACATGACCATAACATAACCGTAGAGGCCGTAGAACAGTTGCAGAACCGTAGCATATCCAAAACACCATAGCATGACCATGACTAACTGGGACAAACCATAGGGCAACCGTGGCTTGTCTGTAGCACTTCTGGTGGTGGCATAGCACGACCGTAGGAAAACCATGACATAACTGTAATAATCCTTAGCAAATCCTTGGTACTTCTTTAACACAATCTTAGTAGATCCTTAGTGCTTCCTTAGATCTTCCGTAGGTGCCGTAGCCACACCCTAATGCCACAGCAGAAATTGTCTACCATGACCAAAACATGCCGTTTTACCACAGTTCAGAACCGTAGAAATCTGGGCCCAAACCGTGAAAGTAAGAAACCTGTATTACAGTATTTCCAATAGCACAGTTGCCAATTTAACCAACTGTATCTTGTTTGACTGAGGTCAGCGAACTCTGTCAAACAAGATATAGTTGGTCAAATTTTTATCTTACAAGTGCAAAATAGTGCAGAGATTTCCAGGTAATAAAAAAGGAGTGATGAGGCAGCTTTTAAATGACAAGGGAGATGCTTGAGAACACAGTATTTTTTTTTAATAGCCCAAATTAGCATGCCAAAAGTTATTGAAATCTGATAACCACTTTTCACAAAAATTTGGGTGAAGAGGATGGGTATTTTACATATACACAACCATAAATGAAGATCTATATTCCACTCTTACATAGGTAATTTTCAGGTTTTCATAGATAACACTTAATGGTTTGTTTTTTAATGGATTTTTTTGATTACAGTAGTCACTGATGGACATATTATAAGTTACAAAGCTTAGCATGCTTCAGAATTTTACTCGATGAGTACATATTCAATGCATATAAAGAAGAAACTGTGGAATTTCAGAGCAATCTGTTATTTTAATGTGTGGCTTATTTTGTTCACAGAAATGTAGAGCAATCTGTGAGACGAATATATTATTGTAGAGATTCTGTAGATTGTTTATACAAACTGTCACTCAAGTAACACTGCATTTTATTTGTGACAAAGCCATAAACTCTGCACTTCTGAGACCAGTTAACTTGTATTGTCCAGTGAGAAATTCCAGCTTGTATCAGTTTTGTACAAGTAGACTTTCTGGGACAATGGTTGGAGCTTTTTTCTTGGTAAGTGTATGGCTTTGGCTATATATATTGTTATTGTTCAACAGAGCAGAATGTACAGAGCTTTAAATTGTGTTGAATCCTATCGAGATCATCTTCTTCAAGGTCCAAGTAGATAAATGCAATGACCACAGATCCATGAAGCTGGTTTCCAGCTTAAGAGAAAAAAACTACATCAATGAAGTAAAGATAAATGAAAGAAGTTCACATCTCATCTACTGAATGATAAGGTTCATCATCTGTGTACAGCTCTGCAAATTTAAAATTTCTAGTTGAATCAATGCCCAAATCGAACTAGACAGAGGATTTGAAATCACATCAAATCTTGATTTGCATCTCAGCAGTCTTAAAGTTGTCGATACTGCACCTTCTTAACCCTTAGCAACATAATTTTCTTCAATCCTTCTGTTTTTCTCTTGATTAATTATGAATTTAACCATTTATATTCCGAAACAGAATTAAAGTAGTTTTGGAAGGTAAACCTCACTGAACTCATCTTCTATCATTAGGTCCCCCGTACAGAAAACCTAATGAGAGAAAAAGAGCACAAGAGCAGACACTTAGCAGGATTTTGAGAACATCTCAATGCTGTGAAATTTCTGAATCAATGGGTCTCAAATCGAAGAGACATTTTGATGATTTCAAATTGAATCAAATTCAGAAGCTTTGTAGGGCCTTACATTACTGACATAAACATATTCATCAAATGGTAGTGTTTAAGATGCATTATATAATAAACTGGCTTATTTAATCCTTCACCTAACACGAAAAGCAGACGGCACCTGTAAACAAAATTCTTGAATAACTATTTCTTTTCATTTTTTGCATCAAAAACATAGCTCATTTCCCCTCATTGGAACAAGCTCAATGACCTTGTTCCAATGAGAGGTCATAAGCTATGTTTTCGTGACAAAATTTTTTTAAAAATAATGAAAATGAAAAAATTTAAAGTAATTTATATACTTTTTATACTTACCAATGGCCCAGACAAACCTGGTGCTAACTCAAAAATTTTTAGGGTCAAACACAAATTTTGCCCCCCCCCCCCCCCCAATCCCCAAAATTTGCATGCAAAACCAAAAATTAGAAGTCCTATCTGGCCCTCCATACATTTACCCTCCGTGCATGTGCAGATGCCAGGAAGTCACCGAAACTGGTGCCAACATCATTCTTTGTAAAAAGATTATACTATAATAATTCAGCAGGGAGGTATGAGTGCCCAGTACTGCCCACTCATGTGAGGGCCATTCCCGTCTGGGCCATTGGTAAGTATAAAAAATATATAAATTACTTTAAAATTTCCATATTTTTATATTGAATACCAATGGCCCAGACTTAGCTGAATCATAAAAAGGTGGAGGGCCTGGAACTTCCGAAATAGTAGATCAACATAGATCAAATCCTTCAATCCATGATGAAGAAAATTAGAATTAGAATTTACATGTGTGTCTCTTTATACCATATTAGAGGAGACATATCCTAATATGGATCCCAATTATGTAAATCCTAAATCTGAGCATGAAAACATGCCAATTAGGATGTAACGAGTTCAAAAATTTTTAAGGCTAGTCTGGACTAAGCCCTAAAAATTAGGATGGCATATTGAGAATGAGAGAAAATTGCTCATAAACCTATGCCATACAATAATACTACAGCTGAACACCGAATATAGTACGGACAAAACAGCCTCCTTCATAGTTACATACCCAATAAGACAGAGAAGTGGAGAAAATGCCCCCCACCCTTTTTGAATATATCTTCAAAAGAAAGAGGGGAGTGCTCTGGAATCAATAAGCAGTACCAGGAAACAATATAAATAAATATATCGATCAGGCACTCAGGAATTAATTCATGAACAATAAATGGTGTTTAATGCCACTTCACAAGCCAAGGCTATAGTGACGATTTTGGTAAATAACCCTATCCGCTACAAAATATGCACTGCAGACGGCGTATACAGGTACGACGAAATCAGTGAAATAATAATATAATATACACATATTAAAGCGAGATACGATGAACAATCTATGCAGAGAAAACACGCTTCAAAGATCATTCACAGGCAGCATCTGTACAATTAAGTCCGGTAAAAACACTCTCCAACGTGTACAATTTGGTGTCTACAACTATAAACACGTGAGAATATGCGATTGAGAACTGACAAAATCAAGACCAGGATCTAGAAATGGAGGTAGGTATGATTAACCGGCTCCAACACAGACCGCTCCCAAAATATATTATAATTTCAAGGTCCACCAAAGCGATAGCATAATAAAATATTGCGCGAGTGCTTTAACATCCAGCCTGTAATCATTTAAAAAACCACTAAGTGGTTATGCAGTCACCTATGAACTCAAATAGCAGCAATTATGATGATTTAATAAGTGCTTGTATATTAGAAATCCGAAAATAAACACCAGAAACTAATGCAACAAAACTGTGTATATGCCTATGAGGGCGCTATCTAACACGACCCAAACACAAAGGATGTATGTATTAAGATATATATATGCAACAGTGTGTGAATGTGGGGAGAGTGGGGGGGGGGGGGGAGGGGAATACCTGTCGAAACCTCCTCACCCACATTACTTAATCATTGCTGGTCCAAACAGCAAGAATATAGTAACCGCAAAGCTCCCTCACGTCTGACATACTCCATTATGCCAGTGAGAATAAACCCAAGATGCTGCCAGTGCTTTTTCTTCATGCACGGACATCTTAAGCACTGACTGCTGATTGGAAGATAAATTTTCCTAAGCAGTACGAATAGCTAATTGAATCCATCTTGCAATAGAATGAACTGAAATGTCCCTTCTATTGGAAATTAATGACAAAAGAAGCGTTTCTTTTCTTCTGATAAACTCTGATCTGCGTCTATAAATACATGATCGCTAATAATATAAATTCAATGATGTAGCGTAAACAATAAGACATCATTTCTGAATATGTGGTCTCAAAGAACCAAGGGTCCCAAGAACCTGCATAGAGAGACCATCGGACTCAGGATTGTAACCCAATATATGAACTCACGTCTGACATAATTGAGAAAACCGTTGAATAAATGCGGAAACTTGACCTTATGTTAAAAGATTCGCTAAAACAAAACAGGTCTAGACTGAAAAACGTCTACCATTCCAGTTAAGAAAACACTGGAGGAGACGTGGGCGTAAGCGACCCATCGAAATAACATTCATAGCTGCTCTGCACAACCCGTCCGATGCATAAAATCTTCCACTGTTAATGCGTCTGATAAAAGATAAAAGCGAGCCTAACAACTGGCTAATTCGCTCTGTGAAACAACAGACGAAATAGCTTGTTGAAAATGAATTGTAGGATACATATATCCTATCATTCATCCCATGAGACATTATCTAGGTCATGATTCAAGTGATCTAAAGAACTATACTCACTGCATCGCCAATCATACGAACACTCGCTTTTCGACTGAAAGATTATCATAAATAACCTAATTATCCAGTTCAGTCGAAATTGGTCCACCGAGCTCTATAAGAGCCTCGAGCCACCGGCTCAGGGGTGTCTGATCAGTAAACTCAAACAGACATAAACCCCTTATCCAAGTGGCTGTATAGTCAATCCCTAAAGTAATATATAGGAGGGATACCTATACCTTCGCTATGAGTCCTTATAAACGATCCGAGTCTAGGACAACCTCTCTTACTCTTTCTGCTGGTGTTGGTCGATTATACCCCAACTTAAAGAGCCAAGTATTGATGCTTTCTTGTAGCTTAATCCTACATTAATGAAAACTTACCATCAAAGACTTAGTGTCTGGAAAACTAAAGTTACCTGAAGCAAGTTTTCCACCTAGTCCAATGTTAAAGATGACGACGCAAGGCTTAATCACATCAGAATAACTCCCACTTAACATCTGTTAAGACAGAGATATATATGATAAATAGGCCTGGAAAGAATTTTTTAAAAGTACAAACGACCACAAAATTCCTTTCCATATAGACGTTGCGTCACAGTACTTATATGTGATCAAAAAACGGTTAAAAATACAGAAGATGATGATAAGAAACCATATTACTTCTTCCCACAGGAAGTTAAATATGGCATTGTCTACATAAGCGAAGACCTGTGACACCTGTATAGACTTAACCAGAAAGAGATCTTATTATCCTGCTCTTTGTCCAGATGAAGTCAGCATCTAACAATGCTAGCGGTTTCTCACAATTACTCGCAGCATTGTGATTCACTGGAACAAGTTCAAGGAAACGATAATGTATAGTATCCATATCATCCATGAGTTGTTCCGAAAGGGAAGGTTATTCTCATCCGTATCCCTTTCTTCATTCGTCTAAATCAGTTTAGAATTACGGTCACCGGCATCTGAACAGGCAGATGACTGGACCGATCAAGCACTATTCAACAGCTCAAGATTTGAGACTGACGTTGAGTGCTTCTGCCTTAGCAGGAATACTGGACAGCAAGTCCGTTACGGAGGCCTGAGGAGCAGTGGTCAGGTATTGCTTGTCCGCCAGCTGCTCCTGGGACTGTGTGTCTGAGATGGCTCTTACTGCGGACGTCCCGATAAATGAAGCCTCATCTCCTTGGCTACTAGATGGTGCAACTTTCTTCACAAAAAGTGGACCTCTTGATGATGCAGACTAGATATTCTGAGTCACTTAGCCAAGGTGCAGTCGGAAGCGATTGGTAGACGCTGAGGAAGCCAAACTGTAGCCGCCCCCGGCTAAGAATTGAACAGAGCGTACCGGACAATAGGTATGTAGGTAAGCTCCGACTGACGCAAGTTCCTACCAACAACACCCAGCCCCAGATGTTGTTAAAAGAGAGAGAGGGGTCTCCCTCTTACTTGCGGTCCTGAGAGACCTCGCCGAACGTACCTCAGAAGTTGCCAGCTTCTTCCTTCCATCTATGCAGGGTGAGCATGATTGGATTTTATAGTGCACGCTATACCCTTGTTCCTCTCACGACCGCTACAGACAAACCCGGCGTCACACTACCCATATTCTGAGTAACGATCTGCCGGTTGAGCTAGCTGGACACAAGGTCATAAATCCTATATTCTAAGGTCTAGGAACTTGTCTTATATCACTGAGCACTTATGCCGCCAGCTCTGAATACAATGCACATGCGACATATACGGTGTCACGGTCCTCATATTCAATCTTAACCGCTTCACCGGCAACAGGGAACAGAAACCACTTATCGTGGTTTATAGAATTGTGCAATATAAAGAGCACTTTATCCGTATGTAGAGGAAGCCGTAAGACTAGCTGACCCTGGCTGCCTATTAGACGGGACGTCCTGTTGACAGGAGGCATGGACAGAAAACTCCGACTGACGCAAGTTCCTACCAACAACATCTGTCCCCAAATGATGCTGTAAGAAAGAGAGACCTCTCTCTTGCTCACGGTCCTGGATGACCTGGACAAGCATATCTCAGAACTTCCCGGCTTCCTCCTTCCGTCCTTTCTGGGTGAGCATGGTTGTATATTATAGTGCTCGCTCCACCCTATATCATCTACTAGCCCGGAGTGGACACACCCGGCATCACAGTTCTCAGAGGCCTGAGTAACCGCTTCACCAGTCGAGCTAGCTGGCGACAACAGACTTTGTGCGGTCATGTGTGCTTTTCGAATGTAGAGGAAGCTATAAGACTAGCCGACCCCAGCAGCCTACTAGAAGGAGTGTCCCGGACAGGAAGACATGGACGTAAGCTCCAACTGACACAAGTTCCTATCAACAACCTCTGACCCCAGATGATGTTATAAGAGAGAGGGGCCTCTCTCTTGCTCGTGATCACGGTAGACCTGAACGAGTATACCTCAGAACTTGTCTGCTTTCTCCTTTCCGTCGTCGCATGGTGAGCATGTTCGGATTTTTATAGTGCTCGCTACACCCTTTTTCCCCCTTCTCGACCGCTATGGACATACCCGGCGTCACATCACCCATATTCGGCATGATAGATCTGCCAGTTGAGCTAGCTGGAGAGAAGGGACGTAAACCCTATATTCTAAGGCCTAGGTCCTTGTCTTATATCATTGAGCACTTTTCCGCTATCTCTAATAGTACAATGCGATGACGAAAGCACACTCTCTGACAATATCACGAAACCACACCATGTTCTTGTTCCTCTGTAAATAGAAACCAATAGTGACATTTTGGCGAGAGAACCAGCAGTGTCCCCTCGCAGCGAGAGGACCGATAGTGTCCACTCGCCTAACACAAACCATGACACCCGTCATCAACACTGTCAAAATCTGACACATGGAGCAAGAATTAGTGGTACAGTAGAATCCTCTTAATTGAATATCCATTTTGCCAGTGAAAATTATTCAATTAACAGGAGTATACAATTAACAGGGATTTGATCAGTTTCCAATGTTCTGGAGATAAACTAAGCATTTACTCTATTATATCTTGTTTGACAGAGCTCATAGAGCTCTGTCAAACAAGATATAATAGAATAAAGGCCTGTATTGGATGTAGTGAGGCCAAAAAGGTTGATAAATAAAGGGAATTTGGCGTGTGTCCAGTAATTTTTTTGACATATTATAAACATTTATATACAATTAACAGGAGTTTACTCTACAACCCATATGCAATTAACAGATCAAATTTGTACTGAAGGTATGGTAAATGGTTTTGTGTTTGAAAATTATATTCAATTAACAGGGATATACAATTAAGAGATATCCAATTAAGTGGGCTCCACTGTAGTACATCGACTATAAGCAAGACAACGACCATGTAAATAGAGGAAAGGTTTCCTCTTATTTGCCCTAGTATTAGATAAATATTATTATCTAAAATCTAACATAGGTCAATTGTACTACCACCAAATCTACATAAATATAAGATAACATTAAAATACGATCGATGAAATAAATACATCCAAAAGAAAAATTCCTTGAAAACATAAAAAAAAATTTGAAAAATTTTTTCTTATATAAGAGCCCAAGTTCCCAAAGGGAACAATGAGCCCAAAAAAGCCTAAGTGTGGACAAATTTATAATCATATGCCATAAAATTAACTACCACACTATCAGAATATTTAATGTTACTTACAACTGTCGTTCCTTAAATAATAGGAAACTACCTAGAGCATTGTCAATGTAAACAACTTCAAACCCGGAAACAAGACGCCAGGCAACACGGCCCTAAGTCAGTAACAGAAACAAGACTATCCGATGTAAAGCAAGATCTTCATCAGAAGAAAAAACTATACATCGGATGTATGATGCATGACCAAAAGCCCCTAAACACCCCAAGGGTAAAGACGTAACCATGGGGATGTACAGAATAATCTTCTGTATAATACGTTAAACTCCCAAGAAATTTTATAAAAAATTTCAATGAAAGAAGCCAAAAAGCTTGGGAGCTTAACTGGGGGAGATCAAGGGAAGGTAGGGAAGGAATACTAAACAAACAGTGGACAGATCATTATCAATCAATGAAGACGTCAGGCCCATGTCCCGAAATTGGGGAACATGAACTAATTTTTATAAATATTATAAAATTAAAGCCCTGAACATTTCAAACCACCGTTTCTTCCTTCCTTCATCCAGTTGAGACCTTGGATCCACCAAAATAACCATTGATTTGCATCTGACATCATTAAAACTGAGATTTAAAAGCACATGTGTCAGTTTGTTGTTATTTGACTAATGGCCAAACAAAGAATGATGTTGGCGCCAGTTTTGGTGACTTCCTGGCAGAGGGTAAATGTATGGAGGGCCAGATAGGACTTCTAATTTTTGGTTTTGCATGCAAATTTTGAGGATTGGGGGACAAAATTTGTGTTTGGCCTTAAATATTTTTGAGTTAGCACCAGCTAAGTCTGGGCCATTGGTATTCAGTATAAAAATATTAAATGGTGATTTTTGTGAAAAACACTGGCCAGTTTTGGCCGTTACATTTGGTAATGGGGTTAACCCTTTACCTGATGAATCGACCACACAATACACAAATTCAGCAGTAGGAAAAATTATTTCTCAAAAAATTTATTAAAAAAACTATATCATGTGATATTCCAATGTGGGGTCACATGATATGGTTTTGTTGAAAAATTTTTTAAAATTTGAAAAAAATAAAATTTAAAATCATAAATTTTGATACCGCCATCATTGGGTAAATGCCGAAATAAGAATGATTTTGCAATTCTAGACTACTAAGCAATTTCTTTTGTGCAAAGAAATAAGAACACACTTTTCTTATAACTTAAACATTTAACAAATGTATCCCGTCTCAAAATAAATGCTGAACCTGGAAACAATGTTAGAAGCACTCATCAGTTTTAAATTTATGTTTCACATCCGTGAGTATTCACCTCGAGACATAAAGAACAGAAATCCACAAAAAATAAAACTGTAAACCAGTAACATAATATAAAACAACCTATCAACTAAAACACATTTTCTCATCTGTGAAGTGAAAAATGAAAGCAAAAATGAAGTATTTTACCTGGGTTATTGGATGGGATGAGTACATCTCAGTAGCCAGTGCTGCAATCACATGGTCATTTTTGATTAAATCACCACAGTTAATGATAGGTTTATCCAAAACTGAAGAAGCATTTGTCAGGCTAGCTTGTACCATGGTATCAGTATCTGGAATGAGTACAATGAAACAAACAGAAAGTGATTTATATTACACTATCATTTGGAGCTACACAACCTCCTCCCCACCCCACCCAAAAAAATAAATAAATAAAAACAATTGCTCATATTCTGCTGTACATTTTTTTTTTTTTTTTTGGGGGGGGGGGGGGGTGTTAGTGTCCAAATCTTGAAATAAGCAGACTGTCATCTGCAAAATGAGGTCCCCAGCAGGGACTGCAGGGTAGCATTACTAAATTTACCCCTCTGTGTACCTCAATCTGAATCAAGGTGTCAGACCTAAATATAAAGAGGTAGCCAGAGGTCAAATTGGGGAATTCTAGCCCTCTGCAGGGGACAGCATCAGCAAATTCTCCCTCTGGCAAACCTCATTCTGCAAATGTGCTTATTTCCAGGCTTGGTACTGTCATAACACACCATCCTGAATGGATTGGTTATTGATGAGCATTTGTAAGTTTTATCTTGAAAAAATCTTCAGTACTTACATTTTTTCCTACAAATCTAGATTAGCGGAATGATCTTAAATGGAATATAGTAGTCTGAATTAGAAATAAAAAGAAAATACCTAAGGTTTTTGAGTGGTTTCGATGAAAATTTTTAAAAAACAATAATTAATTAAAAAATGTCTGAACCTAATTACTTAGGAAATAGCACCTAAACCCACTGGTGAAGATAGAGGAACTTTGATATAAAATGCATGTGACATTTTGTTATACATTATTCTCCCTGAGACATGAGAAAATAGCAAGTGTAAAACAAACTATTTTTTCTGATGGTTTTTGCTGGTTGTTAAACTAAGCATTCACCTGCATCCGAACTTTCCCAGATATAAATTTGTAAATGATGCCTCTAGTACACAACGTATCTATGACCTATTTTCTAATTGTAAGATAACAAGTGCACTGCCAGGCGGTGGATTAATATACGGCCGCCTATGTAGAAAGTGTGCTTGTGAAGAAATTTTTATTTGAACAAAAGGTCAATAATTCCTTCAAAAATAATTGGACATTCCTGGCTTATGAACCCATTAAAGTTGAATATATTGTTTTCAAGTTATTGTGTGGAGAATCAAAAGACACCAAAACTCCCAGATGGTTGCCATGGTGGCCATATTGGACATGCCAGAATGTTGGTTATCGAAAGGAGCCATTCTCTAGTCATGACCAATCAACCATAAAAATGAAAGTGTCAATGACACTGTAGCTCAACTTGTCAAGACAAAGACATGCACATGTATAGTATGTGACACAGCAATGACAAACATCTAGGTAATGACCTGATAACAAAGGTACATATAAAGTATTGTAATGGTCTGTACATAAATACTGACCGTTGCCTGTAACAAATGTATAGGTAAAGTATTGTAAAGGTGGGTGACAGTCAGATGCTAAACTAGAAAAGAAAACTTTGAGTCCCAGAGTGGGTCTGACTGAACCCCAAAATATTTGTTCTCATAGCACAGTGATAACAAAGGCACCCCAAAACACACTCGTTCCTGTCCCAAGGTGAAAACAAAGGTACCCAAGGAGTTTTGTGAAGATCAATTCATAAATAAGAGCTGTATAGAACTTGTGACAAAAAACTGATTGGACCTAATTTTGGTACAAAATGGCCACTGGCAGCCATCTTGAATTTTGGACCATACCCAGAAACACTCATTCTCGTCCCAAGGTGATAACAAAGGTACCCAAGAAGTTTTGTGAAGATCGGTTCATAAATACAGCCTCTACCCTGAGCCGTATTGACATGTGTGCTCACATTGTGCAAGTAGCACTGAATAAGTCAAAGTTCATCTAATTTGCATAATTTCTGCACGAAAAAAACCCCTTAGAATATGTGATGTATTCCATGTTACTAAACATTCATACAAAAATTTATTCAAATCAGAACTTTCATACAGAAGTTCTGTACAAAAGACTGATTGCACTAATTTTGGTACAAAATGGCTGCTGGTGGCCATCTTGAATTTCGGACCACACCCAAAAACACTCGCTCTCATCCCACGGTGATAACAAAGGTACCCAACAAGGTTCGTAAAGATTGGTTCATAAATATGGCCTCTAGTCTGAGCTGTATAGAAGTTGTGTACAAAAAACTGATTAGACCTAATTTCGGTACAAAATGGCCACTGGCAGCCATCTTGAATTTTAGACCGCACCCAGAAACACTCGTTCTCGTCCCAAGGTGATAACAAAGGTACCCAAGACATTTTGTAAAGATCAGTTCATAAATACAGACTCAAGTCTGAGCCGTATTGACATGTGTACTTAATGTGTGTAAGTCGCACTGAAATATCAAAGTTCATCTAATTTGCATAATTTCTGCACGAGAAAAAAACCCGTATTATATGTGATGTATCCCATGGTACTAAACATTCACACAAAAAATTATTCAAATCAGCGCTTTCATATGGAAGTTCTGTGCAAAAATCTGATTGCACCTAATTTTGTACAAAATGGCTGCCATCGGCCATCTTGAATTTTGGACCGGACCCAAAAACACTCGTTCTCGTCCCACGGTGATACCAAAGGTACCCAAGAAGTTTCGTAAAGATCGGTTCATAAATACGCCCTCTAGCCCGAGCCGTATTGGCATTTGCACTTACAGTGCTGAAATTAACACCAAAAAACATCAAAATTAGTCTAATTTGCACAATTTACGCACGAGAAAAAAACCCGTATTATATGTGATGTACCCCATGGTACTAAACATTCATACAAAAAATTATTCAAATCAGAGCTTTCATATGGAAGTTCTGTACAAAAAACAGATTTCTGCATCATCGGTACAAAATGGCGGCTGGCAGCCATCTTGAATTTCAGACCGCACCCAAAAACACTCGTTCTCATCCCACGGTCATAACAAAGGTACCCAAGAAGTTTCGTAAAGATCGGTTCATAAATACGACCTCTAGCCCGAGCCATAGCCAATTGTTGACGTACGGACAGACGTACGGACAGACGGACGGACGACGGGCCATGACAATAGCTCAAATTTGACTTCGTCAAAGTTGAGCTAAAAACGATATCTGTTGGATGCATTGTTTTCAAGTTATTGCATGGACAAACAAAAGTTAACGGACAGATGGACAGACAGATGGATGGCTGGACACTGATGCTGGTTATTGAAAGGAACCATCCTCTAGTCATGACTAATCAACCATAAAAAACAGTATCTACTGGATTATCACATGGACAATCAAAAGTCCCTGAAAATCCAAGATGGCTGCCATGGTGGCCATACTGGATATGCCAGAATGCTGGTTATTGAAAGGTACCAATCCTCTAGTCATGCTTAATAACCATAACAAAGCAGTATCTGTTGGATCTATAGTTTTCAAGTTATCGCGTGGACAATCAAAAGTCTCTGAAAATCAAAGATGGGTGCTGTGGTGGCCATATTGGATATGCCAGAATGCTGGTTATCAAAAGGAACCATCCTCTAGTCATGCTTAATCAACCATAAAAAAGCAGTATCTGTTGGATCTATAGTTTTCAAGTTATCGTGTGGACAATCAAAAGTCCTTGAAAATACAAGACGGCTGTCGTGGTGACCATATTGGATATGTCAGAATCCTGGTTCTCGAAAGGAACCATCCTCTAGTCATGCTTAATCAACCACAAAAAAGCAGTATCTGTTGGATCTATAGTTTTCAAGTTATTGCATGGACAATCAAAAGTCCCTGAAAATCCAAGATGGCTGCCATGATGGCCATATTGGATAGGCTAGAATGCTGGTTATCAAAAGGAACCATCCTCTAGTCATGCTTAATCAACTATAAAAAAGCAGTATCTGTTGGGATCTATAGTTTTCAAGTTATTGCGTGGACAATCAAAAGTCCCTGAAAATCCAAGATGGCTGCCATGGTGGATATGCCAGAATGTTGGTTATCGAAAGACCATCCTCTAGTCATGACTAACGTTGGATGAATTGTTTTCAAGTTATCACGTGGATAAACAAAAGTTAACAGAGACAGACAGACAGACAGGCAGGCAGGCAGGCAGGCAGGCAGGCAGGCAGGCTGCTGTATAAGAAGATGTACAAGCACTGTATAATAGGGGGTGACAAGTTATTGTTCACAAGAAAAAGAAAAAGAAAATTTTTTTTTTAAGTAATTTCTTATGAATGGCTGGGTGGACTTGTTGAGAAATTAACTGACTCTTTAAGACCTTATACATTTTAATACATTCCTGTCATACCTGGAATGTCTAGAAGCTGTGGCTTCTCAGTCATTCCTGGGCAAGTTTTGGTTGCCTATATAGGCAGCTAAAGACTTGTCCAGAAATAAGAGCCAAGTGAAGTAAAATCTACCTTGCAAGTATATCCAGAGTGTGCATGTTCGGGCACCTGTTTAATCACAGAAAAAGGTAATCCAAGACATAATTAGGCCTTTAAGGGTTAAACTGTATCAGTCCATAAGTCCATCATCACACAATAGTGAGCATTAACACAAATCCACTTGGATTACATTGATCTACTTTATAAAAACAGTTTTAGAGAAAACAAGACAGTCTAACGTCATGCATATCCCCCACCGATTTTATGTTATGATAGGAATAATCTCATTATCGACCTGGACATGTATTCATACCCAATAATGTCACTCACCAAATATCATTTAATTTCTTTAATCGCAACTGAAGATAACTTCCAGAAACCTGCAATTTTGGTAAATTTAAAGTTGACAAGGGCTATAACTCTGGTAAAATTATTTGATTCATAACTTTCTTTCCATATGCACATGTACACATCATACTTATACTGCACACCAAGTTTTGTAAAAAATCCTGTGAAAAATGCAGGAGGAGTTAAGTGGAAAAGCATTTGTGATGGAAATTTTGCTATTACCAAGGGCCATAACCAGGCAAAATTCGTCACATCAAAAACTTCTGACCACATGCACATCTACATTTGATACTGATACTACTATAAAAATCCAACAAGAGGCCTGTCATGCCTAGAGAGCTCTGCTGAAGTTTGGTGGAAAAATATTCAGCGGTTTAGAAATTATGGCTCGGACAAATAAAATGTTGACGACGGATGGACGGACGGACAGACGGACGACAGACGATGGACGACGGACGAATCAGTATAAGAAAAGCTCTGCTGACTTTGTCAGCGGAGCTAATAAAAAATGTAGGAGGAGTAAAGCAGACGACAAGCCTTTGTGATGGAAATTTTGCTATTTCCAAGGGCCATAACCATGCAATATTTGTTGCATCAAAAATTTCTGGCCAGATGCACATCTACAGTTGATACTGATATTTCAGACCAAGTTTTGTAAAAATCCACAGAAAACTGCAGGAGGAGTTAAGCGGACAAAGTCTGTGATGGAAGGACAGCCTGACATACTGACTGTTGGACAGACAGACAAACACCATTTCAATATCCCCCCCCCCCCCCAGACTTCATCGGCAGGGGATAAATCATTTAATTTCTTTAATCGCAATTGAAGATATCTTCCAAAAGCCTTCAATTTTGGTAAAATTCAAAGTCAACAAGGTCTATAACTGTAAAAATTATTCAAATTGCACCTTCCTTTCCATATGCACATGTACACATCATACTCATACTGCACACCAAGTTTCGTAAAAATCCAAGGAAATATGCAGGAGTTTAGAGGACAAGCATTTGTGAAGGAAATTTTGCTATAACCAAGGGCCGTAACCACATAAAATTTGTCACATCAAAAATTCCTGACCACATGCACCTCTACACTTGATACTGATATTCAGACCAAGTTTCGTAAAAATCTAATAAAAAATGCAGGAGAAGTTAATTAAGCAAACAAGCCTTGGGGATGGAAATTTTGCTATATCAAAGGGTCGTAACATGCAAAATTTGGTAAATTTTGGTCAATTCAAAGTCAACAAGGTCTATAACTGAAAAAATTATTCAGATTGCACCTTCCTTTCCATATGCACATGTACACATCATACTCATACTGCACGCCAAGTTTCGTAAAAATCCAATGAAATATGCAGGAGTTTAGAGGACAAGCATTTGTGAAGGAAATTTTGCTATAACCAAGGGCCGTAACTACATAAAATTTGTCGCATCAAAAATTCCTGACCACATGCACATCTACACTTGATACTGATACTTCAGACCAAGTTTCGTAAAATCCACTGAAAAATGTAGGAGCTGAGAGGACAAGCCTTTGTGATGGAAAGTTTGCTATTTCCATGGGCCATCCGTAACCATGCAAAACTTGTCACATTGATACTTCCTGACCACATGCACATCTACACTTGAGACCAATACTTCAGACCACGCTTCATAAAAATCCACTGAAAACTGTAGGAGTTTGTGATGGATGAATGGATGGATGGGCTGACAGAGGAATATCATTTCAATATCCCCCCCCCCCCCCCCCCCAACCCCCAACTTCGTCAGCAGGGGATAATAAGCTGACCCAAAGGTCCAATGTCCCTCATCACAGTAACTGTCATTGTCTATGGACAGTTCCTCAAGTATACTGTACTTTTACATAGAGTGGTAATTACAGGAAGACTATAAAAGGAAACAGTGAAAAAATACTAAATATTATATATACAAGGCAGTTAAAAGTATTAAAAACTAACATATGAAACAAGGAGCAATACTCTAGAACTTGCGCATTGGGTGAATTGGTAAATTTTTTTTTTTTAAAAAGTGATCAAAACTTACTTTAAAGAAAAAACACCAAATGCAATGCACTCCCTACCCCATAAACATCCATAGGAGGATTTTTTTCTTCATAAAATCCTTCCCCCAGCCCACACCAAAGTGATTGTTTGGCATAAGATCATGCGAAACCTTCCAAAACACATTTTAATAGAAAACAAAAATCCACCAATGCCCCCTCCCTGCCCCGTCATCCCCACCCTGTGGGTGAATTTTGTTTTTAATAAGATCACTCAAATTTCTTCAGAACTCATTTTAAAGAAAAAGAAAACAGAAAAAATCCCCCCATCTCAAAAGTCAACCAATGAACTCTCGCCTCCTGCCATACCCCAGTCGAACTCTTCCAAAACTCACTTTAAAGTAAAAAAAATCACCCTGACTACCACCCCACCCAATGGGTAAACCCTCAAAACATTCCATGTATGTATATCAATAAGTAAAGGGTCAAAAAGATCAATTCAAATGGAATCTGAGTGTTCACAAGATGCTGAAATGAAATGATTATAAATTATCCAGCGAGGGACATAACTCTAGTAATTAAGTATGGATAATGATGAAAATCAAACTTTGTCAAGAACTTATCGAAGTACATCAACATATCAATATTCAAATAAAATGATTAATAAATGTAAGAGTGACAGTGTTCACAAAGGTATCCACAACCTGATGAAGTGAAATAATGAGAAACTGAAATACTAAGGGGCATAACTCCATTAATTACACACGGATAATGGTGGAGTTTGTCAAGAACTTACCAAAGTGTATCACCATGTCATGTTTCAAGAACATTCATTGAAAAGTGAAGGAATCATAATGTTCACAACCAGATGAGTGAAATAATGATAATTGAACTATCAAGGAGCATAACTCCTTACACATTGATAACAGTGACACTCTAACTTCATCAGGTATAAAAAAAATTAATGGGAAATTGAAGGAATCACATTGTTCACAAGAAGTCGAAATAAAACAATTATATAAATTGAACTACCAAGGGGCATAAATTAAACTTTGTCAAGAACTTACCAAACTATATCAACAAGTTTCAAATGAATCAGTCTATAAATGTAGAAATAGCAGTGTTCACAAAGGTATCCACAGCTTGATGAAGTGAAATAATAAGAAAGTTAACTAACAAGGGACATAACTCCAGTAATGGATGCATGGATAATGGTAAAAATTGAACTTCAAAAAAAACTTACCAAAATTTATCACCATGTCAAGTTTCAAGAACAGTGATTGAAAAGTGAAGGAAGCACAGTGTTCATAACCAAATGTAGTGAAATAATGATCAATTGAACTAACAAGGGGCATAACTCCAGTAATTAGGCATGGATAATGGTGAAAGTCAAACTTCATCAAGAACTTACTAAAGTGTATCATCATGTCAAGTGACAACAAAATTGATTGAAAATTGGGGGAATCATAGTGTTCACAAGAAGTGTAAATGAAACAATGGTAAATTTAACAAACAAGAGATTCAAAAGGGAACTACATTAATTATACACGGATGATGGTGAAAACTGAACTTTGTCAAGAACTTATCAAAGTATATCAACATATCAAATTTCAAATGAATCATACATAAATATAAGAATAGTAGTGTCCACAAAGTTGGACGCATAGACACATGCACATACAAGCTAATGGGCACAGCCTATTTTCAAGTCCCTACCATATAGTGATGAGGACAGTAATGATAAATTGAACTTACAAGGGGCAAAACTCCACTAATTACACATGGATAATGGTGAAAATTAAACTTCACAAGAAATTACGAAAGTATATCACCATGTGAAGTGTCGAAACAACTGATTGAAAATTGAAGGAATCATAGTATTCACAAGAAACTGAAATGAAACAATGGTAAATTTAACTAATAAGGGACATAATCATGAACTGAAAATGGCGAAAAACTGAACTTTGTCTAGAACTTACCAAAGTCAATCAATATATTAACTTCAAATGAATTGGTTAATAAATGTAGGAATGGCAGAGTTCATAAAGTCAGATGCATGGACAATGAAAACACAGAAAAATAGACACACAGACTACAGAACACAGCCCATTTTAAAGTCCTCCTTTTTGCGAGGGGGACAAAAGAAGAGCAGAAAAAATTGTAACAAGAAGATATCAGCAGAGCTAATGGATGCTTCCTGAATATAAGCCCAAAAGAGAAAGCATGATAGAGATTGTTAGTAGTACAATGGAGAGAGTCTATCAAACAAGTGTAGCTGCCAAGATTTCAGTGAAAATAGATTGTGTACAAGTCTTCAAATAAATGTTTGTTTTGAAATCTGCCATGACTAGAACAAGGTCATGGCACACACTCAATTCATGAACAAGCATAGTGTGAGGTATGAAGATGATCTATCCATTGAATCAATTTTATGTAACAGACAAAGTAGAACAAACAAAGTTAGAATGGACAAATGGTCACTGACCTTGATTTGGAGTTATGATCTTGTGTTAAGGTCAAGACACACACTTTAGTCATGGACAAGCATGGTGTGAAAGTAAGAACAAGATCTGTCCATTGCATAATTCTCTATGGACCAGAAAGAGTTAGAATTGATGAACAGTGAACCTGGTTGTGACCTTTGGTCAAGGTCATGATTTATACTTGAGTCATCAGGGCTAGAATTTCGACAAAATTTTCACGAATCAAGAATGATCCTCACAAAAACGGACCACGCAGATCAGGCAAATCATGTAGCGAGATGATAAGTGGTGCTCAGACACATTAACCTCAGCATGAGGAAAATCTGTGCCTTCATCTTTGAGATTGAGAAAAAATAGTGGAATTTCTTCATGGGATTTTTTTCAAACATAATTCAGTAGATAAAGTACAAATTCAACTGCAAATGTAGTATTTCAATGACCTTGGCGTGTGAAGTATAAACAGACTGTTTCATCCAGGACATTTCCTAAGCACCTGTATTGTCTGCACATCAAGGAAGAATACTTTAAAACAGTTAGCGTGGGGTTTACCCGACACAAATGACAAGTCATAATGGTGTTTGTTTCTTGCATTAGGTCAAAACTTGTGTCACTATGTTCTGATAATAACAATCATACACCTTCTGATATGGATTTTCTGGATGCAAGCATACGTAAGAAAATCATCACCATATTGTCTTAAGTGAGTTTCGTATTGTTCTCAAAACGGTTGTCTGACACTTTGTTAATTTGCATACTTTTGGTAGTATTAGACTATACGAAAATTTTGAAGGCTTGTTTTATGCACAATTCTTGACAGCTGACTGATGAAGTTACGAGTGCTGTATACAGTGTGCATGTGTAAGGAATTTCCTTTTGTTGACAATCAAAATTGAATTATAAGAGAACACTGAACAATGATTTGTTTTAATAAAATAACAAAGACTATATTGAGAATGCGAGAAGAAAAAGACTGTATTGAGAATGCGAGAAGAAAAAGTTAATACAGTACCATATTTCAAAACACTGAAGATCCTGACATTAAAATTTTAATTCAAGGGAAGCTGAAATCCTGAGATTTGCCCCATGATCATAAGGGTGCAATATGGGTCCTTATAACACAAGACTCCCGTCAAAATCGTTTAAAGCTTTGCACGAATCAAGCATGATTTGCTGGATTGTGACAGCAGGCGAATCTTCACATGAATCAATTTGTGGATCTGCATCAAAATTCTACCCTTGATCTTGATGAAGATCTCTCCACTGAATCATCGTTTGGTGATCAGATAAAGTTAGAACTGAAGAACATTCTCTGAGCATGACCTTGGTGCTTTGACTTGGGGGTCAACTTTATAACACACCCCCGAGTCATGAGCAATCATTGTGTAAATTATGAACTAGATCTGTCCTTTGAATCATTTTTTGTTGACTGCAAAATGCACAAATGGTCTGCAAACTTTACCTAGGAGTTATGACCTTGAGTCAAGATCATGATACACCCTTGAGCCATGAGTAAGCATTATGCAAAATACGAACAAAATCTGTCCATTCAATCATTTTCCATGGGCCTGACAAAGTTTGGGTCGAGGTCATGATACACTCTGGAGTCATGAGCAAGCTAGATCTGTTCATTGGATGGGTTTTTATGGACGATACATACACGGAACGACACACACATGTCAATGGGTTAATCGATATGGCACAGGTGCCCATGTGGTAGGATAGAATGAGAAGCCACAGACCTCAAGTTTTATCCTTCCACGATGGACCAAGTGCCATATCGATTAATCCATTCACACGTGTGTGTCATTCTGTGTTTATTACATGTCTTCACGTCTATAAAAACAATTATTAAGAGAACACTCAGCAATTCATTCACTATCAACACAAAGAACACAATTTTTTACCGCCAATCAAATTTGCGAGAGGGGAACCTGTGTTATTATTTCATTCCCTGAGTAAATGCATTGAATGATTTATAGAAAATACAAGTGAAATTTTGCTTCTATTTAAAAATAGTCTGATAATGATATCTGTTCTGCACATATGTCATTTTCCGCATGGTTTAGTGTTGTTGTAGATGGAATTTCGTAGAACAGGCATGTAATAAAAAAATTAGAATACCCAAACAGTATGTGACCTTGACTGTGTGATCACAGCGTTTTCCATCTTGGTCATGGAACATCCTTGAGTCATGAGCAACCACTGTGTGGAGTATGAAGATCAGTCCAATGAATCATTTTTAACAGACTTGATAAAGTTAGATCAGATAAAAAAAAATGATAGACAAAGAGGTAACTATGCACTCCTCCACCAAAATGTTAATTTTTTATTTATTTATTGTTGTTTAAGGTCACATATTTCTGAACAATAGCTAATTGTGATCACAACATCGATACAAAGTCAAGTTCAGCCAATCATTTATACCCATGTCTCCCGTCTCCCATTTTTGAGGAGTTCCACCCTAGACATTAGTGACCAGCTCCTATTTTACCAGTAAAACAGAGCTTGTTGACCACAATAAACAAACACTGCTTCATTTCCCAGGGGAGTTCAGGGGGTATAAAAATGGTCAATTAAATACTTTCCTTATAACAGTGCATATATTTATTTATTTATTGGTGTTTAAGGTCACATATTTATGCACAATGGCTAATCATGACCGTGACAGTTTTACGGGTGGAGGAAGCCGGAGCACCCAGAGAGAACCACCGAGCAACGATGAGCAGCTGCCAACTCCCCAACATCGTAACTCTGCACTGCAGCACAGGCAGGGTTAGATTGGTTGAAGACATGCGCACCATCGACGTGCAGTACGCCTTAGTACATGGCGTCATCGTGCCCCCGCGTGGGCAATGAAGGTGAAGTGTCTTGCCCAAGGACACAATGTGGTTGCTGCAGGTAGGATTCGAACCGAGGACCTCCCGGCTTGCAGCCTGCACCTCTACCTCCTGAGCCATACCGTTCCCTATAACAGTGCATCATGAAATCTCAAATAAGATGACTTACCTTTAGGATTCTTGGACAGGCAATACATCTGTATGAAAAAGGGAAACCATTGAACAGTCTTGCACACATTTTCAGTACAGCTGTTTAAAAATGTAACTGAAATCCTGAAAAAGTTTATATTTGGAATAAAGAAAATCACATTTCAAACTGAGATTCTATTATTTCCAAATCCTCCCAGTCAGTTCTGAATAACTGCAAATTCACAGTATTGAAAATGTTACAGTCATATAATATTATCAGAGGGTTACGAGAACAACCTGTCTACAGTTTTATAGATTGAAAATAGTCATAGTAATTCCCATTATTGTTTTCATATGTAAGAGTTTATGAATATATATACTCTAAAGGTTGAGTTCTAGAAGCCCAAATTTGTCTGTAAAAGTACTGGTGCCAGAATAAAAAGGCTCCATATTTTGTGGATGTGTTTCAAATTCAGTTAGAAGCAAACATATTTTGTTTCTATTGATGTGTATTGTTACAGGTTACAGGAGACTTCCAATAGAAGGCTATAAAATTCCACATGAATGCATAAATCAATTCACATAAATATTCACAAGTACAAAATCACGCAAATATAAATAAATTTGCATTGGTATTCCATTAGATTTGTGGCTGAAAATGGCCATGAAAAAAAATGGGACCAAAAGGATACTTGAAGAACAGGCAAGTATTCATTTTTGTGGAAACCGTAACTGCCTACACCCATTTACACACCATTAATTACCGTTATCAATAGCTCGCAACAAGTTCACACTTCAGTACAAAGAGGCAATGTTATAATGATGTCAGTATGCTGAAACAAACAGCCAATCTCCTTCAAAATAACTGACAAATAAAAGACTTCTTAGCCACACGTCCCCCTAAAAAAGTGGGCAATTCGAGGTATCTAAAAAAAAATTGAATTTCTCGAAGTTGAAAAAGATGCATAACTGTCAAAAAATGTTGAACCAAACCCTGATTCGAACTTGACCTATATTTTATTTTTGATACACCTACATACCAAATTTCATGTGATTTGGCCAACTTTAACTGAAGTTATCATCGGGAAACCATAAAAAATAGGCAGATTAAATCATCAGATGTGTACCCATATGCTCAAATAGTAGAAAGCTGTTATTATCTCAGGACCAATTTTTGGAGCAATTTTCAATTTGAAGGATAAAGGGTTAATAACTCAGGACCAAATTATCAGATTTACACCAAAAACTATACAGCATGGCACATCAGTAACCTGAAGATATATATAAAGTAACATGACAATTGGATTGATATTTTTTGAGTTATCTCATGCCAAAGGGATTGGAAGAATTCTCAATTTGAAGGATAAAGGGTTAATATCTCAGGATCAAATTATCAGATTTACACCAAAAACTATACAGCACATCATTAACCTGAACACAAATATAAAGTAACATGACAATCCAAACAATATTTTTCAAGTTATCAAATGCCAAAGAAATGGATACGGACGCCAGATGGACAGACAGACAGACGGATGGACAGACAAGGGATGGACAAATGATGGAGGGCCACCCTGAATGTCGACATTATGTGTACCATACATGGTATGGGTACACATAAAAATGAATTTTCGAAGTTGAAAAAGGGGCATAACTCTGGCAAAAATTGTTGGACTGCATGCCTATTTGAACTTGACCTATATTTTATATTGATACATCTACATACTAAATTTTATTTGATTTGGCCAACTAAAACTAAAGTTATCATTGGGAAACCAATGTGGGATGGATGCATGGATGGATGGACACATGGACGGACGTATGCACAGATGGACACCGGCTATTTTAATAGACCCCTGAAAAAAGAAACTCCAACTTGCAAATCCCCTGGATGAAGCTACTGGCCGAAATGTCCAATTTTACAAACTCCAAATATATATATAAATATACAGTAATACATGTGTCCTCTAGATTCAACTTGTTTCAACTTCGATGTAGCCAATATTAATATAATCACTTTTGTTAATAATAGTGAATATTAAGACAAACCAATTGAACCATTTGGTAAACAAACGTTCCCAGGTCAATGAAGGTAGAATGGTATGTTGCAAGAGGAAAGACAAAACACTATGGGCAAGTTAGTGTTGATAGCATTGAACAAAGAAATACATCTTATCAAACAGTATTTTGAAAGATACAAACATTTCCAATGAATCATTCTAGTCTGGACAATTTGGAACAGCTGTATGTAAAATGCACCATTTTCATGTCAATTTTTGTTTAATTTTCCATTTTTCTAAGGGGGTAACACCATTAACGGTCATACAATAAAAAGAACTTCAAGTATCTGCAAGCTAAAAAGAGAATATCCAATGAGTCCTGTTTGAAATTTTCAAAATCAGTTCAGTGAATCAGGTTTGCACCAAAACTTTGGCATGGGATGAATTGAAGAAACAGCACTTCCTGTAAGGCATTGAATTACACCGTAAAAATAATGCCCTGTTTGGCTGAGTGTCTGCTCTGGAAATTAGTCCCCAATGATATAGATATTTTGAAGATTCACAAATATTCTTTTTTATTTAACAGTTTAAAACTCATTAAATGATATCACAAAAAATGTTTTATTTCGTTCTTCTTCTCCCGAGTCACTGGTCAGAGTTCAAGTTTTGTAAAAGAATGCATATAAGTTATATCACCAGACAGGGTTCAGAGATGGTGTATTGAAGTCGAGATGAGGTATCAACTTCAATACACCATCTCAGAAAACCACTTGGTGGTAATAATCAGTTTATCTTACAATATTCCTCCCTTTTTTTGACTTCTTTGCATATATTTTGACAATCATTCAGCATCTATGAATTGATTTTTATGAAAGAAGATTATGACGTTATGGTAATACGTTCTTGAGCTGTGCATGATGTAATTGCTATTCATTATTCCACTTGCGCTATAACCACATAAGTTTATAGTAGTGCTTCAGCTGTGTGATTCTCTGTTTTATTTTTCAGGTTTAACACATGGTAGGACTATATAAAAATATTATCATGGCCAAAAATTAACTTGTCTAATTTATTTTGCTGAGCTGGTAATTTATTTATGATTTAATTACTTTTATCAAAACAGTGGCCTCGACATATGTAATTAATTTTCCATGAGTGCAGGTGAAAAATGTTCTCTTACTGAATGGAATGATCGTATATGCGGTTGCTATCCCTCAATACAGATTTGTATTTTGTCTAGATGTTTTTAGTTGTATTGGGGGAAATATGTTCTTGTTGCAAGATAAAACTTTATACATCAAATAAAAATTTTTACATCTATAAAGTATCTATCTATCTCTCTATCAAATGTTATTCAAAAATGTTATTGAAAAATCATGCTTTAATGCTTTTAAAGTATGAGTTTATTAGTGCATGAAGGTTTTTTTTCCAGGTTCAGTTTCGGTTTCAGTTTTATTTTTTTAAAACCTCGGTTTCGGTTCGGTTTTTCGGTATTATTTCCAGGCCCTTCAATTAATCTAAATCACTATCGTCTTACTAGAAAAGGCCATAGAAATGTCACATGAGAGCTATTTAAAGTGTGCTACGTCCTACTGGCAGTACTGAGACATAGCACACTTCACTATGAATTTGGGGTAGATTGTATGTCATTTAATTATTTCCTGTTGTATATGTTCTATTTGGTAAATGCTATACATCAGTGGCAGCATCATAGGGGAGGGGGGGTGGGGGGGGGGTTGCACCCCCCCAACTTCAAATTGATATCTGACACAACCTGGGCACCTTTGAAGACCACGTTAGCCATTGTAGAAACCCTCTGATATCACTCCGATGGCATCTAAATTATTCAAATGTGACTTTTTTTTTTCTGGGGCAGATCCCAAACCACCCTCCCATGCCCACACCCCTGGCTCAGGCCTACGACCTTCGGGAGATGCCATAAGCATCTTGACCTTGGAACCCCACATCTTACTGAGTCCTCTCCCCTCCCCCACCCCCCCCCCCCCCCCCCCCGATCAAAGCCTGGCGCCGCCTGCTATACATTATATACCTGCTTTGTTATTTTATGTTCAGTTTTAATTTCGATAAAATAAATAATTTTCACTTGTAACTTTTCTATTATGTTTAACATCGCAATAATACAGGGACTCCATTTACTGTCCTGTTCCTCGATCCCTCACTGGACCTCTTGCCTTCTTTCGAAGTACAGAGTATGAACTCTCCCTCATGTTGTTATGTGCAAAATAAAATGGATTTACGGCATCAACGAGTATCACATGGGGAATAAATGGTCAAAGTAAATAACCCTATATAATTTTGATTATTATTTTATTTCATGCATTTAATGTGAGATAAATATGACTGACATAAAAAAAATAAAAAAAACATTCAGGTGTTCCGACACTCACCTAATTTCGTGCAGTAAAAGCCCACACTCACTGGCCATTTTCGTTCTTGTGTAGGCCCCACTGGCTATTCTCACAGTCAAGGTGTGACTTATACAAAGGAAATAGTTGCAGGGGAGGTATTTTGGATGAAATTATTGGGTGTGACTTATACGTGGGAGTGACTAAAACGCGGACATAATTATACGGAAATAATTGCTTTTGGATTTGCCCATTTTGCTGACGCTCGTTGTCATTTTCAAAATGAGATTACGAGGGGGTCGTTGTAAATTTCGAGGTTTAACGTCAAAGTATGCAAAAACTGAAATCAAACCGAAAAACTGAAAAACCTCCATGCTCTAGAGTTTATCTCTTAACCCGTGTAATTTTAATATATTTTTCATCAAATTTAGTCATGGCTCCTTCACAGTAGCCATGACTAGATTTGATGAAAAATTTATGAAAATTTGACTTGAGAAATCATTGGTTGAAAAGTCTATGCAATTCACAAGAGAAAATTTGGTTAAATATCTTTAAATTTTACTTATTTTAATGGTAGGAGATTTTCTGTCCTCCGCAGGAATATCCGCCAGCAGCATGCAAGGAGTAAATGGTCAAAATAAGGGTTAGATCACTGAATGAAAGCAAAACTATAGACTTACTCATGTGCATCACAGTATGCCCATAACATTGGTGTTAGGTTATTGATAGCACAATACTGAATAAAGTTTCTGTGAAAATCTGACAAATCTACTCCTGTACAACCAGTCAATGGATGGGGGCTTTCCAGTAAGTTACCATTAGCAGAGACATATTGCAATAACCTGTGAAATTCCTCCATTACTGCACTGCTGAATATGCCATGCCTGAAATAACAAATGAAAATAATTTAACCTCTCAGTCAGATGATAAATATGAATATGATGTGATCACAACCTTTATTTCTTCTGTCTAGCACTCAGTAAAGTACAAATTAAGCCTTTAAAAAACAGAAGTTTTTTCAAGCCCTCACTGCAACGAGCTGTATGAGCTTGTTCCAATGACGGGACACATGACATGGTTTTGTTTGAAATTTTTTAAACAATTTGATCAAGAGCACCACTGGGCATTGCATAGTATTACCCTTTTAAATTTATACAAGCTTTCTGTTTGGTCAGTAACCAATGCATCCGGTATAGTACATTTAACTCCCAACTGGGTGTACGAAGCTCAACAGGGTGTATGAGAATATCATATGACAGCTAAAAGGGGTGTACAGACATTCTTCGGTACACTTCACCGATTTTCCTTTCACCCATCACCTCAGACATTTTCGTCAGTAATAATAAACATTCAGACTCACAAACAAAATGAGAACAATATTGTTTCATGAGAATATTCCGAAAAATTGAAATAAAAAATATGCACATGCCCCAATGTCCGATTTTACTGTCAAGAAGAGAGATTCTGATTTGGTGTTTCTGCACTACAGATTCGTTGTGGTTTTGAGAACCATGCAACCTATCTCATTATATGAAATGCCACTTCCGTGAAACTTATTAAAGCATTTGCACAAGTTTGAATATAGTGTCCCCGATTCTCCAAGACAGGTAATGCACCACTGTATAGAAAATGAAAGTGTGCCAAAGGGAAATATTGTGGTTTGACTAAACTAAGTTCTAAGAACGTTGGCCGCGGCAACATTTTTTGATGGAAATTGAAGAAAATCGATAGCTCCCATCTAGAGGTCACCCCAAACAAGCATGCCAGGTTTCAAAGCAATCCGATCATAAATGTACCCTGCAGGGTGTGCCAAAGGGAAATATTGAGTCTTCTGACTAAACTAAGTTCTTAGAACGTTGGCCGCGGCAACATTTTTTGACAGAAATTGCAGAAAATCGATAGCTCCCATCTAGAGGTCTCCCCAAACAAGCATACCAGGTTTCAAAGCAATCTGATCATAAATGGGCCCTGTAGGGTGTGCCAAAGGAAAATATTGAGGTCTGACTAAACTAAGTTCTACGAACGTTGGCCGTGGCAACATTTTTTGCCGGAAATTGAAGAAAATCAATAGCTCCCATCTAGAGGTCACCCTAAATAAGCATACCAGGTTTCAAAGCAATCAAATCATAAATGTGCCCTGTAGGGTGTGCCAAAGGGAAATATTGTGGTTTAACTAAACTAAGTTCTAAGAACGTTGGCCGCGGCAACATTTTTTGATGGAAATTGAAGAAAATCGATAGCTCCCATCTAGAGGTCACCCCAAACAAGCATGCCAGGTTTCAAAGCAATCCGATCATAAATGTACCCTGTAGGGTGTGCCAAAGGGAAATATTGAGTCTTCTGACTAAACTAAGTTCTAAGAACGTTGGCCGCGGCAACATTTTTTAACAGAAATTGAGGAAAATCGATAGCACCCATCTAGAGGTCTCCCCAAACAAGCATACCAGGTTTCAAAGCAATCTGATCATAAATGTGCCCTGTAGGGTGTGCCAAAGGGAAATATTGAGGTCTGGCTAAACTAAGTTCTACGAACGTTGGCCGTGGCAACATTTTTTGCCGGAAATTGAAGAAAATCGATAGCTCCCATCTAGAGGTCAACCTGAATAAGCAAACCAGGTTTTAAAGCAATCAAATCATAAATGTGCCCTGTAGGGTGTGACAAAGGGAAATATTGTGGTTTGACTAAACTAAGTTCTAAGAACATTGGCCGCGGCAACATTTTTTGACGGAAATTGAAGTAAATCGATAGCTCCCATCTAAAGGTCACCCCAAACAAGCATGCCAAGTTTCAAAGTAATCTGATCATAAATGCAACCTGTGAGGTGTGCCAAAGGAAATTGTGGACGTACGTACTAACGTACTAACATACGTACGTACGTATGTACGTACGCCGACAGACGAGAAGTGATGGCAATAGCTCAGCTTGACTTTGTCAAGTTGAGCTAAAAACTTATAAAGTCAACTTGTGTCCCACAAAAATAAAGATGCCTCATTTTTCAATGTCCCTGAATTGAAGTCTCCCAAATGTTTGAGTTCAATCAAAGGGAAATAACTTCAAATCATTCTTGTTCAATAATAAAGAAAGACACGTTTCTTTCAGTTTCTCTAATTATTACTTTTATCAAGGTTTTTGTCACTGGAATACGTTTGGGAATTATATAATAAAACAAAACTTGACACACTGAAGGGGCAGGGTAATAAATTTGTCACGGAAATGTACTACTTCTGAGATCCGTATTTCTTGAGGCTGAAGGAAATATAGATCTCAGAAGGGTAGTACAGTCCTGTGCACCCTGCTGAAACACTGTGTAACTGATAATACACCCTTGGTGAGCTGTCCAAATTGTACAATTTTTTTTATATTTTTGTAGTGTTTTCAGAGTAAGAGAAACTCCGTTGCTTGAATTCTATGAAATCGATGAGCTCGTTCCAATGAGGGGTCACATGATAAGGTTTTGACAAAATTTGTTGACAAATATTTTTTTTCAACTGCTTGATTTGCAAATTATAAGGGTAGATGAGGCCGATTTGTTAGTAAAGGGTTAAACTAAACTAATCAATTAGTGTGGTCTCCAATTTTAAAATGGTAAATCAATATATATGTGTATTTATTACGCATTTTGCTAATAATCTAATATGATGTATACAATGACAGTAAATTGGGTGCCAGCAAAGCTCTAGCATGAGATTGAATTTACTGACATATACATATAATATATTATTTCACTATCAGACAACACAACTTATAATGTTTTCAACCTGTGTCTTATGCCTGCAGGTTGAAAACATTGACTGATTTGCCATGCTTAGTCAATGAGCATTATTCTTATCATAGAGATGTAGTGATTTCAGACCAGACAGTGGCATTGATCCATTATTTAAAATTATGGAAATATCCAGCAAAAAATGTTCATCTCATCAAGCTTGTTCCACTGAAGGGCCATAAGCAAAGGCAAAAAATAAATATTAGTTTATAATATCCAAGAAATTCTTTTGCAAGTTCCATCTGCTCCTTGCATTAGTTAAAAAGGTTCAAAGAGTTACAGGACATGGAGAGTGGATTATAACAAAAACAGTTGTGAACTGGAGTTTATATCCAGATAATAACTCAAATTCTATGAATGAGAGAACACATGAAGGGTAATGGATCTCGGGTTCAAACCAATGGTCTATTAGCTGAAACTCATGCTTTTTCACATAAATTAAGACTTGCTGTCTTGGGGGAAACTCATCTTCATGGTTTGTTTCTTTGCTTGGGCTAACAGTCTTGAGCAACTGATATGGCTATAATACAACAACAACAACACAAGTGTAAAGTCAAATTTGGCAAAGGATTCACAAGTTTGTTGCCTACTTTAATTTTGAGGGCTCCCACTGCTGGTATTCTTCTCTACATCCCATTATACAGGGACACAGCAGACCTTTTTTATCAAATGAAATTTTGTCTGCTGCAGGCATATTTTCCTGTCCAGATCAAAAATACTCTGTAACTTAGTGTTATCGGCACTTGTGGGCAAAATATATATTTCCTTGGTTCCAGACTGTGTTGAATTTTTCGTCAAATCGAGTCATGGGTGCTGTGAAGCAACCATGACTTGATTTTATGAGAAATTCAGGAAAGTTAAAAAATTTATAGTAATTTATATATTTTTTATACTTACCAATGACCCAGACTTAGCTGGTGCTAACTCTAACAAAACCAGGGCCAAACACAAATTTTGCCCCCCAATCCCCAAAATTTGCATCCAAAACAAAAAGAAATCATGTCCTAAAGGACCTCCATACTACGCCTGTCGCATGCGCAGTGACGCAGACGTCCCGAAATTGGCGCCAATTATCATTCTTACTGGCAGTGCCTGGTCAGCGCTATGTACTCAGCGGGGAGGCAAGAGTTCCCAACTCCAGGGAGGGCCATCCCCGTCTGGGTCATTGGTAAGTATAAAAAATATATAAATTACTATAAATTTTTTAACATTTTTATACTGTACCAATGACCCAGACTTAGCTGAATAGTAAACAGGCTGGAGGGCCTAGGACATAGAGGAAAATCCAATAAGCTCAACTATATAGTAAAGAGGTAACCCCTTAAGGAGAAAAGGAGTATTAGGCTTTACATGTATCTTTCTTATTTAATATTAAATTAGAAAGATACACTACCCTTAATAATTGAGCACAATAACATTCATGTTCTCTATTAACATCCAGTATAACCCTTATACTAATTATTTTTAAAGCAAGCCAATAAATAAAGTAGTCCAGAGAATTGAGACTCTTTATAGTCATTTAAAAGTGTCCGAGTATTGTATTTTAAAGCCTGTTTGACACTTGACATATACAAATGCTTCACACCGAGCTACACTTTAAAAATAAGACATGAATGAATTTAAACATTAATATTACACTTTAAAACCATCCCGGAAGCGACTCAGAAATACTGACTTGGAGGAGGCATTCCCTTGCTTTTCACTATAAAGCAGGTGACCTAAGGGAACACCCGCCCCCCCCCCCCCCCCCCCCCCTTCCCCTTGCCCTGGGTCAAATAGCCCAGAGCGAAGAGGGCAGCCGGACAGAGTCACTGCCGGAACAGAAAGCCTGCATAACTATAGTTGCAACTGTTTAGTGGACGACATTCTGAGCAACAGATAACGGACCTAAACAATGCAGGTCTCCAGAAATGGACTCAATATTTCTGAGATAAAAATTCGTAAATGTGGATGGCTGAGACCAATAAGCAGCCTTCATTAAATCTGTAATAGCAACACTATTAGCATAAGCCCAGGAAGTAGAAAGAGCTCTTACTTCATGAGCAGAAATCTTAAGCACAGACTGCTGAGAAGAAGATAAATCTTCATAAGCAGTACGGATAGTTAACTGAATCCATCTAGCAATAGAATGGACTGAAATGTCCTTTCTATTAGGCATCAAAGACAGAAAGAAACGTTTCCGTCCCTTTCTGATAAACTGAGATCTCTGTTTATAGATACGTAGTGCTCTAACAGGACAGAGTAAAGGCCTACGCCCGTCTGAAGACGGAAGAGCCTTAATAACAATAGGTTCCGGATATTTATTAGGAGCCTGATTCTTAGCTAAAAAACCCACATTAGTAGTGAAGGTGATAGTGTTCCCAACACTACGATAATGAGAATCATCCACCGATAGTGCATGAAGCTCACTGACTCTTCTGGCAGAAGAGAAAGCTAAGAGAAAAGCTGTCTTATAAGATAAGAATTTGAAATCTACTGTCCCAAGAGGTTCAAATGGCTTTTCCTTCAATTTAAGGAGAACCCAAGCTAAATTCCACTTAGGAATTAATCTAAGAGTTCTGGGTCTATTTTCAAAAAGTTTCTAACCAACTTCGATAAAGAGACATTAGATCCAATTTGTAAACTATCATGATGTGCATAGGTATCAGATAACATAGATCTATAACCCTTTATAGTAACAGGCTGCAGTTTGATTTCGTCAAACAAGTATACTAGAAAGTTTGCAATGTCTGGTATAGAGGGATCGAATATATCTACAGAATGATCCCTACACCAACGACGAAAAACCTTCCACTTAGCCGCATAGTTTAGCGAAGAGGAGGTCCTCCTACAGTTAGAAATCGCGTCCACTGCTCGTCCTGTAAAGTGCTTGCCATGCAAGAAGGACCGCACAACGGAAAAACGTGAAGGTTGAGACCTTGCGGGTTGTGATGGAGTTGGCGCGATTTCCCCTGCGAAAGAAGATCCTCCCGTGGAGGAAGCTTCCGCGGTAGGTCCCACAACAGACACCTGAGTAGATTTATCCACGGTCTCTGTGGCGACAGAGATGCTACCAACAGAATCTTGCATTGAGATTGTTTTATCTTTAGCAATACTTGTTGAATAAACGGCGCTGGAGGATATGCATATCCTATCATTCCGTCCCAAGGGATCGACAGAGCGTCTATTGCAAAAGCTCTTGGATCCGGACACGGAGACACATACGTCTGCAACTGATTGTTGAGATGTGTCGCAAATAAGTCTATCATTGGCCGTTCCCATTGGTAGCAAATCTGATTGAATACTTGTTTGTTGAGAGTCCACTCCGACGGCAACAAGCGACCCTTTCGTGAAAGGGAGTCTGCTAGCACATTCAGACGACCCGGTATGTGACGGACCGAAAGAAGAACGTGATGTTCTAACGCAAACAGAAGGATTCTTTCCGTTAGATTGAACAACGGAACTGAATGAGTGCCTCCCTGATTCCGCATATACGCCACTACTGTCGTATTGTCGGATAGGATTTGGACATGAGCATCGTGAATAATGTCCATCCAGTGACGTAACGCAAGCCAAATTGACATCATTTCCTTGATGTTTATGTGCTTGCACAGGAATTGCGGATCCCAAAGACCCTGGCATCTCAAATCCGTTGGGATTAATGATGCACCCCAACCTGTTTGACTGGCATCCGTCATAACGGTAAAACTCGGATCCGGCAACTGCAGCGGAACTCCTTGAGTTAACCACTGAATGTTTGCCCAAGTCTGAATCTCTTGTTTCACTTGATCTGACAAGAGAACGTCTACATCGAGCGAATGAATTTTCACACTCCAATTCTGAGTCAGGAAAATTTGAAGAGGACGTGTGCGTAACCGCCCCATCGGAATGAGATCCGCGACGGCTCCGCACAGACCTCATAAATTCTCTCGCCGTGACTTTGTCTGCGTGCAGACAATAGCGAGCGTAACAACTGACTAATTTCGCTCTGGTTAACGGCAGACGAACGAGATTGTTGTGCGTCTCGAAGCTCATTCCCAGATGAGTGAATGACTTGGACGGCACCAGATCCGACTTCTCCTCGTTTACTATAAAATCGAGACGTCGGAGCAATAGAAGAAGATTCTGAACATCGTTCTGAAGCGTTAACTCGTTGCCGTACCTCTGAAGAATGTCGTCCAGGTAGGCCGACGTTACCGCAGACGAATGAGCTCGGAAGTAGATCATTACCGAGTTCATTACCCGAGTGAAAGCCCAGGGTGCTAGATTCAATCCGAAGCACATCGCCCGGAATTGATACACCACTCCTAGGACTGCGAAGCGTAGATACTTTCGGAATGTCGGATATACCATGACGTGAAAGTACGCATCTTTGAGATCTATGCTCGTTGCATAATCGTTCACCCGAATACTCGCTCTGACCGATCGAATCGTCTCCATATAAAACTTCGGAGCGACGATCAGCTTGTTTATCCAGCTCAAATCTATGACTGGACGGAACGAGCCGTCTGGTTTCGGAACCAGAAACAGATGGCTGTAGAATCCCAGAGATTCCTGGTTTTCTACGACCTCTACCGCGTTCTTCATTAAAAGAGACTGCACCTCTGATAACAGAGCGTCTCTTTTCTGTGGATTTGACGGAAGATGAGTCCACTTTGGACTTCGAGTTAATGGAGGCTTTCGTTTGAAGGATATCTTTAGACCTTCCGAAGTCACTCCTCTCACCCAAGGGTCGTCCGTAATCGACACCCACTCTTGTGAAAAGCTCGACAACCTTCCGCCAACCGGAACGCGATAGAGGTTTAAGCCATCACCTCCTGGACCTGCGAGGCCTGCGGTAGGAGAAACCACGTCTTCCACGACCCGCACCTCGCCTCGTCGACCTCGGGGCGTCCGACCGATTGTCCCGGCCTGAAGACGTCCCGAACGAGAGTCGCTGTCCTGACGGTCTCTCGCATAAGACCAAGAGGACACACCGGAACCTCTATAGGAACCTCTCTTGGGCGCATTAGACCCAGAAGTGCCTGTCTTATTCGTGTCTGCTGTATCCGACTTCTTAGGAGCAGATCTGAACAACAGAGAATCATTAGCTTTCTTTTTAATTTTATCATAAATAGCGGAAAGCTTGCCGTCAAAGAGAAGTTCTCCTGAGACCGAAGCGACTCTAAGAGAGTTCTTCACCTTAGACTAGTGTGGATGTAGCTAGGGCTGCGTCACGTCTAACCAACTCCAGATTTGCCACTGAAAGGGCGGAGTTACACGTGGAATAAGCTACTGCCCTTGAAAGAAGTCTTAAAGAGGATTGTATATCCTGAAACTCTTTCCCCTGAAGGCGCAGTGATAACGCCTTAGTAAGGTGATCTGCGTAAGATAAGGCATCTAAATTGGCTCTGTTAGACGCAATAGCTGTTTCCAACACCGCGGTTGGAATAGAAGCTGACCACGGTAATGATAGCTCTAAGTCTTCCGTCTCGTCGTCCATACGCAGAGGAACTCTCGGTATACCCTGTCCTGCCGTATCGAATTTATTCCTTGCATTAATGAAAGGCAGGTTAAGAGTATTAGCGGACAAGAAACCTGCTTTCCCCGTCCTGGAAGCAAGTTTAAATATAGCGTCGTTCAATAATTCAAATGTTCTTGCAACATTATTGGACTGCGACAGAAATTCGGGAGCGATGTCCCTGAACCGCTTAAAAAATTCAGAGTCCAATGACGCTATAATTCTCTTGTCCGGAAGCGCAGCAGTCTGGCCCGACGGAACAACTTGAGGGAGAAAGTGCCGGATGAAGTCCACGGCAGCTTTATGTTGTTCCGAAAGGGATAGCTCCAAGTCATCCGTATCCCTTTCACCATCCGGTCGGACCTCATGATGTTCCCGGTCGTCCGCCCCCGATGCTTCGGCGGAGCGTACCGACCCAGCGCCGTCGGATAATTCTCGATCCGACACCGTTTCTGTCGGCTGCTGGGATGCTGCGATAAGCTGTGCTATCTGCACAAGAATGTCCGGCGTCGAGACCTGCGGAGGCGCAGTCTTTCGCTGCTTCGCCGAGGGCAGCTCCGCATCAGATGGCTCCCGCATACTTTTCCTATGCGAACGTCCAGAGTCCATCGGTCTCGAATCCCTGGCTGCCGGATGGTGTGACCTGGTCGCCGAAGAATCCTTCATCGGCGAAGCTGGTAATATATCGGCGGTCACGCAGCCAAGGTGCGGTCGTGTGCGCTGACGAGAAGAGGAAGCCTTAACAGTCTCTGCGGACTGCTTATACAACGGAGCGTCCCGAGCGACGGACGTATGCTCCGCTAAAGACACATTTTGTACCACAACATCTGGTCCCAGATGTTGTTGTACGAGAGAGGGGCCTCTCTCGCTCGCGGCCCGGCTGGACCTGGACGAGCTAGGAACGGACTCAAAGGCTTCCTCCGTTCTCGCTTACTATCCGCCATCACTGGGTGTGCATCTATTATGTTTATAGTGCTCGCATCACCCAAAATTTCCTCTTGGACCGCATCGGACGAACCCGGCTGCCGAACCATTCGGTGAATGGACGCTACACCGGGCGAGCTAGCGGACGACATTTGTCTAATCTCCATGAGCACTTTTGCCGCTAGCTCTGAATTCATTTGTGACGACGGACGCACACTTGAAGAAGATAACATGGAAACATCACCCTGTTCTGGTTCCTCTGAAATAGAAACTGAGAGAGTAGAGTGACCTTGCGGAGAAAGAGCCGGAATCACTCTTTCTCCAGAAACAACATATCGTGACACACGTTTCCAATGTTTCTCATCCCAATGTTCACATATAGGACAGGGATTAATGCGAGAACACTGACTACAATTAATACAATGATCATGAAAGTCAGAGGAAGATTTCTTCCTATTACAATTTGAACAATGTCCCTTCATTGTGAAAGAACAACAATAAGTCCTAGTTACTCGCAAAAACCCCTGACACAAAGATACATAATAACATGATCCATTAATAAATGAAAAAACAATTGCAAAACAAAATAATTTTGAAAAAATATTTTTTCAGCGAAGCCCAAGTTGCTGAAAAGTAACGTTGAGCCCCGATGGATCCGATGGCAAAGTGTGGTCAAAAATTTTAAATTTATATTAAATAATTAATGAGACACTTTCGGATAATATAAATGTATCTTATAGTGAGATAAACTACAGCAAAGGCAAACAGCCCCCCTCAAAAAAGGCAGTTGCCAATGAAAACAAACAGTGTAAAAACACCAGAAAACATGACTCCAGGCACTGAAAAAACTGGCCCGGAATCAGTCATCAATTACACTCTATCTGATGCAAAACAGAGACTCCCAGGGGAGAATCTGTAGAACATCAGATGGAAGATGCAGAACACAAACGTTATACACCCATGGGTGAAAACGTAACTATGGGGAAAATAACAGAAAACATTCTGTAACCAAGCAACTCTCCCAGGAAATTTTAGAAATGAAATTTCTCAAAAATATGCCAAAAGCATGGGAGAATTGCAAGGGGGGACTTTAGAAGGCTAGGGGAGAGGAAACACTGAATAAGCAGTGCAACAATTAGCAAGAATGACAACAAGAGGCCCATGCCTCGAAAATAGGCAACTTAACATAATTTCATCAAAAAATTTTAAGTACAGCCCTGATTATTTTTTGTCACTTCTTTTTCCTCTCCTCCTTCTATCCTCCTTAGAATCACATTTTCTCCAAAAATTACGTGTCTGGCATCCTTTAAACTGAGATTTACAAGCACAAAGATCAGTGAGATGTTGACTGATGAAGGGCCAAACAGAGAATGATAATTGGCGCCAATTTCGGGACGTCTGCGTCACTGCGCATGCGCAGTAGAGGCGTAGTATGGAGGTCCTTTAGGACATGATTTCTTTTTGTTTTGGATGCAAATTTTGGGGATTGGGGGGCAAAATTTGTGTTTGGCCCTGGTTTTGTTAGAGTTAGCACCAGCTAAGTCTGGGTCATTGGTACAGTATAAAAATATACTCGGCATGAGAGTTAAACAAGCACTGCTCAACTCTCCTTAGTTCCTAGGGGACTCTTTTAGTGGCAATACTCTTTCCACTATAAGATAAATATGAAAAAATAATATAACATATAACGGTACTGCCATACTATAAAATGGTATTGCCACACCCAAATGTATATAAAGGGGAAGGATGATTCAATATTTTGCCTCTGATGAGTTCAACTAAGAACGAAACCGGTCAGGCAACATAGCTACCACAAAGGGTATAGCCAAGCTATTCACTCTCTCGGGCTCTACCGAGAGCTTTTATTTTATTAATTTTTATGAAAAAATATTTACTTTGCAAATCTTTTAAGAATCAAATTCCTCGTGTATTCAGTACACAGGTATAAATGTGGACTGTCTACATAGCTTCTAGGTAGAGTGATATCACAAAGACTTCTGGTATGGAACAGCTCACTTCCTCCATCTTCATACTTCAAATCAAATGAATGATCAATCCATTCCAGCAATTCCTGTATCCTATTGTGACTGAGCAAGTACTGCCAAATTAATTCCTCATTTGTTGATGTACATTTCCCAACTATAACAGAAACAATACAAATTTTTCAACAGAACATTTACAGCCTATTAGAAATAAGGCTATTAAGAAAATTCTTGTTTCTCAGGAACCTCTTTCATCATGTAAATCTACCTCATTACTCTTTATACACCTGGAAATCTCTTCAATGATAGTACTTTGTACTTGTAGGGCTAAAAATTTAACCAACTATATTTTGTTTGACAGAGCTCACTGAGCAGTGTCAAACAAGATATAGTCAGTTAAATATGCAACTGCAGGGTGGGCAATTTTCACAGCTGAAAACATTTGTTTCTTCGCATTGTAGAGTAAGGAGTTAAATTAAAATATATATAATTCCAATTCTTGTCAAGACTGTTTAAGGATCAACTAGAAAAAAGATAAAAAAGAAGAAAGAAAGATAAAAATAGTCACATAGGTCGTCATACCTAAAATGAAACACACCTGAGTCGATATGTCGAAAATCGGCAATAAAACACTGAGTCAGTGAATCTACTGGAGTGTTCAGTGAACACCTTTAATTCAAAATGAATGATAGAGTCTATCATAAAATAGAGACATGAGTTGTGTCTGGACAATATGGCCTAAAAAGTAAAAGATGACATTTTGGATAGAACGGGAGCGCGGTGGCTCAGTGGTAGACTGTTGAACTTCTATGCTAGAGGTCCCGAGTTCGATCCCCATCCAGGACGATCCGCGTTGTTACCTTGAGCAAGGCATTTTATCCTGGTTGCCTACATGGGGGCACGATGATGCCGTGTAGTAAGGCATACTGCACATCAATGGTGCACGTGTCTTCAACCGCTGTAACCCTGCTTGAGCGCAGCTTGAACAGAGAATGTTGAGGAGCTGACAGTTGGTTGTTGATGCTCAGTGGTTCTCGCCAGGTACTTCGGCTTCCTCCACCCATAAAATTGTCACGGTCACGATTAGCCATTGTGCATAAGTATGTGACCTTAAACACCAATAAATAATAATTTGGATAGAACTGCTGGATTTTATAGCCACTGGACAACAGGTAAAAATCGCTCAACTGTGAACTAGGATTATGCAGTAAACAATGAAATAAAAGTTCATGTTCAACATGAGTTAAGCATGGTGGCTTATGAAATAGAATTGATAAATTTGTCCCTTGAGTGCAACAAGGCTTTGCAATGCATTAGTATTGCAAAGCCTTCTTGCACTCAAGAAATGAAATACACTACCACCCATGCTATTCTGTAAATTATGAGGCCGAAAATATAAAACAAACCAAGAACACAAACTTTTGATTGAAAGAAATAATTACAAAAATAAAAAATAAAATAAGAAACTGCCCACCCACATGCAATTTTACAAAAAATGGCATGAGAAACACTTTGTGGAGCTTACTGAAAGAAATTTCAGGGATGATCTGAGAAACTGTAGGCAAGTCCAATCAACAGTCCTCTGGAAAGTACACAAATGCTGAGTTTTATCATGCAAAGGTTGCCAAAATATTCATGTTAGTGTAAGCATTTTCATTCATGTATATATTGTGGCAAAATAAAACCACAGTACATACAGTACACATCGAGTCGATTTGTAATTTGCCACTGTGCGGGTGGACATCCACAATGGGTTATTCTTCCCAGTCCAGTAGAAACTTGAGGACTCGACAGCAACTTTGCACATCATGGACTGGAGAATAAATTACCCAGTGGTCCATGATATGGAAACTTTCTATCCCATGCAGTTGAAGTTAAGGGTAAGAACAACTGTCCACCTATTTGGTGTTCAAGTACCAAATCTCTCTCTGTGTACATGGGGACTTGTAACTCATCCACCCAATGGGTATGCATCTGTATATAGCCTTACCTGCTAGTCCAGTAGGAATGTAAAAATTCAACATGCAAATTTACAGTTCATGGACCAGATGGTAGACAACCAGGTGGTCCATTAACTGCACATTTGCTTGCTGTGTACTTAGTTCCTAATGTACTAAGAATTGTGTAGGTAGAGATCCACCTCCTTGAGAACAGAGTACCATTCAACTCTGTGCATTCTTACTGTATGCATGAAAAAGCTGACTTTGGTGATGCATCCTATTTCCCTAGGGCCCTGCAAAGAAGCTTGAAATTCAAGTTAATTTTAAGTCGTCCTGATATGATTTGATTTGATTTGAGTTCTGCTGATTTGAAAATTTTTGAATCATTGAGAAATTTCCCACATCCTACTAAATATCTTGTTTTAAACTCTTCTCCTACCATCGGTTCTCCTGTGCAGGAGACTTAATGACAGAAACAGAGTTCAAGGAGGTGATGCTTCTGAAACTACTTTGATTCCATCCTGGAATATTCCAATACTTGACTGACTTGGCCAAACGGACAAGTTGCCTTTGAATACAATATATGAATGGAGAAAGACAATATTAATGGTTACAAGAAGGTGCAATATTTACGTTTTGATGAGCCTTGAGATACAATTTGTGATTCGAGTCAATTTGAAATCCTCTGAAAGATGCAATTCAGGATTAAAATTCAAATAACATTTCAGAATTTCAGAGTTCTATGTATCCTTTTACATAATACAGAAAAACTGAAAAACACCATTTAAATAAATATTGAAGATGAAAAAAGGCTGGCTGATTTTCTTCTTTTTTGGCTTACAGTGCATGTATTCTGATCACAAAGCAGTTTCCTTCTCGATCAGATCATAATAGATTTGATATCTGATCTCGGCACAATTACACTGATGGATTGCAATTTCATGAACAGAAAATTGCAAACTCAAGATTAACTCTTAACCTGCTGGGTATTTTCATAATATTTTTCATTTAATCTAGTCATGGCTGCTGTGAAGCAACCATAATAAGTTTTGATGAAATCATCTAAATTTAACTCAAGAAATCATTGGTCAAAAGTCCCTTCAATTTACAGGGAGGAAATTCGGTTGAATTTGCCCAGAATATACATTTTTCAGTGGCAAGAGCTTTTGTGTCCTGGCAGGTATATCCGGCAGCATCATGCAAGTTGTTAAATCAAGAAAGCAAATGATAATGGCACCTGGGATAGAATATTTAGGCATTTTTACTTTGATGGGTAGAATATACAGTGTTATTGAGTTGAAAAGCCGACAGATAATTTTGACCAGATCATGACCTGATCACAGTTTCATCATTATGTTCTATTTGCATGTTCTATTTGCTTTTGTAATGAAAGTACTGTATGCACAATTTCTGAGGCCTGTATCAACCTTGAAACTGAAACTTTCGAATAGTTTTTTCAAGAAATAATTGAAAAACAAAATGCTGTGATAATTTATAGCTCACAAACTGCAATAAGTTCAAGTTGCATGCCAAAACAAACTAGCTGTTTTGGAGATGCAAAAAGACTTCTCCAAAAAACATTTACAATAAACTTGCCGCTTGTTTGTTTACAGGGTAGAAATGAGTACCTTGTTCATTCCGTAACAAATGTCCTTCTAACAAGATTTTTTGCTTAGTTTCTTCATTCCACCATTTTACCCAATCAAATATAACTTCACAATACAACGGTGAATTGTCATCAGTATCTTCTACTTCACAAAAAATGTCCTCATCTGTTTCTACATCACACTGAACCATTTCCTTGTCAAATGTCCAAGATGAAATTCTACAACAATAATAATTATGCAGTTAATCTGCATTCTGATTATACAATTCGAGGCAATAACGTTACTACTAAAATATTGTGAGGTTTGATTTTACATGTAATAATTATTAACAGTTTTTGAGAGAAAAAAAAACAAAGCAAACAAAACTGGAGGTACTGTGATCAAGCTCACAAAGTGATACCCCCCCCCCCCCCCCCCGCATCTGAAATGTATAAGTTAGATTATCTCCCCTTGGAAATGTCAGAACAGAATTATATTGCTTCATGCACATCTTCATATGGAGTTCTTCCATTGTGTAAAGTTTCATGAAAATTCTTCAAACGGTTTAGGAGGAGTTGCGCTTATAAGTATGGACAGACGGACAGACAGACGGATGGACGGACAGACAGGGTGATCCCTATATACCCCCCCCCCCCCCCCCCCAACTTTGTTTGTGGGGGGTATAAAAATAGCAACAGCATCTTTTCAGCTTATGTACCACCAGTTGCTGTTCCTCTTAACCCTAAACCAAATGTAATGTCCAATCAGTATTATTTAAAAATAATTTATCATTGAAATTTTACAATTTTCAAATTTAATCTCCAAAACATTTTGGTAGAGGGTTAGAATATAAATTAATGTTTGTGATATGGAAAATCTAATCCACTTAAAATAAACTCTATACTTTCAAATTACATGTTTGTTTGTTTTATTTGGGGTTTAATGACACTTTCGACAGCCAGGGACATATCATGTCAGACAGTTTTGTCAGTGGAGAAAGTTGGAGTATCCAAAGACAACCAGTGATCAGTGGTGAATAACTGTCAGCCTATACAACTTACTAACCTGGCACATGCAGAATTAACAGGCAGTGGTACCATCTGTGTGCTGTACACTTTAATACATCCAATATATAATCTATTATATCTTGTTTGACAGAGGTCTATGATTTGCAAAATTATAAAGTCGTACATCAAAGCGAACTGGAGTTATCATCCGGAAACCATTGATTTTAAAATTTTGCAACTTTTCAAGGGGCATAACTCCTTAACGGTAAATGCAATAATAGTGAAAATCGAACTTAACTTGCATTTCATGATAGGTAGTAAGGTTGCAAACTTATAAGGTCATACATCAAAGCAGAGTTATTACCCAAAAACCATTTGTTTTGGACAGATGGACAAAGCGGAGACAATATGCTCCACCAAACTTTTGGGGGGAAGCATAAAAATTAAGACTGATTATGAGTTGGGATTTCTTGAAGGTGTTTTGTACAAGTAACAGTCCTGATTCTCCATTATCTTACTGCTAATAAGTTGTTGAATATCTCTTAACCCTGTCCATCCACAGCAATTTATTGTATATAAGAATAAATTTATTAATGCAAATTTATGCCAACAAACAGAAAATAATCAGATGATAAATATTTAATGTTGGTATTTTATGCTAAGCTTCTTTTCCTTCTTTGTAGTAATATATCCTGTAACCTCAGTGAAACTTTACTCATAATTGAGTGGATCTAGTCAGATACATGTCACACGTTTAAAGACAGATTGCCCTGGGAATACCGCCATACCATTGCCTATAAGCCTGGAAATACCAGTGTACCATTACCATATCTTGATGTCAAGGTGAAATGAATACTTTTTGATTGGAATATCTATAACTGGAGTAAAAATATCTATATCTTTGTGAGTAAAAGGACATCGCTTTTCATCAATGGTAGTCTGCATGCAAACGCCACAAAAAGTGGGAAAATAAATAGCCTATAACAGCACCAAGTTCCTTACAGAATTAAACTGGTGGCCTGGGAGCTTGTCAGTTCCCTTGAGTATCTCTGGTAACAGTCTTAGCTCCCCTAACAGTGCACCTTAATCCTTTACCTAATACGGAAAGCAGACAACAATTGCAAACAAAATTCTTGAATAAGTAATTTCTTTCATTTTTTTGCGTCAAAAACATAGCTTATGGAATCCCATTGGAATGAGCTTGTTCCAATGAAATAAATACATTTCATTATTGTTTTTCATTTTTTGTCACGAAAACACATCTTATGACCCCTCATTAGAACGAGCTCAGTGAACTTGTTGCAATGAGAGGTTATAAGCTATGTTTTTTTATGCAAAAAATTAAAAAATTTGTTATTGAAGAATTTTGTTTCCACCTATCGTCTGCTTTTTGTGTTAGGTAAAGGGTTAATGGGGTTCCACTGCATTACAGTCTCATCATAAAGTTTTGAAAGAAGAAGAAACCACTTTTATGCACAAATTATGTCACTGCATGTGACAGTATGATACATGTTTATTTACAAATACAATATAGAACTTTGGGTGATGATGCTACGATAAAAACAATATGTTCAACATACCTCTTCCCACTCTTGTCTAACACTGACACTGCTCTACTATAGGATCTACAAGGATATACTTTATGAATCTGATCTACAAAGTTTAACAGTTCTTTCTGCTCTGTTTTCAATATATCCATTTTTATCAGTATCCTGATAACAATATTTCTCAGTTTCAGATTGTGTGAGAAGGTTGCAACTTCCCAAAGCTTCTCAGCCACATTGTAACCCTGTAAAGTATCAAATACATAGACTAATATAAACTCAACAGCCAAAACATTAACTTTTAAATTCAATTCAACACCACAAATCACCCAAGATCCTGATCCCAATATTATCATATGGCCTAAAAAAGTTAAAAATCTGTTTCTAAGACCCCCCCACATGGTCCTTTTGGCTGTCACATGCTCTCTTTTAAGAAACAATGCAAACTTGAAAAAATAAAAATTAAATACTTCATGTCTGACATTTTACCCAAGTTAATAAAATTGATAATTTTTTCCCTTAAGTGCAATAGAGATGAGACGATTAATCGGTGTAATATCGGCACTCGGCCGATAAGCACCCATCGGTTCACCATCGGCACTCATGATTCAACATCGGCCTTCGCCGATTGTCTGAAACTCAGTGAAAGTGAAAGTGTTATGGATGAACTTTCTTCCACTTCATGGGACAACCAGTGGCAAGCGATCGGTACGTAACTCGTCTGTTACTGATACCATGTAAATGATGGTTCGTGAAAGAAAAGGCAGAATATTATATTAAAGATTCTGATTGTGTAACTGTGTACTGAGTTGTTTTTATCCATCATGTGAATACGGACTCTCTCCACTGCCCAAACTGTACTTCATTCTGCAAAATGTTGCAATATTTCTTTCAACCACGCTCATCGTCTCATTAAATATATATTGGACAGATAATTCCTCCATATTAGTAATCCATGTTAATTGTGAAAGGTTTGGGTGCAAAAAAGTTTAATATCGGGCCATTCGGGTGGGATTTATCAACACGAAGCCACTGAATTTTTCTCATGTTGAATTGTGTGGAGCACATGATAAAAATAGATAATGCAGTGCAACGTCATAACTCGTGTGACACAATCCCATATATGGGTTTACCGAAAAGAAACTCCCACTTTAAAACGTGTGGTTCCAACAACGGCTTTTGATTTTCACTAAACATTTTCTAACAAATAACTGATAGTCGACTTCAAAGCCTGTGTAGGGGGCGATTCGGCAAAGACCCGACTTTGAAATGAATTGTTTCCATTGTTGATGTAAACCGCATCAAAGGTTCAGAACATAATTTACCGTGACGATGCACGTGATGAGTTCTCGACTCAGTTGTTAGCTGTTTATTTTAAATCGAAAATATTCTGCACTGATGGTGCTTCATTGACATAAAATTAACCCTTTGGTGTCTGTTATTTAATTTATTTAAGTGAGTATTACCGTACTGACTCGTGTCGAAGCCCAGGGGGTGCTTGCAGTGGATAAATTGCAAAGTGGTGGTGATGGGAGAGGGGGGAGGTGGGGGGCTTAGTGCTTGCAAGTCGCGTTGGGATGCGTCGGAAATTGTCGATATGAGACAAGTAAGTATCCACTGGGTATGTTACGTTTCTTTGGAAACCACCTACCAATTTTATAGAATTTGCTTTAAAAATTCTCATAATTATCTTGTACATACAGTTCAGATTTCGGGTTTTAATCCTCAATTTAATGAATAAAACAAGCAGAAAACCATGTGGTGTTTTCATTTTTGTTGTTGTTTTGTACAGGTTACTCTCGAAGCCAGAAATGGACGTAAGTTGACAATCAACACTGCAAACCACCCCCTTGAAAACAGGCAAACATAGTCTGTTTAAAAATAGCTGTTTTTTTTAATATGTACATTTTATTATGAATAATACAAAATAAAGCTTCACACAAAATCAATAAAAAAATTCTTCATATGAAGACCAGATAAAATTTACACAGCGGAATATGAATGACAAAATAGTAGCCTCCCTTGGCATTTTACCCTGAAAGTCATAACTTCACATGTTGCAGGGCATGATGAAATGATAAATGAGCATGATTTATTGAACCAATATGTCATAAATCATATTCCTGGTTATACTGTCAAAAAATTCTCAAATACCAGAGTTGTAATTATTTTTTATTTTTAATTACCACTTTCTCATTAATTTCTGAATACCTGTTTTTCACAATGAGATGTGACGCTTGAAAGTGGCAGTGTTCTTTTACAATGAGTTGTGCCCCGCTTGAAACTGGCAGTGTTCAATCAGTATCTTTCTGATGATATTCGACCACTGTGAAAACTGTGAAAACTATATGTTGTGGGCGTGTTTCAGACAACTATTGACAGCAGCCTGCACTCTCATTTGAAACAAGTGACAGCCAAAAAACGAGGTCGACAAAAAAATAAACAAGTCAATTTTGCTTGGGTTGATTTTTTAATAAAGACTTATTACACTGAACACAGACATAATGTATTACACAAAAGACGAATTTAACAACACAAAAATCTCAACTCCAAAAAAATATACATAATACAGTATTTCAGTTCTATTTGGTAAGTACAGTGTTGCAACAAGTCACCTGTTTTTCCATTTGATGCCTGTAAATTTGACGTCTTGTCTCAAACAACTTTCATCCAGTTTGAAACTTGGGGGGTGGGCTTTGACTCGAGTAGGGCACCCTGGTTCACAAATCTGAAAAAGCGGGGGGGGGGAGGCTTCCACACGAGTATGGGCTTCGACACGAGTCAGTATGGTAAAAGTGTGTTATCTTCCGGGTTGATGGGGATTCTGATTACTGTAAATCACCCAGTTTCTGCAGTCAGCTTGAATAATAAAGAAACCATCTGACATCGGCATTCGGTATCGGCCGATTGTTGTCTAAAATAATCGGCATTCGTCTTATGGGGCATTTTACTAATCGGCTCATCTCTAGAGTGCAACAAGAGTTTGCAATGCTTTAGCACTGCAAAGCCTTCTTGCACTCAAAGGACAAACTACACCACCACTCATGTCATTCTGTAGATTAGGAGGCCTAAAACATAAAACAAACCAAGAACATGAACTTTTGACAGAAAAGAAATAATTACAAAAATAAAAAATAGAATAAAAAAACACCTGTCTGCATGCAATTTCACAAAAATGAAAGTGTCAATGACACTCTACCTTTACTTGACTGTGTGTTGTGTTTGATGAAAAGGATAATGTTCAATGTTTATGAAAGGATTACGAAATAAGACAAGAATTGGGATAATTTAGAATATGTTAATTTCTGTTCCCTGTATGTTATGTTTTCAAATAAAAATAATTTGAGGTGTAGACTGTACTAAAGAACTGAGGTGTGGGTTAATGTGGCCCTCACAGTTAATGTATGTCAACCAAAGTTACCAAGTTACAGTGAAATTATTCCAAAATGAGTCATCCTATCAAGTTACAATGAAATCCCTTCATAAATACAGCCTGTAGACCGTGCTAAAGGTTTTCGGGCTTTGAGCCTGTGTAGTCATCACAGTTGCCCGATCGCAACCAAAAGGGGACGTCCTCATCTAGGCATTATACTGAGTCATCCTACAAAGTTACAGTGAAATCCCTTCATAAATACAACCTGCAGTCTGTGCTAAAGGTTTTGGGGTTTTGGGCTCAGGCAGCCGTCACGGTTGAATGATTGTGACCAAAAGGGAACGTTCTCATCTAGACATCATCGGAGTCATCCTACCAAGTTACAATAAAATCGCTTCATAAATACTACCTGTAGACAGGGCTAAAGGTTTTCGGGCTTTGGGCCCCGTAGCCATCACAGCTGACCAATTCTGACCAAAAGGAAACGTTCTCATCTAGACATTATATGGAGCCATCCTACCAAGTTACAATGAAATCCCTCCATAAATACGACCTGTAGACTGTGCTAAAGGTTTTCGGGTTTTGGGCTCAGGCAGCCGTCACAGTTGACAGATCATGACCAAATGGGGAAGTTCTCATTTAGACCTCATACAGAGTCATCCTACCAAGCTACAATGAAATCCCTCCATATCAAATATGACCGGTAGACTGTGCTAAACATTTTTAGGTTTCGGGCTTGGGCAGCCATCACGGATGACAGATCATGACCAAAAGGGGATATTCTCATCTAGACATTATACAGAATCATCATACCAAGTTACAGTGAAATCCCTTCATAAATACGACATGTAGACTATGCTAAAGGTTTTCGGGTTTTGGGCTCAGGCAGCTATCACACTTGACCAATTGTTCTCATCTGGACATGACCTCAAACCTGCATATGAAATTTCGTAGCCATCGGACATGAACTACGGGGTGTAGCCTGTGCTAAAGGAAAATGTGAACAGACTCACAGACTTACAGACTTCCACACACGTGATGGCAATAGCTTATCTTGGCTTTGTCAAGTTAAGCTAAAAATGGCCTGAGAAACAAAAGATCTACTTTGTGGGGCCTAATACTAATACTAAATAGCTGCAGCTTAAAATAATATTCTCTTCCCTTTTTATACAGTCTGATGACATTACAGTCTGAGCTGACCACATGGAGAAAGAGATTTTTTTTTACAATGACCTGCTGTAATTTCAAAGAACTCACAAAGCACTGGTACTTATCAGTGCCGGATTAAGGCATGGGCTTTATGATCTGCAGCCCAGGGGCCTCTGCCAGCTGAGGGCCTCCAGAGATTAAGTGAAATTAATTTACTGTGAAAAATTACTTCATTTGTACATGCAGAATGAAAATATAAGTATGTTGAATTATCTCTTTATTTATTATCTATTTATTGGTGTTTAAGGTCACATACTTATGCACAATGGCTAATCATGACCATGACAGTTTTATGGGTGGAGGAAGCCGGAGTACCCGGAGAGAACCACCGAGCATCGATGAGCAACTGTCAGCTCCTCAACATTCAAACTCTATTCAAGTTCTGCTCAAGCAGGGTTACAGCGGTTGAAGACATGTGCACCATCGACGTGCAGTACGTCTTAGTACATGGCATCATCGTGCCCCCATGTAGGCAACCGGGATAAACTGCCTTGCCCAAGGACACAACGCGGGTCGTACCAGACGGGGATCGAACTTGGGACGTCAAGCATAGAAGACCAACAATCTACCACTGAGCCACCATGCTCCCAAATTATCTTTCTTTAAAAAGGGCTCAATTAATATACTGTATAATATATTGGAATTTTTTTCTTGCCCATTATTCCAACTCGTTGGCACTGGCAATCCTGATTATAATGAGACGATCTCAATCTCGCTTAGGGTCTGCACAAGAAATCGCTCATTTCATCAAAATTTTCTTTCTTCTTCTTCGTCATTGGTTTGTGGTTGTGCTTGCACCAAAGACAAAAGTGCTGATAGAGGGTAGATTAGCATTGTTCTATGATGTAATTTGAATTTATGTTATCCTATACACTGTTAATTATCATTGGGGTCCCCCGACCTCACAGTATCTGTAGCTCAGGGGCCTATAAAATCATAATCTGGCCCTGGTATTTATCATCAGAGAGTATGATGCTTTTATTTTGTGGCCATAATTAAGGGTGTGAGGTGTCTGTGTTGAGGGGTGAGAGTGGGATGGGGGGAACTTCACCCAATGATTTTTCCAATCGGTAGGTTTTTATCTGGATTGAAGTCTCAGATACTGGCTAGTAATTATGTACTTTCTTATGAAACTAGATTTGATACTTTGACAAATGTTACACACACACAGTCTGTCATACAAATGGAGGTCTGTGGTGCCTGATTCAAGCTATTGGGGGCTCAGCATGATCAATCTGGAGAATGGTGGTATGTGCTAATTAAATACAAGAAGTTGGGAGGCCAATGCATACTGACTACTTCATATATATGTATCCACAATAAATTTCCATCAAATTTCTAATTAGTTATTGAACTACAATCTTGAGTGAGTAATATTCGAAGAATGCATGTCTTAATGTAGTTTGAAAGTTTTACTAGGTGAGACCTGAGCATTCAGTCAAGACAAATCAGGTTTGACACCCTCTCCCAATCAAACCCCAAAATCAATCATCTTCACAATGCCCGTTTTTATCAATGAAATACTATTGGCTCATGGCCTTTTCTACGGAATTTTCAAGCAAGTAATATTACAAATATATATTTCAACAATTTGTGATCTTTATATACATATCGTCATCATCAAAGAGATCCAAGCAATTACCAAAATATATTTTCTGAAGACTTTACATGGCTGACTAATCTGAAAAGGTCCAATTTTCAAGAACTTCAAAGAGCCTTAAATTTCTCTTTTAAAATTTAGGCAATTTTAAATATGAAAAGGTCCAATTTTCAAGAACTTCAAAGAGCCTTAAATTTCTCTTTTAAAATTTAGGCAATTTTAAATACTTTCCAGGCTCCATACGAACACTGAAATGGAGGTGACACACAATGATATGATTAATAGGATTTTAAAAATTATTTACTGGTGTTCCAGGTAGTTTTCAGCATCAATGGCTATATTATGACCACAATATAACTATACGAGTATGAAGTAAAGTTCAGCCAATTGTTTATCCCTATTCTGCCCACTTTGGGGGACTTCCACTCCAGCCTTTGGTTACTGGGTCCTACTTTATGAGCAGATTGGCCAAAACCGGCCAGCACTATTCACAAAAATTGCCATTCAATTCTCATTATTTTTTCATTTTTCGTTTCAAAAACGTAACTTATGATCCATCATTGGAACAAGCTCACTGAGCTTGTTCCAATGAGGGGACATAAGCCATGTTTTTTAGCCAAAAAAATTTAAAAAATAGTTATTCAATAATTTTATTTCCAAGACTTGGTGTCATCTCATTTTCATGTTTGTTTGTTTGTTTGTTGGTGGTTAACGTCACATAGTTATGCACCATGGCTAATCGTGACACAACATGGAGATGAAGTCAAGTTTAGTCAATCGTTGATCAACATGTTGCCCATTTTAGAGGACTTTCACCCCAAGCATTGGTGACTGGGTCCTATTTTACTAGTAAAGCGGAACTGGTTTACCACAGTAAACAAGTGCTGCTCACTTCCCGGGGTTCCCACGGGGACATTTTCATGTTAGGTGAAGGGTTAATAACATAAACTGTTACACATAATGATATGATTAATCAGGCTAACTGTTACACAAAATGATGATTAATAAAACTAATTGTTATATGTATCATGATTATGAAGTCTAACTGTCACACATAATGATATGATTATTATGGCTAATTGTTATATGTAACGATTTAATTATTTATTTATTTATTGGTGTTTAACTGGTAGTGCTGGAAGCCCATATTTGGGCTTTATTTTGTGTGCAGGTACTGCAACTTGAAGGCTTCAAATTCGGTGGCTGTGCTTCGTATTATCTTTGAAGTGATATTATTCAGTGTTCTAGGATTTGCCTTGTTACAATTTATGGGAGAGTGCCAACAGGCACTCTCCTATAAATTGTAACAAGGCAAAGACATTTGAACAAATTTTCAAGATCAAAAATAATTTAGCACTCTACCAGTTAAGGTCATTTTTAGCATCTATGGGTATATCATCACCAAATGAGTTGATTGGTAAAGTTAACTGTTATATGTAATGATATAGTTATGAAGGCTTATAGTTACAGGTAGTGATATGGTTATGAAGGCTAATTGTTACTCCTAATGATATGATAAATAAGGTTAACTTTTACATATAATGTTGGAGTTAAAATGGTGCATTACATAAAGTATACCAATATCCATCACCAACCACCTTACTTTTCAGAGCATGGAGTAACGACTCAGCAGGTAGAGATGCCGGCTGCAAGCCGAGAGGTTCTCGGTTTGAATCCCCCTGTGGCAACCGTGGTGTGTCCTTTGGCAAGACACTTAATCCCAATTGACAGCATGGGGACACCGTGGCGCTGTGTACTAAGGCATACTACAAGTCGATGGTGCGCTTATCTTCAATCAGTGCTAATGCTAACTGTGTGGGGTTAGTACATTGGGGAGTCTGACAGTTGCTTGCCATTGCTTGCTGGTTCTCTCCAGATACTCCGGCTTTCTCCACCTGTAAAACTGTCCGACACGAGGAGACCCTGGATGTCAAAAGTGTCATTAAACCCCCCAAAATAATTAATTAAATAAACTCATCAAGGTGGGTTGTAAATCTTAAAGCCTGTGGGCCGCAGATTTGGATCGAATTGATAAGAAAACATAAAAATGTGAACTTTGTAAGTGACAGGTAGCAGTAGATGCTGCAAATACATCAAGTGAAAGAAATAAAAAAACAACTGCAGAAAAACAAAAAATAGCAAGTTGTTAACTTTGTACTTCTGTTTCTAAAGAAATATGGCCCGGTTCCAGTGTTCCTGGGGGCGCGGTGGCTCAGTTGGTAGAGGTGCAGGCTGCAAGCCGAGAGGTCCTCAGTTCGAATCCCACCTGCGGCGACCGCGTTGTGTCCTTGGGCAAGACACTTCACCCCCATTGCCCATGTGGGGGCACGATGACGCCGTGTACTAAGGCGTACTGCACGTTGATGGTACGCATGTCTTCAGCCAATCTAACCATGCCTGTGCTGCAGTGCAGAGTTACGATGTTGGGGAGCTGGCAGCTGCTTGTCGTTGCTCGGTGGTTCTCTCCGGGTACTCCGGCTTCCTCCACCCGTAAAACTGTCACGGTCATGATTAGCCATTGTGCATAAATATGTGACCTTAAACATCAATAAATCAATAAATCAATCCAGTGTTCCTACCATTCAGACAAATTCAATATATTTTCCAGAAATTACTGTAAGATATATTCATAGGGGACATTTGAGGACGGGTAGTGGTTGGAAATAATCCACTGGCATTGACAATTCAATATGTTTACAACTTGACATACAAACGGTAATACTGCCTGTGGCTATCATTTCTCTGTGATTTTTTTTTAAAGCATTTCTTTCAATTCAGCATTGCTATTTTAAGTTGCAGATACTTTTAACAACTGACATTCTATTAAAATACAAGACCCCCCAAACTTTAATACCCGATCATCCACTTTAAATTCTTTCGAATAAATAATTTTATACTACCAACCAATGCACACTGGAAAGACGCAATTTACCTAAATTGAATCGTAAAAAGGTGGAGGGCCTAGGACTTCAGAATTAGTAGACCAACATAGTTGCAAGCCTGTAATCCAAGGTGAAAGGAAATTAAATTTAAAAGGAATTACATGTATGTCTCTCTATACAGTAATTGAGAAGACATATCATAAATAAGGAGCCAAATTCAAGTAATTCCGTATTTCTTAGCAAGATGACTATGCTAATTGGATGTAACAAGTTCCCAATTTGTAAGGCTAGTCCGGACTAAGCCCCAGAAATTAGGATGGCGTATTTGATAATGAGAGGATATCCCCCACAAACATAAGCCATATACAAAAAAACACAAGCTGTATCCAGGATATAATCTACAGACAAAAACAGCTTCACTCATAGTTACATACTTATCAAGCCGGAGGAGAGGTAAAAAATCCACACCCCCCCTGTTTGAAGGAATCTTCAAAAAGAAGAGGGGAGCGCTATGGAATCAGTAAAAGCGGTACCAAATAACAATATAAATATAAACCCAGGTATTAATTATTATTAATAAATTGGTTCTTAATGCCACTTCAGAAGCTAAGGCTATAGCGGCAATCGCGGTAATTATTATCGCCCGCTTGTAACGTATATCAGAGTCGGCATACGCAGATAGGTCGAAAACCGGTGATATAATATATAACATACACATGTCCAATGAATAGAAACACAATGGATGATCTCTGGAGAGTAAACACACTTCCAAGGTAACCCACAGGCGACCCATTCAGGTGTACAATAAATTCCAGTAAATAATACTCCCAGACATGTTCTATCCGATATCTATGTTCCTAGAAAAGTGTGAATATGCGAGAGTGTAAGACAAGATGTATTCAATTGAGTACCGCCATTAATAGAAACCTGGATCTAGAAATGGATCGAGCTACGATTAACAGACTCATCACGGACTGCCCCCGAAATAATTCATTGTTTTTAAGGTCATTATCATACAATAATGCGTCTGCCTATTAATGCAATTATTATGGGCGTGAGCATTGAAATCCCACATGTAATCATCTGAATACCAGTTAACTGACTAGACAGCCTCCCACGTACCCAACGGCTAGCAATTTATTGGTGATCAAGGGGCGTGGTGGCGTTGCGGTAACCGGTTCTTGTCAGATCACCGAAGTTAAGCAACGTTGAGCCAGGTTAATCCTCGGATGGGTGACCATCTGAGCGCTTGATTCGGACTCCCGTGATGTGTCCTTGGGCAAGGCACTTAACCCCAATTGTCCACATGGGGGCACGATGACGCCGTGTACTAAGGCGTACTGCATGTTGATGGTGCGCATGTCTTCAACCAATCTAACCCTGACTGTGCTGCAGTGCAGAGTTACAATGTAGGTGAGCTGGCAGCCTTGTCGTTGCTCGGTGGTTATCTCTGGGTACTCCAGCTTCCTTCACCCGTAAAACTGTCACGGTCATGATTAGCCATTGTGCATAAGTATGTGACCTTAAACACCAATAAATAAATAAATAAATATTGATGATGAATCATATGCTCATATATGACATATAGATGAACAACCACAGGAAACCAACCGACTAGAAAGTGGATGTGCCAATGAGGTTGTCACAGAACACGACCCAGCCGCCAGTCGAGAAGTCATGAAATGCATGTATGTACTTAAATGCATACGAGGCTTATGGGAAGAAAACTACATCTTGCCCAGTAATCGCCTCTTAACACATTGGCGGTGTGTGTGTGTGGGGTGTGTGTGGGGTGTGGGGGTGGGGGGTTCAAAATCATATCGAACCCCCTCTCACCTGCATTACTTGAATCGTTCTTGTGTTAGTCATCAAATAGTATAGGAACTGCAAGGCTCCCTTATGTCTGACCAACTCCATAATGCCATTAAGGGCGGAGAAGGGCGTGAAGAACAAATACTTCCCCCAATAAAGAAGGTCCTCTCGTGGAGGAAGCTTCCGGGGAACATCCATTAACAGACACATGAGAAGATTGATCCAAGGTTTCTGTGCCGACAGAGGTGCTGCTATCAGGATTTTGCAATGAGACTGTTCGAACTAAACAGAATCTACTAAATCAACGGAGATGGAGGATATGCCTATACTATCATTCCATCCCATGAGATCAATAGAGCATCTACTGCGTACGCTCGATGATCTGAGCATGGCGACACAAATGTCGGTAACTGATTATTCCGGTGTGTCGCCAACAGATCTATCATGGAACGATCCCACTGGCAGCAAATCTGCCTGAATATTCGCTTGTTGAGAATCCGGTCCAATGGCAACAGGCAAGCTTTCCGAGAGAGGGAGTCTGCTAGTACATTCAGACGACCCGGTATATGATGGACAGAAAGATGAACATGATGATTCATGACGTATAGGAGAATCTTCTCCGTTAATTCGCATAATGGCATTGAATGAGTGTCGGCTTGGTTCCTGATGTAAGCTACCTCTGTCGAATTGTCCGACAAAATTTGAACATGGACGTCCGCTATTATGTGAACCCAATGTTGTAGCGCTAGCCATAGTGACATCATCTCTTTGATGTTTATGCGCTTCTCTAGGAATTGAGGGTCCCAAAGACCCTGACACCTCAAGCCTGCGGGACTTAGGGTCGCACCCCAACCCGTCTGACTCGCATCCGTCATAATCGTGAAAGCTGGATCCGGCAGTTGCAGCAGAACTCCCTAAGTTAACCACTGAATATCTGCCCAAATCTGAACCCTTGTTTTACTAGGTCCGTTAAAACAATACTGGTTTAGAGCGAATACGTCTTCACACTCCAGTTCTGAGTGAAGAATATCTGGAGGGGACGTGTGCGCAGAAAGCCCATCGGAATAAGATCCACAGCCACTCCGCACAGCCCCATCAGTCACATGAATTCCTTCACTGTTAATGCGTCTGAGTGTAGACAAAAGCGAGTATAACAACTGACTAATTTCCCTCTGGGTAACAGCAGACGAACCAGATTGTTCTGAGTCTAGAAGCTCATTCCCAAGTGAGTGAATGACTTGGACGGAGCAAAATCCGACTTTTTCTCGTTTACGATGAAACCGAGACGTGGAGCAAAAGAAGCAGACTCTGAACATCGTTCTGAAGAATAATTCTGTTGGCATATCTCTGTAGAATGTCGTCCAAGTAAGCCGACATTACTGCAAACGAATGAGATTGGAAGTATGACATTACCGAGTTCATTATATGAGTGAATGGGAGCCAGGTTCAGACCAAAGCACATTGCTCTGATACACCTTCCCTGGTACGGTGAACCGAAGGTACTTTCTGAATGCCGGATGTACCAGGACATGAAAGTATGCATCCTTTAGATCTATGCTTGCCGCATAGTCGTTCACTCGAACGCTCACTCTTACCAACCGAATGGTCTCCATATAGAATTTTGGGGCCACGATAAGCTTGTTTATCCAGCTCAAGTCTATTACCGGTCAGAACGAGCCGTCTGGCTTCGGTACGAGGAACTGTAAAAACCCTCATTATTTAACGTCATAAAGAATATTTACGAAGCTACAAAATCTTGTATGGCAAAAGACGGGCAAAAATCTCCACTTTTTCCATGCCATTCCAAACAGGGTGAAAACTTGTCCCCCTTCTTATTTTCTATTTATTTGAACGATCTTGAGGATTTTTTAAGTGGTTGCGTAGTAGAAGGTCTTAACTACTTAAGTGAGAAATTTTATATGGAACTGGAGGTTTATCTCAAAATCCTATGTATTTTATATGCCGATGATACGGTTATCTTTGCAGACTCGGAAGTGAGTATGCAAAGATCTTTGGACACTTTTAGCGACTATTCTGATGCCTGGTATTTGAGAGTGAACACCGAGAAAACAAAAGTGATGATATTTAGTAAACAAAAAACAAAAAATCCACCAAAATTTGTTTTAGCAGGTGACAATCTCGATAAATTTACATATTTAGGTGTAGATTTCTTCTGTAATGGCCGTTTCTGTCGCTCTCAAGAGAGACGAAAGGCCATTGCCACAAAAGCCACGTTTGAATTATTGAATCAAGTACAAAAAATTAACTTGTCCACAGATTTAGCACTCAAGTTATTTGACTACCTCATACAGCCTATTTTACATTATGGTTGCAAAGTGTGGGGCTTTGAAAATCTGTCAATAATTGAAAGCGTACATCTGCGGTTTTGCAAAATACTTATGTCCATGAAGTCTAGTACACTTAATTATATGGTTTATGGGGAACTGGGAAGATACCCAGTCAGTATTTGTGTCATGAAGAGAATGATGACTTACTGTCTAGACTGTTGAACGAGAATACCGGGTCTATACTAGCGAAGAAAATTTATAAACTATCACATATTCTTAGTATAAACGGATAAAGTACTCATCTGATATCTTATTATAAGAAAACGTTGGAATCTACTGGGTATAATGTGGTATGGTTAAACCAATTTCCTTTGGCAAAACATTTATTATTCCAGATAAATCAAATTTTAGTTGACCAATTTTTCCAAAAATGGCATGCAGATATAGCGGGTTCGTCTAGAGGTCAACTCTATAAACATATCAAAAACTTCCCAAATCTTGGTCAATATTACATATCGTTGCCACAACATCACTGGTATTATCTTTTAAAAGTACGGACTGCCAATCATCAACTTGAAATAGAAACTGGAAGGTGGGGGAAAATTAATAGGGAAGAAAGGAAATGCAAACTATGTCAAAATGGTATAGGAGCCGAATATCACTTTGTACTGATATGCAGCAAGCTCCAAGACTTGTGCTCCAAACACATCCCCGGTTATTACTGGCACAACCTTGCAGGGAAAAGTTTTATGGACTTATTTCCATCAACAATGTACAAATCCTGAAGAGGCTCTGCATATATCTGAAACTCGGGTTTAATCAAATTAGTCTCTGATAGTAGTAGTTGTAGTAGTAGTAGTAGAGGAAGTAGTAGTATTAGTAATAGTAGTGATAGCGGCGGCAGTGTGAGCGTCAATAGCATATATATATATATATCAGCATCTTGTAATTTTATGTATTTTTCTTTTTTTGTGTTCTCTCTCTTGTACCATGTTTTTCTGTGGCTGAGAATAAATTAAACTAAACTAAACAATCCTGATTCTCGGTGACCTCTATTGCTTCCTTTAATAATAGAGCCTGTACATCCGCTAGGAGAGACTCTCTTTTGAAAGGATCTGACGGAAGATCTGTCCAACACAGACATCTTGTTAGTGGGGGTGCCGCTTGGAATGATAGCCGTAGGCCATCCGAGAATAGATTTCTCACCCACTGATCTTCCGTGATTGCTGTCCAGTTTCTCGCGAAGATGATACCCTTCCGCCAACTGGCAAGCAGTAGAGGTCTTGAACATCACCTGTATGACCTGCGAGGATTACAGGAGGAGAAACTACATCCTCCCCATGAAGAACCTCATCCCATCGGCCTAGGGGCATCTGACCGATAGTCCCGATCAGACCTACGCCCCTTTTCTGAGTCGGTATATTGACGACCTCCAGAGTAATTGTAAGAGGGCTTCTTGTACCCCTGTGAGGAGTTCTCTTTGATGTTTAGATCTGGAACGTCCTCCTTTATTCTTGTCTCTGAAGCGGGTAGATGAGACGCCAACTTCAATAGCAGATCACTTCACGCTTTCTTAATAGCCTGATCATAGACTGACGAAAGCTTGTCGTCCAAAATAGTATGTCTGGAGACCTGAGCGACCCGGAAAGAGATTTTCACCTTGCCATCTATACGTGATGACGACGCAAGGGCAGCATCACGTCTGATTAACTCCAGATTAGCCACTGTAAGGGCGGAGTTATACGTGGTATACAAATTGCCCTGGAAAGAACTCTAAGAGAGGTACAAACATCCTCAAATTCCTTCCTGTTGAGTTACGCCATAGCTCTGGTAAGGTGATCTGCATAAGAGATTGCTTCCAAATTTGCTCTATTTGATGAAATTTCCGTTGTAATTTTGTCTGAGCGAATAGTGAATGATGAAAGCAAGGATACATCCAGATACCCGGGCTGCTCATTCAAATGCAGAGGAGCTCTGAACATCTTCTCCAACCGTTTTTAAATGAACGTAGTCCATGAAACGGTATGTTTATGGAAGATGTTGTTAAGAAACCGCCCTTTCCTCGCACTCGAGAGGTGAATACGGCATCGTCTACATGACTGAAGGCTTGCGATACCTACCTAGACTGAACCGGAAAAGAAAGAACTTCTTCCTTTGTTCATATAAAGTCTGCGTCCAATGACGCCAGCGGTTACTCACTTATCATTGCAGCATTCTGATTCATCGGAACAAATTCAGGGCAGTATTAATGGATGAAATCCATCACAACCCTGTGCTGTTCCGAAAGGGAAGGGTAATCCTCTTCCTTATCCCTTTCACCATTCGAGAGAATCAATTGTGAATCTTGGTCCATTGCATCTGCGTGAACAAATGACTGGACCGACCCAGCATCGTCAGACAGTTCAGGTTCTGAGTCTGAGGGAGGCTGCATCTGCAATTGCTGGGATGCCACGATCAGCTGCACAATCTGCGACAGCAAGTTCGTCATCGAGGCCTGAGGAGCAGTGGTCTTTTATTTCCTAGCCACTTGTTGCCCCTGGAACGGTGAGTCGGAGATGGATCTCATCCCCGAATGTCCCGATGAATGTCTCCCTAGCTACGGGATGGTCCGACTTCAATGGCGAAGAGTGGTCCCTTCTTTGCACAGCAGGCTGAATATCCGAAGTCGGGTAGCTAGGATGCGGTCGTGTGTGCTTTAATAACATAGCGGAGGAAGCCATGACTGAAGCCGACCCCAGCTACATACTAGACAGAATGTCCCGCGTGGTGGGCAGATGTATGCTCTGTCTCGTGCAAGTTTCCAACCAGAAAACTTCATTTCGGCTTGTGGAACGTAGCGGAGGAAGCCGTGACTGAAGCCGACCCTGGCTGCAGACTAAACAGAGCGTCCCGAGTGGAGGGCGGATATATGCTCTGGCTCATGCAAGTTTCTCATAACAACATTTGGCCCCAAATGTTCTGTTAGGTTAGAGAGGGGCCTCTCGCAGTATTTCCGTCATCACTGGGTGAGCTTATTTATATTAAAGTGCTCGCTCTAACCACATCTACACTTCCTTCGACCGCAACAGACTTACCGACATCACGGCACCCACGGATGGAGTACCACTTCACCGGTCGAGCTAGCTGCTTGCAAAAGATTAAAACCCTTAACAAAAGGCCCTAACTCTTGCAATCATGAGCACTGTAGCTAGCTCTATATGCTCAACAGAGCGCGACGACGATAGCACACTTGGATGGGTGTCAGAATATCATTACCATGTTCAAGTTCCTCTGAAATACAAACTGACAAAATGAATTACAACGCGGTGAGAGGCCTGGCCTCAGAACTTCACCGCCAACAACGTACCACGACACCCATCTCCAACATTAGTCATCCCAGTGAACACAAGAATGACAAGAGTCCGCAGGAGTGCATCGACTAAAGTCGATATCAGTCCTCCAAACTCCGCAACAAAATATATAATTAAGATACATGAATAATAGCAATCAAAATTAAATTCAAAATATTTTTTGGAAAAAAAAGTTTTTTGAAAAAAGGGAATATTAAGAGTCCAAAGGCATCCAAATAGAGCCTAAGTGTGGACAAAATCCAAATTTTGTTGGCTACACTACCGCAGTAATAATCCATGTATCCTATAGTAATTCTACAGTAATAGAATATAAAAAACTACCTATATATGAGGACGTTGTCAATGTAAACAACGTCAATGTAAACAAGACATCAGGCACACAAAAAGGCACAAAATCAGAAACCAATTTAAATGCTACCAAATGCAAAGCTAGATCTTCATACAAAGAAGAAACGATACATCAGATAGAAGATGCAAGACTAAATGACCTAACACCCCCAGGGTGAGGACGTAACCATGGTGAAAAACAGAATAATATTCTGTAATACATGTTAATCTCCCAAGAAATTTAATAAAAAATTTCAATAAAAAATAGCCAAAAAGCTTAAGAGTTTAACAGGAAGGGTTCATGGAGGATAGGGAAGGAATACTTAACAAACAGTGGAATAACCATTAACAAAAATGATGACGTCAGGCGTATGTCCCGAAAATGGGAAACATAAAATAATTTTATAATTATTATAAAGTTACAGCCCTGAAAGTCTAAAACCACTGTTGAACACTTTCATCATCCAATAACAGCCTTGGATCCACCAATTCTTGCATTGATTTGTGTCTGGCATCCTCAAAAAAGGAGATTTTAAAGCACAGCTGTCAGTTCATTGTTGCTGACTTTAGGGCCAAACAAAGAATGATGTTCGCGCTAATTTCGGTCACTGCCTGACGACTGCACATGCGAGGGCAAAAGTATGGAGGACCAGATAGTACTTTTAATTTTCGGTTTTGCAAGCAAATTTTGGGTATTGGGGGGGTTCAAAATTTGTGTTTGGCCCTTGATAACTTTGAGTTTGCACCAGCTAAGTCTGGGCCACTGGGTTATAGTAAAAAAAATATGATTTGCTGCTATTAGTAAATCATCGATTTGTAAAAAAAATTTCTCATGAAAAATGAAAATTTACCCTAATTTGTCACGGAAAATTGTGGATTCACTGTAATTCTCAGAAATGTGTTTGAAGCCAGGAACCACAAGTGAACACTGATAGAGTAGAGTGATTCCACTCAAAATACTCTAGAATTGCAATTAGATGAATGTCATAAAACATGTTATTTTACTTGTTTATGAAGGGTAAATCCAAACAATAAAAGGAGGGTGACACCATGTTATAGACGCACTGCATGATTACACAATGTTTTCACAACTGGGATTATCATAGAGATTAATTACGGTTGCATTACTTCAATTTACTTTCATATTTGTGTGGATATTGGATACTGGAATCGCTAGACAGTGGACATTAATCTTGTTGCCACTTTGAAAGATAAGGGGGGGGGGGGGGAGGGGAGAGGGGGACTGACCAAATGTTACTACTAGTAAAATCTTACTGAAAAGCCTTGAAGTTGAAGAACATATATAATTGTTTCTTCTACCGGATTCATTGGGGAAGTGGCGATGAATTGACTTGGGGGAGGGGCATGGTACAAAGGACATAGAGGCCAATTGATTTGCTTAGCAAGTTATTTAACAAGAGGCCCCAGGGGGCCTGAGGGCGCTCACCTGACATGGTAGCCTAAATATCAACCCAGAGAATTGATTTCCACAAGTTGCATCTGCTCCTCCTAAGAAAAGCTGAAACCAAATATCCAAATATTCTGACCAGTGGATCTAAAAAAAGATTTTTAAAGAATATTCCTCATACTGAACTAAGTCATAATTCGGGCTCCCACAGGGAGCCCATATATGAACCCAGGGACTTGGCTTTAACAAACCTGAATCTCACACCCCTAAGGATTCTGCACACCAAATATCAAAACATTCCGACTGCTGGATCTGAAGAAGAAGATTTTTAAAGAAAATTCCTCATTTTGAACCAAGTTACAATTCGAGCTCCCACAATCAGCCCAAATATGGAACTAGGGACATGGCTTGAACAAACTTGAATCTTACCCCCCTAAGGATGCTGCATAAAAAATATCAAAAGCATTCATCTGCTGGATCTAAAGATTTTTAAAGAAAATTCCTCATTTTGAACTAAGTTGTCATTCAGGCTCCCATAGTGAGCCCAAATATGAACCACTTGGCTTGAACAAACTTGAATCTCAGCCCCCAAGGTTGCTCCATGCCAAATATCAAAACATTCCAACTGCTGAATCTGAAGAAGAAGATTTTTAAAGAAAAATTCCTCATATTGACCAAGTTATAATTTGGGCTCCCACAGGGAGCCCACATATGGACCCATGGACTTGGCTTTAACACACTTGAATCCCCCCCTCCCCCCAAGGATGCTACTCACCACATATCAAACCATTCGGACTGCTGGATCTGAAGAAGAAGATTTTTTAAGAAAATTCCTCATTTCGAACAAAGTTACAATTCAAGCTCCCACAGTGAGCCCAAATATGGACCTAGGGACAGGGCTTGAACAAACTTGAATCTCACCCCCCTAAGGATGCTGCATACCAAATATCACAAGATTCTGCCTGCTGGATCTTGAGAAGAAGATTTTCAAAGAAATTTGCCTGAAATGCACTAAGTTCGAATTTGGGCTTCTATCGTGAGCCCAAATATGAATCCAGGTGGCTGATTTGAACAAACTGGAATCAGATCCACCCCACAATGTTGCATACCAAATATCAAAAGATTCTGCCTGCAGGATCTGGAGAAGAAGATTTTTGAAGAAATTTGCCTGAAAAGCACTAAGTTCAAATTCGAGCTTCTATAGTGAGCCCAAATATGAATCTAGGGAGCCGATTTGAACAAAATAGAATCAGATCCACCCCACAATGTTGCATACCAAATATCAAAAGATTCTGCCTGCTGGATCTGGAGAAGAAGATTTTTTAAGAAATTTGCCTGAAAAGCACTAAGTTCAAATTTGGGCTCCTATACTGAGCCCAAATATAAACCCAGGGAGCCGATTTGAACAAACTTGAATCAGATCCACCCCACAATGTTGCATACCCAATATCAAAAGATTCTGCCTGCTGGATCTGGAGAAGAAGATTTTCAAAGAAATTTGCCTGAAATGCACTAAGTTCAAATTTGGGCTCCTATACTGAGCCCAAATATAAACCCAAGGGGCCGATTTGAACAAACTTGAATCAGATCCACCCCACAATGTTGCATACCAAATATCAAAAGATTCTGCCTGCTGGATCTGGAGAAGAAGATTTTCAAAGAAATTTACCTGAAATGCAGTAAGTTCAAATTTGGGCTCCTATACTGAGCCCAAATATAAACCCAGGGGGCCAATTTGAACAAACTTGAATCAGATCCACCCCACAATGTTGCATACCAAATATCAAAAGATTCTGCCTGCTGCATCTGGAGAAGAAGATTTTTTAAGAAATTTGCCTGAAATGCACTAAGTTCGAAATCGGGCTCCTATACTGAGCCCAAATATGAACCCAGGGGGCCGATTTGAACAAACTTGAATCAGATCCACCCTCCAATGTTGCATACCAAATATCAAAAGATTCTGCCTGCTGGATCTGGAGAAGAAGATTTTTTAATGTTTTTCCCATTGCCTACAGTGTTAAAAAGTGCTGACTCAGCATTTTTTCAAAGTCCCGAAACTGTACCCTATGATAAAACCGATGGCAATTTTTTTTTACCAGTTCTTTCTGTTGGTCCTAAGGAAGCTTCACACCAAATAAAAATTCTCGGTGCCGTGCAGTTTTGGAGATATGGGCGTTTTAATTTTTTTCTATTTTTAGCTCCTGCGGTTCCCACGGGGCTACAGGAAAAAAAATTTCTGCATAAATTAGGTACTTATGACCCAATAAGCCCTCACATAAAATTTGATTCAAATTGGCCTCTCGGTTTAAAAAATAGAAATTTGGGGTGGGGCCAAAATTTTTGCTCCTCCCATAACATCGCCAAGTATAGACCTACAAACTTCTCTTGAACAAACTTGAGTCTACACCTCAAAAGGAAGCTGCATACCAAATATCAAGTCTCTGCTATTGCTGGTTCTTGAGAAGAAGATTTTTTAAGAATTGGAGTATTTTTGCCCCACCCCTCTGCGCAATATGAGCCGAAACCTAATTTGCCCAAAAATGAAAATGCCGCTATATAACCCCTACTCACATGAAATTTCATTAACATGCGGCCAGTGGTTTGGAAGAAAAAGACCCAAACACCACCTTCACGCCGGACGACGGACGCCGGACGACGGACGACGGACGAAAAGTGATCAGAAAAGCTCACCCTGACTTTCAGTCAGGTGAGCTAATAAATCACTCGATTCAGTGTGATGATTCACAAAAGAATCGAGTGATTCATTAAATAACTTCTGGACAAATCAACTATTACTGTTGAATTAACTTGTCAAGTTCATGAGTTGTCAGCTCTGAACCTGTTAGGTTACTATAATGTTGAATGTTGGGAAATTCTCCCTTAATTGGGTCAGTTTGAGACTACTCTCAGCGTTCTGTGCACATAACGAATACCGTACTGAAACGTAGGTACTTACCTGAAAAATACCGATACCTAACCTGAAATTTCAATACCACACAGCACTAGTCTCAGGTCTTTACCATCATGTTAAAGATTGGGGATCACTTCATTCCTCATGTTTTATACTATGGGGGTCATATATCAGCTTTAAAGGATACATGTAATTTGTAAAATGTTTACTTCATTTTTTATACCAATGATAGCAGACCTGTTTAGCACAGGTGTGTTGAACCTAAAGTCAACTGACACAAAAAAAAATACTTTGCATATCAAATATATTTATATAATAAATAAAAAATACAGAGAAACCATGTTAATTGAATTATTCAATTAACAGGTATATTCAGTAAACAGGGAATTGGTCTCTTCCTGTATCCTACAGTTTAACTTAGCATTTATTCTATTATATCCTGTTTGACAGGGTTCACAGAGTCCTGTCACACAAGATGTAATAGCCTGTCCTGAATGTACTGAGGCTGAGTGGTTAGGGCACTGGACATTAAACCAAAAGCTCCATGAGTCAATACCAACCAGTGCTAACTGCATTGTGTCCTTGGGCAAGGCATTTCATACCAATTGCCCAAGTAGTAATATGGTGGCACTGTGTATTGCAACACAGTGCACATCAATTGCCTGCAATCATTCCTAACCCTGATTGTACCGAGTTAGTACGTTGGGGAGTCTGACAGTTGCTCATTGTTATTTAGTGGTTCTCTCCAGGAACTCTGCATTCCTCCAAAACTGTCCGATACGAAGTGGCAAAAGTATCATTGAACCCCAATAAATAAATAAACTGGGCGTCAATCACTTTATGGAATAACAACATGAATGTGTCTATGGTAAATGGTATAATAATTCAAGGTGATCGATTCATTAAAAAAATTCCTTCCATTCTATTGGTTGATCAGTTATTTGTAGACTGGTTCAGTAATTAAAACAATGCAGTGTGGGAAACCTCATTCATCATTCATATTGATCTACAGCATGAATGAAAGGTCCACCATTTTCACTGTGAATAAAATAAACTAGGGATAATGGCATACATTTACATCCCGGTCATTTGTATGGTCCTTGTGTACAGGATGGTGGGGATTACAGCGGAATCCACTTAATTAGTTATCTCTTAATTGAATAATCCTATTAACTGAATATAACTTTCAAACACAAAACCATTTACCATACCTTCAACACAAATTTAACCTGTTAACTGCATGTAGGTCAAAGAATCAACTCCTGTTAATGGAATAAAAATGTTGTAATATTATAGAAAAATTACCCTGGCAATCAGTGTGGCAATCACCAAATTCAAATTGTTTACAGCCCTACAAAGAAGATCAACTACAAGCATTAAATCTATAATATCTTCTTTAAAAGAGGTCCATGAGCTCTATCAAACAAGGTATAATAGATTAAATGCTCAGTTTACCTCTGGAATATAGGTGACCAAATCCCTATTGATTGAATACTCCTGTTAATTGATTGCTCATGTCTATTGAATAATTTTCACTGGCCAACTGGCTATTCAATTAAAAGGGCTCCTAGAGATGGAAGGTTATGAAATTTCTTGTTCGGTTTTTGGTTTCGTTTTTTTTAACAACTCGGTTCACAGTTTTGTTTATTTTCTACTGTGCTGAAGGTATAGGAAAAACTGGTATTAAAGTGCTAAACCTAGTCAGGATTATTACTGGATGAATTTCATGTAAAAGTATGTGCTTGAAAATACACAAGAAGAACTAGACATTTTCAGCTCTTGGACCACTCCTAGCACCAGGTTGCACTCAGTGATTCAAAGGCTAAAAATTTTACTGATGCCCTTTACGCCATGGTAAAAAATCATCATTTTGGATATCCTCACCTCCCCCTTTCTTCAATGAAGCCCCTTCCCCCTCCCTTGCTGAACTCTCTCTCCATCACCTCACCTGCAGTTGCCATTTGACTCAAGGGTACTGGGCTAACAATTCCCTTTTGGAATGGGCAATAAAGGGTAAATACATTTTTCATGACACCCATAGTTTAATCCCAGATTCCCCTTTTCAGATGTGGTGTTTCTTTGCTTGCATCAATTTCAGCAAGCAGGATGTTTCAGCCTTTGTGGATTTTTTCAGGTCATCAGCAAATCATAATTTTGCTTTCACCTGTGCGAATACCATTCAAAACTTTCCAGGAATAGATACCCCAACTATGACTGGCATAACAAAACAAAAATCGGTTTTATTCACTATTAAAAAAGTTGGCACTTGAGTAATGATTTTCAGCCACAAGTTTTTGGCATTTCAAGGAAGAACTGTGAATTTCTGTAAGCAAATTGTGACCCATTTGAAAACTGTATTCTTCAGCTGTGCTGCAGTCGATTACAGATCGAGTAGATAACTGAATAAAAAGAATGAGTGGCTATTTGCATTATTTGGACTAAATAAATAAATATCTATTGTTTAATTCTTATTCGTACATTTTATTCATCAGTAATCATTATCTAAGTGAAGGTGGGTGTCAAACAGTGATGTGCTAAAGTCCCCTATTTTTGCTTCAGCACTTAAAAATTGATCAAGACAGTGAAATAGAAATGAATTAAACAGAAGAAACATATTGGACATCAGTGAAATATTCTTATAAAATACTTTCTTATTGAATATTATTCATTTGTATGCATATTTTTTATAGATTATACGTTCAAGATGAAGCAGAAAATTGAAGTCAACGAGAACTGTCAGCCCATTTCTTCAAGACACAGTCATTCGGTTTTTCGGTTATTATAAAAATGAAAGTGTCAATGACACTGTAGCTCAACTCGTGTAAGACATGTACATGTATAGTATGTGATACAGCAATGAAACACATCTAGGTAATGACCTGATAACAAAGGTACATGTAAAGAATTGTAAAGGTCTGTACATAAATACTGACCGTAGCCTGTAACAAATGTACAGTTAAAGTATTGTAAAGGTGGGTGACAGTTAGATGCTAAACTAGAAAAGAAATCTCCATGAGGTTAATGTTACAATGGGGATCCTTGTATGGTACACCATAAGCCAAATGTTAGCAACTATTTTGGCCTGTGTGATTCAAACCCTTCTAAGGTTGATTCATACTAATTAATAAATATTTGTCCAGTCCTTTTTAAAATATAGGTATTTGAATTTTTTATCCTTAGCTCATAGGGTTCCCATGGAGGTTTTATTTTTCTCATTAGAAATAGAACATTGGGTTGAGCTAATAATGTTTACCCTCCCCAAACAACACCAAATATTAACACAGGAACTTGGCTTCAACACATTTGAATATACACATCATACAAAAATTTATTCAAATCAGAACTTTCATATAGAAGTTCTGTACAAAAAACTGATTGCACCTAATTTTGGTACAAAATGGCCACTGGTGACCATCTTGAATTTTGGACCGCACCCAAAAACACCCGTTCCCATCCCATGGGGATAGCAAAGATACCCAAGAAGTTTCATAAAGCTCGGTTGATAAATACGGCCTGTAGCCAGAGCCGTGTTGATGGGTAGACAGACGTCCAGATGGACAGGCAGATGAGGGTCCATGACAAAACCTCAAATTTGACGACGTCAAAGTTGAGCTAAAAATAAACTCATCATCTCCTTCCAAAGGAAAGGTCACCAATAAATATAGAAGTTCTGTACAAAATAAACTGATTGCACCTACTTTTGACACAAAATGACCAATGGTAGCCATCTTGGATTTTGGACGAACCCAAAAACACTTGTTCTTGTCCCACGGTGACAACAAAGGTACCCAAGAAGTTTTGTGAAGTTCAGTTCATAAATACGGCCTCTAGCCAGAGCCGTATTGAAATGTGCACTTACTGTGTATAAGTAGCACTGAATAAATCAAAGTTTGTCTAACTGGCCGCCGGAGACCATCTTGAAATTTCAGACTGCACCCCAAAACACTTGTTCTCGTCCCAAGGTGATAACAAAGGGACCCAAGAAGTTTTGTGAAGATCGGTTCATAAATACAGCCTTTTGCCCGAGTCATATTGATGTGTACTAACTGTGTATAAGTAGCACTGAATAAATCAAAGTTCATCTAATTTGCATAATTTATGCACGAGAAAAAACCTGTATTATATGTGATGTAATCCATGTTACTAAACATTCATTCAAAAATTTATTCAAATCAGAACCTTCATATTGAAGTTCTGTACAAAAAACTGATTGTACCTAATTCCGGTACAAAATGGCCACCGGCAGCCATCTTGAATTTTGGACCACACCCATAAATACACATTCTCGTCCCAAGGTGATAACAAAGGTACCCAAGAAGTTTCGTGAAGATCTGTTCATAAATACAGCCCCTAGCCCAAGTTGTATTGACATGTGTATTTACTGTGTATAAGTAGCACTGAATAAATCAAAGTTCATCTAATTTGCATAATTTCTGCATGAGAAAAAAACCTGTATTATATGTCATGTATTCCATGCTAAACATTCATACAAAAATTTATTCAAATCAGAACTATCATACAGAAGTTCTGTACAAAAAACTGATTGCACTAATTTTGGTACAAAATGGCTGCCGGTGGCCATCATGAATTTCGGACCGACCAAAACCACTCGCTCTCGTCCCATGGTGATAACAAAGGTACACAAGAAGTTTTGAAAAGATCGGTTCATAAATACGGCCTCTAGCCCGAGCCGTATTGAATTGTTGATGGATGGACAGACGGACAACGGGCCATGACAAAACCTCAAATTTGACTACATCAAAGTTGAGATAAAAATGAAAATTAACCCAACTCTTAAGGGCTCGACTGTACTTCTGAATGAGCTGATGTTACCAGAAGTGAAGCACCATCAATGATTACTGAAATTATTTTATTGAAGTTTGTTACATTGAAAACAACAAATTTGCCTGCATCACAAATGCATCCACTAGCCTGCAAGTAGATCTTTGCCCAAGGGTAACTTTATTAAAAATTGCTATTGAAACAGGTTTTCTGTGTCCAGTCAAATCCTCATCGGACTTGACCTGTATCCTGCCCATTATTACAGGACCTCTGACAAATTTGTTGATATATCCTCAATTATATTGGCTAAGAATGTCATGCGCATACTGGTAGTAAATCCTGTACATGGTGGGAGTCACTTTAATACATGGTGACCCAGAGTTATCTTTCTGGGGTCAGTATCCACCATCACTATTTTGATGCATTTCCACGAACTTTTTAAAAATTTTCAAAATTTGAATTAAAACAAAATAAGAGAATTTAAGTACCCAAAAATAATTTCAGGGTACCATATTTATTGATTTAAAACATTAAATATTTGAAAAATGGACAAAAAAATCTTGTTTGTAGTCCCAAAAGTTCTTAGTTGAACTTTTGGGACTACAAATAATATTTTATTTGTTAACCTCAAAACAAAAAATTCTTTGTTGTTTTTACAATTCTATCTATTTTTTATGCTGAAGCGAACACTTTCTTTACAGTTTACTCCACAGATTAAAAGTGATTTTTGGACGTTTAAAAGTGCTTTGTTAACCCTTTTCAGGTGGTAATGACAGTAAATGTATGTAAATTGTTGTTTTTTATTAATCTTTTCATTAACCTTATTCCTGAAGGTGATCGATGGGATAAATTCTTAACATAGTCAGCAAGTGACCAAGTACAGGATGGTACCTGATTTGTAGGTTTTATACCAGGTTTGGCTTTGCCTCACCTGGTATAAAACCTACAGACCAGGTACCATTCCATACCTGGTCACTTGCTGACTATGTAACTAATAATACATCCATTCTTCACAATAAACTTGATGTAATACAACAACTCCTACAAGCAGCACCTGCACTGTGGTAATAATGTGGATTTTTATTAATTTTTTGGACAGATGAACAATACTTACGCAAAAGCTACAATGCGTTGTAAATTATGTCTACTTTTTCTACTCACGAGATTCTCCAATAATGAAACTGCTGTCTCTTCTTCACCATTGTACAGACAGAGTATGGATTTCTTGAAACATATGTCTTTGATACTAGTCAGACTAGCCAGTTCTCTTTGATTCATCACATACAGATGTGATTGCAGATGTAACATTTGACTTTTGTTTACTCTTTCTTCGATGCTTATCTATAAAAAAAAAGGTATCATATTAAAGGAGGTGGTAGAAATCTTTTTTAGGTAACAAAGGCCGATTTGGTACTCCAAGAGGGTGGATGACTACCTATCCAGTTGTCAGACCAATAAACATGAGGGCACAATATACATTTACCACATAAACACCATCAAATAGCCCATTGCAGAAACATCATTCCCAACACATCCAATAAATGTATGATGTCAGAAGTCAATGTTACAAGATTTTGTGAAAAGAATTGAATCACTCTTTTCGAAAACATGTATTTCATTAACTGTTTACAAAATACCATAAGCAGATGATATTTGCACAGAAACATTTCCTGAAACCCTAGAAATGTTCATGAGCTGGAACTCGTTCCAGTGACAGGGTAATAAGCCATATTTTCAAGGCAAAAATTGAAAAGATAATAAAATTTGTTAGGTGATTTTCTGTGAACATCACTGACCTTTTTGCTGCCACATTAAGTAAAGGGTTAAATTACCCAATATGAGATGAAATCTATCTCAAATTCATCATGATTTGATATAAAATTCCTGAACCTCATTCATTAAAATCGATCCGAGCCCTGGTTAACCTCAGCTCGGATCAATTTTAGTCAACTTGCTTCAGAAATTTCATATCAAATAATGGCTCATAAGAGATCTTCTATATTTCTAATTCTTGAACTACTGGGTGATCCATGCCAAAAAAGGACCTGTTACACTATTGCCTTCCCAGTTGTTGGTGACATTTAAATTCAAGGTGACTTCCTTGATAGCCATCCTCACTTTGAAAACATGCTGATCAACTGAAACAATATTCATTGAGCCACCTTACACCTTAAAAATCTGGATATGTTGATCAGCTGTTTTTTAAAGTTACAGGCTGGATATCAAGTTCAAGATGGCTGTCATGGAGTTCACAATGAGAGTACTTATGGATATGGGAACATACTGTTAAGCCTTTACCTAACATGAAAAGCAGACGACACTTGTAAAAAAAATTCTTGAATAACTAATTTTTTTCATTTTTTGTCTCAAAAACATAGGTTATAACCCTTCATTGGAACGGTCTCGACAAGCTCGTTCCAAAGAGGGGTCATAATCTATGTTTTTGCAACAAAAAATGAAAAATAATTGGCGATTTTTTTGTGAATAGCGCTGGCCAGTTTTGGCCTTTATTACACACCCGTAGCTGTATTTGTCACGATCACATGGATTTTAGGGGCATGCGGTAATTTTAACCAGAAAACTCTAGTGCGATCCGATAAAAAGTACCCTTCGCGTGCACAAGTTCTCTCATTAGACTGGTTCTTATAGTTTGCAGCATTCAGTGGAATATAACCAATGAGAACCATCGTCTAAATTTATCTGTCGGAATTACCGATTCTCATTACAAAATGTTTGATGCACAACTATGCTGAAAACTGTTGAAAGTCATGAAAGACACATGATCTCTGCCAAGAAATTGAACAGTGAAACTCAGCCTTTGCTTTCGTTATTGAAAATCGAGGAAAACTTAATTATTTTTAGACAAAAAGTCCAGTTGGGTTCGATATTGCAGCCAACCACTAGTACAGTTCAACTTTGTTACAATGATGTCCTCACCGCTGCGTGCTGCCGACGAGTCAACACGAGGCCTACTGTATAACTGTAATCCTATTCGATTCACACTTCGGCAATGAAGCAGCACGTTTGCCAATGCAAACATACTTTGAAGAGCATGTTCTCAGGAAGCAAGACTAAATCAATCTTGAAAACTGGTTACCATGGCATCAAGCAGAAACTAGAAAAACTGTGAGCACTGCTCACTAAATGATACCACCCACTCCCACCAAGAAACATTTTACAACAGTAAAAGTGTGTTTAATGTAGAGAGCACAAAGACTGACACCAATGTTCGAACGTTTCATTGAAATCCCTTCACTAGTTTAAAAGAGGTCGTGGATATCAAATGTCAACAACCCCTCCCCCCCACCACCCCCACCACGCAAGCTTGAATTGAATTCTTAACTAGAATGTATATAAAAGAATGCCTGAAAGTTTCAATGAAATCTGCCCACTGGTTTAAGAGGAGTAGCGGTTAGCAGGTGTGTACCCCCCACAAAGCATCACAACAATTTGGCTAAGTTCATTAAGACCTTTGGGACAGAGTAAAAAAAAAATACCTGAAAGCAAAATAGGAGGTGTACATCTATAATGTACCTAAAAGAATGCCTGAAAGTTTCAATGAAATCTGCCACCTGGTTTAAGAGGAGTAGCGGATAGCAGATGTGTACCCCTCACAGCATAACGAACGTATGGACGTACAGACATACTAAGTCCATTTCGACGCATGAGAAAGAGTAAAAAATAAAAATACCTGAAAACAAAATAAGAGATGCACATCTATAATCTATATAAAAGAATGCCTGTGAGTTTCAATGAAATTCGCCCACTGGTATAAGAGGAGTAGCAGATAGCAGGTGTGTACCCCCCACAAAGCATCACAACAATTTGGCTAAGTTCATTAAGACCTTTGGGACAGAGTAAAAAAAAAAATACCTGAAAGTAAAATAGGAGGTGCACATCTAGAATGTATATAAAAGAATGCCTGAAAGTTTCAATGAAATCTGCCCACTGGTTTAAGAGGAGTAGCGGATAGCAGATGTGTACCCCTCAAAGCATAATGGATGTATGGACGTACGGACGTACTAAGTTCATTTTGCCACATGGGATAGAAAAAATAAAAATACCTGAAAGCAGAATAGAAGGTGCACATCTATAATGTATATAAAAGAATGTCTGAGAGTTTCAATGAAATTCGCCCACTGGTATAAGAGGAGTAGCGGATAGCAGGAGTGTACCCCCTAAAGCATCACAACAATTTGGCTAAGTTCATTTCGCCCTTTGGGAAAGAGTAAAAAATAAAAATACCTAAAAGCAAAATAGGAGGTGCACATCTATAATGTATAGAAAAGAATGCCTGTAAGTTTCAATGAAATCCACCCACTGGTTTAAGAGGAGTAGCGGATAGCAGATGTGTACCCCCAAAGCGTCACGGACGTACGGACGTACGGAAGTACGGACGTACGGACGTACGTAAGTACGAACACCATGAATGCTATATACCGCCCACTTTTCAAGTGGGTGGTATAAAAAGACGGCGACACGCCGACAGCATCTGGAAATGTTTGACTGCTAGTACATGCAGTTACTAATTAACTATCACCAATTCCACCCTTACTAGATGACCACACCCTCCCTACCCCCCCCCCCCCCCCCCCCACACACACACACACACACTAGCTGAATAAAGAAAATAAATTCGGAAGAAGTTTTATACGAAAAACTCGGTAGTTTACATTTGTGGAACCCAGGTTTTTTTACATGCTAGTGGGTGTTGGGGCAACAGGTTTATTTTATTTTATTTTTTTTGTGGGGGCAGGGGGAAGGGCTTTTTTAGGGTGATATAGTATTGCTAAAATATGACTTTCTGGAGTTTGTACTAAGGAAATTAAATGAAAGTGTCAATGACACTGTAGCTCAACTTGTCAAGACAAAGACATGTACATGTATAGTATGTGACACAGCAATGACAAACATCTAGGTAATGACCTGATAACAAAGGTACATAGAAAGTATTGTAATGGTCTGTACATGAATACTGACCGTTGCCTGTAACAAATGTATAGGTAAAGTATTGTAAAGGTGGGTGACAGTCAGATGCTAAACTAGAAAAGAAATCTTTGAGTCCCAGAGTGGGTCTGACTGAACCCCAAAATATTTGTTCTCATAGCACAGTGATAACAAAGGCACCCCAAAACACACTCGTTCCTGTCCCAAGGTGAAAACAAAAGTACTCAAGAAGTTTTGTGAAGATCAGTTCATAAATACGAGCTGTATAGAACTTGTGACAAAAAACTGATTGGACCTAATTTCGGTACAAAATGGCCACTGGCAGCCATCTTGAATTTAGGACCGTACCCAGAAACACTCATTCTCATCCCAAGGAGATAACAAAGGTACCCAAGAAGTTTTGTGAAGATCGCTTCATAAATACAGCCTCTACCCTGAGCCGTATTGACATGTGTGCTTACATTGTGTAAGTAGCACTGAATAAATCAAAGTTCATCTAATTTGCATAATTTCGGCACGAAAAAAAACCCCTTACAATATGTGATGTATTCCATGTTACTAAACATTCATACAAAAATTTATTCAAATCAGAATTTTCATACAGAAGTTCTATACAAAAGACTGATTGCACTAATTTTGGTACAAAATGGCTGCTGGTGGCCATCTTGAATTTCGGACCACACCCAAAAACACTCGCTCTCATCCCACGGTGATAACAAAGGTACCCAAGAAGTTTCGTAAAGATTGGTTCATAAATATGGCCTCTAGTCTGAGCTGTATAGAAGATGTGTACAAAAAACTGATTAGACCTAATTTCGGTACAAAATGGCCACTGGCAGCCATCTTGAATTTTAGACCGCACCCAGAAACACTCGTTCTCGTCCCAAGGTGATAACAAAGGTACCCAAGACATTTCGTGAAGATCAGTTCATAAATACAGACTCTAGTCTGAGCCGTATTGACATGTGTACTTACTGTGTGTAAGTCGCACTGAAAAAATCAAAGTTCATCTAATTTGCATAATTTCTGCACGAGAAAAAAACCTGTATTATATGTGATGCATCCCATGGTACTAAACATTCACACAAAATAATTATTCAAATCAGGGCTTTCATATGGAAGTTCTGTGCAAAAATCTGATTGCACCTAATTTTGTACAAAATGGCTGCCATCGGCCATCTTGAATTTCGGACCGGACCCAAAAACACTCGTTCTCGTTCCACGGTGATACCAAAGGTACCCAAGAAGTTTCGTAAAGATCGGTTCATAAATACGGCCTCTAGCCCGAGCCGTATTGGCATTTGCACTTACAGTGCTGAAAGTAACCCCAAAAAACATCAAAATTAGTCGAATTTGCACAATTTACGTACGAGAAAAAAACCCGTATTATATGTGATGTATCCCATGGTACTAAACATTCATACAAAAAAATATTCAAATCAGAGCTTTCATATGGAAGTTCTGTACAAAAAACAGATTTCTGCATCGTCGGTACAAAATGGCGGCTGGCAGCCATCTTGAATTTCGGACCGCACCCAAAAACACTCGTTCTCGTCCCACGGTCATAACAAAGGTACCCAAGAAGTTTCGTAAAGATTGGTTCATAAATACGGCCTCTAGCCCGAGCCATAGCAGCTTGGCACTTACAGCTCTGAAAGTAACACTAAATAAATCAAAGTCAGTCTAATTTGCATAATTTACGCACGAGAAAAAAACCCGTATTATATGTGATGTATCCCATGGTACTAAACATTTATACAAAACTTTATTCAAATCAGAACTTTCATACAGAAGTTCTGTACAAAAAACTGATTTTTGCATCATCGGTACAAAATGGCCACTGGCAGCCATCTTGAATTTCAGACCACACCTAAAAACACTCGTTCCCGTCCCAGGGTCATAACAAAGGTACACAAGAAGTTTCGTAAAGATCGGTTCATAAATACGACCTCTAGCCCGAGCCATAGCCAATTGTTGACGTACGGACAGACGGACAGACGGACGGACGGACAGACAGACGACGGACGACGGGCCATGACAATAGCTCAAATTTGACTTCGTCAAAGTTGAGCTAACAATGTTATCAGCTACCCACTATTGAAATTCTGAAAAGTCTTGAGTAGGGTGGGAATGAGACCACAAAGAGGCGAGGGGTGGTAAATACATGTGTTCTGATGAATGCAATATAGGCCTAATGTCAATTTTATGAGATGACTTCCATGAAATTCAAAAATAATTATTAGAATATTTAAAACATAGACAATATGACAATATTTTCCACACACAGATTGATGTGTATTTTTAAATGACTAATTTAGGATTTTTGCTAGTATTTCTGTTTTATACAAGGATATTATTTTGTTTTAATTGTCAGTAACAAAAGTTAAATCGAATGTCACCTATGTGACTTAGCTACATGGGTGTATGAGATGGGGAGGGGGTTGTAGCATTCTAACCCCTTCACCAATAAGCAGCTAATTTTGCAGTTTTCATTGAAAGGGACTGGTATTTTCAGAACAGATTGTTCAGAGGGAGGGGGTATTTTTTATAATTTTGGCAAATAGCAGGGCAGTGGGCAGAGCATTTTCATAGGCAAATTCGAGGCAAGGGCCTGCATTTTGATTTTGAAACAACAGTTCAGGGCAGTTTGATTGGTCAGCCCCCATCCCCAAGAAAATGTTCTCCAAAAGCCTATCATTTTACTTTGCCACATTCTATCAGTCCTCTTTAAAACTACTTACTGAATCAGAATGCAAATTCAGAACACCAAATTTAAGACTGACAAGATATTGGAGTAGACACATAAAAAAAAAAAAAATTTAGCCAGATACCAAGAAAAAATATTGACAGAACCGTTCAGATAACAAACTGGTGAAGTATAGTACTAGAGCAAAATACTACAAAATAATGTAAACGTTAATCAATCTTTGAAAATATTATCAACCAAAATAAGTTGGAGCTTATTGGTGAGAACACCCCCCCACCGTTCAGCCTCAGACTAAGACTGTTGGATACTGATTTTGTGAGCTTTCAAGAGTTTCAGAAAATGCTGTCAGGTTATAAATGGGTTGGGGGGTAAAAAAGGTGTACGTAGAGACAAGACATGACATTTTCTTGCAGTTATCATGCAATATATTTCTCCCTTTGTATATCTGGAGTAAATGTGGACAACCTAAAGCTTTTATTTGTAAGTGCAGCCCATTTCAAACAAAGGTTATCAAGACTTGAGGTAAAATAAAAAGAAGGCTAAATTTCAAGTCAGAAACTTTATAATGTTGAAAAATAAAGTGCTAACTTACCAAGACTGCGGAGTTCACTCAGTCAGAATGGAATCTCAAACTGCCTCAGGCTCAGTTACTCTAAACGATCGAATGAATCCCCCGGAAGGTTAATTATTGCGGCAAAATGATTTTTTCTCGTCCAATGTGTACTTTGTTGCAGTGCAGAACAGAAATGACCGATGTCCACATGTGATAGCCTTGTGGCAGTAGTGCATGTATTGTCAAGCCGAGTTCAAACTTCTGTTTTAGTTTCAGTTTAAAAAGCACAAAATTTAAACAGAGCAGCCAGTTCACATCGTATTCAAATTAAAATCCTTGTACATTTTCCATCCTCCAGATATAATGATGCCTGCACACACACTTTTGAAAACACATTTCAGACCTCCAAATTTGTGACGTCTGATATGCTGAATGCAATCTTTTGAGTTTTGAATGTTCAGATCGACATTTTTTTGTGAATAAAATGAATCAACAGCAATTCTACAGGTGGCAAGGTCAAAGACTTAAGACTGGTTCTCTGACAAAATTGCCCGTTTCTCTCTAAAATTCTTTCAACCGTTCAAATTGTCGACTATTTAATTAAATTAGCGATTAATTACAGTGAATTCTTTTTCATGGTTGGGTGTGTAATAAATACAAAACCACACTTATGTTTGAATGGGTTAACGATTACTGGACTCGAGCATGTGGCGCTGGGATAACCACTCGAGCCTACCGGCTCTCGTGGTATCCCTGCGCCACATGCTCTCGTCCAGTAATCGTTAACCCATTCAAACATAAGTGTGGTTCTGTATATTTACGTTGGGTAAAGGGTTAATCAAAAGGAAGAATCTCACAATCCACAACAGAAATAGGATCTGGTCAGCGTATTTATTGGATGGACATCAATTCAAGGTGTTAGCCACACAAATTCAAGATGCTAGCCATATTTGCCACTCTGAATACGTAGGAACACTGGTTGTCAAAAGGAACCTTTCCTTAGTCAACACTAATCCACCACAATGATGGTCAACTGCTTTTCAAAGTACTGTGCAGATATCAAAATTCAAAAATACTGCCTATCGAATTGAAGATGAGAAGATGATTACCATCACTATCACAGTGGATATGCAAGCATACTGATTTCTGAAAGTGAATTTTCTCTAGTCAATCATATCACCCCACGAAAAGATGGGATCTGTTAGTTAGCTGTCCTCCAAGTTGACGGGTGGACAACAAATTCAAAATGGCAGTTGCTCCAAGCATACTGGATATGCAAGAAATCTGATTTTGAAAAGGGGCCTTTCTTTCGTAAAACAAAACTCTCCCTAAAAATAGGTTGATCAACTGCTTGACAAGTTATTGAGCCGATAAGCAAAGGTTTATTTGCTTAGTGGTGTTTAATGACACTTTCAACAGTCATGGCAAATAGTTTTATGGCTGGAGGAAGATAGAATACCCCAAGAGAACCACTGACTAGTGGAAAGCAACTGTCAGACTCTCCAGCTTACTAACTCTGCACAAGCAGGGTCAACAGCATCTGATGGCAAGAGCACCATCAATGTGCAGTAGGCCTTAGTACACAGCACCATTGTGCCCCCATGGGTAATTATGATTATATTTCTTACCCAGGAACAAAGAGCATTTACCATGGATCTGAATAGAACCATCAACCTTTTGGTTTAAAAGTCCCATGCTCTAACCAGTGAGCCACCATGCTCCACAAGCACAAGTTATTGGATGGACTAACAGATGGATGGACTGATGTCTTGTTTTTCACTATATATCACGACATGTCTCAAACCTTTAGTCAGAGGAGTAAAAAGAGACATCAACAAGAGGGATGTTACATCCCAACGCTCACCTACATTCGCGCTTGATAATGTCATTCCAATGTAACATGCCTAATATTTAGTTAATATAAATCATTAACTAGGCATCAAATCATTAATGTGGTTTATGAGATGGCTTTGGAAAGTCTATATTTCTGCATTTATTTTATATCAATTCAACATAGAATCATTGGATATAAAAGCATTTTTTTCTTTTAGAAATGTTTATGATTAAGAATATGAATCGTGAGGCCAGATATTAAATCATAAATAAGAATTAGGAAAGGCTTTCATAAATCACTGAAATTGTAATTGAAGTACATTCATTGGTTAAAGAGGAGTTGTGGAAAAACATTCGTTCAAGAAAGTGACTATAAGTCCCAACAAAAATACATCACATCAACAACTAAAATATGCCTTAATGTTACTAGTAACAAGTATGAGAAAGTATTAAATAAAAAAAAAAGTTAAAAAATTTTTTTTTTAAAGAAAGTGAATATAAGTCCCAAAAATCCCCCTCAAATTCCTCAAATATGCATGTAATAAGGGCGCAACGTTACCGCAATGTAGTTCAGTAACCCATGCGTACAATATCAATTGCCTGGAAAGACACATAGAAACAGAACTCACCTTAACACCTCACCTTAACACAAACTTTTAGAACTTAAAATTGAGTAAGTCAGACAAAAATGTGAACATTGTGACTGAAAAAAAGAAAAGAAATCAGTTAAATTTCTGTATACAGTAGAGTTAATACCTACAGTTGTTATTGAAATGAGAAAATAAACAGTAATGAGAGTGAAGGCACCACAATCTGCACAAAAGCTGACTTTAATGCAAATTCTTACAACACCTAAACGCTAATTCTTACAACAAGTTTTGGCAGAAAATCAGCCTCAAATTCCTCAAATATGCATGTAATGAGGGTTAAATATTACTGCAATGGAGTTCAGTAACCCAAGCGTAGAATATTAATCACTTGCAAAGACACATAGAAACACAACTCACCTAAACACAAAGTTTACAAAGTTTTACAACTTGAAATTTACTAAGTCCGAGAAAAACATGAAAATTTTGACTGAAAAAAAAGAAAATTTCCATTAAATTTCTGCATTCAGTAGGGTTAATACCTACAGTTGTTATTGAAATATGAAAATCAACAGTATTGAGAGGTTAAAGCAGCACAATCTGCACAAAAGCTGACTTTAAGGCAAATTCTTACAACACCTAAACGCAAATTCTTACAAGTTTTGGCAGAAAATCAGCCTCAAATTCCTCAAATATGCATGTCATGAGGGTTAAATATTACTGCAGTGGAGTTCAGTAACCCAAGCGTAGAATATTAATCGCCTGGAAAGACACATAGAAACACAACTCACCTAAACACAAAGTTTACAAAGTTTTACAACTTGAAATTTACTAAGTCCAAGAAAAACATGAAAATTTTGACTGAAAAAAAAGAAAATTTCCGTTAAATTTCTGCATACAGTAGGGTTAATACCTACAGTTGTTATTGAAATATGAAAATCAACAGTAATGAGAAGTTAAAGCAACACAATCTGCACAAAAGCTGACTTTAACACAAATTCTTACAACAACTAAACGCAAATTCTTACAAGTTTTGGCAGAAAATCAGCCTCAAATTCCTCAAATATGCATGTAATGAGGGTTAAATATTACTGCAATGGAGTTCAGTAGCCCAAGTGTAGAATATTAATCGCCTGGAAAGACACATAGAAACACAACTCACTTAAACACAAAGTTTACAAAGTTTTACAACTTAAAATTTACTAAGTCCGAGAAAAACATGAAAATTTTGACTGAAAAAAAAGAAAATTTCTGTTAAATTTCTGCATACAGTAGGGTTAATACCTACAGTTGTTATTGAAATATGAAAATCAACAGTAATGAGAAGTTAAAGCAGCACAATCTGCACAAAAGCTGACTTTAACACAAATTCTTACAACAACTAAACGCTAATTCTTACAAGTTTTGGCAGAAAATCAGCCTCAAATTCCTCAAATATGCATGTAATGAGGGTTAAATATTACTGCAATGAAGTTCAGTAACCCAAGCGTAGAATATTAATTGCCTGGAAAGACACATAGAAACACAACTCACCTAAACACAAAGTTTACAAAGTTTTACAACTTGAAATTTACTAAGTCCGAGAAAAACATGAAAATTTTGACTGAAAAAAAAGAAAATTTCCATTAAATTTCTGCATTCAGTAGGGTTAATACCTACAGTTGTTATTGAAATATGAAAATCAACAGTAATGAGAGGTTAAAGCAGCACAATCTGCACAAAAGCTGACTTTAAGGCAAATTCTTACAACACCTAAACGCTAATTCTTACAAGTTTTGGCAGAAAATCAGCCTCAAATTCCTCAAATATGCATGTAATGAGGGTTAAATATTACTGCAATGGAGTTCAGTAGCCCAAGTGTAGAATATTAATCGCCTGGAAAGACACATAGAAACACAACTCACTTAAACACAAAGTTTACAAAGTTTTACAACTTAAAATTTACTAAGTCCGAGAAAAACATGAAAATTTTGACTGAAAAAAAAGAAAATTTCTGTTAAATTTCTGCATACAGTAGGGTTAATACCTACAGTTGTTATTGAAATATGAAAATCAACAGTAATGAGAAGTTAAAGCAGCACAATCTGCACAAAAGCTGACTTTAACACAAATTCTTACAACAACTAAACGCAAATTCTTACAAGTTTTGGCAGAAAATCAGCCTCTAATTCCTCAAATATGCATGTAATTAGGGTTTAATATTACTGCAATGGAGTTCAGTAGGCCAAGTGTAGAATATTAATCGCCTGGAAAGACACATAGAAACACAACTCACTTAAACACAAAGTTTACAAAGTTTTACAACTTGAAATTTACTAAGTCCGAGAAAAACATGAAAATTTTGACTGAAAAAAAAAGAAAATTTCCATTAAATTTCTGCATTCAGTAGGGTTAATACCTACAGTTGTTATTGAAATATGAAAATCAACAGTAATGAGAAGTTAAAGCAGCACAATCTGCACAAAAGCTGACTTTAACGCAAATTCTTACAACACCTAAACGCTAATTCTTACAAGTTTTGGCAGAAAATCAGCCTCAAATTCCTCAAATATGCATGTAATGAGGGTTAAATATTACTGCAATGGAGTTCAGTAACCCAAGCATAGAATATTAATTGCCTGGAAAGACACATAGAAACACAACTCACCTAAACACAAAGTTTACAAAGTTTTACAACTTGAAATTTACTAAGTCCGAGAAAAACATGAAAATTTTGACTGAAAAAAAAGAAAATTTCCATTAAATTTCTGCATTCAGTAGGGTTAATACCTACAGTTGTTATTGAAATATGAAAATCAACAGTAATGAGAGGTTAAAGCAGCACAATCTGCACAAAAGCTGACTTTAAGGCAAATTCTTACAACACCTAAACGCTAATTCTTACAAGTTTTGGCAGAAAATCAGCCTCAAATTCCTCAAATATGCATGTAATGAGGGTTAAATATTACTGCAATGGAGTTCAGTAGCCCAAGTGTAGAATATTAATCGCCTGGAAAGACACATAGAAACACAACTCACTTAAACACAAAGTTTACAAAGTTTTACAACTTAAAATTTACTAAGTCCGAGAAAAACATGAAAATTTTGACTGAAAAAAAAGAAAATTTCTGTTAAATTTCTGCATACAGTAGGGTTAATACCTACAGTTGTTATTGAAATATGAAAATCAACAGTAATGAGAAGTTAAAGCAGCACAATCTGCACAAAAGCTGACTTTAACACAAATTCTTACAACAACTAAACGCAAATTCTTACAAGTTTTGGCAGAAAATCAGCCTCTAATTCCTCAAATATGCATGTAATTAGGGTTTAATATTACTGCAATGGAGTTCAGTAGCCCAAGTGTAGAATATTAATCGCCTGGAAAGACACATAGAAACACAACTCACTTAAACACAAAGTTTACAAAGTTTTACAACTTGAAATTTACTAAGTCCGAGAAAAACATGAAAATTTTGACTGAAAAAAAAAGAAAATTTCCATTAAATTTCTGCATTCAGTAGGGTTAATACCTACAGTTGTTATTGAAATATGAAAATCAACAGTAATGAGAAGTTAAAGCAGCACAATCTGCACAAAAGCTGACTTTAACGCAAATTCTTACAACACCTAAACGCTAATTCTTACAAGTTTTGGCAGAAAATCAGCCTCAAATTCCTCAAATATGCATGTAATGAGGGTTAAATATTACTGCAATGGAGTTCAGTAACCCAAGCATAGAATATTAATTGCCTGGAAAGACACATAGAAACACAACTCACCTAAACACAAAGTTTACAAAGTTTTACAACTTGAAATTTACTAAGTCCGAGAAAAACATGAAAATTTTGACTGAAAAAAAAGAAAATTTCCATTAAATTTCTGCATTCAGTAGGGTTAATACCTACAGTTGTTATTGAAATATGAAAATCAACAGTAATGAGAAGTTATAGTAGCACAATCTGCACAAAAGCTGACTTTAACGCAAATTCTTACAACACCTAAATGCTAATTCTTACAAGTTTTGGCAGATGTTTGTTTGTTGGTGGTTAACGTCACATATTTATGCACCATGGCTAATCATGACACAACATGGAGATGAAGTCAAGTTTAGTCAACCGTTGATCAACATGTTGCCCATTTTAGAGGACTTTCACCCCAAGCATTGGTGACTGGGTCCTATTTTAAGTTTTGGCAGAAAATCAGCCTCAAATTCCTCAAATATGCATGTAATGAGGGTTAAATATTACTGCAATGGAGTTCAGTAGCCCAAGTGTAGAATATTAATCGCCTGGAAAGACACATAGAAACACAACTCACTTAAACACAAAGTTTACAAAGTTTTACAACTTAAAATTTACTAAGTCCGAGAAAAACATGAAAATTTTGACTGAAAAAAAAGAAAATTTCTGTTAAATTTCTGCATACAGTAGGGTTAATACCTACAGTTGTTATTGAAATATGAAAATCAACAGTAATGAGAAGTTAAAGCAGCACAATCTGCACAAATGCTGACTTTAACACAAATTCTTACAACACCTAAACGCAAATTCTTACAAGTTTTGGCAGAAAATTTTAGGTGAAATTTGGAAAAAAGTCGTAGTATCAGGTTTAAAGATTGTTCTGATAGTCCTCTACTACGTACATATGCAATATCAAAGGCCTGAGCCCACTGATGTTTGAGAAATTAACCTTAACATTAAATCTTACAATATTGGACATGCCGGACGCCGACGCTGACGCCCGAGGTTATGACAATAGCTCACCACATCTTACAGATGTAGGTGAGCTAAAAATAGAATGAACCAAACAGGATGGAAACCTGAAAATTGAATAACCACATTTCAAAGAAGATAATTAAGATAGACAGACATTGGATTAATCAAATATTTTGTCCTCTCTGTACATTTTAGTCATTAAGTAAAGATTTATTTAATTGTATCATGTTTGGTATAAATTCTCACAAATGATTCTCACAAGGAAAGCAATGAGAATCAACATCAATTGTCACAAAATGTTCATTTGATTCTTGTAGGTATTAACTCTACTGTATACAGAAATTTAACTGATTTCTTTTCTTTTTTTCAGTCACAATGTTCACATTCAATGTTCCTTAAAGGCCTGGAGAATTCTACTTATTTTAGCTCCATCAAAATAAGGTATACTTTGAGTTAGCAGTGGTGTCTGGTGAAGTCTTGTCTGCCTATAACAGCAGTCACATCTTCACTAGAAATCATTGCCAAGGTGCATTAACTTCCATTAACAAGACCTACATATTGGAACATGCACTTTACATGGACATATGAGACTTGAATCTCACCCAAATTAGAAATGGACTTTTGAGGATTAAACTCTGATTAATATAAATATGAGGTTTGATTTTTTTCACTTTGGAATATGTTCTGATTGTACTCAAAAGGGTATAACAGATATGTCAAATACAAAATTATATAAGAACTGAAAAAAATTGACTCTTGCAGCAGGTGTTCATGAGAATCAAAACAGATTCTCACAAAGTAGAACAAATTTTAACGTTAATTTGGCAGAGTTCTATCAAAGAAATATCAAAGAGTAAATGCTTATATTTGGAGTATCGAGGCCAAAAAGGTCTATAAAAATGAGGAAATAAGCATTTTTCAAACTATTTTTGTACAAAACACATCTTTTATTCAATTAACAGGCAATTACTCCCTTATCTTTATTCAATAAACAGATCAATTTGTACAAAAGGTCTGGTATTTAAAAGAAATAAACAATGTTACTTTAGGCTCCACAAAGTAAATCTTCTGTTTCTCAGGCCATTTTTGTAAAATTGCATGTGGGTGGGTGTTTCTTTTATTTTTGTAATTATTTCTTTGCCATCAAAAGTTCATGTTCTTGGTTTGTTTTATGTTTTAGGCCTCCAGAATAGCATGGCCAGTGGTGTATTTCGTCCCTTGAGTGCAAGAAGGCTTTGCAATGCTAAAGCATTGCGAAGCCTTGTTGCACTCAAGGAAAAAATTTTGTCAATTTTATTAACTTGGCAAAATATGACATAAACCATTCAATTTTTTATTTTTTTAAGTTTGCACTGGGTATAAAAAAGAGCAAATGGCAGAGAAAAGGACAATTTGGGAGGGCCTGAGAAACACATTTTTAACTTTTTCAGGCCTTAATACCTAGTGGAGTACCAAATTATTTTTTGGTCATCAAAATTTATTCACAATTCTTTGCTTTTGTTACAATTCAATTTATGTGAGAGTGCCTCCAAGCACTCTCCCATAAATTGTATCAATATAATGAAAGTGTCAATGACTGTAGCTCAACTTGTCAAGACATGTACATGTATAGTATGTGACACAGCAATGACAAAGATCTAGGTAATGACCTGATAACAAAGGTACATATAAAGTATTGTAATGGTCTGTACATAAATACTGACCGTTGCCTGTAACAAATGTATAGGTAAAGTATTGTAATGGTGGGTGACAGTCAGATGCTAAACTAGAAAAGAAATCTTTGAGTCCCAGAGTGGGTCTGACTGAACCCCAAAATATTTGTTCTCATAGCACAGTGATAACAAAGGCACCCCAAAACACACTCATTTCTGTCCCAAGGTGAAAACAAAGATACCCAAGAAGTTTCGTGAAGATCAGTTCATAAATAATAGCTGTATAGAAGCTGTGACAAAAAAACTGATTGGACCTAATTTCGGTACAAAATGGCCACTGGCAGCCATCTTGAATTTTGGACCGCACTCAGAAACACTCATTCTCATCCCAAGGTGATAACAAAGGTACCCAAGAAGTTTCGTGAAGATCAGTTGATAAATACAGCCTCTAGCCCGAGCCGTATTGACATGTGCACTTACAGTGTATAAGTAGCACTAAATAAATCAAAATTCATCTAATTTGCATAATTTCTGCACAAGAAAAAAACCCGTACTGTATGGGATGTATTCCATTTTACTAAACATTCATACAAAAATTTATTCAAATCAGAACTTTTATACAGAAGTTCTGTACAAAAGACTGATTGCACTAATTTTGGTACAAAATGGCTGTGGTGGCCATCTTGATTTTCGGACCACACCCAAAAACACTCGTTCTCATCCCACGGTGATAACAAAGGTACCAAAGAAGTTTCGTAAAGATCAGTTCATAAATACGGCCTCTAGCCTGAGCCATATAGAAGTTGTGTACAAAAAACTGATTGGACCTAATTTCGGTACAAAATGGCCACTGGCAGCCATCTTCAATTTTGGACCACACTCAGAAACACTCGTTCTTGTCCCAAGGTGATAACAGAGGTACCCAAGAAGTTTCGTGAAGATCGGTTGATAAATACAGCCTCTAGCCCGAGCCATATTGACATGTGTACTTACTGTGTGTAAGTAGCACAGAAAAAATCAGAGTTCATCTAATTTGCATAATTTCTGCACGAGAAAAAAGCCCATATTATATGTGATGTATCCCATGGTACTAAGCATTCATACAAAAAATTATTCAAATCATAGCTTTCATGCGGAAGTTCTGCGCAAAAATCTGATTGCCCCTAATTTTGAACAAAATGGTGGCCAGTGGCCATCTTGATTTCAGACTGCACCCAAAAACACTTGTTCTCATCCCATGGTGATAACAAAGGTACCCAAGAAGTTTCGTAAAGATCGGTTCATAAATGCGGCCTCAAGCCCGAGCCATATTGGCATTTGCACTGACAGTGCTGAAAGTAACATTAAATAAATCAAAGTTAGTCTAATTTGCATAATTTAAGCACGAGAAAAAAACCCGTATGATATGTGATGTATCTCATGGTACTAAACATTCATACAAAAAATTATTCAAATCAGAGCTTTCATATGGAAGTTCTGTACAACAAAACAGATTTCTGCATCGTCGGTACAAAATGGCGGCTGGCAGACATCTTTAATTTCAGACCGCACCCAAAAACACTCGTTCTCATCCCGTCATAACAAAGGTACCCAAGAAGTTTCGTAAAGATCAGTTCATAAATACGGCCTCTAGCTCGAGCCATATCCAATTGTTAACGTACGGCCAGACGGACAGACGGACTGGCCATGGCATAAGCTCAAATTTGGCTTCGCCAAAGTTGAGCTAAAAATGCATATATACGAAATAATTTTGCTTCAAGGATAATCAGGAAGAACATCCATGGAATATTAAGCCTTTAAGTTGTGGTACCTGCACTTCAAAAAAGAGCTTGAATATGGACTTTGAGCACACCACCAGTTAAGAATTATGCCCAAATAAGAGGACCTTACACAAACCTCAGCAGGTGATTGATAAATATCCTCTAAGTCTCCATCAGGTGAATCCTTAGTATTCTGTATTGTTGCTTCACTTTGTGTTTTCATACACTTTCGAACTGATGTAATAAGATTCATGATTATTTCTACACACTGGTCTAAATTTTTTCTGTTAACTTCATCTTCCCTCAGTATAACCAAGGCATCTCTCAGCAAACCATACAAAAACTCAAGTGTTAAGTTCAGAAGCTTGGAAGCAAACAAAGAAATGTGTTGCTCCACTATATTCTCTTTGATGGCCTCAATCAGCAAATTTATAGCTGGCTCAATCTGTACTAGGTTATCACAGTAACTATCATTTGGAAGCAATGATGTCACATCTTGTTTCTTCTGTTTTAATGAGGAAAATACTATGTAAAAGAAAAGAAAATGATTTTGAGAGAACAGAAAAAAAAGATCAGCCAATGAAAAGTTTAACATTTAAACCACTGAGTATTTTCAATATATTTTTCATCAAATCTAGTCATGGCTGCTGTGAAGCAGCCATGACTAGGTTTGATGAAAAATTCATCTAAATTTGACAACAGAAATCATTGGTGAAAAAATCCATTCAATTTACAGGATGGAAATTTAATTAAATTTACCAAATTGTATTTATTTCAGTGGCAAGTGGAATTTTGTCTTTGGCAGGAATATCTGCCAGCAGCATGCAAGGAGCTAATCCTTCATCTTCACTTACGAACAGAACAAATCTGCCAAACAAATCTTTTGTGATCACAAAAGTGGACAGAGAATTTCGATCGGATCACAACCAAGTCATGATCTGATAAAAATTTTGATCTAAACAATTTAAGATAAATCACATTTCAGCAAAAAACAAATGGAAATCTAAAAGCCATTCTCACTGATGTCCCTTTAATTTCTATAAAGTTAACCCTTAAGGGCCTAATTCTGACTTTGATCACATTTTGTGCAACAGAACAGGTGCCCTTATATGCAGTCTTAGGGCGAACTCACAAGTTACATTCTAAGCACCTTGGTAGCTGTTTTAGACAAGTCTTGGTTGCCTATATAGGCAGCCAAGACTTGCCAAGAACAGCAGCAAAATCACAGGATGTAGACTGTCAAAGTGCAGCAAAAATATGTAAAATTCTCTAGGCACTTAAGGGTTAAAAGGAAATGATCTTCCAGACCTTAACAGAAAATAAAATTTAAAACATTTTAGTGAAAAAAGCTGAACTATTACATCCCTGTGATATAAATGTATCTCAATCGTATTGAAATCTGATAATATATTGTAATCACGGTATTGTATGCACGTGGAACCCATTAATTGAATAGTCACATTATTTTGCCAATGAGAAATACTCAATTAACAGAAGTTTTCAATTAATTTGGTCATTTTCCTGTATTCTAGAGATAAAGTGAGCATTTATTTTATATCTTGTTTGACAAAGCTTAGACACCAATATTGGATGTACTAAAGAAAATTGGTCTATAGTCATTCGGAATTCAGTGGCTGTCCATTTAATCTTTGATAGAGAGCAAGGTTTTTTATTCAATTAACAGAAGTTTACTCTATAACCTATATGCAATTAAGAGGTCAAATCAGTAATGAAGGTATAGTAAATGGTTAGGTGCTTAAAAGTTATTTGAAATTAACAGGGTTCAATTAAGTGATAAGCAGTCAAGTGGACTCCTCTGTTTATGAATTGCTGTTCAGTAATTGTTATTTTTTCACATTAAGTTCATATAGAAGAGTTATGGCACTCCATTGGAAGACGTTTGTATTACTGAGGAGGCATAAGCTCTGGTTAGTTGATTGGTTGGGTGGGTGGTTATTCTAATTTATTTATTTATTTATTGGTGTTTAAAGTCACATACTTATGCACAATGGCTAATCGTGACCATGACAGTTTTACAGGTGGAAGAAGCCAGAGTACCAGAGAGAACCACAGAGCATCGACAAGCAACTGTCAGCTCCTCAACATTCTAACTCTGTTCAAGCTCTGCTCAAGCAGGGTTACAGAGGTTGAAGACATGTGCACCATCGATGTGCAGTAGGCCTTAGTACATGGCGTCATTGTTCCCCCATATAGGCAATCAGGATAAAGTGCCTTGCCCAAGGGCACTACGTGGGTTGTCCCAGATGGGGATCAAACTCAGGACCTCTAGCATAGAAGTCCAACAGTCTACCACTGAGCCATCGTGTTCCTGATCATTCTAATGAGAGGTCATAAGTAGGGCTTAATGGTATTTCAGTATTTCACCGAAACTCAGTATTTGTTTCAATATCAATACCGTACGGAGTCAATTTCAATTCACTCAATATACCAACCTTCATGGTATCGTTGATTAGAAATGTTGGAATTCTCAAACTTATGATAAACTTAACTTTTTGACTTGAACTTCATCTAAATTCATCACACGCTCACTTAAAACGAAAATGTGAAATTTGAAGCATGTAAAGCTAGGCAATCATTTCAAGGAATCTTCGACAGGCTGCCTGTCATAAATGATTGATTTTTCTAATACTTATTGAATGAAATGAAAGAACTGCAACAAGTGTTTTGATTAATAAAAATGCCACTTCTATTCCATTCGAAACACATCTGTGGGTTACTCCTCCACATTACAATTGGTTGTAATAAAGTCAAAGGAAGTGCTGCAGTACTGACCTTTGGTCAGTGCTTGGTCAGAGCTTGTGTAGTACTTTGCTTTAGAAATAACCCATACAAATGTTTGGCGATTGTTTCGACAATGACTATTATATAAAAACAATGGGAAGAGTTGTTAAGGTTAAAGAGTATCATTAGAGTAAAAATAATTGGCTTATGTTTGTTTTACGATTTATTTACAGAAGAATGTTAGCTTGTTTGTGTGACCCTATAATTAATATACACTGAGGCTTTATATACTATCAAAAAAAGTAGGAGATGATTGATAAAAGTGAGATATTTGAAGAAATATATTTATATTTTCATCAAAAAGACAGTTGAGGCATTGCACTGGGACATCTGGTGAATGATTTCAGCAATAGTTGGGTGTCTGACAAGCACACATTCCACACACTGTGCTGTAGAAGACATGGACAGTCAGTCAGAGAATTTACCACATTCAGTCCAAGACCTCAATACCTTGTAAATCCTCCTCGGTTCGCAAGACGAGCGTGGATCTGACGTGGCATGCTCCTCACCAAACGTCCAATATCAGCTTGACTGATGTTATTCTTTTCTTCCTGAAGTTCCTGGGCATTGGTAGGGGCTGATGGCATTGTCGTAAGCGCCTGCTAAGCATTTCCCAGACATGCTCAATCGGTGAAAGGTCTGGACTTCGCGCTGGCCAAGGCCAAGGTAGTGTAGTAATGTTCTGCTCCTGGAGGAACTCTGTAGCAACACAGGCCCTGTGTGCACTTGCATTGTCAACTTGGAAAATGAATCGATGGCTGTGATGTTGCAAAAATTATAAATTCAAAGTAATTTGTATATCTTTATACTTACCAATGGCCCAGACTAGCTGGTGCTTAACTCAAAGTTATTAAGGGTCAAACACAAATTTTGACCCCCCCCCCCCCCCCCCCAATCCCCAAAATTTGCTTGCAAAACCGAAAATTAAAAGTCGTATCTGGCCCTCCATACATTTACTCTCCGTGCCTGCGCAGACGTCAGACAGTGACCGGAATTGGCGCCAACACCATTCTTTGTAGAAGAGAGTACTACATAAAAATTCAGCGGGGAGGTATGAGTGCCCACTCATGGGAGGGCCATCTCCGTCTGGGCCATTGGTAAGTATAAAAATATACAAATTACTTTAAATTTATAATATTTTTACACTGTAAACCAATGGCCCAGACTAGCTGAATCGTAAAAAGGTGGAGGGCCTAGGACTTCAGAATTAGTAGATCAACATAGTTCCAATCCTGTAATCCAAGGTGAAAGGAAAATAAAATTATTAGGAATTACATGTATGTCTCTCTATACAGTAATAAAGAAGATGTTTCATAAAAAAGGAGCCCAGTTCAAGTAATTCCGTAAACTTAGCCTGAAGGCTATGCTAATTGGATGTAATGAGTTCCCAATTTTTAAGGTTAGCCCGGACTAAGCCCCCAAAATTAGGATGGCGTATTTGAGAATGAGACAATATCCCCCACAAACATAAGCCATATACAATAAAACACCAGATGTATGCAGGATATAATTACAGACAAAATAGCTTCACTCATAGTTACATACTTATTAAGCTGGAGGAGAGGTAAAAAATCCCCCCCCCCCCCAAAAAAAAAAAAGAAAGAGGGGAGCGCTCTGGAATCAGTAAAAGCGGTACCAAAAAAAAACAATATAAATATTCGTTGAACAGGCACTCAGGTATTAATTTATTATTAATAAATGGTACTTAATGCCACTTCAGAAGTTAAGGCTATAGCGGCGATCCCGATAATTAATATTGCCCGCTATATAATGTACACTGGAGACAGCATACGCAGATAGGTCGAAAACCGGTGATATAATATATAACATACACATGTCCAATCAAACCACAATGAAAATGAACGATCTCTGGAGAATAAACACACTTCCAAGGTAACCCACAGGCGACCCCATTCAGGTGTACAATAAATTCCAGTAATAACACTCCCCTATGTGTACTATCCGATATCTATGACACTATAAACGTGCGAATATACGAGTTGAGTACCGACATCAATAGAAACCTGGATCTAGAAATAGAAGTAGGTATGATTAACAGGCTCCGCCCCCAAAATAATTCATAATTTCTAAGGTTCATAACATACAATAAAGAGTCAGCCTAATAATTATTATGGGCATGAGCATTAAAATCCCGCATGTAATCATCTGAATACCAGCTAACTGGTTATGGAGCCTCCGAGGTACCAAAGACTAGCAATTTATTTATGATGAATTATGCGCTCGTATATGACATATAGACGAATAATCACAGGAAACCAACCAACTAAAAAGTGGATGTGCCCATGAGGTTGCCACAGAACACGACCCAGCCACCAATCGAGAAGTGAAGAAATGCATGTATGTATTTAAACTGTGACGAGGCTTGCGGGAAGAAAACTACGTCTTGCCCGGTAATCGCCTCTAAACACATTGGCAGTGTGTGTGTGTGTGTGTGTGTGTGTGTGTGCGTTTGTCTTACCAACTTGACGAGGTAACTAGACAAAAGAGTTTGCGTGTTTCGCCTTACCGAGGTACAAAAGACAAAAGAAACCCTTTACCTCGGTTGTTTTCCCAGAACTGTACCGGCAAAACGAGGTTGGACAAACAATGGGGTACCTCGGTATGTAGGGTAGACAAGACTGTGTGTGTGTGTGTGTGTGTGTGTGTGTGTGTGTGTGTGTGTGTGTGTGTGTGTGTGTGTGTGTGTGTGTGTGTGTGTGTGTGTGTGTGTGTGTGTGTTTGAGGTTAAAAAATCGCACTGGCACAGACGTTTCCTACTGAAACGTTTTTTTCTTTTAATATGCCGCCGAAAAATTGTTTTCATTTACTGAACCCTGATGGGTTTCAAACATGACAAAAAATTACAGAAAATTGATTTAAACTAAGTGATGAGCTTAGGAACTGGTTAAACTGACTGGCAAAAATTGATGTTATTCATTGATGGGCTCTAATTTAGTCCTTACAAGGATGTTACGCAAGCTTTTGTTTTTCTTATAGGCGATGACAGGTCGAAGATTCAAAGGTTCATTTAATTTAGCATTGGTAAAATTGAATTCATCTTTTAACATTTTTGCTATTTCGATATTCATTCTGTTGTACGTTAAAGTGAAAGGAATGATGGACCTCCTTTCGCATTCGCCCTCTGATATGTTCATACCAAATGGCCAGAGGGTTTGAAGCGTATTGATCCAAAAAGCTTCACGTTTTTTTCTAAATTCATCCGTTTCTTCTAATGTGTCTTTAATTGGTGGTTGTTCAATAGGATGGATTTCGAAATCGTCCAAAGAATGGCCAGGAAGGTTAAAATGTTGTGCTACTGGGGCATCAGCATTATGTTTTATATCCTGTTTGTGTCTAGTAGCACGTTCTCGAAAAGGATTTTGACTTTGACCAACATACTGTTTCCGACATCGCTTACAAGTGATAAGGTAAATAATGTTTGGTGAATCACAATGGAGGGGGTTACGGATCTGATAATGATTTTTCGTTTGTTCGGAGGAAAATTCCTCTTTCTGATCAGGCATAAAAGTATGCAGTCTACAACGAGGCTTTTTGCAATTAAATACCGCGCCACTACCATTCTGCAACGGTCTGTTGTGTTCAATCTTCCGTGGTTCGAAATCGGTAGTTTCAGCTGGACTTTCGAGCTTTTTCAGGGTTTGGGATTTCAGGCTACGCAAGAGGCGCAGCGAGTACCCTCTCGATCTGAGGGCGCCAAATAGAGTAGAACAAGCCTCATTGAAATTTACCTTATCACTTGAATTGCGGTGGAAACGAATGAGTTGTGATTTGATGATACCTTTAAATGTATGTTGAGGATGAAATGATTTTGTGTGCAACAATTGATGTGAATCAGTTGGTTTAAAATACACTTTATAATCTAAATGACCGGACGCCTGAAATTGCTTGCCTTTATACACGGTCACATCGAGAAAATCAACAGAATTTTCACTGATAGTAGCTTTCAATTTAATATTTGGATCGTGATTGTTCAAAATTTCTAAAAAATCATCAAAATCTTCTTTTGAATGTTCCCAAATAATAAAAATGTCATCTAAATACCTGAGATATACGAGAGGATGCTTTGCACATTTGCTTAAGGCATTTTCCTCCCATTCCGCTACATAAATGCTTGCAAAATTAGGACTGAATCTTTTGCCCATAGGACAACCCATTATTTGTAGAAAATATTCTCCATTGAATTGAAAGTCATTACCTTTTAAGCTCAGCTCTAAAAGATCCAAAATTTGTTCATCCGGGCGTTTCGCATCCGGATATTTTTCAAATGCATTTTTAACTGATTTAACACCTTTATCAATATCAATGTTCGTATACATACTGTCGATATCCAAAGTAGCCAGAATTGCATTTTTCGATATTTTCAATTTCGAAATTTTTGACAGGAAATCCTGTGTATTTTTTAGATAGCTCGGATGTCTATTTGCTATAGGTTTCAGATGATAATCAATTAATTCCGAGATCGCATAAGATTCCGAATTACAATCTGATACAATTGGCCTCCCGGGTGGAGTTAAGTCATCCGTCCATGAAGAACGGTCCTTGTGGATCTTTGGTAGGATATAAAATTGTCTTGTTTGAGCACTGAGCTTAGCTGTTAAATATTTCAATTGTTTTTTGGTAATGTGACCTTCGTCGAGGAGAAATTTTAAGATCTTATTGAATTTTTCGATATTACTAGGCCAAATAAGTGAATCTATTTTCTTATAATGTTTAGTATTGCTGAGTTGTCTCATGGCTTCCTTTATATAATTATCCCGAGATAGAACAACTACCGACCCACCTTTGTCGGCTGGTTTAATTACTAACTTCTTATTTTTTCGAAGTTTCGTGAGGGCTCTCCGTTCACCAGCTGTTAAATTGTCTTTATCGGAGAGTATGTTCATGCTGAACACCTTTTGGATGATTCGTTTGCTAGCCTCAATAATTTCGGGATCTACTTCACTATCTGGAGGTGACCAACCAGATGATTCTGTAAAAGGAAGTTTCCGACCGCTGGAGTTTCTAAAGCGGTCTGCTAATTTCATTTGCCTAAGAAAATTACAGTTGTATGATGGTAAATTTGTTTGGTTATCAGTTTTAGGCTTTGGTGCTGGTACAAAAGTTAAACCGCGATCTAAAAGAGATTTCTCTTGGGTTGTTAGGTCATTGGTGCCAGACAGGTTAACCACATTAGTTCCTAATCCCACATCTGTTAGGCGGCTGTTACCTTTGCCTTTACTTAGTTTAAATTTAGGTGGTTCAACCAGTGATCGTACATAATATTGGCGGTTCTCGTGGTCCAATGGATTAAATCCTGAGCAACATCAAACTTCGCGTCATCAATTTTAGGTATAACGTTAACGTCCTTCACTTTCCGAATGGTTTCGTTGATGATGCTCAGGGTTCTCCTCTCAGCCTGAGGGAGTTTTTGCGAAAAGTTTAGTTCAGCAAAATAAATTTTTGCTGATCTAAACTTGACCCTGATATCGCTAAGCATATTCCGCAACTGCTTAACTACGAGATCAGAATTATCGTTTCGAGAATTCACGCCAATATTTAATAATATTTTTTGGGGACTGGACTGGCCCCTGTGCCCTTTAAACATAGAGCGCAGATGATTGAATTTGGCGCCGGGGTAACACTCCACCTCGGTATGTAGAGTAGACAAGACTCTGTGTGTGTGTGTGTGTGTGTGTGTGTGTGTGTGTGTGTGTGTGTGTGTGTGTGTGTGTGTGTGTGTGTGTGTGTGTGTGTGTGTGTGTGTGTGTGTGTGTGTGTGTGCGTTTGTCTTACCAACTTGACGAGGTAACTAGACAAAAGAGTTTGCGTGTTTCGCCTTACCGAGGTACAAAAGACAAAAGAAACCCTTTACCTCGGTTGTTTTCCCAGAACTGTACCGGCAAAACGAGGTTGAAACCGTTAGTCCACACAAAGGACAGACAATGGGGTACCTCGGTATGTAGGGAAAACAAGACTGTGTGTGTGTGTGTGTGTGTGTGTGTGTGTGTGTGTGTGTGGGGGGGGGGGAAAGGGGATTCAAAGTCATATCGAACCCTCCTCACCCACATTACTTAATCATTCTTGGGTTAGTCTTAAAATAAAATAGGAACCGCAATGGTTCCCTCACATCTAACCAACTCCATTATGCCACTATGGACGGAGAAGGGCGTGCAGAACAAAAACTTCCCCTGATAAAGAAGGTCCTCTCGTGGAGGAAGCTTCCAGGGAATGTCCCATAACAGACACTTGAGAAGACTGATCCAAGGTTTCTGTGACGACAGATGTGCTACTAGTAGGATTCACAACGAGACTGTTTGATCTTAAACATAATCTACTGATTCAACTGAACTGGAGGGTACGTGTTTCCTATCATTCATCCCCATGAGATCGGCAGAGCGTCTATTGCATACACACAATGGTCTGGACATGGCGACACAAACGACGGTAACTGATTGTTCCAGTGTGTCGCAAATGGATCTATCATGGGGCAAACCCTCTGGTAGCAAATCTGTCTAAATACTCGCTTGTTGAGAGTCCACTCCAATTGCAACAGGCGACCTTTCCGAGAGAGCGAGTCTGCTAGTACATTCAGACAACCCAGTATATGACGGATAGAAAGATGAACATGATGATTCATGACGTATAGGAAAATCTTCTCCGTTAGTTGGCATAACGGAAATGAATGGGTGCCGCCTTGGTTCCCGATGTACGCTACTACTGTCGAGTTGTCCAACCAAATTGAACATAGACGTCCATTATTATGTGAATCCAATGTTGTAGCGCTAGCTATATTGACATCAACTCTTGATGTTTATGTGATTCTCCTGGAACTGAGGGTCCCAAAGACCCTGACACTTCAAGACTGCAGGACTTACGGTCGCGCCTCAACCCATCTGACTCACATCTGTCATAATCGTGAAAGCCAGATCCGGCAGATGCAGTGGAACTCCCTGAGTCAACCACTGAATATCTGCCCAAGTTGAACCCTTGTTTTATTAGGTCCGTTAAAACAATACTGGTCCAAATGAAAGCATCTTCACACTCCAGTTCTGAGTAAAGAATATCTGGAGGGGACGTGCGCGCAGACGGCCCATCGGAATGAGATCCACAGCCACTCCACACAGCTCCAACAGTCGCATGAATTCCCTCACTATTAATGCATCTGAGTGCAGACAAAAGCGAGCATAACAACTGACTAATTTTGCTCTGGGTAACGGCAGACGAACCAGATTGTTGTGAGTCTCAAAGCTCATTCCCAAGTGAATCGACGACTTGTACGGAGCTTGATCCGACTTTTTCTCGTTTACGATGAAACCGAGACGTCGGAGTAATAGAAGCAGACTCTGAACATCGTTCTGAAGAATAATTCTGCTGCCGTATCCCTGTAGAAGGTTGTCCAAGTAAGTCGACGTTAACACAGACGAATGAGCTCGTAAGTGAGACATTACCGAGTACATCATTTGAGTGAAATGCCCAGGGGGCCAGATTTAGACCAAAGCATATAGATCTGAACTGAATACACCTTCCCTTGTAAGGCGAAACGCAGGTACTTTTAGAATGCCGGATGTACCAGGAAATGAAAGTACTCACCCTTAGATCTATGCTTGCCACATAGTCGATCACTTGAATGCTCACTTTTACCGACTGAATGATTTCCATAAATAAACTTTTGGAGCCATGATAAGCTTGTTATCCAGCTCATGTCTATTACTGGTTGGAACAAGCCATCTGGCTTCGGTACGAGTAACAGGTGACTGTAAAATTTTTGAGTATCCTGATTCTCGACGACCTGTATTGCTTCCTTTGATAAGACAGCTTATATCTCCGGTAGGAGAAACTCTCTTATGCAAGAATCTGATGGAAGATTTGTCCAAAGCGGACAACTTGTTAGTGGGGTTTTTGCTCGGAATGATAGCCATAAGCCGTCTGAGACTACACTTCTCACCCACTGATCTTCTGTGATTATTATCCAGTTTTTTGCGGATCTTGATCACCTTCCGCCAACTGGCCAGCAATAGAGGTCTTAAACATCACCTGTATGACCTGCGAGGCTTACGGGAAGAGGAACCACATCTTCCCCGCGAAAAACCTTGTCTCGTCGGCCTAGGGACGTCTTGACCTATAGTCCTGATCAGATCTACGCCCCTTTCCCAAGTCGCTATACTGACGACCTCCAGAGTAATTATAAGAGGGTTACTTGTACCCTCGTGAGGAGTTTCCTTTGTCTGGAACACCCTCCTTTACTTTTGTCTGCTAAGTGTGTCACTGATACACCGACTTCAAAAGCAGATCACTAGACACTTTCTTAGTAGCCTGTTCATAGACTAACGAAAGCTAGTCATCGAAAATAAAATGTCCGGAAACCGGAGCAACTCGGAGAGAGCTTTTCACCTTGTCATCTTATCAGTGATGACGACGCAAGGGCAGCATCACATCTGATTAACTCCAGATTAGCCACTGTTAGGGCGGAGTTATACGTGGTACACATAATTGCCCTGGACAGAACTCTAAGAGAGGTATGAACGTCCTCAAATTCCTTTTCCTTGAGACATTGCACCACAGCTCTTGTAAGGTGATCTGTGTAAGACATAACGTCCAAATTTGCTCTATTTGAAGAAATTGCAGTCTCAATTGTGTTCGAGCAAATAGTGAATGATACAGGTAAGGATTCCTCTAGATCCCCGGCCTGCCCATCCAAATGCAGAAGAACTCTCTGAACATCTTCCCCAACCGTTTTTAAATGAACTTAGTCAAAAAAACGGTATGTATACGGAAAATGAAGATAAGAAACTTCCTTCTTCATCACACTCAAGAGGATAAATACTGTGTCGTCTATATGGCCAAAGGTCTGCGACGTCTGCATAAACTGAACCGGAAAAGAAAGGACTTACTCCTTTGTCTGGATAAAGTCTGCACCTAATGACGCCATCGGTTTCTCTCTTGTCGTCACAGTATTCTGATTCGGCGGAACAAAATCAGGGTAGTATTGATGGATGAAAGCCATCGCAACCATATACTGTCCCGAAAGGGAAGGGTAATCCTCTTCCTTTTTCCTTTCACCATCCGAGAAATCAGTTGCGAATCTTGGTCCATTGCATCTGCACAAACAGACGACTGGACCGACCCAGCACCGTCCGACAGCTCAGATTCTGAGTCTGAGGGAGGCTGTATCTCCATTTGCTGGATTTGCTGGGATGCTGCGATCAGCTTCGCAATCTGCGACAGCAAGTCCGTCATCCAGGCCTGAGGAGCTGTGGTTTTGAGTTCCTTATCCGCATGCTGCTCGTGGGATGTCCCGATGATCAAGGCCTCGTCTCCCTAGCTACTGGATGTTCTGACCTCACAGGCAAAGAGTGGTTCCTTCTTCGTGCAGCAGGCTGGATATCCAAAGTTGGGTAGCTAGGATGCGGTCATGTGTGCTTAAATAACATAGCAGAGGAAGCCTTGACTGAAGCCGACACCAGCTGCAGACTAGACGGAGTGTCCCGAGTGGCGGGCGGACATATGCTCCGTCTCATTGAAGTTTCCAACCAGAAAACTTCATTTCGGTCTTGTGAAACGTAGCGGAGGAAGCCTTGACTGAAGCCGACCCCGGCTGCAGACTAAACAGAGTGTCCCGAGTGGAGGGCGGACATATGCTCCGGCTTGTGCAAGTTTTTCAAAACAACATCTGACCCCAGACATTGTTAGATTAGAGAGGGGGGCCTCTCCCGTTCGCGGTCTATCAGACCTTGCAGAGTACAAGAACTTGCTGACTTCCTCCCTATTTCGTCACTGCTGGGTGAGCTATTTATATTATAGTGCTCGCTCTACCCAATCCACTTCATAGACCGCAATGGACTTACCCGGCACCATGGCAGCCACAGACAGAGCACCGCTTCACCAGTCGAGCTAGCTGCTTGCAAGAGATTAAAACCTTTAACAAAAGGCCCTAATTCTTGCAATAATGAGCACTGCAGCTAGCTCTATATGCTCCATGGAGCGCGACAACGGTAGCACACTTGGATAGGTGTCAGAATATCATCACCATGTTCATGTTCCTCTGAAATAGAAACTGACAGAATTAATTAAAATGCGGTAAGAGGCTCTGATCCTCAGAACCTCACCACCAACAACGTAACGTGACACCCGACTCCAACATCAGTCATCCCAGTGCAACACAAGAATGACAAGAGTCGGCAGGAGTGTATCAATTAAAGTCGATATCAGTCCTCCAAACTCCGCAACAATATATATATATAACTGAGATACATGAATAATAGCAAACATAATTAAATTCAAAATATTTTTTGTAAACAAAAGAATTTCGAAAAAACGCCCAAGTTCCCAAAGGGAACATTAAGAGCCCAAGGGCATCCCGATAGAGCCTAAGTGTGGACAAAATCCAAAATTTGTTGAGCTACACTACCGGAATAAGAATCCATGTATCCTACAGTATACAGTGAAACCTCTTTTGAACGACCTCTCTTTTGGGCGACCACCCTGTCTTTCCCGACCATCTTCCCAATGTACCGATCACTTTTACGTTAAAAGGGTCCTTGTTTGAGCGACCACCTGTCAAACGCGACCAGCGACCAGTATTTTTGTGAAAAAATATTAACTTTTACCTCTTTTCAGCGACCAGATCGGAGAAATGACGACAAGCGACCAAGAAATTTCTGAGACAAATTTATGTTTAGTTTGCAGGTCAACACTGACAACAGACGATAGTCGGGTCCGATAAAAGCCAAGCTTCGATTGGAAAAAAAAAAATATTCTGTTATTTATTTCATCATTTCGATGTATTTCCTTGCTTTTATTTTTCCAATTCCTGTATCACAATAAAAGTTAAAAAATTTATAGTAATTTATATATTTTTTATACTTACCAATGACCCAGACATAGCTGGTGCTAACTCTTAAAATATAGGGCCAAACACAAATTTTGCCCCCCAATCCCCAAAATTTGCATCTAAAACTAAAGAAAACATGTCCTGAAAGGCCCTCCACACCTCGCCCCCACTGCGCATGCGCAGTGTCAAGGACGTTCCGAAATTGGCGCCATTTATCATTCTAATAACCAGTGCCTGGTAAGCGCTATGTACTCAGCGGGGAGGCAAGAGTTCCCAACTCCTGGGAGGGCCATCCCCGTCTGGGTCATTGGTAAGTATAAAAAATATATAAATTACTATAAATTTTTTAACATTTTTATACTGTACCAATGACCCAGACATAGCTGAATAGTAAAAAGGCTGGAGGGCCAAGGACATAGAGCAAAATGGAATACGCTCAATAAAATAAAATAGAGTCATCCCCTGTAGGGAAAAGAAGTAATAGGCCTTACATGTATCTTTCTTATTTATGATAAATTAGAAAGATACAACACCTTCCAAAAATTGAGCTTCATACATCCATGTACTCTATTAATATCCAATAATCCTTATACTAATAATTTTTAAAGTAAGCCAATAATAAAGTAAGTCTAGAGAATAGAGACTCTTATACTCCTAAAAGTGTGTGAGAATTGCATAATCATGTCCGTTGACATATGCAATATTCAAAAGCTATACTTTAAAAACTAAGACTTGAATGAATTTTATAAACTTAAACTTCTCACTAAACAACCATCCCAATAACAGCTCAGAATTACTAACTCCGGAGGAGGTATCCCCTTGTTTTCATAGTAAAAACAGGTGACCCAAGGGAACACCCTCCCCCCCCCCCCTTTTTCTTGCCCTGGGTCAAATAGCCCAGAGCGAAGAGGGCAGCCGAACGGAGACACTGCCGAAACAGACAGCCTACCTAGCTATAGTAGCAACTGTTAAGAGAATGATATTCTGAGCAGTAGATAATAGACCTAACAATAGAGGCCTCCAGAAATGGACTCGATATTTCTGAGATAAAATTCATGAATGGATGGCTGAGCGCAATGAGCAGCCTTCAAAAATCTATAATAGCAACACTATTAATGTAAGCCCAAGAAGTAGAAGAACTCTTACTTCATGAGCCGAAATCTTAAGCACAACTGCTAAGCCAATGATATACCATAAGCAGTACGCTAGTTAATAGAATCCATTAAAAATAAAATGGAGCGTAACGTCCTTCTACTAGACATCAAAGACAGAAGAAGCTTACGCCCTTGTAATAAACAGATATCTGTTTATAAATACATAAACTGTACCCGGAAAGAGTAAAGGCCTATGCCCATACGAAGACGGAAGGACCTTAAAATAATAGGTTCCGGAAATAGGAGCCTAACTCTTATGCAACAATCCAACCTAAATAGTAACGGAAGTATTGATTCCGAAACTATGAAAGTGAAAATCATCCATCGATAGTGCATGAAACTCACTGACTCTACAGTAAAAGAGAAACCAACAGAATTACTGTCTAAAAGGTCAGAATTTGAAAACTACTGTTTCCAAAGGCTCAAATGATTACATAGCTAAATAAGAACCGAAGTTAAAATCCGTATAGGAATTTAAACTAAAGATTCTAAGTCTATTTATCAAAAAGTTACTAACTGACTTAGATAAAGAGACAAAAGACTCAATTGTAAACTAACGTAGAGTGCATAGGTATGAGGTAACATAAACCTATAACCTAAATAACAACAGGCTGCAGTAGATCTTGTGAAACAAGTATACTAAAAACTAGCAATGCGTAGTATGGAGGGATCAACCATATGAACATAATGATCCCTACACCACGACGGAAGAGCCTCCACTTTAGTCGCATAGAATAGCGAAGAAGAGGATCTCCTATAGTAAGAAATCGCGTCCAAAGCTCGTCCAGTACAGTGCTTACAATGCAATACGGACCACACAACGGAATACATGAAGGTTGCGACCTTGCTGGTTGTGATAAAGATGACACGATTTACCCAGTGAAAAAAGATCCTCACATAGAGGAAGATTTCACGTTAAGACCCACAGTAGACAAGAGAGTAAATTACTCATGATCTCTGTGAAGATAGAGATGCTATCAACAGAAATGTATTGTGGTTGTTTATCTTAGCAATACCTGCTAAAACAACAGCGCCGGAGGATACGCGTATCCTATCATTCCGTCCTATAGATCAATAGAGCGTTAACAGTATTAGCTCAGAGATCTGGACAAGCCAACACATACGTCTGCAATTGATTAGCAAGCTGTGTCATAAATAAAACATCATTGGGCGCTCCCATAGATAGCAAATCTGATTAAATACTTGTTTGTTGAGAGTCCATTCTGACAGCAACAAGCGACCCGTAAGAGAACGGGAGTGCGATAAAACAATCAGACGACCCAGAATATGACGGACCAAAACTGAACTTGGTGTACTATAACCAACAGACGGATTCTTTCCATTAAATTGAATAACGGAAACGAAAGAGTGCCTCCCTGGTTCCGGAGATACGCCACTACTGTCGAATTAAAGGACAGGAATTTGGGCATGCGTTTCTGAATAATGTTCATGCAATGACATAAAGCAAGCCTAAAAAACATTATTCCGCGGAAGTTAAACTGATAGCTAAAAGACTGCGGAACCCAAAGACCCTGGCACTTCGAATCCGTAGGGATCAGAATATCCCAATCTGTTTGACTGGCAACCGTCATAACAGGCACACTAGGGTCCGGCAACTGCGACGGCACTCTCTGAATCAACCACCGAATGTTTGCCCCAGTCTGAATCTCTTGTAACACTAGATAGACAAGAGAATGTATAAATCAAGCAATTCATGGATTGCCGGAAAGTTGCCGTCGAAGAGAAGCTCCTCCGAGAACGAAGCGACTCTGAGAGAGTTCTTAACCTACTATCCACGCGTGGATGTAGCTAGGGCTGCATCACGTCTAACCAACTCCAATCAGCCACTGAAGGGCGGAGTTATACGTGAACAAACTACTGCCCTCAAAAGAAATTACATTGAGAATAATATCCCGTAAATCTTTTCTTGAAGACGTAATGATAACGCCTCAGTAAGGCGGATTACGTATAATAAAGCCTCTAAGTTAAGTCTACTATACATAATGTCGTTCCCAACATTGAAATTGGAAAAGACATAAACGGCGAAAAAGAATATATGCAGTCTTTAATCACACCGTCTAGACGCATATGAACTCTCGGTATGCCCTGCTCTGCCAAAATAAACTATATGTAAAAAAGATAAAATGGCAGAAATGAGCCACGCGGACAAGAAACTAAACTATCATGCTTAGTAGCAGGCTTGTATATATATATATAAATATATAGCGTCGAAAAATAAAACACATGTTGTAATGACAATATTGGACTGCGTCGGTAAGTCAGGGACAAAGTCCCTGTACCGATCGAAAAATCCGAGTCCAATGACGCTATAAGTCTCTTATCCAAGATCGCAGCCATGAAGTCCGAACAATAAACACTGGAAGAAATGCCAGAAGATATGAAAGGCATCTTCCGATACTACTAAAGGGAAAACTCGAAATCTTTCGAATCCCTTTCGCCAACCTGTCGGACCCTATAAAGCGTTCGGTCGTCCGTAGCTTGATGCAACCGCGGACCGCACCGACCCAGCGCCGTCGGATAATTCCTGATTCGACCGAGAAACCGTCAATTGCTGGGATGCTGCGAAACAACTGTGCTAACTCGGATAGCACGTCCGTCACTGAGGCCTGAGGAGCAGCGGTCTTACGATGCATTGCCGCAGGAAGCTCCGAGATCGTTACCCCGTGCATACTTCCAATATGCGAGCGAACGGAGTGTATAGGCCTCGTGTCCTTTGGCTACCGGATGGCGCGACCTATTCGCTGTGGAATCACTGAATGCCGAAACTGATCGGATACTCGAGGTCACGTAGCCAATGTGCGGTCGTGTGCCCTGCTGTGAGGATGAGGAAGCATTAAAGACAGTCTCTCGGACTGTCAATATAACGGAGCGTCCCGAGCAACGGACATATGCTCCGAATGTAAAATATCTGAACCACAACATGCGGTCCCCTATGTTGTTGGCTTCCTCCGATCCGTCCTCAATCTGCCGTCACTGGGTGAGTACTAAAGTAATTAAAGTGCTCGCATCACCCAAATCTCCTTCCTAGACCGCAACGGACGAACCCGGCAGCCGAACCATTCGATGAATGTACGCTACACCGGGTGAGCTAGCGAATGTCACTCCGTAAGCGATAGACATATTCCATGAGCACTTATTGCCGCTAACTCTTCATTAACTATGACGACAGAGGCACACTTTTGAAGACATCTCCATAACTCTTCGAACAAGAAACCAGAAATGCTTGGATAGCAAGCATAAAATAATAATATATATAGCGTCGTTCAATAATTCGAAAGTTTGTGTGACATTATTGGACTATGTCGGAACTGAGGGACGATGTCCCTGAACCGAACCAAAAATTTCTGAGTCCACCGACGCTATCAGTTTCTTATCCGGCATCGCAGCATATGTTGTTCCGAAAGGGAAAGCTTGAAATCCACCGAATCCCTTTCGGTATCCCGTCGGACCGGATGAAACTTTCGGACGTCCGTACCCGCTTCCGCGGAGCGTCCTGACCCAGCATCGTCGGATAAAATATATGCGACAGATTCAGTTGATGCTGGGATGCTGCGATAAACTGTGCTATTAAGGAAAGCACGTCCGTTCCCGAGGCCTGTGCAGTAGCGGACTTACGATGCATTGCCGCTGGAAGCTCCGTGTACGTTGACTCCCGCACACTTCCTATGCGAACGTCCGGAGTCTGCAGGCCTCGAGTCCCCGGCTACCGACCCAGCGCTGTCGGATAATTCTCGATCCGACACCGTTTCTGTCGGCTGCTGGGATGCTGCGATAAGCTGTGCTATGTGCACAAGAATGTCCGGCGTCGAGACCTGCGGAGGCGCAGTCTATCGGTGCTTCGCCGAGGGCAGCTCCGCATCAGATGGCTCCCGCATACTTCCTATGCGAACGTCCGGAGTCCATCGGTCTCGAATCCCTGGCTGCCGGATGGTGTGACCTGGTCGCCGAAGAATCCTTGATCGGCGAAGCTGGTAATATATCGGCGGTCACGCAGCCAAGGTGCGGTCGTGTGCGCTGACGAGAAGAGGAAGCCTTAGCAGTCTCAGCGGACTGCCTATACAACGGAGCGTCCCGAGCGACGGACGTATGCTCCGCTAACGACACATTTGTACCACAACATCTGGGGCCAGATGTTGTTGAACGAGAGAGGGGCCTCTCTCGCTTGCCGTCCGGATGGACCGGAACGAGCTATGAACCGGACTAAAAGGCTTCCTCCGTTCTCCTTCCGATCCGCCGTCACTGGGTGTGCATTAAGTTAATTTATAGTGCTCGCATCACCCCAAAATTCCTTCTAGACCGCAACGGACGAACCCGGCTGCCGAACCATTCGGTGAATGGACGCTACACCGGGCGAGCTAGCGGACGTCAAAGGCCGTCGAACCTACTAGGGTCCTCTTAGGCAATTGGCGTATTACATGAGCACTTTTCCGCTAGCCCTTCATTAATTGTGACGACGGAGGCACACTGTTGGAAGACATCACAGATACATCCCCCTAATCTTGATCGTCTGAAATAGAAATTGATAAAGTAGAGTGACCCTGCGGGGAAAGGACCGGAGTGTCCAAATCCCCAACAACATACCGTGACATACGCTTCCCATATTGTCATCGAAATCATACGATACAGAACAGGAGTTAATGCGAGTACACTGACCACATATAGAATGATAATAAGGTCAGAGGAAGACTTCCTCTTAAAACAATTGATCAATATCCTTTCAATGTGAAAAGAAAACAAGTCCTGGTACTCGCACTAACCCCTGGCAATCAAAATACATAATAATAATATGATCCATTAATATAGAAAAAATAATTGAAATCAAAATATTTTGAAAAAATATTTTTTCAGAACAGCCCAAGTTTCTGAAAAGTAACGTTGAGCCCCAATGGATCCCAAGCCTAAGTGTGGACAAAAATTTTAAAAATATTTTAAACAATTTATTCAACACTTACGAACAATAATAATGTATCTAGTTATGATTAAAATAACATAAAGATATTATTATTTAGAAATCCCCCCCTCACACAGAGGGCTGTTGTAAATGTAAACAATGAGTGTAAAAACACTAAAATAAGACTCCAGGCACCCAGGCCCGAAATCAGTTACCAAAAATACCCCATCTGATGCAAAACAGAGACTTCCAGGGAAGAAACTGCAGAACATCAGATGGTAGATGCAGAACACAACGCCTAACCACCCGTAGGTGAAGACGTAAACATGGGGAAAGAACAGAATTCATTCTGTTATTCAGCTAAAACTCCCAAGAAATTTTAGTAATAATAATTACAGAAACTATGCCAAAAGCATGGGAGAATAGCAAGGGGGAATTAAAGGACAGGGAGAGAGGAAAAACACTTGAAAAAACAGTGTAACTAAATAATCAGAATGACAACAAAATGGCTGCTGCCTTGAAAATAGGTAACTTAACATAATTTCATTAAAAAATTTTAAGTTACAGCCCTGATAATATTCTGTCACACATTCTTTTCCTCTCCTCCTTTTCTAACCTCCTTAGAATCACCATTTCACTAATATTTATGTGTCTGGCATCATTTAAACTGAGATTTAAAAGCACAAAGATCAGTCAGATGTTAACTGATGAAGGGCCAAACTTAGAATGATAAATGGCGCCAATTTCGGAACGTCCTTGACACTGCGCATGCGCAGTGGGGGCGAGGTGTGGAGGGCCTTTCAGGACATGTTTTCTTTAGTTTTAGATGCAAATTTTGGGGATTGGGGGGCAAAATTTGTGTTTGGCCCTATATTTTAAGAGTTAGCACCAGCTATGTCTGGGTCATTGGTACAGTATAAAAATATAAAATGGAAATTCACATCATTATCTTTGTCTTAATTTTGTTTTTCGGTCGTTTAGACGGCCATTATCAATAAAAGTTCAAAAGAATAAACGGCGGTGAAAGTGGGACAATTCATCTTTTCTGGCCCAGTAGATGGCGCTACAAAGCATAAAAGCAGAGCGACCCACCTCAGTTTTGTCACCTTGTGTTTGTACAGTAATAGTGTTTGGGAATCAAAGAAAAATTAAATCTTTGAGTTTGTGTTTAATTTTTTTAATATCAAAACAACGAAATTTTCTGACTGTTGAAAGCTGATTATGAAAGCGGAAACCGACTTCTTTGTTGTCACCGCGTGTTAGGAAAGAATAGAAGTTTGGGGGGGGGGGGGGGGGGGAGATCAAGGGAAAACAAATCGCTTGGGTTGTGTTTGTTTTGCTGTCAACAGTCTCCTGTTTTGATTAAAAAGCCATGTTTGTTTTTACAGTCATTGTGTAGAGGGGTAGTTTCATTATTGTTGATGAGTATATAATCGGGCCATAAGAATAGGGTTGTCATAAATCGAAATTTTATTGAATAGTGAAGTGAGTTAAAATGTCAGAACCACCCAGCAAAAAAAGAAAAGTTTTAACGTTGGAGGAGAGGATCAAGGTTATTGATCACTCAGAAAAAGGAGAAAGTGCAAGAAAAATTGCCGAGCGGTTTAATGTTGGAAAAACTCAGATACAGTCCATCATTAAGGAAAAGCAAAATTTAAAAGACGAATGGAAAAATGGCAAAAACGGAGAGAGAAAGTATGCCAAGGCGAGGCATGTGGTTTATCCTGAAATCAGTGATGCTGTATGGCAATGGTTTTGTGTGGCTAGGAGTAAAAACATTCCAATAACCGGTAAATTACTTCAACAGAAGGCAATTGTGGCATCATACGAAATGGACTTTCCTGATTTTACTGCTTCAAATGGGTGGCTAGAGTGTTTCAAGAGCAGATACAATATAAAGTCTAATGTGTTGAGTGGTGAATCGGCGGATGTTGATGAGGACGTAGTGGATTCTTTCAAAAAACGTTTACCATCTTTGTTAGAGGGCTATTCAACAAAGGATATTTTTAATGCAGATGAGACAGGACTGTTTTTCAGAGGACTCCCAGATAAATCTCTCATAGCAAAGGGAGAAAGTAAAAGTGGTGTTAAAAAGGCAAAAGATAGACTTAGTGTATTAATTGGATGTAGTGCCGAGGGAGAAAAGCTGAACTTGTTGGTCATTGGTAAATCAAAAAATCCCAGGTGTTTTCGTAGTTTTGACCCAATAAATTGTGATGTAAAATACAAGGTATTATTCAGACTTTGAAACTGAAATATAGACAGAAATTTCTCATGCGCTTTGTACATAAGATTGATGAATGTAACTCAGCCTCTGAGGTTTCAAAAAGTGTAAATGTCTTAGACGCTATTTTGTGGCTGCAGGCAGCTTGGAAAGAGGTAAAAAGTGAAACTATTAAAAAGTGTTTCCAGAAATGTGGATTTGGTGAGAAGGTAGACTCATTAGAAACATTAGAAACTATCCCTGAGGAAGACCCAATTATAAACGATAAAAATTGTCAGGAAATCTTAGATGGTGTGACAATTCAGGACTATTCATCAATGGATAATTCTATACAAACCTCTCCTGTGCCATCAGAGGATTGGGAGAACGATATTTTGAAAGGCGGTGCTGGCTCAAGTGAAATAGAAAGTGACGTGGAAAATAGTGACGATGAGTCATTACCTTCTATCCCCAACGTAACATTTACTGAAGCTATGGAAAGCTTAAAAAAACTGAAAAACTTTGCCCTCCAAACCCAAAGGGGTAGTGTGCTGACTGACTTAGTTGCTATGGAAACAAGGCTGCAAAGTGATTTTCTAGCCAGTAAGCAAACACAAACAAAAATACACAATTTCTTTTCCAAACCGCAGTGAGACGCATTTGTAATTTTCATCAAAGAATACAAAACATCCCGTATTTAGGTAAAATTCATCATAAAATTGTTTCTTGTCTAAAAAATATATTTTATGACACCTCTTTGAGGCGTGATAAACCATATTTTTTAGACGAGAAAAAGAACCTTTTCTTTCAAAAATCGTGGTCGTTTTAAACAGAACGAAATGATACGTGTACACAACATCCTGCATTTAGGTAAATTTCATCATAAAATTGTTTCTTGTCTAAAAAATATATTTTATGACACCTCACCGAGGCGTGATAAACCATATTTTTTAGACGAGAAAAAGAACCTTTTCTTTCAAAAATCGTGGTCGTTTTAAACAGAACGAAATGATACGTGTACACAACATCCTGCATTTAGGTAAATTTCATCATAAAATTGTTTCTTGTCTAAAAAATATATTTTATGACACCTCACCGAGGCGTGATAAACCATATTTTTTAGATCAGAAAAAGAATTTTTCCTTTCAAAAATCGTGGTCGTTTTAAATGGAACGAAATGATATTGTACGAATATCCTAGAACCAACAGTAAACTTCCAGTGTCCACTTCCTGTACAGCCATATTCAAAAATGTGACAGTCGATAAACATTTTCCTAAATACTCAAATCGATAGACTTACTGGCTCTTCATTAAGCAAGGTACATGTACCTACTTTTACATGTTTTTCTTATTTGGCATTATTCATTTGCCGTTCGAAACCTTGAATAAACGATAAATATTTTTTTCAACACCCACTCGAAACTAAACAAACGAGTACACACGAACTGCACAGTGCATAGTCCAATAATATTAGCCTTCGACTGTGCTCCGAATTTAATATTTTTTTATATTTTTTATTATGTCGCACCTTCAACGGTGCGACATAATAAAAAATAAAAAAATATTAAATTCGGAGCACAGTCGAAGGCTAATATTATTGGACTACACAGTGCACTGGCCACTGCAGGGCATTCAACAAATGACACCACATGGCGAGTAGCGATCATTACCGGTGTCAGTCAGGAAACGTAAATTCAGCAATTTAGGGTATAAATGGGAAAGAAATAAAATGACACACATATAGTTTTCAGAGGTTTTTTAATTCACTCTTCATGTAAATATATCAATGTATTTTATTATAAAACATTTTATTATACATGTAATATTAAAATAAACAATAAAAGTTCAATAAATTAAATTTAATACAGATGAAATAATGTTGGTTTTTTTTCCACCAAAATACATGTACAATGTACATTGAACACCTACCTGTACCTGTGAGTCCAACTATTGCCTGAGCTTACCATCTTATCAACCCTCTTTTGAGAGACCACCTCTTTTGAGAGACCACTTTGCCCTGGCTGGAAGAGCGGTCTCTCAAAAGAGGTTCCACTGTACTACAGTAATAGAATATAAAAAAACTACCTATATATGAGGACGTTGATAATGTAAACAACGTCAATGTAAACAAGACATCAGACACACAAAAAGGCCCAAAATCAGAACCAATTGAAATGCTATCAGATGCAAAGCTAGATCTTCATACGACAAAAAAACAATACATCGGATAGAAGATGCAAGTCAAAATGGCCTAACACCCCTAGGGTGAGGACGTAACCGTGGGGAAGAAACAGAATAAAATTCTGTAATAAATGTTAAACTCCCAAGAAATTTAATAAAAAATTTCAATAAAAAATAGCCAAAAAGCTAAAGAGTTTAACAGGAAAGGTTCATGGAAGGATAGTGAAGGAATACTTAACAAACAGTGGAATAATCATTTTTAACAATGATGACCTCAGGCATATGTCCCGAAATTGGGAAACATAAAATAATTTTATAAATATTATAAAGTTACAGCCCTGAACGTCCAAAACCACCGTTGAACACTTCCTTCATCCAATAACAGCCTTGTATCCACCAATTCTTGCATTGATTTGTGTCTGGCATCCTCAAAAAAGGAGATTTTAAAGCACAGATGTCATTTCATTGTTGAAGACTTTAGGGCCAAACAAAGAATGATGTTGGCGCCAATTCCGGTCACTTCCTGACATCTGCGCATGCGTGGAGAGTAAATGTATGGAGGGCCAGATAGGACTTTTAATTTTTGGTTTTGCAAGCAAATTTGGGGGATTGGGGGGGGGGTTCAAAATTTGTGTTTGGCCCTTAATAACTTTGAGTCAAGCACCAGCTAGTCTGGGCCATTGGTTTACAGTGTAAAAATATGGCACCACTTGAGCTGCTAACATGCTGTCACGGTAGTACTGCCCTGTGACAAGCCCTTGGATGACATGTAATGCTGTTCTGCTTGTCATGGTTATGCCTCCCCACACCATAACCAATCCACCATCCAAACGATCGTGCTGCCTAACAGTTAGATCATGGTATCATTCGTTCTGCCGCCGCCACACTCTGTTTTGCCTGTCGTGGGAGTCGAGAGTGAACCTCGTTTCATCGGAAAATATGACGTTGCTCCACCAACGACTGTCCCAGCACTGTCGTGCTCCACACCAATTATGCCTTGCTGCAATGTGACGTTCAGTCAAACGTGAAATTATTCGAGGTCGTAGAGCATACAAATTCCAGCTGTGTTGGCGATTTCGGATAGTCTGACAACTGACTCGCACATCTGTCGCTCGGTGCAGCTGCTGTCCAATTTCTGAGGCACTTTGATGGCAGTTACGTAATGCTGTGGTTCGGATGAAATGATCCTGGTTAGCAGTTGTCACCCTTGGATGACCTGAACGACGTCTGTAATCAACATTGCCTTCTGACGGTAGCGTGACAACCTGCTAATCATCGAATGAGTAACGTTGAGAATTTGAGCTACTGCAGTCTGTCTGTTGCCAGCTTCCAACATGCCAATGGCACGTAAACGTTCGTCACATATCAGTCTTCACATACCTCAAAAGTTACGTTTCGACCAGAAACTATTGATGAATGAGTTTATACCAAGAAAAGAACGATGAGACCTCCAAAAAAGCCTGTCCAGTACAAATAAAAATTTAAAATGTACCCCCACAGACATTAATGCGGCGCTCATGCAAAAAACCTGCACAAAGTTTTCGTGGGCTGGTGACATTCATGATCCACACTAAACTTGGTAACATATTGATGTGTCCAATCATGCGTGTCCAATACCATTTTCCAAAAATATCAACCTCAGTTTGGATATCCCCTACTTTTTTTGAATAGTATATATCATCTTTTTGCCACCATGTGCTTCTTTCACAATTTACATAAAAAGTGCTTTATATTGTTATGTTTATTGCTTGAATTATTGCATTATTACAAGACTTAATAAACTAAATAAAACAATGGCATTTTATTTGGTTCTTGACCATGAGAGTTATTAGTATGACCCAAATATCGTTTACCTGTGCCCCAATTCCTTATATGAAACTATGGGAATAACAGTGAAAAGCTTTTTATTATATTTCTACAGCTTTTTCCTTTGTAAATAAAAACTATATCCTACTTCCCTGACCTCGAAAGTGTTATTCAACTCCCACGGCGATATCCTACTCCCAGTCATGACGGACTATTTTACTATCAATGACGTCAGCATGTTGGATTATTCCCCTTACGGCAAGTTACGCTGTTGCGAGTTTACGTCTGCTTTGTTTTCATACCGAGTGGTTCAGAAATGGCTGCATTTGCATCGAATGTGAAACTTCTAGATACGATAGATGACGAGTTTCTTTTGGAATTATTTCAACCTTATTCCACTGGGGAAGATGATGTTATTGGAGCAACCGGTAGTGACATTATTTCTTCAACCGAGGGTGCGTCAGTGGAATTTGGTCGATTCGAAATGATGGACGATAGCGAACTGACTGATTTCATTGTTCAAAATCAAAACAAAAATACGATGAAGAAAACTCTTTTGGATATCCAATTGTTCCAGCATTTTCTTAAAGCAAAGTACAGTTACACCGGAGAAATAGCGGACATTGACCCCAGTGATTTGTGCGATTACATTTCTCACTTTCTCGTATCAGTTCGGCGCAAGGATGGCAGGGAGTATGAACCTTCCACACTTAGAGCTTTGTATTCAAGTATCAGTCGTCACTTGAAAAATGCCAATTACAGCAAATGTATTATTTCAGACACAAAATTTGCAAAGGCCAGAGAAGCCCTTAAAATAAAGCAGAAGCAGTTGAAATCGTTGGGCAAGGGCAATAAACCAAATGCTGCCGAAGAAATAACTGATACTGAAATTGATATGCTTTATGAGAAGAAAGTTTTGGGGCCGTACTCACCGAAATCTATATTGAACTCATTGTGGCTAACATTTACTATGCATTGTGGTATGCGTGGAGGGAAGGAGCAGTATGATCTGGTATGGGGAGACGTTAGCGTTGGTCAAGACAAAACAGGGCGAAAATATCTAGTAGTGGATGAGAGACACACAAAAACCCGCAACGGCGAAAATCCTCAAAATACGCGAACGATAAAACCAAAAGCATATGAAACTTCAGTGCCGGAAAGAAATCCAGTACGTATTTATGAATTGTACAGGGAGAAACGTCCATCGGGAATGCGAGAGCCAGGCTCTCCATTCTACATTTCAATTATGGCTGAAACGCAGAAACAAATCGATGAAAATTCTTATTTTGAAATGGGACAAAAATGGTTCAAAAACCAACGCCTGGGCATAAACCAAATCTACAAGTGCATGTCTAATATGAAAACTGACGGTGGGTTGCCTTCTAAAAAGCGATTGACAAATCATAGTTCTCGTAAGCATCTTATTCAGAAATTGGGTGACGCAGATGTTCCTCCAAACCACATTGTCCAAATATCGGGACATAAAAATATCAACAGTATAAACAACTACTCAAGAATAAATACTCACCAGGAAAGAAACATTTCATCTATTCTCTCAAATGAATCAACTTCGTGCGAATCGAATTTACAGATTCAGTCACAAATTCCGATAACAACTGTATCGAGTTTGTCAACGACGTCAACTTCAAGCCGTTCCCAAAGTACAACTGCACAATCTTCTATGAATGCCATAACTTCCAACCAACTATCGAGCACCTCAAATTCTATGATCCAACAACATCTTGGGAATATATTCGGAACGAGCACAATAAACAATCCGACCATAAACATTGTGATCAACCATTGCAGATGTTCCGCCTCAAAATCCTGCGATAACACTCAATCCACTTCGACAAATATTGTGCTTGATATTCCAACTGACAGCGAACAATAACTATGTACAGATCCACACAAAGTTATAAGAAGTTGAACATGACTACTCATTCAGGGTGATTGATTGAATTATTTCTTTAAAATGTGTTGATTTCCTTCATAAGTTCATATCTCACGTCATTTGAACTTCCATTTGAAAACGAGCGTCATTGCATTCCTTTCTGATGACGTCATATTATCAGTTCATTCATTCATGTTTTTGTGTTCATGCGCAGATTTTTCTAACCGTCAAAACAAATTGAGCGACCTTGGGAAACTGCTCTTGGATGACGCAAGAGGGGTATTTGTGTTGCAGATATTATCAGGGAAATATAATAAACACAATAGTTCACTGCTTGGAGTAACGTACGGTGTTTATTCTCTCGTGGGATGCGGGGATTATTTTCACTCGGCTAGCGCCTCGTGAAAATAACCTTCCGCATCCCACTCGAGAATAAACACCGTACGTTACTCCAAGCAGTGAACTATTGTCTATGTCCACTTTCGCCATTTGTGCAATGTACCACGCTGTTTGTAATAAGTCAAACAGACAAGTTGGATAATATTTTATTACTGTAAAGTGACCTCCCGTTCTTGATAAAAAGTACAGTTTATAACTTCTTCTTTGTTACAAACTACCATGCTTTTATATAATTTAGATATGGCTCTTCGGCAAAAGCAAACACACACAGTACTATTCATACCAAGTGAGAACTATTGCAAAGTACGAGCAGTATTGTGTATGTTTGGGATTCTGCAATGACATATCAAACAAGGATTGTCAGTTCATTAATACTTGATATTTACACAAATCGAGGTATTTGAAAACATACCATACTCATTATTACAAATTGGAATACTGTGAAGCCCTAGTCATATGCCATGTTTTGAGGCAAAAAAAATAAAAAATATCTGTGAACAAAGATAAATTTTATTTGCTGAAAGTAACCTTATTTTCCAATGCCTCAATAGATAATGACTGTACCATCAACATCAATAAACAAATTCACCAACTAAACATATACACAAAATAAGAAGTAATGTTCATGTTGTCACAGTGTAGTACCTATATCCTCAGGTGACCTTAAACACCAATAAATGGATAAACCTGAACTCAAAATTACAGAACATGGTCCCAAACTGAAGGCTGAAAAAGACTATTTATACTGTGACTGTCAAATAGGCACTGCTGCTGAAGGTGAAACTAATTTTCTATTTAACCACAGATGATGGAGCCGATTTCAAATACCAATAAACAAATGTAACTATACACAAAACAGTTGACAAAACATCAAAATAGTAAATTAAAAAAAAAGAATCCAAAAATTCCCATTAAGGATTTTGTTGCAGCTGTGAGATAGCCAGAGATGCTAAAAAGTTACCCAAAGATTCAATGACAGGAGAAGAATTTCAAAACATTTTGCAAGAATCAGTACCATATTGCCCATTCTTTACTACTGTTTAAAAATAAATTTGCAATTATCATTATGTAAATCAAATTCTCTGATTCTTGTGAAATTTTGACCCTGAATACTCAAAAACAAATCTCATCTGAGAAACTGCAACAAGAGCACCGCAGAGCAGTGGCATCATTATATGATCACTTCATGTAAATTCAGTCATTTTGCATTGCAATATTTACTTCATACATTTCAACTGCATCTTAATGTACTATGAGAACTGGAAAAATGGGATGTATTCGACATTTCAGAGGTTTTTTCAGTTATTGTTCAGACATGACAGCCATGTTGGATTTTCTAGAATGCTGGTTATTGAAAGGAATCTTCCTATAGTTACTCATAATAATTACACCAGAAAAAATGGGATCCATTGGTCATTATTTTTTAATGTTATTGCATGCACAATCAAAAATCACAAAAAATTTAATATAGCTGTCATGGGTATTGTAAACAAAAATGCCAGTCTGTTAATGTGATTATGAATTAGTGCTGAAATGGTTGGCAAATTTTTGTAACCAGCTAACTGTCGGGCATAACCAGATTTCAACCGGATATTCATTAATTTCAACTGCTGGTATTATTGCATTGTTTATGATGCAAAATCAGTAAGGAATGGTGAGAAAACAGTTCAATCACTGCTACATGACTTCAGCAAAAAGTAAACAAACAAGCACATCAACGGACAATGGAAATCGCCAAAGTGCAAACAATCGTTAACAATTTATATGATTGCAATGGTCCCACATAATAGTGATTATACATTGTAACTGTGGTCACCCTGCATTGCTCGGTCACAAAACCGAGCCTTGCCATTTGAAAATCACAGGCACGTGACATGCCCCGCACCTGAAACAAAGTTTGCAATTTCTTCCCTCAGGCAGGCATTTAAAGTGAGGGACAATTGTCATTGATATTAGTTATACATTTTCCAACCAGTTTGTAAATTGTAGTTAGGCATAGTTAACTGTATTAGCAAAGAGCCGCTTACATTGAGTGGCTTGAATTTGATGTGATCATAGGGTGAATGTGTACTCCAAATTTTCTAAGTATCTTTTTCTGTTCTCTGCTAAGACAAATGTCACAAACAGTTCCACATTTACATTGACCCATGAAATTTCTGGTGGGAATATGTTGCAAGTCATGAAAGGAGTGTGATAAGAAATTATTATATGTCCCATTGACCATGAGCCCCTCGTTGTCTGACATTGACTACTGAAAAATGAATTTTAGAATGCAAGATTTTAAAATAGTTTTTTTTTTTTATGACATACATTCATTCTCTTAAACAGTTCAATAAAATAAAAACATGTTTTTTCTGAAACACGTTGGTAAAGTACCAAACAGTCAATTTGTTTTGGAAGCACCATTATTCACACTGATGGATTTTTTCAGCATTATAATCAGCACTTAACAACACCTCATCAAAGAGAAGAATGTGAAATTTGTCTAGAAAATTATGTTACATTGCCAGGCACATGCTCACTGCTGCCCACGCAGAAACGAACCTGTAGTGCACTCGACTGTTGGCAGTTTGTTACAAACCTTTATGCGTGACTTGACAGCCCAAGCGACCGAAATAACTGTTCATTCAACATTCCAACACCTTAACCCTTTCATGTTACATCGAGTACACTTCACTGTAAATCGACAAATATTTGGTAGCTTTGACAATGCTTGTGTCAGCATAAGAATTCTAACGTCTCATGGTCAAATACTATATTTTTTCCAGACTCCATCCCATAAACTATAGGTATAGCGGTTATCCGGTTGACAGCTTTTCCACACAGTTACACCAATAACCGGTTGCAAATCGGTTAACCGACTAACCGTTTCAGCACTATTATGAATGCCCAATCAGAAAATTCATTACACTGTTAAGCAATCAACATTTGTGTTTCATTTGTAGTTTGAGTAATTTATCTTTTAATCAGTAAAAAATCAATTTAGTTTTTCAAACAAATATGAACAGCACATGCACATATACAATCACTTTCATGCTGTTCTGACAAAATTTAGGGTACCCTTTTTGAATACTACCTAAAAAACACTTGTTTTTCCAGACCTTGGAAAAGTGAGTGCCAAATCAGGGGGAGGCTGGAAACAAAATGCGTGCACCTAAGCAGAACTTTTTATTTTTCAGATTTTTGACCCACCCACCTTTTTCTGCATATTTTTTCCATGACACTTTCACCCCCTTCTCATACATTTTATGTACAAAATTTTGGCATTCGAACACCAAATCGAAATGCGTAATGTACACTGATTCAATGTATATTTTTATATCTTCAAACAGGTTTCCATTTACTCTATCAGATACAAATTTCAAGACTTACCAGATTCACATCAGTTCACAAAGACACATTACCATATAGCTTGAACCCTGTGTGGGCCTAGGTATAATAGGTCCACATTTGGTAGCCAGGTTGTTGATGCCCAGCAGCGATGGCCTGGCTGTTCATATAGACATTTTACTATATTAATGTAGCAAATTCTAAGGAATTTGTTTTATCCTTATATTGAGGTCTCTGTGTGGATGAGCTTATTAGTTCCTCCCCAGTGGTTGGTGGATTCCTTAGACCATCCAGTGGATCGGTTTGAGTAATTCTTCCTTATGTGGGGAACTAACAACATTGCGATACAGGCATCATATAGCCATAGTTGATGAAAGCGATGTAAAACCCCAATCAAACGAGACCAAGACAAACTAAATGTATAGCTTAATATTCTTACAAATCTAGTTTCTCAGTGTTTACCTTGGAAATGAAACTTAATTATTCTGTTTCACAGAAACCTTTGATTTTAAATCAAATTTAAATAAGCTTTTCCTAATTATGATATGCTGATATGCACTTCGAACAGTCTAGTTTCTGTAAATCATGGCATATACAGGCATATGTGAGCACTGTGCCCATAATTTATTTACGACTGCTTATACCGTATATGTTGCAAATATTGGTTGTGTAAAAGGGAACTTGTTTTTGTTCTGACTCAAGAAGAGCAAACCTTTGTTTTTGTTATGGCATCTGCATAGCAGGATCGCAATCAAAAAGACTTTTTTTCGTTTTGTTAAATCAGACTTTTTTGTTTTCGTTGAAATAAAAGTTAATATTTTCAATTTTTTTATATTTTGAAAAACCAATCCCACCAAGCTATTATGACTCATTATACAGTATTATATATACTATGCTTCATTTTAAAGAATATTCCATTAAAAAAACCACAAATATTAATGAACTATGTTGTGAATGGATATTTTAGTGGACTTTAGGAGAAAACTGTTGGACATTTTTTTGTTTGTTCAATATCGGACACCCACCCCCTTCTTCAAGTCAGTTTTTGATGAAATTCTCCAATATTTTTCAAATTAAGGGGGTTACTTTTGTTAATAATGCTTCTACAGGGTTCCCCCAGGTTAAAATCTTTGAAATTCAAGGCCATTCCAGGCCATTTCTCAGCAATTTTCGTGGATTTTCAAGGCCCCCATTTATGAAATTGAAGGCTTTTCAAGGCTGAGGCTGGCAAAGTACCCTAAATTATCAGATAACGACTAGAAACTTTCTCTTATATTTCCCTTTGTTGGTAATTCTAACACTTGACATCATTTCTTGGAATACTCTTTCTGAAAGCTATCCAAGCAATGATATCACTGATTAGAATTAGTGAGCCTGAGAAAGACATTTTCTTATGTTTATCCTACAACTGCAGTGTAATTACCAGGTGGCACAATAGCTATGTCTCTTGTACATGTACCGCTATTCTAACTGAATACTTACTGAATGCAAATGAATTGATGTCATCCTTTCTCCCAATGAGTAAACTACAGGTTACATGTAAAATGACACATTTCGTAACCCACAATGTCTCGGGAAATGTCATTCGAAAAGCAAACTGTAATTCCATTGTGGGGAAGTGTACCTTCCAACAAGCTTGGATTAAATCAACTGCATACTATAACTGGTTACTGCCTGTTCCAGTTGAACGGTATTCAGCTAAATGCAGTAAGTGTCGAAAAGTTTTTAATGTTTCATACATGGGTGAATTATCCTTAAAATTGCACATGTTAACATTTGAGGTGAACATTTGACAATAACACTTTCATTTGGAAATCCAAATTCGGAATCCACCGTGATGGCGACTGCCCGTACCAGGACTTTAAGATGACGTTGTGCCAAATTCATCAGACATACATGCTTCAGAAATACTCAAATATTTAAACTGAACAATCATCCATTTGTAATATTTTCAATATGAATAAATTATCCACGCACGTGCACTCAGCATTCGAACAGGCAGAATTTACAATAAATCTTCCCACTGGCTTAAATATACACCATTGTGCTCGCCCACATCAATAGCAACCATTCACAATGCTTGATTCAAAGGATTTCAGTGCCACATCACTGCAAAGTTCTATCAATAATGCACATTGGCATTGCCGTAAATACTCCAAAATATGACCGGATTAATAAACACGCAATTATAATTGCTGTACATGCTGTAAAATATGTTCGGATTAAATTACATGTCGCAAAATTCGCTGATTTTCCAGGATTTTCAAGGTTCCCATCGGAAATTCCAGGCTTTCAAGGCCTTGAATGAGCTTTTGACGAATTCCAGGCTTTTCAGGTTTTCAAGGCCCAGCGGGAACCCTGTTCTAAATAGGTTTTTATGGTCAATTGGTGACATTTTGTTACTGTTTGGGGCACAAAAGATGCCGTAAGAGAGAAAAAGTAAATAAATTACATTAACTGTTGAACATAATTTTTTGGGTACTTGACCACCCACTCACTCCACCTATATTCACGCAATTCCCCCTCCCCCCCCCCCCACCCCGACCAAATTAAAGTCATTTTAAGGTCTTCAAACCCTATCTCATGCATGGATAACCCCACTTCAATCATGTTATGTAAATTATCTATTTTGGCCATTCTGGACATACTTACAATTTTCTTTACTTTTCAGAAAAAAAGAAACAGTGTCAAGCTGTCTGTGGCGAAGACCAACTTCCAGTGTGTTTAATGGTATTGAACAACGGCCCCATTGATTCATATGACATACAATGTCTGTAGCAGTAGCACCAGAATACAACATCAACTGAAAATAGATAAACATACAACAGTGATGCAGAAATGAATAGCAGTTTTCATGGTTTTATAATCGTTTAAAGAAATTTGAAAGGTTTTCAAATATGCCTTTTATTTTTGTAAGTGTATGGCAGCATAAGTATTTATATGTTTAGCACAACCTTGGACAGTAAGGCTGTAAGTTAATTTATTAGTTTGGTACTTCCTGACAGGACATACCACACTAGCAAATTAAGTTACAAATCTATCGTTCAATTTTGGATAAATTGATACTCGGCCTGCCCGAGTTAACATTAATTCTCCAAATTTCCTGTCCTATCATTTCAGTTTAGAAGCGATAATTTCATCATTCTCTTGGTGTGGTTGAAAATTTCCCTAACATCACATCCATTTTAATACTTTGCTTCCTCAAGGAACAACAGCTATAACTGAGGTCTGTTCAGTGGGAAGTAGGGGATGAATATTTGAATGTAAATTTTTTCTTCAAATATTGCCTTCCACAAAAGGATCTTTGAATATTTGTTGCAGCATTATACAATGGAATCCTCCATGACTCTCAGAAACTAGTTGAGCATATTTTCAGGTAAACATTTTACCTCATGACCTTTACAATGAAAAAAAGAAAAACATGTCAAATTTGTTTGTCACTTTTGATCAACAGAGCTGCATAGCTTTATCCAAATTTTTAGAATGTAATAATTTAATTTTGATGCTTGTCCTTAACAAAAGACATCTGTATTTAATACTTTGCTTAATAAATTTACAAACTGAGTAGTTGTAAAACAAAATTAAAAAAAAACACAAAATGTGACAGTATCATTGGAACGAGCACATCAAGCTCATTTGAATCAGTGATCACATGATATGGTTTTACTGGAATGTTTTTGAAACTTTAGAAAAAAAACCTTTGACCCTTAAAGGCCCCATTCCGACTTTAATCACATTTTTTGCAAGAGAACACATGCCCCTACATGCAGTTTTCGGGTTGATTCACAAGTTACATTCTAAGTACTTTGGTAGTTATTTTTAGGCAAGTCTTGCGAAAACCAGCAGCAAAGTCACAGGATGTAGACTGTCAAAGTGTAGTAAAAATATATAAAACTCTCCTGGCCCTTAAGGGTTAAAATAACAAATTGTGTGCATTGGGTAAAGGGTTAAATAAAACATTTACAATACCAGGCCAGATGTGCTTCAGATATTAAGTTACAAAAAGACCCAAAGTACCTCAAGAGACTTAGTTTAACACAAAAATGCAATTGTATGACTGCTAGTGAAAATCAATTTACAAAGCTGATTCTCAGAAAATGGAGACTAAGTAAGTTTCCTGGAAATCAGACTGAAATTTCTATGTTTCTCATATTCTGGGGTTGAAAAATAACCAACTTCACTTCTATTGGAAAGAGATCATCACCCTTCATCAGAGCTTAAGTAGACAACTTTTAAAGGGGAAAAATATTAACTGTAGGATCATTTTAATATTGGCCTCCTGCAATTATTTAAATTTCGAATCAATTCTCAAAATCAACAACCCGATTTCTTACCAAATCACACACATATGATCAAATCAAATTGTAATTCCTATTGTAGTCATGATGTCATGATCTTTGCAGTATATTTGCAATTAAACAAAATTGTAAACATGGAATATCCCAGAAGTTCTTGTGTGCATGTTGCAACCTTGACTGCCAATCAGACCATAAATTTCCATTTTTTTCATGACTCGCAACATATTTTAATGGAATACTCACAGTTTTCTAGGTAATGAGTGAGAGACCGCTGTAATTGGTTTGAATGTGTAATCGCAGCCACTGCATAATTAGCATGGTGAAAATGGGAAGTCAAAACATTATTACTCAGCCAATTCAATTTGAACTAGATGGTGTCACTTGTGTGCAAAGCACACTATAGTGTATCCCCGCATTTGCATCCTTGACTTTGTATGAATGCTTGATACAAAGATGAAATGTATTATATGACACACTAAAATCATATTGAGTGGCACAGGTGACACAGCTTCGTGCGCACCTACAGACTCCACTACAACATTTGAGCATGGCTTTAGCATTTCGAATTACATACATGTACCCTGGGAGCCTTTTGTCGGAAACGGTCTAAGAAAACCACATGGCAGCTGAAAAATCCGAAACCTTCGTGCACATCTACAGACCCCACTGCAACATTTGAGCATGGTCTTAGCGTTTCGAATTACATACCCTAGGAGCCTTTCGCTGGAAACGGTGTAAGAAAACACGAAAGTGGCAACAGTAGCACAGCCACGCGGCACCCAAAAAATCTGAAACCTTTGTGCGCATCTACAGACCCTACTGCAACATCTGAGCATGCTTTTAGCATTTCGAATTACATACTCTAGGAGCCTTTCATCAGAAACGGTCTAAGAAAACACAAAAGTGGCAATGGTGGCACAGCCACGTGGCACCCCAAAAATCCGAAACCTTCGTGCGCATCTACAGACCCTACTGCAACATTTGAGCATGGTTTTAGGATTTCGAATTACATACCCTAGGAGCCTTTCGCCGGAAACTATCTAAGAAAACGCAAAAGTGGCAATGGCACAGCCAATTGGCAGCTGAAAAGTTAAAAAAATTATAGTAATTTATATATTTTTTATACTTACCAATGACCCAGACTTAGCTGGTGCTAACTCTAACAAAACCAGGGCCAAACACAAATTTTGCCCCCCAATCCCCAAAATTTGCATCCAAAACAAAAAGAAATCATGTCCTAAAGGACCTCCATACTACGCCTCTACTGCGCATGCGCAGTGACGCAGACGTCCCGAAATTGGCGCCAATTATCATTCTTACTGGCAGTGCCTGGTCAGCGCTATGTACTCAGCGGGGAGGCAAGAGTTCCCAACTCCAGGGAGGGCCATCCCTGTCTGGGTCATTGGTAAGTATAAAAAATATATAAATTACTATAAATTTTTTAACATTTTTATACTGTACCAATGACCCAGACTTAGCTGAATAGTAAACAGGCTGGAGGGCCTAGGACATAGAGGAAAATCCAATAAGCTCAACTATATAGAAAAGAGGTAACCCCTTAAGGAGAAAAGGAGTATTAGGCTTTACATGTATCTTTCTTATTTAATATTAAATTAGAAAGATACACTACCCTTAATAATTGAGCACAATGACATTCATGTTCTCTATTAACATCCAGTATAACCCTTATACTAATTATTTTTAAAGCAAGCCAATAAATAAAGTAGTCCAGAGAATTGAGACTCTTTATAGTCATTTAAAAGTGTCCGAGTATTGTATATTAAAGCCCGTTTGACACTTGACATATACAAATGCTTCACACCGAGCTACACTTTAAAAATAAGACATGAATGAATTTTAACATTAATATTACACTTTAAAACCATCCCGGAAGCGACTCAGAAATACTGATCTGGAGGAGGCATTCCCTTGCTTTTCACTATAAAGCAGGTGACCTAAGGGAACACCCGCCCCCCCCCCCCCCCTTCCCCTTGCCCTGGGTCAAATAGCCCAGAGCAAAGAGGGCAGCCGGACGGAGTCACTGCCGGAACAGAAAGCCTGCATAACTATAGTTGAAACTGTTTAGTGGACGACATTCTGAGCAACAGATAACGGACCTAAACAATGCAGGTCTCCAGAAATGGACTCAATATTTCTGAGATAAAAATTCGTAAATGTGGATGGCTGAGACCAATAAGCAGCCTTCATTAAATCAGTAATAGCAACACTATTAGCATAAGCCCAGGAAGTAGAAAGAGCTCTTACTTCATGAGCAGAAATCTTAAGCACAGACTGCTGAGAAGAAGATAAATCTTCATAAGCAGTACGGATAGTTAATTGAATCCATCTAGCAATAGAATGGACCGAAATGTCCTTTCTATTAGGCATCAAAGACAGAAAGAAACGTTTCCGTCCCTTTCTGATAAACTGAGATCTCTGTTTATAGATACGTAACGCTCTAACAGGACAGAGTAAAGGCCTACGCCCGTCTGAAGACGGAAGAGCCTTAATAACAATAGGTTCCGGATATTTATTAGGAGCCTGATTCTTAGCTAAAAAACCCACATTAGTAGTGAAGGTGATAGTGTTCCCAACACTACGATAATGAGAATCATCCACCGACAGTGCATGAAGCTCACTGACTCTTCTAGCAGAAGAGAAAGCTAAGAGAAAAGCTGTCTTATAAGATAAGAATTTGAAATCTACTGTCCCAAGAGGTTCAAAAGGCTTTTCCTTCAATTTAAGAAGAACCCAAGCTAAATTCCACTTAGGAATTAATCTAAGAGTTCTGGGTCTATTTATCGAAAAGTTTCTAACCAACTTAGATAAAGAGACATTAGATCCAATTTGTAAACTATCATGATGTGCATAGGTATCAGATAACATAGATCTATAACCCTTTATAGTAACAGGCTGCAGTTTGATTTCGTCAAACAAGTATACTAGAAAGTTTGCAATGTCTGGTATAGAGGGATCGAATATATCTACAGAATGATCCCTACACCAACGACGAAAAACCTTCCACTTAGCCGCATAGTTTAGCGAAGAGGAGGTCCCCCCTACAGTTAGAAATCGCGTCCACTGCTCGTCCTGTAAAGTGCTTGCCATGCAAGAAGGACCGCACAACGGAAAAACGTGAAGGTTGAGACCTTGCGGGTTGTGATGGAGTTGGCGCGATTTCCCCTGCGAAAGAAGATCCTCCCGTGGAGGAAGCTTTCGCGGTAGGTCCCACAACAGACACCTGAGTAGATTTATCCACGGTCTCTGTGGCGACAGAGATGCTACCAACAGAATCTTGCATTGAGATTGTTTTATCTTTAGCAATACTTGTTGAATTAACGGCGCTGGAGGATACGCATATCCTATCATTCCGTCCCAAGGGATCGACAGAGCGTCTACTGCAAATGCTCTTGGATCCGGACACGGAGACACATACGTCTGCAACTGATTGTTGAGATGTGTCGCAAATAAGTCTATCATTGGCCATTCCCATTGGTAGCAAATCTGATTGAATACTTGTTTGTTGAGAGTCCACTCCGACGGCAACAAGCGACCCTTTCGTGAAAGGGAGTCTGCTAGCACATTCAGACGACTCGGTATGTGACGGACCGAAAGAAGAACGTGATGTTCTAGCACAAACAGAAGGATTCTTTCCGTTAGATTGAACAACGGAACTGAATGAGTGCCTCCCTGATTCCGTATATACGCCACTACTGTCGTATTGTCGGATAGGATTTGGACATGAGCATCGTGAATAATGTCCATCCAGTGACGTAATGCAAGCCAAATTGACATCATTTCCTTGATGTTTATGTGCTTGCACAGGAATTGCGGATCCCAAAGACCCTGGCATCTCGAATCCGTTGGGATTAATGATGCACCCCAACCTGTTTGACTGGCATCCGTCATAATAGTAAAACTCGGATCCGGCAACTGCAGCGGAACTCCCTGAGTTAACCACTGAATGTTTGCCCAAGTCTGAATCTCTTGTTTCACTTGATCTGACAAGAGAACGTCTACATCGAGCGAATGAATTTTCACACTCCAATTCTGAGTCAAGAAAATTTGAAGAGGATGTGTGCGTAACCGCCCCATCGGAATGAGATCCGCGGCGGCTCCGCACAGACCTATCAGTCTCATAAATTCTCTCGCCGTGACTTTGTCTGCGTGCAGACAATAGCGAGCGTAACAACTGACTAATTTCGCTCTGGTTAACGGGCAGACAAACGAGATTGTTGTGCATCTCGAAGCTCATTCCCAGATGAGTGAATGACTTGGACGGCACCAGATCCGACTTCTCCTCGTTTACTATAAAACCGAGACGTCGGAGCAATAGAAGAAGATTCTGAACATCGTTCTGAAGCGTTAACTCGTTGCCGTACCTCTGAAGAATGTCGTCCAGGTAGGCCGACGTTACCGCAGACGAATGAGCTCGGAAGTAGATCATTACCGAGTTCATTACCCGAGTGAAAGCCCAGGGTGCTAGATTCAATCCGAAGCATATCGCCCGGAATTGATACACCACTCCTAGGACTGCGAAGCGTAGATACTTTCGGAATGTCGGATGTACCATGACGTGAAAGTACGCATCTTTGAGATCTATGCTCGTTGCATAATCGTTCACCCGAATACTCGCTCTGACCGATCAAATCGTCTCCATATAAAACTTCGGAGCGACGATCAGCTTGTTTATCCAGCTCAAATCTATGACTGGACAGAACGAGCCGTCTGGTTTCGGAACCAGAAACAGATGGCTGTAGAATCCCGGAGATTCCTGGTTTTCTACGACCTCTACCGCGTTCTTCATTAAAAGAGACTGCACTTCTGATAACAGAGCGTCTCTTTTCTGCGGATTTGACGGAAGATGAGTCCACTTTGGACTTCAAGTTAATGGAGGCTTTCGTTTGAAGGATATCTTTAGACCTTCCGAAATCACTCCTCTCACCCAAGGGTCGTCCGTAATCGCCGCCCATTCTTGTGAAAAGCTCGACAACCTTCCGCCAACCGGAACGCGATAGAGGTTTAAGCCATCACCTCCTGGACCTGCGAGGCCTGCGGTAGGAGAAACCACGTCTTCCACGGCCCGCACCTCGCCCCGTCAACCTCGGGGCATCCGACCGATTGTCCCGGCCTGAAGGACGTCCCGAACGAGAGTCGCTATCCTGACGGTCTCTCGAATAAGACCAAGAGGACGCACCGGAACCTCTATAGGAACCTCTCTTGGGTGCATTAGACCCAGAAGTGCCTGTCTTATTCGTGTCTGCTGTATCCGACTTCTTAGGAGCAGATTTGAACAACAGAGAATCCTTAGCTTTCTTTGTAATTTTATCATAAATAGCGGAAAGCTTGCCGTCAAAGAGAAGTTCTCCTGAGACCGAAGCGACTCTAAGAGAGTTCTTCACCTTAGAATCCACTAGTGTGGATGTAGCTAGGGCTGCGTCACGTCTAACCAACTCCAGATTTGCCACTGAAAGGGCAGAGTTACACGTGGAATAAGCTACTGCCCTTGAAAGAAGTCTTAAAGAGGATTGTATATCCTGAAACTCTTTCCCCTGAAGGCGCAGTGATAACGCCTTAGTAAGGTGATCTGCGTAAGATAAGGCATCTAAATTGGCTCTGTTAGACGCAATAGCTGTTTCCAACACCGCGGTTGGAATAGAAGCTGACGACGGTAATGATAGCTCTAAGTCTTCCGCCTCGTCGTCCATACGCAGAGGAACTCTCGGTATACCCTGTCCTGCCGTATCGAATTTATTCCTTGCATTAATGAAAGGCAGGTTAAGAGTATTAGCGGACAAGAAACCTGCTTTCCCCGTCCTGGAAGCAAGTTTAAATATAGCGTCGTTCAATAATTCAAATGTTCTTGCAACATTATTGGACTGCGACGGAAACTCGGGAGCGATGTCCCTGAACCGCTCAAAAAATTCAGAGTCCAATGACGCTATAATTCTCTTGTCCGGAAGCGCAGCAGTCTGGCCCGACGGAACAACTTGAGGGAGAAAGTGCCGGATGAAGTCCACGGCAGCTTTATGTTGTTCCGAAAGGGATAGCTCCAAGTCATCCGTATCCCTTTCACCATCTGGTCGGACCTCATGATGTTCCCGGTCGTCCGCCCCCGATGCTTCGGCGGAGCGTACCGACCCAGCGCCGTCGGATAATTCTCGATCCGACACCATTTCTGTCGGCTGCTGGGATGCTGCGATAAGCTGTGCTATCTGCACAAGAATGTCCGGCGTTGAGACCTGCGGAGGCGCAGTCTTTCGCTGCTTCGCCGAGGGCAGCTCCGCATCAGATGGCTCCCGCATACTTTTCCTATGCGAACGTCCGGAGTCCATCGGTCTCGAATCCCTGGCTGCCGGATGGTGTGACCTGGTCGCCGAAGAATCCTTGATCGGCGAAGCTGGTAATATATCGGCGGTCACGCAGCCAAGGTGCGGTCGTGTGCGCTGACGAAAATAGGAAGCCTTAACAGTCTCTGCAGACTGCTTATACAACGGAGCGTCCCGAGCGACGGACGTATGCTCCGCTAAAGACACATTTTGTACCACAACATCTGGTCCCAGATGTTGTTGTACGAGAGAGGGGCCTCTCTCGCTCGCGGCCCGGCTGGACCTGGACGAGCTAGGAACCAGACTCAAAGGCTTCCTCCGTTCTCGCTTACTATCCGCCGTCACTGGGTGTGCATCTATTATGTTTATAGTGCTCGCATCACCCAAAATTTCCTCCTGGACCGCATCGGACGAACCCGGCTGCCGAACCATTCGGTGAATGGACGCTACACCGGGCGAGCTAGCGGACGACATTTGTCTAATCTCCATGAGCACTTTTGCCACTAGCTCTGAATTCATTTGTGACAACGGACGCACACTTGTAGAAGATAACATGGAAACATCACCCTGTTCTGGTTCCTCTGAAATAGAAACTGAGAGAGTAGAGTGACCTTGCGGAGAAAGGGCCGGCATAGCCCTTTCTCCAGAAACAACATATCGTGACACACGTTTCCAATGTTTCTCAACCCAATATTCACATATAGGACAGGGATTAATGCGAGAACACTGACTACAATTAATACAATGATCATGAAAGTCAGAGGAAGATTTCTTCCTATTACAATTTGAACAATGTCCCTTCATTGTGAAAGAACAACAATAAGTCCTAGTTACTCGCAAAAACCCCTGACACAAAGATACATAATAACATGATCCATTAATAAATGAAAAAACAATTGCAAATCAAAATAATTTTGAAAAAATATTTTTTCAGCGAAGCCCAAGTTGCTGAAAAGTAACGTTGAGCCCCGATGGATCCGATGGCAAAGTGTGGTCAAAAATTTTAAATTTATATTAAATAATTAATGAGACACTTACGGATAATATAAATGTATCTTATAGTGAGATAAACTACAGCAAAGGCAAACAGCCCCCCTCAAAAAAGGCTGTTGCCAATGTAAACAAACAGTGTAAAAACACCAGAAAACATGACTCCAGGCACTGAAAAAACTGGCCCGGAATCAGTCATCAAATTACACTCTATCTGATGCAAAACAGAGACTCCCAGGGGAGAATCTGCAGAACATCAGATGGAAGATGCAGAACACAAACGTTATACACCCATGGGTGAAAACGTAACTATGGGGAAAATAACAGAAAACATTCTGTAACCAAGCAACTCTCCCAGGAAATTTTAGAAATGAAATTTCTCAAAAATATGCCAAAAGCATGGGAGAATTGCAAGGGGGGACTTTAGAAGGCTAGGGGAGAGGAAACACTGAATAAGCAGTGCAACAATTAGCAAGAATGACAACAAGAGGCCCATGCCTCGAAAATAGGCAACTTAACATAATTTCATCAAAAAATTTTAAGTACAGCCCTGATTATTTTTTTGTCACTTCTTTTTCCTCTCCTCCTTCTATCCTCCTTAGAATCACATTTTCTCCAAAAATTACGTGTCTGGCATCCTTTAAACTGAGATTTACAAGCACAAAGATCAGTGAGATGTTGACTGATGAAGGGCCAAACAGAGAATGATAATTGGCGCCAATTTCGGGACGTCTGCGTCACTGCGCATGCGCAGTAGAGGCGTAGTATGGAGGTCCTTTAGGACATGATTTCTTTTTGTTTTGGATGCAAATTTTGGGGATTGGGGGGCAAAATTTGTGTTTGGCCCTGGTTTTGTTAGAGTTAGCACCAGCTAAGTCTGGGTCATTGGTACAGTATAAAAATATCCGAAACCTTCGTGTGCATCTACAGACCCCACCGAAACATTTGAGCATGGTTTTAGCATTTTGAATTACATACCCTAGGAGCCTTTCACCAGAAAGGGTCTCAGAAAACACGAAAGTGGCAACGGTGGCACAGCCACATGGCAGCTGAAAAATCCGAAACCTTTGTGCGCATCTACAGACCCCACTGCAACATTTCAGCATGGTTTTAGCATTTCGAATTACATACCCTAGGAGTCTTTCGCCGGAAATGGTCTAAGAAAACACGAAAGTGGCAACGGTGGTACGGTCACGTGGCACCCAAAAAATCCGAAACCTTCGTGCGCATCTACAGACCCTACTGCAACATCTGAGCATGCTTTTAGCATTTCAAATTACATACTCTAGGAGCCTTTCGCCGGAAACGGTCTAAGAAAACATGAAGTGGCAACAGTGGCACAGCCACATGGCCGCTGAAAAATCCAAAACCTTCGTGCACATCTACAAACCCTGCTGCAACATTTGAGCATGGTTTTAGCATTTCGAATTACATACCCTAGGAGACTTTTGCCGGAAACGGTCTAAGAAAACACGAAAGTGGCAACGGTGGCGCAGCCATGTGGCAGCTGAAAAATCCGAAACCTTCGTGCGCATCTACAGATCCCACTGCAACATTTGAGCATGGTTTTAGCATTTCGAATTACATACCCTAGGAGCCTTTTGCAGGAAACAGTCTAAGAAAACACGAAAGTGGCAACGGTGGCAAAGCCAGGTAGCACCCAAAAAATCCGAAACCTTCATGTGCATCTACAGACCCTACTGCAACATCTGAGCATGCTTTTAGCATTTCGAATTACATACCCTAGGAGCCTTTCACTGGAAACGGTTTAAGAAAACACGAAAGTGGCAACAGTGGCACAGCCACGTGGCAACCCAAAAATCCAAAACCTTTGTGCACATCTACATACCCTACTGCAACATTTGAGCATGGTTTTAGGATTTCGAATTACATACCCTAGGAGCCTTTCGCCGGAAACGGTATAAGAAAACACGAAAGTGGCAATGGTGGCGTAACCATGTGGCAGCTGAAAAATCCGAAACCTTCGTGTGCATCTACAGATCCCACTGCAACATTTGAGCATGCTTTTAGCATTTCGAATTATGTACCCTACGAGCCTTTCGCCGGAAACGGTCTAAGAAAACATGGCAGGAAACGGTCTAAGAAAACTTGAAAGTGGCAACGGTGGCAAAGCCAGGTGGCACCCAAAAAATCCGAAACCTTCATGCGCATCTACAGACCCTACTGCAACATCTGAGCATGCTTTTAGCATTTCAAATTACATACCCTAGGAGCCTTTCGCTGGAAACGGTTTAAGAAAACACGAAAGTGGCAACAGTGGCACAGCCACATGGCACCCAAAAAATCCAAAACCTTCGTGCGCATCTACAGACCCTACTGCAACATCTGAGCATGCTTTTAGCATTACGAATTACATACTCTAGGAGCCTTTCGCCGGAAACGGTCTAAGAAAACACGAAAGTGGCAATGGTAGCGCAACCACGTGGCAGCTGAAAAATCTGAAACCTTCGTGCGCATCTACAGACCCCACTGCAACATTTGAGCATGGTTTTAGCATTTCAAATTACATACCCTAGGAGCCTTTCACCGGAAACGGTCTAAGAAAACACAAAAGTGGCAACGGTGGCACAGCCACGTGGCACCTGAAAAATCCGAAACCTTCATGCACATCTACAGACCCTACTGCAACATTTGAGCATGGTTTTAGCATTTCGAATTACATACCCTAGCAGCCTTTTGCCAGAAACGTTCTAAGAAAACACGAAAGTGGTAACGGTGGCACAGCCACATGGCACCTGAAAAATCTGAAACCTTCGTGCACATCTACAGATCATTTAGCAACACCCTAGTGCAGTTATAGAACTCTGAATTACATAGGTTGGGATTATTCGAAAGAAAAGTGAAAAATTAGCGCATTTTTCAAGTGGCTCCACAGAAGCCACCTGGTGGCGCAAAACTTTAAAAGTGGTATTTTTGGATTGCACAGACCCTATTGAACAACTGTAGAAAGTTACAGCGTTTCGAATTACAAAACCAGACATACAGATGGAGATCACGACAATATCCCCGCATTTTTTAAAATGCGGGGATAAAAAGAATCGATTCACAAATCTGTTGCCAAATTTCGAATGAAGAATAGATTCGAAGTCAAATTTTCCATTCGCAGAGCCCAACATTAACATTATTTACATGTAACAATACTGGTCAATACAATGAAAGACTAAGTTGATAACAAAGCAAACAAAAAACCCCACAAAAAACAATGTGTCTCTAAGCTTCAAAATGTAGTTATAAGGGTACATGAATGTACTCAAGATTTGATTATGGATGGCCAGAAGTACCAAGGAAAAACAAAGGATTACAGAATAATCCTAGCTTTTTGACTTAGGATATTATAAAGAAAAACAATCTTTACTTTATTGTAATATATAAAGTCACATTTAGGCAGTCTGTTAAATATACATCTGAAGAGGGGAAATAAACCCAAATTTTATCTGTGATAAAAATCATTTAACCCTTAAAGGTCTGATTTTTACAACCTCAGAACAGGTGCCCTTAACATGAGTAGGCCCTGCCTACAATAAACAAATTACATAGGCAGTGGTTTCTAGTCAAGAATTGGCTGTCTGTTAAGTCAGCTAAGACTTGACTAGAAATCACTGTTAAGCCACCGGACGTGTGCAGGCTGTGGTCAAGTGTGAATTCAGGACAATTGTCTGTCCCTTAAGTGTCAACAAGGCTGAATGTACTACCATTCCATCAATCACTAATTAGCATATCACAAATAACATAAACAGGACAAACTATTTTGCACACAATGCAAGGTATTCCTAATCATATACCAAAAGTAAAAAGTGCCTTACCCTGTTGACTAGTTCTTCTTGTTGGATGGAAGGATTCAGAACTAATGACATCAGATGATTCTTTGATAACACAAGATGACCACAAGATACATTTTCACGCAGAACAACAAAATGGTCAGATGCAAACCTGAAATATCCAACATATCAACAAATGGCTAGTTCGATGTAAAAACTGAAATAATCTTTGCTAATTTTTTGGAGAATTTGTGGATACTACAACTGATATACCAACGTTAACTGTATGACTGAAAAACAAAGAGCCCTCAAGTAATGAAAGTGGCAATGCCACTGTAGCTCAACTTGTGTAAGACATGTACATGTATAGTATGTAACACAGCCGTGAAACGCATCTAGGTAATGACCTGATAACAGAGGTACATGTAAAGTATTGTAAAGGTCTGTACATAAATACTGACCGTATGTTACAACCAGTACTGTATAAATTTACCAGTAATGTCGAAATCGACCAGTAATGTCGAAAAAATTAACCAGTAATGTCGAAATCAACCAGTAATGTCGAAAAAATCGACCAGTAATGTAAAAATCCATAATGTAGAAAAATTAACCAGTAGTGTCAAAAAGTGACGACCAAAATGACGATTTTTCGCAAAAATTTCAATATTTTTTCGGGTTGCTCAAATTGTACTTTTGCCTATATTTATCGACTTTTAACCATTTTCGCGCAAGATTAAACACATTTACCCCAGTAAATATGGAATTTTATGTTTAACAATTATTTCCCTCTTTCATATGCACAACATATCCCATCCTATTTCCTCTCTCTCTCTCTCTCTCTCTCTCTCTCTCTCTCTCTCTCTCTATCTATCTATCTATCTATCTATCTATCCCCTGTCCCTCTGCCTTTGCCCCTACCTCTATCTCTCCATCTCTCTCTCCCCTTCTTTCTCTCTCTATTGCTCTCTCCCTATCCCCTTTTCCCTCTGTCTTTGTCCAACTCTCTCTCTCTCTGTCTCTCTCTCTCTCTCTCTCCCTCCCTCCCTCTCTCTCTCTCTCTCTCTCCCTCCTTCCCCCCTCTCTCTCTGGATAGATAATGAATTGAATTAATAGTGCTCCCCATGTACATGCGGGTGACGCAGACTGACTGATTGATGGATGTAGGTAAAATGACAGGTAGCAAATTGGTAGAACTAGATGATAGACATGTAGCAAATATCGGGTAGTGACTGACATTATAATAGTCAGTCATTAAAGCACACGACCAGGGGTGTCATCGGAGGGGGGGGGGGGGGGGGGGGGGGGGACTTTTTGACACTACTGGTTAATTTTTCGACATTACGGATTTTTACATTAATGGTCGATTTTTTCGACATTACTGGTTGATTTCGACATTACTGGTTAATTTTTTCGACATTACTGGTCGATTTCGACATTACTGGTAAATTTATACACTACTGGTTGTAACAACCGTAGCCTGTAAGAAACGTACAGGTAAAGTATTGTAAAGGTGGGTGACAGTTAGATACCTCTAGACAGAGCTGTATTGAAGTGAACACTTACTGTGTATAAGTAACCCTGAATAAATCAAAGTTTGTCTAACTGGCTGCTGGCGGCCATCTTGAAATTTCAAACCGCACCCCAAAACATTCGTTCTCATCCCAAGGTGATAACAAAGGTACCCAAGAAGTTTCGTGAAGATCGGTTCATAAATTCAGCCTCTAGCCCGAGTCGTATTGACATGTGTACAATTTATTTATTTATTGGTCTTTAAGGTCACATACTTATGCACAATGGCTAATCATGACCGTGACAGTTTTATGGGTGGAGAAAGCCGGAGTATCCAGAGAGAACCACTGAGCAACGACGAGCAGCTGCCAGTTCCCCAACATCATAACTCCGCACTGCTGCACAGGCAGGGTTAGATTGGTTGAAGACATGCGCACCATCGACGTGCAGTATGCCTTAGTACACAGCGCCATCGTGCCCCCATGTGGACAATCAGGGTTAAGTGACTTGCCCAAGGACACAATGCGGGAGTCCGAATCGATTGCTCAGACAGTCACCCATCCGAGGATTAACCAGGCTCAACGTTGCTTAACTTTGGTGATCTGATGAGAACTGGTTACTGCAATGCCACCGCACCCCCAACATGTGTACTAACTGTGTATAAGTAGCACTGAATAAATCAAAGTTCATCTAATTTGCATAATTTATGCACAAGAAAAAAACCTGTGTTATATGTGATGTATTCCATGTTACTAAACATTCAAACAAAAATTCAATCAAATCAGAACCTTCATATAGAAGTTCTGTACAAAAAACTGATTGCACTTAATTTCGGTATAAAATGGCCACTGGCAGCCATCTTGAATTTTGGACCGCACCCAAAAACACTCGTTCTCATCCCAAGGTGATAATAAAGGTACTCAAAAAGGTTCGTGAAGATTGGTTCATAAATACGGCCTCTAGCCCGAGCCGTATTGACATGTGCACTTACTGTGTACAAGTAGCACTGAATAAATCAAAGTTCATCTAATTTGCATAATTTCTACAAGAGAAAAAAAAACTGTATTATATGTGATTTATTCCATGTTACTAAACATTCATACCAAAATTTATTCAAAACAAAACCTTCATATTGTAGTTCTGTACAAAAAACTGATTGTACCTAATTTCGGTACAAAATGGCTGCCGCCAGCCATTTTGCATACCGGACTGCACCCCAAAACACTTGTTCTCATCCCAAGGTGATAACAAGGGTACCCAAGAAGTTTTGCGAAGAACGGTTCATAAATACAGCCCTTAACCTGAGCCATATTGACATGTGTACTTGCTGTGTATAAGTAGCACTGAATAAATCAAAGTTCATCTAATCTGCATAATTTCTGCACGAAAAAAAAAACCTGTATTACATGTGATGTATTCCATGTTACTAAACATTCATACAAAAATTTATTCAAATCAGAACTTTCCATACAGAAGTTCTGTACAAAAAACTGATTGCACTAATTTCGGTGCAAAATGGCTGCTGGTGGCCATCTTGAATTTTGGACCGCACCCAAAAACACTCATTCTCGCCCCACGGTGATAACAATGGTATCCAGGAAGTTTCAGAAAGATCGGTTCATAAATACAGCCTCTAGCCAGTGCCGTATTGAATTGGTGATGGACGGACAGGCAGACAGATGGCCATGACATAACCTCAAATTTGGCTACGTCAAAGTTGAGCTAAAAATGCCTAAGGGCCAGTTGATTTTTTAACTGAGAGGTTATGTTCGCAATTAGTTGCAATGCAATGTTAAATAATAAAAAATCAAATGACACTTTTTCAGTGAATACAAAAATCAATCATTTCACTCATGAGAAGACAATTAACATATTTTAAAATGAGTCTTTGCCACATAGAAAAATATTTTGTTTTTCATCCATGCTAGTGTAACAATACAGTATGTGCAGAGTGGATAGTAACTGTATCAACCAAAGTATCACTTTCAAATTTTTTAAACATGGACAAAAAACACAAGAAATGTTTCAGCCAATGGATCTCTCCATTGCCTGGAACTTTGCTTGTGCTTGTTATGCTTTGCAACAAATTTGCAATTACTGCTTGGGACTCCACTCTATGGGTGATTTAGTGATAATACACTCTCCACGTACTGTAACGTGCACTGTTTTAAAATGAGTAGTTAAAAAAACTATTTTTTAAAATTCCTACAAAACCATATGATGTGATCCCTCATTGGAAGATGTTTATCAAGTTCATTCCAATGAGGGGTCACAAGATATCATTCTGTTAAAAGATTTTGAAAAATTTAAAAAAAAAATAAATAAAATAACAAAGTTTGATTTCATGTGCGCTGGGTAAAGGGTTAATACAAAATAAAATTAATACCTGTCACATTCCTTTGATTCTGGAGAATGGTGTTTGTGTTTAATATAACATGAATTTGTCCACATCACATATAAATCAATAATAAATCTATGATTAAGAGGAGATAACTCACTTAATGAAAGTGTCAATGACACTGTAGCTCAATTTGACAAACTTGAACTTGGTAAGTTATAAGTGAAATGGCAAAATTGAAGATCCTTGGTACCAATGTTATTTGGTGAAACTTCAACATAACAGCATCTATTGGGTGAGCACAACATCAGAGCAATCCATGCATTTTTAAATGTAAACTGTAAGGCTGGCTAAAGGAAGAATGTTGATACACAAATGCAGTAAGTTCAGAGGTTAATATTTATTTATTGATGTTTAAGGTCACATATTTATGCACAATGGCTAATCATGACCGTGACAGTTTTATGGGTGGAGGAAGCCAGAGTACCCGGAGAGAACCACCGAGCAACGATGAGCAGCTGCCAGCTCCCAGCTCCCCAACATCGTAACTCCGCACTGCAGCACTGGAAGGGTTAGACTAGTTGAAGACATGCGTACCATCGACGTGCAGTACGCCTTAGTACACGGCGTCATCGTGCCCCCACATGGGCAATGGCGGTGAAGTGTCTTGCCAAAGGACACAAAGCGGTTGCCGCAGGTGGGATTCGAACCGAGGACCTCTCGGCGTGCAGCCTGCACCTCTACCTACTGAGCCACCGTGCCCCCTCAGAGGTTAATGTAAATGGCAACTTTTTTCACAGAAATGAATGCTAATCAATAGCTCTAATTTAGAGGTCTCGCCTAATGAGCACACCAAGTTCAAAAACAATTGTACAATAAATGTGCCCTGTAGGCCATGGCAAAGAAAAATGTTGATGCACAAATGCAATAAATTCAAAGATTGTTGCTAACAGCAAAAGTTCTTGATGGAAATGAAAAGAAAATCAATAGCTCCTATCTCTGTCACCCTGAATAAGCATACCAAGTTTCAAAACAACCCGATAATGAATGCACCCTCTGAGGCATGCCAAAGGAAGAGGTTAATAAACAAATGCATTAAGTTTGAAGGTCATTGCTTGTGGTAATGTTTTGGGGTTTTTTATGGAAATTCATAAATATACCCTGCTGAGAGTGCAAAAGGAATAAGTTGTTGCACAAATGCACTAAGTTCGAAGGCTGGTGCTAACAACAATAATTTTTTATGGAAATGAAAAATGAAAGTGTCAATGACACTGTAGCTCAACTTGTTTAAGACATGTACATGTATAGTATGTGACATAGCAATGACAAACATCTAGGTAATGATCTGATAACAAAGGTACATGTAAAGTATTGTAATGGTCTGTATATAAATGCTGACTGTAGCCTGTAACAAATGTGTAGGTAAAGTATTGTAAAGGTGGGCGACAGTTAGATGCTAAACTAGAAAAGAAATCTTTGAGTTCCAGAGTGGGTCTGACTGAACCCAAAAATATTTCTTCTCATAGCACAGTGATAACAAAGGCACGCAAAAACACTCGTTCCTGTCACAAGGTGATAACAAAGGTACCCCAAGAAATTTTGTGAAAATCAGTTCATAAATACAGACTCTAGCCCGAGCCGTATTGTCATGTGCACTTACTGTGTTTTAGTAGCACTGAACAAATCAAAGTTCATCTAATTTGCATAATTTCTGCCCGAGAAAAAAACCTGTATTACATGTGATGTATTCCATGTTACTAAACATTCCTACAAAAATTTATTCAAATCAGAACTTTCATACAGAAGTTCTGCACAGAAAACTGATTGCACTAATTTTGGTACAAAAAGATTGCTGGCAGCCTCTTGAATTTTGGACTGCACCCCAAAACACTCGTTCTCGTCCCACAGTGATAACAAAGGTACCCAAGAAGTTTGTAAAGATCGGTTCATAAATATGGCCTCTAGCCTAATCCGTATAGAAGTTGAGTACAAAAAACTGATTGGACCTAATTTCGGTACAAAATGGCCACTGGCAGCCATCATGAATTTTGGACCGCACCCAGAAACAGTAGTTCTCATCCCAAGGTGATAAAAAGGTCCCCAAGAAGGTTCGTGGAGATCGGTTCATAAATACAGACTCTAGCCCGAGCCGTATTGACATGAGCACTTACTGTGTATTAGTAGCACTGAATAAATCAAAGTTCATCTAATTTGCATAATTTTTGCACGAGAAAAAAACCTATATTATATGTGATGTATTCCATGTTACTAAACAGTCATACAGAAATTTATTCAAATCAGAGCTTTCATACAAAACTGAATGCACCAAATTTGGTACAAAATGGCCGCTGGCAGCCATCCTGAACTTTGGACTACACCCAAAAACACTCGTTCTCGTCCCAAGGTGATAACAAAGGTGCCCAAGAAGTTTCATAAAGATCGGTTCATAAATACGGCCTCTAGCCCGAGCCGTATTGGCATTTGCAGTTACAGTGCTGAAAGTAACATTAAATAGATCAAAGTTAGTCTAATCGGCATAATTTATGCACGAGAAAAAACCTGTATTATATGTGATGTATCCCATAGTACTAAACATTCACACAGAAAATTATTCAAATCAGAGCTTTCATATGGAAGTTCTGCGCAACAATCTGATTACACCTAATTTTGTACAAAATGGCCACCAGCGGCCATCTTGAATTTCAGACCGGACCCAAACACATTCGTTCTCATCCCAAGGTGATAACAAAGGTACCCAAGAAGTTTCCTAAAGATCGGTTCATAAATACGGCATCTAGGCAGAGCCGTATTGGCATTTGCACTTACAGTGCTGAAAGTAACACTAAATAAATCAAAGTTAGTCTAATTTGCATAATTTACGCACGAGAAAAAAACCCATATTAAATGTGATGTATCCCATGGTACTAAACATTCATACCAAAAAATTATTCAAATCGGAGCTTTCATATGGAAGTTCTGTGCAAAAATCTGATTGCACCTAATTTTGGTACAAAATGGCTGCCAGCGGCCGTCTTAAATTTCGGATTGGACCCAAAAACACTTGTTCTCGTCTCACGGTGATAACAAAGGTACCCAAGAAGTTTCGTAAAGATCGGTTCACAAATACGGCCTCTAGCCGAAGCTGTGTGTACGCCGCGACGGACGGACAGACAGACGATGAGGCATGGCAATACCTCAAAGTTGAGCTAAAAATCAATAGCTAACATCTAGAGGTCACCCCGAACACACATACCAAGTGTGATCCGATCATAAATGTGCCCTGACTAAATTAAAATCAAAGTTCGAAGGTTGTTGCCAATGTCAATGTTTTTTGATGGAAATGGAAAAAAATTAAAATTTTATAGTAAATTTCCTTTCTTATTATACCTACCACAATTGTTTACTACAGGCTTGCACTACAGTGGAAGGCCCTAACTCGGATAATATACTCTCTATTTTTGTCTTTCCCAAGCAATTTGGGAAAGAAAAGTGGCGCAAAAGCACCAAGAAAAAATAAGCCAAAAGTGGATCGAGTGCAACCGGCGCAGACCCAGTACGGGACGCTCTCTTCCAAGCACAACTCCACGACTTCCGTTGCCAGTGCGCATATGCGTCGCTAATGACTCATTCTTTTTGAATCCGCTAACGTTACAGTTATGTGATCAGCGGGGAGGAAGGATTCTTACCCATATAAGAAGACGGGAGGGCCTCCATGTAAACAATTGTGGTAGGTATAATAAGAAAAGAAATTTACTATAAAATTTAAATTTCTTATCAACCTACCCACAATTGTTTACTACAGGCTGAATAGACAATAGGCTGGAGGGAATCGCATAACCAACCCTACACATAACCCAAGTGCACTGGAACCGTGAACAGACGGAAGAGGTCCCGAGGCTTATCAACCATAGCATCACAAACATTAGTAAAAGACAATGAAAGATGAGGCGTATGGTTCTGTGCGACGCACAGACAGAAAGGGCAGTAACAGCACAGAGCTGGAACTGACCCTGTAAAAAGCTGAATGGCTGGGATAGACAACAGCCTGAGCCGAAGGAAGAGGGCCCGTAGGACAAAGGTCCTCTGTCGGCTCTTGCAAATGTCGCAGATAAATGGAGAAGGTAGAATTTCTCCAGTAGGCTGCCAGTATAACATCCGACAACATGACAGAGTTAGTAAAAGCCCCGAGAGGAAGACAATGCATGCACCTCGTGGCAGAAAAAAACAATTGGTAATACAATCACCAGTAGCTAGACAAGCGGAAGCTGCACGAATAGCAAGACAAATCCATCGAGAAATGGATGCAGGAGAGATCTGGCATGTGAGAAAACGCATATCCATCCAGGATAAAGGTGCAAACGCCCCCACCCCCAAGCAGAGCAGCGCCCAAGAAAGTGTCCATCTTGGAGTAAACTGCAAAGTCCTAGGCCTTTTCAAGGAAAAGAGCTGAACAAGCTTGGAGAGGCAAGGATGAGTGTCGAAACAATGTGGTACCACATATGAAAAAAGGTCTCCGAAGCATGGATTTGTACACATTGCTGGAGACCCCCAGAAACAAACATATAGCAGAAATTCCGCAAGCGGTGTGATCGAAGGAGTGACAGAAGCAACAGAGTGATCGCACACCATCGACAGAAGAACCTTCTACTTAGCCACAGAGGCTAAACCAGTGGAGTGAGTGCCTCCTTGAAGAAGAAAAGCAACTCCACTGCTTGTCTCGAAAAACCACTACGGAGGAGACAGGACCCGATAAAAGACATGTGCGAAGGCACAATGAAGTCGGGTCAACTTGAAACCTCCTCGGGTGACTTTGGCAAAGAAAGTCGCGACGTAGAGGGAGACATGCCGGAACCGCCGATAACAGAGAGCGGAGCAGCTTGATCCACACCCACCTAGGCGACAGGGGTGTAATCGAAAGGATTCAACGACTGCAGGTTCATATTTGGGCGAGAACCTGAGGCGGAATCGGAACTGGCAGGAAGGCGTAGCCGACAAGACCATCCCAAAGGAGGGCCAGAGCATCCACAGCGAAAGCCAGAGCATCTGGACACGGGGACACGAAAGTGTCCATCTGATGGTTCCAACGAGTCGCAAAGAGATCCATGGAACACCGCCATGTGGAGCATCCACTCGGTGGAAAAGAACCTGCCCCGTCAGAACAGGGAGTTGGCTAGGACGTTCAGACGACTGGAAATGTGACGAACAACCACCCCGGCATTGACATCCTGAGCGAGAAGTAGAAGATCCCGAGCCAATTCATACATTGGAACCGAGTGCGTGCCGCCCTGGTTCCGAATGTAAGCAACCACTGTTGAATTGTCGAACAACAGAAGGACCTGATGATTCGACAGGTGAGGGATCAACTGCCTGAAACTCAGAAGAAGAGCAAGAAGCTCCTTCTGGTTGATGTGTAGAGATGCCTGATCCTGGTCCCACATCCCATGAAGGGAAAGACCTAGAGGATCCAACGTCGCACCCCATCCGAGATCGCTGACATCTGCCATCAGAACGCGATCGGACGTGGGTAAGTCCAACAGGACACCCTGCGTGATCCACTGAACATTCGTCCAGTGGAGAAGGTGAGGATAAGAGATTCTGGTAACTGAAGCGCCAGATCCAGAGAATCGACATTCGGCCTCGAACGACTGAGCAGAAAGTGTTGGAGAGGTCTGACATGTAGCCGACCTAGAGGAATGAGATCCGTCACTGAACCGCAGAGACCGAGCAGCCGGAGAATACCCCAAGCTGTCACAGATGTGGACTGGAAACAGAGTCAGAGCAAAAGCTGAGAGAATCACAGCCCTGGCCTGGGGAACTGCCACCATATTGAACTGAGTGCAGAAGGCCATCCCCAGATGACAAAACGACTGAGAAGGGACCAGATCCGACTTTTCCTCGTTGACTCTGAATCCTAGCAACGTGAGCAGGCTCAACAGAGTGTCGACATCCAACTCCAGTAAAGCAGCATTGGAATGCCTCTGGAGGATATCGTCTAGATATGCCGAAGTAGTCACCCTGGACTGTGTGCGATGGAAGGCTATCACATGCGACATCAGTCGGGTGAAGGCCCAAGAAGCCAGGTTGAGGCTGAAATGCATGGCCTTCAACTGGTAAACTCGCCCCAGAAAAGCGAACCTGAGATACTTCCGCGACACCCGATGAATCGGAACATGAATGTAAGCATCTCGCAGGTCGATGCTGGAAGCGAAATCTCCCTGGTGAATGGAACGGTGGACCGACCTGAAAGTCTCCATGCTGAACTTGGGAGCAATGATAGACTGGTTCAGGATACTCAGATCGATAACCAGTCGAAGTCGCCCGCCCTTCTTTGTCACCAAGAACAGGTGGGAATAAAACCCCACTGACTGAATGTTCTTGATGACCTCGATCGCCCACTTGGCCAGGAGATTGCCTATCTCCGTGGACAAAAGCTCCCGACGTAAAACGTCTGAACGAACTGTGATTGGAAGAGGCACTCTGGACAGAGTGGGGTGCCTTCAGAAGGATATTCGCAGCACAGACAGAACAACATCTAACACCCAAGGATCGGATGTGATGGTGGCCCAACGATCTGCGAACTCTATCCTTCCTCCAACCTGGACGAATCGAGGTGAGGACCTTTAGTTCAAGCCCCGAAGAGACCCGCGAGAGGAGAAACCACCTCCTCTACTGAATGAAGAATCCTGAGACTTCCCTCTAGCCTGCCGGCGCTTACCCTTACCCCATGAGTAAGAAGTAGAAGCGGTGGCAGAAGGATCAGCCCTTTGCTTCGCAGAGGAAGCAGAAGGGTACTTGTTAGGCTTTGAACGGGCCCTGCCTCCCCTAGAAGGCTGATCAAGCTGACAAAGCAGCAGCTGATCTTTGGAATGACGTAGGATGTCATCCCGGACCGCCGACACGGAACCCATGGAACAGTAGCGGACCTGCCAAAGAAGCAAATCAAAGAGCAGCGCGCTACCCCCAGGAAGGGATCGGCCTGTGTCCAGTACAGAGTCCCTTCGAACTAGTTCCAAAATAGCCATGTCACAGACATGCGTGTGAGTAAGATGCATGAGCACCTTGGACAGCACACGACGGATTGGTGAAATCGCAGTAACGATAATGCACCGGAGGCAAAAAGGTGTCAACCCTGGTGAAGAACGGAGCCTTCATAGCCTTGGAACTCAGCTTAGAGTCCAATGCTGAAAATGCTTCAACCACCTGTACTGACTGGCATGGTGGAAGACGCCCGGAAGCAGGTTGCTCCACAGGCTGTAGGTGCGCGATTGATGATCGCGGCCTGGCTGACACTGTCGGCTGGTTTGATGGTTTGAGATCCGGAAGGAACCCAAACACAGTGAAGAGCTGCCCCCAAGTCAGAAGACTGCTGGCTCTCGACATCAAGGATGTCTGACTCCTACCCGGAGTCGGAAGACACATAGCCCATTGTGGGCAAACCAGCCGACGCCTCCCATGGTGTAGGCACCAGGGGGATCAGAAAGCGGCCTGTTTCCAATCCCGGGAGGTGGTGCCATAGGGGGCGCCTGGAAACCTGGAAGCAACTGGAAGGCTCTTGGACAGAACCTGAGTGAGTAAGGAGAGGGCCTCCCTAAGCTCACTGCCCGTACCAGCCGGTTCGGCATGGGAACAACCAGCAAAGTGGCTTCACACCTGACCCTCTTAACCAGCGAAGGGTCACGATCCTCCAATACACCCGAAGCTGGGCGACGGGTGGCAGCTGAAACATCCGAGGGCAGACGTGTATAGGGGTACGACACACCCCGAGGATCAACATAGCGGGAACTCGGGAGAGTTGCCGCGGACCTCTGCAGGGCAGAAGGTCCAGGCTGCACAGAAGTCGTTGGTCCCGCAAAACTGGCCGTGTGACCAGAATGAGTGGACGGAAAATGCCAATGACAAAACTGTGGTACTCGACGGCGCAGAGACAACAGTAGAGGGTCCGGCGGGCAGCCACTTCCAACTTCGCCGAGTTGAAGTCAGGGAAGGTTGAGGCTGATACCCCACGTCTACACTCCCAGACACCGCTGCAGACCATTGCTGGTATGAAACTACTGTGCTCAACGGCTGAGAGGACACAGTAGGGGGTTCAGTCGGCAGCCACTTCCAACTTCGCCGAGTTGAAGTCAGGGAAGGCTGATGCCGATACCCCACAACCACACTACAGACATCCCTGCAGACCCTTGCAGGGATAAGCCGAGGCCGGCTAAAAATGGTGCCCGATGATGTTGTAGACGGAACAGCAGTAGCAGCAGATATGACAGGAGCTGTTGGAACTGGCGGAAAAGGGGAGAGAGCCACCTAGCTCGGCCTCCAAATGAGGAGTCACAACCCTAGTGACAGCCTCAGATGTCGACTGGAGAGGGTGCATAGTCCCGGAACCAGGCACGTCTTCACCAGAAATCCAACAGCTCCCGCAGTATCCACCACAGTAAAAAAAAAAAAATGCACATCCCCTACGGAAGGGGAATAACTCTCACCAGACGTGGTTGAGTCCCCGAAACTACAGCGTTCCCCCCCCCCCCCCACTGGTGCGGGAGGAGCTGCACATCCCCCACGGAGGGGGAGTAATTCTCACTAGACGTGGTCGAGTCTGAGGCCCCAAAACGACAGCGTTCCCCATCCCCCGTGGATGCAGGAGAAGCTGCACATCCCCCACGGAGGGGGTATAACTCACACCAGACATGGTCGAGACGGGAGGCCCCGAAACGACAGTGTTCCCCACCCCCATGGGTGTGGGAGGAGCTGCACATACCCCACGGAGGGGGTATAACTCACACCAGACGTGGTCAAGTCGGGAGGGCCCAAAACGACAGCATTCCACACCACCCGCGGGTGTGGAAGAAACAGCCACGAGAACGCACCAAGGCGAGGGCAAAAGGAATTGCCCTAAAGAAACCGAACCAGACAAAAACAGAGGTGAGAGCAGTAGAAGAAAAAGGTGAACTCAACAGATACAGAAAGTAGAAGAACACCCTCAACTATGAGAGAAGGTGACAGAAAAAAACTGGTGGGTACACAACAGAACCCAGACAGCCGGCAGGGACCGAAAAAACAGAAATTCAGCCCTCAACAGAGTGAAGAAATCCTGTCCAGACAGTCCCTAATTGACACCTAACTCCCATAACAATTAAATTTATCAACCGAAAAAATTTCATTGTCGAACCGCGTTGACACGATGTCGGAAAAACATTCGCGAAAAGGGAATAGTAAATAATATACAATGAGAATGTGGTTGAAAATATTAACGAGAATATATAAAACACAGTCCTGTTATTATACGATCTTCAGATCCATAATTCCAGTCACAGGAAAACCATTATCGACGAGTTGAATTTTCACTGTTTCATAATGTATATGGCAGAGACACATCCTTCACATGTCTAGGATAAAAAAAGAATGAGTCATTAGCGACGCATATGCGCACTGGCAACAAAAGTCGTGGAGTTGTACTTGGAAGAGAGTGTCCCGTACTGGGTCTGCGGCGGTTGCACTCGACCCAGTTTCGGCTTATTTTTTCTTGGTGCTTTTGCACCACTTTTCTTTCCCAAACTGCTTGGGAAAGACAAAAATAGAGAGTATATTATCTGAGTTAGGGACTTCCACTGTAGTGCAAGCCTGTAGTAAACAACTGTGGGTAGGTTGATAAGAAATTGACAGCTCCCACCTGGAGGTAACCCTAAACAAGCATACCAAGTTTCAAAGTAATTCAATCATAAATGTGCCCAGTATGGCGTGCCAAAGCAAAATATCGATGCCTAACTAAACCAGATTCAAAGATCATTGCCAACAGCAACATTTTTTAACGGACAAGGAAGAAAATCAATAGGTCCCATCTAGAGGTCACCCCAAACAAGCATACCAAGTTTCAAAGTGATCCGATCATAAATATGCACTGTAGGGTGTGCCAAAGGGAAATATTGAGGCCCGACTAAACTAAGTTCAAAGGTCATTGCCAATGGCAATGTTTTTTGATGGAAATCGAAGAAAATAGATATCTCCCATCTGGAGGAAACTCCAAACAAGCATATCAGGTTTCAATGCAATCCAATCATAAATGTTCCCTGTTGGGTGTGCCAAAGGATAATATTGAGGTCTGACTAAACTAAGTTCAAAGAACATTGCCAGTGGCAACATTTTTTGACAGAAATGGAAGAAAATCGATAGCTCCCATCTAGAGGTTACCCCCAAACAAGCATACCATGTTTCAAAGCAATCTGATCATAAATGTGCCCTGTAGGGTGCCCAAAGGGAAATATTGAGGTCTGACTAAACTAAGTTCAAACAACGTTTCCAGTGGCAATTTTTTTGACAGAAATGGAAGAAAATCGATAGCATCCATCTAGATGTAACCCCAAACAAGCTTACCAAGTTTCAAAGCAATCTGATGATAAATGCGACCTATATGGTGTGCCAAAGGAAATTGTGGATGTACATATGGACATACAGACATATGTACGTACATACGTAAGATGGACAAGAAGTGACAGCAATAGCTCAGCTTTGACAAGTTGAGCTAAAAATGGTTTTACTGAAAAATTGGGAAGATCCAGTCATGATCCGACAAAGAAGTACAAGAGACTCCAGGGGGCCTGAGGGCACTCACCTGACATGGTAGCCTAAATATCAACCCAGGGAATTGATTTCAAGAGGTTGCATCTGCCCCTCCTAAGAAAAGCTTAAACCAAACATCCAAAGATTCTAAGCAGTGGATCTAAAAAGAAAGATTTTCAAAGAATATTCCTCATATTAAAATAAGTAATAATTCGGACTCCCACAGGGAGCCCAAATATCAACCCAGGCACTTGGCTTGAACAAACTTGAATCTCACCTCCAGTGGGATGCTGTATACCAAATATCAAAAGATTCTGATTGGTGGATGTGAAGAAGATTTTTGAAGAATATTCCTCATATTGAACTAAGTTATAATTTGGGCTCCCACAGGGAGCCCAAATATCAACCCAAGGACTTGGCTTGAACAGACTTGAATCTCACCCCACAAAGGATACTGCATACCAAATATCAAAGCATTCTGACTGCTGGATCTGAAGAAGATTTTTAAAGAAAATTCCTCATTTTGAACTAAGTTATAATTTGGGCTCCCACAGTGAGCCCAAATATGAACCCAGGGACTTGGCATGAACAAACTTGAATCTCCCCCCCCCCCCCCCCCCCCCCTAAGGATGCTGCATGCCAAATATTAAAACATTCCGACCACTTAATCTGAAGAAAAAGATTTTTAAAGAAAAATTCCTCATATTGAACTAAGTTATAATTCGGTCTCCCACAGGGAGCCCAAATATGAACTCAGGGACTTGGCTTCAACAAACTTGAATCTCAACCCCCTAAGGATGCTGCATACCAAATATCAAAACATTCCGATTGCTTCAATTTTAAAACAGACTACAGACCACTGAAATGGTTACATGATCAGATGAGTTTTGAATGATCCATCAATGGTATTATCAGATAGGTCTATAAGCTGAAAATCGAAAAAAATAATCTGGTGGTTTTGCATGGATTATCTCATTCATGGGCACAAAAGATATGTCTGGTGGAATCTTGTTTATTGAAAATTATTCTATTAACGGAAGTATTCAATTGAGAGAGATTTGTCCTTTCCTGTATTCTAAAGATGAACAAAGCATTTATTCTAATATATCTTGTTTGACAGAGCTGATAGAGGTCTGTGAAACAAGGTACATCAGATTAAAAGCCTTTTCTGGATTACAGGTGGCCAAATGGGTCTATAAACAAGGGGAATCCAGTGATTGACATGGTAATTTCTGGATATGTTACAAAATCTTTTATTCAACTGACAGGAGTTTACTCTATAAAATAAACACAAATAAAAGGTCAAATTTGTGTTGATGGTACAGTAAATGGTTTGTGAGTCAATTTAACAGGGTTATTAAAGAGATATCCAATTAAGGGGACTCTACTGTATTTCCAACACATATTTCTCTTGACCACTCATTAGATAATCATCACTGTCCACTCAAAAACACAAGATATCAGGGATGAGAATGGTATCCAAGTAAATTTGCTGAAATACTAGTATTTCTTGGGACAAATTTGTGAATTTTATGTTTAAACAAAAAATAAAAGAACGCAGAGTGAACCAATTCATTTACAGATATTTTATTTCTATAAATTTACATGAAAATGGTCTTTTAAGACCATTTTCATGTAAATTAACAGAAAGAATATTTTGGGTATGGATGCTCTGAAATCAGGAAATTTGCTGAAATTTATCATCTCTGCTCTATAAAAACAATACTTACGACTGCAATAAATATGTCTTCCTGTCAATATCAAGAAAATAAAAACACCATTCCGATAACACAGATCCATGAAACAACACAGAGACATGGTGTGAATTTACAACCATCTCTCGATATTCCGCTGTTTTTTGCAACAATAGCGACACTTTTGTGGCTTGGTAGAGATCACCTTTTTTTCCATCACTGGAAGTTTTTCGGAAACCACATATACCATGTTTCTCTGTCGTCTTACTGGCAGTCTTTAAATGCTTATTTAATTGTGTACTGTGCATATCACGTAATTTGTCTCTCCAAGTTATGTCCCCTGCATAACAAGTCTTGTAAGGTCGGGAGTATGATGCCACATGATAAGGGTGACTTGAGATGTTATGGGATTTCAGTCTGGAAGGGAAACAGTTGATATATTCCTTGATTGATAAATGATATACAACACAATCTGATGTCAGTAGAACAAGATAAACAGCATCTGTAGATAACTTCCATGTCAATATATTACTGCTGGGTAAAGAACAATCTTCTAAGTCTATCTCTACAGCTAACTCTCCAGTTGTTACATCAAACAATACTTGAATTTGAATTAAGGAAATACAAAACCAGATGCTTGATGGTCGATTTTATGTGAAAATGTTAAAAAATTTATAGTAATTTATATATTTTTTATACTTACCAATGACCCAGACATAGCTGGTGCTAACTCTTAAAATATAGGGCCAAACACAAATTTTGCCCCCCAATCCCCAAAATTTGCATCTAAAACTAAAGAAAACATGTCCAGAGAGGCCCTCCACACCTCGCCCCCACTGCGCATGCGCAGTGTCAAGGACGTTCCGAAATTGGCGCCATTTATCATTCTAATAACCAGTGCCTGGTAAGCGCTATGTACTCAGCGGGGAGGCAAGAGTTCCCAACTCCTGGGAGGGCCATCCCCGTCTGGGTCATTGGTAAGTATAAAAAATATATAAATTACTATAAATTTTTTAACATTTTTATACTGTACCAATGACCCAGACATAGCTGAATAGTAAAAAGGCTGGAGGGCCAAGGACATAGAGCAAAATGGAATACGCTCAATAAAATAAAATAGAGTCATCCCCTGTAGGGAAAAGAAGTAATAGGCCTTACATGTACCTTTCTTATTTATGATAAATTAGAAAGATACAACACCTTCCAAAAATTGAGCTTCATACATCCATGTACTCTATTAATATCCAATAATCCTTATACTAATAATTTTTAAAGTAAGCCAATAATAAAGTAAGTCTAGAGAATAGAGACTCTTATACTCCTAAAAGTGTGTGAGAATTGCATAATCATGTCCGTTGACATATGCAATATTCAAAAGCTATACTTTAAAAACTAAGACTTGAATGAATTTTATAAACTTAAACTTCTCACTAAACAACCATCCTAAAAACAGCTCAGAATTACTAACTCCGGAGGAGGTATCCCCTTGTTTTCATAGTAAAAACAGGTGACCCAAGGGAACACCCTCCCCCCCCCCTTTTTCTTGCCCTGGGTCAAATAGCCCAGAGCGAAGAGGGCAGCCGAACGGAGACACTGCCGAAACAGACAGCCTACCTAGCTATAGTAGCAACTGTTAAGTGAATGACATTCTGAGCAGTAGATAATAGACCTAACAATAGAGGCCTCCAGAAATGGACTCGATATTTCTGAGATAAAATTCATGAATGGATGGCTGAGCGCAATGAGCAGCCTTCAAAAATCTATAATAGAACACTATTAATGTAAGCCCAAGAAGTAGAAGAACTCTTACTTCATGAGCCGAAATCTTAAGCACAACTGCTAAGCCAATGATATACCATAAGCAGTACGCTAGTTAATAGAATCCATTAACAATAAAATGGAGCGTAACGTCCTTCTACTAGACATCAAAGACAGAAGAAGCTTACGCCCTTGTAATAAACAGATATCTGTTTATAAATACATAAACTGTACCCGGAAAGAGTAAAGGCCTATGCCCATACGAAGACGGAAGGACCTTAAAATAATAGGTTCCGGATAATAGGAGCCTAACTCTTATGCAACAATCCAACCTAAATAGTAACGGAAGTATTGATTCCGAAACTATGAAAGTGAAAATCATCCATCGATAGTGCATGAAACTCACTGACTCTACAGTAAAAGAGAAACCAACAGAATTACTGTCTAAAAGGTCAGAATTTGAAAACTACTGTTTCCAGAGGCTCAAATGATTACTTAGCTAAATAAGAACCTGAAGTTAAAATCCGTATAGGAATTTAATCTAAAGATTCTAAGTCTATTTATCAAAAAGTTACTAACTGACTTAGATAAAGAGACAAAAGACTCAATTGTAAACTATCGTAGAGTGCATAGGTATGAGGTAACATAAACCTATAACCTAAATAACAACAGGCTGCAGTAGATCTTGTGAAACAAGTATACTAAAAAATAGCAATGAGTAGTATGGAGGGATCAACCATATGAACATAATGATCCCTACACCACGACGGAAGAGCCTCCACTTTAGTCGCATAGAATAGCGAAGAAGAGGATCTCCTATAGTAAGAAATCGCGTCCAAAGCTCGTCCAGTACAGTGCTTACAATGCAATATGGACCACACAACGGAAAACATGAAGGTTGCGACCTTGCTGGTTGTGATAAAAATGACACGATTTACCCAGTGAAAAAAGATCCTCACATAGAGGAAGATTTCACGTTAAGATCCACAGTAGACAAGAGAGTAAATTACTCATGATCTCTGTGAAGATAGAGATGCTATCAACAGAAATATATTGTGGTTGTTTATCTTAGCAATACCTGCTAAAAACAACAGCGCCGGAGGATACGCGTATCCTATCATTCTGTCCTATAGATCAATAGAGCGTTAACAGTATTAGCTCAGAGATCTGGACAAGCCAACACATACGTCTGCAATTGATTAGCCAACTGTGTCATAAATAAAACATCATTGGGCGCTCCCATAGATAGCAAATCTGATTGAATACTTGTTTGTTGAGAGTCCATTCTGACAGCAACAAGCGACCCGTAAGAGAACGGGAGTGCGATAAAACAATCAGACGACCCAGAATATGACGGACCAAAACTGAACTTGGTGTACTATAACCAACAGACGGATTCTTTCCATTAAATTGAATAACGGAAACGAAAGAGTGCCTCCCTGGTTCCGGAGATACGCCACTACTGTCGAATTAAAGGACAGGAATTTGGGCATGCGTTTCTGAATAATGTTCATGCAATGACATAAAGCAAGCCTAAAAAACATTATTCCGCGGAAGTTAACTGATAGCTAAAAGACTGCGGAACCCAAAGACCCTGGCACTTCGAATCCGTAGGGATAAGTATATATCCCAATCTGTTTGACTGGCAACCGTCATAACAGCCACACTCGGGTCCGGCAACTGCGGCGGCACTCTCTGAGTCAACCACCGAATGTTTGCCCCAGTCTGAATCTCTTGTAACACTAGATAGACAAGAGAATGTATAAATCAAGCAATTCATGGATTGCCGGAAAGTTGCCGTCGAAGAGAAGCTCCTCCGAGAACGAAGCGACTCTGAGAGAGTTCTTAACCTACTATCCACGCGTGGATGTAGCTAGGGCTGCCTCACGTCTAACCAACTCCAATCAGCCACTGAAGGGCGGAGTTATACGTGAACAAACTACTGCCCTCAAAAGAAATTACATTGAGAATAATATCCCGTAAATCTTTTCTTGAAGACGTAATGATAACGCCTCAGTAAGGCGGATTACGTATAATAAAGCGTCTAAGTTAAGTCTAATATACATAATGTCGTTCCCAACATTGAAATTGGAAAAGACATAAACGGTGAAAAAGAATATATGCAGTCTTTAATCACACCGTCTAGACGCATATGAACTCTCGGTATGCCCTGCTCTGCCAAAATAAACTATATGTAAAAAAGATAAAATGGCAGAAATGAGCCACGCGGACAAGAAACTAAACTATCATGCTTAGTAGCCGTCTTGTATATATATAAATATATAGCGTCGAAAAATAAAACACATGTTGTAATGACAATATTGGACTGCGTCGGTAAGTCAGGGACAAAGTCCCTGTACCGATCGAAAAATCCGAGTCCAATGACGCTATAAGTCTCTTATCCAAGATCGCAGCAATGAAGTCCGAAAAATAATCACTGGAAGAAATGCCAGAAGATATGAAAGGCATCTTCCGATACTACTAAAGGGAAAACTCGAAATCTTTCGAATCCCTTTCGCCATCCTGTCGGACCCTATAAAGCGTTCGGTCGTCCGTAGCTTGATGCAACCGCGGACCGCACCGACCCAGCGCCGTCGGATAATTCCTGATTCGACCGAGAAACCGTCAATTGCTGGGATGCTGCGAAACAACTGTGCTAACTCGGATAGCACGTCCGTCACTGAGGCCTGAGGAGCAGCGGTCTTACGATGCATTGCCGCAGGAAGCTCCGAGATCGTTACCCCGTGCATACTTCCAATATGCGAGCGAACGGAGTGTATAGGCCTCGTGTCCCTTGGCTACCGGATGGCGCGACCTATTCGCTGTGGAATCACTGAATGCCGAAACTGATCGGATACTCGAGGTCACGTAGCCAATGTGCGGTCGTGTGCCCTGCTGTGAGGATGAGGAAGCATTAAAGACAGTCTCTCGGACTGTCAATATAACGGAGCGTCCCGAGCAACGGACATATGCTCCGAATGTAAAATATCTGAACCACAACATGCGGTCCCCTATGTTGTTGGCTTCCTCCGATCTGTCCTCAATCTGCCGTCACTGGGTGAGTACTAAAGTAATTAAAGTGCTCGCATCACCCAAATCTCCTTCCTAGACCGCAACGGACGAACCCGGCAGCCGAACCATTCGATGAATGTACGCTACACCGGGTGAGCTAGCGAATGTCACTCCGTAAGCGATAGACATATTCCATGAGCACTTATTGCCGCTAACTCTTCATTAACTATGACGACAGAGGCACACTTTTGAAAGAGATCTCCATAACTCTTCGAACAAGAAACCAGAAATGCTTGGATAGCAAGCATAAAATAATAATATATATAGCGTCGTTCAATAATTCGAAAGTTTGTGTGACATTATTGGACTATGTCGGAACTGAGGGACGATGTCCCTGAACCGAACCAAAAATTTCTAAGTCTACCGACGCTATCAGTTTCTTATCCGGCATCGCAGCATATGTTGTTCCGAAAGGGAAAGCTTGAAATCCACCGAATCCCTTTCGGTATCCCGTCGGACCGGATGAAACTTTCGGACGTCCGTACCCGCTTACGCGGAGCGTCCCGACCCAGCATCGTCGGATAAAATATATGCGACAGATTCAGTTGATGCTGGGATGCTGCGATAAACTGTGCTATTAAGGAAAGCACGTTCGTTCCCGAGGCCTGTGCAGTAGCGGACTTACGATGCATTGCCGCTGGAAGCTCCGTGTACGTTAACTCCCGCATACTTCCTATGCGAACGTCCGGAGTCTGCAGACCTCGAGTCCCCGGCTACCGACCCAGCGCTGTCGGATAATTCTCGATCCGACACCGTTTCTGTCGGCTGCTGGGATGCTGCGATAAGCTGTGCTATGTGCACAAGAATGTCCGGCGTCGAGACCTGCGGAGGCGCAGTCTATCGCTGCTTCGCCGAGGGCAGCTCCGCATCAGATGGCTCCCGCATACTTTTCCTATGCGAACGTCCGGAGTCCATCGGTCTCGAATCCCTGGCTGCCGGATGGTGTGACCTGGTCGCCGAAGAATCCTTGATCGGCGAAGCTGGTAATATATCGGCGGTCACGCAGCCAAGGTGCGGTCGTGTGCGCTGACGAGAAGAGGAAGCCTTAGCAGTCTCAGCGGACTGCCTATACAACGGAGCGTCCCGAGCGACGGACGTATGCTCCGCTAACGACACATTTGTACCACAACATCTGGGGCCAGATGTTGTTGAACGAGAGAGGGGCCTCTCTCGCTTGCCGTCCGGATGGACCGGAACGAGCTATGAACCGGACTAAAAGGCTTCCTCCGTTCTCCCTCCGATCCGCCGTCACTGGGTGTGCATTAAGTTAATTTTATAGTGCTCGCATCACCCCAAAATTCCTTCTAGACCGCAACGGACGAACCCGGCTGCCGAACCATTCGGTGAATGGACGCTACACCGGGCGAGCTAGCGGACGTCAAAGGCCGTCGAACCTACTAGGGTCCTCTTAGGCAATTGGCGTATTACATGAGCACTTTTCCGCTAGCCCTTCATTAATTGTGACGACGGAGGCACACTGTTGGAAGACATCACAGATACATCACCCTAATCTTGATCGTCTGAAATAGAAATTGATAAAGTAGAGTGACCCTGCGGGGAAAGGACCGGAGTGTCCAAATCCCCAACAACATACCGTGACATACGCTTCCCATATTGTCATCGAAATCATACGATACAGAACCGGAGTTAATGCGAGTACACTGACCACATATAGAATGATAATAAGGTCAGAGGAAGACTTCCTCTTAAAACAATAGATCAATATCCTTTCAATGTGAAAAGAAAACAAGTCCTGGTACTCGCACTAACCCCTGGCAATCAAAATACATAATAATAATATGATCCATTAATATAGAAAAAATAATTGAAATCAAAATATTTTGAAAAAATATTTTTTCAGAACAGCCCAAGTTTCTGAAAAGTAACGTTGAGCCCCAATGGATCCCAAGCCTAAGTGTGGACAAAAATTTTAAAAATATTTTAAACAATTTATTCAACACTTACGAACAATAATAATGTATCTAGTTATGATTGAAATAACATAAAGATATTATTATTTAGAAATCCCCCCCTCACACAGAGGGCTGTTGTAAATGTAAACAATGAGTGTAAAAACACTAAAATAAGACTCCAGGCACCCAGGCCCGAAATCAGTTACCAAAAATACACCATCTGATGCAAAACAGAGACTTCCAGGGAAGAAACTGCAGAACATCAGATGGTAGATGCAGAACACAACGCCTAACCACCCGTAGGTGAAGACGTAAACATGGGGAAAGAACAGAATTCATTCTGTTATTCAGCTAAACTCCCAAGAAATTTTAGTAATAATAATTACAGAAATTATGCCAAAAGCATGGGAGAATAGCAAGGGGGAACTTAAAGGACAGGGAGAGAGGAAAAACACTTGTAAAAACAGTGTAACTAAATAATCAGAATGACAACAAAATGGCTGCTGCCTTGAAAATAGGTAACTTAACATAATTTCATTAAAAAATTTTAAGTTACAGCCCTGATAATATTCTGTCACACATTCTTTTCCTCTCCTCCTTTTCTATCCTCCTTAGAATCACCATTTCACTAATATTTATTTGTCTGGCATCATTTAAACTGAGATTTAAAAGCACAAAGATCAGTCAGATGTTAACTGATGAAGGGCCAAACTTAGAATGATAAATGGCGCCAATTTCGGAACGTCCTTGACACTGCGCATGCGCAGTGGGGGCGAGGTGTGGAGGGCCTCTCTGGACATGTTTTCTTTAGTTTTAGATGCAAATTTTGGGGATTGGGGGGCAAAATTTGTGTTTGGCCCTATATTTTAAGAGTTAGCACCAGCTATGTCTGGGTCATTGGTACAGTATAAAAATATACAGACTATCTGCAGGGATGGGTTAACCCCTTACAAATCAGCCACATCTGCTCATGTAATTTACAAATTGAGTAGTTGAAAGAAATTTTTTTTTCAATAAAACCATATCATGTGATCCCCTCATTGGAACGAGCTCACTGAGCTCATTCCAGTGAGGGTTCACTTGGCATGTTTTGGTTGAAATTTCATCAATAACTTAGAAAAAAAAATAATTAAAATAAGAAATTTGATATTGTGTGCATTAGTTAAAAGGGTTAATTAAGCATTGCTTTGATAATATTGTGATGAGGGTTATACACAGGTCACTGATAATCGGCCAGTATGCATAAGATTATTGTGATGCTTGGGGGCATGGTGGAATCGCGGTAACCGGTTCTCGTCAGATCGCCAAAGTTAAGCATCGTCGAGAGCGGTTAGTAGTTGGATGGGTGACCATTACAGCAACTGATTCGCACTCCCGCGTTGTGTCCTTGGGTAAGGCACTTTAACCCGACTGCCTACATGGGGGCACGATGATGCTGTGTACTAAGGCGTACTACACGTCGAAGGTGCGCATGTCTTCAACCAATCTAACCCTGCCTGTGCTGCGGTGCAGAGTTCAGAGTTATGATGTTGGAGAGCTGACAGCTGCTCGTCATTGCTCGGTGGTTCTCTCTGGGTACTCCGGCTTCCTTCACCCGTAAAACTGTCACCGACATGATATGACCCTGGCAGTTAATGTGCCGTTAAAGCCTAATAATAACAAAAAATTGTGATGCTTGTTTTGAACCTAATTTTTGTATCCTTACACACTGTGTATTTTATCATTCTTCAAATTGACTTGAATGAAATGAGATCAACTCACAGAGGGGGAAAAAGACAATCCCCCCTACAAATACCTGCAACACCAATTGCACTTTTAATTATGACAACTGTTTCTTACTTAAATGGGCTCAAGTAAGTGTGGGGACATTTTTTGCCAACTCACACAGCTGACTTTCATGGTCTTATTCATGTATTTGTCCCTTTGAGAAACCTTTCCCACAAGAAATTACCAGGGGATTTCTGTCAGTAGCAACATTGGAAAAGTTTTCTGTAAAGTCCTGTATGGGTGATTAGAAGATGTGATCGAAGAGAAACGGTTTCTGGGAGAAATCTAGAATGGATTTAGGAAGGGGAGGAGAGTCACTGACCATCTTTTCGCTCTGTCCCAAATGATAGAATCTGTGAAAGTCAAAAAGAAATGAAAGTGTCAATGACACTGTAGCTCAACTTGTCAAGACAAAGACATGTACATGTATAGTATGTGACTCAGCAATGACAAACATCTAGGTAATGACCTGATAACAAAGGTACATATAAAGTATTGTAACGGTCTGTAGAAAAATACTGACTGTTGCCTGTAACAAATGTATAGGTAAAGTATTGTAAAGGTGGGTGACAGTCAGATGCTAAACTCGAAAAAAATCTTTGAGTCCCAGAGTGGGTCTGACTGAACCCCAAAATATTTGTTCTCATAGCACAGTGATAACAAAAGCACCCCAAAACACACTCGTTCCTGTCCCAAGGTGAAAACAAAAGTACCCAAGAAGTTTTGTGAAGATCAGTTCATAAATACGAGCTGTATAGAACTTGTGACAAAAAATTGATTGGACCTAATTTCGGTACAAAATGGCCACTGGCAGCCATCTTGAATTTTGGACTGTACCCAGAAACACTCATTCAAGGTGATAACAAAGGTACCGAAGAAGTTTTGTGAAGATCGGTTCATAAATACAGCCTCTACCCTGAGCCGTATTGACATGTGTGCTTACATTGTGTAAGTAGCACTGAATAAATCAAAGTTCATCTAATTTGCATAATTTCTGCACGAAAAAAAACCCCTTACAATATGTGATGTATTCCATGTTACTAAACATTCATACAAAAATTTATTCAAATCAGAACTTTCATACAGAAGTTCTGTACAAAAGACTGATTGTACTAATTTTGGTACAAAATGGCTGGTGGTGGCCATCTTGAATTTCGGACCACGCCCAAAAACACTCGCTCTCATCCCACGGTGATAACAAAGGTACCCAAGAAGTTTCGTAAAGATTGGTTCATAAATATTGCCTCTAGTCTGAGCTGTATAGAAGTTGTGTACAAAAAAGTGATTAGACCTAATTTCGGTACAAAATGGCCACTGGCAGCCATCTTGAATTTTAGACCGCACCCAGAAACACTCGTTCTCGTCCCAAGGTGATAACAAAGGTACCCAAGACATTTCGTGAAGATCAGTTCATAAATACAGACTCTAGTCTGAGCCGTATTGACATGTGTACTTACTGTGTGTAAGTCGCACTGAAAAAATCAAAGTTCATCTAATTTGCATAATTTCTGCACGAGAAAAAAACCTGTATTATATGTGATGTATCCCATGGTACTAAACATTCACACAAAAAATTATTCAAATCAGCGCTTTCATATGGAAGTTCTGTGCAAAAATCTGCTTGCACCTAATTTTGTACAAAATGGCTGCCATCGGCCATCTTGAATTTTGGACCAGACCCCAAAACACTCGTTCTCGTCCCACGGTGATACCAAAGGTACCCAAGAAGTTTCGTAAAGATCAGTTCATAAATACGGCCTCTAGCCCGAGCCATATTGGCATTTGCACTTACAGTGCTGAAAGGAACCCCAAAAAACATAAAAATTAGTCTAATTTGCACAATTTACGCACGAGAAAAAACCTGTATTATATGTGATGTATCCCATGGTACTAAACATTCATACAAAAAATTATTCAAATCAGAGCTTTCATATGGAAGTTCTGTACAAAAAACAGATTTCTGCATCGTCGGTACAAAATGGCGGCTGGCAGCCATTTTGAATTTCGGACTGCACCCAAAAACACTCGTTCTCGTTCTACGGTCATAACAAAGGTACCCAAGAAGTTTCGTAAAGATCGGTTCATAAATACGGCCTCTAGCCCGAGCCATATTCAATTGTTGACGTACGGACAGACGGACAGACAGACAGAAGGACAGACGGCCAGACGGCCAGACGGATGACGGGCCATGACAAAAGCTCAAATTTGGCTTCGCCAAAGTTGAGCTAAAAATTGTTTATGGCCTTTCTGGATGTGAAAAAGGCATATAATAAAGTATGGAGGGAGGGTATGTGGCAGAAGCTTGAGGAGGCAAATCCTCAATCAAATGAAACTTCTAGGGAGAAACAGCTTCAATAAGGTTTTTGTGGGGAAAATGGGAAATGGTGGGTGTTCCAAGTATAACATATGGTACATATGGGACAGAAGTGATACCTTTAAACCAAATGGCTTTAAAGAGCTTGGAAACCCTGCAGAATGATGCAGGCCAATAAGGGGTGAGCTCAGGTGGATGAGTATGAAGGACAGGATAGACTCAATGAAACTCTGCTATCTCAACTATTTAGTAAATCTCCCAGACAATCGATTGTGTAAATTAATGTCTCAGAATATTTGGAATTCAAACATAGGATGGATAAACCAAGTGTGGGAGTTAATGGAGAATTATTCGATGGAGATCTCCGACTCAGAAATGGGTACAACCCAGGGTAAGAAAATCATCAGAGAAAGAGTCATGGCAGATTGTAACATGAATTGGTGAGAGTGGGTCAATACAAAGAGATCTTTGGGTGGCCTGCGCCATAAAGAGAAGCCAGGTTTTGAAGAGTACCTTGACAGTACCTTTGGGGTTACTGTTGTTCAAGATGAGGTCGCGGTCACTGGGGCTAAGGGAAAAACTGGGAAAAACGATGAAAAGGAATGTCAAATGTGTAATCTAGGCATAGTGGATACCATGGAATCCTTTCTATTAGAATGTCCAAAATACCAGTCTTAAGAGAATAAGATTCGCCTGGAGTAAGATGGGGAAGTGGAAGTGGAATGAGAGAATGAAGGAGATGTGGTTGGTAGGTGACAGAAAGGAGAGGGTGAGTATGCTTATCAGAGAGTTTGGGAAGAATGGGGTATGGGATGTCATCAAGCAGTTTGTCTCAGTGTCTTGGAGGAGAGGCACAGGGATAAGGAGGCATTTGGGAACACTGAGCGAAAGAAGGCCCTCTCACCTGAGAACAAATCACAACTGGCCAAAGTTTTATTATGATTATTATTATAGTATTATTGGCTACACTGTTCATTCAATGTACATTATTAAAAAGATGAGAAAATAAAATCTACAGAACAGTGTCCTCCTTAAACACATTTATGTGTTGTGTTCTATTCTGGGAGAATTGTTGTTGGTTCAAGATCATTTTTGCCTATTTCCACACAACACATCAATAAACACTACCTGAGAAATCAACTTGCATAATGACCACAAGGTTTGTTTTTCTTCACCTACACCCATATTAGCTGAAATAAGTTATAGGATAACAAGAAACTTCTAATTCTATTTATGTTAGTAGATAATTCAAACAACTGACATCATTTTGGAGAAACTCTCCCAGAGAGCTACCCAAGAAATGATGCCAATGGTTGAAATTATAAACACAGGAATAAAAAAAAAAAAAAATTCTTTCTTCAAGTTATTCTGCAACTCAGTTCAGATGTTTGGGGGGTGGAAAAAAAAACACCCAATAAAAAAAACACCCCAATGGAAATAGAACCCCTATGGAAAAATCCCAAAGAAAAACTGCATGGGTAGGGAAAAACGTAATTTTTTACATTTTTTTACTTTACTCATAACTCAAAGAAAATAAATAAAATTAATGAAAATAGCTACATTTTAACCATGTGGTCAGAATATTTGTATGGTTTGAACTAAGTTAATTTGAAAATGAATTAGTTTTTAAAAAAAATGAACTAAATTTGCTATCTATCTAATGAAATGGAAGCGCAGTGGCTCAGTAGTTATGGCATTGAACTTCAAACCGAGAGGTCAAGGGTTCAATCCCGGCCAGGTGTAACTGCACTGTGTCCTTGGACAAGGTACTTAATCCTGACTGCCCATGTGGGGGCACAGTAGTGCTGAGTACTAAGACATACTGCTTGTCGATGGAGTACCTGCTTGTGTCGAGTTAGTACGTTGGGGAGTCTGACAATTGCCTGGTGGTTCTCTCTGGGTACTCTGGCTTCCAGCACTGGTAAAACTGTCCGACATGAGGTGACCTCGGCTGTCGAAAGTGTCGTTAAACACCACAAAATAAATACTTCTAATGAAATGATTATATTGCTGGGCCTGGTAACCTTATATCAGTTAAGTTATATATACGAAAATGAAAGCATGCAAATATTGAGCTGGTTCCATTTTTGTTACATATTGCTGAAAGAGAGGAGGCTTGTAATAAATCACAAAAAAAAATATTTGATGAATGATAGTGTCATCCTATGCTTGGATAAATCCAAACTCAGATCAACGAATAGCATAATGAAAAGGGTCTTGTAATAATGAAATAATAAAAACTGAATTGGAATTGCATGTAAGTAAAAATTATGTAAAAATATTTGAGGGGTTAATAACAACTAGAGGTGTGACTGTCTCTGATGGGCCTTTCCATACCCCCCCCCCCCCCCTGCCATGATTATTCTAAGACAAAAAGGGACATAACTCTGGCCAAAAGAGCCCGATCAACATTATAATCGGCGGTGCACAGGTTCCCATGGCAGTGAACATCCATACCTAGTTTCAAAGGAACCGAACCATAAACATCTGAGAAAATCTCCAGTCAAAATTCTTGGCATGCTTTTTCAGGTCGAAAAGGGGCATAATTCTGGCAAAAATACTCTGACCAGAACTATGACAGGTCCACAGACTAAATTGCAACCAGATTGGTCTATAAACAAATGTCTGAGAAAATCTCTGGACAAAATTATGTCTCTGGATGAATGGATGGATGAATGGACAAGGTGATTCCGGTGTACCCCCCCCCCCCCCCCCAACTCATTCCAGGGGATATAAAAAGATTTTGATTTTTTTTTCTACCCATGCACTTATTGTTAGTCTTTTTTTCCATGCATGTTTTTTCATAGAAATACTATAGAAATACCCACTAGGCATAGCTTCTATGTCAGTAAATTGTAATAACGGTTCCATTTACATGAGAACAAAGGGTAATGATTAACTCTGATAACACCTACATGTAAGTGCAGCTAGCAATAACTCAAATAATGAGAAAAATCATTAGCAGACAGGGACGTAGTAACTGCAAAGGGGGATGTCTCCCCTCCCCCAACTTTTACCAGAAATAGTTGCAAATAAGAGAGTGAGAGTTTAGGCTCAAATTATCATTACCAGCCCATCATTGCAGTTTTATTGGGAATTAGTAGGAGAGAGGTACTCAGACTCTATACTCTTTAGCTTTGATACGATCGAAGATTCCCTGATCTGTCTCTATTATGGCATTTAAAGTTGAGGGCTCTATATTTAACAAATTTCCCCATCAGATTGAAACACTGAAAAATATTGTTTTGGCCCGATGGGGAAATTTGTTAAATGTGGAGTCAAATTGTGAAAATTTCTCAACGTAAGAAGTATTCCATCATGGCCACGAAGGCACATGGGCTACCACTGATATACCAGTGTTTGGATTTCAAAATGCTTCCTTTGACCCTATTAGTGGTAAGCACAAAGCAGGAAATAATTTCTTTTCATGTGCAGGTTAAAATGTCCAGCCCCAAGTAGTTGGTGCAGGTCATTGTAATTTGATGCAGATCATTTTCAACATATTGCTTTACTCCTTGTAAATTGACATATGGTGAATACTAAATGAGGAAATGACTTGTTAATTTGCAATGTAATTTAAGTTTATACCAAATTACCTGAGTTTTTAAAACTCAGATTCCCCCAAAATTGAGCATAATTTTCCATCGGTCAAAATGTCCTAGGGATTTCAAAGTTTGTTGGTCAAAGTAAGTTTGGTGTTGGTCATTGTCCTTGTCCCACCACTTATTTCGAGGCTTGGACAAGCACAGTTTCAGCTGATGAACCTATTAACTCTTTACTTAATGTGACAGGATTACTTAGCAAGCGCTATTCACAAATGAAAGTGTCAATGACACTGCAGCTTAACTTGTGTGTTGTGTTTGATGAAAAGGATAATGTTCAATGTTTATGAAAGGATTATAAAATAGGACAAGAATTGTGATAATTGGGAATATGTTCATTTCTGTTCCCTGTATGCTATGTTTTTGATAAAAATAATATGAGGTGTACACTGTACTGAAGAGCTGAGGGGTGGGTTAATATGACCTCACAGTTAATGATGTATGTGTCCCTCACAGTTAACGTATATCAACGAAAGTTACCATGTTACAGTGAAATTATTCCAAAATGAGTCATCAAGTTACATTGAAATCCCTTCATAAATATGGCCTGTAGACTGTGCTAAAGGTTTTCGAGCTTCGTGCCACTATAGCCGTCAGTTTCCCAATTGCGTCCAAAGGGGACGTTCTCATCTAGACATTATATGAAGTCAACCTACCAAGTTACAAGGAAATCCCTTCATAAATATGACCTGTGGACTGTGCTAAGGTTTTTGGGCTTTGGGCTTGGGCAGCCATCATGGTTGAATGATCGCAACCAAAAGGGGACATTCTCATCTGGGCATCATCTGGAGTGATCCTATGAAGTTATAATGAAATCCCTTCATAAATATGACCTGTAGACTGAGCTAAAGGTTTTCGGGCTTCGGGCCCCTGAAGCCGTCACAGTTGACCAATCACGACCAAAAGGGCATATCGTCATCTAGACATTATATGGCGTCCAACTAACAGATTACAATGAGATCCTTTCATAAATATGACCTATGCTTAAGGTTTTGGGCTCAGGCAGCCATCAAGGCTGAATGATCGCGACCAAAAGGGGACGTTCTCATCTAGACATTATTTCAAGTCATCCTACCAAGGTATAATGAAATCCCTTCATAAATATCACCTGTAGACTGTGCTAATGGTTTTCGGGCTTCAGCCCCTGTAGCCATCACAGTTTGCCTTATGGTGTCCAAAAGGGGCTGTTCTCATCTAGACATTATATGAAGTCAACCTACCAAGTTACAATGAAATCCCTTCATAAATATGAACTGAAGACTGTGCTAAAGGTTTTCGGGCTTTGGGCTCGGGCAGCCATCATGGCTGAATGATCGCAACCAAAAGGGGCATTCTCATCTGGGCATCATCAGTTGACCAATCATGACCAAAAGGGGATGTCATCATCTAGGCATTACATGGAGTCAACCTGACAAGTTACAATGAAATCCTTCCATAAATACGACCTATAGACTATGCTAAAGGTCTTTGGGCTCGGGCAGCCATCAAGACTGAATGATCGTGACCAAAACAGGACGTTCTCATCTAGACATTATTTGGAGTCATCCTACCAAGCTGCAATGAAATCCCTTCATAATTATGACCTGTAGATTATTCTAAAGGTTTTCGGGCTTCGGGCCCCTGTAGCCATCACAGTTGCCCAATCGTGTCCAAAAGGGGACGTTCTCATCTAGACATTATATGAAGTCAACCTACCAAGTTACGATGAAATCCCTTCATAAATATGACCTGTAGACTGTGCTAAAGGTTTTCGGGCTTCGGGCTCGGACAGCCATCATGGTTGAATGATTGCAACCAAAGGGGACAATCTCATCTGGGCATCATCTGGAATGATCCTACGTAGTTACAATGAAATCCCTTCATACATATGACCTGTAGACTGTGCTCAAGGTTTTCTGGGGTTCGGGCACCTATTGCCATCACAGTTGACCAATCACGACCAAAAGGGGATATCATCATCTAGGCATTATATGGAGTTAACCTAACAGGTTACAATGAAATCCTTGCATAAATATGACCTTTTGCCTATGCTAAAGTTTTTTGGGCTCGGGCATCCATCAAGGCTGAATGATCGCGATCAAAATGGGACAATCTCATTGAGACATTATTTGGAGTCATCCTACCAAGTTACAATGAAATCCCTTCATAAATATGACCTGTAGACTGTGCTAAAGGTTTTCGGGCTTCGGGCCCCTGTAGCCGTCACAGCTGCCCAATCACATCTAAAAGGGGACTTTCTCATCTAGACTTTATATAAAGTCAACCCACCAAGTTACAATGAAATTCCTCAATAAATATGACCTGTAGACTGTGCAAAAGGTTTTCGGGTTTTGGGCTTGGGCAGTCGTCACGGTTGGCAGATTACGCCCAAATGGGGAAATTCTCATCTAGACATCAAAAGGAATCATCCTATCATACCAAGTTACAATGAAATCCCTCCATATTAAACATGACCTGCAGGCTGTGCTAAAAGTTTTTGGGTTTCGGGCTTGGGCAGCCATCACGGTTGACAGATCATGCCCAAAAGAGGACGTTCTCATCTAGACATTATACAGAGGCATCCTACCAAGTTACAATGAAATCCCTTCATAAATACAACCTGTAGACTATGCTAATGGTTTTGGGGTTTTGGGCTCGGGCAGCCATGCCAGTTGACCGATCGCAACCAAAAGGGGACGTTCTCATCTAGACATGACCCCAAACCTGCATATGAAATTTCACGACGATCAGACAAGTACTGCGGGGTGTAGCTTGTGCTAAAGGAAAATGTGAGCAGACTCATAGACTTCCGCACGCGTGATGGCATTAGCTTATCTTGACTTTCTCAAGTTAAGCTAAAAATGACTCAATTTTTTTTTTAAAGTTTTGCCTCCAAAAATAGCATCCTATGACCCCCTCATTGAAACAAATTCATTGAGCTAATTCAAATGAGGGCTCATGTAGGTTTTGATGGTAAATAAAAGTGTCAATGGCAATGCAGCTTAACTAGCTTGACTGTGTGTGTAGTGTATGATGAAAGGGATAATGTTCAATGTTTATGAAAGGATTATGAAATAAGACAAGAATTTTGATAACTGAGAATATGTTAAGTTCTATAAACTACATGCCATGTTTTCAACACGAATAATTTGAGGTGTAGACTGTACTAAAGAACTGAGGCCTGGGTTGATGTCACTCTCACAGTTAACGTATGTCGACCAAAGTTACCAAGTTACAGTAAAATCATTCCAAAATGAGTCATCCTACAAGTTACAATGAAATCCTTTCATAAATGTGACTTGAAGACTTTGCTAAAGGAATCTAGGTCATATGCCCATCCAGCAGCCACTGTTGACCGGCCGTGACCAAAATAGGAAGTCTCATCTAGATATCATACCGAGTCATTCTATCTAGTTACAATGAAATCCATTCATAAATATGACATGTAGACAGTATTAAAGAAATCCATGTCATGAGCCTGAATGGCAGTATTGGCTGACCAATTGTGACCAAAGTAGGATAGTCTCATCTAGACATCATACTGAGTCATCCTACCAAGTTACAATGAAATTGCTTCATAAATATGAACTGTAGACTGTTCTAAACAATCTATATAATGTGCTTGTGTGGCCGTCACAGCTGACCGAACACAACCAAAATAGGATGTTTGCCTCTAGATATTATACAAGTCATCCTACCAATTTGGAATGAAATCCCTTCATAAATGCAACCTGTAGAATGTGCTAAAGGAATCTAGGTGACAAGCCCCTGTGGCTGTCACGAATGAACAAATCTGACCAAAATATGATTCTCACATCCAGACATTATACAGAGTCATCCTACCAAGTTACAATAAAATCTCTTCATGAATACAACCTGTAGACTGTGCCAAAGGTTTTTGAGTTTTGAACCCGCACATCCAGAATGGTTGACCGATTGCGACATTCAGTGATGACTGGGCAAGAACTATGGGGTATAGCCTACGCGAAAAAAAATGTGAACAGACTCACAGACTTTCACATGCGTGTTTGCAACAGCTTATCTTGACTTTGTCAAGTTAAGCTAAAAATTTAACTTTGTAATTATTCAAGAAATATTTTGAGAAATGTCATCTTTCAGTCGATATTATGTAAAGAGTTATCTTAAGCTTTGTTTATGCTTCTTGTGATTTCATTAAGATAATTTGAGAGTTACTCTCTGGGTAAAACTCTATCCATCAGTCCTTTACAGAACTCATGAAAGTAACTAATAGAAATCTTTCCTTTCTAAGGGTCTTGAAAGCATGGAGCAGGTCTAGTCTGAGGAAGAGCTATGTCCATCAATAACATCTACAGATTTTGCTATACAGTGGAGCTCGATTAATTGGATATCTTTGAAATGAATACAACAACACCCAAACACCAATCCATTTCACACAGTCTTGAAACGGTTCGCTATTTTTGGAAGTCAACTAGTCGCTGGCAATAATCGACTCAAAGTCAACTAGCGGGAACGTTCCTATCAGTAAATAAAATTATAATGAGGACCATGAATTGTTTCTCAATAATGATTGTTATAAATATGCAGAGCACCAAATTACTTGACTTAACGAATCTGGGGGAGTGTTTCTGCTAGATGAAAATATATGAGGCCGTAATGGGGCAACCAAAAGTTGAATAGCTGCAAATTTATGAGAATTCCAGTGGTTATTCAAACTTTGTTTTGTTATAAAATTCAACTGTTTTGAAAGCTGTTTTTTCAATGGGCACAGAATGGCACAAAATTGTTTTGTTTTTTATGAGTACCTACAAGAAAGTGATTTTATCAAAGAACAAAGCACACACAAGTAAACCACTTATCTGTCACAAAAAGCCTGCCCCAAAAGAGTTTTCATAAGAAATCAACCTACAACGGGGGTTAGGACCCAATATTGTGGTGTACCCATTACTATGGTACAGCCATCCTAGACTGGTCATAATCCATGAGTGGGCAGTGATGTCCATGAATGCATTTACCAGGTAATAAAAATCATCAACAGCAAAATTTTAATTTATGAAGCACTAGGTTGTAAAAATTTTATATGCTGATCGAACAATAATCTTATTTTTGATTATTCCTATATTTGGTGTAATCGACACTTTGCCAGATAGACTAAGTGACAAGAGTACATAGGTGTCTCCTGTCTAGTTCCCTCCAAGTAAGATAGTTTGATCAGTTTATGCATAAACACAGAAAAACAGGCAAAAAATGGTTTATGTTTGTCAAATTCAGCTTATCACTTTCTCAATTCTAATCGAGAATTCTATTAATTTTATAGGCAGATCGGACAATAATCTTATCTTATTATCATTTATCTGATCAGTTGTTATATATCTAGCCGAGTGTTATGACATGACTGCTGAAATGCTTCGACACAAAACAATGTCATGCGAGAAAGTAAACAGACTGCCAAAGGTGACATTTTTCTTTAAAACTTTTGGTCACTTAATTCAAGTTTAATCATGGTATGAATACAGAACTCAAGAAGAGTAGGGAGAAGGAGTCAACAATCCATGCATCGATTCACACAAAGATTTGTGCAACAAAACCAGCGAGAATCCCTGAAGATACTTGCTGCGCCTTTGCAAAGAACTGAGTCAATTTAACCCTTTACCTAACACAGCAACAGCAAATTAACCAAAACAAGACTAACTAGAGGTACTGTGAGCAAACTCACAAAGTGATACCCCCCGCGCCTGAAATGTATAAGTTAGATTATCTCCCCTTGGAAATGTCAGAACAGAATTATATTGCTTCATGCACATCTTCATATGGAGTTCTTCCATTGTGTAAAGTTTCATGAAAATTCTTCAAACGATTTAGGAGGAGTTGCGCTTACAAGGATGGACAGATGGTATAAGTTAGATTATCTCCCCTTGGAAATGTCAGAACAGAATTATATTGCTTCATGCACATCTTCATATGGAGTTCTTCCATTGTGTAAAGTTTCATGAAAATTCTTCAAACGGTTTAGGAGGAGTTGCGTTTACAAGGATGGACTGACGGTATAAGTTAGATTATCTCCCCTTGGAAATGTCAGAACGGAATTATATTGCTTCATGCACATCTTCATATGGAGTTCTTCCATTGTGTAAAGTTTCATGAAAATTCTTCAAACGGTTTAGGAGGAGTTGTGCTTACAATGATGGACAGACATATAAGTTAGATTATCTCCCCTTGGAAATGTCAGAACGGAATTATATTGCTTCATGCACATCTTCATATGGTGTTCTTCCATTGTGTAAAGTTTCATGAAAATTCTTCAAACGGTTTAGGAGGAGTTGCACTTACAAGGATGGACAGACGGACGGACAGGGTGATTCCTATATACCCCCCCCCCCCCCCCCCCAAACTTTGTTTGCGGGGGGTATAACAATGAGCCGGTTCCAATGTTTTATTGGTAAATATTGGTTTTTTTTTTTAAATTATCAAATTTAGTTGATGTTTTAAAAATTAAAAAGGGTTAACATGTGTTATCACTATACCACAGGAGTTCAACCATGGTAGCTTCATGGGGCACTCATAGCAGATGTGGATTCTCGCAACCATTTGCGTGAGAATTCAAATGGATCCTCCCAAATTTAGGTGAAAAATAAACCCTGCCTTGTTGAGAGTATTTCTATATTTCACTCATGCCTATCGCACTAATGAAACACTGAGCAAAATCCAACTCAGGTCATAGATTCCTCCCCATGTACTCCAACCTCATTGTTGTCTGTCTTAGTATTTGACTCTAAGAAATTGTATTGGTCATTTGTTAGACACAACTGAATTGGTATCTGTCAAACATACAAATTGTGCCAGTCATTAACCTTGATAGGGTTAGGCTGCTTATTTGCAGGTTTTGCATTGTTCGGTATATTTCTTACAATGAAAAAAGTTCTGAAAGAGACACTCTGTTCAAAGGATACATATATATTTCCATTCCCACTGGTACACAGCCACATAGTTTGGAATAATCTGATATCCAGGCAAGGTCGGTACTCCGGTGTTTTGTAATTCATTAATATTAATTTTGTAAAGGAATTCAAATGTCCTATCAAAAACACTAATTGTTACTACATAACCATTCATATATAAAATTATACTGTCCTCAAGCCATGTTGCTGATTCTATATTCCCAGATGCTAACACACCTGAAAAAAATAAAATTTACATGTGATAGATACACTTGTATGAGACAAGTTTCAGACAACACATTTATCATCATGAAATACTCCACGTCTGCTTGATTAATCTTTTGGCTTTCCCAAACTTTGCTTTTCATTATTTTCTAATTAAACAAGATGTCAGTGGGTCTTACTTGACACTGTCACACTGATAGTATACTCATATTATTAATTATCAAAGGATTCTGCATGATGGTTATTAAATGGTAGAGTGCTGGAAGCCCTTATTTGGGCTTTACAAAATGCCACAGGCTGTGACAAAACTATGTACATACTGTTGAAGAAGATATCATGCTAATCCTGGCAAGAATCAGATTTTGTTGATGTTATAATGCTCAGTTACATTTCATTGGATAGTGCCTATTTGCACTATCCAATCAAATTTAACAGAGCAATATATGATGAAAATAAATCTGTGGCCAATAAAAATGTAGCACTTGACCAGTTAAGAGGATTTTTTTACTTCAACTTTTAAAAATTCGCTTTGCACCCACACCCCAATATTCGATATTGATATTGATGTATCAATTGTAAGAAACAGGCATGAATGTATTACCAAATGCTTGAAAACACAATCAGACAGTCCCTGACTCAGACTGTCTGCTCATTTCTTTTGAAACTGTATGAAATGCACCCAAACACCCTCACTAGTTCTGGTTTAATTGAGCCACTTTCAAAGATGTCAATGTCAAATATGCCACAAAGCTGATAGACACATAATTTCAGAACTGTCATCCAGACTAGTTGTTTTGGAGCAGATGATCACCCTTTAACCTACAGCAAGGTCTGACTTTTGCACAAGATTCCCCCTTTCTCATATTGCACTAAGTTCAACTTTGGGCTCCAATAAAGAGCCCAAATATCAGCCCAGGGGGTTGATTTGAACAAACTTGAATGTGACCCCCCTAGAGATTTTGTATACCAAATATCAAAAGAATATGACGCAGGGACTCAATTTGAACAAACTTGAATCGATGCCCCGTACAGAACAGCCTGCCACAATTGATGGCAATTTTTTTTACAATTCCATTCTACTGGTCCTAAGGATGCTTCATACCAAATAACAGTTCTCTGTTCCACATGGTTTGGGAAATATGGGCGTTTTAATTTTTTCTATTTTTAGCCCCTGGGGTTCTTTAATCTTCAACACCAAGGGATGTTCCATACCAAATATCAAGGCATTCTCTCTGGTGGTTCATGAGAAGGAAGATTTTTAAAGATTTTTAGGTTTTTAGGGCATTAACAAGAGCGGCTGCTTTCATTTGAACAAAAAAGAAAGAGTATACGCCATAGATGGTCTGTGTAATATATGTTTGCATTTGGCCTAGTGGTTGTGAAGAAGAAGACAAGGTTTCCAAAAGATAACAGATGACAGATGCCAAGTGATTGCAATAGCTCACACTGACTTGCAGTGGGGTGAGCTAAAAAGAAAAAAAAACAAAAAAAATATTGCAGGCTCTAAGGTTGGAAACTGTCCACAGCATTTTTAAACTTTACATCGACACAATTTGTGTTGAGTTACATTTACAAAGTATTGATGGTCAACAAATCAAACAGTACTGAAACAAACCCTCAATTGACTGAGAGGCCAGCTATTCAATTAAATGGATGAAATTTTAACAGTTTCAACAGTCACAGACAGTCTCAGAAATAAGCCTTTTCAGAAATGTGTTCTGCATTTTGAAGGTTAGAGGTCAAGAAATATAAGCAAACATCTTGTGCAGATTTCAACTAGAGGTACTGTGAGCAAACTCACAAAGTGATACCCCCCGCGCCTGAAATTTATAAGTTAGATTATCTCCCCTTGGAAATGTCAGAACGGAATTATATTGCTTCATGCACATCTTCATATGGAGTTCTTCCATTGTGTAAAGTTTCATGAAAATTCTCCAAATGGTTTAGGAGGAGTTGCGCTTACAAGGATGGACAGACGGTATAAGTTAGATTATCTCCCCTTGGAAATGTCAGAACAGAATTATATTGCTTCATGCACATCTTCATATGGAGTTCTTCCATTGTGTAAAGTTTCATGAAAATTCTTCAAACAGTTTAGGAGGAGTTGCGCTTACAAGGATGGACAGACGGTATAAGTTAGATTATCTCCCCTTGGAAATGTCAGAACGGAATTATATTGCTTCATGCACATCTCCATATGGAGTTCTTCCATTGTGTAAAGTTTCATGAAAATTCTTCAAACGGTTTAGGAGGAGTTGTGCTTACGAGGATGGACAGACGAACAGACAGACAGACAGGGTGATTCCTATACACCCCCCCCCCCCCCCAAACTTTGTTTGCGGGGGGTATAAATATAGAAAAGATATTACTAAGACAATACTTTAAAGTGAACTGTCTGTTCAAATCATGCATTACGCATGTTTAATAGGCTTTCCCAAACCCAGTTTTCTTTTTCTTCTTTTTTTTTTGCCGTCTACTTTGTCTTGCATAGCTCAAAAACAGACTTATGAATTCAACCAAATCGAGCATACTTATGTAATGTCATAAAATCTAGTGAAATGAGGAATCGTTATTGTAAGAATATACATGTACGATCAAACACATGTATTTTCTGCCTTTGGTCAACAACTGGTTTTATTGCTGGAAACAGGTCGTATACACAGTAAGATGCACAACATTATGACAATACATATAGTGTCATTACAAACTATTACGACACACATATAGTATCATTACATCTCCCTGTTTTTAGTAAACAAACTGAAAGTATGTGAATGTGAATAATGAAAGGTACTGTCATCTTAATAGGAAAATAATCAACAAACAGTTTTAATAACAGTTAAGGGTCCAACCTTTGTATTGATTTACGTCGACGGCTTGTTCTGAGCTGAACAGTCTTCGAAGGCGAAGGTTGAGAATTACTGGAACTCTCTTGGGTAGTGGTTGAATTGTCCTTACTTACTGTACTGCATGGGTTATATATTTCGTCATCCGAGCCGGAGAACGAGCTAAATTCCTCACAAGTTTTCAATAAATCTACCCTGTCAATTTGAAAAACTTGTCCCTGGTCAGCAAGAACTTGGTAAGATCTTTTTAACACTGCACCTAAGTTTTTCCAAATTTCAAATGTAATGTATCGCCAACATGCCACTCTGGAAGTTTAAAGTAACACTGTTGGCGGAGCTCCTGAAAAAGACCGGATCAACCGAGAGGACGCGAAGCTCACTAACCCTTCTGGCTGAGACAAAAGCCATCAGAAAAGCCATCTTGTATGTGAGAAAATGCATATTCACCACCCCACACCCCTCCCCTCCCCCAAGCAAAGCAGCATCTAAGAAAGATACCATCTGGGGGTAAGCTGCAAAATCCTAGGCTTTTAAAAAAAAAGTGCCGAATAAGCTTGGAGAGGTATGGATTAGTGCTGATGTGACGCTTTTCCACATACGAAGGTCTCCGAAAGCATGGACCTGTACCCTTAGATGGTAACATGTTGGAGACCCCGAGAATGAAACAGATATACCAGAAACTCTGCAATCTGTGTTATCGAAGGATCAGCAAAATCAACAGAGTGATCAGCACACCATCGACAGAAGACCTTCCATTTAACCGCATAGGCTAAACCAGTGGAGTGCCGCCTTGAAGAAGAGATGCACTTCACAGCTCGTCTCGAAACACCTCTACAGAGGAGACAGGACCTGACAAAAGATATGTGTGAAGGCACAACGAAGTCAGGTAAAAGTAAAAACTCCTTGGGTGACCTTGGAAAAGAATGTCAAGACATAGAGAAAGATATGCCGTCAACAGAGAGCGGAGCTAATTGATCCACACCCAGTGATGCGACAGGGGAGCGATCAGAATGATTTGACAACTGAAGGTCCATATCTTGGCTAGAACCTGAAGCAGAATGGGAACTGGCGGGAAGGCGTAGCCGACTAGACCTTTCCAACTGAGTGATAGAGCATCCAAGGCGAAAGCCATAGGAATTAGACACAGGGACAAGAAAGTGTACACCTGAGGGTTCCAATGGGTCGCAAAAAGATCGATGAGGGGACGACCCCAGAGATCGCAAAGCGACTGGAACACTGCCCTATGAAGCATCCAATTGGTGGAAATAAACTTGCTCCGTTGGGACAGGGAGTCAGCTAGGATGTACAGATGACCAGGAATGTGACGAACCACCACTCTAGCATTGACATCCTGAGCGAGCAGTAGAAGATCCCGAGCCAATTCGTACATGGGAACAGAGCACATGCCACCCTGGTTCCAAATGTTGTCAAATTGCCGGACAACAGAAGGACCTGATGAGTCAAAAGGTGGGGAATCCACTGCTGGAAACTCAGAAGAATAGCAAGAAGCTCCTTCTGGTTGATGTGAAGAGCTGCTTGATCCTGGTCCCATACACTGTGAAGGGAAAGACCAGAGGATCCAACATCGCGCACCATCTGAGATCGCTGGTATCAGCCGCCAGAACATGATCGGACATGGGCAAGTCCAATGGAACTCCCTACCTAATCCACTGAACATCCATCCAGGGAAAAAGATGACGAAGAAAAGATGATGTAACTGAAGCACCAGATCCAGACTGAGAAAGTGTTGGAGAGGTCTGACATGCAGCCAACCTAGAACTGCAGAGACCGAGCAGCCATAGAATACAGACGTGGACTGGGGCAAGTCAGGGTGAAAGCCGTGAGAATCACAGGTTCCTCGCCCGGGAAATTGCCACTGTATTCAGCTGAGTACGGAAGTCCATCCCCAGATGACAAAATGACTGAGAAGGGACCAGGTCCAACTTCTCTTCGTTGACTCTGAACCCTAGTGACGTGAGCAGGCTCAAGTGTGTCGACATCTGACTCCAGAAGAGCAGCATTGGAGTGCCTTTGGAGGATATCGTCCAGATACGCCGAAGTAGTCATCCTGGACTGAGTGCGATGGAAGGCTATCACATGCGATATCAGTCGGATGAAGGCCCAAGTAGCCAGGTTGAGGCCAAAAAGCATGGCCTTGAACTGGTAAATTCACCCCAGAAAAGTGAACCTGAGATACTTTCGCGATGTCCGATGAATCGAAAGTAAGCGTCTCGCAGGTCGATGCTGGAAGCAAAATCTCCCTGGTGAATAAAGCGGCGAACCGACCTGAAAGTCTCCATGCTGAACTTGGGATCAATGATAGACTGGGTCAGGATACTCAGATCGATAAACGGTCGAAGTCGGCCATCCACCAAGAACAGGAGGGAATATAATCCCACTGAATGAATGTTCTTGATGGCCGCGATCACCCCTTTTGACAGGAGATTGTCTATCTCCGTGATCAAAAGTTCCCGATGTGAAACGTCTAAAGGAACTTGAGTCGGAAGAGGCACTCGTGACAGAATGGGGTGCCTCTGAAAGGATATCCGCAGACTAGACCAAACATCTAACACCCAAGGATCGGATGTGATTGTGGCCCAATGGTCTGCAAACTTGGATGTCCCTCCTCCAACCTGGGACGAATCGAGGTGAAGAACTTCATTTCGTCCCGGCAAGGCACCTGAGAGGAGACACCACCTCCTCAGCTAGATGAAGAATTTTGAGACCTCCCTCTGGACTGCCAAGGCTTACCCTTACCATGTGAGGAAGAAGCAGAAGCAGGAGGATCAGCCCTTGACTTCACAGAGGAAGCAGAGGGGCATTTTTTAGGCCTGAAATGGCCCTGGCATCCTACAGAAGGCGGATCAAGCTGGCGAAGCAGCAGCTGATCTTTGGAATGACCCAGGACGTCATCCCGGACCACTGCCATGGAAACATAGAATAGTTGCGGACCCACCAAAGGAAGTGGATCGAAGAGCAGCGCCATCCCCTTCAGGAAGGGAATGGCTTGTGACCAACACAGCGTCCTGGCAAACTAATTCCAAATTAGCCGTGTTACAGGTATGCATGTGAGTAAGATGCATGAGCATCTTAGAGATCATACGCAAAGGAGCCGGTATGTCATCAAACTTATCTGGAGGCAGATAAGCAGCCAAGGCAGAGACGATGTGATCTGAGAGAGAAAGCATGCCTAGCATCTCTCTGGATAAGCCCAACATGGACTCCAAAGTCACCACAGGAATAATGGCTGACCTGGGCTTGGAGTCCTGATCTAAGACCATCAAAGTCTGCACACCGATGGACGGGCAGAATCATAGGAACGATAACGCATAGGGGGCAAACAAGGTATCAGCCTAGTGAAGAACGAGTCCAATGCTGCAAAAGCTTTGACCACTTGTACCAACTGGTACGGTTGAAGGCGCCCAGAAGCAGGTTACTCCACAGGCTGTAGCCGTGTGACCGATGATCGCGGACTGGCTGAAACCTCCGGCTGGTCTGACGGTTTGAAGGAACTCAAACACAAAGTCAAGAGCTGCCCCCAAGTCAGAAGACTGATGGTTCTCAACGTCAGGTGTGTCTGGCACATCGCCTGAGTCGAAAAACACATAGCCCATGCCGGGGATCAGAAAGCAGTGCTTCCAATCCCGGGAGGGTGCCTGGAAGCCTTGCTGGAGACAATGGGAGGGCTCTTGGAAAGAACCTGCGTGAGCAAGGTGGGGCCTCCCTAAGCTCACAATCCGTATCTGCCAGTTCGACAGAAGGACCAAGCTGCATAAAAATGCACCCGCCTTGCAAAACTGGCAAAGGACCAGAGTGCGTGGACGGAAGTGCAACAGAGTCCATGGTGACCCCACCATGGACATCTGAATCAAATCAAAAGCTGCTGGTCTTGAAGGCTGAGAGACCACAGCAGAGGGATCGGCTGGCAACCACTTCCGACTTCACCGAGTTGAAGCCAGGGAAGGCTGAGGCTGATATCCCATGCCCAAGAAGTAGAAATCCCTGCAGACCCCTGCATGGATAAGCCGAGGACGGCTGAAACGGAGACCGATGACGTCACTGACGGAGTAGCAGCAGGAGCAGATACATCAGTAACTGTTGACAAGGTGGAAAAGCGAAGAGCAACCAAGCTTGGCACCAAAAGAGGAGTCACAACCCCAGTGACAGCCTCAGATGTCGACTGGAACCAGGCATCTTTTCACCAGAAAGTCAGCAGCTGCCTCTGTATCCATGCCATAAAAAGACTGCAAAACTCCCAGGAGGGGGTATAACTCTCTCCAGACAGAGTCGAATCGGGAGGCCCTGAATGACTGCATTCCCCTTCCCATGGATGCAGGAGGAAAACATCACATCCCTGAACTACACAACAGACGGAAGCACAAAAGGTGGAAGACCACCCAGCTCACATGGTCTTTCAATAGAACACCCAAAAAAAGCGAAGCATGAATAATGGGAAACTTCAACATGCTAAGACAACAAAAATAGCCCACAAGGTATCGTCCTAGGCATATCTGGTGAGAGCAAAGTAGATGAGAAGGTGAACCCAAAGAAAAAATAAATCAGGACACCCCCAGCTACCAGAGTAAGATGGCAGGAAACAAAGGCCGACGGGAACAGAAAAGTACCCCAACAGCCAAAAGGGAACTGGCAGGAATTCTACTCTCAAGAGAGGGGAGAAAAGCTGCCACAACCATCCCCAGCTGACACCAAAATCAATTAAAAGTAGAACCCAAAAGGTTAGCATTAATGAACACAAGACCGAAATAGAACGGTACACGAAAATTGCGTGCAAAATCGGTATAGAGATTTATCACGAAAAATACAGTGAATAATCAAGAGAATATATAAAAACACAGCCCTCTATGTCTGGATAGTGCAGAAACAGCTATGAATCCACAAATCAGAACAGGAAACATCGTGTCAAAAGGTATCACTGTTGAAGAGTGAAACGATCTGCATCCTGTAAGATGGTGGAAAAAAAATAGAATGTCACGTTGGTTATATGTCTGCACACTGGTTCCGGAAGCTGTGGATTAGTACAAGGAGAAGAGTGTCCTCTACTGGGTGTGCGTAGGGCGCAGTCGACCCAGTTTTGGCTAATTTTTTCTTGGTGCTTTTGCACCACTTTTCTTTCCCAAATCACTTGGGAAAGAAGAATATAGAGAGTATTTTTTCCGAGTTAGGGACTTCCAATGTAGTGCAAGCCTGTTGTAAACAATTGTAAGGTAGGATGATAAGAAATCATAGTACTGTTTAGAAGAACCTTTCAACCACTCACTGTGCAAATTGTGTATCACCTGACTTAGTGTTTTGTCTTGGCCTGTGTGTTGAACTATTTTGGCAAGCTGTTGATCAGAAACCAAGATATTGCCCAAGACTCAGTTAACATGCAGAGCTACTTTATCTTCTATGTGATTGTCTGATTTCAATGGGGGTATTTCTGAATGACATCTAGAAAGGGTGTCAGCAAAGAAAAGATATTTCCCTCAGTATATGCCACACTATAAAATATTTCTGGAGTTTCATCATAAGTTTTTGAATTCTTGCAGACATTTCATGTGAGTTCTTTTTTGAAATGGTGACCAATGGTTTGTGATCAGTTTTGAATTCAATATGTGGGAGACTATAAATGTGATTGTGAAATCGGTCACAACCAAACACAATCCCAAGACATTCTTTTTCAATCTGTGCATATCTCGACTCAGCTTCTGTGAGTGATCTTGTGGCAAAGCTACATGAAGCCAAGTTCCCTCGTGTTTCTGTAGTAGTGCTGCCTCAAGTCCATTTTCACTGCTGTCTGTTGAGACTTTAGTCTTCTTTTTAGGGTCGGAATAAACCAAAACAGGTTATGTGGTTAAAGCTTGTTTCAAGTCCTGCCATTCTTTTTCATGGATGGTATCCCAGTGCCATTCTATTTTTGATTCTAGCAATTTTCTCATGTAACTTGTTCATGCTGAAAGAGTTGGAATAAATTTCCCTAGGAAATTGATCATTCCTAAATTTCTTTGCAATTATTTTTTTTGTTGCCAGGAGAGGGCATTATTAAAACAGCCTCTACTTTTGACTTACTTGGCTGGACACCAATCGCCGTCAGGGTTTCCCCCAATAACTCTATTTCCCCCACTGTAAATTTACATTTCAGCTTATTTAGTTTGACTCCAAATACTTCGACATGATCCAGTGCTTTATTTAATCTCTCGTGTTCTGATCAAGATGCACCCCAGATTATCACATCATCCATATACACCCTAACCCCAACCAACCACTCGAAAACATGCTCCACAGCCATATGGAAAATTTTTGGGGCTAAATTTATTCCAAATGAAAGGCGTTTGAATGCGAATCTACCAAACGTAGTGTTAAAGATAGTTTGAAGCTTACTTTCCTCATGAAGTTTGAACTGCCAAAATCCATAAGCATCCAGCTTACTAAAGAATTTAGCATTTGACATTTCTGACAGAATATCATGGGTATTATGTTGTGTCTCTTTTAATGCACTCATTTAAGTCTTTTGGGTCTATGCATAAGCGTAGGGAATCATTTGATTTCCTAACTACAACCATGGAAATTGATGGAATTCACCCAATCAGTTGGCCTTTCAACATGCTCTATCACATCAAGGTCACACATGCATTGAAGTTACTTTTTAACCTTATCATACAATGAAACAGATACCTGTCTTGGTGGGTGTACCACAGGAATACTTCCTTCTTTAAAATTTATTTTTGTATGTGAAAGGTATGGTACCAATGCCTTAACTCCTTACATGCTGTTGGCAGTGATTCCTGCCCAGGACACAAAATATCTTGCCACTGAAGTAAGTATAATTTGGGCACATTTAACCAAATTTCTCCCCTGTAAATTGAATGGACTTCTTGTATAATGATATCTTTAGTTAAAGTTTGATGAATTGTTGATCAAATCTAGTCATGGCTGCTTCAAAGCAGCCATGACCAGATTTGATGAAAAATATTTTAAAAATACTCAGCAGGTTAAAAGTTAAAAAATGATTTCAGACCTTTCTTCATCTTTTGCAGAAGTCACCCCACTGTCTGTTTTGGGTTGGCTAGAAAGATGCCCATGGGATTCTTGCTTGTCCTGTTAGCCTGTATGAACTCATTTTACAAGGTTAAGACTGACATATGCAGTGTCACTTAGAAGTGATAATCCTGAATCTACTACAACAAATTGCACTGGATATGTTCTTTCCTTAACTAGCGGGGGAGGAATTCGTCACATACAGGTGAATTGTGCACTTGGTGATACCTTCTTGAAATTTGGCACACTGTTAGTGTAGGCTATGAGGTTCTCAAAAACGATCGGCTACAAGTTGACACCGACCGGTGGCGACCAGTAGCGGCACAATCCAAAATGGCCGCCAGCGGCTGAAGGGAACCTCCTTTTCGACGGTCTACCGACTATACATCCGATTGTAAGGGCGCGAAAGTGAACTCTGATCCACGCACGTGTTGGAAACAGACGTGGGAGATGATGTAGAATAAAACGAGATTCTCTATACGGACGCATCAATTTCTTGGAACTTGAAAAGAGCGTTGTTTCTCCGGGATCAGCGTCATTCAGGCAAACCTGAATGACGCTGATCCCGGAGAAACAACGCTCTTTATGAAGCAGTCTCTTTGCCATACAATCTCTTGTTTGGCGTAATTCCGCAAGCAATTCTGATTTGTCTGTCGAAATTAATTCGAGAACGCGATTGTTCACAAAAATCATTCACAGAATGAGTGAGAATCCTCTTCGTGTACGGACTAGTACTGACTGGGAACGTTGTTGCTTTTGCCAGCAAGACAGTTCCAAGAAATTGATGCGTCCGTATAGAGAATCTCGTTTTCATGACGCCTATAAAGCTATTGAGGAAGACATAACGCGCTTCCTAGATAATGGCGTTGAGCTTCCATATAATTTGACCATTGATTGTTTGATGAGAGAGAGTGATGAGTGTATGTCGATGTCACTGTTGACGAATAAGGCAATATATCATAAGACATGCCGTGACAGTATTCGGACTCACATCGTACAGCGCGTGCTACACAAGCGAGAGCGAAATGAGGCAGTGGCATCCTGCTCCACGCTGAGTCCTAAAAGAACACGGACAAGTTTTGAATCTGGCTGTGACAGGAAACTGCCCCAGTGTGTTTATTGTCACAAACGCGAAGGTGACAGCAGTGAGCCTATTTGCAGATCAATGTCTGATAACAATAAACTCAAAATTATGGCAAAGGAAGCCGAGAACTGGGTTGTTTTTTCTCGGGTCAATGCAGCATTTGATTCCGCTGCTAGTGATCTTTACTATCACAAAACCTGTTATTGTAAGCTTGCCAATGAAGCACGAGCGGCTAAATCTAAAAAGTCGAAGAACGCCGAACATTCCGCGTCAGGCCTGCCCTATGACCCTCTCGTTATGGCAGAGCTCATAACATTTGTTGAACACAACGATTCCGCGATGAAGCTTGTCGATCTCAAGAATCTGTACAGTCGGAGGTTGAAGCAAGTCGGTTCTGATTGGCTTAGTGAAGAAATACATTCCACTCGATTCAAAGAACATTTGTTGCAGAAATTGGGCGATGGCTGGGACGCCTTCACACAGGGTAGAGATGTGTTTATTTCAAGTAGGTTTCGAGTTGGCTCCTTGTTGTCCGAATCTTTAACTCGTATAGTGTCTGAGGAAGAGGCAAAAAAGATAGTTGATGTGGGTCTTCTTCTGCGTAAACACATACTCATATCTCAAGCTCCTTTCACGGGATCATTTTCATCTTATTGCTTGAGCGAGCCTGTACCCAACTCACTCCTGACTCTTCTTAGAGTTCTACTTGAGGGCACATGTAGTATACAGAACTTAGGCGATGATGAGACTGTTAATGCCAAGACTCGAGTGGCTTGTACTATTTCACAGATGTTGATCAGCAATTCAGCGAAACGCTCCGAACATGCACAAAATGTTCACCAGAGACGTGACAGAGAAACTCCAATGCCTCTTTATGTGGGTTTGAAGTTGCATGCCCATGATCGTATGAAAAATCTTATCAGAGATTTTCATCAAATGGGACTCTCTGTCTCTTATGATCGCGTAATGGATGTTCGCAGGAGTTTCGCGAGAGCTGTTTCACTGCGGTTCAAGAACGAAGGTGTTGTAGTCCCAGCTAACTGCAAACGTAATGTTTTCTCGATAGGAACCACTGATAACATTGATGTATCTGGTAGATCTGATATGCATGGTACGTCCATCACACTCATTGGTCAACTGAGCAGGGACAATGTGGGTACTGATCCCCCACCACTGAGTTTAGATGTTCCAGAAGACACACAAATTGAACTCCCAGACGACTATGCATTTGTTCCTTTCGTTGAAGACTTTGGTGGGGACATCAGGCTTGAATCTCCAGATGAATGTAATGTACGGCCCAATGAATATGCAGATTTGAACGTGGGAGAGAATGACTGGTTGTCTCATGTGTCACAGATCAGCAATAAAGGGAAGGTTGATGGCAGCTGGCAGCTTGATGAAGTCCCTGTGACCTTTTCAGGCTTCTTTTCAAAACATGAAGATCAAGACAATGTCAAACCTCGTGCAGTTATTGGGGTATTCCCTGTTTTCAGTGAGCAGAAAGCGGACTCACTCAGTATGCAGAAGCATGCTATGTATGTGGTCAGGGAAGCTACTGCTTTCGTAAACCCCGGCCAGATACCTGTCATTGAAGGTGACTGTCCGTTGTATGCCAGGCAGAAAAAATGTCAATGGCTGTTCCCAGAGGAGATAGGTGAGGATCGAATGGTGTGTATGATTGGATTCCTGCATCTTGAAATGTGCACCCAAGAAGCTGGTGGTAAGCTTATGGGTGGTTCTGGTTGGGAGCGAATGTTTCACCTCGCAAAGATATTCACACCCGGTGTAGCATCATCCCTACTTGGTGGGAAACATGTCAAGAGGACGCGACAGGCATATCTTCTCACTCTAGCTTGGCTTGAGATCCTCAGAAAGAATGATTATGAGATTTACTGTCAGCAGACTGGGCCCCATGAGTCATTTGAAATGTGGGAACAGAGGATTCTTTCACAATCTCCAACTGCGCGCTATTGGGGTGAAATCATTCGGAACTTTCTCTTGACAAGCTGTCAATTCGTTCGGAACCAACGAATCGGTAACTGGCCTGGTACACTGTGTTCTATCGATGAGTTGTGCAGTTACTTTTTTGCCCTAGGACATACAAATTATTGTCGGTGGGTCCCCGTATTTCTGAGAGACATGTCTCAGCTACCCAGGCGGCATCCTTCAATCCACAACAAATTCATGGAAGGCCATTTTGTGGTCCAGCGTAGTGAGAGGAAGTTCAGTATGATGGGTTTAGATCAGAGCCAAGAACATAGTATCCAACTACTCAAAGAAGACAGTGGTCCAAAAGGTCTCTATGGCCAGGCTGAAGAGAAAGTCGTTATTGAGCTTTCAAGGTCAGAAGTTCTGCGTGTTATAGATGAGTATGAATATGCAAGTTTCCACACAACATCATCAGATAACACGGAACACACGGAAAGTTCGGTATCAGAGCAGAAAAAATTTCTGAATCAATTGAAATCTCTCCTCGATCTGGTGAATCAGGGACTCATTATCAACCCTTATGATGAAACTAGTGGTCAGCTGGTGACATTAGATACTGGTGAATATATGGACCCCGAAGTTAGTAAGAGTTTACGGTCATTACCCGAAAGGGGCAAGCATTTATATTCCACTTTCTTGAAGGAAAGGCTTGTGGAATGCACCGTACCCCTGAATGATGTTATTCCCAAGGCAAATATATATACCTTCCTTAACCCACCCCCAGCCAACCTGGACAAAGGCCGAGACAAACTCATGTCAAGTAAAGCAACTGCCGCAATAGTTACCCAGATGTTCGTTTCACTGCAAGCCCGGCCTGATTCAAACATGGATGAGTTTTTCATGCACGAGAATGCACGTGATCCGCCAGCATTATCCGATAGAGGTAAGCTACGGAGTGGGACAAAATCTCAAATTCTCAATTGTTTACCAGCTATTCCTGCACAAGGGAAGAATTCAGCAGCTAGACAAGCTTCAGTTGTCATCTTGGATATGCCTGCTGTAGTCCATGTAATCAAACCACAGAAAGCGGATCTGTTTGGAGAATATGCTCGATTGCAATTATTGCCATACATCGAATCTCTGATTAACACGAACACCACAAGGGTTGATGCGATCTATGACTGTTACCCCGAAGGCAGTTTGAAGAATCAGACGCGAGCAAAACGCCTCGGTGAGACAGCAGTTAGGTTGATACGGGTGTCCGAGAACGTCCCTTTACCTAAAGGGAAGAATTGGCAGGCATTCTTGAAAGTTAGTGAGAATAAAGACGAATTTTTCAAGTTCCTGTCTGCTGAACTGCTGAAATTAACATCAACATCCGAGTACCAGTTGTTAACGACATCAGGAGAATATGTACTATGCAATAAGGATGTTAGCTTATGTGACATATCTCCATCGAACCACGAGGAAGCAGACACGCGCATGATGCTTCATCTCAACCATGCAGTCTCACAAGGTCACAAAATAGCTTTTCTTCGCACGGTTGATTCTGATGTCGTCATTCTGTCTTTGCACCATTTCGCAACATTCCGTGACCTTGGACTCAGTGAGCTGTGGATTGGGTTTGGAATTGGAAAGGCATATAAAGATATGCCAATTCATGAGATAGCTTCACAACTTGGACCTGATTACTGTAAGGCCCTGACTTTCTTCCACGCCTTCACAGGTTGTGATGTAACATCCAGCATGCTCGGCATTGGGAAGAAGACAGGATGGAATGCATGGATGAATTTTCCCGCATCAACTGAAATGATGATAGAATTGACTGAGAATCCGCAAGTCTTTTCAGAGGATTCCCCTCATATGCAGCATATCGAAAAACTCACCATACAGATGTACAGTAACAGTTGTGTCAGTACACGTGTCAATGATGCGAGACGGCATATGTTCACACATGGCCTTAAGTCTATGGAAAACATCCCGCCCACCAAAGCAGCTCTGTATCAACATGTAAAAAGGGTAATTCTTGTGTCATCTTTCATTTGGCATCGTGCTCTGCAGAAACACTTATGTGTGCCAGACCCATCACAGTACGGATGGGAGTGGAATCCACGTCTCAATATTCTGGTCCCATTTTGGACTCACCTAGGAGACGCAAGTGCTGCATGTGCACTGATGCTCCACTGTAGTTGTGCCAAGGCCTGCAAGGGCAATTGCAAATGCTTGAAAGCTGGATTAAGGTGCACACCTTTGTGTAAGTGTGAAGGTGGCTGTTGTAACAATATTGAGTAGTATACTGTCATGTTAGGACCAGTCATCTCCTATTCTGGTATTTTTTTTTCCATTTTCGGCCAGTTAACACATGTCATGTTTCTAGTTGAGTTGATTTTGCTAACAAATGTTCATCCCATGTGGCTTGCTACATTGTCCGGGGTATAGGAATACAGTTTTAGATTTCGGAAAATAGTCTGTTATTTACTGCACAAGACGGTGTTAATTCATGCATAGCATGATACAATATCCCCAACTATTTTGCCTCTGTACAACAGTTGATACCTTCGTTCACCCGTGTGTTCATCTATGGTATCCTTGTCTTTCTCTGGCCATAGGCCACATGTGACTAGTCAGTTCCTACTCCATAGCAAATCAACTTGGAAATCCTTCATCTTGTAGCGCACTCATGTCTCAATGAATCCATACCTGAGTTGATCTAATAAATCTAACGTAAGGTATCAAATTGCCATACCGGATCATATTTCGATAAGTTATTCGCTAAAACATTTCGACCACTCATCGACATCAAAGGTCATGTTTTGGCTCCCAGTGGTGGCTATATCTCTATATCCCTGGTAAAGTAGCATACCATGAGGGATGGGCATTAAGTGTCGGCAACATTAATCCTGACTTGGAACACACCACATCTTAACTGGCCGAAAATGAAGAATACTACTTGTAGTCAAAAAATATTCCTGTACCTCGAATGACTGCAAACATACACTCACCCCTTCTAGTCCCATTTTGCCAATGTTCTATACTGGCAAGATAACATTGTATAATTAACAACGGGAACTAATGCATCCCGAGTTCATTCCAGCACTGCCCTTGCTGGCAGACGTGTCGCTATGGTGTTGAGATTGAACCAGAACTCCTCTAGAAATTTGATAGTTTTATTTTCTTAGAAAATAAATCTATCGAAAATGCCGGAAGTTGAGAATAGACTGTCACTTTAATTGGATTATCAAATGTCCAAGTATCCCCACTGCTGCATACTATCGAGTACCCTTGTTCATGTGTTGACAGGAATCTCTCATACCATGTTCATTTGACCATTGCATTCCCGAGAAACATTCAACACTAATTTATCTACGGACGGACGATCATACTGACAGTCAGACACACAGACGCACACATCGACGGAAATTCTGATCCCATTATCCATTAATCTTCCCCCCAACTTGTTCCAAGGGCTTCACTCCATCATTCACATCAATTACAGCACATGTATGGTGTTAGGTTTGGAGCTTCAGTTGTGCGATCGGCGAAAATAGCTTTTTTTCGATCCGCTTGGCGGCCATTTTGGATTTCGCTGCTAGTGGTGGCTAGAGGATGGTGCCAACTTGTAGCCGATCGATTTTGAAATCTCTGATGCCTACCCTTACATCATGCCAAATTTCAGGAAGGTATCACCAAGTGCACAATTCTAGCGAATTCCTCCCCCGCTAAACAAACAAATGAAGAATACATGTCCCTTTCTTCTGTATCACCGGCCATTGTAGTCTATTAATTTAGCCTTGCTGGGTCTTATCTTTGGCCTGTGCTTGAGATATTTGAAATCATTATATGATATAAGATTGGCCTTAGCACCTGTATACAATTTATAGATAACAATAGAGCCATTTGTAGGTATTGTGACTACAAATTCATCATACTGTTCCTTTGAGACATTAACTCTTTGCATGCTGCTGGTAGATATTCCAGCCCAGGACAGGAAATCACTTGCCACTAAAGTAAGTAAAATTTGAGCACACCTGACCAAATTTTTAACTTCAAATTGTACCGACTTCTTGATCAGCAATTTCATGAATCAAACACTAAAGAATTTTTCATCAAATCTAGTCATGGCTGCCATGAAGCAGCCATGACTAGATTTGATAAAAAAAGATCATGAAAATCTAAATTTTATAGTAAATTTCCTTTTTTATTATGCCTACTGCAATTGTTTACTACAGGCTTGCACTACAGTGGAAGACCCTAACTCGGATAAAATTTATTTATTTATTGGTGTTTTTAAGGTCACAGATTTCTGCACAATGGCTAACCATGACCGTGACAGTGTTACGGGTGGAGGAAGCCGGAGTACCCGGAGAGAACCACCGAGCAACAGTGAGCAACTGTCAGCTCCCCAACATACCAACTCCACACAAGCAGGGTTAGCATTGGTTGAAGACAGGTGCACCATCGACGTGCAGTATGCCTTAGTACACAACGTCACCGTACCCCACGTGGGCAATGGGGGTGAAGTGTCTTGCCCAAGGACACAACGCGGTTGCCGCAGGTGGGATTCAAACCGAGGACCTCTTGGCTTGCAGCCTGCACCTCTACCAACTGAGCCACCGCGCTCCCCTCAGATAAAATACTCTCTATTTTAATCTTTCCCAAGAGTTTTGGGAAAGAAAAGTGGTGTAAAAACCCCACAAAAAAATAAGCCAAAACTGGGTCGAGCGCCATCGGTGCACATCCAGGAGGGGACGCTCTTCTCTAAGTACAATTCCACGACTTCCGTTAACCAGAGCGCAAAGCAGTCATCAAATCATTCTTTTGAGTCTGCCAACATAGCAGTTATGTGATCAGCGGGAAGGAAGGATTCTTACCCGAATAAGAAGATGGGAGGGCCTCCATGTAAACAACTGCAGTAGGTATAATAAGAAAGGAAATTTAATATAAAATTTAGATTTCTTATCAACCTACCTTACAATTGTTTACTACAGGCTGAATAGACAATAGGATGGAGGGAATCACATAACCAACCCACACCAAACCCAATTGCGCTGGAACCGTGGACAGAGGAAGAGGTCCCTAGGCCTATCAAACCATAGCATCACAAACATTAGTAAAAGACATTGACAGATGAGGCGTATGGTTATGTGCAACGCACAGACAGAAAGGGCGGTAACAGCATGGAGCTGGTACTGACCTTGTAAGAAGCCTAATGGCTAGTACAGACAACAGCCTGAGCAGAAGAAAGAGGGCCTGTAGAACAAAGGTCCTCTGCCTGCTCCCGCAACTGTCGCAGATAAGTGCAGAAATAGCATTTCTCCAATAGGCTGCCAGCATAACATCCAACAACATGACAGAGTTAGTATAAGCCCCAAGAGGTAGACAATGCATGCACCTCGTGGCAGAAAAATGATTGGTAATACAATCGCCAGTCGCTAGACCAGCGGAAGCTGCACGAATAGCAAGACAAATCCATCGAGAAATGGACTCAGAAGAGATCTTCTGTCAACCAGAAATAAGAGACAGAAAATCGATCCTACCCTTCCAAATGAACAGAGCAAAGGGTGTTTACCCTCAACACAAGGATGAGTTCCGATACAGATAGGAGGCGGAGTAGTTTCTGGTATCTGATTCTTGGCCAGAAAGGAGCAATCACTGGTAAACATAACACTGGTGGGAGAGCTCCAGAAAAAGGCCGGGTCAACCGAGAGGGCGTGAAGCTCACTAACCCATCTGGCTGAGGCAAAAGCCATTAGAAAAGCTGTCTTGTATGTGAGAAAATGCATATCCACCTGGAATAAAGGCTTGGCCGGCACCCCTCAAGCAGAGCAGCACCCAAGAAAGATTCCATCATGGGGTAAGCTGCAAAGTCCTAGGCCTTTTCAAGGAAAATTGCCGAACAAGCTTGGAGAGTCATGAATTAGTGCCGATATGACGCTGTCCCACATACGAAGAGGTCTCCGAAGCATGGACCTTTACCCACTGCTGGAGACCCCCAGGATCAAACATATACCAGAAACTCCACAATCTGTGTGATCGAAGGAGTGAGAGAAGCAACAGAGTGATCCGTACACCATCGATACAAGACCTTCCACTTAGCCGCATAGGCTAAACCAGTGGAGTGCCTCCTTGAAGAAGAAAAGCAACTCCACTGCTCGTCTCGAAAAAAATGCTACAGAGGAGACAGGACCTGACAAAAGACATGCGCAAAGGCACAATGAAGTCGGGTCGACGTTAAACCTCCTCAGACGACTTTGGCAAAGAAGGTCGCAACGTAGAAGGAGACGTTCCAGAACCACCACTAAAAGAGAGAAAAGCAGATTGAGCCACACCCACTGAGGCGACAGGGGTGCGATCAAAATGATTCGACAACTGCAGGTTCGAATCTGGGCTAGAACCTGAGGCAGAATCGGAACTGGCAGGAAGGCGTAGCCAACAAGACTGTTCTAAAGGAGCGACAGAGCATCCACGACGAAAGCCAGAGCATCTGGACAGGGGGACACGAAAGTTGATGATGGTTCCAATGAGTCGCAAAGAGATCGAGATCAGACAACCGGGAATGTGACAAACCACCACTCCGGAGTTGACATCCTGAGCGAGCAGTAGAAGATCCCGAACTAATTCGTACATGGGAACATAGTGCGTGCTGCCCTGGTTCCAAATGTAAACCACTGTCAAACTATCGGACAACAGAAGGACCTGACAATTCGAAAGGTGGGGGATCTACTGCCCGAAACTTAGAAGAAGAGCAAGAAGCTCCTTCTGGTTAATGTGAAGAGCTGCTGGATCCTGGTCCCATGACCCGGGAAGGAAAAGACCTAGAGGATCCAACATCACACCTCATCCGAGATCGCTGGCGACTGCCGTCAGAACACGATCAGACGGGGGGAAGTCCAACGGAACTCCCTACATAATCCACTGAACTTCTGTCAGGGGAGATGGTGACAAGGAAGAGACTCTGGAAACTGAAGCACCAGATCCAGAGAATCGACATTCGGCCTCCAACGACTGAGCAGAAAGTATTGGAGAGGTCTGACATGCAGCCGACCTAGAGAAATGAGATCCGTCACCGAACTGCAGAGACCGAGCAGCCGGGGAAGACTCCGAGTTGTTGCGGATGTGGACTGGGACAGAGTCAGGGCAAAAGGCAGAGAAAATCAAAGCACAACCGCCACCGTATCCAGCTGAGTACGGAAGCCCATCCCAGATGACAAAACGACAGAGAAGGGACCAGGTACGACTTCTCCCCGTTGACTCTGAACCCTAGTGACGTGAGCAGGCTCAACAGTGTGTCGACATCGGACTCCAGAAAGGCAGCATTGGAATGCCTCTGGAGGATATCGACTAGATATGCCAAAGAAGACACCCTCGACTGTGTGCAATGTAAGACTATAACACATGTGACATCAGATGAGTGAAGGCCCAAGGATCCAAGTCGAGGCCGAAGGGCATGGCCTTGAACTGGAAAACTTCCTGGGGAATGGAGTGGCGAACCGACCTGAAAGCCTCCATGTTGAACTTAGGAGCAATGATAGACTTGGTCAGGATACTCAGATCAATAACCTGTCTGAGTCAGCCGTCCTTCTTCGGCACCAAGAACAGGCGGGAATAAACTCCCACTGAAACAATGTTCTTGATGACCTTGATCGCCCCCTTTGACAGGAGATTGCCTATCTCCGAGATCAAAAGTTCCCAACGTGTAACGTTGAAAGGGACTTGTGTTGGAAGAGGCACTCTCGACTGAGTGGAATGCCTCAACTTGGGATGAATTCGAGGTGATGACTGCCGATGCCTTCCCTTACCATGTGAGTGAGCAGAAATGGCGGCAGGAGGATCAGCACTTGGCTTCACAGAGGAAGCAGAAGGTTACTTGTAAGGCTTTGGATGGCCCCTGCCTCCAACAGAAGGCTGATCAAGACTGAAGGCTGATCAAGCTGACGAAGCAGCAGCTGATCTATGGAATGACATAGGGAGTCATCCCGGACCGTCGCCACAGAACCATGGAATAGTTGTGGACCCGTCGATAGAGGCAGATCGAAGAGCAGCGCACTGCCCCTCAAGAAGGGAGAGGCTTGTGTCCAGCACGGCTTCCCTGCGAACTAATTCCAAGTTAACCGTGTTACAGGCATGTGTGTGAGAAGATGCATGAGTGCCTTGGACAGCACACACAAAAACCCTGTTCATCTGGAAGCAGATAAGCAGCAAAGCAGAGACGACGTGATCGAAGAGAGAAAGCATTCCAGCATCTCCCTCGATAAGCCCAACACAGACTCCAGAGTCACCATATGAAAAATGGCCGGCTTGGGAGTTGGAGTCCTGATCCAAGACCGTCAAAGTCTGGCAGACTGACGGATTGGCGGAATCGTAGGAACGATAATGCACTGGAGGCAAAAAAGTGTCAACCCTGATGAAGAATGACATCTTCATAGCTTTGGAACTCAGCTTAAGTCCAAAGCTGTAAATGCTTCAACCACCTGTACCGACAGATATGGTCGAAGGTGCCCAGAAGCAGATTGCTCCACAGGCTGTAGGCATGCGACCGATGATCGCGGCCGGGCTGACACTGTCGGCTGGTTTGATGGTTTGAGATCTGGAAGGAACCCAAACACAAAGTCAAGAGCTGCCCCCAAGTCAGAAGACTGTTGGCTCTCGACGTCAGGTATGTCGGACTCATCCCATGAGTCAGAAGACACATAGCCCATCATGGACAAACCAAACCTATGCCTCCCATGGTGTGGGCACACCAGGGGGATCAGAAAGCGGCCTGTTTCCAATCCCGGGAGGCGGCGCCACAGGGGGCACCCGGAAACCACTCGTAGCCTCACTGGAAGCAACAGAAAAGGCTCTTTGACAGAACCTTTAGAAGTGAGCAAGGAGAGGGCCTCCCTAAGCTCACTGACTGTGCCGGACGGGTCGACGTAGGAACAGACCGACAAAGTGGCTTCACTCCTGACCCATTTAACCAGCGAAAGGTCACAATCCTCAAAAACACCCGACATGGGGCAATGTCCTGCAGCCGAAACATCTGAAGGCAGATTGTACTGGGGTATGACATACTCCGAGGATCTACAGACCAGAAACTCCGGTGAGTCATCGCGGACATCTGCGGGACAGAAGGTCCAGGCTGCACAAAAAGCATTGGCCCCGCAAAACTGGCCATGGGACCAGAGTGCGTGGACAGAAATGCCACGGAGATCATGTTGACCCCATCATGAACATCCGAATCCAATGAGAAAAACTGAGGTACTCGACGGCTGAGAGACTACAGTAGAGGGTGCGGCCGGCAGCCCCTTCCGACTTTGCCAAGTTGAAGTCAAGGAAGGCTGAGGCCGTTACCCCACGTCTACACTATCAGACATCTCTGCAGACCCCTGCAGGGATAAAACTGCTGTGCTCAATGGCTGAGAGGACACAACAGGGGGTTCGGTCGGCAGCAACTTCCGACTTCGCCCAGTTGAAATCAGGGAAGGCTGAGGCCGATACCCCACATCCACACTACAGACATCGCTGCAGACCCCTGCAGGGATAAGCCGAGGCCGGATGAAACGGTGACCGATGACATTGTAGACGGAACAGCAGTAGCAGCAGATATGACAGGAGCTGTTGAAACTGGCAGAAAGGGGAGAGAGCAACCGAGCTCGGCCTCCAAAGGAGGAGTCACAACCGTAGTGACAGCCGCAGATGTAGACTGGAGAGGGAGCATAGTCCCAGAACCAGGCATCTCTTCACCAGACAACTCAACAGCTCCCGCAGTGTCCACCAAGGTAAAAAACTGCACATCCCCCATGGAGGGGGTATAACTCTCACCAGACATGGTCGTGTCGGGAGGCCCCGAAACGACAGCATTCCCCACCCCCGCAGGTATGGTGGGAGCTGCACATCCCCCACAGAGGGGGTATAACTCTCACCAGATGTGGTCGTGTCAAGGAGGCCCCGAAACGACAGTGTTCCCCCCCACCCCCCTCCCCCCCCCCCCCCCCCCCACTGGAATGACAGGAATGGCCACAAGAACACAACAAAAGCGAGGGCAAAAGGCATTGCCCTAAAGGAACTGTACTGGATATAACAGAGGTGAGAGCAGTAGAAGAAAAAGGTGAAGTCAACAGATACAGAAAGTAGAAGAACACCCCCAACTACGAGAGAAAGGTGGCAGAAAAAGAATCGACGGGAAAACAACAGAACCCAGATGGCCGACAGGGACCCAAATGAAAGTGTCAATGACACTGTAGCTTAACTTGTGTGTTGTGTTTGATGAAAAGGATAATGCTCAATGTTTATGAAAGGATTATGAAATAAGACAAGAATTGTGATAATTGGGAATATGTTCATTTCTGTTCCCTGTATGCTATGATTTTGATAAAAATAATATGAGGTGTACACTGTACTAAAGAGCTGGGGGTGGGTTAATATGACCTCGCAGTTAATGTATGTGGCCCTCACAGTTAACGTATATCAACGAAAGTTACCAAGTTACAGTGAAATTATTCCAAAACGAGTCATCCTATCAAGTTACATTGAAATCCCTTCATAAATACGGCCTGTAGACTGTGCTAAAGGTTTTCGGGCTTTGGGCCCCTGGAGCCGTCAGTTTCCCAATTGCGTCCAAAGGGGACGTTCTCATCTAGACATCATATGAAGTCAACCTACCAAGTTACAATGAAATCCCTTGGGCTTTAGGCTCGGGCAGCCATCATGGTTGAATGATCACAACCAAAAGCGTACATTCTCATCTGGGCATCATCTGGAGTGATCCTACGAAGTTACAATGAAATCCCTTCATAAATATGACCTGTAGACTGTGCTCAAGGTTTTCGGGCTTCAGGCCCCTGAAGCCGTCACAGTTGACCAATCACAACCAAAAGGGGATGTCATCATCTAGGCATTATATGGAGTCAAACTAACAGGTTACAATGAAATGCTTCCATAAATATGACCTATAGACTATGCTAAAGGTTTTGGGGTTTTGGGCTCGGGCAGCCATCAAGGCTGAATGATCGCGACCAAAAGGGGACGTTCTCATGTAGACATTATTTGGAGTCATCCTACCTAGGTACAATGAAATCCCTTCATAAATATCACTTGTAGACTGTGCTAAAGGTTTTCAGGCTTCAGGCCCCAGTAGCCGTCCAAAATGAGCTGTTCTCATCTGGACATTATATGAAGTCAACCTACCAAGTTACAATGAAATCCCTTCATAAATATGAACTGAAGACTGTGCTAAAGGTTTTCAGGCTTTGGGCCCGGGCAGCCATCATGGCTGAATGATTGCAACCAAAAGCGGACATTCTCATCTGGGCATCATCTGGAGTGATCTTACGAAGTTACAATGAAATCCCTTCATAAATATGATCTGTAGACTGTGCTCAAGATTTTCGGGCTTCGGGCACCTGTAGCCATCACAGTTGACCAATCACGACCAAAAGGCATTACATGGATACATGGAGTCAACCTAACAAGTTACAATGAAATCCTTCCATAAATATGACCTATAGACTATGCTAAAGGTCTTTGGGCTCGGGCAGCCATAAAGGCTGAATGATCGCGACCAAAAGGGAATGTTCTCATCTAGACATTATTTGGAGTCATCCTACCAGGCTACAATGAAATCCCTTCATAATTATGACCTGTAGACTGTTCTAAAGGTTTTCGGGCTTCGAGCCCCTGTAGCCGTCACAGTTGCCCAATCGTGTCCAAAATAGGACTTTCTCATCTAGACATTATATGAAGTCAACCTACCAAGTTACAATGAAATCCCTTCAAAAATATGACCTGTAGACTGTGCTAAAGGTCTTCAGGCTTCGGGCTCGGGCAGCCATCATGGTTGAATGATCGCAACCAAAGGGGACAATCTCATCTGGGCATCATCTGGAGTGATCCTACGAAGTTACAATAAAATCCCTTCGTAAATATGACCTGTAGACTGTGCTCAAGGCTTTTGGGCACCTGTAGCCATCACAGTTGACCAATCACGACCAAAAGGGGATGTCATCATCTAGGCATTATATGGAGTCAACTTAACTGGTAGAGGTCTGGGAGCCCATATTTGGGCTCTATTTAGAAGTACATGTACCACAGCTTAGCCATGCCATATTCTGTGGATATGATTCGTATTATCTTTGAAATGAAATTATTTCATCTGTATGGATTTGTCCTGTTACAATTTATGGAAGAGTGCCTGTAGGTACTCTCCCATGAATTGTAACAAGGCAATGTTAAGTGAACAAATATTGATGACCAAAATTAATTTAGCGCTCTACCAGTTAACAGGTTACAATGAAATCTTTCCATAAATATGACCTTTTGCCTATGTTAAAGGTTTTGGGGCTCGGGCACCCATCAAGGCTGAATGATCACGATCAAAATGGGACGTTCTCATCTAGACATTGTTTGGAATCATCCTATCAAGTTACAATGAAATCCCTTCATAAATATGACCTGTAGACTGTGCTAAAGGTTTTCGGGCTTCGGGCCCCTGTAGCCGTCACAGTTGCCCAATCACGTCCAAAAGGGGACTTTCTCATCTAGACATTATATGAAGTCAACCCACCAAGTTACAATACAATTCCTCAATAAATATGACCTGTAGACTGTGCTAAACGTTTTTGGGTTTTGGGCTCGGGCAGTCGTCAGGGTTGGCAGATCACGCCTAAATGGGGAAATTCTCATCTAGACATCATAAGGAGTCATCCTACCAAGTTACAATGAAATCCCTCCATATTAAACATGACCTGCAGACTGTGCTAAAAGTTTTTGGGTTTCAGGCTTGGGCAGCCATCACGGTTGACAGATCATGCCCAAAAGGGCACGTTCTCATCTAGGCATTATACAGAGGCATCCTACCAAGTTACAATGAAATGCCTTCATAAATACGACCTGTAGACTGTGCTAATGGTTTGGGGGTTTTGAGCTCGAGCAGCCATACAAGTTGGCCGATTACGACCAAAAGGGGACGTTCTCATCTAGACATGACTCCAAACCTGCATATGAAATTCCGTGAGGATCAGACAGGAACTGCGGGGTGTAGCCCATGCTAAAGGAAAATGACTTCCGCACGTGTGATGGCAATAGCTTATCTTGACTTTGTCAAGTTAAGCTAAAAACAGAAATTCAGCCCTCAACAGAGTGAAGAAATCCTGTCCATACAGTCCCTCATTGACACCTAACTCCAATAATAACAAGAGGCCCCAGGGGGCCTGAGGGCGCTCACCTGACATGGTAGCCTAAATATCAACCCAGAGAATTGATTTCCACAAGTTGCATCTGCTCCTCCTAAGAAAAGCTGAAACCAAATATCCAAATATTCTGACCAGTGGATCTAAAAAAAGATTTTTAAAGAATATTCCTCATATTGAACTAAGTCATAATTCGGGCTCCCACAGGGAGCCCATATATGAACCCAGGGACTTGGCTTTAACAAACCTGAATCTCACACCCCTAAGGATTCTGCACACCAAATATCAAAACATTCCGACTGCTGGATCTGAAGAAGAAGATTTTTAAAGAAAATTCCTCATTTTGAACCAAGTTACAATTCGAGCTCCCACAATCAGCCCAAATATGGACCTAGGGACATGGCTTGAACAAACTTGAATCTTTCCCCCCTAAGGATGCTGCATAAAAAATATTAAAAGCATGCATCTGCTGGATCTGAAGATTTTTAAAGAAAATTCCTCATTTTGAACTAAGTTGTCATTCAGGCTCCCATAGTGAGCCCAAAAATGAACCAAGGGACTTGGCTTAAACAAACTTCAATCTCAGCCCCCTAAGGTTGCTCCATGCCAAATATCAAAACATTCCAACTGCTGAATCTGAAGAAGAAGATTTTTAAAGAAAAATTCCTCATATTGACTAAGTTATAATTTGGGCTCCCACAGGGAGCCCAAATATGGACCCATGGACTTGGCTTTAACACACTTGAATCCCCCCTCCCCCTCCCCCCCCCCCCCCCCCAGGATGCTACTCACCACATATCAAACCATTCCGACTGCTGGATCTGAAGAAGAAGATTTTTTAAGAAAACTCCTCATTTCGAACAAAGTTACAATTCAAGCTCCCACAGTGAGCCCAAATATGGACCTAGGAACATGGCTTGAACAAACTTGAATCTCACCCCCCTAAGGATGCTGCATACCAAATATCACAAGATTCTGCCTGCTGGATCTTGAGAAGAAGATTTTCAAAGAAATTTGCCTGAAATGCACTAAGTTCAAATTTGGGCTCCTATACTGAGCCCAAATATAAACCCAGGGGGCCGATTTGAAAAAACTTGAATCAGATCCACCCCACAATGTTGCATACCAAATAGCACAAGATTCTGCCTGCTGGATCTGGAGAAGATTTTTGAAGAAATTTGCCTGAAATGCACTAAGTTCGAATTTGGGCTTCTATAGTGAGCCCAAATATGAATCCAGATGGCCGATTTGAACAAACTGGAATCAGATCCACCTCACAATGTTGCATACCAAATATCAAAAGATTCTGCCTGCAGGATCTGGAGAAGAAGATTTTTGAAGAAATTTGCCTGAAATGCACTAAGTTCGAATTCGAGCTTCTATAGTGAGCCCAAATATGAATCTAGGGAGCCGATTTGAACAAAATAGAATCAGATCCACCCCACAATGTTGCATACCAAATATCAAAAGATTCTGCCAGCTGGATCTGGAGAAGAAGATTTTTTAAGAAATTTGCCTGAAAAGCACTAAGTTCAAATTTGGGCTCCTATACTGAGCCCAAATATAAACCCAGGGAGCCGATTTGAACAAACTTGAATCAGATCCACCCCACAATGTTGCATACCCAATATCAAAAGATTCTGCCTGCTGGATCTTGAGAAGAAGATTTTCAAACAAATTTGCCTGAAATGCAGTAAGTTCAAATTTGGGCTCCTATACTGAGCCAAAATATAAACCCAGGGAGCCGATTTGAACAAACTTGAATCAGATCCACCCCACAATGTTGCATACCCAATATCAAAAGATTCTGCCTGCTCGATCTGGAGAAGAAGATTTTCAAAGAAATTTGCCTGAAATGCAGTAAGTTCAAATTTGGGCTCCTATACTGAGCCCAAATATAAACCCAGGGGGCCGATTTGAACAAACTTGAATCAGATCCACCCCACAATGTTGCATACCAAATATCAAAAGATTCTGCCTGCTGGATCTGAAGAAGAAGATTTTTTAAGAAATTTGCCTGAAATGCACTAAGTTCGAAATCGGGCTCCTGTACTGAGCCCAAATATGACCCCAGGGGGCCGATTTGAACAAACTTGAATCAGATCCACCCTACAATGTTGCATACCAAATATCAAAAGATTCTGCCTGCTGGATCTGGAGAAGAAGATTTTTTAATGTTTTTCCCATTGCCTACAGTGTTAAAAAGTGCTGACTCAGCACTTTTTCAAAGTCTCGAAACTGTACCCTATTATAAAACCGATGGCAATTTTTTTTTACCAATTCTTTCTGTTGGTCCTAAGGAAGCTTCACACCAAATAAAAATTCTCGGTGCCGTGCAGTTTTGGAGATATGGGCGTTTTAATTTTTTTCTATTTTTAGCTCCTGCGGTTCCCATGGGGCTACAGGAAAAAAAAAATCAGCATAAATTAGGTACTTATGACCCAATAAGCCCTCACATAAAATTTGGTTCAAATCAGCCTCTCGGTTTGGAAAATAGAAATTTTGGGCGGGGCCAAAAATTTTGCCCCTCCCATAACGACGCCAAGTATAGCCCCACAAACTTCTCTTGAACAAATCTGAGTCTACACCTCAAAAGAAAGCTGCACACCAAATATCAAGTCTCTGCTACTGCTGGTTCATGAGAAGAAGATTTTTTAAGATTTCAGCACACTTTTTGGGTGTAGCCCTACCCACGGGCGAGGCAACTTGATTTGAACAAAATCAAATTGCGATGTCATAACAAACTATTATCTCAAATATCAATTAAATTGGTTCAGCGGTTTGGGAGGAGAAGACGCAAACACCATGTTCACGGACGACGACGGACGACGACGGACGACGGACGGTGAGTGATCACTATAGCTCTCCTGACTGAAAGTCAGGTGAGTTAATAATAAAATTTATCAACCAAAAACTTTTTATGTCCGAACCGCACGGTACGTCAAAATTCACATGCGACACAGAAAATATATAAAGTATAATGAAAATGTGGTTGAAAATAATAACAAGAATGTTAAAAAATTTATAGTAATTTATATATTTTTTATACTTACCAATGACCCAGACTTAGCTGGTGCTAACTCTAACAAAACCAGGGCCAAACACAAATTTTGCCCCCCAATCCCCAAAATTTGCATCCAAAACAAAAAGAAATCATGTCCTAAAGGACCTCCATACTACGCCTCTACTGCGCATGCGCAGTGACGCAGTCGTCCCGAAATTGGCGCCAATTATCATTCTTACTGGCAGTGCCTGGTCAGCGCTATGTACTCAGCGGGGAGGCAAGAGTTCCCAACTCCAGGGAGGGCCATCCCCGTCTGGGTCATTGGTAAGTATAAAAAATATATAAATTACTATAAATTTTTTAACATTTTTATACTGTACCAATGACCCAGACTTAGCTGAATAGTAAACAGGCTGGAGGGCCTAGGACATAGAGGAAAATCCAATAAGCTCAACTATATAGTAAAGAGGTAACCCCTTAAGGAGAAAAGGAGTATTAGGCTTTACATGTATCTTTCTTATTTAATATTAAATTAGAAAGATACACTACCCTTAATAATTGAGCACAATAACATTCATGTTCTCTATTAACATCCAGTATAACCCTTATACTAATTATTTTTAAAGCAAGCCAATAAATAAAGTAGTCCAGAGAATTGAGACTCTTTATAGTCATTTAAAAGTGTCCGAGTATTGTATATTAAAGCCCGTTTGACACTTGACATATACAAATGCTTCACACCGAGCTACACTTTAAAAATAAGACATGAATGAATTTAAACATTAATATTACACTTTAAAACCATCCCGGAAGCGACTCAGAAATACTGACTTGGAGGAGGCATTCCCTTGCTTTTCACTATAAAGCAGGTGACCTAAGGGAACACCCGCCCCCCCCCCCCCCCTCCCCTTGCCCTGGGTCAAATAGCCCAGAGCGAAGAGGGCAGCCGGACGGAGTCACTGCCGGAACAGAAAGCCTGCATAACTATAGTTGCAACTGTTTAGTGGATGACATTCTGAGCAACAGATAACGGACCTAAACAATGCAGGTCTCCAGAAATGGACTCAATATTTCTGAGATAAAAATTCGTAAATGTGGATGGCTGAAACCAATAAGCAGCCTTCATTAAATCTGTAATAGCAATACTATTAGCACAAGCCCAGGAAGTAGAAAGAGCTCTTACTTCATGAGCAGAAATCTTAAGCACAGACTGCTGAGAAGAAGATAAATCTTCATAAGCAGTACGGATAGTTAACTGAATCCATCTAGCAATAGAATGGACTGAAATGTCCTTTCTATTAGGCATCAAAGACAGAAAGAAACGTTTCCGTCCCTTTCTGATAAACTGAGATCTCTGTTTATAGATACGTAGTGCTCTAACAGGACAGAGTAAAGGCCTACGCCCGTCTGAAGACGGAAGAGCCTTAATAACAATAGGTTCCGGATATTTATTAGGAGCCTGATTCTTAGCTAAAAAACCCACATTAGTAGTGAAGGTGATAGTGTTCCCAACACTACGATAATGAGAATCCTCCACCGATAGTGCATGAAGCTCACTGACTCTTCTGGCAGAAGAGAAAGCTAAGAGAAAAGCTGTCTTATAAGATAAGAATTTGAAATCTACTGTCCCAAGAGGTTCAAATGGCTTTTCCTTCAACTTAAGGAGAACCCAAGCTAAATTCCACTTAGGAATTAATCTAAGAGTTCTGGGTCTATTTATCGAAAAGTTTCTAACCAACTTCGATAAAGAGACATTAGATCCAATTTGTAAACTATCATGATGTGCATAGGTATCAGATAACATAGATCTATAACCCTTTATAGTAACAGGCTGCAGTTTGATTCGTCAAACAAGTATACTAGAAAGTTTGCAATGTCTGGTATAGAGGGATCAAATATATCTACAGAATGATCCCTACACCAATGACGAAAAACCTTCCACTTAGCCGCATAGTTTAGCGAAGAGGAGGTCCTCCTACAGTTAGAAATCGCGTCCACTGCTCGTCCTGTAAAGTGCTTGCCATGCAAGAAGGACCGCACAACGGAAAAACGTGAAGGTTGAGACCTTGCGGGTTGTGATGGAGTTGGCGCGATTTCCCCTGCGAAAGAAGATCCTCTCGTGGAGGAAGCTTCCGCGGTAGGTCCCACAACAGACACCTGAGTAGATTTATCCACGGTCTCTGTGGCGACAGAGATGCTACCAACAGAATCTTGCATTGAGATTGTTTTATCTTTAGCAATACTTGTTGAATTAACGGCGCTGGAGGATACGCATATCCTATCATTCCGTCCCAAGGGATCGACAGAGTGTCTACTGCAAATGCTCTTGGATCCGGACACGGAGACACATACGTCTGCAACTGATTGTTGAGATGTGTCGCAAATAAGTCTATCATTGGCCGTTCCCATTGGTAGCAAATCTGATTGAATACTTGTTTGTTGAGAGTCCACTCCGACGGCAACAAACGACCCTTTCGTGAAAGGAAGTCTGCTAGCACATTCAGACGACCTGGTATGTGACGGACCGAAAGAAGAACGTGATGTTCTAACGCAAACAGAAGGATTCTTTCCGTTAGATTGAACAACGGAACTGAATGAGTGCCTCCCTGATTCCGTATATACGCCACTACTGTCGTATTGTCGGATAGGATTTGGACATGAGCATTGTGAATAATGTCCATCCAGTGACGTAACGCAAGCCAAATTGACATCATTTCCTTGATGTTTATGTGCTTGCACAGGAATTGCGGATCCCAAAGACCCTGGCATCTCGAATCCGTTGGGATTAATGATGCACCCCAACCTGTTTGACTGGCATCCGTCATAACGGTAAAACTCGGATCCGGCAACTGCAGCGGAACTCCTTGAGTTAACCACTGAATGTTTGCCCAAGTCTGAATCTCTTGTTTCACTTGATCTGACAAGAGAACGTCTACATCGAGCGAATGAATTTTCACACTCCAATTCTGAGTCAGGAAAATTTGAAGAGGACGTGTGCGTAACCGCCCCATCGGAATGAGATCCGCGGCGGCTCCGCACAGACCTATCAGTCTCATAAATTCTCTTGCCGTGACTTTGTCTGCGTGCAGACAATAGCAAGCGTAACAACTGACTAATTTCGCTCTGGTTAACGGCAGACGAACGAGATTGTTGTGCGTCTCGAAGCTCATTCCCAGATGAGTGAATGACTTGGACGGCACCCGATCCGACTTCTCCTCGTTTACTATAAAACCGAGACGTCGGAGCAATAGAAGAAGATTCTGAACATCGTTCTGAAGCGTTAACTCGTTGCCATACCTCTGAAGAATGTCGTCCAGGTAGGCCGACGTTACCGCAGACGAATGAGCTCGGAAGTAGATCATTACCGAGTTCATTACCCGAGTGAAAGCCCAGGGTGCTAGATTCAATCCGAAGCACATCGCCCGGAATTGATAAACCACTCCAAGGACTGCGAAGCGTAGATACTTTCGGAATGTCGGATGTACCATGACGTGAAAGTACGCATCTTTGAGATCTATGCTCGTTGCATAATCGTTCACCCGAATACTCGCTCTGACCGATCGAATCGTCTCCATATAAACCTTCGGAGCGACAATCAGCTTGTTTATCCAGCTCAAATCTATGACTGGACGGAATGAGCCGTCTGGTTTTGGAACCAGAAACTGATGGCTGTAGAATCCCAGAGATTCCTGGTTTTCTAGTAATTTCTACGACCTCTACCGCGTTCTTCATTAAAAGAGACTGCACCTCTGATAACAGAGCGTTTCTTTTCTGTGGATTTGACGGAAGATGAGTCCACTTTGGACTTCAAGTTAATGGAGGCTTTCGTTTGAAGGATCTCTTCAGACCTTCCGAAGTCACTCCTCTCACCCAAGGGTCGTCCGTAATCGACGCCCACTCTTGTGAAAAACTCGACAACCTTCCGCCAACCGGAACGCGATAGAGGTTTAAGCCATCACCTCCTGGACCTGCGAGGCCTGCGGTAGGAGAAACCACGTCTTCCACGACCCGCACCTCGCCTCGTCGACCTCGGGGCGTCCGACCGATTGTCCCGGCCTGAAGGACGTCCCGAACGAGAGTCGCTATCCTGACGGTCTCTCGAATAAGACCAAGAGGACGCACCGGAACCTCTATAGGAACCTCTCTTGGGCGCATTAGACCCAGAAGTGCCTGTCTTATTCGTGTCTGCTGTATCCGACTTCTTAGGAGCCGATCTGAACAACAGAGAATCATTAGCTTTCTTTTTAATTTTATCATAAATAGCGGAAAGCTTGCCGTCAAAGAGAAGTTCTCCTGAGACCGAAGCGACTCTAAGAGAGTTCTTCACCTTAGAATCCACTAGTGTGGATGTAGCTAGGGCTGCGTCACGTCTAACCAACTCCAGATTTGCCACTGAAAGGGCGGAGTTACACGTGGAATAAGCTATTGCCCTTGAAAGAAGTCTTAAAGAGGATTGTATATCCTGAAACTCTTCCCCTTGAAGGCGCAGTGATAACGCCTTAGTAAGGTGATCTGCGTAAGATAAGGCATCTAAATTGGCTCTGTTAGACGCAATAGCTGTTTCCAACACCGCGGTTGGAATAGAAGCTGACGACGGTAATGATAGCTCTAAGTCTTCCGCCTCGTCGTCCATACGCAGAGGAACTCTCGGTATACCCTGTCCTGCCGTATCGAATTTATTCCTTGCATTAATGAAAGGCAGGTTGAGAGTATTAGCGGACAAGAAACCTGCTTTCCCCGTCCTGGAAGCAAATTTAAATATAGCGTCGTTCAATAATTCAAATGTTCTAGCAACATTATTGGACTGCGACGGAAACTCGGGAGCGATGTCCCTGAACCGCTCAAAAAATTCAGAGTCCAATGACGCTATAATTCTTTTGTCCGGAAGCGCAGCAGTCTGGCCCGACGGAACAACTTGAGGGAGAAAGTGCCGGATGAAGTCCACGGCAGCTTTATGTTGTTCCGAAAGGGATAACTCCAAGTCATCCGTATCCCTTTCACCATCCGGTCGGACCTCATGATGTTCCCGGTCGTCCGCCCCCGATGCTTCGGCGGAGCGTACCGACCCAGCGCCGTCGGATCATTCTCGATCCGACACCGTTTCTGTCGGCTGCTGGGATGCTGCGATAAGCTGTGCTATCTGCACAAGAATGTCCGGCGTCGAGACCTGCGGAGGCGCAGTCTTTCGCTGCTTCGCCGAGGGCAGCTCCGCATCAGATGGCTCCCGCATACTTTTCCTATGCGAACGTCCAGAGTCCATCGGTCTCGAATCCCTGGCTGCCGGATGGTGTGACCTGGTCGCCGAAGAATCCTTCATCGGCGAAGCTGGTAATATATCGGCGGTCACGCAGCCAAGGTGCGGTCGTGTGCGCTGACGAGAAGAGGAAGCCTTAACAGTCTCTGCGGACTGCTTATACAACGGAGCGTCCCGAGCGACGGACGTATGCTCCGCTAAAGACACATTTTGTACCACAACATCTGGTCCCAGATGTTGTTGTACGAGAGAGGGACCTCTCTCGCTCGCGGCCCGGCTGGACCTGGACGAGCTAGGAACCGGACTAAAAGGCTTCCTCCGTTCTCGCTTACTATCCGCCGTCACTGGGTGTGCATCTATTATGTTTATAGTGCTCGCATCACCCAAAATTTCCTCTTGGACCGCATCGGACGAACCCGGCTGCCGAACCATTCGGTGAATGGACGCTACACCGGGCGAGCTAGCGGACGACATTTGTCTAATCTCCATGAGCACTTTTGCCGCTAGCTCTGAATTCATTTGTGACGACGGACGCACACTTGAAGAAGATAACATGGAAACATCACCCTGTTCTGGTTCCTCTGAAATAGAAACTGAGAGAGTAGAGTGACCTTGCGGAGAAAGAGCCGGCATCGCTCTTTCTCCAGAAACAACATATCGTGACACACGTTTCCAATGTTTCTCATCCCAATGTTCACATATAGGACAGGGATTAATGCGAGAACACTGACTACAATTAATACAATGATCATGAAAGTCAGAGGAAGATTTCTTCCTATTACAATTTGAACAACGTCCCTTCATTGTGAAAGAACAACAATAAGTCCTAGTTACTCGCAAAAACCCCTGACACAAAGATACATAATAACATGATCCATTAATAAATGAAAAAACAATTGCAAAACAAAATAATTTTGAAAAAATATTTTTTCAGCGAAGCCTAAGTTGCTGAAAAGTAACGTTGAGCCCCGATGGATCCGATGGCAAAGTGTGGTCAAAAATTTTAAATTTATATAAAATAATTAATGAGACACTTTCGGATAATATAAATGTATCTTATAATGAGATAAACTACAGCAAAGGCAAACAGCCCCCCTCAAAAAAGGCTGTTGCCAATGAAAACAAACAGTGTAAAAACACCAGAAAACATGACTCCAGGCACTGAAAAAACTGGCCCGGAATCAGTCATCAATTACACTCTATCTGATGCAAAACAGAGACTCCCAGGGGAGAATCTGTAGAACATTAGATGGAAGATGCAGAACACAAACGTTATACACCCATGGGTGAAAACGTAACTATGGGGAAAATAACAGAAAACATTCTGTAACCAAGCAACTCTCCCAGGAAATTTTATAAATGAAATTTCTCAAAAATATGCCAAAAGCATGGGAGAATTGCAAGGGGGGACTTTAGAAGGCTAGGGGAGAGGAAACACTGAATAAGCAGTGCAACAATTAGCAAGAATGACAACAAGAGGCCCATGCCTCGAAAGTTAAAAAATTTATAGTAATTTATATATTTTTTATACTTACCAATGACCCAGACATAGCTGGTGCTAACTCTTAAAATATAGGGCCAAACACAAATTTTGCCCCCCAATCCCCAAAATTTGCATCTAAAACTAAAGAAAACATGTCCTGAAAGGCCCTCCACACTTCGCCCCTACTGCGCATGCGCAGTGTCAAGGACGTTCCGAAATTGGCGCCATTTATCATTCTAATAACCAGTGCCTGGTAAGCGCTATGTACTCAGCGGGGAGGCAAGAGTTCCCAACTCCTGGGAGGGCCATCCCCGTCTGGGTCATTGGTAAGTATAAAAAATATATAAATTACTATAAATTTTTTAACATTTTTATACTGTACCAATGACCCAGACATAGCTGAATAGTAAAAAGGCTGGAGGGCCAAGGACATAGAGCAAAATGGAATACGCTCAATAAAATAAAATAGAGTCATCCCCTGTAGGGGAAAGAAGTAATAGGCCTTACATGTATCTTTCTTATTTATGATAAATTAGAAAGATACAACACCTTCCAAAAATTGAGCTTCATACATCCATGTACTCTATTAATATCCAATAATCCTTATACTAATAATTTTTAAAGTAAGCCAATAATAAAGTAAGTCTAGAGAATAGAGACTCTTATACTCATAAAAGTGTGTGAGAATTGCATAATCATGTCCGTTGACATATGCAATATTCAAAAGCTATACTTTAAAAACTAAGACTTGAATGAATTTTATAAACTTAAACTTCTCACTAAACAACCATCCCAGTAACAGCTCAGAATTACTAACTCCGGAGGAGGTATCCCCTTGTTTTCATAGTAAAAAACAGGTGACCCAAGGGAACACCCTCCTCCCCCCTTTTTCTTGCCCTGGGTCAAATAGCCCAGAGCGAAGAGGGCAGCCGAACGGAGACACTGCCGAAACAGACAGCCTACCTAGCTATAGTAGCAACTGTTAAGTAAATGACATTCTGAGCAGTAGAGAATAGACCTAACAATAGAGGCCTCCAGAAATGGACTCGATATTTATGAGATAAAATTCATGAATGGATGGCTGAGCGCAATGAGCAGCCTTCAAAAATCTATAATAGCAACACTATTAATGTAAGCCCAAGAAGTAGAAGAACTCTTACTTCATAAGCCGAAATCTTAAGCACAACTGCTAAGCCAATGATATACCATAAGCAGTACGCTAGTTAATAGAATCCATTAACAATAAAATGGAGCGTAACGTCCTTCTACTAGACATCAAAGACAGAAGAAGCTTACGCCCTTGTAATAAACAGATATCTGTTTATAAATACATAAACTGTACCCGGAAAGAGTAAAGGCCTATGCCCATACGAAGACGGAAGGACCTTAAAATAATAGGTTCCGGATAATAGGAGCCTAACTCTTATGCAACAATCCAACCTAAATAGTAACGGAAGTATTGATTCCGAAACTATGAAAGTGAAAATCATCCATCGATAGTGCATGAAACTCACTGACTCTACAGTAAAAGAGAAACCAACAGAATTACTGTCTAAAAGGTCAGAATTTGAAAACTACTGTTTCCAGAGGCTCAAATGATTACTTAGCTAAACAAGAACCGAAGTTAAAATCCGTATAGGAATTTAATCTAAAGATTCTAAGTCTATTTATCAAAAAGTTACTAACTGACTTAGATAAAGAGACAAAAGACTCAAATGTAAACTATCGTAGAGTGCATAGGTATGAGGTAACATAAACCTATAACCTAAATAACAACAGGCTGCAGTAGATCTTGTGAAACAAGTATACTAAAAAATAGCAATGAGTAGTATGGAGGGATCAACCATATGAACATAATGATCCCTACACCACGACGGAAGAGCCTCTACTTTAGTCGCATAGAATAGCGAAGAAGAGGATCTCCTATAGTAAGAAATCGCGTCCAAAGCTCGTCCAGTACAGTGCTTACAATGCAATATGGACCACACAACGGAATACATGAAGGTTGCGACCTTGCTGGTTGTGATAAAGATGACACAATTTACCCAGTGAAAAAAGATCCTCACATAGAGGAAAATTTCACGTTAAGATCCACCGTAGACAAGAGAGTAAATTACTCATGATCTCTGTGAAGATAGAGATGCTATCAACAGAAATGTATTGTGGTTGTTTATCTTAGCAATACCTGCTAAAACAACAGTGCCGGAGGATACGCGTATCCTATCATTCCGTCCTATAGATCAATAGAGCGTTAACAATATTAGCTCAGAGATCTGGACAAGCCAACACATACGTCTGCAATTGATTAGCAAGCTGTGTCATAAATAAAACATCATTGGGCGCTCCCATAGATAGCAAATCTGATTAAATACTTGTTTGTTGAGAGTCCATTCTGACAGCAACAAGCGACCCGTAAGAGAACGGGAGTGCGATAAAACAATCAGACGACCCAGAATATGACGGACCAAAACTGAACTTGGTGTAATATAACCAACCGACGGATTCTTTCCATTAAATTGAATAACGGAAACGAAAGAGTGCCTCCCTGGTTCCGTTTCTGAATAATGTTCATGCAATGACATAAAGCAAGCCTAAAAAACATTATTCCGCGGAAGTTAAACTGATAGTTAAAAGACTGCGGAACCCAAAGACCCTGGCACTTCGAATCCGTAGGGATCAGTATATATCCCAATCTGTTTGACTGGCAACCGTCATAACAGCCACACTCGGGTCCGGCAACTGCGGCGGCACTCTCCGTCAACCACCGAATGTTTGCCCCAGTCTGAATCTCTTGTAACACTAGATAGACAAGAGAATGTATAATCAAGCAATTCATGGATTGCAGGAAAGTTGCCGTCGAAGAGAAGCTCCTCCGAGAACGAAGCGACTCTGAGAGAGTTCTTAACCTACTATCCACGCGTGGATGTAGCTAGGGCTGCATCACGTCTAACCAACTCCAATCAGCCACTGAAGGGCGGAGTTATACGTGAACAAACTACTGCCCTCAAAAGAAATTACATTGAGAATAATATCCCGTAAATCTTTTCTTGAAGACGTAATGATAACGCCTCAGTAAGGCGGATTACGTATAATAAAGCGTCTAAGTTAAGTCTACTATACATAATGTCGTTCCCAACATTGAAATTGGAAAAGACATAACGGCGAAAAGAATATATGCAGTCTTTAATCACACCGTCTAGACGCATATGAACTCTCGGTATGCCCTGCTCTGCCAAAATAAACTATATGTAAAAAAAGATAAAATGGCAGAAATGAGCCATGCGGACAAGAAACTAAACTATCATGCTTAGTAGCAGGCTTGTATATATATATAAATATATAGCGTCGAAAAATAAAACACATGTTGTAATGACAATATTGGACTGCGTCGGTAAGTCAGGGACAAAGTCCCTGTACCGATCGAAAAATCCGAGTCCAATGACGCTATAAGTCTCTTATCCAAGATCGCAGCAATGAAGTCCGAAAAATAATCACTGGAAGAAATGCCAGAAGATATGAAAGGCATCTTCCGATACTACTAAAGGGAAAACTCGAAATCTTTCGAATCCCTTTCGCCATCCTGTCGGACCCTATAAAGCGTTCGGTCGTCCGTAGCTTGATGCAACCGCGGACCGCACCGACCCAGCGCCGTCGGATAATTCCTGATTCGACCGAGAAACCGTCAATTGCTGGGATGCTGCGAAACAACTGTGCTAACTCGGATAGCACGTCCGTCACTGAGGCCTGAGGAGCAGCGGTCTTACGATGCATTGCCGCAGGAAGCTCCGAGATCGTTACCCCGTGCATACTTCCAATATGCGAGCAAACGGAGTGTATAAGCCTCGTGTCCCTTGGCTACCGGATGGCGCGACCTATTCGCTGTGGAATCACTGAATGCCGAAACTGATCGGATACTCGAGGTCACGTAGCCAATGTGCGGTCGTGTGCCCTGCTGTGAGGATGAGGAAGCATTAAAGACAGTCTCTCGGACTGTCAATATAACGGAGCGTCCCGAGCAACGGACATATGCTACGAATGTAAAATATCTGAACCACAACATGCGGTCCCCTATGTTGTTGGCTTCCTCCGATCTGTCCTCAATCTGCCGTCACTGGGTGAGTACTAAAATAATTAAAGTGCTCGCATCACCCAAATCTCCTTCCTAGACCGCAACGGACGAACCCGGCAGCCGAACCATTCGATGAATGTACGCTACACCGGGTGAGCTAGCGAATTTCACTCCGTAAGCGATAGACATATTCCATGAGCACTTATTGCCGCTAACTCTTCATTAACTATGACGACAGAGGCACACTTTTGAAAGACATCTCCATAACTCTTCGAACAAGAAACCAGAAATGCTTGGATAGCAAGCATAAAATAATAATATATATAGCGTCGTTCAATAATTCGAAAGTTTGTGTGACATTATTGGACTATGTCGGAACTGAGGGACGATGTCCCTGAACCGAACCAAAAATTTCTAAGTCCACCGACGCTATCAGTTTCTTATCCGGCATCGCAGCATATGTTGTTCCGAAAGGGAAAGCTTGAAATCCACCGAATCCCTTTCGGTATCCCATCGGACCGGATGAAACTTTCGGACGTCCGTACCCGCTTCCGCGGAGCGTCCCGACCCAGCATCGTCGGATAAAATATATGCGACAGATTCAGTTGATGCTGGGATGCTGCGATAAACTGTGCTATTAAGGAAAGCACATCCGTTCCCGAGGCCTGTGCAGTAGCGGACTTACGATGCATTGCCGCTGGAAGCTCCGTGTACGTTGACTCCCGCACACTTCCTATGCGAACGTCCGGAGTCTGCAGGCCTCGAGTCCCCGGCTACCGACCCAGCGCTGTCGGATAATTCTCGATCCGACACCGTTTCTGTCGGCTGCTGGGATGCTGCGATAAGCTGTGCTATGTGCACAAGAATGTCCGGCGTCGAGACCTGCGGAGGCGCAGTCTATCGCTGCTTCGCCGAGGGCAGCTCCGCATCAGATGGCTCCCGCATACTTTTCCTATGCGAACGTCCGGAGTCCATCGGTCTCGAATCCCTGGCTGCCGGATGGTGTGACCTGGTCGCCGAAGAATCCTTGATCGGCGAAGCTGGTAATATATCGGCGGTCACGCAGCCAAGGTGCGGTCGTGTGCGCTGACGAGAAGAGGAAGCCTTAGCAGTCTCAGCGGACTGCCTATACAACGGAGCGTCCCGAGCGACGGACGTATGCTCCGCTAACTACACATTTGTACCACAACATCTGGGGCCAGATGTTGTTGAACGAGAGAGGGGCCTCTCTCGCTTGCCGTCCGGATGGACCGGAACGAGCTATGAACCGGACTAAAAGGTTTCCTCCGTTCTCTCTCCGATCCGCCGTCACTGGGTGTGCATTAAGTTAATTTTATAGTGCTCGCATCACCCCAAAATTCCTTCTAGACCGCAACGGACGAACCCGGCTGCCGAACCATTCGGTGAATGGACGCTACACCGGGCGAGCTAGCGGACGTCAAAGGCCGTCGAACCTACTAGGGTCCTCTTAGGCAATTGGCGTATTACATGAGCACTTTTCCGCTAGCCCTTCATTAATTGTGACGACGGAGGCACACTGTTGGAAGACATCACAGATACATCACCCTAATCTTGATCGTCTGAAATAGAAATTGATAAAGTAGAGTGACCCTGCGGGGAAAGGACCGGAGTGTCCAAATCCCCAACAACATACCGTGACATACGCTTCCCATATTGTCATCGAAATCATACGATACAGAACAGGAGTTAATGCGAGTACACTGACCACAAAAAGAATGATAATAAGGTCAGAGGAAGACTTCCTCTTAAAGCAATTGATCAATATCCTTTCAATGTGAAAAGAAAACAAGTCCTGGTACTCGCACTAACCCCTGGCAATCAAAATACATAATAATAATATGATCCATTAATATAGAAAAAATAATTGAAATCAAAATATTTTGAAAAAATATTTTTTCAGAACAGCCCAAGTTTCTGAAAAGTAACGTTGAGCCCCAATGGATCCCAAGCCTAAGTGTGGACAAAAATTTTAAAAATATTTTAAACAATTTTTTCAACACTTACAAACAATAATAATGTATCTAGTTATGATTAAAATAACATAAAGATATTATTATTTAGAAATCCCCCCCTCACACAGAGGGCTGTTGTAAATGTAAACAATGAGTGTAAAAACACTAAAATAAGACTCCAGGCACCCAGGCCCGAAATCAGTTACCAAAAATACACCATCTGATGCAAAACAGAGACTTCCAGGGAAGAAACTGCAGAACATCAGATGGTAGATGCAGAACACAACGCCTAACCACCCGTAGGTGAAGACGTAAACATGGGGAAAGAACAGAATTCATTCTGTTATACAGCTAAAACTCCCAAGAAATTTTAGTAATAATAATTACAGAAACTATGCCAAAAGCATGGGAGAATAGCAAGGGGGAACTTAAAGGACAGGGAGAGAGGAAAAACACTTGAAAAAACAGTGTAACTAAATAATCAGAATGACAACAAAATGGCTGCTGCCTTGAAAATAGGTAACTTAACATAATTTCATTAAAAAATTTTAAGTTACAGCCCTGATAATATTCTGTCACACATTCTTTTCCTCTCCTCCTTTTCTATCCTCCTTAGAATCACCATTTCACTAATATTTATGTGTCTGGCATCATTTAAACAATTTCGGAACGTCCTTGACACTGCGCATGCGCAGTAGGGGCGAAGTGTGGAGGGCCTTTCAGGACATGTTTTCTTTAGTTTTAGATGCAAATTTTGGGGATTGGGGGGCAAAATTTGTGTTTGGCCCTATATTTTAAGAGTTAGCACCAGCTATGTCTGGGTCATTGGTACAGTATAAAAATATAGGCAACTTAACATAATTTCATCAGTACAGCCCTGATTATTTTTTGTCACTTCTTTTTCCTCTCCTCCTTCTATTCTCCTTAGAATCACATTTTCTCCAAAAATTACGTGTCTGGCATCCTTTAAACTGAGATTTACAAGCACAAAGATCAGTGAGATGTTGACTGATGAAGGGCCAAACAGAGAATGATAATTGGCGCCAATTTCGGGACGACTGCGTCACTGCGCATGCGCAGTAGAGGCGTAGTATGGAGGTCCTTTAGGACATGATTTCTTTTTGTTTTGGATGCAAATTTTGGGGATTGGGGGGCAAAATTTGTGTTTGGCCCTGGTTTTGTTAGAGTTAGCACCAGCTAAGTCTGGGTCATTGGTACAGTATAAAAATATATAAAACACAGTCCTGTTATTATACGATCCTCACAGGAAACCATTATTGACGAGTTGAATTATCACTGTTTCGTAATACAAATGGTCGAACGTCATCCTTGGACGTCGACGAAAAAAGAATGATTTGATGACGGCTTTGCACTCTGGTTAACGGAAGTTGTGGAATTGAACTAAGAGAAGAGCGTCCCCTACTGGGTGTGCGCCAATGGCACTCAACCCAGTTTTGGCTTATTTTTTCGTGGTGTTTTTACACCACTCCTCTTTCTCAAATCTCTTGGGAAAGATTAAAATAGAGAGTATTTTATCCGAGTTAGGGTCTTCCACTGTAGTGCAAGCCTGTAGTAAACAAATGTAAGGTAGGTTGATAAGAAATACTCAGTGGGTTGAGAGTTAAATATTGCAGTATCAAGATTGTCATGCGATTCCATATCACAATGTTGGAGCAAATTGTCTTCCCATGCTGAACTAGAGTTGCATGGCCCCTCAAAATCAACATTTGATAATTGAATTCCATTGATCATTGGGTCTCTGTCAGCGTTTATACTACATTTAGGATCACCATCTGCAATTTTGTTGCTCTTGGGTCACAAATATTCCTGTCACACACAAGGTCATCATTATTTCTACCACACAATTGGGCTGGGTTAGCATCAACATCCTTGTTGTGAATTGGGTCACTCTGAGTAAATGCTTTTGTCACTTTTTTTTCAGTTGGTGGAACTGAGGTCACAGCCAATATGCAACTGTTCAAGTGAAAATTGTGAATCCTCACTGTCACTGGAATGATTCTGAACTACATGAATGTTTCAGTTTGAATGCCCATGGTTGTGGTGACTTGACTTCGATGACATGCTGCGGGTACAGCCAGTGCTGTTGCACACTTTGGAAGAATGATGAAGTTTTTTACTCTTATGGCAAACTTTGCCAAATGCAGGGCATGTTCATGATGAATGCTCTGTGCCACAATACTTGCAACTTTTCTTTTTGTTTTTGTCAGTTTTTTGGCCAGATTGACTCTTCTGTCGAACAAGGCCAATTGTATGCTGCTTGTCACACACTATTGCGTCAGGATGAAATGTTTTCAGCTGTTCATGAGCCTTCTCACTCGCTTTGCAAGCGTTAACACATTCATCAAGATCCAAGTCTTTCATTCTGAGTAAGCATTCTCTCAGTTTGATATTCCTAATACAATTGATCTCTGATCATGGAATCTGTCAATCTTCCATAATTACATGACTATGATAATCAGCATAGTTCTGCAAAATATGTGTCAGTTTTCTTCATCTCTCTTTATACGGTTTCTAAAGACATAATGTTCATAGCTTTCAGTCACTTGGGGTACACAATCATTTTCAAATTCGATCTCAAAATGTCATATTTCTGTCGGTCTTCATCTTCGGCAAAAACAAAAGTGTTGTAATGTCAACTGCGCATTTTCCAGCAACTGTTAACAATGTCGCAATATGAAGCTTGACGTCCAAATCATTGCCCCTTGCCTCCAGATACAGTTCAAACTGCTGGATAAATGACTGCCAGTTTTTTGTCCACTGGGCCTGTGAAATCCAATATAGCCGGCGGGTTCAAATAGTTCATTTTTGTTTGAAGGATGGCAGTGATTTTCAACAGATTTTACTTGTACTACCATGTAAGAATATATAATCAAACACATGTATTTTCAGTCTCAGGCCTGCCCAAATTGCGAGAACGATCGCTCAGGTTATGCACCGCTCGCGCAAACCTCCTGCAGCGGGTCCGATTTTTCGGTCGCGCAAAACATTCCTTGAATTTCCAACTGAGGGCTGAATAAAAAATGTCAAGACAATGCCACAAAATCCAAACAGGAATCTCTCACTAAAATAAAACTTTCAAAAGTTGGTCAATGTCACACCATTTTAGTTATTAAGTCGATGAAGAAGGGGGTGTTTGAACTGAATGCATGAGTGACCAAACACTCAAAAAGACGCCCTCAATCACGGACTGCGAGGAACTGTATAACCAATGTGGTGAAACAAAAAAGAGATGGCATAAAACCCCATAAAAGTATGGCTTGCAGTGCCCTTTAGTATTTGGTTGATGATTTAAACATGCTCATCAATTAAATATTGAAGGGCATGACAAGCCATCTTCGTTGCACCAGTTCGTTACGAATTCAAGCAAATCTAACCAGCAATAAATTCTGTTGCGAATGGTATTTTCTTCGCAAGCTCGAACACTAAAACCCTGATCATCTGGTACAAATAAATTATAAAGCGAATCAACCAATGGCACAAGGCTCTGGCGAAAATAAAACAGTGATGACATGGTGTGAATGAGGTATGTAGAGCGAATCACAAGTGCTCTTTGTCACATGTGCCCGTCACCTACACGTGGTAATGTTTTGAAGGTTTTTTACAACTTGAATTCGTGGCAAAAGTTCCAGGGAATGTTTTAAAATGTCAGACCAAAGATCACTTTCTAAAAAGTCTGACCCAGACTCCGTAACGGAGAAAGTGGTCAATGTCACAGCACTTGACCTTTGAGGTCGACGAGGAGAGGAAAGTTTTCAATTTGAATTGCCTAATGTGTTCAACAAAGTGGGACACCATAGTAAAAGAGGCAACCAAACGGGGCTGCGTGGGGTGGTCATCAGTGGCGTTAAACAGTACATTGGTGTGAAACATGCCCAGCAGTTCAATATTGAAAGATACTGTAAACCGGGCTCCCTTCATGAATTTGCCCAGAATTTGTGTAAATTGGACAAGGCTAGCAATGTAAAACAGTCAGTAAATGACCCCACACCCTCACTCAACTCTCAGTTAACAGTGAACAAGATGTTTGTTGACTCAAGTCACCAGTCATATGTCAAGTTGTTCCCCCCATCCCCCAATTTGTTTCGAGAAAAGTTTTAAAGATAGTAGATTGGGTGGGTAATACTGGGCATAAATTATTTGGAGACACAGAACACAATAGTAAAAAAAATTAAGGAATACAACAATGTAAATTGTTTATTTGTAAAACATCAGAATGAGATTAGTACCGATCAAGGTATACATGTAATTGAGCCAGCAATAAGCAAGGAGCATTATATTCAATAAAAATCCATTTCCTGCTCAATATGACTTCTTTTTGGGCTTCTTTTTGGCACATAATTTTCATTATTATACAAATGGGCTACGCAAAAAAAATTTGCATCCCCATTTTTGGGTTACGCAAAATTTAAATTTTGGCAGGCCTGCAGCCTTGTGTCAACAAGGACGCACAACATTACGGCAATACATATAGTGTAATTAGAAACTATTACGACATACATATAGTATCACTACAGTCATATTCATGAAAATGCTTATTTTCAAAATATTCTGCCAAAACCATAAAAATTTCACCATTTTTGAAAAATCTCAAAATTGTTTACAATTATTTAGCTCAAATTTTCTCAAACATTTAGTGCATAAAATGATACACCAAAATCACCACACATATATTTAAAAATTAACCCCTCGGGCCAAAAATGACATGAATATAGCATTTTTCTTCAAAATTGACCAACTTCAAGAGAAAACTTCTCTTTGTTGTAACAATTATTTTGGAATGGATTATTGCAGAAGGAAGTTACTGTTTACTTTTTAATCTCAGATTTAACCCTCAAGCACAATGAGAGCGGGAATAAGAGTACCATTTGAAAATGTCAAAATTAGCGAACTTTGGTTGCTTTTTTTCTGCCATTTTTGGAAGGGTTAATTTCAAATACTTTTCTTTGCTATGTGTAGAGATGCTTAATGAACAAATCTGCTGTTGTAAGTCATGCTCTGGGGCTTCAGTGTCCAAAAATGAAAGTGTCAGTGATACTGTAGCTTAACTTAACTGTGTGTTGTGTTTGATGAAAAGGATAATGTTCAATGTTTATGAAAGGATTATGAAATACGACAAGAATTGTGATAATTGAGAATATGTTAATTTCTGTTCCTTGTATGCATGCTATGTTTTCAATAAAAATAATATGAGGTTTAGACAGGGACCAGCCTAGGGGGGAATTTTTGGGAGACTTCTTGTCTCCCTCCAGAAAAAATAGGGAGACTGCAGAGTCAAGTAGGGAGACTTCATAGGCAAGTGGAGAAAATTAAGAATATATATGTACGACCACCTGCCGCTCCTTCATATTTTCAGCTTGTGGTCCTCCATTAACCCCCGATTAAACCAGGTTCAGTTGTCTATGATGCATCTATGCCAGGTTAAAAAATCACAAAGTAATTATTGATTGAAAATCCCTCACTGCTACCCTCTCCTTCATGACCCCTCCCCTCTTCTTTGTGCCAATCCCCCAGCACCCTCCTGTGGTTGCCTTTCAACAAAGTCTAGTAAGCTAATAATTTCCTAAGTCTGAAAGTGTGAACAGGACCAGATGTAAGAAGGTTTCTTGGAAGGTACTTTTTCAAGATCCTTCATATGCACACTTGTGCCCTGTACAAAGCTTTTCTTGTCATCACTAAAGCTTTTTTCACGTGCTTCAATTCCATTCATGTTTTTCTGAGAATAGACGGCCCAACAGCTAACAGTCATCAGCAAAACGAAATAAAAATACAGTGTTAGAAAATACGTCTGTTGTGTATACATTTTCAGCAGACTTTTCGGCATCTTAAGCGACATAACCTACTTTCAAACTGGGTTATTTTGTTGAGTCGCATAAGTCACCTATTTTCGTTTTGACACTTGAAGCTCCGACTGAAACGGAACAAAATAGAAATTAAAAAAGTTAAAAAATTTATAGTAATTTATATATTTTTTATACTTACCAATGACCCAGACATAGCTGGTGCTAACTCTTAAAATATAGGGCCAAACACAAATTTTGCCCCCCAATCCCCAAAATTTGCATCTAAAACTGAAGAAAACATGTCCTGAAAGGCCCTCCACACCTCGCCCCCACTGCGCATGCGCAGTGTCAAGGACGTTCCGAAATTGGCGCCATTTATCATTCTAATAACCAGTGCCTGGTAAGCGCTATGTACTCAGCGGGGAGGCAAGAGTTCCCAACTCCTGGGAGGGCCATCCCTGTCTGGGTCATTGGTAAGTATAAAAAATATATAAATTACTATAAATTTTTTAACATTTTTATACTGTACCAATGACCCAGACATAGCTGAATAGTAAAAAGGCTGGAGGGCCAAGGACATAGAGCAAAATGGAATACGCTCAATAAAATAAAATAGAGTCATCCCCTGTAGGGAAAAGAAGTAATAGGCCTTACATGTATCTTTCTTATTTATGATAAATTAGAAAGATACAACACCTTCCAAAAATTGAGCTTCATACATCCATGTACTCTATTAATATCCAATAATCCTTATACTAATAATTTTTAAAGTAAGCCAATAATAAAGTAAGTCTAGAGAATAGAGACTCTTATACTCCTAAAAGTGTGTGAGAATTGCATAATCATGTCCGTTGACATATGCAATATTCAAAAGCTATACTTTAAAAACTAAGACTTGAATGAATTTTATAAACTTAAACTTCTCACTAAACAACCATCCCAATAACTGCTCAGAATTACTAACTCCGGAGGAGGTATCCCCTTGTTTTCATAGTAAAAACAGGTGACCCAAGGGAACACCCTCCCCCCCCCCTTATTCTTGCCCTGGGTCAAATAGCCCAGAGCGAAGAGGGCAGCCGAACGGAGACACTGCCGAAACAGACAGCCTACCTAGCTATAGTAGCAACTGTTAAGTGAATGACATTCTGAGCAGTAGATAATAGACCTAACAATAGAGGCCTCCAGAAATGGACTCGATATTTCTGAGATAAAATTCATGAATGGATGGCTGAGCGCAATGAGCAGCCTTCAAAAATCTATAATAGCAACACTATTAATGTAAGCCCAAGAAGTAGAAGAACTCTTACTTCATGAGCCGAAATCTTAAGCACAACTGCTAAGCCAATGATATACCATAAGCAGTACGCTAGTTAATAGAATCCATTAACAATAAAATGGAGCGTAACGTCCTTCTACTAGACATCAAAGACAGAAGAAGCTTACGCCCTTGTAATAAACAGATATCTGTTTATAAATACATAAACTGTACCCGGAAAGAGTAAAGGCCTATGCCCATACGAAGACGGAAGGACCTTAAAATAATAGGTTCCGGATAATAGGAGCCTAACTCTTATGCAACAATCCAACCTAAATAGTAACGGAAGTATTGATTCCGAAACTATGAAAGTGAAAATCATCCATCGATAGTGCATGAAACTCACTGACTCTACAGTAAAGGAGAAACCAACAGAATTACTGTCTAAAAGGTCAGAATTTGAAAACTACTGTTTCCAGAGGCTCAAATGATTACTAGCTAAATAAGAACCGAAGTTAAAATCCATATAGGAATTTAATCTAAGGATTCTAAGTCTATTTATCAAAAAGTTACTAACTGACTTAGATAAAGAGACAAAAGACTCAATTGTAAACTAACGTAGAGTGCATAGGTATGAGGTAACATAAACCTATAACCTAAATAACAACAGGCTGCAGTAGATCTTGTGAAACAAGTATACTAAAAACTAGCAATGCGTAGTATGGAGGGATCAACCATATGAACATAATGATCCCTACACCACGACGGAAGAGCCTCCACTTTAGTCGCATAGAATAGCGAAGAAGAGGATCTCCTATAGTAAGAAATCGCGTCCAAAGCTCGTCCAGTACAGTGCTTACAATGCAATACGGACCACACAACGGAATACATGAAGGTTGCGACCTTGCTGGTTGTGATAAAGATGACACGATTTACCCAGTGAAAAAAGATCCTCACATAGAGGAAGATTTCACGTTAAGATCCACAGTAGACAAGAGAGTAAATTACTCATGATCTCTGTGAAGATAGAGATGCTATCAACAGAAATGTATTGTGGTTGTTTATCTTAGCAATACCTGCTAAAACAACAGCGCCGGAGGATACGCGTATCCTATCATACCGTCCTATAGATCAATAGAGCGTTAACAGTATTAGCTCAGAGATCTGGACAAGCCAACACATACGTCTGCAATTGATTAGCAAGCTGTGTCATAAATAAAACATCATTGGGCGCTCCCATAGATAGCAAATCTGATTAAATACTTGTTTGTTGAGAGTCCATTCTGACAGCAACAAGCGACCCGTAAGAGAACGGGAGTGCGATAAAACAATCAGACGACCCAGAATATGACGGATCAAAACTGAACTTGGTGTACTATAACCAACAGACGGATTCTTTCCATTAAATTGAATAACGGAAACGAAAGAGTGCCTCCCTGGTTCCGGAGATACGCCACTACTGTCGAATTAAAGGACAGGAATTTGGGCATGCGTTTCTGAATAATGTTCATGCAATGACATAAAGCAAGCCTAAAAAACATTATTCCGCGGAAGTTAAACTGATAGCTAAAAGACTGCGGAACCCAAAGACCCTGGCACTTCGAATCCGTAGGGATCAGTATATATCCCAATCTGTTTGACTGGCAACCGTCATAACAGCCACACTAGGGTCCGGCAACTGCGGCGGCACTCTCTGAGTCAACCACCGAATGTTTGCCCCAGTCTGAATCTCTTGTAACACTAGATAGACAAGAGAATGTATAAATCAAGCAATTCATGGATTGCCGGAAAGTTGCCGTCGAAGAGAAGCTCCTCCGAGAACGAAGCGACTCTGAGAGAGTTCTTAACCTACTATCCACGCGTGGATGTAGCTAGGGCTGCATCACGTCTAACCAACTCCAATCAGCCACTGAAGGGCGGAGTTATACGTGAACAAACTACTGCCCTCAAAAGAAATTACATTGAGAATAATATCCCGTAAATCTTTTCTTGAAGACGTAATGATAACGCCTCAGTAAGGCGGATTACGTATAATAAAGCGTCTAAGTTAAGTCTACTATACATAATGTCGTTCCCAACATTGAAATTGGAAAAGACATAAACGGCGAAAAAGAATATATGCAGTCTTTAATCACACCGTCTAGACGCATATGAACTCTCGGTATGCCCTGCTCTGCCAAAATAAACTATATGAAAAAAAAAGATAAAATGGCAGAAATGAGCCACGCGGACAAGAAACTAAACTATCATGCTTAGTAGCAGGCTTGTATATATATATAATATATATATAGCGTCGAAAAATAAAACACATGTTGTAATGACAATATTGGACTGCGTCGGTAAGTCAGGGACAATGTCCCTGTACCGATCGAAAAATCCGAGTCCAATGACGCTATAAGTCTCTTATCCAAGATCGCAGCAATGAAGTCCGAAAAATAATCACTGGAAGAAATGCCAGAAGATATGAAAGGCATCTTCCGATACTACTAAAGGGAAAACTCGAAATCTTTCGAATCCCTTTCGCCATCCTGTCGGACCCTATAAAGCGTTCGGTCGTCCGTAGCTTGATGCAACCGCGGACCGCACCGACCCAGCGCCGTCGGATAATTCCTGATTCGACCGAGAAACCGTCAATTGCTGGGATGCTGCGAAACAACTGTGCTAACTCGGATAGCACGTCCGTCACTGAGGCCTGAGGAGCTGCGGTCTTACGATGCATTGCCGCAGGAAGCTCCGAGATCGTTACCCCGTGCATACTACCAATATGCGAGCGAACGGAGTGTATAGGCCTCGTGTCCCTTGGCTACCGGATGGCGCGACCTATTCGCTGTGGAATCACTGAATGCCGAAACTGATCGGATACTCGAGGTCACGTAGCCAATGTGCGGTCGTGTGCCCTGCTGTGAGGATGAGGAAGCATTAAAGACAGTCTCTCGGACTGTCAATATAACGGAGCGTCCCGAGCAACGGACATATGCTCCGAATGTAAAATATCTGAACCACAACATGCGGTCCCCTATGTTGTTGGCTTCCTCCGATCTGTCCTCAATCTGCCGTCACTGGGTGAGTACTAAAGTAATTAAAGTGCTCGCATCACCCAAATCTCCTTCCTAGACCGCAACGGACGAACCCGGCAGCCGAACCATTCGATGAATGTACGCTACACCGGGTGAGCTAGCGAATGTCACTCCGTAAGCGATAGACATATACCATGAGCACTTATTGCCGCTAACTCTTCATTAACTATGACGACAGAGGCACACTTTTGAAAGACATCTCCATAACTCTTCGAACAAGAAACCAGAAATGCTTGGATAGCAAGCATAAAATAATAATATATATAGCGTCGTTCAATAATTCGAAAGTTTGTGTGACATTATTGGACTATGTCGGAACTGAGGGACGAAGTCCCTGAACCGAACCAAAAATTTCTAAGTCCACCGACGCTATCAGTTTCTTATCCGGCATCGCAGCATATGTTGTTCCGAAAGGGAAAGCTTGAAATCCACCGAATCCCTTTCGGTATCCCGTCGGACCGGATGAAACTTTCGGACGTCCGTACCCGCTTCCGCGGAGCGTCCCGACCCAGCATCGTCGGATAAAATATATGCGACAGATTCAGTTGATGCTGGGATGCTGCGATAAACTGTGCTATTAAGGAAAGCACGTCCGTTCCCGAGGCCTGTGCAGTAGCGGACTTACGATGCATTGCCGCTGGAAGCTGCGTGTACGTTGACTCCCGCACACTTCCTATGCGAACGTCCGGAGTCTGCAGGCCTCGAGTCCCCGGCTACCGACCCAGCGCTGTCGGATAATTCTCGATCCAACACCGTTTCTGTCGGCTGCTGGGATGCTGCGATAAGCTGTGCTATGTGCACAAGAATGTCCGGCGTCGAGACCTGCGGAGGCGCAGTCTATCGGTGCTTCACCGAGGGCAGCTCCGCATCAGATGGCTCCCGCATACTTCCTATGCGAACGTCCGGAGTCCATCGGTCTCGAATCCCTGGCTGCCGGATGGTGTGACCTGGTCGCCGAAGAATCCTTGATCGGCGAAGCTGGTAATATATCGGCGGTCACGCAGCCAAGGTGCGGTCGTGTGCGCTGACGAGAAGAGGAAGCCTTAGCAGTCTCAGCGGACTGCCTATACAACGGAGCGTCCCGAGCGACGGACGTATGCTCCGCTAACAACACATTTGTACCACAACATCTGGGGCCAGATGTTGTTGAACGAGAGAGGGGCCTCTCTCGCTTGCCGTCCGGATGGACCGGAACGAGCTATGAACCGGACTAAAAGGCTTCCTCCGTTCTCCCTCCAATCCGCCGTCACTGGGTGTGCATTAAGTTAATTTTATAGTGCTCGCATCACCCCAAAATTCCTTCTAGACCGCAACGGACGAACCCGGCTGCCGAACCATTCGGTGAATGGACGCTACACCGGGCGAGCTAGCAGACGTCAAAGGCCGTCGAACCTACTAGGGTCCTCTTAGGCAATTGGCGTATTACATGAGCACTTTTCCGCTAGCCCTTCATTAATTGTGACGACGGAGGCACACTGTTGGAAGACATCACAGATACATCACCCTAATCTTGATCGTCTGAAATAGAAATTGATAAAGTAGAGTGACCCTGCGGGGAAAGGACCGGAGTGTCCAAATCCCCAACAACATACCGTGACATACGCTTCCCATATTGTCATCGAAATCATACGATACAGAACAGGAGTTAATGCGAGTACACTGACCACATATAGAATGATAATAAGGTCAGAGGAAGACTTCCTCTTAAAACAATTGATCAATATCCTTTCAATGTGAAAAGAAAACAAGTCCTGGTACTCGCACTAACCCCTGGCAATCAAATACATAATAATAATATGATCCATTAATATAGAAAAAATAATTGAAATCAAAATATTTTGAAAAAATATTTTTTCAGAACAGCCCAAGTTTCTGAAAAGTAACGTTGAGCCCCAATGGATCCCAAGCCTAAGTGTGGACAAAAATTTTAAAAATATTTTAAACAATTTATTCAACACTTACGAACAATAATAATGTATCTAGTTATGATTAAAATAACATAAAGATATTATTATTTAGAAATCCCCCCCTCACACAGAGGGCTGTTGTAAATGTAAACAATGAGTGTAAAAACACTAAAATAAGACTCCAGGCACCCAGGCCCGAAATCAGTTACCAAAAATACACCATCTGATGCAAAACAGAGACTTCCAGGGAAGAAACTGCAGAACATCAGATGGTAGATGCAGAACACAACGCCTAACCACCCGTAGGTGAAGACGTAAACATGGGGAAAGAACAGAATTCATTCTGTTATTAAGCTAAAACTCCCAAGAAATTTTAGTAATAATAATTACAGAAACTATGCCAAAAGCATGGGAGAATAGCAAGGGGGAACTTAAAGGACAGGGAGAGAGGAAAAACACTTGAAAAAACAGTGTAACTAAATAATCAGAATGACAACAAAATGGCTGCTGCCTTGAAAATAGGTAACTTAACATAATTTCATTAAAAAATTTTAAGTTACAGCCCTGATAATATTCTGTCACACATTCTTTTCCTCTCCTCCTTTTCTATCCTCCTTAGAATCACCATTTCACTAATATTTATGTGTCTGGCATCATTTAAACTGAGATTTAAAAGCACAAAGATCAGTCAGATGTTAACTGATGAAGGGCCAAACTTAGAATGATAAATGGCGCCAATTTCGGAACGTCCTTGACACTGCGCATGCGCAGTGGGGGCGAGGTGTGGAGGGCCTTTCAGGACATGTTTTCTTCAGTTTTAGATGCAAATTTTGGGGATTGGGGGGCAAAATTTGTGTTTGGCCCTATATTTTAAGAGTTAGCACCAGCTATGTCTGGGTCATTGGTACAGTATAAAAATATCCGCAAAACGCAACAATGGACAATTGATTCTCCTGTGATTTCAAATAAATGGCCGCTTATTTGACAAATGAAAATGTCCATTTATCACACTCAAGCACATTCGATTCTTGAAAACAATCGTTTTTATATAAACCTCGGATCACTCAGTTCAGCCTTTCCTCATTTTAGTCAATTTTAGAGGGCGACTTGTAATCGCCCCGACTATTTTTCTAGGCAACTTTGGGCTTAGAAGGGCGACATAATCGCCATATTTGCCCTCACGGCTGGTCTCTGGGTGTAGACTGTACTAAAGAACTGAGGTGTAGGTTAATGTGGCCCTCACAGTTAATGTATGTCAACCAAAGTTAACAAGTTGCAGTGAAATTATTCCAAAACGAGTCATCCTATCAAGTTACAATGAAATCCCTTCATAAATACGGCCTGTAGACTGTGCTAATGGCTTTCAGGCTTTGGGCCTGTGTAGTCATCACGGTTGACTGATCGCAACCAAAAGGGGATGTCCTCATCTAGCCATTATACTAATCATCCTACCAAGTTACAATGAAATCCCCTCATAAATACGACCTGTAGTCTGTACTAAAGGTTTTTGGTCTTGGGCAGCCATCACGGTTGAATGATCGCGACAATAAGGGGACATTCTCATCTGGACAATATCAAGAGTCACCCTACCAAGTTACAATGAAATCTCTTCATAAATACGACCTGTAGACTGTGCTAACGGTTTTCGGGCACCTGTATCCATCACTGTTGACCAATCGCGACCAAAAGTGGACGTTCTCATGTAGACATTATACAGAGTCATCCTCTCAAGTTACAATGAATTCCCTCAATAAATATGACCTGTAGATTGTGCTAAAAAGTTTTGAAGTAGGGCTTAACACAATATCTGCTATGGCTGCTTGTTGAATAACACATCCAACAAAATTCGATTTCAAGTGATTTTGCAGTTTTCTGTACACATTTTTCCAAAATAGAAAAGTTGTATCTCACATTCCAACTAGTTTTGTTAAGTACAGACAATATCTGCCCAGCTTAGGCCTGTACCTTTGCTACATGGCCGACTAGACGGTTTTTGTGTGGCAAAGGAGGGGTTAAAATGACAATTTCTCATACCAGTGCCAAAAAAATCAGGTATGAAGATAATCAAAATGATTGATAGTTTCATGTATAACACAGTCTGCCTTTTCACATTAAAAAGTTGAGAAAGCCCACAATTTGTCCAACAAATTACAATTCTCTAGTTTAATAGTTGTAATTGAGAGGTCTCTGAAATATAGTTTAATGACTCCTGTTGCCTGTTACAAATGCAAGAAAAGTAAGTACTACTCAAAGTTTGCCAAGCACCAAGTATATCCAACTACCTGTTTTATGTTTTAGTTGAAATATTGTAATGAAAAGTGTATATATTTTTTATTTAATTATATCTTTAATGATTTAAGTACAGAAATTAAGATTTTATTTGTGTTTGACATTATTTTTTAGCTTTTGAATACGATAACCATGGAAAATGGATATTATTAGTAAAAGAGGAAATTTTTCAATTTGCCAAAAAGATGACGGAGCGAACTGGTATGGGTTCAATATTGAGTATGAGACCCATTATAGTTAATTACAGCCTGACAATGCCTTCTCATGCTCCCAATCAGGATCCTGGTGGTCCTTTGTGGGATGTTGTAACATTCTTGGACCAGCATGGCACCAAGCTCCTGGACACTTCTTGGCTGGACTGGACGGGCTGAAATTGCAAGCTGCAACTCATTCCAGACATGTTCGATTGGATTGATGTCAGGGGACCTTGCTGGTCAGTCCATATGCTCAATCCCCTCCCTCTGTCGGTACTCCCCGACAGCATGGGCAACATGAGGACGGGCATATCGTCCATCAGAATGAATCTACCACCCACTGCATCTGCATACAATCTGATGTGGACATCCAGGATCTCATGAATATACCGCTGTGCAGTCAATGTACCATGTTCAAGGACACAGAGCTATGTACGTCCATCTCTGCTGATGCCGCCCCAGGCCATGATTGACCCTCAACCATAGCTATCATGCTCAGCAATGTTGGTTTCATGGAATCGCTCTCCTGGTCTTCTCCATACCCCAGAATGCCTATCTGTGTGGTCTAGGCAGTACCTTGACTCATCTGTAAAAAGGACAGGTCGCCAATCTTCTCTGGTCCATCCAACTTGGTCCATATTCGATATTTGTTTTAATTTGAAAACGATATAAGCCTAATGTTCAAAAAGGCTTATTTCCCCTACTTGTACAATTTTAACCTTGCAATATTCTATTCAAGAAATTATGACTCACAGGAGTAAGTATCTCACAATCAGATTCTTATCAGAACAAGAAAGAAGTCCCTTTTTGCACTCATAGTATTGTTACAAGTCAGGATTAAGATGAATTGGAAATAAACACAGGATATTGAGTTAAGCTTCACCACCAAGTACATGTACCAGTAATATACATACCCGATCCTCGAAGAACAGAATGTAGGGTTTCTCTGTTACATACATGACACAAATTTAATTCTTTATTCTCCATTACATATAGGTAAATATTTCCTGGTCTATCTAATACACAACAGCCATTATCCAGTTCACTGTTTGTCAGTCTTTTCCAACTAAACCTGTAACAATTGAAAATTAAGAATGAAAGAATGTTGGTTGGCTATGCCTTGATTAACTTTTGAAGTTAACTCTTTACCTAAAGAGACATGTAGATGACACTTGCAAAAAAAAATCCTTGAATAATGAAACAATAGGCCCTAAGGTACATGAAGCATTCACCTAACAAAACACTAATGAATGTTCATAGAGAAGAATTTAGAATCACTATAACCCCCATTAACAGGAAGTCACAAAATTAAATTTGGGCAAACCTGTGTATCATTCATTTTTTAAAGATTCAGATGCCATCATACATGTAGAAATAATGGCCTGATATCCAGTATACTAAAACAAGGACATTCTTAAGAAAAAGATTTTTTCTCATACTGGACAAAGTTAAAATTCAGGCTGAAATAGGGTTCTGGAGAAGAAGAGTTTTTAAGAATATTCCTCATATTGCACTAAGTTAAATTCCGAGCTCCCATAGGGATCCCCCAAATATGAACCCAAAGACCTGTTGGAACAAACTACAATCTGATCTGCCAAAAAATGTTGCAAAACAAGTATCAAAAGTTTCTGACTGGTGGTTCTGGAGACGATTTTTAAAGAATGTTCCTCATACTGTGAAAAGTGAACATTCAGGCTCCTATAGGGAGCCCAAATATTAATTTAGCATCTTGGTTTGACCCACCTCACCCCACCCCCAAGGATGTTTGGTACCAAATATCAAATGATTCTGACAGGTGGTTCTAGAGAAAATGACTTCTAAAGAATATTTCTCATATTGTATTAAGTTAAAATTTGGCCTCCCATAGAGAGCCCAAATACATTTATGAACCGAGAGAAACGATTTGAAAAAATTACAATCTGACCTACCTAAGCATGTTGCATAACAAATTTCAAAAGAATGTGACTGGTGGATCTGAAGTTCGAAGATGATTTTTATAGTTTTATAAAGCATTATTCCTCATACTGCACAAAGTTAAAATTTAATTCCCAATAAGGTGACCAAATATGAACTTAGGAAATGGGTTTCAATAAATTTAAATCAGAACCCCCCCCCCCCCCACCCTCCCCCAGGGAACTTGTGTACCAAATATAAAAAAAATTCTGACTTGTGATTCTGCTGAAGAGATTTTAAAGGACATTCCTCACACTGCACATTGTTAAAATTCAGGCTCCAATAGGGAGCCCAAATTTAAACTCAGAGACTTGATTCGAACAATCTTGAATCTGACCTCACTAAGGATGCAGCATGACAGATATCAAAAGATCTTGACTGGTGGTTCTAGAGAAGAAGATTTCTTAAAGCTTATTCTTCATATTGCGATAAGTGAAAATCCAGGCTCCCGTAGGGAACCCAAATATTAACCTAGGAAGTAGGTTTAAGCAAACTGGAGATTCTGAAAAAATATTTCTCATATTGCACAAAGCTAAAATTTGGGCTGCCAGAGGGAGATCAAGTAGAGACCCAGGGAATTTATTTGAAAAAACTTGAAGAACTCTGAAGATATACACCAAATATCAAAAGATTCTTAACAGTTGTTCTGGAGAAGATTTGAAAGCCTGCTGACACAGCATTTTCCCATTACCAACACTGAAAATGGGCATCTCCTGTGTGGAGCCCAAACAGGAACATAATTTCAACAAACTTCAATCTGACACCCCCAAGGAAGTTGAATATGAAATATTGAAAGATTCTGATGGATTGTTCTGGAGAAGGTGATTTTTTACATTTTTCCTGTTCTTGTCGACACTTTCGACTGCAATTTTGTCTGTCCATTCACTTCTACTGGTCTTAAGGATTCAACATACCGAATAACAATTTTCTGTGCCATGTTGATACATGTAGAAAAATATGGGCATTTGAATTTTTGTTTTTTTTTAGCTCTTGAGGTTCCCACAGGGGTGCTGGGGCATTTTTTTGGTGAAAATCAAGTACTTATGACCTAATAGCACCACCATCCAAATTTGGTGGGATCAAAAATCTTGCCTCTCACAACTATAAAAATTGCCCCTCAAACTTCCCGTGAACAAATTTATAACACAAAAGGAAGCTAAATACCAAATACTAACCAATTCAATCCATCAGATCATGAGAAGATTTAAAAAAAAATTGGAGCATTTTTACCCCGCCCCCTCATTGTGGGGCCTGGTATCTTGATTTAAAATAAAATCGCAAAGCAACCCCATGACCAACAAATTTGCAACAATTCTCTAAAATTTATTCAATAGTTCTTTAATAAGAGCAACAAACACACCTTTCATGTAGGACGCCATAGTGTGATCACAAAAGCTCATTCTGACTGAAGTCAGGTGAGCTAAAAATAATGGTACATTGGAGCCCACTTAATTTCATATCTCTTAATTGAATAATCCTGTTAATTAATTCCAAACACAAAACTATTTACTATACCTCCAACACAAATCCATCCTGTTTCCTCTCTGCAACACTGCAGAAGAATCCTACCTTTCAAAAAATAAATGTGAGAACACTGAATCCGAGATGTTTTCATTTGTTTTTCTTGATGTGAGCTTAATTTCTCAATATTTTATTTAGGAAATCTGAACACTATGTTGTAAGTGTGTTACGATCTGATCATGAAAAAGACTGCTTTTATGATCACAGTACTGGTCATCAGGTAAGGTTTTAAAATTGTTAACCCTTTACCTAACACGAAAAGCAGACAGCACTTGCAAACAAAATTATTGAATAACTATTTTTTTTATTTTTTGGCATCAAAACCATAGCTTATGACCCCTCATTGGAGCAAGCTTGTTCCAATGAGGGATCAAAAGCTATGGATTTGAAGCAAAAAATAATGAAAACTGAATAGCAATTGAATTGTTATTTTTATCAATAACTATTTTTTCAACTTTTTCACAAAATTTGAACAAAACAGTTATTATGTGACCCCTCACTGGAACAATGAGGGCTTACATGATATCGTTTTGTTAAATTTTTTTTTAAAAATACTTCTTTTTTTTAACTGCCAAATTTGTAAATTATGAAGGAGGAAGTGGCTCTTTCGATGTGTAAAAGGTTACATGTAAACCCAATTGCCCTTGACAGGTAATTTTGTAATCTGGACTTGAGCTAAAAAGCTTTGAAAAATCTGTTTATCAACTTTATCAGATGACAAACTAAATAAACTGCATTATAGCTGTCAAAGAGCAAGAAGACACAGAATAAGGAAAATGCAGTAGCATTAAAATACCCCGAGTGGTATTTAACCATATTAATTCAAAATCCTATGAAAACTATAAACAGACCTGTTTATCCAATGGACATGAGTGTTTAACCTTAATTCCAGTACAGATTGGTTTGGGTTTCTTGTTTCAAGAGTTCTAGTTAAATATGATACATGTAGGTGTCCAAGGCGGCAAATATTTTTTTATGTCTGTCATTGAGACAGGTTCTAAAGACTTTGTGGCTGTCATCCCTAACTTGGTAGCAGACACATTCACAAGATTCTGGAACCTATAAAGGGGACCCTATTGCAATGACAAATATTAGATATATTGGAAGAGATGTTTGATGCAGCATTACTCTATTACAATGTAGGCAGTACACTCTGTATTATAGAAGGCACACAATTATTTCGATTCATTCCATGAGACAGAAATATTCTTAAATACTCTATGCCACCACAAAAAGTGAAAAATAGTTCATGTGCATCAAATTCAGCTTTCACTTTCTAAATCTAAGAGTAAATTGTATAACGTGTTAAGTTTATAATATCCTGGAGATGCGTGTTAAATGTATATGCAGCTGTCACAATAATATTGATTTATTATCATTTTTTGGATAGCTCTCTTATAGAGAGCTCTCCAATAAATAAGTGAAAATATTTGTACTGATAAAGTCAACAAACATTGGACGTGTCTTCAAATTACAGACTTTTAATCATCTAAATTTTAAATCTTAATGGTGATCAATGAGCCTCAAGCTCCATGTCCATCACAAATGGCCACCTAATAATACACCTAAGTGAAATAGCAGTTTCAAGATAAAAATCTTGTGGGATGGTTTGAGCAAAATATCTAGGGTAGGGTTCAGTCTGGGGACTGTTTGAGTGAAATCACCTGGCATGTGGGAAGCTTTGATCATTAGGGTACGGTTTGGGTTCAAAAGTTGGGGACAGGTTTGGTCATGGGAGAGTTTGGGTAATTCCCAATTATTAACATCTTCAGATCAGATAATGAAAAAAGAAGAAATAAAATAGTTGAGATAACACACTATATGTACTGTACGAAAGGAGACGACTACGCCTGGCATTCTTTAGGAGGCAGGAGTGCTGCACGTCTACTGCACGCCTAGAAAAAATTAAGGAGGGCAATTCCCCCCCCCCCTCCCCCGCCCTTGATTTTCCGGAATGCAAGAGCTGTTGGGATTTCCTTTAAAATCTATTATCATTTGTCAATGTTGCATTGATTCACAATAATTCATGACCCATTTTGTGTCGCATTTTAGAGCATGGCGGTTTTTCGGTTCACCTTCAGTTTTTGCCGCAAACCAAAAAAACGCACTGACAGGCAAAAAAAAAAAAAAAATAGCCATACGCTTTTTGCATACTTTGACGTTAAACTTTAAAATTTACAATGACCTCTGTGTAATCTCATTATGAAAATGACAGTAAACATCAGCAGAACGGGCAAATCCAAAAGCGATTATTTCCGTATAATTATGTCTGTGTATAAGTCGCTCCCACGTATACGTCGCACCCAATATTTTCAACCAAAGTACCTCCCCTGTGACCATTACCTTTGTATAAGTCACACCCGACTGTGTGAAAAGCCGGTGGGGCCTACACAAGAACGATTATGGCCAGTGAATGTTGGCCTTTACTGCACGAAATTAGGTGAGTGTCGGAACACATGAAGGTTTTTTTTTTTTTTATTTCAGCTATATTTATCTCATATTTATATTAAATGCATGAAAAAAAATAATAATCAAAATTATATGGGGTTATTTACTTTGACCATTTATTCCCCATGTGATACTCGCTGATGCCATAAATCCATTCTATTTGCACATAACAACAAGAGGGAGAATTCATACTCAGTACTTCAGAAGGAGGCGAGAGGTCCAGTGAGGGATCTAGGAACAGGACAGTGAATGGAGTCCCTGTATTATGGTGATGTTAAACATAAGAGAAAAGTTACAAATCCAAACTATTTATTTGAATGAAATTAAAACTGAACACAAAATAACAAACAAAACAAAACAGGTATATAATGTATAGCAGTTGGGGCACCAGGATTTGATTTGGAGGGGGGGAGTGCTAAGTAAGATGTGGGTGTCCAAGGTTGAAATGCCTATGGCATCTCCTGAAGGTCATAAAAGTGAGCCAGGGGTGTGGGTATGGGGGACTGTGTCCTCCACCCATTGGCTTGGGATTTGTGGGCCCTGCCCCAGGAAAACAAAATCATATTTGGATAGTTTGTACGCCATGGGAGTGATATCGCAGTCTTCAGAGGCACACACAGATTGTGACAGATAGCAATTTGAAATTTGGTTTGGGGGGTCAGCAGGAAAAGTGTGGGGTGAGGGGGGGGGGGGGGGGGAGCCACTGATGCATAGCATTTGCCAGATAGAACATATACAACAAGAAAATAATAATCAAATTACAAATTCATATTAACACTCAGTGACGAATGGGAGCAAAATGGAGGAGAGTGGAAAATCGCTCACCTCAAATCAAGTTTGCGAGAGAGAAAAATGTGAGGAGAGTGATTTTGATTCAATGTTTATCTTCATTTTACTGATACTGTTTAGGTTGTTAAATTGAAAAGTTAAAAAATTTATAGTAATTTATATATTTTTTATACTTACCAATGACCCAGACTTAGCTGGTGCTAACTCCAACAAAACCAGGGCCAAACACAAATTTTGCCCCCCAATCCCCAAAATTTGCATCCAAAACCAAAAGAAATCATGTCCTATAGGACCTCCATACTTCGCCCCTACTGCGCATGCGCAGTGTCAAGGACGTTCCAAAATTGGCGCAAATTATCATTCTTACTGGCAGTGCCTGGTCAGCGCTATGTACTCAGCGGGGAGGCAATAGTTCCCAACTCCTGGGAGGGCCATCCCCGTCTGGGTCATTGGTAAGTATAAAAAATATATAAATTACTATAAATTTTTTAACATTTTTATACTGTACCAATGACCCAAACTTAGCTGAATAGTAAAAAGGCTGGAGGGCCTAGGACATAGAGGAAAATCCAATAAGCTCAACTATATAATATAGAGGCAACCCCTTAAGGAGAAAAGGAGTATTAGGCTTTACATGTATCTTTCTTATTTAATATTAAATTAGAAAGATACAATACCCTTTATAATTGAGCACAATAACATTCATGTTCTCTATTAATATCCAGTATAACCCTTATACTAATTATTTTTAAAGTAAGCCAATAAATAAAGTTAGTCCAGAGAATTGAGACTCTTTATAATCTTTTTAAAAGTGTCCGAGTATTGTATATTAAAGCCCGTTTGACACTTGACATATACGAATGCTTCACACCGAGCTACACTTTAAAAATATGACATGAATGAATTTTAACATTAATATTACACTTTAAAACCATCCCGGAAGCGACTCAGAAATACTGACTTTGGAGGAGGCATTCCCTTGCTTTTCACTATAAAGCAGGTGACCTAAGGGAACACCCCCCCCCCCCCCCCTTCCCCTTGCCCTGGGTCAAATAGCCCAGAGCGAAGAGGGCAGCCGGACGGAGTCACTGCCGGAACAGAAAGCCTGCATAACTATAGTTGCAACTGTTTAGTGGACGACATTCTGAGCAACAGATAACGGAACTAAACAATGCAGGTCTCCACAAATGGACTCAATATTTCTGAGATAAAAATTTGTGAATGTGGATGGCTGAGACCAATAAGCAGCCTTCATTAAATCTGTAATAGCAATACTATTAGCATAAGCCCAAGAAGTAGCAAGAGCTCTTACTTCATGAGCGGAAATCTTAAGCACAGACTGCTGAGAAGAAGATAAACTCTCATAAGCAGTACGGATAGTTAATTGAATCCATCTAGCAATAGAATGGACCAAAATGTCCCTTCTATTAGGCATCAAAGACAGAAAGAAACGTTTTCGTCCCTTTCTGATAAACTGAGATCTCTGTTTATATATACGTAACGCTCTAACAGGACAGAATAAAGGCCTACGCCCGTCTGAAGACGGAAGAGCCTTAATAACAATAGGTTCCGGATATTTATTAGGAGCCTGATTCTTAGCTAAAAAACCCACATTAGTAGTGAAGGTGATAGAGTTCCCGACACTACGATAGTGAGAATCATCCACCGACAGTGCATGAAGCTCACTGACTCTTCTAGCAGAAGAGAAAGCTAAGAGAAAAGCTGTCTTATAAGATAAGAATTTGAAATCTACTGTCCCGAGAGGTTCAAATGGCTTTTCCTTCAATTTAAGAAGAACCCAAGCTAAATTCCATTTAGGAATTAACCTAAGAGTTCTGGGTCTATTTATCGAGAAGTTTCTAACCAACTTAGATAAAGAGACATTAGATCCAATTTGTAAACTATCATGATGTGCATAGGTATCAGATAACATAGACCTATAACCCTTAATAGTAACAGGCTGCAGTTTGATTTCGTCAAACAAGTATACTAGAAAGTTTGCAATGTCTGGAATAGAGGGATTGAAAATATCTACAGAATGATCCCTACACCAACGACGAAAAACCTTCCACTTAGCCGCATAGTTTAGCGAAGAGGAGGTCCTCCTACAGTTAGAAATCGCGTCCACTGCTCGTCCTGTAAAGTGCTTGCCATGCAAGAAGGACCGCACAACGGAAAAACGTGAAGGTTGAGACCTTGCGGGTTGTGATGGAGTTGACGCGATTTCCCCTGCGAAAGAAGATCCTCCCGTGGAGGAAGCTTTCGCGGTAGGTCCCACAACAGACACCTGAGTAGATTTATCCACGGTCTCTGTGGAGACAGAGATGCTACCAACAGAATCTTGCATTGAGATTGTTTTATCTTTAGCAATACTTGCTGAATTAACGGCGCTGGAGGATACGCATATCCTATCATTCCGTCCCAAGGGATCGACAGAGCGTCTACTGCAAATGCTCTTGGATCTGGACACGGAGACACATACGTCTGCAACTGATTGTTGAGATGTGTCGCAAATAAGTCTATCATTGGCCGTTCCCATTGGTAGCAAATCTGATTGAATACTTGTTTGTTGAGAGTCCACTCCGACGGCAACAAGCGACCCTTTCGTGAAAGGGAGTCTGCTAGCACATTCAGACGACCCGGTATGTGACGGACCGAAAGAAGAACCTGATGTTCTAGCGCAAACAGAAGGATTCTTTCCGTTAGATTGAACAACGGAACTGAATGAGTGCCTCCCTGATTCCGTATATACGCCACTACTGTCGTATTGTCGGATAGGATTTGGACATGAGCATTGTGAATAATGTCCATCCAATGACGTAACGCAAGCCAAATTGACATCATTTCCTTGATGTTTATGTGCTTGCCCAGGAATTGCGGATCCCAAAGACCCTGGCATCTCGAATCCGTTGGGATCAATGATGCACCCCAACCTGTTTGACTGGCATCCGTCATAATGGTAAAACTCGGATCCGGCAACTGCAGCGGAACTCCCTGAGTTAACCACTGAATGTTTGCCCAAGTCTGAATCTCTTGTTTCACTTGATCTGACAAGAGAACATCTATGTCGAGCGAATGAATTTTCACACTCCAATTCTGAGTCAAGAAAATTTGGAGAGGACGCGTGCGTAACCGCCCCATCGGAATGAGATCCGCAGCGGCTCCGCACAGACCTATCAGTCTCATAAACTCTCTCGCTGTGACTTTGTCTGCGTGCAGACAATAGCGAGTGTAACAATTTCGGAACGTCCTTGACACTGCGCATGCACAGTAGGGGTGAAGTATGGAGGTCCTATAGGACATGATTTCTTTTGGTTTTGGATGCAAATTTTGGGGATTGGGGGGCAAAATTTGTGTTTGGCCCTGGTTTTGTTAGAGTTAGCACCAGCTAAGTCTGGGTCATTGGTACAGTATAAAAATATACAGATCAATTAACACCTCTTAATATCCTCTATTATCTATACTGGCGGATGAGATAATCCCCTTCACTGTTGACTGTTAATATAGGGGGCCGAAACGCCCTGAGGCCGAAACGTCCCAATACCATCCAAAGTGTATTTTTTTTCTGAATTAAGTTAGGTTAATGTTATTGTTTGCCTGTGGTTCAGAATAAAATTGCAAAAAATCTAGTGTTTGTTTATTAAATGTATTACCAGAATTCCTGAAATGAACTTTTAGATAATCTGAAGTGAATTATATTATGACATGTACAAAAATTTACTTCGCAATTTCCATTGACAAGCATCCTTCGAAACGAATGTATGAATACAACTGAACTGAAAATTTTGACGGTGAAAATAAATGTAACCCACTAAAATTAGTTCTGGATTTTCAAGGGCAGATTATTAAAGTCGTGGAAAATGGATGCGTAAATTCCAAATCAGGCACATTAATTCATGTCACTGGTGAATTGGAATGACAGGTGTCACATGTGTAAATGAAAATAAGGAACGGGGCAACATTCTGCATGTCTTTGATAAAAAAAAAAATACGGAAGTATTAAAACGTTTCTCAGATCTCAGAATGACCACTGATTTTTTATATCTGAAAATACGTGTTCGTTTTATGGCAGGAGTAAGGTTTGGGCAAGTTGTCAATGTACAACCCTCTTACTGTTAGCGTGTTGTGTGTGGATGTATAAGAGAACTACTGTGTGTCATGTTCATAACGATGAAAAGGAAATTGTTTTGAATTGTACTTTAAACGCGTCAAATTGTGAGTGATTAAAAATTTCCCAACATCAAAAATTAATTGAATGTTTCTGTTGACACAACTCAAATGGATAAAAGACACCCAAGAACAGAGGCGAGCAATTATTCGCATACCTTGAACAATTTTTGCGTGAGCGATGGTGCGCAAGAGAGATTGCGTGCCTTTCCCATGCTGAACACTTCGTCAACTGAGTGCTAGTGAAGTGTGCTATGTCTCAGTACTGCCAATATCACACTTTAAATAGCACTCAGGTGACATTTCTAGGGTCTTTTCTATTAAGACGATAGTGATTTAGAATAATGGAAGGGCCTGGAAATAATACCGAAAAACTGAACCGAAAACCAAGGTTTTAATATAAAAGAATAAAACCGAAACTGAACTTGTAAAAAAAACCTTCATGCACTATCGCATTTCTATACATTTTGAGTGTAAAAGGCAGTCCCATAAGAATTGAATGCAACATTTTGAATAATGAGAAGATGTGTGTGCCAATTTTTCTACTATGTAGCTGGATGTAGTACAATTTTTAAGTCATAATAGTAATACCTTGATACATAATAGCATACAAGTATATGCATTGATAATTACAGGTGCAATTGCACTCCCAAGCAATCTGAGGAGGGCAATTGTTTTTACACTCCTTGATCTTCTAGACTATCAGACCTGGACTACTTTATAAAAAAAAAACAAAACAATTTCCCTCTCGTTGTGGTAATTATCACTACAACGAAAATAGGGGATATTGCAATATTTTACTCAAAGTGTTGCGTTCTATTCACCAATACAAGCAATAAAATATTGCTTGGTTATACGGTTGCAGAAATCATTGAAACAACATTTCAAATCGTATTAAAAAATACACAGAACAAAAGATATTCACTTGTTTACGTCTGTGAGATTTGTCAAACGATCTTTGCCCTCTGCAGATGTAGATAGCACATTCCTGAGAATGACAGAACCATCATTGTTTTTGATAGCAATTACATGGTTTCCAGCATTGGGAACTACGTCATTTATGTCTTCAACAGATACTGGGGACTTGAAAGAATACAAAATACACTGTAAAATCTCCCCCTCAGCGTCGCTTCCTCCTTCTCCGTCCATCTTCTCGGGTATTTCTATTATGAGGACACCAGAATGGATTCAATTTTCTGTTTATTTAGTTAATTCCAAAGGTGAGGTGGACAGAAGTGATCAGATGTCTTTTGCAACTAAATTCTGAGTTACTTTTAATTTTTACCATTTTACAACATGGGTCTTAAATGAAATGTTACTTCAATATCGTTTCAGCAGCTGGAATGACCACATAATTTTAATCAGGGGCAGTGATAGTGTTTTGCTGTGAAAACGAATACCACTCAAACCGTCCCCAGTCCGAGCCGTCCCCACTCCCCAGATATTTGACTCAAACCGTCCCCAGATATTTGACTCAAACCGTCCTCAGTGCTTTTTTTCAACGTTACTTAATAAAACAACTTACCTGTGTAACAGAGTAAGATTGTCTCCCTATCCAACTCAACAATGTTCTAGATACGTTTCAGATAAGAAACGTGTTTAGTGCGTTTTTCAGATGGGTGTGTTATTATTCATAACCTGTTTTATGGTTTATAGGGGTGGATAGATGCATCAGCAGCTCCCCAAATAGTTTGTTGGAATGACTGTCGTACTATTAGGCCACCCTGGAGTCCTTTGTCCGCTTAAATTATTTTATCTTTGTTTTTCTCATCACCACAGTTCGGTATTAATCCCATGTAATACCTTTCCTTTTAGGTCTTATTGATTTATCTTTTCCCCTGGCTCTGTGGAATATCAAGGTAAAACGTTTTTTTCTAAATATTGTCTCTTCCATTCGGATTTAAAGCTGAAATGGTGAAACATTTTCGCCTATCTGTTTATTCTTTGTTACCATAAAGTTGTCTTTATTTTTGTCTTACAAATCCTTCTCTATTAACAGCCAATACAAGCAATAAAATTTTTGTCTTACAAATCCTTCTCTATTAACACCCCCCCCCCCCCCCAGACCATTTGTTTTGGGAAACAAATAAACTAGTTTGCTAAATTTCAGCTTTTTTTATTATAAGGGATTGGAACCCTGATTTTATAACAGCAGTTGAATGGCCTGTACAGGAAACCCCTACACTTCCTGCTCTTTTACGCTGGGGACTCGGTCGGGATCCCTCACATAACTGGCATCCTTTAGATACATATTCATAATATCTTTACATAGCTTGGATACGTATTTGGTAGCAAAGAGTGATGATGGGGAGGGGTTACCTCATATAATAATGACTCCAGAATTTCCTGGATCACAAAGACCTTATCATATACATGTTAAATTTTCCAGCTTTGATAGAAAATGTGTACCAGAGCCAGGGGGCACTAAGCCAGCAAATTGGGCTATGACAGGGGCCACCCAAACAAGTACCCCTCGATTCACGTCTTTGGTTAGAGAGGCTCAAACGAGGGAGAGTTTCACAAGTGACTTCAGTAAGCAGAACCTTTTCAGTCAAGATAGTCACGACGCTGTAAAGCTTCCCGAGAGCCCCAAGGACCAGTTAGGTATACTGGATGTCTTCCCTCTGGGTACCCCCGGACATTATACCGCCAATATAATGGAGAGACTGATAAGTCTTATTTGTGTAATGACACAGAGAAGAAAAGTATTGATGAATTGATAGATCTGGAAGTGGATTTATTGCACCAGGGAAAGAATGCCCCTGCAGGGGCCAACAGAATGCCCATTTTGATAGAATAGCACCTTCATTGCTGGATCACTGTAATGTCAACTCATTGTCCAGTCCTCACAAAACTTATAATTTACCTGAACATTCTGATACTGAAAATGTAAAACAGTTTTACTAACAGTTTCAAACAGTGCCAGATTACAGAAGTGGAAAATCCAATAATGATGACATGAATTTACAAATCATTGGTGTTCCATCAAATATTAATATGTTGCATAGCACTAGAGAATTCAACAAGCCTAGTTATTATCTGGATGCAACCCATTCTTCCAAAAACAATTTTACAGATTCGTGTCCTATTAGGGATTCATTTCGTGGGCATTTTCAAACCCCGTTAATCGTGTCTAGTCTGCGCCGACAGTGCCCGAGCCCCCAGTTAGTAATAATTGACAGTTCTGTTACTGTCGGCGCCAGACGGTAACAATACTCTGATGGCCGTGTGTGAGCAAGCCAATAGGCCTATTGCGCATTATGAATCGGTAAACAAACCGCGGCTCAAACAAAATGCTTATCATTCTGGCATCGGCTATGCCAGGGCTCTCAGTTTGCAGTATTGAGAGTTCTGTTACTGTCGGCGCCAGACAATAGTTTGTAGAGTGGGATACGGGTTGAGACTCGGGGTTAGGGGGCCTATGAGTTAATAACGTTGGGGTCTTAAATGCCTGTCAATTTGCAGTGAAATATGATTAAGGTATACCCTGATTTTACCATTAAATTAAATTAAATATGGAAAAACGCTGGGGTCTCAAAATACCTGTCAATTAGCAGTGAAATATGATTAAGGTATACCCTGATTTTACCTCTAAATTAAACTAAATAAGTAAAAAAGGTATTAGACTCAATATTACACACACGATACTAAGACTAACAATTGAGTCTTGCTACTGGGGGTTGGGAACATGTAACAGTTTTTTCATATTTTTTTCCATAGCCAGGTATTGTGTGTGCCTATTCGTTGAGACTTATAAAAAGTTCTCAATTAGTTTTGATATTTATGAAAAAGAACAAAATTATCTATCCCCCCCCCCCCCCACCCCCACTTTCAAGATATTTACCACAATATTTTACCATATGGTCCGCCCTCCATGTACTGTACAAAGAATAATGTTTCTCATCAATGTACCTGCCTGCTTCTCATAGTCTGGGCTGGGAGCACCAGATGCGTATCGCTGAACCGCAAACTTTGTATCGCTACCTGGGCGACAGACTGGGCGAGTCTGTCTTTGGCTTTTGCATAGCTCGAGCCAGCAGGCCTCCGAGTTCCACCCTGAGATCCATTGACTGAAGCTTTGCATATCCCCTCTCCTCCTAGCGAAATATGTCATCTTCTGCCAGAGTAGGGTCCACTTACCAGTTATATTGGTGGCGCCAGTCTCCCTAACATCTCGGAGCTAATGATAAGTTGGCTAGGCCTCACAAACAACAGCAGATATCCACCGGTGGTACCCTTTCGAAATACAGAACTCAGGTGGTTAAATGAGAGCCAGTCCTGATATGAACTGAACGGATCATGAGCTAATTTTTGCCCGGCTTCGTGGCTACCTGCCCCTCCAATAATATATCTTCCCAGGGAACTCACTTATCATACTGCTTTCGTCAACGTTCTGCAGTTCTATACTCCTCTCGACAGTATCCACTCCCGACAGGTAGCAGGACTATAATTTCTTGAGTCACTCACTGAACCTCATTTTTTTTCTTTTTGTTTTCAATCCCGATCCCCTCTTCAATGGTTCGCCGAAATGCCTAACACGGGTCACTAGTAATGCCCGTGGACTCGACAGAAATATGAGACACCTCTGCCAAATAGTCTTCCACAACGACATACAAGTATATAGATTATATTTTATTTTTGAATTTATGACCAGCTGTCACAAGCTGAATTTGTTCTCTTGTTATATGTTTTCGTCTAGTTTTAACTACACAACTTCATTGACCTCTGCTCCACCACTGCTATGGTTTACATATTTTTACTTTGCATGATGCTTACTCATGGCGAATGAAAACATAGCTTTGGCCGAGATACAGAGAGTGATGACCAATATAATTTCGCATTCAAGTATAATCACTCAAAGATTCATTTGCAGGACGATGATTCAGAGTCCTTTTTCACTATTCATGGTCATTCCTGCAATTATTTTCCACCCTCCAACTTTAAACAAAATTTCCGCAGGCGAGGAAAAAATGTAACCCTTCTAAGCCAAAACTGTAGAAGCCTTAATGCTAACTGTGACATTCAGCAAGGTGAGAACATGTTTGACGTGATTAGTCTCACTGAAATTTTCAAACCACATAAGCACCTCAATTATAAAATCAATGGCTGCCAACCAATTGTCTACAAAACTCGCCCAAGTCCGGATGACGGCAGAGGAGGTGCAGGACTTTTTGTTTCTGAGAATGTTTCTTTCAGATTGAGACCCGATCTAGCCATCTTCATTCCCCATGTCATTGAAACTATTTTCGTGGAGATCAACCCAGGACGCAAAAATTCATATATTGTTGGATGCATATACAGGCCAAACTCGATATCGATGTGTTTGTCTCTTCTGTAAATGATATTCTCACTAAAATCAACTCGGAGCACAGCAAGGCTTTCTGCTTGGCAACTTTAATATAGACTTGCTCAATTTCAACAACCACAGTCAAACTAACTCATTCATAGATGATATGTTTAGTGACGGATTCGTGCCAGTCATAACAAAACCCACGAGAATAACCGAGCATTCGGCAACTCTAATCGATCATATCTATTTCAATAATATCTTAGCTAACTATCACGCAGGAATAATAATTACTGATATCTCATATATATTCTATATACATTCTATATACAGGAAGGTGATAGTGAGCCTAACAATACATTACCCTCACTCAGAAGATCATTCAAGAGAGAAAATATGGATCTATTCAATAATATGCTACATAACATCAGCTTCGATTCAGTCTACAGTTGTACGTGATCCAATGCAGCATACAAAGCGTTTATGGATATTTAACTTGACACATTCGAATCCGCATTTCCTCTGAGAAGCGTGAAATTACCTAAAAAGCTCATAAAATGTCAGCCGTTGATGACATCGGGTCTTTTACAGTCCTCCCTAACTAAAAATAAACCTTACCTGCTGAAACTGAGAAACCCCACGGAAGTTAATATGAATAATTATAAAATGTTCTCCTCAATTTTCATTCAAGTAAAGAGACGAAGTAAGGCGGCATACTATAACGATATTACAGAAATCAACAAACATGACTCTAAAAAAACATGGCAAATACTTCGTAGTATAATCAACAAATCAAAACCCGAGGCAACCCTCCCAAAATTCTGGAAAAATAATGAACCAGAGACTCTAATTTTCTGAATGATTTCAATATACTGTACGAATATCAGTACGGCTTTTGCAAAAAAACACTCCACTTTCCATTCCATCATGCAGCTTTTGCAGTATGTTTCTCGATGTAATGACAAGCCAACAAAATACTCTACTCTAGCTGTCTTCATAGATTAGTCCAAGTCATTTGATTCGATCAGCCATGAAATATTACTTAGTAAACTGGAATTTTACGGAATAAGAGGGATAAGTAAAATTTGGTTCCAAAGTTATTTATCAGACAGAGAACAATATGTGGAGTATAACTCGAACCTATCTCCAAACCGACATGTAACTTGCGAGTCCCCCAGGGGTCTGTGTTGGGACCTATTCTCTTCTTACTTTACGTCAATGATATGAGATACTCCACTGTGCTTAACCTACTCTCCTTTGCTGATGACACAACCCTGTTTACAGCTGGACATGACCTGAATACTCTGGAGACTAAAGTGAATACTGAGCTGAATAAAATACTCGACTGGTGCTGTTGTAACAAACTCCAGGTAAACGCCAATAAGTGAAAATACATCATGCTACACCCACCAAACAGTCCACACAAATCTGATTTGCTAAACATTTTTCTTAACGATACCAAGCTCTCACCCGTAGGTAACTCCCAACAAGATAAAGTGGTTAAGTTCTTAGGAGTATACCTTGACGAAAATCTCAACTTTAAGTACCACACTTCCACAATATGTTCTAAGATGTCAAGCACAGTTTATTGTCTGAAGAAAGTTAAAAACGTGCTTCCCTAGAAATCATTGAAAGGATTGTACTATACATTAGTTCACAGTCACTTGCTCTATGCAATTCAAATCTGAGGGCACGGGTCATCTAACAGTCAAATAAATTCTCTGCAAAAACGTGTCATGCGAGTAATTAGTTGTAAGAAGTTTAATAGCCACACTGATCCCCTATTTAAGGCCAGTAACATTTTTAAATTTAACGATCTCTATAAATTGAACGTTTCCCTATTTATGCATGATTGGAAGAATGATAATTTACCTGATTCTTTAAAAAAAAAAATTCAATATACATTCTTCAGCTGGAAGTCAGACATGACTTAATAAATGTTAATAAATGCATAGAAAGCTAATCTTCACATGTCAACTGTTCGTATCATATGTCCCCAGACTGTAGGCCTAATGCTCAATGACACATGCATGCTTCCATACTTTCCCATGGGATCCTAGACAGACAGAGAGAGAGAGAGAGAGAGAGAGATGTGCATGAGATTGCTGGAAATGGGAAGGGTAAGGCCAGTTCCACTTTGAAACAGATACTTCCACCTCCCCATCGCTCTCATGCCCGATTTGAAGTGCCTTTGCTCAAGTCGTCGATTGTTTGGGTCCTTTTCACCAAGGAAAAGGAAACCGCTTGCCAGACCACAACTGGGACTTCACCTGCTATCTCATCCCAACCGACCTCGAATTAACCACCTTTAATGTGTTTTGACACTTCACCCCACGTAGCTACCGAAATTGATCAGTGCTGAATATTACATTGCCATTCAATAGTGATGTGACGCTTGGCCCTCGTTGGAACTAACTCATGGAACACACTGCAGGAAATGATTTGCTTGGCTCCTTGCTCAGCGTGGCGGGCAAAAACGGTGAACGCTACTCACAAAATTCGGCATTAAAATTGTATTATATTTTTCAGTTTTTGTATCGGAAGCATAGCTTATGATCCCTCATTTGGAGTGAGCTCCTGGAACTCGTTCTGGTGGGGGTCATGGGCTGTGCTTTTAGGATGAGAAATCAAACTTTTTAGTTATTCGAGAATTTATTTTGCTGGTGTTGTCTATCTGCTTTGGGGAAGGGGTTAATTTAATTTAATTTAACTTAATTTAATTTGACTTAATTTAATTCAATTTAATTTAATTTAATTTAACTTAATGTAATTCAATTTAATTTGATTTATTTTAACATAATTTAATCTAATTTAATTTAACTTAATTTAACAATTTATAGAATAACCATAAAATAAAATGTCTGCACATGTAGTGCAATCTTTCACTCAGGGTGGGTGGAGGGCCAAATACAGATTTGAGGTCTTTCTTTCTTTCATCAGCTATTCTACTGTTTAGCCACAGGTAGTGGTAATCCAGCCTACTCCATGACAGTGTAGTTTTATTTACATATTTCCCGGTGACAACAGGAAGACAGCCAATGTGGCTATGTTATCTCCTAACAATGTACCATGATACCTTACCTTATATATGTAAAATTCTCTGTACAGATCTATCATGTGAATTTAGTATATTGTTGAATAAACTTCATTCATTCATTCAAACATTTCCAAATACACAACAGCTGGCATCTCGTAAGCTTCCTATTTATGAAATCAGTCAACAGTCTAATCCTTTTGGTAATCCACCAGCAGTTGTTCCAGCTAAACTTCGAATATTGAAGGAACCTGAAAAATTTGTTGGGAAGAGCATTGAATGGAAAGATTATATTCTACAATGTGAACAAGTGGCACAGTGGAATTCTTGGACTTTGGCTGAAATGGCCCAACAGTTAGCTATATCCCTGAGGGGTGTGGCTCAAAAGATGTTGGGAGACTTGAGTCTTAGTCAGCTACAAAATTACGAGGATTTGAAGGGTCTTCTTGCCCAGTGCTTTGATCCCCCAGAACGTGAGCCTGCATATCGAGTTGAATTTAGGTCATGAAAAATACAAGCTTGTGAGTCTTTGGCTGACTTTGGATATGCTCTATGGAGGCTTTGTTCAATGGCATATCCTACTTTACCTTTCACTTCTCGGGAGGCTTATGTTATAGATAGATTTATAGATGGATTAGATTCATGTGAGTTAAAAAAACATGTCCAGTTTTGTCATCCCACAACGCTGGAAGTTGCTCTCAGTCAGGCTGAAGAGTATGAAGCATTCGTGGGTAGGACAGTCCAGTTCCCTAAGCCTTCTAACACCAAGGAGGTTTCCCGTGAAAATCTGTATACATTCGAGAAACAAATGATTGGAAAGGATGATGAAATGGATGAGGGAGTGGAGCAAAATAATCATAGGGAGGCAAGAGGGGATAGAAGTAGCCACCCAGGTGAACAGCACAGAGGGTCATGAGCAAGATCATCTGGCAGTTGTTTCTTTTGCAACAAACCCAATCATCATATTAGAAACTGTCCTGAAATACAGGCCCTCCGAGAACCGAAGGCCCAAATTTCTGGAAAACAGGAAAACTAAGTGAGACATAGCTTCAGACCAGAAGCCCAGTCAAAGCTGCTAATGTACAACGGTCCTATAAATTGAAATCTTGTTCGAAGTCTTCTTGTCTCTTTGTAAAATGTTTATTGCAAGGAATAATGGCACAGATGTTAATTGACACTGGTGCACCATGTAGCTTTATTTCTTTTGAGTTATTTTCATCATTGAGAAATGTTAAATTGAGACCCATTGATATATCTATGAGTTGTAGCACTGCTGATGGTACGCCATTAGATGTGAAAAGTGAGATAGACGTTGTTCTGATGATTGGTAAGTTTGCTATTGCTCGCACATTTCTTGTTGCTGACATATATGGTGTTTCTGGAATTTTGGGAGTGGATTTTCTTTTTAATACAGAGTCAGATATCTCTCTTGGTAGGCAGGTTCTTTGTGCAAAAGGTTTTAAAGCAAAGTTGTTCCAATGAAAGACAAACATTGTTCATATCTAGCACTCAGAAAATCTGTAACTATTCCCCCAAATTCAGAGTTACATGTTAAAAGTTGTACAGAAAATAGCTGTAGACTAACAGGTGACATTTTGTTTGATCCTTATGATTATTTGATTAAGAAAGGTTGTTGCATACCTAAAATTGTGTGCAGTTCAAACAAAAGTAGCAAGATGGTCCCGATCATAAAAGTCACTAACCAACCTGTCAAGTTAAAGAAACATCTGTTTTTAGGTCAAGTAACTTTCGTATCACCAGATGATGTGGCCTACCCTACCAAGGCAATAATGGATGTAAATCCTTCCCCACAGAAGAAAAACAAGGGAGGACTAAGTTTGTAAAGCAAAGTTTTGGTTTTCAAAGTGCTCCAAGTAAAACTGATTTACAGTTACCAGAACATCTAGAACAGTTGATAGATGGTTGTTCTGATAAGTTACAGCTTCACAATTGCAGGAAATTAGGAAATTAGTTTCAGAATTTTGGGATATATTTATGAGTCCGGGGAGGGGGGGATTAGGAAGAACTAGCCTTGCTAAACATATCATTGATACAGGAGATAGTCAACCCAATCGACAACCATACAGACGCCTTCCTTTTCTTAAGATTCCACAATTTGAATCTGTGATGGATATAATGTTGAAAGATGATATAGTGGAACCTAATGATAGCCCTTGTTCCCCGCTCATTTCATTTGTCACAAAGCCTGATGGTAGTATCAGGTTTTGTGTGGATTATCATAAGGTAAATGCTGTTTCTAGAAAAGATGCCTACCCTTTGCCATGGATAGAAGAATGTTTGGATAGTCTCTTTGGTTCTCTACAGTGGTGTTCCCGCTTTGAGTATTACTTCCTCTGACACCTCATGGTTAACCCTCACCTTGATTTTTTGGTCAGTTAGAAATGATGATATGATCCTCAGAATTTTAGTGGGTAATCACATTTTCGCTAGTTTTTATCTCATGCTATTATGCCATACCGAGTCGAACGCTTTTTCTACATCCAAGAAAAATGCTGTTCCGATTTCGTTTTGACTAAATGCTGTTTTCATGTAATCGACCAGTCTATATACATGTTTGATTCTCTCTTTCTGAGTCCTATATGCTCTTTGCCATTTGTTGAAAAAGTTGATTGATTCGAGATAGCTGCAAAGTCTCATGGTGAGAATCCGCTCAAAAATTTTTCCAACACAGCTAAGCAGGCTAATTGGCGTGGTAGTTAGAAGGGTTGATAAGGTCTTTGTTGGGTTTAGGTACCATGACTCCTGTGGCTACTTTCCAGCATTTTGGGTAGTACCCACAGGAGAGACAGTAGTTTAGGAGTTGGGTAAGTCAACAGTAGAAGATGTTGGGGCACTGTTTCATGATGTTGTAAGAGACTTCATCTTCTCCTGGGGATGAATATGACTTGCATTTTCTGATTATACCCATGACCTCTTCTATGCTTATTGGTTCGGTTAATTCATGGTCGTCCCCATCTTCATGCCTTTGGTCGAAGTTCAGTTCATTGAAAATTGAGTTGTTATTTTGAACAAATGTATTTACTTTTACCTTAAAATCGTTCTCATATCTGTTCCCTTCTTGGGAACGAGGCGCTTTCTTTAGATGTTCTGCAAAAGTTCTGGCTTTTGCCTTGTCGTCCATGGCAATAGTTCTGTCGATAGTCTTCAGCACATTATTATTGGCACTTTTGTTCTTTTGGCCAGTAAGGGTTTTAAATGTATCCCAGAACCTCTTAGGTTCTCTCAGCCATTAGGGTACAAGGCCATTAGGGTACATGTGAATGAATGACTGAGATGGGATCATCTCGATATGCCGGCAGCTATTGTTTCCAGTAGTACAGTAAGAAGGTGTGAATAATCTGGATGATCAAGGATATACTGTTTATAGTCTGTGTCTTATTTTTTTGATTTTCTGGAGAAAATTATAACTACAGCAGCTGTATATTTTTCATTTTTATTATCTCATTTCGCATATATCATACAATATATTTAACAATATTTTTCACATACTTTTCGCATACATCATACAATATATATAAAAATATTTATCACATATTTTTCACATACATATATTATTTTTTTTAAATAAAGAAACATAATACAGTAATGTAATGCAATAATTAGGAAAACAATTCAAAATATTGTGAAATACAGAACATATTACAATGAACCACACGAAATACAGTTTTCTCAGTGGCTTGGCCCGAACATTTTGAAACAGAGTCCAAATATTCTAACCTGTCCATTTCACCCTCTTGAAACACACGTTTATAATGTCTTATTGTATTATCGACGGCCCGGTACTTCCTTTTTCTGGGTGCCACTTTTCCACCATTATGTATTTGTAATATTGTTGCTTCTTTATATGCCTGCTCCTCTATGATAAATTGGATCAAGCTAAATATGTTTGGATGGGGCCAGCAATCGACTGTTGAAGTTTTCTGTGCCAGCCTTCTATGTGGTTAGTTGTTCTTTGCCCACTGTCTCATAATCATTCCATAGATGTCTACCATGGCTTCCCTCTACCCAATATGTGGTAACATAGTCTGTAAACTTTGTTATACATGGGTCAACTGGACAATCTTCTTGCACAAGCGCCTCATCCCAGGCCTCAAGAGCAGAAAACCAAGCATCGCTGATTTCGTCAATTGGGATGAAAGGCAGTCCTATGGCATGACGAATTAGCTGCTGAACAGTGGGGTCCTGTTGGTATTCTGTTTTCAACCCCACATTGTTGGCCTTAAATTTCTTCAGACACACTGGTTTTAATGGAATAAACATCCCTTCTGGATTGTTGAAGGAAATATCTCTCTGATGGCATTCTGTGTGGCAGTTTCATAGTGTGTCGGGATAGGTTTGCGTCGATCTCCTGTGAACGTTGTTTTGTAAGTTAGAAGAATCGCCGGTACATTGCCTCACTCTTATCTGGATGAAATCCATATACAAGTGGAACCATCTTGCTCTCTATAAAAGCATGCATAATATAAAGCTGATGGAATACTTTAGGACATTTGCCGAAGGTGCCATCCGAAAAATAGCACTCTGCCTCAGCAAGAAACTGGAGGTTGTTGTCAGTGTCGAAAATTAGTATTTTGTCATAGGTGCCATCTGCGGCTAAAAGTCATCGCCGGCTGTAGTTTTCTTATATTGCTCTGGAAGGTCAACATTGGAATGGCTTTTTAGAATAGGTGGTCTGGTCTTGGAACAGGACCTATACAAAGCTGATCTGGCACTGTAGAATGTTGGTATTTTACTGATCAATGCCGTGTGAGTATCGTCAGCTCTGAGAGATGAAACTTGATCTTTGTAGATAGAGTAGACAGTTTGTGGATCATGTTGAACTGTTTTCTTCAGATTGGCTAAGAAGGTGTCCACTGAAAGTTTGTCCATGTCGGTCAGATGGTTATGTGGAGAGCCGATCAATGAGATGATATCTTTTTTAGTATTGACAGTCGCTTCACAGGCCTTTATACAACAAACCCAGTGGTGGGTACTGTCATTTCTTCTCGACTTGATACGATATCTGTTGACACCAAATATGAGGTTTCTACCCCCACGACTATTATGAATGAATGAAAGGTTTTAGCGCGCCGAAGGCGCTCAGGGAGGATGTGGCATTTACAAATCCCTTGCGACCCGTTTGGCCTTATTTTATGTCACTTGGATCACACAGGCCTAGCTTCCTATTGCCTCAAATGGGGTCTGAGGGGGTATGCATCCGGTGAGAATTCCAGGCAGTTTGCTTTGGAGTGATAGATTGTCAATAATCAATCCCTCAACGCCAGTAAGACTATTAGAGAGTGGGCTTTATTCGGTTCCAGCTTGGTGATGGTAAAGGTTTGATTCCCACCATGGTGGCGAGCCAGAATATAATGCTGTGCGGTGGCAAATTTAAGGGAAGAAGAAAAAAGAAAACCAAACAGCAACGCCGGTTTGGTAGCAGCCCTGGTATATGACCATACAAAAAGGAGTGGAGAAAGCTCCAACAGTTTAGTTTTGAAAAACCGGGAGTCATCCATTAAGCCTTCTGGGAGACAGGATGCTGTATGTGATTATGAGGTATCTGGTTATCCTTCGGGAATTCCAAATGACCTCCCCACCCCCACACCCACCCACCCACCCAAAAAAAAAAAAAAACCCTAAATAAATAACAAAAAAAACCCTTAAAAGGGCTGTTTGCTGGCAAGATTGTTTCAATCTGCACATCTGATTTAGAAGAACTAGCGATATCCATAACTGTGTTCGTTTTAGGGCCTAGAGGGTTGGACTCCACACCCTTGCCCTTGCCCTTTTGTTTAGAGTTTCCGTTGCTGGAGCACAAAGCCAAACTTGAATTATTTCTACTTTTTCCCTTTTTTCCAGATGCCGACTTATTTTCCCTTTTTTATTCCGTCGAAGCTTTTATTAATTCCATTTTTTCTTTCTCGAACTGTTCTTTTTGAGCCCTAAGATCCGAGCGCAAACCCTCTATAGTGCCGTTCAATCTGGCTATTTCTTTTTGAAAACCAGACATCATCGATGTTAAATCCACTCCCGAAGTGGGTTCACTGGTGGAGTTAGTTGCCATATCACTCTGTTCAGTTATCAGTTATTGTCTAAGTTATTAGCAAATTATTCGTAAAATATTTAGTTAAAGTATATTTAGTTTTAACAGAGAAAAGCAGACTGAAAATAGATAGAGTTAAAGATAAACACTTACAAAATTACACTTGAGTGGTACATAGAACAATGGCGACCATGATTTACCGAGAGGTGCCGGTAGGTACCGAGAGGTGGCCATTAATGATGCAATTTGTCGCGATAATCATAGTTTGGAGTTAATTATTGAGTAGCGCAGTTGACCTCTCGGTAAATCGTGTTTTCTCGGTTTGACAAGAAGCACGAGAGGTACGTAAAAAAAGCTTCTTATAAATTATTTTCACAATAAATTTAAAGCAACCGGTATATTTAATGCATTTTATGCATTTATTTCGGGGGATTTGGTCATTAATGATGCAATTTGTCACGATAATCACAGCTTGGTGTTATTTATTGAGTAGCGCGAATGACCTCTCGGTAAATCGTGTTTTCTCGGTTTGACAAGAGGCACCGAGAGGTACGCAAAAAAAGCTTCTTGAAAATTATTTTCACAATAAATTGAATGCAAACGGTATATTTTATGCATTTATTTCGGGGATTTGGTCATTAATGTTGCAATTTGACGCGATAATCACAAAAAAGCTTTTTATAAATTATTTTCACAATAATTTTAAATTGAATGCAAACGGTATATAAAAAATAACGTAAAGTAAAATTATCAATGTTTGTTTTTATTCTATATGGATAATAAAGACAATTTTCAGAATTATTTCAGTACTTATTTACTTTATTTATTATAATTATTTACTGGTGTGAGAATATATTTAGAATGTGTGTATATTCTTGAATTTTGTGGTTACCTCTGGCTGACAATTTCGCTAACTAATCAGATGTGTCTATCCGACTCAGCCTACTGTCTTGTCGCCTACATGAGAGACTACTTTCATCCTCACCGACGGCTACCAGAAAGAGTAGTAGCCAGGTGTGTTGCTATTTTGTAAAAGCAAAACTGCGACTTTAAGTTTGCTATAAACACACTACATCCATTGTTTTCAAAAATCCAATCATAATTCGAAACACGATTTACCGAGAGGTCAACCGCGCTACTCAATAAATAACTCAAAACTATGATTACTGCGACAAATTGCACCATTAATGCCCACATTTCCAGAAATAAATGCATGAAATATATCGTTTGCTTTCAATTTATTGTGAAAATAATTTCTAAAAAGCATTTTTTCCATACCTCTCAGTACCTACCGGTATCTCTCGGTAAATCGTGGTGGCGGAGAACAATAGGCTTTGTTAATATCCAAGCTGTGAGATGTGTTCAGTGTGTTCAGTCAGGAGCTTTAACAGACACGTCCGATCAGTATGATTGTCAAGTCGAGAATGACAACTATTAGAAGAAAAAAAAAATGAAAAGTTTCTGCGCGCCAATGATGAATGAAAGATTTTAGCGCGCCGAAGGCGCGCATGGACGATTTGGGATTTACAAATCCCTTGCGACCCGGTTAGCCTTATTTTATTTCACTTGGATCACACAGGCCTAGCTTTCCTATTGCCTCAAATGGGGTCTAAGGGGGTATGCACGCGGTTAGAATTCCCAGCAGTTTGCGTTGGAGTGATAGATTGTCAAAGATCATTCCCTCAACGCCATTAAGACTATTAGAGAGTGGGCTCTATTCGGTTCCAGCTTGGCGATGGTAGAGGTTTGAGTCCCACCATGGTGGCGAGCCAGAATATAATGTTGTGCCATGGCAATTTTAAGGGAAGAAGAAAAAAGAAAACCAAACAGCAACGCCGGTTTGGTAGCGGACCCGGTATATGACCATAGCGGTTACAAAAAAGGAGTGGAGAAAGCTCCAACAATTTAGTTTGAAAAAACCGGGAGTCATCCATCGAGCCTTCTGGGAGATAGGATGCCGTATGTGATTTTGAGGTATCTGGTTATCCTTCAGGAATTCCAAATGACCTCCCCCCCCCCCCCCCCCAAAAAAAAAAGCCCTTAGAAGGGCTGTTTGCTGGCAAGATTGTTTCAATCCTTGCCTTGGTCTTGTTAGGTTTTCTGCACTTCTTTGCATGAGGATTCTTTCAATCCCTCATAGTTTGTCATTTTGTCATTCAGTTTGGTCGTGTGTCTGATGAGATAGAGGAGGTAGAAAAGATAGAGAGCTGGAAATTAGAGCAATTCGGTTTTTAATTTACAACTGTTCCGTCCGTGACGACCAGTGACATGTGAATGGGGAAGCCAGCATTTTTTCCCCGAGATTTATATCTCAGGGAGGGAAGACCCGGCAGCAGGTGGAGATTTTCCTGGCTGTTTGCAACTCCCACTGGTAACAGAGGCAAGCTTTCATGCGTATCGTGTCACCCGCAGCCAGTTCTAAATTTAGGTCACAGAATGCCTGGCTCACCCCATCACAATGATGTAATCTTTAACCCTTTCGATAGACACGCCCCAGATTATTTAGTTTTCCTATTGAGGACGCGATGCGCATTGAGTTCTGTTATTAATTCGCTGTCTTGAAGTCTATTTAGAGTTTTGCTTTGAAGATCTTTTAAGCGCATTGCTATAGTGTCTATTTTTGCTATCTCGTGAAGTTGTTTTATCGATGTCCACGTGGGGTTGCGCAGAGCCACGCGCAAGACATGATTTTGGACCCGTTGTAGTTTTTCAATGTTGGTTTTATTCAGGTCACTTGTTATTATAATAATAATAATAACTCTTTGGCCAGCCGCTGATTTGTCGCGGTCCTCATAAGAGAAGGCCATCATTCCCCCTGCACCCCACCCCCTCTTCCCCTCCTCTCCTCCCAGCATTCAGATATAAACTGCTTAATAGTGTCCCTCACTTCCTCTTTTTCAATTTCTTCAATAAGCATTCCTTCCCTCTCCCTCGTGTCCCCCTTCAGCCATCTATCCTTTGTTTCTTCACCCCACTTCTGCATTATTCTTCCAGTAAATTTTATTCTATGAGGTATATACTGTGGGCATTCCAAGAGAAAATGTTCCAGGGTCTCCACTACTCCAGAGTGGCACATTTGGCATCCCTTTTCCCCATCTCTCCCAATTTTTCCCCGAAGCTCCAGTGATCTTGATCTCAGTTTGAACAGCAGTGACCCTCCAAAGGTGCCATCTAGGTACTTCTCAAAAGCTGGCTTTTCTTTATATTGTAACCCCTGCAGTGATCTTTTCACGCTAACCCCTGCTCGCCAGTTTCGATTGCAATCTTCCATGACTCTCTCTTTGACAAACCTTTTGCCTTCTTTCATTCCTACTTCTATGTTTGTGACCTCTATAGAGTAATTGTCCATTAGTTCCCTCACATGTTTTGACCACCCCGTTTCTATATTAGAATTCCAAATGGTATCGAGCATCAATTTGCACCACCGGTTGTCAGGCAGGTTTCTCGAGTAGTTAAAGTAACACAGTTTTCCCAAATCTACCCTGTCCTTGATTTTCATCCACCCAAGCTCCCCCTTACTGCTTCCAAAGCTGCAGCATTACTCGACCCTGTTATCCATCTGCCGGCATCATTCTGAGTACTTTCCAACTTCTTAATAACGGTTTGATTTAATGGAATCACGTCCATGCCATACGTTATACTTGGTAAACCCACCCTCTCCCACAGTGTTTTCCCCACAAAGACCTTGTTGAAACTATTTTTCCCTAAAAGTTTTAGTTGGTTCAGAATTCTTTTCCCCTTCAGAATCAGTTTGGCTGAGTAATTTCTGTACACCCCTCTTCCCGTTATATTTATGCTTACCCCTAGATACTCATACTCTCCCGTTTCTCCTACAGTGATTTGTTTGCTTTCCCCTTCGGGGATTGAGAACTCCCCCACTCTCCATCTCTTCGTCATATCTACCTTGCGTCCAACGGGTATTACCTTGCTTTTATTTTCATTTAGTTCGAGCCGCCAAGTGTTCCCATATCTACCAACAATTTCTAGCAGTTTCTCTAGCCCCTGTTCAGTTCTAGACATTAACACCATGTCGTCCGCAAAGAATAAGCCTGGTATCTTTATGTCTCCAACATTTACCCCCTCCGCACTCTGAATTAGTTCGTCCCCTAAATCTTTAACATACAATGCAAACAAAATCGGTGAAAAGATACACCCCTGCTTGAGGCCTATATCCATAGGGACTCGTTTTGTAGTGATACTTCCTAGACTGAGTTGGCTTTGCACATCTGTATACAGTGCTTTCATGATTCCCACAAAGTCACCCCCCAGTCCGATGCCCTCGAGCTTTCGCCACATACCTTCCCTCCACACTCGGTCGTACGTTTTTTTCACATCTAGAAATGCCAGAAACATCTTTTTCTTTTCAGCCTTTGTTGATTCTATCAGTTGGGTGAGTGTAAATAGGTGATCAGTGACTCTTCGTCCTTTCCTGAAACCATTTTGAATTTCTCCTAAAAAACCTTTCTCTTCAATAACTTCCTCTAGTCTACCGTATATGACCTTAAAGAATACTTTTCCGATGTTACTACTAACTGATATCCCCCTATAGTTATCTAGAACTTCCTTATCCCCCTTTTTGTGTATGAACGACACCTTACTTTCCCTCCACTCTCTGGGGACCTCTTGCTTTCGCAGAGCCAGGTTGAAAAGGTTTGTCAGGACTTCAATAAGTGCCTACCCTCCATTTTTGAGGAATTCGTTCGGAATTTCATCAGTCCCTCCCGCTTTACCATTTTTTAATTTCGAGACCACGTTCCGCACTTCTTCTGCCGTTATTTCGCTACAAACACGATTGGATAGGTTCTCCTCCACCAGTGTATTTCTTTTTGGTGGGGACCCACTGCCCCATCGCCTATCGTTTATCTTTTCCCAGTGCTTGACTAACTCTGAAGCGATACGGCCTTTATCTTCTGTACTTTCCCCATCCACTTTGATACTCTGTACACTACTTTTCCCCCGTTTATTTACCCAGTTCCAAAATACGTTTGAGCTCGAACCCCCCGTTTTCTTTATTGTTCTGGCAAGACTGCAATTGCGCTCCTTCCTATTATTATTCTTTATCTCATTCACCTTTTTCCGTGCCAGTTCATATTCTCCTTTCATTAGTCTCGTGTCATTGTTATCCACCCCTTTAAGCTTCCTACTTCTTCTGTAAGCAGCGCATTTTACCTTCCTTTCTTTTATAGCCTTTTTCAGTCCCTCGTTAACCCTGTATCCAAGCTCTCTCGTTGGGACCCTCACCCTTCCTATACACTCCTTCCCTGCCTCTGTTAGGCTATTTACTATGCCATCTGAAATACTCTGGACATTTGCATCCCTATGGCCCCATACTCTAGTACTGGGCGTATATATGATTTGTAAAGATTGAGGAGAATTTCTTTATTGGCTCCCCAATTTTTACCTCTAATCATTTTCAGGAAATTGATGCGTTTAGTGGCTTTGACAGCCACTGAGTTTATGTGATTGTTTAGATTGAGACTGCTATCCAGGGTGAATCCCAGAAACTTTGCCTCATTACTAGCTTCAAGTGTATGATCGTAAAGCTTAAGCTCAATATTAGGGACAGGCGTTTTCCTTTGTTTTTTATAGAATGTGATTCTTTGTGTTTTCGTGGCATCTAGCTTGATGCGCCACAGAGCGCACCAGTCTACTATTAGGGGAGAAGAGGGCATATATATATCATTAGTGATTTTTATTTACCAAACTGTTGAAGTACAACATATATTACTTCAAATGTTCTCTTGTTGTTACGAGTGTTCAATCACGACCAGTAATCAGCAAAACTGCGACAAGAATTTCACACCAGAGCTTTACATCATTATTGATATTGACTATAACTCAATCTTTACCCCGACTGATTGCCTCGCAACTCTGCTGAAGCGCGATTGAAATGCGTTTAATAAGATGTATATAACAAAACCCTCCACATACTCCAGGATAGTGAATCAATGGTGAAGCTGAACGAACACCGAACCCTTAACAGAAAAACAAAATAAGCCACAGTAAATTAAAATTACTCAATTGAATTAAACTGCGCGGAGTCAGTGAGGATTGCCTCGCTACTCATTGCGATCTTTAGGATTGAGTCTGTGAGGATTGCCTCGCAACTCTGCGTGTGTGGAGTGGGCTCCGAAGAAACACACCCCTTACCCCATCCATAGCAACAATCACACTACAGTCACAATATACAATAGCGGATACCTATCTTTCTCTCTACCTATAACTTTTCTATATACCTATAACTTTTCTAATTGAACATTCTCAAATTTTCTTGCAACACTCTTATCAAGAAGACGCATGGAAATGGTAGACAAAGCGTAGGAGGAATTGGTGCAACCTACCTTTCTACAACATACACATTAAACCACCAAACACCAGGCAAGGATTGAAACAAGCTTGTCTAGCTGGGGACGAGTGTACATTTTATATAAATAAACATTTGAATAAAGATTTAACAACCCTTTTAAGGGCTTGAGGGGGTGTGTCTGTGAGAGAGTGTTGTTTTTTTTCGATTTTTTTTTTTTTGGGGGGGGGGGGGTCATTTGGAATTCCCGAAGGATAATCAGATACCTCATAATCACATACGGCATCCTATCTCCCTGAAGGCTTGATGGATGACTCCCGGTTTTTCAAAACTAAACTGTTGGAGCTTTCTCCACTCCTTTTTGTAACCGCTATGGTCATACACCGGGGCCGCTACCAAACCTTCGTTGCTGTTTGGTTTTCTTTTCTCTTCTTCCCTTAAATTTGAGATCGCACAACATTATATTCTGGTTCGCCATCATGGTGGGACTCAAACCTCTACCATCGCCGAGCTGGAACCGAATAGAGCGCACTCTCTAATAGTCTTAGTGGCGTTGAGGGGTTGAGTATTGACAATCTATCACTCCAACGTAAACTGCCGGGAATTCTAACCGCGAGCATACCCCCTCAGACCCCATTTGAGGCAATAGGATAGCTTGGCCTGTGTGATCCAAGTGAAATAAAATAAGGTTAACCGAGTCGCAAGGGATTTGTAAATCCCACATCGTCCCTGCGCACCTTCGGCGCGATAAAACCTTTCATTCATTCATCGACTACAAATTAATTGTAGGCTGCAGGCATATCGAGACTAACTGACTGAGATGTCCTCTAATTATAAGATTTTTGAAACATGTAAGCAACACACAAAAAATTGACAAATGACGCACTAATACGAACAGGCCCGTGCCTGGTTGATTAGTGACATGTCTCACTCATCCGACATAATGTCATCATGTTTCCACAAGAACAATGCTGTGATTACGTTTTCATACTTCAAAGGATGTTTCTACTGAAAAGCAACCTGAGTGCATCTTCTGAGCTGATTCGTTGTATGTTCACACAACAAACATTCTGATTACACCACGTGGAGCCATGGTAGGTTGTGGTGACGCCTTTTCCACACTAGTAATGTTAGAAATGCAGCAGAGGACAAGAAGAGTCCAATGGTAACCACATGGTCTTTATTTCTCCCTAGCCTTGCCGTGGTAATCAGTAAAACTGTGAGTGTTTGTTATTTAGGTTGGAGCCTGATTCTGGTGTGGGCACACATTTATTTTCAATTGTAGGTATTAGATTTTATACTATATATGACGGTCTGTTCATCTTCAACTGATAGCTGATTGAGGTTTTCGCTGTGTCCATTAAAGGTAGAATGCTTGCCGCGATGGGCCAGGGCGGGAATAGGAGACTTCCATGCCACAACTATTAGTGGCTATGCAGAGTCTTCTTCAACCAGTTGGCTATTCTGCAGCCAATTTATTTTACCTTTTAATATTTCGTAATCTGTGTACACAGAGGCCCCACATTTTCTATCTAGTCTACATATAGAACATCAGCATCCCAGGCACGTGATGGGTTTTTGTTCACCCAGTTTCAGAACAATAACGGAGACTCGTATCACATATTGATGTCTTTATCACTTCACTTCTGTAATTTTTTTTTATCACTTCGATTGTTTTCATTTTCTTTTTCCATGCTCACGTTGTATTAACAAGTGATTTTCACCAGGTTTTGGTGATGTCGTAAAAACGGCTTTCACTTTACCTTTCTAGCAAAATGACACGCCAAAACAACAGAATTCTGGCTAACATAAGAAACTGAACTACCCCCCCCCCCCCCCCCCTCCACGGACTATTCGCTCCTGAATAATCTGCGCAGATGGCGGATCATTCGCCTCTGTAATTTGTCCTGTTTGTCACCACTTTGGGGAATAATAATTATGCTGACTATTTTGGCTACCACTAGGTCTTGCGGGTGGTGATGGAGACCTTGTTTGCATAGAAGCAAATCTTGTAGGCCTACGTACCGGCCTACCTCTCGGGTACCGATGAGACATGTTAATTATGAACAGTTCTTTTTTATAGAAAAGCCTTTTAAATGGACTTTTCCTAATATTTCCACAGTAACTTCACACCTATCCGTGGATTCAGTCTTGGGTTTGAAGCTGCACTTTTTGGCGTGTACGAACTCATTTCATCAATAAAACACGATAAAGTCATATTATTTAACCGTTCCACACGAACTATTTTTCTTGTTTCCATGTTTAGTTCGTGTACAAGAATAGGGTGTATAAGTACTTGGTTGTTGAACCTCTTGTAAGGCTGCACCAGTAGTACCCCATCCTGGCGTACACGTTGTGTTATGTCTATGACTGATGATAGCTGTCCATTGCTTTTGACATTTGATGTCATAACAGAATAAAGATCCTGTATCATCAGTCACTCGTCACCATATGCCGTCCAGGAACTGTTTTCGCAGGAGTATGTTGTATGATACCACATCAAAAGCTTTCTGGGTATCTAGGGCTGCAAGTTATAACGGTCACTTAGCTTCCTTTGCTTCGGTAATGGCTTCAGTTATCAATAAAGTTGCATTTACAGATGACATCCCAGCAGTAAATCCTTTCTGTAGCTTTGACTAATAGTCCAGTGGTGTAGCACCTGAATTCTGAATAAGGATCTTCTTTATTATTTTGAGGATGATCGGCATCACAGTGATTCCACGATAATTAGTTGGTTTGTTAACTTCGTCTTTCTTGTAGATCGGAATGATAATCTCGAGTTTTATAGAGTCTGGTATACATCGATTTCTGAAGCACTTGTTGGTGAAATTGACGATATACTGAATAGCTTTTATATTACTCATCTTCAGGTGTTCCATTGGATTCCAAGGGCGTCTTGCACTTTCCCAGTCTTCAATGCTCTGATGCTTTTGGACATAGTGGAGGTGGCAACTTTGGGCCATGGATTGTTCTGTTTCATGCATATATCCTGGATGGCCTTCGTGTCTGTTTCTACCATTCATTTGTAGTCTTCATCAAATTGAAAGCTTTCAAGCGGAAGAGCAAGGTCCTGAAAATATTCAGCCCATCCTTCTTTGATTTCCCTGACGGTGACAGCTGATTTCCACTAACAATGAGTTCATCTGTTGATATATAGAGTTGTGATTTCTTTGTTTGTTCACTCGGTGGAAGAACAACTTCATATCATCTTCTCGATGTTTGAATTGTAAAATGTCGCGAAAAGAGAGTGTTCTAAGTGGAAAGCACTTGTTCTCTGATCCCTTTGCATTTTTACTAGTTTGCAAACAAAATATGTTTAATCTAATCTATCTTCTCGAGAATGCATGATCATATTCAGCTTTTCTTCTCGTTTTTGTGCAGCAAATATTCTTTGTGCCTTTTTGGGAGCTTTGAATGCATTTTTCTTGCCAAGGATAATGGATTGGATGGATGGGTTGGTCTACCCGTAATCTTCCAAAATGCCTCTTTTGCAACTTTCAGTAATTCCTTTATCTCTGTTGACCATAATGGTTTACGTTGCTTTTTACTCCCCGATTTTGATGTCCGACGGAAAATACTAGCATCTGTAGCTCATTGTAGTGTGTGTATCAGATATTAAATGTTGTCATCCAGGTTTATATTTGGGTCAGACGGATATTCCATTTTGCAAATGAGACTCCATGTGTTCTATGAATTTTCTTTGATTACACATTTTTCAGTTGAGTTTGGGATTTGTAAAGGTCTGTTCTTTACACTTTGAAAGTTGAAAGTTGAGTAGATATTTGAATTCTTGCACTCACAGGAACATGATCTGATGTGTTACTGTAGGTTCTATTAGCAGCAATGATGTCAATAAGGCAATTTTCCTCTTCAGTGACCAATATGTAATCAATCTGAGAACAGTCTCTTTCGTTGCTGTGATATATAATTGGTTTTGGTTGATAAATTGCTTTAAGTTTCTTGTGGATGACAAACTCATCTTCTGACATCTTTCCTCATATGAAGTGATGCATTCCAGTAGCCGCATAGGGTTTTCTGGTAGAAATGTCTGTATTTCTCAAGATTTTCCCCTAATTCTGTCAAAGTTTCTGCAAACTGCTGTTCACTTTCAGCTGATCCTCTTGAAGCCATGTAGTCGTTTACGATACATATTGGATTCTCCAACCCTGCTTCTATGAGAAGGAGATTCACTCATTTTGTCTGGTAGTAGCCTCGGATTAATAAATCTTTCTTTGGAGATGAAGGTTGAAATCCCACCATATCCACGAGGTATGTGAGTAGGATCCAAAGGTTTTTCATCGCCTACCACTTTGCTGGATATGTAGAATCTGTCGGTGATTTTCTCAATGTCCTTGAGTTGAAAATTGAGCAGCCAATTTTCTTGAAGGCATAGCCTTTCATTCTTCCTACGGAGCACTTCCAAGTATGGTCGATTTGTTTTGATGTTGGATGAAGTGACATTGATGAATGATGATGTAGTGCTTGACGATGGTGATGTGTTGAGACTTTCTACACCCAGACTACTTCCATCGCCCGCCCTGAAAAATGCTGGATGACTGCATGTGTAGAGGTTCTTCCTATTGGCATGGCAGGTTTTGCGTCTGCCCCCTCGGTCGGTTGTCTCCTTCTCGATTTACTGAAGGATCTATAGTACCAATTTTTTTAAGAGTTCTGCGCTTCACCATTGGATGTGGTAAAAACATGAGAGACTTCTTGATTTGCACATGGCAGGATGCTTTAGATTTCTCTCCAGGTAAATTTCCCTGTAGACTGTTTGGTTTTGGTGCATTGCAACATCTCCAGTTTTCCCTTTTCGTGACGTCTTGGGACAATCTGATCACAAATGTCTACTATGTTTTTGCCATATATTTCCTCACCGATAAGCTGGTGAATTTCAATGGCACTTACATAGGAACGGTTGATTTAAACTACAGTCAAATCACAACATGGTCGATTTGCACCATCCAGTGGTCGATTCACACCATCCCTGAAGTCTTTCTGCACCATCCATGAAGTCGATTCTTGCCACCCTATTATTATTATCACTTGGCACTATCAGCTTGGTCAATTGACACCATCTAGGACGGCTTTATATTCTACCATTTTTGATGGGTGAAGAAAAACGAGAATCATTAATTATTTTTCATCCATGTTATTCTGTGATCAAAGTCATAAATTCAATACAGCCAAACAAAAGTAGGGGAAAAAAGAAAAATGATAGACAGAACATAAATAGTGAAATATGAAACAAGAATACAGAACACAGTATACTGAACATATAACGAACACTGGTTAATTATATTGCCCGTGTGATTTTAACATTTTTCAATTAATTGCCAATTAAAATGACAATACGAAGAGATTATGACAGGGAAGTACTAAATGGTCCCGAGTCGTTTCATTTCTTTGCTAGTTTGTACTGAGTTTGTCAACGAGAACAGCACAAACATTCTAAGAAAACTGATTTTTGTCCTCATTCGGCTGTGTTTTCAAGTGATTGAAATGTTGCGCTACCAATCTTGTTTCGCCCCCCCCCCCCCTCCCCACTGACAAACATCCAAAATGCATTTTTCGAGTGGCAATGGTGGTGGATTGGGTTGGCGAGGGTGGGGGCGGCGGGGGTATAAAGACCATTTCCCACAAATACTTTTGTAAAGTTCACTCTTGTTGCCTAAAGTTTGAGTTTGATTTCATGCCCATATTGGAAGTGGATTTGCTTACGACTGTAGATATTTTATAAACATTTCGTAAATTTGAAAAATTTGCATTCTCTCAAAAATTTAAATCAATGTATGAACTTACATAACAAATGTGTAAAAATTTTCGAGGATGTGCCCACACCCCCACCCTGCACACCACAGGTTCGGATATTTCCTACAAATCCTTTTTAATTGCACATCCTAATAATTTGTAGTCAGGCAACACGGGTCACTGTTATCAATTACATTTCCTCGTTCCATTGGGGCAAAACGGGACACACCGCTGACCGGTCCTTTTTGCCTCAATGGTGGGGCAAAAGGGGGACTTTTTTCGTGATTTTTAAAATGCATTGTGTACTTCGTTAAATGCTAGCTGAAGAAAATAAGTGAACCAATGCATGCGCCCATTGGTGCTCAAAAGCCACAGGTAGTCATTTTTTGACGTTACAGCATTCTAGCACCAAAATATCGTTTTTCCCATAAATCTCTTAAATTAAAAGATACAAATGTAATTTTTAGATATGTTGTGCCGATTTGAATGGAGAATAGTTGTAAAGAATTTTTTTTTAATTATGTGATTTTCGGACAAATTGTTATTTCCGAGTCACTAACCTGAGTGGTAGTTCAACAGCCGAGTCCGAGCAAAGTTCTCAGGCTTTAGCACCAATTAATAACTTGGCACCTAATCAAGAAAGCAGATTAACCAATCACCTTGGCAGTTTTGCATGGCTGGCGAATTTTGTTTGGAGGCGATTTACTGAAGTGGGAAGTGAAAACATTGCTTTTTAAGGATGTCCCTATTATGGACGTCATTTTAGAACTCCAGGTTCCAAAAAGGTTGTAGTAAATGTAAATGTTTTTGAGGATATGGTTGAATGTAATACTTGTAAATGTACAATTTAATGATGTTTCAAATAGTATTGATTTCTGTTGTTTCCTGTGTTAATATAACAATAACATGATTTACAATGGCATGACGGTTCCTAAGGGGCCCAACAGAAGTGATTAACAGCATGAGGTCTTATAGGCGGCCCGAGATGAAGTCGAGTGACGATAATAATGCAGGGGCCTGTTAATCATTTCTGGGGAGTCGCTAATAGAACCTTAATGCCCTAGAAAGTCATGTTATTACTAATATCACCACTAATAGGGATAAGAAAATACTGCAAGTCAATGGTTTAAGCAAAATCCGAAAATTATTCAACATACTAGTTTTTAAATCAAGAAATATACTGACGTTGTAATGTGAATAAACATATAAAGCATTTGAAGCGTGTGTAGGGTGTGATATTTCAAATAGAATTGATTTCTGTTGTTTCATGTGTTAATGTTTTTGTTCCTTCAAATGATGTTTTACTTGTGTGTAAGTTGTTTGATATTTCTCTTTAATAAAAAAATATCTTTAAAAAACAATGTTTTACTCCATTCACTTCGTGGGTCGTGCAAGTACTGAGTTGATTAGGTGTTCGGTTAATAATAATAACACTTCGGCCGGCCGCTGATTTGTCGCGGTTCTCGTATGAGAAGGCCTTGGTTACCCATGTTCTACCAACTGCCACCCCCTAGTCCCGCGCTTCTTCTCTCCGCCCAACACTCGGAGACGAACTGCTTGATGACATCCCTTGCCCCATTCTTCCCAATCTCTCCGATTAGTATATTAACCCTCTCCTTTGAGTCGCCCCCTAACCACATGTCCTTCATTCTCCCATCCCACTTCTCCATTATACTCCTTGTTCTTTTAGACTGGTATTTTGGGCATTCTATAAGAAAGTGTTCCAGGGTCTCCACCAAGCCCACGTTACACATCTGGCACTCCTTTTCACTGTGTTTCCCAATTTTTCCCCTCAGCTCCAGGGACCGCGACCTCAGCTTGAACAACAGTGACCCCCCAAAGGTGCCATCAAGGTACTCATCAAAACCAGGCTTCTCTTTAACACGCAGGCCATCCAAAGATCTCTTTGATTTGACCCTCTCTCGCCAATTACGGTTACAATCCTCCATGACCCTTTCTCTGACGATCTTTTTGCCCTGGTTTGCCCCAGCGTCAAGGTCCGAGATCTCCATTGAGTAGTTTTCTACCAGCTCCCTCACCTGGACCATCCACCCCGTCTTGATATTTGAGTTGAAAGTTCTCAGGAACATTACTTGATTGGTGCTAACAGCTTGGGAACACTTACTGACTGGGATTCGGCTGTTGAACTACCACTTTTAGTGACGTGGAGATAACAATATGGCCGTAAATCACATAATTTAAAAATAATTAATTACAACTACTCTCCATTCAAATAGGCACCCTATATCTAAAAATCACATTTGTATCTTTTAATTTAAGAGATTGACACTAAGAAATAGGCTTCAACTCAGCCTTTTTCCGACTCGGACTACCTCTTTTGGTGACCACCTTACATTTTTATCTCATTTTCCTTTACTGACATATGGTTGTGAGACAAATGTGGAGTTCCATCACCTGAGGAACTTTGTCTCTAAGAATTACACCCATTTCGTATTGTATTTTGAATCATTACTTATTTATTTATTTATTCATTCATTTATATAATATTATTGTATACTTTATTGTATATTATTTATTGTAATATATCGTACCTCCTTGCATTAAAAGTTCATATACTTATACGAAATTGTGAAAACAGACATAATAATAATAACTCTTTGGCCAGCCGCTGATTTGTCGCGGTCCTCACAAGAGAAGGCCATCATTCCCCCTGCACCCCACCCCCTCTTCCCCTCCTCTCCTCCCAGCATTCAGATATAACCTGCTTAATAGTGTCCCTCACTTCCTCTTTTTCAATTTCTTCAATAAGCATTCCTACCCTCTCCCTCGTGTCCCCCTTCAGCCATCTATCCTTTGTTTCTTCACCCCACTTCTGCATTATTCTTCCAGTAAATTTTATTCTATGAGGTATATACCGTGGGCATTCCAAGAGAAAATGTTCCAGGGTCTCCATTACTCCAGAGTGGCACATTTGGCATCCCTTTTCCCCATCTCTCCCAATTTTTCCCCGAAGCTCCAGTGATCTTGATCTCAGTTTGAACAGCAGTGACCCTCCAAAGGTGCCATCTAGGTACTTCTCAAAAGCTGGCTTTTCTTTATATTGTAACCCCTGCAGTGATCTTTTCACGCTAACCCCTGCTCGCCAGTTTCGATTGCAATCTTCCATGACTCTCTCTTTGACAAACCTTTTGCCTTCTTTCATTCCTACTTCTATGTTTGTGACCTCTATAGAGTAATTGTCCATTAGTTCCCTCACATGTTTTGACCACCCCGTTTCTATATTAGAATTCCAAATGGTATCGAGCATCAATTTGCACCACCGGTTGTCAGGCAGGTTTCTCAAGTAGTTAAAGTAACACAGTTTTCCCAAATCTACCCTGTCCTTGATTTTCATCCACCCAAGCTCCCCCTTACTGCTTCCAAAGCTGCAGCATTACTCGACCCTGTTATCCATCTGCCGGCATCATTCTGAGTACTTTCCAACTTCTTAATAACGGTTTGATTTAATGGAATCACGTCCGTGCCATACGTTATACTTGGTAAACCCACCCTCTCCCACAGTGTTTTCCCCACAAAGACCTTGTTGAAACTATTTTTCCCTAAAAGTTTTAGTTGGTTCAGAATTCTTTTCCCCTTCAGAATCAGTTTGGCTGAGTAATTTCTGTACACCCCTCTTCCCGTTATATTTATGCTTACCCCTAGATACTCATACTCTCCCGTTTCTCCTACAGTGATTTGTTTGCTTTCCCCTTCGGGGATTGAGAACTCCCCCACTCTCCACCTCTTCGTCATATCTGCCTTGCGTCCAACGGGTATTACCTTGCTTTTATTTTCATTTAGTTCGAGCCGCCAAGTGTTCCCATATCTACCAACAATTTCCAGCAGTTTCTCTAGCCCCTGTTCAGTTCTAGACATTAACACCATGTCGCCCGCAAAGAATAAGCCTGGTATCTTTATGTCTCCAACATTTACCCCCTCCGCACTCTGAATTAGTTCGTCCCCTAAATCATACAATGCAAACAAAATCGGTGAAAAGATACACCCCTGCTTGAGGCCTATATCCATAGGGACTCGTTTTGTAGTGATACTCCCTGGACTGAGTTGGCTTTGCACATCTGTATACAGTGCTTTCATGATTCCCACAAAGTCACCCCCCAGTCCGAAGCCCTCGAGCTTTCGCCACATACCTTCCCTCCACACTCGGTCGTACGCTTTTTTCACATCTAGAACTGCCAGAAACATCTTTTTCTTTTCAGCCTTTGTTGATTCTATAAGTTGGGTGAGTGTAAATAGGTGATCAGTGACTCTTCGTCCTTTCCTGAAACCATTTTGAATTTCTAAAAAACCTTTCTCTTCAATAACTTCCTCTAGTCTACCGTATATGACCTTACAGAATACTTTTCCGATGTTTCTACTAACTGATATCCCCCTATAGTTATCTAGAACTTCCTTATCCCCCTTTTTGTGTATGAACGACACCTTACTTTCCCTCCACTCTCTGGGGACCTCTTGCTTTCGCAGAGCCTGGTTGAAAAGGTTTGTCAGGACTTCAATAAGTGCCTACCCTCCATTTTTGAGGAATTCGTTCGGAATTTCATCGGAATTTCATCAGTCCCTCCCGCTTTACCATTTTTTTAATTTCGAGATCACGTTCCGCACTTCTTCTGTCGTTATTTCGCTACATACACGATTGGATAGGTTCTCCTCCACCAGTGTATTTCTTTTTGGTGGGGACCCACTGCCCCATCGCCTATCGTTTATCTTTTCCCAGTGCTTGACTAACTCTGAAGCGATACGGCCTTTATCTTCTATACTTTCCCCATCCACTTTGATACTCTGCACACTACTTTTCCCCCGTTTATTTACCCAGTTCCAAAATACGTGTGAGCTCGAACCCCCCGTTTTCTTTATTGTTCTGGCAAGACTGCAATTGCACTCCTTCCTATTATTATTCTTTATCTCATTCACCTTTCTCCGTGCCAGTTCATATTCTCCTTTCATTAGTCTCGTGTCATTGTTATCCACCCCTTTAAGCTTCCCACTTCTTCTGTAAGCAGCGCATTTTACCTTCCTTTCTTTTATAGCCTTTTTCAGTCCCTCGTTAACCCTGTATCCAAGCTCTCTCGTTGGGACCCTCACCCTTTCCATACAATCCTTCCCTGCCTCTGTTAGGCTATTTACTATGCCATCTGAAATACTCTGGACATTTGCATCCCTAGGTATACATTCAAGATTTGGTTTTAGTTTTTCCCGAAACTGCTTCCAGTCGGCTCCTTGTTTTAGTCCCCAAACTTCCTTGAAGGTATTTCTGTCTCTATTCGTCTTTTTGCCCATAATCTTAACTGTTATCAGGTTGTGATCACTACCCAAGTCATTTTTTCCCTCGTCATCTATTTCTACATCTATAACCTCCCTCCATACGCTAAAGTCAGAACAAAATAAACTACTCAACCATCTAATTAATTTCGACACTGTTTAACGCGGCTCTGATTACTGTTTATTCAATGGATCAACTATAATAATTATATTATTGCAGCAAAAGTTCTTAAGGTATATGTATGTTATATTAAGTTCCGCAACATAATCTTATAATTTTGCAATTATTCATTGAAGAACGCCACCGACGCTTTACAATGAATAATCGCAAAATTATTAGCAAATGTATTATAAGAATTAATTATATTAAGAAACGCATAAAAATTTATGTTATATTCGAATTGACTGGTTTCGCGCGCCGAAGGCACGCAGGAACGGTGTGGGGCAAGCCCCTTTCGACCTTCAGTAACTGTTTGGTATTGTTGTTAGATGTCAAGGCGTTGTAAAGGAGGAAAGGGGAAGGAGGAGGCTTAACCGCGTTTGTTCTTCTTTCGGTGCTTTTTCCTTGGAGGTGGCTGTGATGGTGATGTTGATTGGATCTCTTTGACCGCTGCATTGAAGTGTTCTTTAGGTATGAGTTCCCTGAACTGCTCCATCCATTCTCTGGTGTTTTTGATGTCTGCCGCTACCGACTCTTCGTTGTTCGAATCTCCCTTGTCCGGGCTTTCCGGAAGTGAAGGAAGAGGGGAGTGAGGCGCGGTAGGTGGCGAGAAAGAAGCTTCCAGTTCCTCCTCAATCTCCACAGGACGTTCCGCATCCAACTGAGCCGGCTGAGAAGTCGATAGTTGGTTGGGTGTGCCTGTGGGACTGGGATGGGAACTGGCGGCTGCCCCTGGAACCTACATCACCTCACTCCTCTCCTTCTTCTTTCCCAGGAAAGCCTACAAGCGCCGGGAAGGGAATCCCTGAGCTTGGGTGATGGACTGTTTTTCTTTTTCTTCTTTTCCTTCTTTTCAGGCCTCCTGACCTCCTCACGTGAGGACCAGTATGAGAGATGATCCTCACAGCAAAGGTACTACCTCTCCCCGAGGAGGGCAGTGTAGTGGTGTCCTCTACTCGAAATTCCAGCGTCAGTTAGACGCTCTTGCCTATTTCCTGGATAGTCCAGGAGATAGGGCAAGAGGCACCCAGAGCTGATATGGCTTTCTCTAGTCTAGCATAATAATAATAACACTTTGGCCAGCCGCTGATTTGTCGCGGTTCTCGGACGAGAAGGCCTTGATTACCCCTGAACTCCCAACTGCATCCTTATTCCCACGCTTCTCCTCTTCCCCCAACATTCTGAGACGAACTGCTTGATGACTCCCTTGCCCCATTCTTCCCAATCTCCCCGATTAGCATATTAACCCTCTCCTTTGAGTCTCCACCTAACCACATGTCCTTCATTCTCCCATCCCACTTCCCCATTATACTCCCAGTGAATCTCATTCTTTTAGACTGATACTTTGGGCATTCTAGAAGAAAGTGTTCCAGGGTCTCCACCATGCCCAAGTTACACATCTGGCACTCCCTTTCACCGTCTTTCCCAATTTTTCCCCTCAGCTCCAGGGATCGCGACCTCGGCTTGAACAACAGTGACCCCCAAAGGTTCCATCAAGGTACTCTTCAAAACCTGGCCTCTCTTTATCACGCAGGCCACCCAAAGACCTCTTTGATTTGACCCCCTCTCGCAAATTACGGTTACAATCCTCCATGACCCTTTCTCTGACGATTTTTTTACCCTGGTTTGCCCCAACGTCCAGGTCCGAGATCTCCAATGAGTAGTTCTCTACTAGCTCCCTCACTTGGACCATCCACTCCGTTTTGATATTTGAGTTGAAAATTCTCAGGAACATTACTTTACAACATCGGCTGTCGGGTAGATTTACCAAATAATTAAGATAACCGAGTTTCAACAGGCATATCCTCTCCTTGATCCTCATCCACCAAAGCTCACGCCTGATTGCTTCTAGCGCTGCGGCATTACTCAACCCCGTTATCCATCGACCTGCATCGTTCTGCAGGATTTCCAAGCTCTTTACGGTCGTCTGGATTAGGGGTGCCACTTCCGTACGGTATGTTATACTTGGCAGCCCCACCATTTCCCAAATGGTTTTCCCCACGAAAACCTTATTGAAACTGTTTCTCCCTATAAGTTTCATTTGGTTAAGGATTCGCTTCCCCTTCAGAATCAATTTATTTGTGTGGTTTCGGTAGATGCCTCTTCCTGTAATGTTTATATTTACCCCCAAATACTCTAAGCAACAGTGGAAATTCCACTATCACTGACATGGCATCGATGATGTCTGGCTTCCAGAAAGAAATTGCCAGATTGAATGACACAATAGATGGTTTGCGGTCAGAGCTTCAAGCCCAGAAGCGACAGGCAGATAAAGAAAAGGCTAAATTGAGAAGGGAATTGGAAAAGGCAATTCTGAGAGCCAAACCAGGTAAGGAGGACCATTCTCCTCCAGCACCTGATTCACCATATATTGACGCCGCTTCAGAAATAAGAAGACCTGCGTCCGCCGGCTCACTGGCGGGGATATCTGAAATAGATTCAGATCTAATTACCCCCAGCCAAGATAACTGGCTGCATTCCATAGTAGAAGAAGCCACCAACATGGCCGCCGCTTCCCCCGCTGAGGCGGTTAAAATTCAATTAGATAAAAATTCAGCAAAAATCCCCAAAATCGCAGCGACAGAAAAAATCACCAAACCAAAATCGGTCGAAAAGGAAACTCTCCAATGAGTTCCGTGAAAATGGTGAAACCGTGGACGTCGAAGACGAAAATGGTTTCTGTACGACTACTGATCGGCATGTCAAGAAGACAAAAACTATCAAGCAAAATTCACTGAGCACCGCTACTGAAAAGGACTCTGTGGTCACACCAAGAAATGGGGGCTCTGTTAACGCAACAGAGCCTACATCACCGTAAATGGTGAATGCGACAGCGACAGCTAGCCCAACTGATAGCGCAACGTACGCCGATAAAGTAAAAGCAAAAACGCCCCCTAAGGTGACCAATAAAACCAACAAGACACAGAGCCATCCGCAACCAAACCCCTGTGTCGTAATCATACGCGTCCACCCCAAAACGGAAAAAAACTCGATTGATAAAGCCCTTCCAGGATGCTCGTGGGAGAGACTAATCTCCAAAGCCACGGGCAACCATACTTGGAAAATAAAAGTAAAATGCCCTAATAGAGCAACGAAATTAAATCTGATAAGCAAAGGGGTAATTATCAACGGCAAAAAATACGAAACTGAGGAATATCGTGTCCTTCCGCAACCCGTTCAGTGTCACAAGTGTCAGAAATTTGGACACTTGTCACACAAATGCAACGGGGAGCAACGATGTATGAAATGCGGTGACAAACACATCGCGAAGGCATGTAGTGTTACAACTCTGAAATGCCCCAATTGCGGTGGCCAACACCCCAGCAACTACCGGGGTGTAGCCACTTCAAAAAAGTTAAAACAAACATCCAGCTTAAAGCTCTAAATGTAAGTGAATGTCGAGAACTCATCCTCCCCTTATTCCACGTGTACTCTAATGGCTGGCTCCATTTTCAGCTTAATGAAGAAACACATGGGCACCAGTCTTTCGGACGTTTGCAAGGATATTAGTAAAACAGCCTCTAAGTTATATAAAACTCAAATATCTCACACGCTATTAGAAGCGGCCGTCAACAAAATATAATTATGTAACAATATTACAAATAGTGTACATTTTATATAAATAAACATTTGAATAAAGATTTAACAGCCCTTTTAAGGGCTTTCGGGTGTGTTTTTTTTTTCTTTTCCTTTTTTTTCTCCAATCAACCCGTCATCTGTTCCCCCTGAAGGCAGACCAGATGGCCAATACCCAGCTTTCAAAAACACATATTGGTGGATTTTTTCCTTTTTGTAACCGTTAAGGATAATATGCTTGGGCTGCTCCCAAACCAGCGACTGTTTGGGTTTCTTTTTCTTTTTTCTAAAATAACCACCAAACTGTGGTTTCAGTATTGTCATAAATTTGCTCACTTCTGTTAGCAATCACGGAGCAGAACTCTTGTACTTATGCAAATTCCTATAGCCATTTTCCAGTTCGAGGTTCTCGGGGACCTCAGCCCACTATCCTACTGCCTGTCGCACTCTCAAACTTAATAAGATTATTGGCTCTCGCTCCCGACTCTCGTGGATTTATAAGCAAATAAAGCTATAAAGCAAATAAAGTTATTATGGTCGCAAGGGATTTCAATCCCACATAGTCCCTGTGCGCCTTTGGCGCGCGGAAACTTTTCATTCATTCGAATGTCATTTCAGTTCTTTCTTACAGTGGAAGAAACAATAATGAAACGACGACGCGCCAATAATGGGTATGTATAATAGCAAAGTCCTTCTTTTTTCTTGACATTTCTCATTTCAAAAATATATTTTATGACCCCTCTGTGAGGCGTGATAAACTACATTTTTCTGTACGTTTCTTGTCTCAAAAATGTAATTTATGACCCCCTCCTTGAGGCGTGATAAGTTATATTTTTCAGATCAGAACCAAGATATTTGGGGCGTCTTATAACAGAGCTGTGCAACGACGGGGGGGGGGGGGGGGGGGGGGTTATATAGGATTTCTGTACGTTTCTTGTCTCAAAAATATAATTTATGACCCCTCCTTGAGGCGTGAGTAGTGGGAGACCGATGGATCGACCCTGATTGGATGGATCTCATGCTGGATCTCATGTGACGTCACAGTCACGTGACCTAATTACGTCATGTTTGGTTGTCATGGTAACCCGCGTGAACGGCCATCTTGTGACGTCATCTCCATAGCGATACGTGGTGTGAGTGCGCATGCGCAGCGCGTGTTGTTAGGGTGACACGTGTTTCCGTCGTCCATTTTGTATACTGGGGGCCGCCATCTTGGTTTCTATGGTAGCACGTGGCTGCTATGTTACCAAAGGCCTACAACAAGACAGGGGTATGTTCAGAGGGTGTGTTCGGTTGAATCGGTGTATCACGAATTACCACAAACAACCCGACAAGTTGTACTATTTCGAATTCTTTCAGAATTCTCTGCTTCTATCTATATATGCAACAGTATTCGTCTATCTGACCATGTTCCTTTATCCTGGAGTATACTCTAGTAGAGAAGAAGAGCCTATCAGCTGGAAAAGCTTTGCTTATGATTAGTATATTTAGCTTTTCTGGTCTATTTTTGTTAGTTCTGACCCTATTCCAAGTACTCTTGTTATATCATATCTATAGATCATTTATATAGATCATTTATATAGATTATAACTAACCAATCAGATTGCTTGATTTTCCATAACCTGCACTTAATCGTACAGAGTTATCTCCCCTTATTCCAACGAAGTTGTATCCGATTCTCATCACCTCTATATCCAATGGCAATATCCCCAGGCACCCCAATTTCGGCACCCCTTTTTTGAAAAACATATGACCTTCGGCACCCCTTTTTTGTCATGTGTGCTTATGTGAAAATGCACAACGTGACACAATGTGCCCTAGCACATAGGCACATACGACCAAAAATGGATTCTCCAAAAGGTATCCTATTAATTGAGGGGAAATGGAACAAAAAATTCTTGACCAGGTTAATTGAGAAACCTCTGTTACTGCGCACTAAAATGTAAGCATTTTTTTGGTTCCACTTTCGCTCAATTAGACGATTTTGACTTCTGATGTGACTCAGTGTGTCTTTTTAAAAAATCTTTTTGCTGGTTAGTTTGTAACGTTTGTTGAAGTTTTATCCTGTTCGCTTTCTACTTTTGTAACTGTAACTGTGCTACCAAGTGCTTTAATAAAATATAAGAGTTCAATGAAAAAGCATGGTGTTTCTTATCTTTACCCCCCCCCCCCCCCCCCCCCCCACACACACACCCCTTAGTCTTGTCTTCAATAAGGAATTTTGCCCAAGAAGTCCAAACTTGGACCCACAGGACGTACCGCACGAAAAGTTATTTTACAGACCTTGGGTCCAAGTTTGGACTACCGTCTCAGCAGATTGATAATGTGTCTAATGGCTAGGGACACATAGGCGTAACAGTTTATTACAGCTGATTCCTGAAAAATTAAATTTGGTAATGATTTTTGTAGATATAGAATACAAATATCGTTATCAAATGTCATTTTTCATGCCGAATACCCGTGTTTATGAATGGTGCAAATCGACTCTACTATGGTGCAAATCGACCGAATCAATGGTGCAAATTGACCGAACCAATGGTGCAAATCGACTTTTCCGATGGAGCAAATCGACTTTTCCGATGGCGCAAATCGACTTTTTCGATGGTGCAAATCGACCGCCGATGGTGCAAATCGACCGTGGTGCAAATCGACCGTTCCCCTTTCGCTTATTAATTTACATTGTGTTCATGTGCTATTGTTCCGATTTATTTCGAAATATAAAATAAATAAAAACTAGAGAAACAGAATTTACTGCACCCAGTAAATTCAATCTGTGTGAAAAGGGTTAAAGTATCAGGATTAAACTATACAGAAGGAGAATTTATGGAGGCTTATTTTCAGGAGTAAAATATTTTTAAACAAATCAGAAATGGATTTTCGTTAATAGTATTTACAGATATTCATACAGGAAGCAGAACATTTTTTATAAGAAACCAGAAAAGGCATATATGTGACCAGAATTCAAAGGGTTCGATACACGAATCAGAAATGGGCATTTTTGGCTCTGCTCACTAATTTGAGTGATGAAATACGTTCATGAACTTTTGAAATGCATTAAGGTGTAATGAAATGCATTCCCCAGTCTTTCTGAATAATATGCACTTGATGACCTTGGTGACCTCTTTCAGGCGGACCAAAAATTGAACCTCCAGTAATTTTTAAATCAGTCGGTATAGTCCCATGTATACACCCACTTTAAAGAAATGGCTCCACCAACTATAGATCTGTCATTTTTGGGCGATGATAGCAAATATTTATTATGATTTAGAAGCCTCTAAGGCAATCAGCCTACTGTATCACACACAAGGCCTCAAAATAGCGGAAAAAAACAAAGTATGAAGAGGATTAAAGACAGACCATTTAAATATTCCATTTCATTAATTTATAATTGTGATAACTGTTTCGAGAAAGCCGCTTACCACTCGACCCGAAACCTGTTGATCTTGAGTTATGATTGAAAATGAAAAAAAAAAAAAAAATGCAATGAAAGGTGAAGGGTTATTTATTCAACTACAATTAATCAAGTGTTTTAAGATAGATCTGTATAATAAACACATTTTCTTGCCACTCAAAGGGTTTCTTTCAACTTGGTTTGGAGATGGAATTTAATTCTGATCTGACAGCTGATAAGAGTAAATGTGTGTCAGGCTGTTAGCTATAGCAACTTCTCTCTAATTTGATTGTTTACTTTATTCTCTTGTGTATATAAATATAAACAGCTATTTCTTTATGATGCTTTTCTGTTACAAAGAAATTAGGGGGTATAAAAAATTCTGTGGCCCAATGCCACTCCCAAAGGTTCCCTGATAACATAGCTGGGCCAGTACTAGTGACAGGCTACCAGTATGCCAAACAGCCCCAGGACAGATTATTTATTTATTTATTTATTGGTGTGTAAGGTCACATATTTCTGCATAATGGCTAATCATGACCACGACAGTTTTACGGGTGGAGGAAGCCGGAGTACCCGGAGAGAACCACCGTGCAACGGCGAGCAACTGTCAGTTCCCTAACATACTAATTCCACACAAGCAGGGTTAGTATTGGTTGAAGACAGGTGCACCATCGACGTGCAGTACGCCTTAATACTCAGTGTCACTGTGCCCCCACGTGGGCATTGGGGGTGAAGTGTCTTGCCCAAGGACACAACGCAGTTGCCGCAGGTGGGATTCAAACCAAGGACCTCTCGGCTTGCAGCCTGCACCTCTACCAGCTGAGCTACCACGCCCCCAGGACAGATGATTTGTTTTTGAGTTATCGTCAAGACAAAAGGAAGGGGATAGAAAATATTTATACAGGAATCAGAACATTTTTATAAGAAACCAGAAATGACATATATGTGACCAGCTTTCAAAGAGTCTGATACACGAATCAGAAATGGATATTTTTGGCTCTGCCCACTAATTTGAGTGATGAAATACATTCATAAACTTTAGAAATGCATTAAGGTGTAATAAAATGCATTTCCCAGCCTTTCTGAATAATGCCCCCATATTAAGATCTTCAGAGGGTTAAAATATTCCCTTTAAATACTCCATTTTAATCCTTTAAATGGGGGCGCAGTGGCTCAGTTGGCAGAGGTGCAGGCTGCAAGGCGTGGGGTCCTCACTCTGTCCTTGGGCAAGACACTTCACCCCATTGCCCAAGTGGGTGCATGGTGGCGATGTGTACTAAAGCGTACTGCACATCGATGGTGCACCCGTCTTCAACCAATGCTAACCCTGCTTGTGTGGAGTTAGTATGTGGGGGATCTGACAGTTGCTTGTTGTAGCCCGGTGGTTCTTCCTGGGTACTCCGACTTCCTCCACCTGAAAAACTGTTGTGGGCATGATTAGCCACTGTGCAGAAATATGTGACATTAAACACCAATAAATAAATAATCCTTTAAAAAATGAGCTCAATCCAATAAAGGGTCATAAGCTATGTTTTTCAAGCAAAAATGAAAAGGTAATTAAAACTGAATAGACGTTTCTGTGAATAATGTTGACCGGTTTTCGCCGTTATGTTGGCTAAAGGGTTAAGAATCCCTTACTTTGGAAGGCACACTGAAAAGGTTCCACATAGAACTAAATGTTAAGAAAATAAAGCGAAAAACATTAAGTTTCTCAGCTGACAGTACCTGCTTTTGCACTCCGGAGGGATGGAACAGCACAAATCAGAGACATTCTCTTAATGGCACCAAAGATTTCTGCACTCTCGGTGAGACCGAGCAGAGCGCAGTGAAAGACTATAGAATTCCTCTAACAACTGAGTTTTAAACAGTCATAGCACTGACACAGTTAACAGTACAGTCGACCATTCCAGTATTGCATTGTTACCGGCACCCAGACAGTTTTGTAATAGGTTTCAACAATTATTCAGTGCAGTTTTATGGAAAGGGTTAACTTTATTCTGCCTGAAATAAAATATGTGCAATCCACATTGAAGTCTTGAGAGGGTTAAAAGCATTGAACTGAATAAGATATGTTTCAACAATTATTCAGTGCAGTTTTATGGAAAGGGTTAACTTTATTCTGCATGAAATAAAATATGTGCAATCCACATAGAAGTCTTGAGTTAAAAGCAGTGAACTGAATAATTTATAATTTATTTCCTTGCAAGGCAAAGGGTTTCTCTCAACTTAGTTGCAGGAATTTACAGCCCAATTTAATGTCAAGGTCAGATTTCATTTTGACAGTTAACTCCACTGTGATGTTTACATAGTCTCCAGTGTGAACATAACATCGTATTGCTTGGGGAGAATTTACTGTACATGTACCAGGGAATTGGAGGCTGTGAAAACCCCATGGCCTACTGGGCCATACTCAATGGCCCTAGCGACCTGAAAAAAACATAGGTGGCCGAGAAGTTGTGAATGTCTACCAGTATGCCAAAAATCAGTGAGATAAGAAAATTCGTTTTCGAGTTATCGTGAGGACAAGGAAGTGCATAGAAGACAGAAGACAGGAGAATAAGAAGAAGAAGAAGAGGAAGAAGAAGAAGAAGAAGAAAAAAAGAAAAGAAAAAGAAACCGTACAAAACAATAGTCTGTGTGTCACACAGACTAATTAAATATTAAATATTGTTATTTGTTGTCACAACCAGCTGAATTTGGTCGGCAACCCCGAGGCACCACAAATTAGCGTTAAAGGCTCAACATCGTAATCTTCGACGAATTGTCCAAAGAACAACGAAAATTACCTACGAATCGTCCATTGGACGATTCGTCAGCAATTTCCGTTCACGACGAATCGTCCAGATTCAACGACGAATGTGCAATCACGACGAAATTTTTATTTTTTGCAATTCTGTACCCACGACCATGAACGTTTGAATGCCCGTATGTTTTTCAATTAAAAAATGTCTGCGAACGACAGGGTAACGGCTGACAGCGTGAAACACCTCTTGGAATCTTTTGTGTCAAGGTATATGCTAAACACACATGGATTGTTATCACTCACAACGTGAACAAAATACTTATTCAGTTAGATGACCTCCCCTCCAGAGGTATTTTTTCTCAAACTCAAATTTCATTATGTCAATTTGCACGAATGCCGCCGAATCTGAATTCTGATTCATTTTAAAGGTTACAATAGACTAACTGATTTGCATTGGGGATGGTTGGCAACAGAGCTGATATTTTTCTGTCTTTTCAGCTCATTAAGGTGCTATATAAATAATAGAATTTTGTTTATTTTGAAATTCCCACCATGGGAAAGACGCGCGATCGCTCTCGCGGGTTCGTAGTCAATTCGGCCTTGAGTCGATTCGGCCAAAGTTTAGGCCGCATCGACTCACTTTTCAGGCCCAACCGACTCACTTTTTAGACAAAACTTATAAACTGTTGAAAAGTGTATTTTGAGCCATTCCATAGAAATAGGACATGAAGGGTAAAAAATAAACTGGTAAAGGCCAAGAATAGAGGACCGCGCGTTTTTTAAGATATTAAAACATTTTTTACAACTCTTTTGGAGTTTCTTATCATTCTAAGACATGTTTTACACAAAATTAGCCCAAAACGCCGATACCTACTGACAAATATCATCACTTTTAACCCTTTTTACATTCCGTTAACTTTATTCTCCAAACAATTTCAACAACAAAACCTGCGGTAAACAGGTACGCGATTCTTTGTTTTTTTCCGCTATCGTGTATACTCCATTTGATCGGAGTATACGAGGGTGTAATTACAATGGGAGAACGAATTAGGGTCAGTTTGGGATGGACACGGGTTAGCTAACCCGTACCCATCCTAAACTGACCCTAGTACGCAAAGAAGGCAATGATTAGAATACGGCGACCAATGCATTAGGGTCAGTTTAGGATGGGTACGGGTTAGCTAACCCGTACCCATCCTAAACTGATCCTAGCATGCAAAAAGGTAATGATTGCTCCCCTGTGACGTCACATCGAAACATCCACAGCTCCATTTCAGTACGCAATCAGAAATTCATTTTGTTTCAAAAACCCGTCACAGAGAAAGGGGTTAAAAGTGATTATTTTTGTGAGTGGGTATCGGTGTTTTGGGCTAATTTTGTGTACAACATGTCTTAGAATGATAAGTAACTCAAAAAAGTTGTGAAATATGTTTTATTTTCTTAAAAAACGCGCGGTCCTCTATTCTTGGCCTTTACCAATAAACTTCTCACACAAATGGCCATTCTGTGTTTTGTGCGGTGCTACTAGAAACCGGAATCGACTTTAAAGACCGGAATCGACTCATATTTTACTGATTTTTCGCCATGTTTTGTACTTTTACCAATGGCATTCTATCTAATAAGTCTCCACGTGCAAGATTTAGTAAATGTCAAAGGATTTCAGGGTACAGGATGAGGTTATCAAAGAGTCTTCCTCGTTTAAAAGCTTTTTTTCTTTTGATCGAAACATTTTCCAAGGGAAGTAACTTGTCGCGTCATTTTGAACTCGATGTTTTATCATGCATGGCCAATACAACTCAAAATTAATTATTGCTCGAGAAGCGAGAATATCAAACTTGAAGCTGACTGAAATGTGTGCGTGTGGGGCGGGGGGGGGGGGGGATTGGGAGGGGGTCGGGCATCAAAAATGCAAACTAATCAAGATTAAAATTTGCTCAATTTGAATGAGAAATTTAGCGAATCATCATCTTGGTTGGTTCGTGATTGTTCAAAAAGAAACCCGCACAGAACTCGACATGAGAAGTTTCATTCATTCGTTCGTTCGTTCGTTCACTCGATCATTCGTTCGTTCGTTCGTTCCTACTGATTATGTGATATGAGAAGTCCCATTCATTCGTTCATTCGTTCGTTTCTACCAATTGTGATATGAGAAGTTTCATCCATTCGTTCGTTCATTCGTTCAGTCCTTCGTTCGTTCCTACTAATTATGTGATATGAGAAGTTTCATTCGTTCGTTCGTTCGTTCCTACTAATTATGTGATATCAGGACAGATCGAAACCCACCAGCATTATACAATTATCATGATCGAATAGACACGGCCCATTCCAATGGAACTGATCTGCCGAGCTCCTAACTTTCCATTCATTTTTCCAATATTATTAATATTAATAATAAAGACAAACGATTTCTCAATTTGCGTAGATTGGTTAACCTTTTTGTGAAAATTCAGAAGCCCCTATAAGCTGCATCAAAGTTATCTTTTAGCTGAAAAGATACAGATTGTACAAGAAGCTAATGTTTTGACTACCATTAGTCGTTTTAATTAATATTCTTCATTGTTTCTTTTTAAGTCTCTTTGTTACGAAGAGGTGTGATTCCCCATGAAGTCTGTCAGTTTATCTAGTAATCCCTTAAATTTTAGTAACAACTGTGAGGAGCTGTGAGGAAGCTATCTCTGGCCAGCGATTCCAAGAATATACTTTCTCTCTATAAAAATCTCTTGTCATACAAGCCTTGTATCATTTACCTGGAAATTTCACTGTAATCGTCATGTATTCCAAACCATATTACCGACCAGTAGCCAAAACAGTAAAGTACCCTTGTGGTATCTGTGACCGAGGATGTGGGTCAAATTCTATTGAATGTTCCGGATGTACAAGATGGATTCACCGTCGATGCATACCAATGTCAACCGACCTTTTGAACAAATGGTCATCAAATGGAGAGCTGAGGTTTTTTTGCCAAAAATGTGCGTTCAGTGGTGAAAGTTATGACGCAAAGGCGGCGTTAGACAGGTGAGTTTTTGTTGATGATAATAAGGCTAGGGGCGTAGCTAAGGGGTTTTTCCATTATATACCTATTTAATTCCGCTGTGGCGTAACTGGTTAATCTTGTAGAAGATAAAATTGTACCTTGGGCTCTGTTTCTCTTGCCCAGCACAATAGCAGTGCAACCAACTCTGTTTTTCTTGCCCAGCACAATATCAGTGCAACCAATTCAGCGACGGCGGAAGCTCCAAAAAAGTGTGTGTGTGGGGGGGGGGGGGGGGGGGGGGGCACAATTTTTTTCTGGGTAACCGCAGGGTTCTAGGATTAAAAATAAATTTTTAGGGGCTCAATGTGAAGGATAGGGGTGCGGCATGGGTTGGTGGGGTACTTTGTCACGAAGTATGTCACGAATACGGAACGAAAGTAAGTTCAGCTCTTGAAAGGGAATAGGGACCTACATGCACACATTTTACCATAGTCCAAACTTGAACCCAAATTCCGTAATATAATTTTGGGGTTTGGTACCTACTTTGGACGTACCAAACCCAAAAATTATATAACGGAATTTGGGTGCAAGTTCGGACTAGTTTTACTATTACTATAGTCTGTTGTGACAAGTTATGAACTTGCGACGTACAATGTCTCAATATATAAAATGGACAGAGACGCCGACACTATTGTGTTGCCAATTTTGTTAGAACTATTACTATCTCCCACGGTCAACGTGGCCATAGGAGTTGTGTACGTTATGTCAGAATATGTCCTGTTAGGGTTGGGTACCCATAATTGGTGAACAAATTGTGGGGGGTGGGGGGGTGGGGGGGGGGGGGGGCACGTGTCCCCGACGATGCAGAAATCTGTTTTTTGTACAGAACTTCCATATGAAAGCTCTGATTTGAATAATTTTTTGTATGAATGTTTAGTACCATGGGATACATCACATATAATACGGGTTTTTTTCTCGTACGTAGATTGTGCAAATTAGACTAATTTTGATGTTTTTTGGGGTTACTTTCAGCACTGTAAGTGCAAATGCCAATACGGCTCGGGCTACAGGCCGTATTTATGAACCGATCTTTACGAAACTTCTTGGGTACCTTTGGTATCACCGTGGGACGAGAACGAGTGTTTTTGGGTCCGGTCCGAAATTCAAGATGGCCGATGGCAGCCATTTTGTACAAAATTAGGTGCAATCAGATTTTTGCACAGAACTTCCATATGAAAGCCCTGATTTGAATAATTTTTTTGTGTGAATGTTTAGTACCATGGGATGCATCACATATAATACGGGTTTTTTTCTCGTGCAGAAATTATGCAAATTAGATGAACTTTGATTTTTTCAGTGCGACTTACACACAGTAAGTACACATGTCAATATGGCTCAGACTAGAGTCTGTATTTATGAACTGATCTTCACGAAATGTCTTGGGTACCTTTGTTATCACCTTGGGACGAGAACGAGTGTTTCTGGGTGCGGTCTAAAATTCAAGATGGCTGCCAGTGGCCATTTTGTACCGAAATTAGGTCTAATCAGTTTTTTTGTACACAACTTCTATACAGCTCAGACTAGAGGCCATATTTATGAACCAATCTTTACGAAACTTCTTGGGTACCTTTGTTATCACCGTGGGATGAGAGCGAGTGTTTTTGGGTGTGGTCCGAAATTCAAGATGGCCACCAGCAGCCATTTTGTACCAAAATTAGTGCAATCAGTCTTTTGTATAGAACTTCTGTATGAAAGTTCTGATTTTAATAAATTTTTGTATGAATGTTTAGTAACATGGAATACATCACATATTGTAAGGGGTTTTTTTTCGTGCAGAAATTATGCAAATTAGATGAACTTTGATTTATTCAGTGCAACTTACACAATGTAAGCACACATGTCAATACGGCTCAGGGTAGAGGCTGTATTTATGAACCGATCTTCACAAAACTTCTTGGGTACCTTTGTTATCTCCTTGGGATGAGAATGAGTGTTTCTGGGTACGGTCCAAAATTCAAGATGGCTGCCAGTGGCTATTTTGTACCGAAATTAGGTCCAATCAGTTTTTTGTCACAAGTTCTATACAGCTCGTATTTATGAACTGATCTTCACAAAACTTCTTGAGTACTTTTGTTTTCACCTTGGGACAGGAACGAGTGTGTTTTGGGGTGCCTTTGTTATCACTGTGCTATGAGAACAAATATTTTGGGGTTCAGTCAGACCCACTCTGGGACTCAAAGATTTTTTCTAGTTCAGCATCTGACTGTCACCCACCTTTACAATACTTTACCTATACATTTGTTACAGGCAACGGTCAGTATTTATGTACAGACCGTTACAATACTTTATATGTACCTTTGTTATCAGGTCATTACCTAGATGTTTGTCATTGCTGTGTCACATACTATACATGTACATGTCTTTGTCTTGACAAGTTGAGCTACAGTGTCATTGACACTTTCATTATTATTATTATTATTATTATTATTACTTTTTAGCTTATTTTTATTCGCATTTATATTCCAATAAAACCCTACAAATACGAATATCATTAGAGCCTGTTCACGGAGCCGATTCTAATGGTATTCATCTTTGAAAAGTAAAATGTTACAAACCGTTAAAATAAAAAATACGTAAAATTTTTCTCAGTCCTTTAAATTTTTTAGGATTTTATTTTTATTTATTTGTTTTATTCTGTTAGATCATTTCACTCAGTTGGTCAACTGAGTTTGTCGATTTAAACGTGTGTTTCCCCAATTGTCATTTTTAGCAAGACACGCCCTCATGCAAAATGCACAATTTTTATTGGCGAAACATTTTGACACATTGTCCTGCTTATTGAATATCCAATGCGTTAATTACCTACACGATACCAACCAGAATTGTGTGCTTATCCCTTTTTCAACAATTTTTTACATTTTAGACCATCTTTGATTGGTATAACCGTATTTCCCAATGGAATCATGCAAATCTGGATATCATTGTACCAATCGGATTTTGTCAACACAATTTAATTCAATAAAGTAATTTAGTTTGAATTTTGATTGATTTCAGGTTATTAGATGCCGTCAATCAACAGCGCAACGTGGAAATGGTCGTGGAGTCAGAAAAATTAATGATGGAAACATATGGAATAGGCCTTCCGTCGAGAGAAACGTCTCTGGGTATGACGGAAGAAGACACGACTTCACGAGAGATATTGCGCAAGTTCCACCCAGTCATCCTTCAGGATGTATACCCCGCAAAAGTGCATGGCGACGGGAACTGTTTGTATCGCGCAGTTTCCCGGGGTTTGTTTGGAAACGAAAATCACCATCTTCTAATAAGATTACTGACTGCAATTGAGATTCTTGGTAATCAGATTTTTTATGACTATGGGAGCTCTGGATATGTAGATTTGATTCAGAGTCGTGATGTTGTCATGGACGACTATGTGACTGTTTGCAAAAGTGTGTGCAAAGAACATGACTGGGCAAACTTAGTACACATTTATGGAGTAAGTGCTGCTCTGAACACCACAATCAATTCCTACTGCCCACCTTTATTGAATGATTATTTTATTTCAAGACCTCTGACACGACGTGTTTGTGGGCGTAATGTAAAATCAAGCGAACAGGAGCTCACTATAATGTGGACTAAGACAACAGTGCCAAATAGGGCACAAGACTTTGTGCCCAATCACTTCGTGTTTTTGCACAAGTTTCCAACTGTGGAACAGGTACAAACCACACTATTGGAAATTAGCTCCTGTTTGATGGAGGATGGGGAGGTACCTCCATCAAATTGCAAAATCATCAAAACGGGCACTGAAATGGAAACTGACAACCCACTCACTAGTATTCAGTTTGATGATGTTGAAGATCGGGGCTCAGTAGAAACCATTGACGTAAAGCATTCGTCACCTAAGGGGATGCTTTGTGGATATCATTTTGCAGACCTAAGTCAGATTGAGCACGAGACATCTAGGTCTAGCCAGTGCCCCGAGAATGATACACACGATAGCTCAAAAATTGATCACTGCGATCTCGAGCAATGTAGAAAAAACGAGTCCTCTGGTCTTCAACACCAGGAATCTGGTCTCATATCTTTATCAGAACAGCCAGCTTCGGGTGGGACGCCATTACCTGGGGGTAAACCTTTAAAGATAGATTATGTCGTTGAAATATTGTCAACAGCTGAAATTGTACACGGTGAAATACCCAAGGGGAAAAAAGAGGATGTGTATTTTATTGTTGACAATACTAAAAATATTGAATTAAAAGAATCGGGAAAAAGGAGCATTTTTTGGGATGATTGTGGGGCGTGGAGGAATGATTCAAACAGCCCAACTTCTTTATACTTTTGTGGCCCAGGTATGGCCCTCAAAAAAGTCTGCGTTCGTGATGGGCTATACTGCTGCCAGAAAATGGTCAATAAAAAAGTAACGTATCAACCCCTGAATCCGCAGCCTACTCAAGACGACATATTTGTTATTCAGAGAAATTACGCGAAACACACACTCGACCCCAAATATCAACGGCGTATCACTAGGATCTGTAATAAAGGTGACGATTTTCCGAGATCAGTATGCGTCGAATACAGTGGTAAGTACCCCGGAAGAGCACCGCTCGGCCGAAGTAAAACAAACAAAAATGATTACATACGGTCAAATCCCAAAGTTATCCAAACTGTCAAGGAAAAGGTAGTTTCATCGGCCCCTCATGTAGTATATAGGGAATTGGTCATTGAAAGCGACGACATATTGGATGCGCCAAATAATTTAAAACAAGTGCAGAATCTTAAATATCGCGAAAAACGAAAGGAGAAAAAAACTGATAAAAAATTAATTAATTTCGCTGACCACGTGACACACATTGAAAACCTTGTACACACTCACCCATTTGTGCAAAAAGTGATTCACACAAAGGATAAGGTACCCATGGTTTTGCTTTTCACTGAGCAGCAAATTCAAGACATTAAGCGGTTTTGTTGCAGCTACCCAGAGGCTGAAGCAACAGTTTTAGGCTTCGACAAAACATTCAATTTGGGACAGGTACACGTTACAATTGGGTGTTTAAAAAATTTATCCGTTTGCAATAAATTAACAGGTGAACATCCTATTTTCCCAGGACCTGTCTTCCTTCATGGAAACTCCGATTTCAATTCATACTTAACATTTTTCTCAGAATTGAGAGCTAATCTGTGTGATGTGCACGCTCCTCCTGTAATTGGTTGTGACGACGAGAAAGCGATGAAGAAGGCGATCGAAGTAGCGTTTCCCGCTGCGCCTAAACTGACATGCGAGCGACATTTAAAACATAACGTGTTGGATTATTTAAAAGATAATATTGGTCTCAATGATACAGATAGGCAAAAAATAATAGATTCACTTTTTGGCACTGAAGGTTTAGCTGCAGCTGATAATGACATCGTTTTTGAAATAAGAACCAAATCAGTGAAAGATTTATGCGCGGAAATAGCGCCCAATTTTATTGATTATCTGGAAAACAGGATTTTTATTTTAAAAAAAGAAAATTTCAAAACATCAAAAACCCATGGATTTCACAATTTGAACAATTGGACAAACAATAATTGCGAAAGTTTGAATCACATATTAAAATTGGCAGTAGATTGGAAAAAACAAACCCTTACTGAACTCTCTTTAAAAATTTATAATATAATTCAAGGCTGCTACAAGGAAGTTGAGCGTGGAATGGTTGGAGTTGGGAATTATAAACTGTCAAAAGAATGTGCCGGCACAAATTTGGGGAACGAAGTCTTCGATAGACAGAAATCGACATCTGAAAAAATTCATGACCCACAAAAAAATGGTTTCTAAAAAAGTAATATCATCCGATGGTAATAGGTGCGTACTTGTAGAAGGGAATGGTGGGAAGAAGCCAGGTCAACGAAAAAGATGCAGGACAGCCAAAACTACGTCAGTGAAAAAAGTAAAATAAATATGAAGTATAGGCCTAATCAAAAATAACAAATATGTCGTCTTGGGGTATCCAGTATATCTGAATCCGAAATGTGATATCCAATGTAACAATATTCGATTCTCACACACGACAGGGGCTTTCTGTTTGTCACCGGTAGTGACACACTTGCAACAAGTGGATACAGTTAGCCCATTGTTCGTGGGAGCGAATCGACTTGTTACATTGGGTATGGGGGAAAGTTCGGGATTCATGGCTGTACAACTATTCATGTTACAGGGTGTGCACAACCTTGAAAAATCCTTGAATTTTGAAAATTGTAAAAATGTCCTTGAATTGTACTTGAAAATCTTTCTGACTCCTTGAAAGTCCTTGAATTTAGCCTGCCCTTGCTCTAACTAGTGCAATTCAGGTCAATAAATGTGAGTAGCAGATAATTTTTGTGTGTGTTTTTTTTTTTGAATAACTGAAATTTTTCATTTTTTGTCTCAAAACATAGCTTATGACCCCTCATTGGAACGAGCTCAATGAGCTTTTATAAACTATGTTTTGAGACAAAGTATGAAAACATAATAAAATTTGAACGACAGTTTTTGTGAATAGCGCTTGTCAGGTTTGGCCATTTCGTTTGGTAAAGTGTTATAATGATATTTCACCGTTGAACGGTTCCAATGTAACAATGTTCGATTCTCACAACGACAGGGGCTTTCTGTTTGTCACCGGTAGTGACACACTTGCAACAAGTGGATACAGTTAGCCCATTGTTCGTGGGAGCGAATCGACTTGTTACATTGGGTTTGGGGAAAGATCGGGATTCATGGCTGTACAACTATTCATGTGACGTAACGATCCAAATCGACTTGCGCTAAACATGAACGGGTATTCAATCTTTTCGTTAATCTATGCATTGTTTGCTTCCAGTTCCAATGTAACAATGTTCGATTCTCACACATGACAGGGGCTTTCTGTTTGTTACCGGTAGTGACACACTTGCAACAAGTGGATACGGTTAGCCCATTGTTCGCGGGAGCGAATCGACTTGTTACATTGGGTTTGGGGAAAGTTCGGGATTCATGGGTATACAACTACAACAACCCAAATCGACTTATAGCTGAACAAACTAAAAAATGATTTTTTTTAAATAAACGATAACAAATGTTCAAATATAATATCTATAGATCCGTAAATTTTCCTACAGATGCTCTGATGATCTTTTCGAGTCTTCTTTTGTATTTCACTATGCCTGTATTCTGTGTCTTATTTTCTGGTTCTTTCAGATGAATTAAACCGGAGTCAAAATCTGCCGGGAAATTGATATCTGGGAAACGAATGAAATATTTCTTTAGTTTTTTCTGGAGTTTTCGGTTTATTTTGACTCTCTGTTTTTCAAAATCCTCTCTTGGTATATTGCCAGCTTTTGTGAAATTATCGCGAGGCAATATTTCACAAAAATAAACATCTCTCTGGCCGTTATTAAGAGTTTTTATCAGTCTTAGTAGTCGGTTAGCTATTTCACAAGCTTCCGAATCAGCATTTATGTCGTTGCCACCGACTTGTATAATAACTAGATCTGGATTCCATACGATCAAGCCGTTAAGTTCTCTTTTGTAACAATCTGCTGTTGTTTTCATTCCACCCTGGCAAAAAAATCGTTTTTTACCTTGGCTGAGAATTGTGTCGAAATCTCTCAAACGTCGGATGTAACTGCTACCGAAAAAGGCAACCTTAGCGATGTTCATTTTCATAACTGATTTTCTGGATATTATTTGGAAAAGATTTTTTGTTAACACACACAAGTATTACGCCCCACGTGCTTGCTGGGTCTTAACACAAAGCCTTTATATAAGAAATTTCATATTGTGTTATTTAATCATGGGTGTTTAGACAAGGCTGAATATTGATCAGTTGTTTTTGTGTTTTTACAATCGTTTTGCCTGAGCTGTGACTGTTATCAAGTTATATCAACTTGATTGATTAAGTAATTGTGAACAGATTAATCAGTTTTGAGACAAAGGTGAATATTCATCAGTTGTTGTTATCATTATCTTGTTTTCTTAACTGTAAATAATAATTAACTAAAATTGAAAAATACGGCATCTTCTTACTTTGTCAAATGATCCAAGTTTTAATGTGTGCCTCTACGATAGAAACTTTTTTTTTATTCATCAATCCGTGAGAGGTCAGTGATCAGTGTTTGAGCCACTAGCTGACTTTGCCCCAGGAACGGCGGAAACTTCAAAAAAGTGTGTGTGTGTGCACACATTTTACCATAGTCCAAACTTGGATCCAAATTCCGTAATATAGGCCTAATTTTGGGGTTTGGTACGTGCAAAGGACGTACCAAAACCAAAAAATTATATTACGGAATTTGGGACCAAGTTTGGACTAGCTTTACTATTACTATAGTCTGTTATGACAAGTTGTGAACTTGCGATGTGCAATATCTCAACATATATTTAAATGGACAGCGACGCCGACACTATTGTGTTAATTTTGTTAGAACTATTACTATCCCCCACAGTCAATGTGGCCATAGGAGTTGTGTACGTTATGTCAGAATACGTCCTGTTAGGGTACCCATAATTAGTGAAAAAGTCGGGGGGGGGGGGGGGGGGGGGGGGGGGCACGTAGGAACGAACGAAGGACTGAACGAATGGATGAAACTTCTTATATCACAATTAGTAGGAACGAACGAAGGACTGAACGAATGAACGAATGAAACTTATCATATCACATAATCAGTATATAGGAACGAACGAATGACTGAACGAATGATCGAATGAATGAACGAAACTTATCATGTCACATAATTAGAACGAACGAACGAACGAATGAAAGAATGTTATATATCTACACCCGGTTATAATTGTTATTCATTTTAATTTTGTATCTATGTGTAAATAATAAAATAACTAAAATTGAAAAAGCGGCATCTTCTTACTTTGTCAAATGACCCAAGTTTTAATGCATGCCTCTGCGATAGAAACTTCGTGGGACCTAAAGGGTCCTACTAGAAACCGGAATCAGCAGAGTGGAGGAGAGGGGCATGCAGTTATGGGCCTTCTTTTCCGCCCCACCCCCTGTCACCTCGCCCAACTTTCAACGACCCTTGCCGACTTTGGCGGTTTTCTCTGAGAGAGCGCAGGGTCGAGTTCTGTGCGGGTTTCTTTTTGAACAATCACGAACCAACCAAGATGATGATTCGCTAAATTTCTCATTCAAATTGAGCAAATTTTAATCTTGATTAGTTTGCGTTTTTGATGCCCGACCCCCTCCCAATCCCCCCGCCCCACACACACACACATTTCAGTCAGCTTCAAGTTTGATATTCTCGCTTCTCGAGCAATAATTAATTTTGAGTTGTATTGGCCATGCATGATAAAACATCGAGTTCAAAATGACGCGACAAGTTACTTCCCTTGGAAAATGTTTCGATCAAAAGAAAAAAAGCTTTTAAACGAGGAAGACTCTTTGCTAACCTCTTCCTGTACCCTGAAATCCTTTGACATTTACTAAATCTTGCACGTGGAAACTTATTAGATAGAATGCCATTGGTAAAAGTACAAAACATGGTGAATAATCAGTAAAATATGAGTCGATTCCGGTCTTTAAAGTCGATTCCGGTCGATTCCGGTTTCTAGTAGGACCCTGTTTTGTGTATAGCAGAGCATCTGAACAATAATAATTTAAATAAATTTTCTTCTGAAAACACTATTTTGTTAATTGTTACCCTCGTTAACCTCAAACTTTAATTAAAACTTAAAATTTAGAAAAAAGTCCTCTCAATTAATTTTAATCTAATTCCTATTCTCCTTTTTGTGAAAAATATAGCCCAAATATTATTTTGTGAAGCTCAAGTATACACTAAAATAGATCCATGATCAATTTTGGGAACATTTTGTTTTTTTGCATTGAAAGGGAACCTTTTTTGTTTACAGAAAAACGTGTCCCGTTAGTCACGGTCACGGGTCGTTTCGCCCCTTGTCCCATTCGCCCCGGGTCGTTTCGCCCCCAGAATTGGGGCCGAAACGACCCTGGGTAAAATTTGTTCTTTTTTTATTTTCAATGGTAATTTTTTAGCCCAAAGGGTAGTCTCACCTTATTGTAAATCCACCTTGATAACAAACAAATTATTCACTGTATCATCAAGATAAATGAAAAGAAGTAATGGATTCTATATTAGAATAATTAAATTTATTTTGACGCTGAAAATCCTTTGATCTGATGTGTATGATTCTCACAAATTGATACATGTACATAACAGCACACACACAAAGAATTCAATGAACATGCACATAGAAACTTAATTACATTCATGCTAACATAAGATAAAGGAAAACAAGCATGTTCACATACATTTCAAAAAGATAATGTAAAGCAGGCCATGCATAAGCTATTGAAGGTTTCTAATCAGCTTGAAGATAAGTTTGTTAATGTTCAGCAAATGGGAAAACACATGCTTATGAACAAAAGTAACTGCAAACCAGAAAGGACATCTACAACATACCAAAGTTGAATAAAATACTGTTATACAGTTAATGATGGAATGAATAGAATTTGGTAAGCCAAAAAGACACTAAATTAGTACTCTGAGGTGCCAAATAAGAGTGTCGGCACTGTTATTAATTTTGGAGGAAAATTCCAACCATCACTGTTATTTGGTAATGAGATATAGAGCAAAAACGCCATCACTGTTATTAATTTTTGATGAATATGCAAGTCATCACTGTTATTCAGCCATCACTATTATTTGGCACCTGAGAGTACTTACAAAAACAATGACTTCCCGAGCCTGGGAAACAAGGCTGACCTTGAATCAGACTTGATTCACACGACCGCCCAAAGTTGAATAAAATACTGTTATACAGTTAATGATGGAATGAATTTAATTCGGTAAGTCAAACTTTCATAATTATGAAATTGGGGCGGGTGGGAGGGTTATTTCAAGATCAACAAAGTTCAGTACGACACGTCAGATCAAAAAATTTTCAAGAATAACAGTACAAGGGAAATAACTCTGAATAATGTGACATCAGAGGAATATCCAATGAAAAGGTCGAAAATATAATAAGGCAGACTAAGGCGGGCCCAGTGGATAATTATCCAATTTGAATCTGTTAGATACAAATTACCAAAATTATTCACTGTATCATCAAGATAAATGAAAAGAAGTAATGGATTCTATATTAGAATAATTAAATTTATTTTGATGCTGAAAATCCTTTGATCTGATGTGTATGATTCTCACAAATTGATACATGTACATAACAGCACACACACAAAGAATTCAATGAACATGCACATAGAAACTTAATTACATTCATGCTAACATAAGATAAAGGAAAACAAGCATGTTCACATACATTTCAAAAGGATAATGTAAAGCAGGCCATGCATAAGCTATTGAAGGTTTCTAATCAGCTTGAAGATAAGTTTGTTAATGTTCAGCAATTGGGAAAACACATGCTTATGAACAAAAGTAACTGCAAACCAGAAAGGACATCTACAACATACCAAAGTTGAATAAAATACTGTGATACAGTTAATGATGGAATGAATAGAATTTGGTAAGCCAAAAAGACACTAAATTAGTACTTACATAAACAATGACTTCCGAAGCCTGGGAAACAAGGCTGACCTTGAATCAGACTTGATTCACAGGACCGCCAAGCCAAAGGCACCAAACAAGTTTGCAGAAACATACTCACTTCTTCAACGAGACACCAACAAAATCTTGAGTTGGAGACAACTGTTGTCTCTCTATCTCTCAGAAATGGTACCCACAGCTTAAATGCCAGCTGTGAAGGTAGTGATGGAATCTACAAGAAAAAAGGAGTCATTTAAACAAACACACCCTCAAAGAAGGCATACTAATACAGTACATCATGAGCTTCATTTATCTTAAATGGTTTACCACATGAATGAAAAAGGAACGCAATTGTCTCGTTCCTTCCATATTCAAGTGTAGGCCATCTCTTTCAGCAAAAAGTTCACATCTAGGTTTACCTGATTTAAAGAATGGTCTGTATGATTTGACAAACAAAATACTCCTTTCACTGCAGAGAACTTTTAACCTAAAATTAATTTCCTTTACTTTATTCCCATACTTGGAATGATCTACAGGCCGAGGTAAAATGGAAGAAATGATGATGTCAGAATTTGAAAGGCTTTTAGAAAGTGTGATGAGATTGTTGAAGGCTGACAACATTTGATCGGTCGATTTTTTGATAATACATTTGTACCCACATGAAAAATGAAATGAGAGTACTTAGAAATGTCAAGATGTTTTGCATTTAATTTATAAGTGATGCTTGAAATCGTAGATCCTGGAAAAGGCTTGATATCTGTATCAAAAATACCAGAGATGTATTTGCAGATGGAATCTGATATCAGTAGTACTTTCTTATTTCTCTTAGCTGAAAATAAAGAGGAAAGACAAGATTTAGTCCTAACCACAGTCTGCAGTTAAGATTAAATCTCTCATTTTTTTGGCAACCACGAATTTATCTTTCATTGTGAAATGTAGGTATCGCTTATAACAATCACTTGACCAGTCCCCAGTCAACTGAATTAGGTCAGAGGGAACATCTGATTGAAAAGCCCAAGAAGCCCCAGCTCTTCTAAAGCTATGTGAAGACTAAAGGTTTGGGTCTCAGCCGGTTAATTTAATAATATGTTTGATAAAATTAAGAAGCTTGGGATAAGTTAAAGGTTTAACCAGTTTGCCTTCATAATGCATAAAAAGTGGATCAGAAGAACGTCGAGGAATTAATGTTACCATATTTTTAAAGGCTTGTACAGGGCATAGGGGAGAGCCAGGAATTGCCAAAACAGGTATTTTCAAAGTTCTTTGACCAAATTGAATAGTTTTAGACCATTTAATAAAAACTAATAAAAACTGATCATCATAAACAACATCTGCACGGGTTAACTGAAAATTAGGATCAAAGGATCGTAGTGTAGAAGGGACAAGGTTAGATTTCCTTAGCATTAGAAAAAAGGCCAGAAGAAATAAACACCAAAATGAAACATAAATAGGGTTATATTGAATTATATGTGGATACATTTCATATAAAATTGCTGGAGTAATTGGCAAAGCCTGTTTAACTTGATGTTGCTTGATCCTAGCCAAACCACGATACATAAGTCTGAGTTCATATGAATCAAAAACAGTAGAAGGTAAATTCAAGAATAAATGTACAATTTTTACTCCACTCACATAATTTCTTATGGAATCAACAGATTTAAATGAGCGACTCAAAAATTGCACAAATAATCTTAAACAATTCAGAGTAGCAGGAAAGGGAGATAAATGAAAATACAAACAAAATAAAAAATATGCTCTCCATTGAATCTGAAGATTTTTTTGAGTTCCTGTAGCAAAGGCTTTGGAAACAGTAAGACTAACATCCTTCCTAAGAGCTTTAAGTTCCATTCCTGCAAAATAAAACACCTACCAATCATGAATAAAAGTGAACAATTCGTCCGAAACAACATCTTCAATCAAAGAAGTTTCACTAAACTGATTAAGAAATAGACTTCTATTCCTATCATTTTCTGTCCACCTTGACACAAGATCTGCTGGTCTATTATCAACACCTTGAATGTGAAGAGCTTTTATTTCAAATTGAAAAACAGCAGCAAAATAGCAAATTTCTCTTCAACAAGATGACAAAAATAGATTCCTAGAGGCTCCTTTGTTAATAGCAGACACTGAGGTGGAATTATCACAGTTTATAAGGATCCTGAGCCCTTTTAAGGAAGATCCCCATAGTTTCAAACATACTACAATGGATAAAAGTTCTAATTCATTGATGTGCAATCTTTTTTCCTGTATAAAGTGTGGAAATGATGCATGAAAATAATGATGCCCAAAGATGCCTCCACAGCCCAATTTGCAAGCATCAGAAGAAATGATATTATCTGGAGAAGACCAGGACTCTAAGACCATCAATGATATACCATTGTAGAGAGGAAGAAATTTGCTCCACCACAATAAGTCAAGTTTGACAAATTTTGGAATGATGTAAAGCTTATGAATATTTGATCCAAAAGTTCTCAACCACACCAAAATTCTAGAGACAAAAAGTCGACCAGGTCTAACACATGAGGAAACAAAATTTAATTTCCCTAAAAGAGATTGAACCTCCTGAATGTTGGCTTTGTCTTTTTGCAACCAATATAAAACTAAATTTGAAATTTCTTGAATTCTGTCAACTGTAATGCTTAAAGTTAACTCTTGCGTGTCAAATAAAACACCTAAAAAATCATTTTCTTGGAAGGGATACAAGCTTTATCCACTGATTCTTGTAAACCACAACTATCCAAAATAAAACCTAACATATTGTAGGCATGATTTGCTTTATCAGGTATTTCAGCACCGAATTTCAAGATCAACAAAGTTCAGTACGACACGTCAGATCAAAAAATTTTCAAGAATAACAGTAAAAGGGAAATAACTCTGAATAATGTGACATCAGAGGAATATCCAATGAAAAGGTCGAAAATATAATAAGGCAGACTAAGGCGGGCCCAGTGGATAATTATCCAATTTGAATCTGTTAGATACAAATTACCAAAATGAAACAGGGAGTAAGAGAGGTGGCCGATTAGGTTCCAGGTCAACTCGCCTTAATGATCCTTTTAAAAAATCCAAGAATCAAAAACGTAAATCCTTTCATAGAAAACCCATGGAATAACGGAGCACATAGACACAACATGTTAACATCTTGAAGGTAGACGATACAATGATTGAATAAAAAACAAATCTACAGGGACCGAGTTGACACAAATTACTCAAACTGAATAGTGGTTCTTCAAAAACATCTTTGATGAATTGTTTTTTTGTTAACAGTTTGTTTTTCCAGTAATCACATACCAGTTGGTGTTTATTTGAGATTGATTGTGTGGCTGATTGCCTTTTTTATTCACAAGCGTAAATATGTATGTATATATGTTATTAATTGTGATGCATTTTTCTGAACTCATGTGTATTTTCATTATTCAGAACTTCATCAACATAAAATGTATTAAAATCTGAACCTGCGTTAGTACGTTTCCCCATTCCTCATCAAATATCCCTCGGCGAAAAACATTTGCGATTTCAATACATTTTCTCCTATGGTGTGAAGGTTAGGCATTTTCTGGTGGATTCGACAGATTATATTTTAAGATCATTGTATTACAGCAAATGCATTTTCTATCAGTCAACTGTAAACTGGGTGTGTTGTATAAAATTTTATATAAAAATAAACTGAATCATCGTTTCAACTGCTAGTTCTGTTTTTTTTTTTTCTTGATCAAACCCACCCTATACCTAAAATGTATTAAAATCTGAACCTGCGTTAGTACGTTTCCCCATTCCTCATCAAATATCCCTCGGCGAAAAACATTTGCGATTTCAATACATTTTCTCCTATGGTGTGAAGGTTAGGCATTTTCTGGTGGATTCGACAGATTATATTTTAAGATCATTGTATTACAGCAAATGCATTTTCTATCAGTCAACTGTAAACTGGGTGTGTTGTACAAAATTTTATATAAAAATAAACTGAATCATCGTTTCAACCGCTAGTTCTGTTTTTTTTTCTTTATCAAACCCACCCTATACCCCGGAAAAAAAGTGGGGCGAAAGGACCCACTCTCAAAATTGGGGCGAAACGACCCGGGGCGAACTGGTACAGGGGCAAAACGACCCAGGGGGCGTACAGGATTTGGGGCGAAACGACCCGACACCGTTAGTCACGATTTTTCAATGTATTTTAACCAAAAATTGCAGCAACTTTTAAAGCAATGAAAGGTCTGTCCTCTGGTGCGATATTTTAAAAACATATCACCTTCTCTATGTTTCATGGAAAGTAGGACTGAATAATTGCATTGCTTTTAAAATTAACTGCCAAAACAATTGTCCCGTTAGTCACAAATGTATCTGTCCTGTTAGTCACATTCAAATGTCCCGTTAGTCACGATTCTGGGTCACATTATCTACGTTGCAGAAAACTCATTTTTTAAAAAAAATTTTTTTATTTTTTACACTAACACAAATAACAATGTTTTGCATAGAAAAAAAAATACCAAACCAACTGTTTTGCACAAAATGTTTCAAGATGGAAGATTGAGAAGGTCATGTGATGAAGCCCTGCAAGAGTTCTGTCAGCAATTTTTTTGAATCCACACACATCCTGGAAGTTACTAGATTTTATATTCATACTGATTACTGCTGTCAATTCTGCCAATGTTTCAATCATGTATGCAAAAGCTATCAGTAAAAGGCGTGTCAAATTTATTGATGGCGACACTGCAGTTGTCAAGAAAGAGTCAATCGTGGAAGTTTTACCCCTGCCAGTATTAAAGAGAGGGGTCTACGAGTTTGAACAAAACATTAACGTCGACACTTTCTAAACTTATTAGGCCTAACAGATTAATACATTTGGTTCACTGGCCTTCAATTTTGCAAATCAGCCAAGGAGAGGTGTGGGTGGGGAGGGGGTGGGGCAGGGAGGGTTACTCTTTTCTATGTAATATTTATGGATCTCCTTCAAAAAATAAATACCATCCACATGTTGTAAACTTTCATGATTTCAAAAAAATTTTGCAAGACACTAAGGTCACAAAAAAAGCATTCAACAAACGGCCGAAATGGCCTAAATTTTAGTGCCTGATTACCTATGAATAAAACCCATTTTTAGCTTTTACATGTACTTATACTGTACATTCAGAACTTAGGTCACTGTGGATTCCTTTTAAACTCTTTGATTATATAGTGTTCCAGAATTAAGTTACTTGTAGACCACAATATAATAGATGAGGTTAAAAGGGATGTGTAGTGACCGGATTTAAGTGGGATAATTAGTGATTTCATACTGGGGTATGATCTTTCAATTACTGGTGCACAAATAAGGCACTTAATAAAGCTAAAGCAGTTATCAGTAGGCACCACAGTGCAAAATTTTGGTTTTCTTATTCTTTTGGAGTAGAAACTTTATAGAACGGGGTCACCCATGTATCTAGATTATTGATACAACTGTGTGTTTATCAACTTCTCAATGTGAAAAAAGATCAATTTTAAATACAATGTGTCGCACCTGGCAAGGCCTGCCAGTTTGATTATGAAAAGACACATGCTTTGTAGACGTTAAGTCATTTCAATGGGTAAGCATCTTTTATTGGGTAAAAAGTTGGGTTGCCCCACCCACCTATCTCCCCCCCCCCCTCCCAAGATGGGACCCATGTTGCCCCATTTAAGAGGACTTCCACCCCAGGCATTTGTTACCGGATGTGAGTTTACCAGTAAAACAAAACTTGTTTACAATAGTAAATAATTCCATGGGGGACAGGTTTCATTATTAACAGTTGAGCTATTGTTCCTTGTTAAAAATAGTGTTATAAAAGTGATTTTGTTGAAATTAATTTTTTTTTTATATTATTCATGCAAGCTTCAACCCTGAATTTATGCATTGCAATACAAAATGGCCGTCCATTTACATTTTGTCCCGTTAGTCACACTCAAGTGTGTCCCGTTAGTCACACCACTGTTGGGATATTATCTCACACATAGTCAAGATACAAGGTCCACACCAGTCTTCATTGTGAGGCTGGAGTACCACAGTACAATGAGACAGAGACAGTTTTTGTCTATTTGCAGCTGTGGGGATAAATTTATATTTCCCCTAAGAGAACCAAAGATCATGTCCACTTTTTGTCCCGTTAGGCACGGTCTATTTTTAGACCACAGCTAACTGAGGGTACACCCAAAACCTTGCTCTTCCAACTGGTGAGATATAGAACTTATGCAGTATTCACACAATACCTAGAAACCTTGGCATTTGCACAACACTAAGCACACCAGATTCCAAAATTAACAGCAGGTTGTCCCGTTAGTCACTATGGAATCGCTCTTTTAAATGTATTTCTATAAGTAACAATTGATAAAAAAAAAATGGAATTTCTTCACTTTTTTATTTGATACGAATAATAATATTTACCTTTTATGCCAAGAATAAAAAATCCACCAAATCCGAGGCCGGGTGAAATAAATTAAAATCTGTTATGTGAGGAAAGAAAGAATTCACTGACACACCAGACAAAATAAACCAGAACTGATTGCTTTTCAAACCAAGTACATTCAGGTAGGTGTAGTACTGGGACGTTTTGGCCTTGGGACCTTTTGGCCTCGAGACGTTTCGGCCTTGGGACGTTTTGGCCCGAGATATTTCGGCCTCCATATATTGAGGTACCGGAGAAAGGAGAAAATTTTTGAAGTGGGCCGAGGACAAGAGCATGTGATCAGGCATTCGCGGAATTGTGAGTAAGGAGAAAATAGAACAACGCAAAAAATTCTGAAGATTTTTTTATTTATCCTTTTCAATGTATTTGTAAATAAACAGAAATACCAATGTAAAAAATAACAGAGAGAAATAAATACACAAATAGATAGACATCGAGCAGGACACATAATATATTACACTAGGATGGAATGGTCGAGTCCGGGCTGCTTCGGGAGTGTTGTGGCTGGTGCGCTGTTCCAGGAGTGCCATCGTTCTGCTGTTGTTCTCAGTTGATTCCTTTAGGATATTACTGGCTTCTTCCCGCATGCTATTTACTACTGCCGTTATGTCAAGTATATCCTGTATCATTTTCCGTTCCTGATCCGGATGGAGGGGAGAGACTGGAGTAGGAGACTTCAGAGAGCCAGTTTCCATTTCTCTCCCCGCCTCGCTGATGACGTCGCCATCCTCCAGGTTGTCCCTCAAAGGAGAGGCAGTTGGGGAGTGGATGAGAGTCACAGGAGTTGGAGCGTGGGGAATGGTAGTGGCCTCCTCTGTCTTCTCTTCCGCCTTCTCTTCCTTCTTCCTTTTCAGGAATGTTTCCAACCGCCGGGCATCACGGCGCCTGGTGGATGGGCTCTTCTTCCTCTTCTCAGGGCCTCCAAGCCTTCTCGGGTGAGGACCAGTACGAGAGGAGGTCCTCTCAACAAAGGTACTACCTCTCCCCGAGGAGGGTGGTAATTCTTTCTCTTCTTCAACCTTGAATTCAAGGTTCAGATGAATGCACTTGCCTATCTCCTGGATAGTCCAGGTGATAGGGCAAGAGATGCCCAAAGCTGCTATCGTTCTCTTCAATCGCGCTGGTAGTTCCAGTGTTTCCATAATTAAGGTTATAATTAGGATGCTCTCACTCTGAGTTCAGAGGTGCTTATGATGATGATGATGATGGTGGTTGGTGTTATTGGTGGGCTTCTTCTTAATCTTTGGAAAATCAGACAATAGATTATCACACCTTCCTTTGTCTTTCCATCTGAATTTAAGAAGATCTGATTTTTACAAAAACATCCATTTTAGATTGCTCGTCACACCTTTTCCTGAATAATTACTCTAAAAACAGTATTAGAATCATGACAGGTTTGTCGCACAAACATAGCTCATTTGTATGTTATCACAACAATAACACTCCCACTCACCTTGTAAATATTTGGGATCAGAAATGTGTGCAACATTGTACTGTGTAGACGTGAAAGCTCTAGGAAAATTTCTGCTTCATTTCAAAATGTGGAAAATTTTAAGTGAATTTGGAGTCTAGTTTCAAAATATTGAATGTTTATATGTGAGTCCTGCCCATATATTGGTAAAGTTCTCCATTCTTATAAAGTCTTTGATTTCCAACTTAAAAGTGAGTACAACCATAATAAAAACCATAATCAAATTGATTTTATATTTAAAACTATAAATATAAACAAATAATACCCTAATCTTCATCAAAATATTACCAAAAACCTAAGTCGTTTCGGCCCGATTCTCGAGACGTTTCTGCCCGATTGGAGGCCGAATCGTCCAGGCCGAAACGTCCCAAGGCCGAAACGTCATAGAACCGTAGGTGTGTGTAATGACAGCAACAAACCAAGTTCATTCAGGTAGGTACTCACTTTGAAGACTGTTCCGAAGGACTGTGTTAATAACAACTAGACATATAAACCAGGATGAAAATCGGTATGAAAATTTGTCATTCTCCATGGGAATATCTGTTGTAATAACCGATATTCCCATCGGGTATAACAAATTTTCATTCCGAAATATCGAACCCTTATTAATAGCAGAAATCATAAGTCCCATATTCTCATAGTACTTCGGTTCCTAATCCGTGTACCCAATGAAAATTAGTTTCGATTTTAGTACATCTTGTTTCCAATCGGTTATGAGAAAATGTATTAAAATCGAAACTAACAGATAATTACCAGGTCGGGATAGTAAGAAAATGAAAGTATGTTAATGGAAGTTTCCTAGAAATCTGTCAAGTTTCACAATATGGTCTAAAGTAAAATCCCATTCAACTTACCTTGGGCCGAATCGACTCAAGGCTGAATCGCCTCAAGGCCGAATCAACCCATTCCCCTCTCGCGCACCATCACTCACGCAGAAACTTTCCAAGGTGAGCAAATAATCACTCGCCTCTGTTCTTGGGTGTGTTTTCATCCATTTCAGTTGCGTCAACAGAAACATTCATTTAAGTTTTGATGTTGGACATTTTTAAGAATCACTCACAATTTGAAGCATTTAAAGTACAATTCCAAACAATTTCCTTTCCATCGTTACTAACATGACACACGCACGACACACTAACAGTAAGAGGGCTGTACATTGACAACTCGCCCAGAGCTTACTCCCGCCACAAAATGAAAACTCATGTTCAGATAAAAAAAAGGGTCATTCTGAGATCTGAGAAACGTTTTAATACTTCCGTATTTTTAGCCCGACTGTTTACAGTAAGGGGTATAGTAATGACTTTTGTCTGTCCGTCCGTCCATCTGTTAACATTTAGAGTTTTTGGTTAAAGTTTGTGGTTAAAGTTTTTTTTACTGAAGGTTCAAGTGGGTTTTTTTTGTTTTTTTTTGTCTTTTCCTGTTCAGTTGAAATTTGGAGTTTTGGTTAAAGTTTGTGGTTAAAGTTTTTTATTCAACCTTCAAGTACAGGCTATACCCGGTAGTTCTTGTCTGATCGTCAGAAAATTTCATATGCAGGTTTTAGGTCATGTCTTCATGAGAACGTCCCCTTTTGGTCGTGATAGGTCAATCGGTATGGCTGCCCGAGCCCAAAACCCGAAAACCATTAGCACAGTCTACAGACCGTATTTATGAAGGGATTTCATTGCAACTTCATAGAATGCCTATGTATAATGCCTAGATGAGAACGTCCCCGTTTGGGCATGATCTGTCAACCGTGATGGCTGCCCAAGCCCGAAACCTCAAAACTTTTAGCACAGTCTGCAGGTCATGTTTAATATGGATGCATTTCATTGTAACTTGATACGATGACTCCGTATGATGTCTACATGAGAATTTCCCCATTTGGGCATGATCTATCAACTGTCACAACTGCCCGAGCCCAAAACCCGAAAACCTTTAGCACAGTCTACAGGTCATATTTATGGAGGGATTTCATTGTAACTTGATAGGCTGACTTCATATAATGTCAACATGAGAAAGTCCCCTTTTGGACGTGATTGGGCAACTTTGACGGCTACAGGTGCCCGAAACCCGAAAACCTTCAGCACAGTCTGCAGTCATATTTATGAAGGGATTTCATTGTAACTTCGTGGGATCAATCCACATGATGCCCAGATGAGAATGTCCCCTTTTGGTTGCGATCATTCAACCATGATGGCTGCCCGAGCCCGAAGCCCGAAAACCGTTGGCACAGTCTACACGTCATATTTATGGAGGGATTTCATTGTAACTTGATAGGTTGACTTCATATAATGTCTACATGAGAACATCCCCTTTTGTGCAACTGTGGCGGCCACAGGGGCCTGAAGCCCGAATACCTTTAGCACAGTCTACAGGTCATATTTATGGAGGGATTTCATTGTAATGTGATAGGTTGACTTCATATAATGTCTAGATGAGAACGTCCCCTTTTGGGTAACTGTGACGGCAACAGAGGCCCGTAGCCCGAAAACCTTTAGAATATTCCACAGGCCATAATTATGAAGGGATTTCATTGTAGCTTGGTAGGGTGACTCCAAGTTTGTGGTTAAAAACCCAAACAAACACCACCACCCCCACCCTCCCCCACCCCAATTAGGCTTTTTTTTCTACTTTTCTCCAATATGCATTTTGAACTATTTACAGTCACTACATGTGGAACCCTTTTTAAACTTACGTACCCCTGCTTTCCCCCCCCCCCCCCCCCCCCCCAGGCCAATTAGGCACTTTTTTTTCCTTTTGTCAAAAATGCTTGTTTACAGTTTTGGTTAAAAACCCACACCCTCCCACCCTCCCAATTAGGCATTTTATTTTTTTTTATTTCCTCCAATATGCATTTTGAACTATTTACAGTCACTACATGCAGAACCTTTTTTTTTTCCTTTTGTCAAAAATGCTTTTTTTTTTTTTTGTTAAAGTTTGTGGTTAAAAATCCAGATAGAAATTATCCCCCCCCCCTCCCAAATTAGACATTTTTTTTTTCTTTCCTCGAATATGCATTTTGAACTATTTACAGTCACTACATGCGGAACCTTTTTTTAAACTCGCATGCCCCCCTCCCCCTCCCCCCCCTCCACCACCCACCCACCGGGGGGCCAATTAGGCACTTTTTTTTCTTTCATCACCCCCACCCCCACCCCCATGGTGCCAGTTAGGTTTTTTTTTTCTCTGCTCAAAATGCATTCTGAAGGATTTAGACTGACCACATGTGGAAAAAAAAAATGGACTCCCCTAACACACCCCCACTCTCCCCCACCCCACCTCCTCCTCACCCAGGGCCATTCATGCAATATTTTTTCTTTGGTACAAAATGCATTTTTAGCTTGACTATAGTCAGGGCTATAGTCATGACTTTCGTCCGTCCATCTGTCTGCAAAAAATTGGTTTCCAACTGATTACTCCAGTTTGGATTATTTGTTTTCAACCAAAATTGATATGTGTATTTTCCAGCTAGTAATACAGGCCAGGTTTCAATATAGGTTCCCCCCCCCCCCCCCCCCCCCCCCCCACACACACACACACACACACACACACACACACACACACACACACACACACACACACACAAACGTGTCACTTAGGCAATTATTCCCAAAATGCATTTTGAAGGATTGGGAGTTATTACATGCAAAAAAGAAAATTGACTCATATAGCCCAATATTGCTTTATGTACTGCATCTTTAATCCTTTACCTAACACAAGTTGAAGCCAACAGTACAAATTATTTTTCTGAGAAATCAGATTTTTTCATTTTTTATTTACTTCTAACCATGGCTTATTACTCCTTATTGGAACAAGCTCATCAAGTTTGTTCCATTAATAGGTCATGGGGTATGTTTTGAAGTAGAGAAATGAAAAAATAAAATTTAAATAGCAAATTTTGTATATCACGAGTGCAGATATGGCAGATTCGTTAGGTAAACTGTTAACAAAAAATGGCTCCGACTATTTTGCATCTTAGCATTGCCATTCCTGGGACAGTCGGGCTGCATGCGTGACATCACTCTAGTTTTTTTATCAAAGACATGGGGAATGTTGCCCTGTTCCTTATTTTCATTTATACTCATGACACCTGTCGCTCCAATTCACCAGTGACACGAATTAATGTGCCCGATTTGGAATTTATTCATCCATTTTCCATGATTTTAATAATCTGCCATTTAAAATCCAGAACTAATTTTAATGGATTATATATATTTTCACCGTCAAAATTCCATCCGTGTTCAGTTGTATTCATACATTCGTTTCGAAGGATGCTTGTCACTGGAAACTGCGAAATAAATCAACATAACTCTCCTCCCATTTTTCACTCACGCAAACTTTATTTGAGGTGAGCGATTTTCCACTCGCCTCCATTTTGCTCCCATTCGTCCCTGTGGAACTTCTGACCTTCTCTGGACTTTGGAGAAAATTACCTGAAATTTGACCAAATTTATATTGGACGTCCCCTTAATGAATGTTGAGATGTATAGAACACGAAACATGTATATAATCAACTCATAGAGTTGACAGTAGACACCACTGGTTCCTGGAAGTCTACCGTATTCGTACCAGAACTGATAAGCAAGTAATATTTCACGAGAACAACTTAGGGCTAATATTGTTCAAACGACTTGTCGACATCGACTTTCGTGGAACTGACTGCTGACGCTGAAATCCACAGTCGACTAGTGCCTACTTGTAGTATAGAAAGAGTAAATTGTCCATCACAGGAAAAATTGGGTTAAAATTCGGCCTAAAATCCGTTTAAAGCTTCGCATACCAAATAGTGCTGCTTTTGACACTGTTTGTCATAAAACTCTGCTAGAGACAATGAATTCTGATTTTGGACTTAATGGTGTTGCTGCTAACTGGCTATCATCATACCTCAAGAATAGACAGTAGCGTGTATCAATAAACGGTAATCTGTCAAAAGACTTCCATCTTGAATTTGGAGTCCCACAGGGCAGTTGCCTTGGTCCTGTTCTGTTTCTATTCTACATTTCAAAAATGTTCAGGTTCCGCAGGTTCCACTCCACAGTTTTCCAGGCTTTTCCAAATATGACATGCCATACACTCTCTTCAAATGCAAATATTCTGTAACTTAGTTATCTAACCCATTACATGTATTACATTTCCCAAATCCACAAAAAACATATAACACTATCTGACTAAGTAGAAATAAACAATCTGAATGTGGGTGGAATTATTTATTGTCAAAGGCAAGACTTCAGCCTGAAAAATTACCTGAAAAAATACCGAAACCAGTCATTTTCAGCCACCTAGCAGCCTCAAAAGCAGAATTTTCCCACCAACTCCACCTACCCACCCCTGGAGCAGAGCATCCCCTGTTTCTAAAATGCAAAAAAAAATTACATGTTTCTGTCTCATTTTTTAGTTACCTGTCTTGGTAACAAACCCGTGTAAAAATTACATTTGAAAAAATAGCCAATTTTTCGAAGCCATTGTTTCCCATAATTCATCTGGTAATTTACCCCTATGTATCAGACTCCAACTTTGGGACCAAAACTTCAAATTCTCTTGTCCAACAAAAAATCTAATGTAATCATATATCTGATACTAAAAATATATGTCTATTTTACGTGGCCTTAGTTTCAACATATGCCCTAAGTTTGGAATTTCACCCCTGTGCAATAGTGCGAAACTGAAGAGCGGAACCTTAAGAGAAAACGAGAGTGATCTCCCCCTGGATTTCACTCGGGCAAAAAAAATCTGGAGTCTATGCTGAGTTGAATGAACAAAAACCGCAAGTCTCTATTTTCAACCAGTAAAAAGATACAGCATGGCCTTTCTGTCTGCCAAATCCCTTTTGTAGCCAGTTTTTGCCTGATTTTCACAACCACACCACACCACCTCATCCCTCCCATTTCTCTGAGCCACTTCAGAGAGTATTTTTGTTATTACCACCAGCCACATTGATTCCCCAGGTCCTGCCAATAGCACTGTTAAATACAATCAAAATGTAAAACAATAAGCACTAATAACCATAGCTTTGTGTGTGTGTGGGTGGGGGGGGGGGGGTGTTGCTATCTAGATATGAAAGTGTAAGCAGCTTGACAGACGGATAACACACAGACATGACACCAATGACGAAAATGAAAAAGTAGACACCATTACTGCAAATCTCTGGTCAACAATAACAACCAAGCTGTCCATAACTGCATATATTTGTCATGAATACAAGGCTCGGTGTTTAGAAAAGGCAGTGCTCTACCTTAATGTTTTCGAAATCTTGTCGAAAATTAAAACAAGTGCGAAATTAGGCAACATCAATAAATTTCTAAAAATTTCCACGTATTTCCTTCCAGTTGTGCTAAGATATCACTTGATGAATGTTAACTACCACTAACAATTGCACACAAACCAGAAATAATGAAAAGTGTTTTGAAAAATGGTGTATTTATAACTCAAACACAAATAAGGAACTTCCTGGTTCAAGAATTGACACCGACGGCAGAATGCTCTTTAAGGTTCCTCTCCACAGTTTTCCAGGCTTTTCCAAATATGACATGCCATACACTCTCTTCAAATGCAAATATTCTGTAACTTAGTTAGCAAAACCCATTACATGTATTACATTTCCCAAATCCACAAAAAACATATAACACTATCTGACTAAGTAGAAATAAACAATCTGAATGTGAGTGGAATTATTTATTGTCAAAGGCAAGACTTCAGCCTGAAAAATTGCCTGAAAAAATACCGAAACCAGTCATATTCAGCCACCTAGCAGACTCAAAAGCAGAATTTTCCCACCAACCCCAGCTACCCACCCCTGGAGCAGAGCATCCCCTGTTTCTAAAATTAAAAAAAAAATTTATATGTTTCCGTCTCATTTTTTAATTACCTGTCTGGTAACAAACCCGCGTAAAAATTACATTTGAAAAAATAGCCAATTTTTCGAAGCCACTGTTCCCCATAATTCATCTGGTAATTTACCCCTATGTATCAGACTCCAACTTTGGGACCAAAACATCAAATTCTCTTGTCCAACAAAAAACCTAATGTAATCATATATCTGATACTAAAAATATATCTCTATTTTACTTGGCCTTAGTTTCAACATATGTCCTAAGTTTAGAATTTCACCCCTGTGCAATAGTGCGAAACTGTAGAGCGGAACCTCACCATCATTGAATCTCACCTGCTTGACGTCCATGGTTATGCTGATGACACACAGGTCTATTTCTCTTTTCGACCATCAATCAAGGGTCAAACTGAAGCTCTAGAAACTATTGAATCATGTATTTCGGACATTTGCACATGGATGGTTTCAAACAAATTAATATAATTAATTAATTAAATGATGATAAGACTGAATTCTTAATAATTGGTTCACGACAACAACTCATTAAAGTTGACATCAATTCAGTGAAGTTAGGAGATTCCGCCATCAGTGCAAGTAACAGTGTACGTAATCTTGGTGCCTTCTTCGACTCTACCACGTCTGTGGACAGACATGTTACAAATATGTGCAATAAGGCTTTCAGAGGTCTAGACTAAGTTAAACAGATAAGACAGTTCCTCAACAGAGACTCAACAAAAATCCTAGTTCATGCCTTTGTAACTTCACATATGGATTATTGTAATGCCTTACTGTTCAACCTTCCACAATATCAGTACTCTCGCCTGCAGATAGTACTAAATGCATCAGCCCGAGTGGTATGTAGGGTATCACAATCTCAACACATCACTCCTGTTCTGAGGAATATGCACTGGCTGCCAGTTAAGTACAGAATAATTTTCAAAACTTTATTATTAGTTTTTAAGACACAAAACAACATATCACCAGTCCTTAATACCAAGAATGTGTGTCAATACAACCTGAAGTCTGATGGTAAAATGCTGCTACATGTTCCAAAACATAGGTGTAAGACATTTGGAGATAGGTCATTCTCATTTGCTGGCCCTCACTTGTGGAATAATTTACCAGAACACCTAAAAAGACTGTCAAATGTCAACCTTTTCAAGAAAGATCTCAAAACATACCTGTTTCAAAAAGCCTATAAGTGAAGTTCTAGACTGTAAGATACTGTATATATTCTGTTTGTATATTTGCACGAGCTCAGTAACATGTACAGTGAGTATGGTTCTATATCTTCTGAACTATAATTTTGGCGCTATATAAATGTGTATATTATTATTATAATGTGCAAATGGGATATTAAAGCAAAGCTTGTGCACCTATGTGGATATGCTTCTGTGCATTTTCGTGCGATTTGCGACTCCGACAACATCAGAGGCAAATGCCAACTCTCAGTCTTTGAAATGTAACGCACACGTTTTGAGTAGAATTCAGGTGGTTAAATCAACCAACATAACTCCAGGACATTAAATTCATAGCTATCAATAAATGATGTGAAATCAATGATGACTTCAAAGAATGTCTACACAATACAACTATACATACAACGCCATTTTAAATTCCAAGTTATCCAACGACAATAATGTCTGTCTGATTTCACTTTTTTGCCCTTTTGGTCGCGATCATTCAGCCTTGATGGCTGCCCGAGCCCAAAAACCTTTAGCATAGTCTATACATGTAGGTCATATTTATGGAAGGGTTTCATTGCAACTTGTTAGGTTGACTCCATGTAATGCCTAGATGATGACATCCCCTTTTGGTCGTAATTGGTCAACTGTGACAGCTACATGGAGCCTTAAGCCCGAAAACCTTGAGCACAGTCTACAGGTCATATTTATGAAGGGATTTCATTGTAACTAACTTCATAGGATCACTCCAGATGATGCCCAGATGAGAATGTCCCCTTTTGGTTGTGATCATTCAACCATGATGACTGCCTGAGCACAAAGCCCGAAAACCTTTAGCAAAGTCTACAGGTCATATTCAAGACAGAAAATAAGTAGACTGTCATCTGCAAAATGAGGTCACCAGAGGGTAAATTTAATGATGCTACCCTGCATAGCAGGGTAGCATCACTAAATTTACCCTCTGGGGACCTCAATCTGAATCGGGGTCTCAAGAATAAATAGAAAGAGGTACCCAGGGGATAAATTTGCCCACTTTATAGGATAGCATCATCAAATTCACCCTCTGGGCACCTCATTTTGCAAATGTCAGAGTGCTTATTTTCAAGCCTGGTCATATTTATGAAAGGATTTCATTGTAACTTGGTAGGTTGACTTCATATAATGTCTAGATGAGAACGTCCTCTTTTGGACGCAATTGGGCAACTGTGACGGCTACAGGGGCCCGAAGGCTGAAGCCTGAAAACCTTTAGCACGGTCTACAGATCATATTTATGAAGGGATTTCATTGTAACTTGGTAGGATGACTCCAAATAATATCTAGATGTGAACGTCCCCTTTTGGTTGCAATCATTCAGCCTTGATGGCTGCCCAAGCCCCAAAACCTTTAGCATAGTCAAAAGGTCGTATTTATGGAAGGATTTCATTGTAACTTGTTAGGTTGACTCCATATAATGCCTAGACGATGACATCCCCTTTTGGTCGTGATTGGTCAGCTGTGACGGCTTCAGGGGCCTGAAGCCCGAAAACCTTGAGCACAGTCTACAGGTCATATATATGAAGGGATTTCATTGTAACTTTGTACGATCACTCCAGATTATGCCCAGATGACAACGCCTCCTTTTGGTCGCGATCATTCAACCATGATGGCTTCCCGAGCCCAAAACCCGAAAAACTATAGTACAGACTACAGGTCGTATTTGTGAAGGGATTTCATTGTAACTCAGTAGAATGACTCAGTATAATTATAATGTCGAGATGAGGACGTCCCCTTTTAGTTACAATCGGTATACCATCATGGCTACACAGGCCTGAAGCCCGAAAACCTTTAGCACAGTCTACAGGCCATATTTATGAAGGGATTTCAATGTAACTTGATAGGATGACTCGTTTTGGAATAATTTCACTGTAACTTCGTAACTTTTGTTGACATACGTTAACTGTGAGGGCCACATACATTAACTGTGAGGTCATATTAACCCATCCCTCAGCTATTTAGTACAGTGTACACCTCATATTATTTTTATTAAAAACATAGCATACAGGGAACAGAAATTAACATATTCCCAATTATCACAATTCTTGTCTTATTTCATAATCCTTTCATAAACATTGAACATTATCCTTTTCATCAAACACAACGCACAGACAAGCTACAGTGTCATTGACACTTTCATTTTATATTACACCCGTGTGGGATAAAGGCGAAGTTTGTATCACACACCCTTTATCGCAAACAGGTATAAGATAAATATCTACATCATTTCATTGTGGTCTCTGCAATGTAGAAGCGGAATTAAGCCTGTACTCCTTGTCGGAGTACCAGTTGATATTCGCAATGTCCCAGCTATATTCGACTGGAAGTTGACTGGGAATACAGCCATATAGAATCTGTTGATAGGATTTACTTTCGAAAATTTCAGTTCATCGCTGGTTTCATTTCCCAGGGGTTATTCGTATTAAAAATGACATAAATAGCTTTTAATTTAGAATACTGGTTACTGTGGATAGAGTCAACTTTTGAATACCGCTAACATGTGAGAATCACTTGACGACTGTTACAGGAAATAACTCACCCCAGTAACATGATGTTATTTGTTTTATTTGTGACGAACACCAAGATCTTCCAATTGTTTAAATACCTACACCGTGGATGGAAGCACATAAGAGTTTACGATTGCTTTTGTGTTTATATGCACACATGAATTTGTGAGTTCTGATGTGCTAGATGCCGATTGTCGAGTGGAATTGTGGCCCGGAAAAATACACTTGATTTTCTGTACATCCGATGATTAACTTTAAAATTTAAATTTACAGGGACTGAAAAGCCTTGACTAGTCGACTCGACTTTGGGGTATCGACTAGCCGACCTTGGACCTACAGAGTCGTTTGAACCCTAGTGGCAAAATGTGCTTCACATATCCAAGAACAAAGCTACATGTAGGGCATCAGTATCACAATCCTTCAAAACACAGTGACAGAGCTGCATGGGGGTAAATTCCCAAACTGTCACCTTTGTAGACATAGTAAATTACCTTCGATTTCCAGTCAGCACCATCGGACGGAAAAAGCGTCGATATACAACGCCATCTAAAATAAAATAATGAGGAAGAGCACCTTAATACAGCATACTATTATTATATAGAGACTGCACAGTTGCCATATTCTGTTAGTGTTGAAACGATTAATGCCATTTGGATTTTTAGCTCACCAACTTTAGTTGTGTGAGCTTATGGCATGGCTCGATCGATCGGCGTCGGTGTCAGCATACGTGTCCAATAATGTTAAAGCTTCTGTTTAGGTCACTTATTCGCCCTATTTCCATATCATGGCCTTTATAATGCTGCTGTATGATGATTATTATCATTCTACCATAAATTAACGCCTTATACCCTGCATTGTAAACATTTTTCTTGACATTTTTAGTTGCATTTAGTTTTCTGTTTAGCTCGGAATTTCATGTTTAACTTAGTGTTTAGGTCAGCTGCTGTGCTCCTTCTCTTCCCATGACACTTATATTCATCATACATGTTCCTCAGTATCATTGTTCCATGATTAACCCCTCATACTCTGCATTTTAAACATTTTTCTTGACATTTTTAGTTGCGTTTAGTTTTCTGTTTAGCTCAGAATTTCATGTTTAACTAAGTGTTTAGGTCAGCTGCTGTGCTCCTTCTCCTCCCAGGGCACTTATATTCATCATACATGTTCCTCAGTATCACTGTTCCATGATTAACCCCTCATACCATGCAATTTAAACATTTTTCTTGACATTTTTAGTTGCGTTTAGTTTTCTATTTTTTGCTTGAAATTTCATGTTTAACATAGTATTTTGGTCAGCTGCTGTGCTCCTTCTCTTCCCATGGCACTTATATTCATCATACATGTTCCTCAGTATCATTGTTCCATGATTAACCCCTCATACTCTGCATTTTAAACATTTTTCTTGACATTTTTAGTTGCGTTTAGTTTTCTGTTTAGCTCGGAATTTCATGTTTAACTTAGTGTTTAGGTCAGCTGCTGTGCTCCTTCTCTTCCCATGGCACTTATATTCATCATACATGTTCCTCAGTATCATTGTTCCATGATTAACCTCTCATACTCTGCATTTTAAACATTTTTCTTGACATTTTTAGTTGCATTTAGTTTTCTGTTTAGCTCAGAATTTCATGTTTAACTAAGTGTTTAGGTCAGCTGCTGTGCTCCTTCTCCTCCCATGGCACTTATATTCATCATACATGTTCCTCAGTATTATTGTTCCATGATTAACCCCTCATACCATGCAATTTAAACATTTTTCTTGACATTTTTAGTTGCGTTTAGTTTTCTGTTTTTTGCTCGATATTTCATGTTTAACATAGTGTTTTGGTCAGCTGCTGTGCTCCTTCTCTTCCCATGGCACTTATATTCATCATACATGTTCCTCAGTATCATTGTTCCATGATTAACCCCTCATACTCTGCATTTTAAACATTTTTCTTGACATTTTTAGTTGCATTTAGTTTTCTTTTTAGCTCAGAATTTCATGTTTAACTTAGTGTTTAGGTCAGCTGCTGTGCTCCTTCTCTTCCCATGGCACTTATATTCATCATACATGTTCCTCAGTATCATTGTTCCATGATTAACCTCTCATACTCTGCATTTTAAACATTTTTCTTGACATTTTTAGTTGCGTTTAGTTTTCTGTTTAGCTCAGAATTTCATGTTTAACTAAGTGTTTAGGTCAGCTGCTGTGCTCCTTCTCTTCCCATGGCACTCATATTCATCATACATGTTCCTCAGTATCATTGTTCCATGATTAACCCATCATACCCTGTATTTTAAACATTTTTCTTGACATTTTTAGTTGCGTTTAGCTTTCTGTTTAGCTCGGAATTTCATGTTTAACTTATTGTTTAGGTCAGGTGCTGTGCTCCTTCTCTTCCCAGGGCACTTATATTCATCATACATGCTCCTCAGTATCATTGTTCCATGATTAACCCCTCATACTCTGCATTTTAAACATTTTTCTTGACATTTTTTGTTGCGTTTAGTTTTCTGTTTAGCTCAGAATTTCATGTTTAACTTCGTGTTTATGTCAGTTTCTGTGTTTTACTTTTAAGAGGTTGTGTTTAGATCAGCTTTGTCGCATGTTATGAGCCTGTTTGATACAGTTCTTGTGTTTGCCAAAGTTACTATCAAAGAGGAATGTTGGTGAGCTATAGGGCTTTGGCGTCCTTCTTGTTACTAATCTCCGGGTGGCTTCCAAATTACGACACAATTAATGGGTCTATCTGGGCGACATTATGGAAGTCGATGTCTTCATGTCCTTATGACCAAACAACCGGTGCTGCAAAAAATAAATTGGTCTAATAGTAAATCTTTGGTGTTCTTATTTCCAAGGGGAATTGATGAGAGGGCCCAGAATATTCGGTTCTGTCAAATATTTTTAAGCAAAATTGAACTTTCCCCCAAAATTCACTTCTATGTTGTGGTCTAATAAGAAATTTCTGCACTTTGTTATTGTGCTAAAAAACTTTGAAAGCAGAAAACAGGTCACTGTAGAAGATCACCCTGATGACGCAATTGTTTCATGACCTGCATAACTAAATCAACCCCCAATGAAAAGCTAGACAAGCTATAAACAATAGTCTCATTGAATATTCAATACATCACGTGACCAAATGGTGTGATTTGTTTGGTCAGTATGTGCACTACATAATGAGAGTTGTAAAAGTTCATTCAGTAGTAAATATCATTATGTGATGTTTTGTTTTCTGATCAACCTTATTACTGCAATATTTACCCAAAACAAGAATGTGTTGAAACAGCATGGACTTCTGCAGATGTTCTTCCGCTGTCAGCGTTATTTAAAATGACACAACAGTTTGCAGGTATACTGTTCACACCTCGTTTGTGTGTTTTAATCTTTGTAATGGAATCTCGAATCTTTACCTGATAATTTAATCTATTTTCTTGAAAAACAGGGCTGCATTTTTCAAATTTACATGCGGAAGGGCGAGTGCGATAGCACTCCTCCATCAACAGCACTGAAAATATCTTGGAAGGAGCACTAAGTGGATACTTCAAGGCTTTAGAGAATACACCCAGGTGACTAATCAACAAGTGATTCACTAATCGGTTAATAGATTTGTTTAATACTAATCACGTTGGCGTCGACTAGTCGAAAAATCATTTCAACACTATATTCTATGCAAGGTATCATGACACTTTTTGAAATTTCTTAGCATTACAATTTTTTTGTTCGATGGAAATTCATGGTATCGAGTGATTTGCGCATGTCCGTTGAACATGGAATCCATCTTCAATAAAAAATGCAGACTGTGTTGCCCTTTTCCCAAATGCAGTGTTTTGAATGCCTAGCTTTGTTCTTGGATTTGTGAAGCACATTTGGCCACAAGTTGTTCTTGTGAATTATTATTGTATTATCACTTCTGGTACGAATATGGTAGTAGACTTCCAGGAACCTGTGGTGCCTGCTGTCAACTCTATGAGTTGATTTCATAAATTTTTCATGTTCTATACTTCTCAACCTTCATTTTCATGTATAGATTGTGTATATTTAATTTGAATTTAAGGAATATTGGAGGTGGGAATTTCAAAATAAACAAAATTCCATTACTTACATAGCACCTTAAACACATTTTGGAAAAAATGTGCTAGCCAATATCCACTTAGTATAGATCCTCCTAAATACCGGAATTACTCAGTATTACTCGAAATTACTCCAAATAAGGCCACTTTGATTATGAGATTGGTATGATGGGTCTAATTATAAGTACACTAGAGCCTCAATTTAAAAAAATGCCCAGACCTGGTGTTTGGCAGTGGTGCGCCATTTTGTTCTTAGCAGAATAATTGTCTGACTGTCAGGTCATACTATTCCCAGGTACAGGACATGGATGATGGAACATGTGTCCATTCTTAGGAATGACAGTACACAAAACAGAATAGAGTGTTGTGCATACTGCATGCAACACGAGTGGGGTGAGCAATGTGATAAATAATTACTAAAGACAGAGAAATTGGATGATCATGTCTTTATTGCTTAATTCAAAGAAAGTTAAATGGTTTGGCTTTATTTAAAATAAACTTTTATACGTATAAGTATATTGAAAGGTTTGCTGACACAGATCTGTTTAAACAGAGAAAAGATCTCCCCTGACTTTTGTTTTCACAGCAACCTACAATGAAATATGTGAGAGTTACAACACCAATCAGAAACAGACACAGAACTAAGCACAAAGACAGTGACATTAAGCCAGTTAGCTGATGCTTATGGTGAATGACTTGTTGATGCAGTGAACCAGTGAATTCTGACACCACAAATCAGTTCATAGTTACGTGAATAATAAGGAGAATGGCAACATAGAACAATGCTTGATACATTATGAGAACAGTTTTTACAACTCTATGAGTAAATATTTAAAATAATAAGCAAAGGGTGAAAAATACAATATAAAACAGGTAATTTCGAGTAATTCTGGGTAATTTCAGGTAATTCCGGTGTTCAGGAGGACCGTTACTATATACTTATGAGCCGATAAAGACATGTAGGCAGTTCGATGACATGACGTCATGTTGTCATTTTGCTGTTTTCAATGATTTTCACATTCGCTCATTAAATATTCTAAAAAATTTTCTTAAATCTACATTTTTAGCTCAACTTTGACGAAGTCAAATTTGAGCTGTTGTCATGGCCCGTCGTCCGTCTGTCCGTCCGTCCGTCTGTCCATCTGGCCGTCTGTCCATCTGTCCGTACGTCAACATTTGGCTATGGTTCGGGCTAGAGGTCGTATTTATGAACCGATCTTTACGAAAATTCTTGTGTACCTTTGTTATGACCCTGGGACGGGAACGAGTGTTTTTAGGTGTGGTCCGAAATTCAAGATGGCTGCCAGTGGCCATTTTGTACCGATGATGCAAAAATCAGTTTTTTGTACAGAACTTCTGTATGAAAGTTCTGATTTGAATAAAGTTTTGTATAAATGTTTAGTACCATGGGATACATCACATATAATACGGGTTTTTTTCTCATGCGTAAATTATGCAAATTAGACTGACTTTGATTTATTTAGTGTTACTTTCAGAGCTGTAAGTGCCAAGCTGCTATGGCTCGGGCTAGAGGCCGTATTTATGAACTGATCTTTACGAAACTTCTTGGATACCTTTGTCATGACCGTGGGATGAGAACGAGTGTTTTTGGATGCGGTCCGAAATTCAAGATGGCTGCCAGCTGCCATTTTGTACCGACAATGCAGAAATCTGTTTTTTTGTACAGAACTTCCATATGAAAGCTCTGATTTGAATAATTTTTTGTATGAATGTTTAGTACCATGGGATACATCACATATAATACAGATTTTTTTCTCGTACGTAAATTGTGCAAATTAGACTAATTTTGATGTTTTTTGGGGTTACTTTCAGCACTGTAAGTGCAAATGCCAATATGGCTCGGGCTAGAGGCCGTATTTATGAACCGATCTTTACGAAACTTCTTGGGTACCTTTGGTATCACCGTGGGACGAGAACGAGTGTTTTGGGGTCCGGTCCGAAATTCAAGATGGCCGATGGCAGCCATTTTGTACAAATTAGGTGCAATCAGATTTTTGCACAGAACTTCCATATGAAAGCGCTGATTTGAATAATTTTTTTGTGTGAATGTTTAGTACCATGGGATGCATCACATATAATACGGGTTTTTTTCTCGTGCAGAAATTATGCAAATTAGATGAACTTTGATTTTTTCAGTGCGACTTACACACAGTAAGTACACATGTCAATACGGCTCAGACTAGAGTCTGTATTTATGAACTGATCTTCACGAAATGTCTTGGGTACCTTTGTTATCACCTTGGGACGAGAACGAGTGTTTCTGGGTGCGGTCTAAAATTCAAGATGGCTGCTAGTGGCCATTTTGTACCGAAATTAGGTCTAATCACTTTTTTGTACACAACTTCTATACAGCTCAGACTAGAGGCCATATTTATGAACCAATCTTTACGAAACTTCTTGGGTACCTTTGTTATCACCGTGGGATGAGAGCGAGTGTTTTTGGGTGTGGTCCGAAATTCAAGATGGCCACCAGCAGCCATTTTGTACCAAAATTAGTGCAATCAGTCTTTTGTATAGAACTTCTGTATGAAAGTTCTGATTTTAATAAATTTTTGTATGAATGTTTAGTAACATGGAATACATCACATATTGTAAGGGTTTTTTTTTTCGTGCAGAAATTATGCAAATTAGATGAACTTTGATTTATTCAGTGCAACTTACACAATGTAAGCACACATGTCAATACGGCTCAGGGTAGAGGCTGTATTTATGAACCGATCTTCACAAAACTTCTTGGGTACCTTTGTTATCTCCTTGGGATGAGAATGAGTGTTTCTGGGTACGGTCCAAAATTCAAGATGGCTGCCAAGGGCCATTTTGTACCGAAATTAGGTCCAATCAGTTTTTTGTCACAAGTTCTATACAGCTCGTATTTATGAACTGATCTTCACAAAACTTCTTGAGTACTTTTGTTTTCACCTTGGGACAGGAACGAGTGTGTTTTGGGGTGCCTTTGTTATCACTGTGCTATGAGAACAAATATTTTGGGGTTCAGTCAGACCCACTCTGGGACTCAAAGATTTTTTCTAGTTCAGCATCTGACTGTCACCCACCTTTACAATACTTTACCTATACATTTGTTACAGGCAACGGTCAGTATTTATGTACAGACCGTTACAATACTTTATATGTACCTTTGTTATCAGGTCATTACCTAGATGTTTGTCATTGCTGTGTCACATACTATACATGTACATGCCTTTTTCTTGACAAGTTGAGCTACAGTGTCATTGACACTTTCATTTTTATATCAATCCATTCTTATGGTATTTGTGAACATATCTGTGAAGTTTGGGTGAATGTGGCTAATATGACCCATCATTCAAATGGCGATGTTTTGGATACGAAATTGGTTGATTGCCGATGTCAGTTGTTCAGTGTTTTATGTTTTATTGATAGTAATCTCCAGGCAATGCACCACGTAAACCCCCAATCACGTCAATAGTTGTGGTGTTTGTTTATCAGTGTTTAGGGCTTTAATTAACAATTTAATTATTGCTGAGGAGCACACTTATTTCACTAATGGGCACTGCCATCTTGCATATATAATAATATTTGATGAGTCAGAATCACAGCAGAATAATACAAAAAGAAACAAACATAAACCCGAACACTACAGTTTTATCTTTCATGGAAGCTGTCGCCAAAATGCATCAAAGGTAATATACACATTGTCGCAACCAAGTTCCCGTAATTTCTTGCTATCGTTTTCAGATTTCTTTGATATCAGGCTGACAGTCATTTCTTGACTGAATGCGGTTGTCTCTCACTTCCTGGGGCGGCAAGGTCAAAGTGAAACAGAAAATGCACAGTCCCGTCATGTTACTTCCCACCTGACACTCCCAGTGTTTACAAGTACATGAGTCCAAACAAAGGCTATCATATTTCAGCAATTGATGCACCAGAGTGTCCACCTTTAACACCCTTTAGTTAACGCACGATTATCCCTGAGAATTTTTCAACATCGCTCGTCACTTATATTCACTCTGCTCAGGGAAATTTGACGAGATCAAACAGAACTACGAATAACTCAAAAGTCATTTCAGTAAAAACGTCTTAAATCTGGATAATAAATTGAGGAAATCTCAACAATATTTTTATGTGTGACCATCAGCGAGGGTTGACCCCACACACCCAACTACTAATTGTCAACCAATGGGTGGTTACTGATTGTATACCAATTAATTGCCTCTGACTTGAAGTCAGTGACTTCACCCTTCATATATCATCTCACTGAAAAAAGAACAGGAAAAAAATGTTACTCTGTGTTTTATATGAACCTAGGTGAAACCTAGAAATGTTCATTGTAAAATGTTTTTATATTGGGATTATTAAAAGAAATTTGCAAAATAAGACTATGCTTCTGTGAAAAATGTCAGGCATACAGCCATACAATCATGAAAATACTATAGAATAGCAGTGTGCAAAATTTGATGAGAATGCTCGTTTCGTTCGCGTGGTGGTTATGCAAATTTGAGTCTACGCGAATGGATGACCGGTTAGCCAAAAGTTGCATCTTGAATGGTAAATTCTGAGCCACTTAACTGGTACAGTGCTAATTCTTTTCTCACATTTGTTCACACATTTTTGTCTTGTTACAATTCATGGGAGAGTGCTTATACACTCCCATAAATTATAACAATGCAAATCAGTGGAGATGAAAAAATTTTACTTAAAGATAATATGAAGGACATCCATGGAATATGAAACCTTTAACAATACGGACATGCAGTTCAGAATAAAGCCCAGATATGGGCTTCTAGCACTCTACCATTAAGCAGCCTTTCTTGTGTCCTGATAGATGTTTAGTCTTTTGCCGTGAGAGGCTATATATATTTCAATTCCATGCAATATATGAATACTTGTTAATGATAAAAGGGCAGTTTCCCAAGACTTTTTACATAGCCAAGCGCTCGGTTAGCCATCTCCAACCCACGTGAACAGTCTGTCAGTTAGTCTTTTTTGAAATTTTGCACACTGGACTCGTAATGTATTCCATGCATGCAGGTATGGTAGAACCAGAAGTACTGACTGTATGATCAGGGGTCCACACGCCCTGATTGGGTAAGGATTCAGATCCCTTCCAATTTTGGAATTTTTGGTGTGAGGACCAAAATTGGGAAATTATATAAAGTAATTTTACTGGTATTACTATTTAGGATGTTTGAGAGAAATGTTACGACTTCTCCAGAAGTTTTCTGAACCAGGACCCCCTCCACCTCTCATCTCCCACTCCTAAGATCTCCCCCTAAAATTTATCACCAAATGCATTTCATTCTATAATTAGCTCATCTGAGCAAAGCTGTATCACTGATCACTTTTGGTCTATCATCATCTGCATATCCATTGTTCGTCCATCCATCCATCATGGACTTTACCATATCAACTTCTCAAAATAACGACCAAAATGTCACCAAATGTGTACATGTATGAATGTCCCACAACATGTGTCTATTAAAGTTTGTGCAAACATAGTTGTCACACCCACAAGGGCATAACAAGGGGCCTAACTCTGTTAGCACCCCTAAATTTGTTTTAAAAATTTAAATAGTCTTCTTTTCCAGAACCACCAATCAGAATCTTTTGATATTTGGCACACAAGATCATTAGGGGAGTCTGATTCAGGTGTGTTTAAATTAAGTCCCTGTGTTCATTTTTATTCCTTCCACCCACCAATGCACCACTCAAACACTTTTTCTTTTCTTTTTTCTGAAAGGGGGTGGGGGGGGGGGGAGTGGGGGGGGGGGTGAGTCAGAGTCAAGTTTGTTTAGATCAAGCCCCCCGGGCTCCTTATGTGGCCTAAATTTTCACTTAGTGCTACATGTATATGAAGAATATTCTTTAAATATTTTTTTCTTCAGATCCACCAGCCATAATCTCTTGATATTTGGTTTACAGCAGCCTTAGGGTATTCAAATTCCAATTTGTTCAAGTCCCAGGATTGAAGTGGGTCCATATTTATTTTAACTTACATGTAGTGCAATATGAGGAAATTTCTTTAAAATCTCCGTTTTCAGATCCACAATTTTGAGTGATCACAGCAAGTTTGTTCAAATCCAGTTTTGGGGTTCAAATTTAGGTTCGTCATGAAAGCAAAATTGTAACTTGGTGCAATATGAGGAATATTCTTAAAAGATGTTTTTTTCCAGATCCACAAGGCAAATTATTATCCGTCCAGAAACCCACCTGGCCCGCACATATTTCGCCTTTTCTCAGGTTCTATTCGGTGTTCAACTATAGATGACCACTCAATTTAAAGAAGATGAGTGGGCAAAACTTTCTGCGGGTTTACTTTCGACGTTTGAATTTCATTTCCCTACTTATCAGTCCATGTTTACATTCAACGGCACTTCAGCGTCTCTTTTGCACTGCAGCTGACATTGTTGTTTATCGATGACGTAACGAGTGGCATATTCTATTTTCACTTCAGGGAGTTGAGGCAAGTGACGTCACGCGACGAGCTGCCTTCTCTTAATGGATTTTGGAAATAGACTTCATAAAATCTTGAACCGTTTGATCTGTGTTGTTTCTCCTGCTGAAGAGTCACACTCACAGTAACACTTTGGCCCACAACAAATCGATGTGCATAAGTGTAAATTATAGTCAGAAATAAGAGAAATTACAGGAATTTAATAAATAATATCCGTAAATATTGGCCTTTTCTGAAAGCGAAATTAAGAGACTAAATAAACACTAGGCCAAATATTAACGAAATCGATAACCGATAGTTTTTTTCACACTGCCTTTTTGGGCGAAAATAGTTTCAAATATCCACGGTAAAGTGGATATGAATTGGAAAGCTGGATCGATTCGACATGTCCGCCGGATTTCATTTAAAATCACAGGTAACCCTTCACCAGGCATGCCTGCCTAAATCCAACCGCACGATTTTGTGATAAACTCAAGCGATGTTCGAATTCCCTCCATGTTACGGTATTCGGTTAATAAAATGTCGCAACGGAACATAGGCGTGTGGGTCGGGGCCGTCATGCACGCTAAAAACTAAAGTGTTAAAAACTACACTTGAAGTGCTGTATTTAACCCTTACTAAGAGCTGAACTACCACTTTGTTCAAGTGTAGATATCCCAGAACTTGACAGGTGTTACAATAATACCACTTGACAAGTGTAATGTCGTGACAGTCGGACACTTAAAAGAAAACAACGCAGATGACGCGGATCAGGCTCGAACTCTCGAGCCTGATCCTCGTCATCTGCGTTGTGTCCTTTTAAGTATGTACCCACCAAGCGAAACTCAATTTATGGACGATTCTGAAAGAACCACCAATGCTAGACACATGGGAAATGCCATCCATTCAAGTTTCAGATGTCTGACGATTGTAATGTCTAAGTTCTTAAAGCATTGCACTTTGAGTGTTAAAATCAAACCCTAAGAGTTAGAATGGGTTTAACACCTTGAAAGTGTCAGTTTTAACACTTTAGTTTTTTGTGTGTGGTATTCTAGCCCCCCCACCCCCCACCCCCCACCCCCCACCCCCCACCCCCCACCCCCTCGCTGAGCTGAACCAGAAAAAATGCGTTTTTTTCGGGCAAATTTTATATTTTCCTCCAGCAAGTTTGTGTTGGACGGTGCTTGGACCCAAAATTATGATTAACTGTTTTGGAAAAAAAAATCGTTTTTCCCAATGCAATTGTACCAGCAGTACTTAGCAGACGTTTGACAGCCTATAGTTAGTTAAAAACAGCCGGAAAAATCCCTTTTCTCTTGACTTTTCAAATGTTTTAGTTATTGAAAATTTGTTTTGACGGCTTGATTTTTAACCTAAATTGGCAACCTCCTTCATTCTTTTGGTTTTTTTTAGGGGGGGGGGAGGGGGTTACCGTGCCCCATGAAAACGTTTTGAAAAAAAAAAGATTTTCCCCATGCAAGTGCAGCATATTTTGGCTACCTGAAATTTTGTTGAAGACCGGCTGCAGAAATTTACCTTTTATCGCGTGTGTGTTGGGGTGGGGGTGGGGGGCCTGAACTTGCACAAAAATATATTTGACCCCAAAAAGTTAGATTTTCTTCTCAACTATAAGTGTGTTTGTAGGTGGGTAGCTGGGGAGGGAGGGGGGGTAGGGCTCTCATTCCAACCTCGGCGTTACAGTCCCAGAAAGTCCCACACATTCGTTTCCCAGGCACAAAAATCCAGCCGGCCCACCTTAACAGAATTGGTCCATACATGTACGCCTGTACTAGACCCGATACTGGAATCAATTTGTGAGGGGTCTTCACGTCGCCATATTTTGTTTTAGTAGGGGCGTCCTTCATTTCTCAGATTGGACCACTGAATTACACTGGTATTTTTCCTTTTTCCGTCCATCTTGCTTACCTGTGAAACGAAATTTGAAAATACTAACATTGGAAAGGAGATGGGGATTGCCTGTTTGTTTGTGTGTATGTGTGTGTGGGGGTGGGGGGGGAGGGGGTAAATGGGCGCAGGTACACGGAAAGAAATGAAGGTTCTTCACAGATAGAACCAGTTTGTGTTCTAAAAGCACCTTCATTTTTTGCTGTGTATTTTCTCTCCTGGTTGTTGAAGGGGAGGTGGTGCCCCATAGCTAGGGGTGTTGGAGTGGGGCTGGAGTGGGGAGGTAAAGGACATGCGGGAACAGGATTATGTGCGAATGAGATTGCACAACTTGTTCTATGTAACATTCCATCTGTTTGATACTTCACACTAAGTTCACAGACTACTACAGCATATTTGGCAGCAATGCAGAATCCCTAACAACAAAACGACAACCCATTACTCATTCATAATCGACTCGCTTGACTCAAGGAGCGATGGAATTGATCGGTTGAAAGAGTAACCCCTGTTTGTGCTTGCAAAATCCATTTTGTTATGAAAAGCAGGAGCGCCAAAGGATATCTGGGACCTCTATGTTAGCATGCATTGAAAAAATTGACCCAATGCTTCTGGGCTAAATATATCTACGCAAACACACAGACTGACTACAACTGTATAACATTCTAGTTAGGCCTACGTGGTGCGATTGCCAGGATCATACCAGCTGCGAAGCTAAAAACAGCACCCTGTACCCTTTCTGTGGGCTATGCCTTTCCGACCAAGGACATTGGTTGGAGCGTTGACTAACATCCAATTGAGATCTAAGACCGAAAAGACACAATTAACCTTTTTACTGGCGTTGAACGTCAATCTCAATTTTTATATTGATCACCGTAGGTCGTGGTCTGTGCCTGTCTTAGGGTTTAGGGGACATGTGTACATGGGTGGACATTGGGGATACCCCCCCCCCCCCCCCCTCTAAAACCTTTCAAACGTATTTTGAAACAAGAAAAAAGTTCCCCTAATTGACACCAAGTGTTTGTAGGGATGAGTGGTCATAGATGTAATTGTTTTCACGGGGATCGCGGTGACTCAGTTGGTAGAGGTGTGCAGGCTGCAAACCGAGAGGTCCTTGGTTCGAATCGCACCTGCGGCAGCCGCGTTGTGTCCTTGGGCACAACACTTCATCCCCATTGCCTTCTTGGTGCCACGGTGATGCCGTGTACTAAGGCGTACTGCACGTCGATGGTGCACATGCCTTCAACCAATGCTAACCCTTATCGGGTTGGTACGTTGGAGAGCCTAGCAGATGCTTGCCGCTGCTCGGTGGTTCTCTCCGGGTACTCTGGCTTCCTCCACCCGTAAATCTGCTCGACACAATGTGACCCTGGCTGCTGAAAGTGTCATAAAGCCCAATATATAAATATATAAATAAATAATTGTTTTCGCATAAAATTTCTCCAAATCCTTCAAATAGCATTTTGAAGCAAAAACCTTCTCATTTCCCTATAATTGCCCCCCCCCCCCCCCCCCCCCCCCCCCCCCCCCCCCCTTAATGACCAATTGGTATTTTGAGTGTTACGATACATAATGAACCTCGAGATGGGACTATTTGATGGAACTGAAAAGATGCAATTAATTCTGAATCAAGTGCATGCTTGCGTCTGACGGTAGGGCCCCATCAGGCCCGAAGGTAGCAGACATGGGGTCAAATACTTTGGAAAGTATTTAAATGCAAATACTTTTCAAATTTTCAAATGCAAATACAAATGCAAATGCAGCTGAAATTTTTCAAATGCAAGTGCAAATGCAAATGCATTTGAAAATCAATTCAAATACTTTTCAAATACTTCCAAATACATTCTGACAAGTTAAAGAAAATAAAACTAAAAATCAGCTAAATCTTTCTTTCATTGTTTATTAAACATTTTTGTATTACTATCTCAGCCCTAGCATGGCCATTGTGGATTGATTACATTCAGTTTGTTCAGTTACAGAAAATAATATTCAATTTCTTCTGCTTGGCATATAATTTCTCTTGTAGCTGTGCTGTATTTTTTTCATCCAGAGTTGAATGAGTGTTCCTAAATCCACTTTCCACCTGTGTTATGCCCTGGGCTGTATTGTGATACAAAAATATGCTACCTCATATGATTCAAAAGACTAAGTGGATGGTCATTTATTACACCATGCTGTGCCTCTTGTCAGAGTTTGTATGAACACACTTTATCAGCACAGTAATCTTCCAAGTTCAAGATTTCTTTAGGCTGGACAAACAAATTAATTAACAAGAAGGAATTCCCTTTCCAGCCAACTGTGTAAAACTAGATATAATTAATCTGTTGAGTAACAAATGCAAAGTTCAATTTATGAAGTTAAGACAAAAGTATTTGAAATGTATTTGGAAAGTATTTGAAATTTCAAATACTTTTTCTTTCAAATGCAAATGCAAATGCAAATACTTGCTTCTAAAATATTCAAATGCAAGTGCAAATGCAAATACTTGAAATCACGCATTTAAATACATTTGAATGCAAATGCATTTGCATTTGACCCCAAGTCTGAAAGGTAGTGGGGTGGTGTGGGGGCTAGGGGAACCGCCCCCTCCCTCATGATAGTGTCTGACTGAAATTTTAGCCTCTTTTTCGGAAATTTTTGTCTCTTTTCAGTCAAATTTTGACGGGTTTTTGGTAATTTTGGCTTCTTTGTCTGGAATTTGTGTGCAAAATGGAGGGTTTGGGAGCATTTTTTTGAAAAATTTCAGAAATTTTGTCGGAAATTTTCAACCTTTGCCCCCTCGTCGGAAAAATTTAGTTTCGGCTGGCTTAGGGCCTTGCCCCATTGGGTATAATAAAAAAGGAAATGTACAGTTCTCGAATGGATACAGAAATATCACATTCGCGAGGATGAAAAATTATACTCGTGAGACTGTGTTATTTTTCACTCTCCCCAATGAAATGATTTCGGTATCCATTCAAAAAGTTATATATCCTCCTTTTATCTATGTATGGCATTATCACTAATGGAATAAAACTATAAAATAGTGTTGAGACAGACATTTCTGGTCTTTGTTAATCTTACCACTTTAGAGGACCCCTTATTTCAAGCAATTCATAAACACCGATTATCACCTCTTTGGGTTATATCAGCAAGTAATGGTCCATAAATTTCTATTTATTCCCTGATGGGAGAGGGGTTGGGGTGCAATAGGAATGATGGCCCCCTCTTATGATAACCATGGCAAATAAGCGGCTGGCCAATGAGTTATAATTTTCTTGACATGGATGAGATTGTCATGCAACTAAATTTGCTGAAATTACACATGTAGTTAGAACTCTCAGGATTTTTTAGGACAAATTTATGAAATTAAAAGAACACAGAGTAAACCCGTTGGTTGACATATAGTTTAATTTCATAAATTTACACGAAAAGGTCTTTCAAGACCATTTTCATGTACATTTATAGAAATAAAATTTCAGAATTCTGTGCATAAATTTGCTGAAATGTCTCATCCCTGTTCTGCTGTATAAAAGGTGACTTAATAAGTGTGTCCTCTATGGACTCGGAAACTACTGGAAGGATCCCAACCATTTTGGGCATATGAGGTATTTGGACCCTAAAATCCCACCCCTGACCCAAACCCTCACTGGGACCTAACCCCCTCCAGCCTTAACTTTGGAACTACTCCTACTCTGGTGGCACCCCTAACCCATCGCTGACCCTAACCATGCCCTAGCCGAACCATTTTGGGGGTTTTGTTTTAGGGGGTACTCTTATTTAACTCCCTAAATTAGAAATACCTCCTAAACATGAGTTGGACAAAAATTATACCTCCCAAAGGGCAAATGTTGGCCTGCATGGATGGATAAACAGACAGACAGACAGACAGACAGACAGAAGAACGGACAGACAGATAAAGCAGCTACTATATGCCCCCCCACCACCCCCCCCCCCCCAAATTTTTTGGGGAGCATAAAAATCGCCATTCAAACTTTTATGTGTTCAATTTCTGTCACAAAAACATAGCTTATGACCCCTCATTGGAACAAGCTCGTTCTAATGGGGGTTCATAAGCTTTGTTTTTGAGACAAAAATTGAAAATTTTAGTTATTGAAGAAATGTTTTGGTGGTATCTTCTACAATCCACATTTGGTAAAGGGTTAAGTGTCTTGCATAAGGACACAAAGTCGATAATGTGGGTCATGAACAAACCATTAACCTTCAGATTACAATTTCAATGAGCCACCAAGCTCCCCATTCTGTTGAACACTTCCAACTGATATCTGGCAATCTCCAATGACCTGATTAATTTATGAGGGGGCGCGGTGGCTCAGTTGGTAGAGGTGCAGGCTGCAAGCCGAGAGGTCCTCGGTTCGAATCCCACCTGCGGCAACCGCGTTGTGTCCTTGGGCAAGACACTTCACCCCGATTGCCTAAATGGGGGCACGATGACGCTGTGTACTGAGGCGTACTGCACGTCGATGGTGCACATGTCTTCAACCAATCTAACCCTGCCTGTGCTGCGGTGCAGAGTTCAGAGTTACGATGTTGGAGAGCTGACAGCTGCTCGTCGTTGCTCGGTGGTTCTCTCCGGGTAGTCCGGCTTCCTCCACCCGTGAAACTGTCACGGTCACGATTAGCCATTGTGCATAAGTATGTGACCTTAAACACCAATAAATAAATAAATAAATAAATAAATTAATTTATGAAAGACACATTTATTGAGTTCCTTCTCTTTTGCATTAGAAATGCTATTATGTTTAACACTATTAGAAATGGCTCTGAAAGCCCCCTCCAATATATGTTCAATTATACTATCATATATAAACCTCACGAGAATGGTGGAAGCATTATGTGAAATTTGGAACCCTGCATGAAGTAATTACTGATTCTGAATATTTTCCTGGTTGGGTACTGGTCTGAATATTCCCACAGCTACTTAATTAAAATAAGAGAAACAACAAAATTTTGATCAAACAAGTTATTATTCAACAACAAAAATAAATATGAAACAATAAAATATTAATTTAATTTATATCACATTTACTTGCACATAAAAGTATAAAACAATTTAAATAAATTTTGAAATTTTTTATCACATAAGCAAATGACATTTCTATCACAGATTCATTTCTTTGTTTTTACCATTTAAAGACATTTCTGTTCATCTATGGCTAATTATGGCTGCAGCAAAGGTATACAGTCAACTTTTGCTGATCGTTTACTTTGAAACCATATTGCCAATTTCAGTGCACTTCAATGAAGGCAATGTATGCCAGCACATTTTTCATCAGTAAACCAGATATCAGTCAACAAGCACTGTTCAGTGTCATTGGCTTCTGAATGGGACAAATGAAAAGTTAATCTGAAAAAACAACTTTCATCCCCAGTCTATCCTAAACAAAAGTATCCAGAAGATGATCAAGCGTGTTATCAAAACATGTACATATTTTCAACATTCTCCATATGGTGTTAAATGTCTATTCTACCTTGAACACAAGATTTGTAATGAAAATTGAAATTGAGATGGCAATTTCAGAGAAACGTCTTTCCAACTAAAGAAACAGGCAATGAATTGTTTTGTCACTAAATATAAAGCTTCAGTGGTTGATTGTCGAATAATGCCTCTTATTATAAGAATACGGAATGCCTGTTTTGAGTAATAATTGGAAGGTTAAATTATCATTGAATTTATTTATTTATTTATTGGTGTTTAATGTCACATACTTGTGCACAATGGCTGATCGTGAACACAACATGGATATAAAGTCAAGTCAAGCCAATCTTTTATACTATGTTGACCATTTTAGAGGACTTCCACCCCAGACATTGCTTACCGGGTCCTATTTTACCAGTAAAACAGAGTTTGTTTATCATAGACATAGTAAGCAAGCACTGCCTCACTTCCCGGGGATCCCAGGGAAGTGAGAGACTGCTTGTTCACTATTGTAAACAAGTTATGTCTTACTGGTAAAATAGGACCCAGTCACCAATGCTTGGGGTGGAAGTCCTCTGAAATGGGCAACATTGGGTATAAACGATTGACTAACCTTGACTAAATTAAAACGAAACCAACACGGAAGCAAACAATTAGCAGACGTGAATATGCCGCGCAGTGGGCAAGCGCAATGGCATTAAAAAAAATTCTTACCTTTTCGAAAATGAACTGTCCCAGTTACGTCAAATGAGCGTCGTTGAGAAATGGATGCTGTTCCGAAAATACACACTAAACTACATTGATAATGGGAAAAAATGATGACGGAATTTCCTTCACATTCGCAATAAAAGTACGCGAATGTGATGAGTAGAAAATCAATTTCAAATAATCCGAACCTGAAACTTAGTAGATATTTTGTGTATTTTTCTTTTCATCGCCCTGCCAATTTCATGCCCGGGTTTCTGAACGGACAATAGTTTTGTCCCCCTACAAAGACATTTGTCGGAGGACTGTTGTAATCAGCTGCATCCGTGCGTGCATCTGTCCATCTGTCTGGAGTGATAACTAAAGTTTGAGTCATCGAATCAAAACCAAATTTTATGGACATGTATATGTCCTTTACCCCAATGATTAGATGAATTCCGAATACAGTGGAGCCCACTTAATTGGATATCTCTTAACCCTTTACCCAATGAATTGCCTGCATCCGCCTGCGTAATATGCAAATTCAGCAGTTGAAAAAATACTATTTTTCAAAAAATTTCAACAAAACCATATCATGTAACCCCTCGGTAGAACGAGCTCATTCCAACGAGGGGTCGAATGATATGGTTTCGTTGAAATTTTATGAAAAATTTGAAAAAATGGTATTTAAAATAATAAATTTTGATATCGTCTGCATTGGGTAAAGGGTTAACTGAATAACCCTGTTAACTGAATATAATTTCATAGCACAAAACCATTTACCATACCTCCAGTACAAATTTGACCTGTTAATTGAATATAGGTTATAGAGTAAACTCCTGTTATTTGAATAAAAAACCTTATAACCTATCAAGAAATTACTCTGACTCTCCCCAGTTTTCCTTTGTTTATAGACCAATTTGGCCTCAGTACATCCAATACAGGCATTTAATCTATTATATCTCATGGAGCTCTGTCAAACAAGAGATAATAGAGTAAATGTTAAGTTCATCTTTAGAATATACCAAAGTGACACCATCCATGTTAATTGAATACTCCTGTTAATCGAATAATTTTCATTGGCTAAGTGGCTATTCAATTAACAGGGTTCCACTTTATTGGCTGGATTCGATAATTTTTGTTGGAGTTATGCCCCTTTTTCTAGGCTTTTCCACCCGATTTTGCAACTTTTGAAATTTTGTGTCCGGATGATAACAGGCCTGTAATTCTTAGGCAGGCGATTTTCCATCCAGGTGCATGTTTGATCGCTTGCCTTACCGCACCGTACTGAGCCATCAGTTGGCCCACATGAACACCTCCATGGATAAGCCCAGCCCCACCTCTATGAAAAACGTATTTAATTGGAAAACATTCCAAAATAAGGCTACCACAGATTTTCTGACAGATTTTCCAACATTTTTCCAGTACGTGTAATGCGTCAGTAAGTACATCATCGAAAGAGACTAACCAAGTTTCCAATCAAAGTAAAATGTTACGGTACTTGTTTTGTTGATGTTTTCATTTCTTTCATTTTATTCATTGCCATAATAACATCACACCTAAAATAAAATTTTAGAATTATTTTGATGTGTTGCTTTTTTATATCACTTTATTCTTCCATTGCAGCTGAATTAAAAAATCAGAAAACGTCTGTTATGTTTTTAATGTTGTTTCTCTACTGTGCTATGTCTTTATATTTAGAAATGAATGTGGAATTCCCAGTTCATAATCAATTATTCCAGACAGTATGGCAACCCCAGGTATTGGTTTTTATTAGATGGAAAATGAGTTGTTTGATTATCTAAAGCAGTCCTATTGAAAAGTCACTTTAAAAATGAAATATAACTTCATACCTTTGTTTTAATATCCACTTTGTCAAATATGACATGAAAAGCTGTTTGAAAACAACTCACTTGTGAAGCCATTTTGGTATTAACATTGGGGAGTCTCTTTGCACAGCGTGGCAGTCTGGTTAAATATAGCTTGTTTTTTTATGAGCACGCGACTTGACTTGGAGATCATTAACATTTGTGATCTTTGATACTGTGTACAAAAGAGACAGCTTTGTAAGGTGAGAATTTTTCTTATCTCATGCTTGAAGCCAAGTTCCTGTGTTAATATTTGGTGTTGTTTGGGGAGGGTAAACATTATTAGCACAACCCGATTTTCTATTTCCAATGAGAGGAATAAAACCTCCTCACCCATGGGAACTCTGTGAGCTAAAGATAAAAAATTCAAGTACCTATATTTTAAGAAGGACTGGACAAATATTTATAAATTAGTATGAATTAACCTTAGAAGGGTTTGAATCAAACAGGCCAAAACCATTTCTAACATTTGGCTTATGGTGCACCATACAAGGATCCCCATTGTAACATTAACTCCATGGAGATTTCTTTTCTAGTTTAGCATCTAACTGTCAACCACCTTTTCAACACTTTACTTGTACATTTGTTACAGGCTACGGTCAGTATTTATGTACAGACCTTTACAATACTTTACATGTACCTTTGTTATCAGGTCATTACCTAGATGTGTGTCATTGCTGTGTCACATACTATACATGTACATGTCTTACACAAGTTGAGCTACAGTGTCATTGACATTTTCATTCAACTTCTTACCTCCCTTGATGTGCTTCTCCAATATTTACTCTGCAGTCAACATTGGAGGGAAACATCAAGGGAGGCGACTGAATTGAACAATAAACTTAAACTGAAACGTGGTTGTGACAGCCATTCAACATACCCAGTCACCCAGAGACAGTAAGTAACTTTCCAAACACGAGCAAGAGGTCTGCCAATTCCAAAGTTGTAATTAGTTATTACATTGTACATCAGACTGTGACAACTCTCGTGTCAACGCGTGATTACGTGACGTATCGTCCCCAAGCCAGTTTGACCCCTGATGATTCACCTGGGACATTTCGTCCCAAAATCAAAGCCGGAACAATTCGTCCCCCAAATCGTATTTTCGCCCCAAGTTATCGGCATCTGGCTGTGAGCACAGTGCACTGGTTTGTACAGTCATCATGTAATGATAGATATGGGCTTGGTTATTTGGATGCAAGATAACTATGACATTCACTGTTAGTGAGTGCCATGGGTAACCTGGTATCTTGCATCCAAATATTTCAGCCTGCATCTATACATTACGTGATGGCGTACATCATAATTACACAAACCATGTACCTTAAAATGATATTAGTTGTCTATCCAGCAGGCTGAAACAAAATGGCCCCCGCAAACCATAAATGTCCCTCCGGGGGTCATTTTAGATGAACCCAAAATGGCCCTCCTGGGGTGATTTGAGGTGAAACATAATGGCCGTCCTGCAATTTTCAAAATGACAAGCCTGCATAACTCCAATCTTGGCGGATTCAAAAGAATGAGTCATTGGTTATACGTCAGTGCACCAGTACTGGAAGCTGTGGATCTGTTCTAGGAGAAGAGCGCCTCCTACTGGACGCACTCAACCCAGTTTTGGCTTATTTTTTCTTGGTGCTTTTGCACCACTTTTCTTTCCCAAATTGCTTGGGAAAGAGCAAAATAGAGAGTATACATCTGAGTGAGGGACTTCCACTGTAATGCAAGCCTGTTGTAAACAATTGTGGTAGGTATAATAAGAAAGGAATTTACTATAAAATTTGAACTTTCATCAAACACTACACAAGTTAAGCTGCAGTGTCACTGACACTTTCATTATTTTTTGCAAGTGGTCAGCAGCGTACCTCAGCTCTGCCTTGTGAGCTATTATGGTCTGCATGTGTGAAAAGGGTCAAATAAATCAATGGTCATTGGATGCACAGAAATTAATAAATTAATTATAAACTGTAACTTTCCAAGACTTCAAACTAATCAAATCTTGCTTTCCGAAAATTGTTACATAAACAGAGTGATTCAGCAAATTTCAATTGCTGATAATGCATGTAGGTGTATTGAGGTGCAAGATATGCATCACTAATAATCTCCCTTGATATACATGTACATGGATATTAAAGGTCATTCTCTAATGTTGAATATAGCACATAATAATAATAACACTTTGGCCAGCTGCTGATTTGTCGCGGTTCTCGGATGAGAAGGCCATCGTTACCCCTAACTCCCAACTGCCTCCCTATTCCCACGCTTCTCCTCTCCTCCCAACACTCGGAGACGAACTGCTTGATGAGATCCCTTGCCCCATTCTTCCCAATCTCTCCATGACCCTTTCTCTGATGATTTTTTTACCCTGGTTTGCCCCAACGTCCAGGTCCGAGATCTCCAATGAGTAGTTCTCTACTAGCTCCCTCACTTGGACATCCACCCCATTTTGATATTTGAGTTGAAAATTCTAGGGAACATTACTTTACAACATCGGCTGTTGGGTAGATTTACCAAATAATTAAGATAACCGAGTTTCAACAGGCATATCCTCTCCGTGATCTTCATCCACCCAAGCTCACGCCTGATTGCTTCTAGCGCTGCGGCATTACTCGACCCCGTTATCCATCGACCTGCATTGTTCTGCAGGATTTCCAAGCTCTTTACGGCCGTCTGGTTTAAGGGTACCACTTCCGTGCATTTTGTTAAACTTGGCAGCCCCACGATTTCCCAAATGGTTTTCCCCACGAAAACCTTATTGAAACTGTTTCTCCCTATAAGTTTCATATTTACCCCCAAATACTTGTAATCACCTGTCTCTCCTACGCTGAGAAGTTTGCTGCTCCCTTTCGGAATGCAGAACTCACCCACTCTCCACCTTTGAGTGGGGTCTACTTTGTGGCCCACAGGTATAACTTTGCTCTTTCTTTCATTAAGTTTGAGTCTCCATTTGCTTCCATATTTCCCAACAATTCCCAGCATTTTCGTTAGCCCCTCTTCGCTTTCTGACACTAGAACCATATCGTCTGCAAAAAATAGCCCTGGGATCTTCAAGTCCCCAACTGCTACCCCCTCAAAAAGCATGTTTTGTTCATCAAAATTTACAAAATTGCATCTTATAGTATAAGTAAATATTTATTGGATACGCCGGATACTTGTTATTATTTTCAGGTCTTGTATTTCACTGGGAATCTGGGAATCCAATTCTTGTACTAGTAATATTCTTGTAAAATGAAATTATGGAAATCCAAATGGATTCCCAATGTTCATATGTAAACTGTATTTTTTGTTTGGTTTTTATGACTGTTTTCTGAGCCTGTTGAGTTAAGATTACAAAGTCTCCAAATTTGCTTCAAATTTCCGTTTTGGAATTTTATATGATGGTGAATATTTTTTTGGATAAATTGCATATATTATTCCTACTACAGTGGAGCCCACTTAATTGGATATCTCTTAATTGTATATCCCTGTTAATTGAATATAATTTCCCAACACAAAAACCATTTACCATACCTCCAGTAAAAATTTGACCTGTTAATTGAATATAGGTTATAGAGTAAACTCCTGTTAATTGAATCAAACATTTTGTAACCTGTCGCAAAATTTCTCTGACACTTCCCAGTTTTCCTTTGTTTATAGACCTATTTGGCCTTGATGCATCCAATACAGGCATTTAATCTATTATAGCTTATTTGACAGAGCTCATGGAGCTCTGTCAACAAGATATAATAGAATAAATGCTAAGTTTATCTCTAGAATACAGGAAAGTGACACAATCCCTATTAATTGAATAATTTTCATTGGCAAAGTAGCTATCCAATTAACAGGGTTCAACTGTATAGTGTTGTGATTGGCTCTATTGTTAGAGTTAGACTGATCAAACTTCACAGTGCCATCACGTGTCAAATAGGACATGACCTGTAATTCTCTATATGGTTTTCAGGCTACCTGATTGGACAGTGATATGATTATTTTGTCACTTGGCACTTACGCTGAATATCAACATTAGATCAGCAATAATGCAAAAATAAATGTCTTGTTGATATTTAAAATGTTGCAAATTGCAAATTTAACTTGCCTAAATGAAAACATATTGTCAGTTATATACCAACAAAAACTTGATCCAATACAGGTTTGAGGTATGACAGTGCCTATTCAATCAGATAATACATGTATGCGAGTTACAAGTTAACATATTACCTAATTTTGTAGTATGATCATTGACATTGAGTATGTCAAGTTCAAAGAATTGAAACTGATATTTCTTGACCATCAGTACTGAATGTCAGAGCTGGTGGTTGGGTGGAGTATATTATACGACCATGGGCAAACAGGGGAAACAGGTGAGTTGTCCATAGGTGAAGTCATCATGGGGCAAGTCATCCCCATAAAAATTAACAAAATGTTTCATATTTTGTTTCCTATTTCCTATTTTAATTTCTAAATTTGGCTTGAGGGTTTTCACTTGTGTTTTGGTATCTGTTTTACTCTGATTGATAACTTAATCACCTTGTGCTTGCTACTCAATTCCTGTTTACCCTCCTTATCAATCTGAATGTTTTACCTCTTGGGCCCCACACCACATATTTGTATGCGCTGATAGGCACGCCATGGTGCTCTCAAAAAGGCCATTCACTCCCATCTGTCACAAACCATTCCCACTCGCATCTCCCCTCCTCATCACCTTCCACCTCACCACCCCATGAATAGGAGGTTAATATTCAAACTTTTGGCATATTGGGCTGCTGTTACCAGTGACCTTTGAATTTAGTGCATTTGTGCATCAACATTCTTCGACATGGCCTATGGGGTGCATTTATCATAGAATTGTTTTTGAACTTGGTGTGCTCATTAGGCGAGATCTCTAGAAAAGAGCTATCAATTAGCATTTATTTCTGTGAAGAAAGTTGCCGTTTACAATGACCTTTAAACTTACTGCACTTGTGTATCCACATTCTTCCATTAGCCAGCAGCTCACATTAAAAAACGCATGGATTGCTCTGAGGTTGTGCACACACAATGCTGTTATGTTGAAGTTTCACCAAATAACATTGGAACCAATGATTCATTATCCCCGCATTTTCAAAAATGCGGGGATATTGTCGTGATCTCTGTCCGTCCGTCCGTCCGTCTGTCCGTCCGTCCATCCGTACGTCACACCCGGAAAGGCTCCTAGGGTATTCAATTCGAAACGTTTAAACTATGCTAATGTGTTCAGGTAACATCTCTAGATGTGCATGAAGGTTTCGGAATTTTGATTTTGCCTCCGGTGGTTCCAGTGGAACCACTTTTATCGTTAGAAAATCAGTTTTCATCGAAAGGCTCCTAGGGTATTCAATTCGAAACGTTTAAACTATGCTAATGTGTTCAGGTAACATCTCTAGATGTACATGAAGGTTTCGGAATTTTGATTTTGCCCCCGGTGGTTCCAGTGGAACCACTTTTATCGTTAGAAAATCAGTTTTCATCGAAAGGCTCCTAGGGTATTCAATTTGAAATGTTTAAACTATGCTAATGTGTTGAGGTAACATCTCTAGATGTGCATGAAGGTTTCGGAATGTTGATTCGGCCCCCGGTGGTTCCAGTGGAATCACTTTTATCGTTAGAAAATCAGTTTTCATCGAAAGCTCCTGGGGTATTTAATTTGAAACACTTAAACTATGCTAATGTGTTCAGGTAACATCTCTAGATGTGCATGAAGGTTTCGGAATTTTGATTTTGCCCCTGGTGGTTCCAGTGGAACCACTTTTATCGTTAGAAAATCAGTTTTCATCGAAAGGCTCCTAGGATATTCAATTCGAAACGTTTAAACTATGCTAATGTGTTCAGGTAACATCTCTAGATGTGCATGAAGGTTTCGGAATTTTGATTTTACCCCCGGTGGTTCCAGTGGAACCACTTTTATTGTTAGAAAATCAGTTTTCATCAAAAGGCTCCTAGGGTATTCAATTAGAAACGTTTAAACTATGCTAATGTGTCCAGGTAACATCTCGAGATGTGCATGAAGGTTTCGGAATTCTGATTTTGCCCCACTTTTGGAACCACTTTTATCGTTAGAAAATCAGTTTTCATAGAAAGGCTCCTAGGGTATTCAATTCGAAACGTTTAAACTATGCTATTGTGTTCAGGTAACATCTCTAGGTGTGCATGAAGGTTTCAGAATTTTGATTTTGCCCCTGATTTTCTAACAATAAAAGTGGTTCCACTGGAACCACAGGGGGCCGAATCAAAATTCCGAAACCTTCATGCACATCTAGAGATGTTACCTGAACACATTAGCATAGTTAGAAAATCAGTTTTCATCGAAAGGCTCCTAGGGTATGCAATTCGAAACGTTTAAACTATGCTAATGTGTTCAGGTAACATCTCTAGATGTGCATGAAGGTTTCGGAATTTTGATTCGGCCCCCTGTGGTTCCAGTGGAACCACTTTTATCGTTAGAAAATCAGTTTTCATCGAAAGGCTCCTAGGGTATTCAATTAGAAACGTTTAAACTATGCTAATGTGTTCAGGTAACATCTCTAGATGTGCATGAAGGTTTCGGAATTCTGATTTTGCCCCACTTTTGGAACCACTTTTATCGTTAGAAAATCAGTTTTCATCGAAAGGCTCCTAGGGTATTCAATTAGAAACGTTTAAACTATGCTAATGTGTTCAGGTAACATCTCTAGATGTGCATGAAGGTTTCGGAATTCTGATTTTGCCCCACTTTTGGAACCACTTTTATCGTTAGAAAATCAGTTTTCATCGAAAGGCTCCTAGGGTATTCAATTCGAAACGTTTAAACTATGCTAATGTGTTCAGGTAACATCTCTAGGTGCGCATGAAGGTTTCAGAATTTTGATTTTGCCCCCGGTGGTTCCAGTGGAACCACTTTTATCGTTAGAAAATCAGTTTTCATCGAAAGGCTCCTAGGGTATACAATTCGAAACGTTTAAACTATGCTAATGTGTTCAGGTAACATCTCTAGATGTGCATGAAGGTTTCGGAATTTTGATTTTGCCCCTGGTGGTTCCAGTGGAATCACTTTTATCGTTAGAAAATCAGTTTTCATCGTCCTAGGGTATTCAATTCAAAATGTTTAAACTATGCTAATGTGTTCAGGTAACATCTCTAGATGTGCATGAAGGTTTCGGAATTTTGATTTTACCCCCGGTGGTTCCAGTGGAACCACTTTTATCGTTAGAAAATCAGTTTTCATCGAAAGGCACCTACGGTATTCAATTCGAAATGTTTAAACTATTCTAATGTGTTGAGGTAACATCTCTAGATGTGCATGAAGATTTCGGAATTTTGATTCGGCCCCCAGTGGTTCCAGTGGAACCACTTTTATCGTTAGAAAATCAGTTTTCATCGAAAGCTCCTATGGTATTTAATTTGAAACACTTAAACTATGCTAATGTGTTCAGGTAACATCTCTAGATGGGCATGAAGGTTTTGGAATTTTGATTTTGCCCCTGGTGGTTCCAGTGGAACCACTTTTATCGTTAGAAAATCAGTTTTCATCGAAAGGCTCCTAGGGTATTCAATTAGAAACGTTTAAACTATGCTAATGTGTTCAGGTAACATCTCTAGATGTGCATGAAGGTTTCGGAATTCTGATTTTGCCCCACTTTTGGAACCACTTTTATCGTTAGAAAATCAGTTTTCATAGAAAGGCTCCTAGGGTATTCAATTCGAAACGTTTAAACTATGCTATTGTGTTCAGGTAACATCTCTAGGTGTGCATGAAGGTTTCAGAATTTTGATTTTGCCCCTGATTTTCTAACAATAAAAGTGGTTCCACTGGAACCACAGGGGGCCGAATCAAAATTCCGAAACCTTCATGCACATCTAGAGATGTTACCTGAACACATTAGCATAGTTAGAAAATCGTTAGAAAATCAGTTTTCATCGAAAGGCTCCTAGGGTATGCAATTCGAAACGTTTAAACTATGCTAATGTGTTCAGGTAACATCTCTAGATGTACATGAAGGTTTCTGAATTTTGATTTTACCCCCGGTGGTTCCAGTGGAACCACTTTTATCGTTAGAAAATCAGTTTTCATCGAAAGGCACCTATGGTATTCTATTTGAAATGCTTAAACTATGCTAATGTGTTCAGGTAACATCTCTAGATTTGCATGAAGGTTTCAGAATTTTGGTTTCTTTTATCGTTAGAAAATCAGTTTTCATTAAAAGGCTCCTAGGGTATTTAATTCGAAACGCTTAAACTATGCTAATGTGTTCAGGTAACATCTCTAGATTTGCATGAAGGTTTCGGAATTTTGGTTTTGCTCCCGGTGGTTCCAGCGGAACCACTTTTATCGTTAGAAAATCAGTTTTCATTAAAAGGCTCCTAGGGTATTTAATTTGAAATGCTTAAACTATGCTAATGTGTTCAGGTAACATCTCTAGATGTGTATGAAGGTTTCGGAATTTTGATTTTCCCCCCGGTGGTTCCAGTGGAACCACTTTTATCGTTAGAAAATCAGTTTTCATCGAAAGGCTCCTAGGGTATTCAATTCGAAACGTTTAAACTATGCTAATGTGTTCAGGTAACATCTCTAGATGTGCATGAAGGTTTCGGAATTTTGATTCGGCCCCCCTGTGGTTCCAGTGGAACCACTTTTATCGTTAGAAAATCAGTTTTCATCGTCCTAGGGTATTCAATTCAAAATGTTTAAACTATGCTAATGTGTTCAGGTAACATCTCTAGATGTACATGAAGGTTTCGGAATTTTGATTTTACCCCCGGTGGTTCCAGTGGAACCACTTTTATCGTTAGAAAATCAGTTTTCATCGAAAGGCACCTACGGTATTCTATTTGAAATGCTTAAACTATGCTAATGTGTTCAGGTAACATCTCTAGATTTGCATGAAGGTTTCAGAATTTTGGTTTCTTTTATCGTTAGAAAATCAGTTTTCATTAAAAGGCTCCTAGGGTATTTAATTCGAAACGCTTAAACTATGCTAATGTGTTCAGGTAACATCTCTAGATTTGCATGAAGGTTTCGGAATTTTGGTTTTGCTCCCGGTGGTTCCAGCGGAACCACTTTTATCGTTAGAAAATCAGTTTTCATTAAAAGGCTCCTAGGGTATTTAATTTGAAATGCTTAAACTATGCTAATGTGTTCAGGTAACATCTCTAGATGTGCATGAAGGTTTCGGAATTTTGATTTTCCCCCCGGTGGTTCCAGTGGAACCACTTTTATCGTTAGAAAATCAGTTTTCATCGAAAGGCTCCTAGGGTATTCAATTCGAAACGTTTAAACTATGCTAATGTGTTCAGGTAACATCTCTAGATGTGCATGAAGGTTTCGGAATTTTGATTCGGCTCCCCTGTGGTTCCAGTGGAACCACTTTTATTGTTAGAAAATCAGTTTTCATCGAAAGCCTCCTAGGGTATTCAATTCGAAACGTTTAAACTATGCTAATGTGTTCAGGTAACATCTCTAGATGTGCATGAAGGTTTCGGAATTTTGATTTTGCCCCTGGTGGTTCCAGTGGAACCACTTTTATCATTAGAAAATCAGTTTTCATCGAAAGGCTCCTAAGGTATTCAATTTGAAACATTTAAACTATGCTAATGTGTTCAGGTAACATCTCTAGATGTGCATGAAGGTTTCGGAATTTTGATTTTGCCCCCGGTGGTTCCAGTGGAACCACTTTTATCGTTCGAAAATCAGTTTTCATCGAAAGGCTCCTAGGGTATTTAATTCGAAATGCTTAAACTATGCTAATGTGTTCAGGTAACATCTCTAGATTTGCATGAAGGTTTCGGAATTTTGGTTTTGCCCCCGGTGGTTCCAGTGGAACCACTTTTATCGTTAGAAAATCAGTTTTCATCAAAAGGCTCCTAGGGAGGTTTCGGAATTTTGATTTGGCCCCAGGTGGTTCCAGTGGAACCACTTTTATCATTGAAAAATCAGTTTTCATCGAAAGTCATCTGGGATATTTAATTTGAATTGTATAAACTATGCTAATGTGTTCATGTAGCATCACTAGATGTGTATGAAGGTTTCGGAATTTTGATTTTGCCCCAGGTGGTTCCAGTGGAAACACTTTTATTGTTAGAAAATCAGTTTTCATTAAAAGGCTCTTAGGGTATTTAATTTGAAACGTTTAAACTATGCTAATGTGTTCAGGTAACATCTCTAGATGTGCATGAAGGTTTTGGAATTTTGATTTTGCCCCAGGTGGTTCCAGTGGAGCCACTTTTATCGTTAGAAAATCAGTTTTCATCAGAAGGCTCCTTGGGTATTAATCCGAAACGTTAAGACTACGCTAAGGTGTTGTGGGGATACACCATTGTGTGCTTTGCACACAAATAACTCGATCCAGTTTTTGCTTGTCCACGCAATTATCAGTTTTCTACCACATCCAGTATGGTCACCATGGCAGCCATCTTGAATTTTTCTTTGTAATTTTTGCTTGTCCACACAGAAACTTGAAAATGAAATGCACTGTGCATCCTATTTTTGTGGTAGATTAGTGGTGATTAGAGGAACATTCCTTTTGATATTTCTGCCTTATCCAATATGGCCACCATGGCAGCCATCTTGGATTTTTTGTGATTTTCGCTTGTCCATGCAATAACTTTAAAAACAGAATGACCAATAGATCCCAATTTTCCATTGTCATTACTAGAGACTGTAGTTAGGTTCCTTTCAATAATCAGCATTCTGACAAATCCAACATGGCTGGCATGCCCGAGCAGTAACTCCAAAAAACCAAAATGACTAACACATCCCATTTTTCTCGTTCTTGTAGTACATTAAAATGCATTTGAAATGTATTCAGGGTTTCCGCTATACCGGCAGCGGGTCCGTCGACCGGACCCATTCCCCCCACCGATCATACTATGATCAGTCAGAAAAGCTGGTGGTTAAAATGTCGAGTACAATGCTGTATCGTAACGACACTCGGGATCCTTTGTTTCCACGTAATATAGGCACAATTATGTTGTATACTATGCCTACTATTACTGGTGACAACCTGATACCTTATAACCCCCAGACGAGAGGGGGAAACAAAGTTCAAATCCTAAACGTCGCCTATAAAATTTCGGACTCAAATTGTCGTGTTTGGTCTGAAATCACTGGCTTTTATTTTGAGCGACAAATGATGTACTCGTTTTGGAAGCTGTCACTTGTTTCAAATGAGTGTGCAGGCTGCTGTCAGGAGTTGTCTGAAACACGCCCACAACATATAGTTTTCACAGTTTTCACCATGGTTGAATATCATCAGAAAGATACTGATTGAACACTGCCACTTTCGAGCGGTGCACAACTCATTGTGAAAGAACACTGCCACTTTTGAGCGTGCACAACTCATTGTGAAAAACGGGTGTTCAGAAATTATGAGAAAGTGGTAATTAAAAATAAAATAAAAATTACAACTCTGGTATTTGAGAATTATTTAACAGTATAACCAGGGATATGATTTATGACTTATTGGTTCAATAAAACATGCTCATTTATCATTTCATCATGCCCTGCAACGTGTGAAGTTATGACTTTCAATGTAAAATCAATTTTTCGAATGGTGCCAAGGGAGGCAGCTATTTTGTTATTCATATTTCGCTGTGTAAATTTTATCTGGTCTTCATATTATGATTCTTTTATTGAGTTTGTGTGAAGCTATATTTTGTTTTATTCGTAAAATTTTTTAAAAATGTACATATTTAAAAAAACCCTCTATTTTTAAACTGACAATGTTTGTCTGTTTTCAAGGGGGTGGTTTGCATTGCTGATTGACATACTTAACGTCCATTTCTGGCTTCGACTTTCGAGAGTAGCCTGTACAAAAAAAATGAAAACAACACCGCATGGTTTTCTGTTTGTTTTATTCATTAAATTGAGGATTAAAACCCGAAATCTGAAAATGAAACGTATGTACAAGATAATTATGAGAATTTTTAAAGCAAATTCTATAATTTATTTATTTGTTTATTGGTGTTTAAGGTCACATACTTCTGCACAATGGCTAATCGTGACCGTGACAGTTTTACGGGTGGAGGAAGCCGGAGTACCCGGAGAGAACCACCGAGCAACGACGAGCAGCTGTCAGCTCTCCAACATCGTAACTCTGAACTCTGCACCACAGCACAGGCAGGGTTAGATTGGTTGAAGACATGCGCACCATCGACGTGCAGTACGCCTCAGTACACAGCGTCATCGTGCCCCCATGTAGGCAATCGGGGTGAAGTGTCTTACCCAAGGACACAACGCGGTTGCCGCAGGTGGGATTCGAACCGAGGACCTCTCGGCTTGCAGCCTGCACCTCTACCAACTGAGCCACCGCGCCCCCAAATTCTATAAAATTGGTAGGCGGTTTCCAAAGAAACGTAACATACCCAGTGGATATTTACTTGCCTTATATCGCCAATTTCAGACGTATCCCAACGCATCTTGCAAGCACTATTACTCGGCCCAGAGCCCCCCCCCCCCCCCCCCCTCCCTCACACACACACTTTGCAATTCATCCACAACAAGCACCCCCCTGGGCTTCTACATGAGTCAGTACGGTAATTGCACGTGCATGACGTCACACTCCGCATCATGGTTCTTTTCGAATATTACAGCGAGCGGTTGTAAACAAAGCTCAGTCACTGTTAGGATTATTGGATTTTGTGTTGTTTTGGGTTTGTATTTTTATGAAACCTCCGACCAGATGTAGTATTGGGTGTCCCGTGGTAATTTAGAGAATTGTAAGAGGAAAAAATACATATTTTCCACATCCATTATTCAGCATTTTAGCAACCAGAATGTCCCCAGAGGCCACCAGAGAGCACCTAAAAATCAAAATTTTCCTGGGGGAGACTGGAGAGCCCTCCAGGCCCCCTCTATACGCACGTGCCTTCGGCATGTGCGGCACATGCCTTCAGCTTTTGAGTTTCACTTTCTTTCAACTACCGGACCCACAAATTTTCCCCTAGCGGTAACCCTGATGTATTGAGTATATTTTACCAAGCAAAATGACTGAATTTACATTAAGTGACCATATAGTCATGCCACCACCCAACAGTGCCCTTGTTTTCAAGTGGAGTCTGCTCTTCAGATTTGGTGAAGCATTCAAATGTATTGCCTGTATTTGCGGAATACATTTATTTGACGTCAGGCCCATAAGTAACTTCAACTAGATTTAACGAGATATAACTTTTTTTTGCCATGAGTTCATAAAGATGAAAATTAGGATCAGTCATGAAACCAGAACATCTAATTTTTTCCCTTAGCCAAGGCTTTTGTGACCATGGTAGAAGTCTGGAAATCTTTTATATTACTGGATTCAGGACCAAGTATTTTATTACACGCCTGGTCTATGAAATCCCCATCTACGGCAACTCTAAACCATGCAGAAAATGAGAATCTGTTCCACACATATGTGCGGAACGGAAATCATTGACAGACTATTTTTAAATAAAAGCGGAATTTCACTGGATTTTTAGCTCAACTTTGGCGAAGCCAAATTTGAGCTTTTGTCATGGCCTGTATTTGTGAACTGATCTTTACGAAACTACTTGGGTACCTTTGTTATGACCGTGGGACGAGAACAAGTGTTTTTGGGTGCAGTCCGAAATTCAAGATGGCTGCCAGCCACCATTTTGTACCGACGATGCAGAAATCTGTTTTTTGTACAGAACTTCCATATGAAAGCTCTGATTTGAATAATTTTTCGTATGAATGTTTAGTACCATGAGATACATTACATATCATACAGGTTTTTTTCTCGTGCTTAAATTATGCAAATTAGACTAACTTTGATTTATTTAGTGTTATTTTCAGCACTGTCAGTGCAAATGCCAATACGGCTCGGGCTAGAGGCCGCATTTATGAACCGATCTTTACAAAACGTCTTGGGTACCTTTGTTATCACCGTGGGACGAGAACGAGTGTTTTGGGGTTCGGTCCGAAATTCAAGATGGCCGCTGGCAGCCATTTTGTTCAAAATTAGGGGCAATCAGATTTTTGCGCAGAACTTCCACATGAAAGCTCTGATTTGAATAATTTTTTGTATGAATGTTTAGTACCATGGGATACATCACATATAATACAGGTTTTTTTCTCGTGCAGAAATTATGCAAATTAGATGAACTTTGATGTTTTCAGTGCTACTTACACACAGTAAGCACACATGTCAATACGGCTCGGGCTAGAGGCTGTATTTATCAACCGATCTTCACGAAACTTCTTGGGTACCTCTGTTATCACCTTGGGACGAGAACGAGTGTTTCTGAGTGCGGTCCAAAATTCAAGATGGCTGCCAGTGGCCATTTTGTACCGAAATTAGGTCTAATCAGTTTTTTGTACACAACTTCTATACGGCTCAGGCTAGAGGCCGTATTTATGAACCGATCTTTACAAAACTTCTTGGGTACCTTTGTTATCACCGTGGGATGAGAACGAGTGTTTTTGGGTGTGGTCTGAAATTCAAGATGGCCACCAGCAGCCATTTTGTACCAAAATTAGTGCAGTCAGTCTTTTGTACAGAACTTCTGTATGAAAGTTCTGATTTGAATAAATTTTTGTATGAATGTTTAGTAAAATGGAATACATCCCATACAGTACGGTTTTTTTTCTCGTGCAGAAATTATGCAAATTAGATGAATTTTTATTTATTTAGTGCTACTTATACACGGCAACTTATACACTGTAAGTGCACATGTCAATACGGCTCGGGCTAGAGGCTGTATTTATCAACCGATCTTCACGAAACTTCTTGGGTACCTTTGTTATCACCTTGGGACGAGAACGAATGTTTCTGAGTGCGGTCCAAAATTCAAGATGGCTGCCAGTGGCCATTTTGTACCAAAATTAGGTCCAATCAGTTTTTTGTCACAACTTCTATACAGCTTGTATTTATGAACTGATCTTCACGAAACTTCTTGGGTACCTTTGTTTTCACCTTGGGACAGGAATGAGTGTGTTTTGGGGTGCCTTTGTTATCACTGTGCTAGGAGAACAAATATTTTGGGGTTCAGTCAGACCCACTCTGGGACTCAAAAGATTTTGTTTCTAGTTTAGCATCTGACTGTCACCCACCTTTACAATACTTTACCTATACATTTGTTACAGGCTACGGTCAGTATTTATGTACAGACCGTTACAATACTTTATGTGTACCTTTGTTATCAGGTCATTACCTAGATGTTTGTCATTGCTGTGTCACATACTAATCATGTACATGTCTTGACAAGTTGAGCTACAGTGTCATTGACACTTTCATTTTACAAATCGTGCAACTCAATTATAGTTTGGCTCCTTGTGCCATTGCAGAAGGATAAAACTCGAGGCCTATGACCTCTCGTTGTATCCTTCCGCGCTGGCACTCGTGCCATATTGATTAACCTATTCACATGCGTGTGTTGTTCTGTGTATTTATGCAAGATTTGCATCAGTATCATGTATGCATATTCTCTGTTCCAAAGTGAGGAACAGTTAATTAGTAAGGAGATTGTTATAATATATAACTAAATGGTTAATCGGTTATAGAATTCCCAAACTATACATGTATCCACACTAAGCATCTCTAAGGCTTCCACGTTTAGACAAAATTGTAAACGTTTAAACGACTGTCTGTAAACGAAACGGAAACGTTTACACGTACTAACAATGCAAGTAGTCAATATTTGATAGAAGTGTGTAATAATACACAGTAAGTTCATCATATCTTTGCGTACAGGGCATATAATTTGTGTTATTGAGACAGCCGATTTACAGTTCGTCCAAAAACGACGTAGACGAACGATCACAGCATGCAGATGCCGAAGCCAAAGTCGCTCGGCCTATGGGGGGGGGGGGGGGGGGGGAATCTCCCCCCAGGTAAATTTTGAAATTTATGGGGGTCTCTGAGCTCATTCTGGTGGGTTCGGCATGAAATTCCTTGTGTTTTTTCAAACAGTAATGTTGGAGCGAGTTGCCATGACACACAATAGTGACAATACCGGACTTGAGAGTGGAATCCAATGTCGCAAAAATAAACAAAGTCTACAAACCATGCAGGGGAATCCAAATTTTCAAACACCGCAAGTGCCAGTCTGTCTGTCAAACTCCATAAATCGATCCTAAGATCATCCCATGTGTGAATAATAAATTAATAATCCATGTCAGGTGAACGAAATCATCGAGAACAATTGTGTATCACTTTGGGAATATACATTTAAATCCGAATAAACTAAAACATCCCACATATGTTTCGAAGGAAACACCAAAGATAAGCACGTGCCATGCGGCTCACCTGACTGTGTCACATATGATATCGCATGATTTGAAGGTGATTTCGTTCGGTTACTGTGGCGGCGGTGCCAGTCGGAACCAGTAACAGTTTTGCTGAAGCATTACCAAAATATTGCATTGCAAAGTTGGAAATTTTTTTTTGTTTCTTTGACTTTCTGCATTATTCTGCAATTTTGAAATTACTCTATTAAAACTTCATTCCGTGTACATGTTTGCCAGAACTGTAAACGTTTAATGCCCATAAACGAAACGTTCACTTTTACATGTATAAACGTGGAAGCCTTAAGCATCTCCATTGGTATTGTAAAATATTAGTAGTACATTTTGACCCATTGAAGACCTCCCTCCTAAATACAAGTACATCTACATGTAGTTGACATCAATGTAAATTTATTTCAGACTAGGGTGTCACAATTAGTCGATTAGCCCTTGACACAACACACACGGTGTCAGATTTGTAATTTATTTAAACTTTTTCAAAATATTTCATCAAAACCATATCATGTGATCCCACAATGGCACATGTGCAATATGAGGTCATTCCAATGAGAGGATCACACGATATGCTTTTGTTGAAATTTTGGGAATAATTTTTTTCACAGCCTCAATTTGTAAATTATGTGGGCTGAATGAACCATTGAATTCTTAGCATTTGAAATGTCTGTTACTTATAATAACCAATGGTGTTTGTTTTACACACTGTGGTGTGACAATAAAAGCACTAAGCCTTTCCCAATTGCATTCAGTTATTCATGACTCAAGGGTTGCATTTAAATGGTGTTCCATGTGTATAATTCAGAGTTTTGAATATTATTTTTGAGTAAACAGAAACTTTGGTTGTGTAGACTCAAAAGACCACATTGAATAAACCGTACTGCACAAGTGAGAAAATTTTTAAGAAAAAATCTTTTATATATGTAAGTTTTTTGGCACTGGTGGAAGGCATTAATTGTGGCAATAATCGCAAATCATTTCAACACAACAAAATTGGCTCTGTATTTTTTTTCTTGCAGGTCAAGCGCATTTGAAACATCAATAGACATTTCAAATGATAAAGACACAGATGTATCAACACCAGATTCAAGAAATTTGAAGTTGTTTATGGAGCGTGTTGAATCGTTTTCTGTATCTTTTTCTTTACTTTCAACAATGTAAAGCAGTTAAAGTGTATTTTTAAGCAAACAGCTTATGCTCCATATTATTTGCTAGGACCATGATAGCCGCTTGCCTCTATGCAACTGGCTAAAGTGACTCACTTCCATAGCTTGATCACTGATGACTGGGTGCTTACTTTCAGTGATCAAGCTATGGAAGGGTGATATTTCCTTTACATGCAGTTCCCTCCGACCAGGCACAATTATTAATTCCACATTCATGACCATTTTGCTGGTAGGGTGTATTCACTATTGTTATATCCCCTCCCCCATTGTGTATCAAGATTGATAAGTCCTCAGTTGATATTTCTGCACAATTGATATTTTTCTGAAGGAATGTTTTTTTTTCTTTCACAATAAGTAGATTTTGGTTGGTCTGACTCATTTGCACTAAGTGACCTTTACGTAAACATGTTTCACATATAATCTGGTTTTAGATTACTGTACACATAGCTGTTGATTGTTTAATTGTTTAAGTAGGTCATCCTTGTTTATATCAATTAAGACAGAATCATCTAGAAGCTTAATGGGGTGATTTTATTCAACCAATCAAAAATCGTTGGAAAATAGAATATTGGCAAAACTTCTGAGAACAATAAAAACCCTTGTCAACAACATTCAAGGACTCTTTTCAGAAAAACTCTTTCAGATAAACTCATTTCAGATAGACATTCTATTCATAACAGAGCAGTTGTTTACATTGGAGATTATTATTGTTGCAGGACAGTGCATTGTTATTATAGAAGCAGTGCTTCTTTGTGAATTTGGAAAAGTGATTCCAAAAGAGAATTTATTTGTCTTGTAAGAGAGTATTTATACAAGCTGTGAAACAGAATATATTTTTGTGAAAAGCCAGGATTCTAATGGATTATTTTGAAATTACCTGTGGCGCCAATACTTATTGGATTTTAACTCCATTTGAATTTTGCTGAGCATTTTATTATATTTTATTGGAGACTGCTGAAATTTCTAAGTGAACATTTCATTACAAATCTACAGGATACTGTTTCTGAAGACACATTCTTGGACTTAATACTACCAGCTTGAAAATTTCTTCGCGAGATTCTTCACCACTGGATTACTGGATTCTGCTGTATTTTGGACAAATTCAGTAATTGTTAAAGACCACTGTTTTTATTTTGTGCAAACCAATTAGTGTAAAAGATCTTTGTATCAATTTTTTAAATATTTTTTTAAAATTAAATTTCAGAATAGTTAAATTCCTTGTTATTGTTGCTTATTCTCAAGATTTCTTTCTGTTACCAATATCCTTATTTCCACATCGTAACAGAAATTGGGGGGCTTGTTGCCAAGACTTAATATAAGATAACGAGAAAGCTTTATTTGCATATTGCAATTATTATTTTGGATTACTGTCCAAACATTTAAATTTTCTTAGAAAATTTCAGTATTATTATTTGTATAATCTGAGAACCAACAAACCTTTTCATCATGGTATTTATTGTGACAGAATTTATTTCTGAATTTGAAAGCTCTCCTAGTTTGGCCCTTTTAGAATCTCTTTAAGAAGGAGCATTTATGCCAACTTGCTCAGTATCTAAAATTACCTGCCACTCCTGGTCTGAACAAACATAAACTGAAACAGCTCATTGTGTGTCATTATATTGAAGAAGGTCTTTTTCCACTGTCTGGGGAACCTGTCTCTGATCCACAACCTACTGATGCCCTTTAGAGATGGGTGGTTAACTGAAAATTCGGCTCGATTTCGGGGTTTGTTATCAAAATCGAAACCAAAACAATTACAGAAAACCCGTCGTCTCGGTTTTCAACTTCAGTGTTGAAAAACTCTAATCAGGTCTTCACTACCCAGAATAAAGAGAGAAACAACCTAAAGTCAACCTTCTTTTCAAACTTCAGAGTCGCGATACCCCTTTTTCAGCACAGCAGCACTAATTGGTATTGCATTCGAGCATGTCATTTACCGCAAAAATAGGTGACAAAATTACTTCTTACACATCATGTTTAAAACGTTCATCTGTTTATCAAATGCGATTTTGATTGCGGAACTGGAACTTGTTCCACATTTATAATGACAAATATATTTATTTCTACACGTAATTTTGAAAGCTGGAACTCCAAAGGCAGCGTGAAAATACCAGTTGAAGTTGGATGGAAATTTAGGGTTACAGTAACCTATATGAGCGACTTTTACTCAATAATATTTTTATGGTTGGCATAATTTTTTAGGGTGTGTCGGGTTACCCTAAACACAGGTATTGGGGGGAGAGGGGGGGGGGGGCTAATTTTTGCAACAGACTCAAGGCAAAAATCATTTTTCTCAAACTTGAAGCTCTTCAGATAATTTATTTATGCAAATACATTGTGCTCAGGAAATCAGAGTCCTGGTATATTATACAAGTACATTGCTCTGAAAAGGGAGTCCCTGTGACATTGACTGGTGCCAAATACATCTTATATGCAAGTGCAATGTATTGCTATTAGAGAAAAAAAAAACGTGAGTTGCACCGAAATTGTAGTCATACATCTGATGTTACGTTGTGTTTTTTTTATTAATCATTAATACAACGCATAATCTGTGTATCCTAGAATAACGGTCGAGCTAATTTGAAACCGCAGGTGTTATTTCTTAGAACTAATCCATATCATTCACGATCATGGGGAGGGAGATGGGGGGTGTCAAAGTGCCAAGTGCCATGAACGCATATCTACTGATTACAGAAATGAAAATAGAACTTGGTAACCAACCGTGTGTATCACGTGGTAGTTGTTTTCTTGAGTTAAAATGGCGACTAAAGATCTGAGTTCCGTGTGGGAATACTATAATCGGAATGACCCAAAATCAAAATTTTGCATCTGCAACATTTGCAAAAGAGAACTAGCTCCCGAACACGGAAATACGAGCAACCTAATTTGACATATAGATTCGAAGCACAAAGAAATTTACCTGAAGCTTAAAAAGTTTCTGGATGAGAGATCGTCTGCAAATCGGCGAAAACGATCATCTGCAGTAAGTACTAAATTAAAGTTCGCCTGAATGTATGCACACGCAACCTGTAAACCCAGATGTGCTATTGGTAAGATAGTTATATGAAATATACGGAGTCAAAAAAAAAAGTATAATAGAAACAAATGTGAAAAAATAGCATAAAGGATGAAATATAATAGTTCTAATGTTGCATGTTTGTGGACAGGAAGTCTAATTTAATGACATGTTGTTGTTGTCCACCCAACCGTGTAGAATTTTGCTACCGATTTCAAAATAGCATGTGCTACCCGTGAATGTCAAATTGAATGGGTGACCGATGATTTTCTTTGTGTCATGTTGTGCCAGAGAGCCTGGGTTATTGAGAAAACATGCTAGTTTCTTATCAACCTACCTTACAATTGTTTACTACAGGCTTGCACTACAGCGGAAGACCCTAACTTGGAAATTATACTCTCTATTTTGATCTTTTCCAAGCGATTTGGGAAAGAAAAGTGGAGCAAAAGCACCAAGAAAAAATAAGCCAAAACTGGGTCGAGCACCATCGGCGCACACCCAGTAGGGGACGCTCTTCTCTTAGGACAACTCCACGACTTCAGGAACCAGTGCACAAGCAGTAACTAATGAATAATTCTTTTTTCGGCCGCCCATGTGGTTGGACATCCATTTGCAATTGAGAAACAGTGATAATTCAGCTCATTGATGATGGTTATCTGTGACTGAAATTATGGATCTGAGGATCGTATAATAACAGGACTGTGTTTTATATATTCTCGTTATTATTTTCAACCACATTTTCATTGTAGTTATCCCCGCATTTTAAAAAATGCGGGGATATTGTCATGATCTCCGTCCGTACGTTCGTACGTCGGTACGTCCGTATGTCCGTACTTCCGTACGTCCGGTTTTGTAATTCGAAATGCTGTAACTTTCTACAGTTGTTCAATAGGGTCTGTGCAACCCAAAAATACAACTTTTAAATTTTTGTGCCACCAGGTGGCTTCTGTGGAGCCACTTAAAACATGCGTTATTTTTTCACTTTTTTGCTGAATAGTCCCAACCTATGTAATTCGGAGTTCTAAAATTACACTAGGGTGTTGCTAAATGATCTGTAGATATGTAGGAAGGTTTCGGATTTTTCGGGTGCCACGTGGCTGTGCCACCGTAGCCACTTTTGTGTTTTCTTAGACCGTTTCCGGCAAAAGGCTCCACTTTTCTTTCCCAGGATATGTAATTTGGAATGCTAAATCCATGCTCAGATGTTGCAGTAGGGTCTATAGATGCACACGAAGGTTTCGGATTTTTCGGGTGCCACGTGGCTGTGCCACCGTAGCCACTTTTGTGTTTTCTTAGACCGTTTCCTGCAAAAGGCTCCTAGGGTATGTAATTCGAAATGCTAAAACCATGCTCAAATGTTGCAGTAGGGTCTGTAGATGTGCACGAAGGTTTCAGATTTTTCAGGTGCCACGTGGCTGTGCCACCATTGCCACTTTTGTGTTTTCTTTGACCGTTTCCGGCGAAAGGCTCCTAGGGTATGTAATTCAAAATGCTAAAACCATGCTCAAATGTTGCAGTGGGGTCTGTAGATGCGCACGAAGGTTTCGGATTTTTCAGGTGCCACATGGCTGTGCCACCGTTGCCACTTTTGTGTTTTCTTAGACCGTTTCCGGCGATAGGCTCCTAGGGTATGTAATTCGAAACGCTAAAACCATGCTCAAATGTTGCAGTGGGGTCTGTAGATGTGCACGAAGGTTTCAGATTTTTCAGCTGCCACCTGGCTGCGCCACCATTGCCACTTTCATGTTTTCTTAGACCGTTTCCGGCGAAAGGCTCCTAGGGTATGTAATTCGAAACGCTAAAACCATTCTCAAATGTTGCATTGGAGTCTGTAGATGCGCACGAAGGTTTAAGATTTTTCAGCTGCCATGTGGCTGCGCCACCATTGCCACTTTCGTGTTTTCTTAGACCGTTTCCGGTGAAAGGCTCCTAGGGTATGTAATTCGTAATGCTAAAAGCATGCTCAGATGTTGCAGTAGAGTCTGTAGATGCGCACGAAGGTTTCGGATTTTTCAGGTGCCACGTGGCTGTGCCACCATTGCCACTTTTGTGTTTTCTTAGACCGTTTCTGGCGAAAGGCTCCTAGGGTGTGTAATTCGAAACTCTAAAACCATGCTCAAATGTTGCAGTGGGGTCTGTAGATGCGCACAAAGGTTTTGGATTTTTCAGGTGCCACGTGGCTGTGCCAGTGTTGCCACTTTTGTGTTTTCTTAGACCGTTTCCAGCGAAAGGCTCCTGGGGTATGTAATTCGAAATGCTAAAACCATGCTCAAATGTTGCAGTGGGGTCTGTAGATGCGCACGGAGATTTTGGATTTTTCAGCTGCCACCTGGCTGCGACACCATTGCCACTTTCGTGTTTTCTTAGACCGTTTCCGGCGAAAGGCTGCAAGGGTATGTAATTCGAAATGCTAAAACCATGCTCAAATGTTGCAGTAGGGTCTGTAGATGTGCACGAAGGTTTCCGATTTTTCAGGTGCCACGTGGCTGTGCCACCATTGCCACTTTTGTGTTTTCTTAGACCGTTTCCGGCGAAAGGCTCCTAGGGTATGTAATTCGAAACGCTAAAACCATGCTCAAATGTTGCAGTGGGACCTGTAGATGCGCACGAAGGTTTCGGATTTTTCAGGTGCCACATGGCTGTGCCACCGTTGCCACGTTTGTGTTTTCTTAGACCGTTTCCGGCGAAAGGCTCCTAGGGTATGTAATTCGAAACGCTAAAACCATGCTCAAATGTTTCAGTGGGGTCTGTAGATGTGCACGAAGGTTTCAGATTTTTCAGCTGCCTAGTGGCTGTGCTGTTGCCACTTTCACATTTTCTTAGACCGTTTCCGGTGAAAGGCTCCTAGGGTATGTAATTCGAAATCCTAAAAACATGCTCAAATGTTGCAGTAGGGTCTGTAGATGCGCACAAAGGTTTTAGATTTTGGGGGTGCCACGTGGCTGTGCTACCGTTGCCTCTTTCATGTTCTCTTAGACCATTTCCGGCGAAAGGCTCCTACAGTATGTATTTCAAAATGGTAAAACCATGCTCAAATGTTGCAGCAGGGTCTTTAGATGTGCACAAAGATTTCAGATTGTTCAGGTGCCACGTGGCTGTGCCACCATTGCCACTTTCGTGTTTTCTTAGACCGTTTCCAGCGAAAGTCTCCTAGAGTATGTAATTCGAAATGCTAAAACCATGCTGAGATGTTGCAGTAGAGTCTGTAAATTGCGTAGGAAGGTTTTGGATTTTTTGGGTGCTAAGTGGCTGTGTCACCGTTGCCACTTTTGTGTTTTCTTAGACCGTTTCCAGCGAAAGGCTCCTAGGGTAAGTAATTCGAAATGCTTAACACATGCTCAAATGTTGCAGTAAGGTCTGTAGATGCATACAAAGGTTTCAGATTTTTCAGATGCCACGTGGCGGTGCCACCGTTTTTCTTTCGTGTTTTCTTAGATCATTTCCGGCGAAAAGCTCCCAGAGTATGTAATTTGAAATGCTAAAACTATGCTCAAAAGTTGCAGTAGGGCAGTAGATGTGCACGAAGGTTTCGGATTTTTGGGGTGCCACCGTTGCCACTTTCATGTTTTCTTAGACCGTTTCCGGCGAAAGGCTCCCAGGGTACATGTATGTAATTCGAAACGCTAAAACCATGCCCAAATGTTGCAGTGGAGTCTGTAGGTGCGCACGAAGCTGTGTCACCTGTGCCACTCAATATGATTTTAGTGTGTCATATAATACATTTCTTCTTTGTATCAAGCATTCATACAAAGTCAAGGATGCAAATGCGGGGATACACTATAGTGTGCTTTGCACACAAGTGACACCATCTAGTTTATATATTTTCCGTGTCGCATGCGACTTTCGCATACAGTGCGGTTTGGACATAAAAATTTTTGGTTAAGAAATTTATTATTATTAGAGTTAGGTGTCAGTAGGGGGCTGTATGGACAGGATTTCTCCTCTCTGTTGAGGGCAGAATTTCTGTTTTTGGGTCCCTGTCGGCCGTCTGGGTTCAGTTGTGTTCCCGCCGGTCCTTTTTCTGCCACCTTTCTCTCGTAGTTGGGGGTGTTCTACTTTCTACATCTGTTGAGTTCACCTTTTTCTTCTACTGCTCTCACCTCTGTTATTTCCAGTACTGTTCCTTGCGGGCAATGCCTTTTGCCCATGCTTGTGGTGTGCTCTTGTGGCCGTTCCTCCTGCACCAGGAGGGGGGCGGGGGGGCGCTGTCGTTCGGGACCTCCTGACACGACCACATCTGGTGAGAGTTATACCCCCTCCATGGGGGATGTGCAGTCTTTAACTGTGGTGGATACTGCGGGAGCTATTGAGTTGTCTTGTGAAGAGATGCCTGCCTGGTTCCGGGACTATGGTCCCTCTCCAGTTGACATCTGAGGCTGTCACTAGGGTTGAGATGCCTCCTTTGGAGGCTGAGCTTGGTTGCTCTCTCCCCTTTTCCACCAGTTTCAACAGCTCCCGTCGTATCTGCTGCTACTGCTGTTCCGTCTGCAACGCCTTCGGTCACCGTTTCAGCCGGCCTCGGCTTGTCCCTGCAGGGGTCTGCAGCAATGTCTGGTAGTGTGTTGTGGGGTATCGTCCTCAGCCTTCCCTGACTTCAACTCTGTGAAGTCAGAAGGGGCTGCCGACCGAACCCTCTGCTGTGGCCTCTCGTTTTATCCCAGCAGGGGTCTGCAGAGATGTCTGATATTGTGGACATGGGATATCAGCCTCAGCCTTCCCTGACTTCAATTAGGCGAAGTCGGAAGTGGCTGCCGGCCGAACCCTCTACTGTGGTCTCTCCGCCGTCGAGCACTGCAGTTTTTTCATTGGATTCGGATGTTCATGGTGGGACCACTATGAACTCCGTGGCATTTCCGTCCACGCACTCTGGTCACATGGCCAGTTTTGTGAGACCAACGCCTTTTGTGCATCCTCGACCTTCTGTCCCTCAGAGGTCTGCGGCGACTCTCCTGAGTTTCCGCTCTGTAGATCCTCTGGGTATGTCATACCCCTATACACATCTGCCTTCAGATGTTTCGGCTGCTGCCCGTCGCTCCGCTTCGGGTGTATTTGAGGATTGTGACCCTTCGTTGGTTAGAAGGGTCAGGAGTGAAGCCACTTTGCCGGTTCGTTCCCATGTCGAACCGGCCGACATGGGCAGTGAGCTTAGGGAGGCCCTCTCCTTGCTCATTCAGGTTCTGTCCAAGAGCCTTCCCGTTGCTTCCAACGAGGCTATGAGTGGTTTCCAGGTGCCCCTTGTGGCGCCACCTCCTGGGATTGGAAACAGGCTGCTTTCTGATCCCCCTGGTGTGCCTACACCATGGGAGGCGTCGGCTGGTTTGCCCATGATGGGCTGTGTCTTCCGACTCCGGGGATGAGTCCGACATACCTGACGTCGAGAGCCAACAGTCTTCTGACTTGGGAGCAGCTCTTGACTTTGTGTTTGGGTTCCTTCCAGATCTCAAACCGTCAAACCAGTTGACAGTGTCAGACCGGCCGCGATCATCGGTCGCATGCCTACAGCCTGTGGAGCAAGCTGCTTCTGGGTGCCTTCGACCGTGCCAGTCGGTACAGGTGGTTGAAGCGTTTACAGCTTTGGACTCTAAACTGAGTTCCAAGGCTATGAGACGTCGTTCTTCACCTGGGTTGACACCTTTTTGCCTTCAGCGCATTATTGTTCCTACGATTCTGCCAATCCGTCAGTCTGCCAGACTTTGATGGTCTTGGATCAGGACTCCAACTCCCTTGGGCTTTCCAAGCCCATGTCGGCCGTTATTCCTATGGCGACTCTGGAGTCCGTGTTGGGCTTATCGAGAGAGATGCTGGGAATGCTTTCTCTCTCAAATCACGTCGTATCTGCTTAGCTGCTGATCTGCCCCCAGATAAGTTTGACGACATACAGGCTCCTTTGCGTGTGCTGTCCAAGGCGCTCATGCATCTTACTCACATGCATGCCTGTAACACGGCTAACTTGGAATTAGTTCGCAGGGATGCTGTGCTGGACCCAAGCCGTTCCCTTCCTGAGGGGCAGCGCGCTGCTGTTCGATCTGCTTCTTTGGCAGGTCCGCAACTGTTCCATGGTTTCGTGGCGACAGTCCGGGATGATGTTCCAACGTCATTCTAAAGATCAGCTGCTGCTTCGTCAGCTTGATCAGCCCTCTGTTGGAGGCAGGGGCCGTCCAAAGTCTAACAAACACCCTTCTGCTTCTGCTGCGAAGCAAAGGGCTGCTCCTCCTGCCACTGCTTCCACTTCTTACTCACGGGGTAAGGGTAAGCATCGGCAGGCTAGAGGGAGAACTCAGGATTCTTCATATAGCAGAGGAGGTGGTTTCTCCTCTTGCGGGCCTCGCCAGGGCTCGAAATGAAGGTCCTCACCTTGATTCGTCCCAGGTTGGAGGAAGGATATCAGAGTTAGCAGACCATTGGGACACCATCACATCCGATCCTTGGGTGTTAGATATTATGTGGTCCAGGCTGTGAATATCGTTCCGGAGGCACCCCACTCTGTCTTGAGTGCCTCTTCCAACTCCAGTTCCTTCAGACGTTTCACATTGGGAGCTTTTGACCACGGAGATAAACAATCTCCTGGCAAAAGGGTCGATCAAGGTCGTCAAGAACATTCACTGGGATTTTATTCCCGCCTGTTCTTGGTGCCAAAGAAGGATGGCCGACTCTGACTGGTTATTGATCTGAGTGTCCTGAACTAGTCTATCATTGTTCCCAAGTTCAGCATGGAAACTTTCAGGTCGGTTCGCCGTTCCATTCACCAGGGAGATTTCGCTTCCAGCATCGACCTGCGAGATGCTTACTTTCATGTCCCGATTCATCGGACATCGCAAAAGTATCTCAGGTTCGCTTTTCTGGGGCGAGTTTACCAGTTCAAGGCCATGCCTTTCGGCCTCAACCTGGCTCCTTGGGCCTTCACCCGACTGATGTCGTATGTGATAGCCTTCCATCGCACACAGTCCAGGGTGACTACTTCGGCATATCAAGATGGTATCCTCCAGAGGCATTCCAATGCTGCCTTTCTGGAGTCGGATGACGACACACTGTTGAGCCTGCTCATGTCACTAGGGTTCAGAGTCAACGAGGAGAAGTCAGACCTGGTCCCTTCTCAGTTGTTTTGTCATCTGGGGATTGACTTCCGTACTCAGTTCAATACAGTAGCGGTTCCCTGGGCAAGGGCTGTGATTCTCTCAGCTTTTGACCTGACTCTGTCCCCGTTCACAACTGCGACAGCTTGGAGTATACTCTGGCTGCTCGGTCTCTGCGGTTCGGTGACAGATCTCATTCCTCTAGGTCAGCTGCATGTCTGACCTCTCCAACACTTTCTGCTCAGTTGTTGGAGGCCGAATGTCGATCCTCTGGATCTGGTGCTTCAGTTACCAGAATCTCTTCATCCTCACTTTCTCCCCTTAACGGATGCAGGGACCAGCCGTGAGGGCGATTAGGGCGATTAAGGATTAAGTCGCCCTTCTAAGCCCAAAGTCGCCCAGAAAAATGGTCGGGGCGATTATAAGTCGCCCTCTAAAAATTGGCCAAAATGAGAAAAGGTTGAACTGAGTGATGTGAGGTTTACATGAAAACGAGTATTTTCAAAAATCGAATGTGCTCGAGTGTGATAAATGGGCATTTTAATTCGTCAAATAAACGTCCATTTATTTGAAATCACACGACAAGCAATTGTCCATTGTCACTTTTGGCGGATTTTTTTATTTCTATTTTGTTGCGTTCCAGTCGGAGCTTCAAGTGTCGAAACGAAAATAGGTGACTTACGCGACTCAACAAAACAACCCAGTTTGAAAGTAGGTTACGTCGCTTAGGATGCCAAAAATGTATACACAACGGACGTATTTTATAACACATTATTTTCATTTCGATTTGCTGACGACTGTTAACTGTTGGGCTGTCTATTCCCAGAAAAACACGAATGGAATTGAAACACACGAGAAAAAGCCTTAGTGATGTCAAGAAAAGCTTTGTACAGGACACAAGTGTGCATGTGGACGATCTTGAAAAAGGGTCCCCCTAAACATCGGAATGACATGAAATGACGCGGAATGACACCGGAATGCCATAAAAATGATGCGGAATGACATTTCTTTTACAAAATACTCGACCCCAGAATGTATTTTGTTTATTAACTAACAAAGCACCTCCCAAGCAACCTTCTTACATCTGGTCCTGTTCACACTTTCAGACTTGGGAAATTATTAGCTTAGTAGACTTTGTTGAAAGGCAACCACAGGAGGGTGATGGGGGATTGGCACGAAGAAGAGGTGAGGGGTCATGAAGAAGGTAGCAGTGGGGGATTTTCAGTCAATAATTACATTGTGATTTTTTAACCTGGCACAGATGCATCATAGACAACTGGACCTGGATTATTTGTACGTTAATGGAGGACCATAAATTGAAAATATGAAGGGGCGGCGGGGGTGGTACATGAATATTCTTAATTTTCCCCACTTGCCTCTGAAGTCTCCCTACATGACTCTGCAGTCTCCCTATTTTTTCTGGAGGGAGACTTGAAGTCTCCCTAAAATTCCCCCCTAGGCTGGTCCCTGAACGGATGTGCAGTGGATTACGCAGGGGGTTCCGTTGGACTTACCCACGTCCGATCGTGTTCTGACAGCAGATGCCAGTGATCTCGGATGGGGTGCGACGTTGGATCCTCTAGGTCTTTCCCTTTACTGGGCATGGAACCAGGATCAAGCAGCTCTTCACATCAATCAGAAGGAGCTTCTTGCTCTTCTTCTGAGTTTCCGGCAGTGGATCCCCCATCTTTCGAATCGCCAGGTCCTTCTGTTGTCCGACAATTCAGCAGTGGTTGCTTACATTCGGAACCAAGGCGGCACGCACTCGGTTCCCATGTATGAATTGGCTTGGGATCTTCTACTGCTTGCTCAGGATGTCAATGCCGGGATGGTGGTTCATCACATTCCCAGTCGTCTGAACGTCCTAGCCGACTCCCTATCCCGACGGGGCAGGGTCATTTCCACCGAGTGGATGCTCCACAGGGCGGTGTTCCAGTCGCTTTGCGATCTCTGGGGTCGTCCCCACATCGATCTCTTTGTGACTTGTTGGAACCATCAGGTGGACACTTTCGTGTCCCTGTGTCCAGATCCTCTGGCTTTTGTCATGGATGCTCTGTCGCTCGATTGGAACGGTCTGGTCGGCTACACCTTCCCGCCGGTTCCGATTCTGCCTCAGGTTCTAGCCAAGATACGAACCTGCAGTTGTCGAATCATTCTGATCGCTCCCCTGTCGCCTCAGCGGGTGTGGATCAATCAGCTCCGCTCTCTCTGTTGGCGGCGGTTCGGCACGTCTCCCTCTACGTCGCGACCTTCTTTGCCAAGGTCACCCGAGGAGGTTTCACGTCGACCTGACTTCATTGTGCCTTCACAAATATCTTTTGTCAGGTCCTGTCTCCTCCATAGAGGTTTTTCGAGACAAGCAGTGGAGTGCATTTCTTCTTCAAGGAGGCACTCCACTGGTTTAGCGTATGTGGCTAAGTGGAAGGTCTTCTGTCGATGGTGTGCCGGTCAGTCTGTTGATTATGCCAATCCTTCGATAACACAGATTGCAGAGTTTCTGGTATATCTATTTGATTCTCGGGGTCTCCAGTCTGCTACCATAAAAGGGTATGGGTCCATGCTTTCGGAGACCTTTTCATGTGTGGGACAGCATCGTATCGGCACTAATCCATACCTCTCCAAGCTTGTTTGACACTTTTCCTTGAAAAGGCCTAGGACTTTGCAGCTTACCCCAAGATGGAATCTTTCTTGGGTGCTGCTTTGCTTTGGGGGAGGGGGGGAGGGTTGGGGGGGGGGTCGCTGTTCGAACCTTTATCCCAGGTGGATATGCGTTTTCTCACATACAAGATGGCTTTTCTGATGGCTTTTACCTCAGCCAGACGGGTTAGTGAGCTTCACGCCCTCTCTGTTGACCCAGCCTTTTCAGGAGCTCTCCCAACAGTGTTACGTTTACCACTGATTGCTCCTTTCTGGCCAAGAATCAGATACCAGAAACTACTCCACCTCTTATCTGTATCAGGGCTCTTCCTTCTGTTGAGGGTAACCGCCCTTTGCTCTGTCCGGTTCGTGGAATTCACATTTATCTCAATCGGACACAGTTCATTAGGAAAGGCAGGAAACGATTTTTTCTGTCTCTTATTCCTGGTCGACAGAAGATCTCTCCTCAATCCATTTCTTGATGGATTTGTCTTGCTCTTCGTGCAGCTTATGCTCGTCTAGTGACTGGCGATTGTATTACCAATCGTATTTCTGTCCGCAAGGTGCGTGCATTGTCTACCTCTTGGGCTCTCCGTCAAGTTGTCGGATGTTATGCACATAGCCTACTGGAGAAATGCTTCTACTTTCTCCACCTTCTATCTGCGTCAGTTGCAGGAGCAGTCTGAGGACCTTTTTGCTTTGGCCCTCTTTCTTCTGCTCAGGCTGTTGTTTGCTCTAGCCATTAGGCTAGTCACAAGGTCAGTTCCAGTTCTTTGCTGTTACTGCTCTTTTCTGTCTGTGCATTGCACAGAACCGTACGCCTCATCTCTCATTGTCTTTTACTATTGTTTGTGAGGCTATGGTTTGATAGGCCTGGGGACCTCTTCCTCTATCCACGGTTCCAGTGCAGTTGGGTTATGTGGGGGTTGGTTATGTGATTCCCTCCATCCTATTGTCTATTTAGCCTGTAGTAAACAATTGTAAGGTAGGTTGATAAGAAATTGAAATTTTATAGTAAATTTCCTTTCTTATTATACCTTCCACAATTTTTTACATGGAGGCCCTCCCGTCTTCTTATTCAGGTAAGAATCCTTCCTCCCCGCTGATCACATAACTCCAATGTTGGATGACTCAAAGAATGATTCATTAGTTACTGCTTGTGCACTGCGCACTGGTTCCAGAAGTCGTGGAGTTGTACTAAGTTGTACTAAGAGAAGAGCGTCCTCTACTGGGTGTGCGCCGATTTGACCCAGTTTTGGCTTATTTTTTCTTGGTGCTTTTGCACCACTTTTCTTTACCAAATCGCTTGGGAAAGATCAAAATAGAGAGTATATTTTCTGAGTTAGGGTCTTCCACTGTAGTGCAAGCCTGTAGTAAACAATTGTGGTAGGTATAATAAGAAAGGAAATTTACTATAAAATTTTAATTTTTGTCTTCTGACATTTTAAAAAATGTCAAGGTTAACCGAAAATCAAAGGTTGCGTACCATTGGTATGCATGAGGCTGGGATACCTCCAGATGAGCTCGCTGCTGAGTTTGGAGTCAATGTGGCCACTATTTACTGTCTCATTGGAAGGTATAGTACCACTGGATCTACTGCCAACCGACCGCATTCAGGTCGACCAAGAGTTACGACCTCTGCACAAGACCGACACATCAGGACGTCTCACTTGTGGGATCGCTTCTTTCCGGCGACAAGGACAGCAGCAATTACCCCTGGTAGAACTAACAATAGAATCAGTACACAAACTATCTGCAACATCCGAAGTAGGTGTCCATACTACGGACCAATCCTTACCCAACATCATCGTACCGTCAGAATAAAATGGATCTGTCAGCGTGTTTGCTGGACTCAGCAGCATTGGAGCACAGTTCCTTTTAGTGACGAATCATGATTTTATCTACGGCGCACTGATGGTAGGGCAAGAGTGTATCGCTGACGAAGAGAATGGTTTTCTGATGCTTGCGTGCGGGCATGCAACTGTTTCGGCTGGGGTAGGGTAATGGTTTGGGCAGGGATTTCCTTGCACCATCGAATGCAGCTGATCTTCATCGATGGTAATCTGAATGGACAGCGATATCGGGACAAAATTCTTACTGCTGCTGTTGTTGTCCAGTTGTTCAACGCTAACGTCGGATTGCAGTTATTCCAGCAAGACAATGTCCGATGTCATGTGGCGCGTATCTGTCGTGACTTTCCTGAGGAGCAGAGCATCAAACTTCTTCCCTGGCCCCCACTTTCGCCAGATTTGTTGCCAATCGAGCATCTTTGGGATCAATTGGACCGTCAGATAAAACTTCATGATCTTCAGACGTTAGGTGATTTACGTAATGTTCTAAGGCAGGAGTGGAACACAATACCACAGGGTGACATCCAGAGACTTATCAGGTCCATGCGCCATCGATGTCTTGCCATCCAAGAGGCAAACGGTGGACATACATGCTATTGACTGCATGTGTGGACTTTTCATTTCACCCCATGTCTGAATTGCGACATCCTGACATGACGCTGGCAACAGTAAGAAAATAAAATTATGCAAATTCATACAGCTAGACTCGAAATATTAATTTACAATAATTTGTTTGGGATTATAGTCGATAATACTAAATAAATTGCTCCTCTAAGTTCATTATACTTTCTTTTTTGACTCAGTATATATAAGAGTTTTAATGCAACATTTTACGCTAAAATCGGCTCTCAACCCCTTGTCATACATTGCGTGTATATATTTATTTATAGCACAAAGCACATGGAGAAATGTTTTGTATACGCACTGATTGAAGGGAAATAATTGTCTTTTTCTAGAGACAACTATGAAGTAATGGTTACAATACTCTAAATGATTTGCATTGGTGACAGTGTTAAACTTTTTCTGTCTCCGCATCTCATCAAGCTTATAACAGTCCTTGAAAATCATGGTTAGAGTCTTAAAAGTGCTTAAATTTGATTTTCTGATACTCTGCAATAACAATTTTGAATTATGAACAACCAATGCATTCAAGTTCACCTGGAAAAAAACATTCTAACTGAAACTATCACTTCATACTTGAACATGAGTTCATTAGTTCTTCACTTCCAAATTCCCAAAATTAGTTGAGAATGCGTAAAGTAGAAAAAAAACGTAACCAAAACTCGGGGGTTCACCCCCAAAAAACCTGAAACCATAGTGAAACATACTGCACTGCAAGGAAATCAGTTAATTGTTATGTTTGTACAGCAGAACCTGTCTTGAGAAACCGCCCTTTTTACCATGGGAAAAGTCGTCTCTCAAAACAGGTGGTCTCTCATGACAGGTCCATTATAGAGTAAAACAACCCAATGGTACAAGGTCACAGTGGTCTCTCAAGACAGGTGGTCTCTCACGACAGTGGTCTCTGAAGACAGGTTTTACTGTACAATGAAAACCAAAACCAAAAACCTGACTCTTTGAATGAAACCGAAACTGACATAAAATTTGAAAACTGTCCTTCTCTAATGTCCTTGAACTCAAGAAGTTAGAATTGGAATTAAAGAGATTAGAAATGCAACAAGAAATGAAAAGACAGGAAAATGAAATTAAATTAAAAGAAATTGAAGCTCAAAAAGAATTAAAAAAATTAGAAATTCAGACTCAAAAGGAAATAAAAATAAAAGAATTGGAATCTGCAGTGTCAAGGCTCAATGTAATTTCCCCAAATAGATTTGCAACTAAACATGTTAGGCTTGTTCCCCCCCCCCCCCCCCCCCCCCTTTCAAGAAAAAGAAGTGGATAAGTATTTTTCACATTTTGAAAAAGTGGCAACAAGTTTAGAATAGCCAAGGGATGTCTGGACTTTGCTATTACAAAGTGTTTTGAAAGGGAAGGACCAAGAAATCTATTCTGCTCTATCTTCTGAGCAAAGCAATAATTATGACACTGTTAAAGAGGCTATACTTAAGGCATATAAACTTGTTCCAGAGGCCCATAGGCAGAAATTACACTAAAAACGAAATCAAACTCATGTGGAATTTGCCAGAGAAAAACAAAATTTATTTGACAGGTGGTGCCATTCAAAAGAAATAGGGAAAGATTTCTCAAAATTAAAGGAAATGATGTGCTGATCGAAGAGTTTAAAGGAAAGATACATTCAAATATAAAGGCCCACCTGGATGAACAGAAAGTTGACACCTTAAACAGAGCAGCAGTGCTAGCAGATGACTATGCCTTAACTCATAAAATGAGTCGTAACTCCTCAAATTTTTGGCCCCCACATGAATTCTTTCCAAAGTAGACCTAGACCAAATTTAGATAAAAGTCATCCTTTCATTCCTCCAAACTTTTCACCACCCAAATTAAATACGGAAGCCTAATGAGAATAAATCCTCTAATACCAGCCCTACACCATTACGACCCAAACAGTTCAACTAAAACTTGTAATTACTGTAAGAAACCTGGGCATTTACTGTTTGATTGCTGGCTGTTAAAAAGGAAAAATGTGTCCTCTACTTTACAGAATGCACTAGCATGTGCTCCATGCCCTGAAAATTATGTAATAAAGCAAGATGCTTTAGAAAATTATAAGCCAAATATTTCTGAAGGCTTTGTTTCCCCTTGAGGGGGATAAGCACTGTTCCTTACCAATAAAAATACTTAGGGACACATGGGCTACTCAGTCTTTAATGTTAGAAGGCATTTTGCCATTTTCTGAAGAAAGTGCTACAGGGGCACAAGTTTTTGTATCGGGTATTGATAAAATTTTTCAGGACTTTTGGACCACCCACGTCAGTGCAATCGGACCAAGGCTAAAATTTTATGTCAAACATTTTCCAGCAGGTGATGTATGAGCTCAAAATTAAGCAGTACACATCAAGTGCCTACCATACTGAAAGTCAAGGAGCTCTAGAACGCTTCCATCAAACATTGAAGATCATGAAAAGGCCTATGGAGAGGATAACGAGAATTGGGATGAAGGAGTACATCTCCTCTTGTTTGCAGTCCGTGAGGCTGTACAGGAATCTCTGGGGTTCAGCCCTTTTGAATTGGTGTTTGGACACTCACTGCATTGAAGGAGAAATGGCTCGAGGAAGAGCCACCTGAAATTTCTTTCCTAGACTATGTGTCCACTTTTAAAGAAAAATTGCACCAGGCCAGAGAAATGGCAAATAAACATTTACAGAATGCCCAAAGTCAAATGAAGACCTGGTATGATAAAAAGGCGAAATTTCACACTTCTGAACCTGGGGACAAGGTGCTAGTATTATTTCCTGTAAAGGGCAATGCTTTTTAAGCAAGATATTCAGACCCTTATATTGTCTAGCACAAGATCAGTGATACCGATTATGTTGTCGTGACTCCTGATAGACTCAAAAATACTCGGCTATGCCATATAAATATGTTAAAAACATATGAGAGGGAACCAAACCCTCTACCAGTCTCAACAGTCACCCACATGGATGAGGTGGAAAATCCAGTGGAGGATATTAATAAAGAAGGTGAAAACATACCTCTGAAGTTGCAGAACTTGGATGTTTTGAAAGATCTGCACGATAAAATGGATCATTTGCTGCCTGACCAATTAAAGGATTTGGTTAATTTAGTTTTAAAATATCAACATTTATTTCCTGATGTGCCTAGTAGGACATCTGCCATGATGTTAATGTGGGAGAGGCAAACCCCATCAAATAGCAGCCATATATTTTGAACCCTTTCAGTGCTGAGATCATGCGAAAGGAAATACAGTATATGCTGGACAATGATATGATTGAACCTAGCCATAGCAACAGGAGTTCGCCTTGTATACTTGTCCCAAAGCCTGATGGGAGTTATCGATTTTGAACAGATCACCAAAAAGTGAACAGCCTCACCAAAACAGACAATTGTCCAATTACAAGAATTGATGACAGCATTGACAAACTTAGTCATGCTAAATTTGTGATGAAATTTGACTTCTTAAAGGGTTATTGGCAAGTTCCTTTAACACAAAGAGCAAAAGAAATATCTGCTTTTGTTACCCCATTTGAGTTGTATCAATATAAAGTTACCCCTTTTGGCATGAAAAATTAATGTTCCTGCGCATGGTTAACCACTTAATTGCAGACCTTGATCACCGTGAAGCTTATGTTGATGATGTTATTTTCCACACAGATACAAATTGGGCTGATCATCTAAGGCACATTCAAGAATTTTTTGATAAAGTGACCTAAGCCATCCTAACTATTAACTTGCTAAAATCAGGATTTGGCAAAGCAACTGTGAATTAATATAGGACATGTTGTGGGTTGGGCAGTTGAGGCCGATTGAGGCAAAGGTTGATGCCATTGTAAATTTTCCAGTACCAAGCTCTGAAAAGGAGCTCGTGAGATTCTTAGGCATGGATGGATATTATAGAAAATTTTGTTTACATTTCTCAGATGTTGTCTCCCCTTTGACCAAAAGGGTTAAATTTGTTTGGAGTGCCAGTAATCCTTTGACAGAATAAAAACATCATTAAATAATTCCCCTATCCTTGTCAGTCCTAATTATGAAAAGCCCTTTAAATTATTTATAAATGCAAGTGACAATGGAGCAGGTGGGTATATTGCCCAGGAAGATTCCCAGAGTATTGATCACCCTGTGTGTTATTTCTCGGGAGAATTCCTCAAACATCAAAAGAATTACTCCGCGGTAGAAAGAGAAACTTTGGCTCTAATTTTGGCATTAACCCATTTTGATGTATATCTATGAACCACTCAATTCCCAATTACAGTTTACACTGATCATAATCACCTAACTTTTTTTAATAAAATGAAAAACAAGAATCAAAGATTATTGCAGTGGATCTTAGCCCTTCAAGAATACAAGTTAGGCATTAGACATATTTCGGGAAGAGATAATGTTGTAGCTGATACTCTTTCCAGAATATTTTAATTTAAAATGATCTGACCGGCCCCCATTTACTTTTTTTGTTTTTTAGATTTTTTTTATTCAGACGCAGTTGTGAAAAACGTGTATATAATACAATTAGACATTGTTAGACATAGGTTTCTACATAAAGTTATACACATGTGACTTCATACAATCGAGGTTCTGTAGCTAATAAACAGTGAGTATGAGTATAAAATTAACAATGTAGGACTTAAATTCTATCAAGATATTAGATAAAAGAGTGTTGCAGAAGCAGGTTTGAAAGCTCAAGGAGTAATGGTAAAGCACAAACCGCCGTGCCTCTCAGAAGTTTAAAGCGCTTGAGCTAGTCACACTCGAACTGAAACCGAGCTGGGCCAAACTGTCAACTATTATAAGATAGTTGACAATCCGGCCCACCTCGCCTTCAGCTCCAATGCCTTTTTAGATGAGTATACACCAATGGACATTAATTCTATATTTTTGTACACTTTCAATTGTTCAATGAAGCTTGTGAAAGCTGGAGAGCACCCTCTCACCTTGCAGGAATCAATGAATTTTTATAGATAAGTTACATATATCTATTATTGATTCCGTTTTCTCGTTGTTGTAACCCAAAATAACATCTTGTTTTTCAAGCAGTAGTATGATTCCACATCCTTCTTCTAATTTTTCCTTCAAGTTTATTAATATAGTTTTTGAAAAGGAACATTAAAAAAAGAGGTTCAAGATTGTCTCTTTAGAATTATTACAGAAGGTACACAATTCTGTTGCAGATAAATTACATTGATAAAGTTTAGAGTTTGTGTAGAGAATCCTATGTAGTATTTTGTTTTGCAGACTCTGTAAATAAGAATCATCAGTGAATGTGAATGAATTTTTATATATCTGCACCCAGTGATCAGACTGCAAGCTGGTATTCAAAATTTCATAGCAGTTTCTTTGTGTTTGTAGAGGAGATGAATCAAACTGTTGCAAGAATGTTGGATAAAAGGCCTGACAGACTTTTTGGGAGTGTTTAAGTATTTCAATATTTTTATTTTTTATGTCGTCAGTTTTTCCATACTGTCTCTTTGTTTCCTTCCACAATTTTGGAATAGCATGAATGACTCCCTGGTAGACAGTGAATGGTATTTTGAGATTGTATTTTTCGCAAAAATAAGTAAAAGGTAAGATTTTTAAATACATCAGCCTTGAGTCACCGTTTATCAAAAAAATGTCTATTATTAATTTTTATGTCATTATTATAGTAAATTGGTTCCGGAAATATCTCTTCTGGAGTCAACGTGTTATTTTAGTCCAGAAGTGACCAAGCAGTTAGAACATTTTTCCAGAATGGGTTTAGAAGTTCTCCTATTTTGTGTAGTCCTCCTTTATGAAGGTGCCATATTTTGTTGCTTCCGAGATCTTCTTTGTTGTTTAAAACAAGAGTCTTACAAGGAGCAAAGATCTTTGGGTCTAACAGTTTTTTGATCCAAGATAGTTTTAGTGAGTAACTGTAAGCTTTCAGGTGGGGAAATTGAATTCCTCCATTTTCTATAGTATTTATTATTGTAGATCTTTTTATCTTTTCATTTTTCCCTGACCATAGGAAACTAAAGAATTTAGTTTGTATTTTGCAAAGAACATCTTCAGGGGGATTGGGTAGAACCAACAAGCAGTGTATCAAAATTGGTAAAACAAGCGTTTTGACTATAGCAGTCTTTCCAATTAGAGTTAAATTTCTGAAGGACCAATCATTAAGTAACTTTTCAATTTTTCCAATTTTTATTAGATAATTGTTTAGTATATAGTTTTCTTTGAACAGTTTATACTCCATTTGCAGTATTGTAAAAGAATTTCAGTGATTCTAGTAAACTTGTTCGCCATTTTGTATTTCCTCCCCACAACCCTTCTTCGATACGATCCAAATCACTTGCGTTTTCTTGGAAGTTTAACTTTAGTCCAGAAAGATTAGAAAATGATTTCACCGTTTCAAGGGCGACATTTAAGGAATAACCATCGTCACTTAGAAAAAGAGATGAGTCATCTGCATATTGACTTATTAAATATTCTGAGTCATTTTTAGCCCGACTGTTTACAGTGAGGGCTATAGTAATGACTTTTGTCCATCCATCCGTCCGTCTGTCTGTCTGTTGATCTGTTAACATTTAGAGTTTTGGTTAAAGTTTGTGGTTAAAGTTTTTTACTGAAGGTTCAAGTGTTTTTTTGTTTTTTTTATATCTTTTTTTATTCAACCTTCAAGTACAGGTTATACCCGGTAGTTCTTGTCTGATTGTCACGAAATTTCATATGCAGGTTTTAGGTCATGTCTACATGAGAACGTCCCCTTTTGGTCGTGATCGGTCAACCGGTATGGCTACCTGAGCCCAAAACCTGAAAACCATTAGCACAGTCTACAGGTCGTATTTATGAAGGGATTTCATTGCAACTTCATAGAATGCCTCTGTATAATGCCTAGATGAGAACGTCCCCGTTTGGGCATAATCTGTCAACCGTGATGGCTGCCCAAGCCCGAAACCCAAAAACTTTTAGCACAGTCTTCAGGTCATGTTTAATATAGACGGATTTCATTGTAACTTGATACGATGACTCCGTATGATGTCTACATGAGAATTTCCCCATTTGGGCGTGATCTATCAGCCATCACGACTGCCTGAGCCCAAAACCCGAAAGTCTTTAGCACAGTCTACAGGTCATATTTATGGAGGGATTTCATTGTAACTTGATAGGTTGACTTCATATAATGTCTACATGAGAAAGTCCCCTTTTGGACGTGATTGGGCAACTGTGACGGCTACAGGTGCCTGAAGCCCGAAAACCTTCAGCACAGTCTACAGGTCATTTTTATGAAGGGATTTCATTGTAACTTCGTAGGATCAATCCACATGATGCCCAGATGAGAATGTCCCCTTTTGGTTGCGATCATTCAACCATGATGGATGCCCGAACCCGAAGCCCGAAAACCTTTAGCACAGTCTACATGTCATATTTATAGAGGGATTTCATAGTAACTTGATAGGTTGACTTAATATAATGTCTAGATGAGAACGTCCCCTTTTGGGCAACTGTGACGGCAACAGGGACCCGAAGCCCGAAAACCTTTAGCACAGTCTACAGGTCATATTTATGGATGGATTTCATTGTAACTTGATAGGTTGACTTCATCACCCAGGGCCATTCATGCATATTTTTTCTTTGGTACAAAATGCATTTTTAGCCTGACTGTTTATAGTCAGGGCTATAGTCATGACTTTCGTCCGTCCATCTGTCGGCCCATCCATCTGTCTGTAAACAATTGGTTTCCGACTGATAACTCCAGTTTGGATTATTTGATTTCAACCAAACTTGATATGTGTATTTTGCAGCTAGTAATACAGGCCAGGTTTAAACACACTCACACACACACACACACACACACACACACACACACACACACACACACACACACACACACACACACACACACACACACACACACACACACACACACACACACACACACACAAAATGCATTTTGAAGCATTGGGAGTTATTACATGCAAAAAAGAAAATTGACTCATATAGCCCAACATTGCTTCATGCACTGCATCTTTAATCCTTTACCTAACACAAGTTGAAGTCAACAGTACAAATTATTTTTCTGAAACATCAGATTTTTCATTTTTTATTTACTTCTAACCATGGCTTATTACTCTTTATTGGAACAAGCTCATCAAGTTTGTTCCATTAATAGGTCATGAGGTATGTTTTGAAGTAGAGAAATGAAAAAATGAAATTTGAATAGCAAATTTTGTATATCACGAGTGCAGATATGGCAGATTCGTTAGGTAAACTGTTAATAAAAAATTGCTCTGACTATTTTGCATCTAAGCATTGCCATTCCTGGGACAGTCGGTCTGCATGCGTGACATCACTCTAGTTTTTTATTCCATTGATATTTGTGTTGTTTTTTAGAGCTGCACTAATGATCTCAGCACAGAGGATGAAGAGGTATGGGGATAGAAGATCTCCCTGTCTAACTCCCCTCTGTAGGTCGAAACTTTCTGTGCAATAACCATCGGTTAAGACATAACCATCTATATTGTTATAGAAAGTGTGAAACCATTGTATTATTGATGGTCCAAAGTTTAAAAATTGTAGTGTTTTTTCGATGAAGGTCCATTCTAGCGAATCAAAGGCTTTTTCAAAATCCAACAATACAAGCATTCCGGTAATGTTCTGCACTTTGCATTTTTTGATTAGATCAAATGTCAAATGTGTTGATTCTCCAATATATCTTCCTTTTATAAACTCAGTTGAGTTTCTGAAATAAGCTTCTGCAAGACTGTTTTGATGTTGTTGGCATGACGGTAGATGCTATTTTTACATCAACGTTTATTAAAGTTATTGGTCTCCAATTTTTCATGTGTAATTTTGATTTATTTGGTTTGGGTATACACGTAATGACACCAGCTCTTTGAGTTATTGATAGTGCTTCTGTATTGTAGCCGTAATTCAGTGAGTTTATCAAGAAATTACCAATATCTTTCCAGAAGAACTTGTAGAATTCTGCTGTAAAACCATCTGAACCGGGAGTTTTGTTGTTTTTCATTGTTTTAAGTGCATAAATGCATTCAGAACTGGTCAAAGAACCCCCCAAGATCTGTTTTTCATTGTTCTCTAGGAAATTTACAAACAGATTGTTCGCGTCAAAGAATATCTTCATAGTTTGTTCGTCAAAGTTAGTGCTGGATATTTTTGTCGCGTAAAGATTTTGATAGAATGTTTTCTGTTCACATAGTATTTCTTTCAGATCGGTCGTTTCAGATCCATCAGATTTAATCAATTAGGAAATTATTTTTTCCGTGTAATGTCGTTTTTCAAGGTTACAAAAGTATTCAATTGCTTTTTCCCCCTCAACCTTCCATTTGGCCTTAGTTCTCAAAATCATCCCTCTTATTTTTTTCATTCTAAATATTTTCAGCTTGGTTTCTAGTGATTCGATTTCTTGTATGACTGATGCATCACCACTGTCCAAAGTTTGCATAAGAGTACTTAATTTTGTCTCAATTTCTTGTTGCGTTTTATTCAACTTTTGTTTCAAGAATGCTGAGTAGGAAATTGTTTTGCCTCTTATAAGTTTTAACATTTCCCCAAAAAGTTGATCATTTATAGTAAAGTTATGTCTTTTATTATTATTATTATTATTATTATGCTTGGTATATTGTTCTATGGTTTCTGCGATGACTTGCTTTATGGCATCTGCATATTCTGGGTCACTCAAAAGACTATTAAATTTCCAAAGTCCCTTTCCCCGAGGTTGACTGATAAAAGGTAAATTAAGAGTAATCGGGTTGTGGTCTAACTTATATCTAAAAAGAATATATGTTTTTTTTTAAAAACATTTGTAAATCGGAGGACATTAAAAAATAATCCAATCTTGCCATTTTGTTTTCTGGTCCCTGCCATGTATACCGTTTTAAACAAGTATTTTCCATTCTCGAAACATCATACAGGTCTAGTTTATCCATAAATTCTAAAATTGCTTTATTTGATCTTGTGTTATTTCTACGTCTATAATTGACAGTGTCTTTTTCGTAGCTCTGTGGTACATTCCAGTCTCCGCCCAATAGAATTGAAGTATTACCGATATCCTCGATTTTAAGATATAAATTATTGTAAAATTGAGGTTTGTCGTCATTGTTTGCCTTTGATCTTGGATAGTTATGTCTAGAACAATGAAATTGCCTCCTGGATCTTTTATAATTTTATGTACAAAGTAGTTAAATGTATTTTTGAATAGGATGCTTGTTCCTCGGCTCGAGCTTGAATGAGAGCAGAAAATAGCTTCAAAACCCCACTCCTTTCTCCAAGTACTTTCAACCCCTTCCCAAGAATGAGTATCAACCAGGAAGGTAATTTCAAATTTATCTCTGCAACTTGAGAAAATATCTCTGCGTTTATTGCCATCCGACGAGAGACATTGGCAGTTTATGCTTCCTATCCTGATGGTCGTTTTCAAAGTAATAAATTTCTGCTTGAGCAACACCTGATTTAGCAACAATAAATTTTTGTTCTGGTAAATAAGATTTTATGAAACACACATACAAAAATATGACGTCACAACCATATCCGAAATGGAAAACAAATTTTTGTAACAAAAACAACATCAACAACAATTTTTTCGATGACATAGGTTTAAAAAAGTTATTGACTCAACATTGTTGATTTCCTGTAGGAGCGTTAAAAACAAAGAAATCATGCAGAGCAGTTTGGACAACCTGCGGGCCACTTACATTTTCTGTCCTTGTAGTTTTCCATAGAAACCATCAGCGCACGGACTTGAGGGGTTAAAAAAGGGCACCGACACAGTGTTTCACAGATAAATTCAGCTATTACCCGTCACTCACTGTCCCAGTAAGAGATTCAATGTTTTTCATTGTATCCCCAAAACAATATTTTCTAGCTTGAAAGGTTAAAATTTCTGATAAGGGTACCGACACAATATGCCACAGACATATCACATCAGCAATCCTGTCGGGAATATTCGCCCTTTGCTATTCCATGTTGGACAAAGGAAGAGATTCAATGTTTTTCATTGTACCCCCCAAAAAATATTTTCTATCTTGAAGGGTTAAAATTTCCGACAAGGGTACCGACAAGATATGCCACAGACATATCACATCAGCAATCCTGATAGGAATATTCGCCCTTCGCTATTCCATGTTGAACAAAGTAGCTACAGTCTTGGATTGCGAAGGTGTTTGGATATCTTCCTTTTCTTACTCGATTTCAGTTGAAAGAATATATTTTCAAATTTTCATCTTATGTGGTATGGGTTTTCTGAATAGAAATTCGAGCAGTCGGGCTAAGGGTCGTTATCTGTTTAAATATTCATTTACGTATACTTTGAATACTGCATCATACCAGAAACACAGATGATATGTCTTGTAAAGCTCTATATTTCCTCCTAGAAATAAAGATATGGCTCCTCATACTAGGTAGATGACAGTGGGTTGCGTCTGTGCATACCTCGCTGCACGTGCCCCTTTGTCTGTATGTCCCATTTACTTAAGTATATATATATGTTTATTAAAATTTTTGTGAAGATTCTCATGTATGTATATTGTAAACCACTCAAAGTCTGCTTAAATTATAAAAAAAGTTTTCAGTACCTTCAAACTTTTTCTTTCAAGGCAGGGTGTGGTATAGCCCCCCCCCCCCCCCCCCATATTATATCAAGATTGAGATGTCCTTAGTGATAATTCTACACAATTGATATTTTTCTGAAGGAATGTTTTTTTTTCTTTTACAATAAGTAGATTTTGGTTGGTCTGACTCATTTGCACTAAGTGACCTTTAAAATTAAACATGTTTACAACTTTTCACACAGAATCTATTTTTAGATTACTGTACACATAGCTGTTGATTGTTTAATTGTTAAAGTAGGCCATCCTTGTTTACATCAATTAAGACAGAATCATCTAGAAGCTTAATGAGGTGATTATAATCAACAAATCAAAAATCAATGGAAAATAGAATATTGGAGAAACTTTTTCTGAGAACTATAAAACCTCTGGTCAACAACATTCAAGGACTCTTTTCAGAAAAAAACTCTTTTCAGATAAACTCATTTCAGATAGACGTTCTATTCATAACAGCAGTTGTTTACATTGGAGATTATTATTGTTGCAGGACAGGGCATTATTATTATAGAAACAGTGCTTCTTTGTGAATTTGGAAAAGTGATTCCAAACGAGAATTTTAAAGAGAATTTATTATACCCCCACAAAACGAAGTTTGAGGTGGTATATAGGAGTCAACTTGTCGGTCGGTCTGTCAACGTCGGTCCGTTGCACATGTAAACTTGTGGAGCAAACTACTTCCACAGTTTTAGCTGCATTTTCATGAAACTTCACAAAAATGATCAGCATGATGAGGGGAAGTGTGTGTCATAATTAGCTCACCTGACTGAAAGTCAGGGTGAGCTATTCTGATCACTTTTCGTCCGTCGTCCGGCGTCCGGCGTCCGTCGTGAAGGTGGTGTTTGGGCTTTTTCTCCCAAACCACTGGCTGCATATTAATGAAATTTCATGTGAGAAGGGGTTGTGTCTGCGGACTTTGATTTTTTGTCAAATTAGGTTTCGGCTCACATTGAGCAGAGGGATGGGGCAAAAATGCTGCAATTCTTAAAAAATCTTCTTCTCAAGAACCAGCAATAGCAGAGACTTGTTCAAGAGAAGTTGGAGGGGCTATATTTGACAATGTTAAAGAAGGGGCAAAAATTTTGGCCCCACCCCAAATTTCTATTTTCCAAACCGCGAGGCCGATTTGAACCAAATTTTACATGAGTACTTATTGGGTCATAAGTACCTAATTTATGCTGAAATTTTTTTCCCCATAGCCCCGTGGGAACCACAGGAGCTCAAAATAGAAAAAAATGAAAACGCCCATATCTCTAAAACTACATGGCACTGAGAATTCTTATTTGTTGTGAAGCTTCCTTAGGACCAACAGAATGGAATGATAAAAAAAAATTGCCATCGGTTTTATCATGGTGTACTTTTTGGGGACTTTGAAAAAGTGCTGAGTCAGCATTTTTTAACACTGTGGGTAATGGGAAAAACATAAGACTACTTTTCTCCGAAAGCGCTGCTCCAAAAGCTTTAAAATTTCACATATAACATCTTTGGAAGATTGTTTCACATGTTTATTGAAATGAATTGCCTGGGTGGATATTTGGGCTCTCTATGGGAGCCCAAATGTTTAAATTAGTGCAGTATGAGGAGTATTTTTGAAAAATCTTCTTCAGATCTAGCAATAAGAATGTTTTGATATTTGGTATGCAGCATCCTTAGGGGGCTGAGATTCAAGTTTGTTGAAGCCAAATCCCTGGCTTCATATTTAGGCTGAAAATTTGGGGTCCCGTTGTGGACTTCGAAATTTTGGACCAAAATCCGAAAATATTTTTTTTTTGTTTTTTCTGCCTTTCGGTCAATTTTAAGACAAAAAAAAAATTATTTTTTTTTCCCCTGAAAATTTGGGGTGCGGGTGGGACTTAGAAAATTTTGGACCAAAATCGGAAACATTTTTTTTTGGTTTTTTCTGCGTTTCGGTCAATTTTAAGACAAAAAAAAAAAAAAAAAGAATTTTTTTCCCCCTGAAAATTTGGGGTCCGGGTGGGACTTAGAAAATTTTGGACCAAAATCCGAAAAAAATTTTTTTTGTTTTTTATGCATTTCTGTCAATTTTAAGACAAAAAAAAAAAAAAAAAAAAAAAAATTTTCCCCTGAAAATTTGGGGTCCGGGTGGGACTTAGAAAATTTTGGACCAAAATCCGAAAAAAAATTTTTTTCGTTTTTTTTCTGCGTTTTGGTCAATTTTAAGACAAAAAAAAAAATTTTTTTTTTTTACCCTGAAAATTTGGGGTCCGGGTGGGACTTAGAAAATTTTGGACGAAAATCCGAAAATTTTTTTTTTTGTTTTTTATGCATTTCTGTCAATTTTAAGACAAAAAAAATTTTTTTTTTTTTTTCCCCCCTGAAAATTTGGGGTCCGGATCTTAAAATTGACAGAAACGCATAAAAAGCACCCCCAAAAAAATTCCGCAAACAAAAAAAAAATTTTTTTCGGATTTTTGGTCCAAAATTTTTCCAAGTTCCACCCGGACCCCAAATTTTCAGGGGGAAAATTTTTTTTTTTTTTTTTTGTCTTAAAATAGACAGAAATGCATAAAAAACAAAAAAATTTTTTTTCGGATTTTGGTCCAAAATTTTCTAAGTCCCACCCGCACCCCAAATTTTCAGGGGGAAAAAAAAAAAAAATTTTTTTGTCTTAAAATTGACAGAAATGCATAAAAAACAAAAAAAAATTTTTTTCGGATTTTCGCCCAAAATTTTCCAAGTCCTACCTGCACCCCAAATTTTCAGGGGGGAAAAAAAAAAATTTTTTTTTGTCTTAAAATTGACAGAAATGCATAAAAAACAAAAAAAAATTTTTTCGGATTTTCGCCCCAAATTTTCGAAGTCCCACCCGGACCCCAAATTTTGAGGGGGAAAAAAAAAATTTTTTTTTTTTGTCTTAAAATTGACAGAAATGCATAAAAAACAAAAATCCGAAAAAATTTTTTTTTTGTTTTTTCTGCGTTTTGGTCAATTTTAAGACAAAAAAAAAAAATTTTTTTTTTCCCCGTGAAAATTTGGGGTCCGGGTGGGACTTAGAAAATTTTGGACCAAAATCCGAAAAATTTTTTTTTTGTTTTTTATGCATTTCTGTCAATTTTAAGACAAAAAAAAAAAAAATTTTTTTTTACCCTCAATATTTGGGGTCCGGGTGGGACTTCGAAAATTTTGGACCAAAATCCATAATTTTTTTGTTTTTTGTTTTTTATGCATTTCTGTCAATTTTAAGACAAAAAAAAATTTTTTTTTTACACTAAAAATTTGGGGTCCGGGTTTGGACCAAAATCCGGAAATTAGTTTTAGCGTTTTTTATGCGTTTTAAGAAGAAGAAAAAAATTTAGTCTGAAAGTATTTTGTTTGGGAAAAAAATCTGTTTTTTATGTGTTTATCTCAATTTTGGGACGTTAAAGTGCAGGAACTGAAAATAGACGGAAAATCCTGTGTATTGTGTGGGCACAATCGCTTCATCTAGTTGGTATATGCTTTTCTTAGGAGGGGCATATGCAGCTTATTCAAGTCAAGTCCCTGGTTTGATATTTAGACTACCATGTCAGGTGAGCGCCCTCAGGCCCCCCTGGGGCCTCTTGTTTTTTTCCCGCTCGGTTTCAAGATGGCTGACTGGTGGCCACATTGGATTTTTTTTTTTGTAAACTTGTGGAGCAAACTACTTCCACAATTTTAGCCGCATTTTCATGAAACTTCACAAAAATGATCAACATGGTGAGGGGAAGTGTGTGACAGAATTTTTTTCCCGCTCGGTTTCAAGATGGCCGACTGGTGGCCATATTGGATTTTTTTTTTACTTAGAAGAATTGAATGCCCCTTTTCAGTCATCCACACTAGGCGGTTTGCCATGGTGGGGGGTATACCGGGTGACAGGCCATTGTCTTGTAACTGAGAATTTATACAAGCTGTGAAACAGAATATATTTTTGTGAAAAGCCAGGATTCTACTGGATTATTTTGAAACTACCTGTGGCGCCAGTACTCATTGGATTTTAACTCCATTTGAATTTTGCAGAGCATTTTATAATATTTTATTGTAGACTGCTGAAATTTCTAAGTGAACATTTCATTACAAATCTACGGGATACTGTTTCTGAAGACACATTCTTGGACTTAATACCACCAGCTGGAAAATTTCTTCACAAGATTCTTCACCACTGGATTCTGTCGAACTGTATTTTGGACTAATTCAGTAATTAATAAGTACCAATGTTTTTATTTTGTGTAAACCAATTAGTGTAAAAGATCTTTGTATCAATTTTTTTTTTGTATTATTTTTTTTTAAAATTAAATTTCAAAATAGTTAAATTCCTAGTTATTGTTGCTGATTCTCAAGATTTCTTTCTGTTACCAATATCCTTATTATTTTCACACCGTAACACCATGCCTACTAACACTTAGCATCTTGTGGATGCATTAACCCTATTAGTGAGGGCTATTGATTGATGGAGAAAACAGGTACATGTAGCTAAGGCATCCGGCTTTGCATTGACCTCTCCTCCACAATAAGTCACAGCAAGAAGAATTTGTCTTCAAACCATATCACCATAAAATTAAAATGGTGGTGAAAACACTTTACAGATCCCTGGTTGAAATGTACTTACTTCAGGCTGTTTACTGTTGAGTGAATGACTGTCAGACTTAAGTTCAGTGGTCTGAAAGTCTAAAAATATTGTTCAAGGATTAACCATTCCTGCAGGTTCACTTATCCATAACCTGTACAAGAATGAAAGTAGTGTTCCTGTTTGTTCCCTGATATGACCTCAACAAAATTAGGCCATTTTTTTGTGTTATGCTAGGAATTTCTATGGGTGTAGAAGTGCTGCAACAATTAATTGCGATAACATGAATTGCAATGCATTGTTCAAGATTCATTATGTATCATTGATTACTTCTCTGCGGGAACCCCAGGAAGTGAAGCAGTGCCTGTTCACTGCGATAAACAGGCTCATGTTTTACTGGTAAAATAGGACCCAGTCACCAATGCTTGGGAGGTGCAAACCTTCTCTAAAATGGGCAATATGGCTTATTAACGCTCACCTCTGGTCTTGAGTTGATACTCATTGATACTCATGTTGTGGTCATGATTAGCCATTGTGCAAAAATATGTGACCTTAAACACCAATAAATAAATAAATAAATAATCATTGTTTACTATGTATTACAATATGATAGGTATAGACAATGTCAGACAAAACAACTTCGTGGATTTTGAAAGCTTGTGTAGTCAAACCCTGTCTTTTGCATACCAACTTTAACAGTGATAGGTATTTTAAAAGAATTATTCAGTAGACCCAAAACTGGTACATTTCCCTTTTTATGCTAAATACATGTATTTATTTCATCAATTATATCCTGTTTGACAGAGCTCAGGTGCATTGCTAAGATGTCTCTGATGTGGGGTGTCCAACTGTAGATTTCCAATTGTATTTCCCCCCTCCCGTGGTAGGCAGAATTCCCACTACCACTACATAATTTTCAACAAATGTGAAATTCCATTAACACCTCTCCTCCCCCATCTTTGAGTCAAAATATTCTAACTACTACATGTACAGGTTTGAAGATGTGAATTCCATTTGTACACTCCCCTTGACTGTAAATTATCCAGCTGGGGCTCTTGATAGTCAAAAATTCCTCCACAAATCAATATTTGAGTGGATTTTTACTACTTTTCAATCAATATTTAGAAGATTTTCACTACTTTTCAGTCTAAAAACTCTCCATTTTGGTCAAATTTTAGACATGTTTGTTCCAACATTTTCCAATTTAGTGATGAATGATGGGTGCTAGGGATAACTTCCCTGTGGCAGTGTCCTTGACAGTGCTCTGTCAATCAAGATATAAGGCATCACATGTAAATAGTTATAACATATTTTCTGAAGGGAAAAAAGTATTGGAAAATCAGTCATAAAATCAAAAACTTTAATTACTGCCTGTCATTGGTTATCACATTGGGAAGTTGCATATTGTTTAAAGTTTGAATTCAAACACTTGTATTGAATGGAAGCTTCTGGTAATGAATACATGTACCAATAGTCAAATAGTTGATAGCTGTAGTCATATGCCATGAGAGATCATGTGTATCATGATACATAACTATCATGGAAGTTGAATTGTGAAACATATCGTGTTGTGAGGGAAGCATATCATTCCAGTCTTAAGGTTTAACCCTTTATCTAACATGAAAAGCAGACAACGCTTGCAAAAAAAATTCTTGAATAACTAATTTTTTCATTTTTTGTCTCAAAAACATAGGTTATGACCCCCTGTTGGATCGAGCTCAATGAGCTCGTTCCAATGAGGGGCCATAACCTATGTTTTTGAGATAAAAAATGAAAAAATAATGAAAATTAATTGGCAATTTTTGAAAATAGCGCTGGCCGGTTTTGGTCGTTATGTTGGGTAAAGGGTTAAGTGGAGATGTATTATTTGTCTTTGTATAGTGTACATCTTGTAAGAATCAGTGTTTAATGGTTGTTGATTTACACAATAAGGTCGCCCCAGTTGCCAGTATGACATTATATCCCATTAAGAAAATATTTGTTGATTTATCGTATACACAAATAAATGGAACTGAATAACTCTCAGAAGAAAACTTTCTTAACTGTAAAATTTATACAGACACTAAACTGGTTTGCAAAGCCAGATGAATTTTCCCCACTAGTCTGTGCAAGATATGGCTGGAAGATTAAAGACAAAGACCTCCTGCAATGTGTTAGATGTAAAGCACTTTTGTCTGGTCAACTTCCCAAAGTTGTTGACAATGATGTTTGTGAGTAACATAATATATAAGAGTGTGTTGTCTCATAATAAAAGACCACAAATTCCGAAAATTAACTAGAGTGATTTTCACTGCCGTAGCAAATGCTGTCTGCCATAGCAGATGCTGTCGTAGACCATAGTTACCACGGTAGATAAATTTCATGGCAAAAAATGTGTATTGTTTGTAGATGGAGGTTTTATTGAGACCACATTCCAGTCCTGAACATCAAGCATACAGAATAGTGGCTGCAAAAGTGCTCTCTTTCTTGATAAGATTGCAGTCTGACCGTGACGCATTTACATCTGTGGATTGAGATTTCATAAGTACAGAAGAACCTTGTTAATTGAATAGCTAGTTAACAGGAGTATTCATGTAACATGAATCGGGATGTTTTCCTATATTTTAGTGTTAAAATGAACATTCATTCTATGAAATCTTGTTTCTTTTTTTTCAATAGGTAAGAATCTGCAGTTTTGTGGGTGGGAAAAGTACCAACAAGTAAGGCCAGATCATGACTTATTCACAATCTGGTTGAAATTCTCTCAATACTTTTGTACACACAGTACATAGCATGTTCTGTCTCTCCGACTACATGTAGGTAGGTGAATTTTGAAGCAACATGCTTTTGGTATGAGTAATCCTAAAAAGGACTCTCAAGTTAAGGGCTTATATTTCAATAAGAATCCAAAAATTGATTGATGCAAAGATTTGCACAACAAAATCGGCAAGAATCCATGATTTTTGCTGCACCTCTGCTAGGATTTGCGTGAAAAGAATTGAGTTAATTTAAACCTTTACCTAACGTAGCAGCCACATATTATCCAATACAAGACTAACATGACCTGACATATCCTGACACTTCGTCAATAAAATTGTACAAATAGGACTGTCTTTGGAACTGGCTCAATGAACTGGTTCCAGTGACATCCATATTTGTAAGGTTTTATTGGTAAATAGTGTTTATTTTTTTAAAAAAATCAGTTGATATTTTAAAAATAAAAAGCTGTGTTGGGTAAAGGGTTAGCATGTTATCAGTATAAAACAAATGTTCAACCATGGTGGCCTCATGGGATCCTGGGACACTCATAGTAGGTATGGATTCTCGCAACCGTTTTGTCAAGAATCCTGATAGATTCTCCCAAATTTAGATGAAATATAACCCCTGAAGTTATTACACTTCTCTCCACAAGTATGTACATGACAGTCATTACAAAAGCAGAAGAGAATTTCAAATGGATCAGAGTTGGGTCATGGTCTGGTCAAAATTTTGTATCCTGTGTCCTCCCCACAAAAGTGTTTAACTGATGTATTGAAAAAGAAATGAGAGATCATTGAATTTCAGATGCTATTTACATTTTATTTGTTAATTCATTCTCAATTTGTAATATTTTAACTGTGAAATCCTGACCTACTGGCAACTTGATCGCAGTTTGAAAGGTTGTTGGCTTTGGTGATCATCATGGTATTATTGTGATAATTCAGATGAAGTGGCCCCATATTTTTATACTATAAACTAATGGCCCAGACTAGCTGGTGCAAATTCAAAGTTATCAAGGGCCAAACACAAATTTTGAACCACCCAATCCCCCAAATTTGCTTGCAAAACCGAAAATTAACAGTCGTATCTGGCCCTCCGCACATGCGCAGACGTCAGGAAGTGACCGGAATTGGCGCTCACATCATTCTTTATTTGGCCCTAAAGTCAGTAACAATGTTCTGACACCTGTGTTTTAAAATTTCCTTTTTATATGCCCGTTTTGAAAAAAAATGGTTGTATTATGGTATACCGCTGTCCGTCCGTCCGTCCGTCCACACGTCATACAATAACTCAAAAACGCTTCAAGCAATTTTTGTGATTTTTTGTTGAAAAGTATATGTTGATGGAATGAAGCTCTCTTTCGATTTGTGTCGCTGTCCAGATTGTCATTCCAGAGTTATGGGACTTTATTCGTCAAAATATAGACTATTTTCCACATGTCGGACAATTTTTTCTTGAGTTATGATATCTATAGACATAAGATATCTACATGAAATTCAAATAATTTATTTCCAAATTAATGAACACAGTATGTTGTTGGTTATGATTCTTGTACAAGAATATAAAAAAAAAACTGACAGGGACACATGTATACTCATATTGTGTGCTTCTCTCTTGTAATTAATAATGGGCGTATCATGCGCTCATGGCACAGCTGTCTATTTGAGGATGCCAGACACAAATCAGTGCAAGAATTGGTGGATCCAAGGTTGTTATTGAATGATGGAAGTGTACAACGGTGGTTTGAAATGTTCAGGGCTGTAATTTTATAATAATTATTTCATGGTTCCCATTTTCGGGACATACACCTGATGTCATCATTGCAAATGATTAATTCACTGTTTGTTAAGTATTCCTTCCCTATCTTTTCATGAACCCTTCCTGTTAAACTCTTAAGCTTTTTGGCTATTTTTTATTGAAATTTTGAAATTTTTTATTAAATTTCTTGGGAGTTTAACGTGTTTTACAGAATATTTATTCTGTGTATCCCCATGGTTACGTCCTCACCCTAGGGGTGTTAGGTCGTTTTGATCTTGCATCTTCTATCCGATGTATCATTTTTTCTACGTATGAAGATCTGGCTTTGCATCTAGTAGCATTTAAATTGGTTACTGACTTTGGGCCTTTTTGTGTACCTGATGTCTTGTTTTCGTATTTTTTATTGACGTTGTTTACATTGACAACGTCCTCATTATATGTAGTATTAAATGTCTCCCCTTCCCAGAAGGGAGACATATTGTTTTAGTGCATATTCTTCTTCTTCTTCTTCTTCTTCTTCTTCTTCTTCCTTCTTCTTCTTCTTCTTCTTCTTCTTCTTCTTCTTCTTCTTCTTCTTCTTCTTCTTCTTCTCATACAAACTGTGTCCTGGAACTTAGATATTTGGCATGTGGATGCATCACCATGAGCCGATGTGTTGCGTACCATAGTGACCTTCATGTGACCTTGACCTATGACCTAAAGGTAAGATTTATGTGCTTTTTAAGGGAAACTTCGTCCGGGGCATAACTTTTTTGACTTTTGACCTAGACCTTAGATATTTTTTATTTTATATTACGGTAGAATTACTGTAGGATACATTGATTATTATTCCGGTAGAGTAGCTCAGAAATTTGAATTTTGTCCACACTTAGGCTCTATCGGGATGCCCTTGGGCTCATAATGTTCCCTTTGGGAACTTAGGCATTTTTTCAAAATTTTTTTCTTAAAATATTTTGAATTTAATTTTGCTTGCTATTATTCATGTATCTTAATTATATATTCAGTTGTGGAGTTTGTAGGAGTGATATCGACTTTAGTCGATGCACTCTTTTGGATTCTTATCCTACTTGTGTACACGGGGATGATTAAAGTTGGAGACGGGTGTCGCAGTACGTTGCAAACGGCGAAAAAACAGAAGACCGCTGCTCCTCAAGCCTCCGGAAGGGACTTGCTGTCTCAGTTTGTGCAGCTATTAACTCAGCATCCCAGCAAATGCAAGAGCAGCCTCCTGCAGACTCCAGTGGAGAGCTGTCAGAACGTGCTGGGTCGGACTCGGTCCAGTCAATTGTGCATGTAGAAGAAGCCAGAAGTTTCTCTACAGGACACTCAGCTAGATCTGGGGTCAGATCACCGTTTGGAGAACCCTTTCTGTCCTGTTAACAGTCAGGGTCGACTGTGTCTGTTGTGAGAAACCATATTGAGTCGGAACACAAACGTTCCTTCCACACTGCAGCTGGGGCCGGCGGCAGTTATGGCTTCTACTTACATGGAAGCGCATGAAGGAGGATTAGCCTAGAAGTTTCTAAGCAGGATAGATCGCAAGTGCATTTTTTTCTTCCCGTTTTTTTTTCTTCCCGTTAACAGTCAGGGACGATTGTTTTGTGTTGTAAAAAACTTCAGTGAGGAGGAGCATCCATCCTATGTGACGAGTCGGGATGCTTCTTCCGCACTTCATCTGGATTCGGCTGTGGTTACGGCTTCCTCTTCTTCCATGGATATGCACGATAAGGGATAGATGCCTACAAGTTTGTAACGGAACGCTTCACGAGGTCTGGAGCAGGTCGCGAGCTGGAGATTCTATTCCTTTCCATCAGCAGTCGGGGTCGACTGTTTTTGGTTCGAGAAACTTTAGTGAGTTGGGCCGCCTGTTCACACTTGTGGTTCAGGACGCTCCTTCCACACTGCAGCTGGATTCGGTGGCAGCTATGGCATCTTCCCTGGCTTCATTAATGAAGCATGTTGACCGCAGACTAGCTATCTGACTTTGCAGGTTCGGGTCGATAGGTAGTTGTTTGAGGCTTTTTTATACGGGACATGTGTCAAGGATCTGGGGCCAGATCTCAGTCCCGTGAGCAGCTTATGTTAACAAGTGGATTATCATTGCTCTGCTAGCCTCGGTAATGGACCGGCTGTCGCAGATTGCTCTGCATATCGCAGCATTCCAGTAGTCGCTGATACTACCGTTTAACAGACTCCGATGGTGAGCTGTCGGACGGTGCTGTGTTGGTCCAGTCATCCGTTCACTCAGATGGAGTTGACCATATTTGTTGATGGAACATTTGGATGGTGAGAGGGCTACGGAGTGTGAGTCTCCATCCCTCTCAGAAGGGCACTTTAAGACTGAATTTCAGTCTTAAGCTCTTAGAAGATTATTCCATCTGAATATAAGTCTGCGTTTAGATGAGCAGGCCGGGGTTGAAGATATGTCCCTACCTGCATCATTTAATATGTGCTCGGAAATAATGAAATGTGCTATTTCATTCAAAAGAGCTAATCTGGACGCAATGTCCTAAGCAGATCAGATCACCTTACCAGAGCTATGGTGCAACGTCTCAATGGAAAAGAATATGAGGACGTGGTTCCTTGCTAGAGTTCTTTCCAGGACAGTCTGGGCCATTGGTAAGTATAAAAAATATACAAATTACTTTAAATTTATATCACCATGATTAACCCTGGGTCAAATCCATTAGCAGAGAACACTTGCAAACATTTTTTGAATGACTGGAAATCTTCATTTTTGTGTCTCAAAAACATAGCTTATCACCTCTCATTGGAATAACCTCATCAAGGTTTTGAGACAGAAATAAATAATAAAATTTGAATGCTGATGTTTGTTAATAGCACTGGCTGGCTTTGGCCACAACATTAGACAAAGGGTTAAAAAACATGTTGGCAAAATATCATCATATCATCAACTAAGGAATGAAGTGTCCATGTACATGTAACAAGGAAAAAGCCATGACAGTGCTACAGAAAGGACACCCAACTACATTTATAATGTCAGAGTTTATATGTTCTCATTTGACCCAGTTAATGCTGCAAACGTTTGCTTGTGGTTCAAGAAATTACCATACAATTCTCTACTACAGAGCACATAAAAATTATCTTCTTCATAACACCCCATAACATAGTAATATCTCAGCTTTGCTGTTGTTGTGTAGTAGTCAGATATAAGGTGACTGGAATCTGTAAAATTCACATGGCCTTCAATAAAAAGTGACTCTGAAGTTGCCCTGTGAAAATTTCAGTCTTAACTTAAAATTTTGGACAAAATTAAAAGAAATAGCATTAAATGTTGTTGGAGTTAATTTTCAAGGTAACTGAAAATAAAATTAACAGATAAAAAATTCTGAGTAAATACTTCTAACTCAGCATCTTAATGCTTAAAATGAAAATAGGTGACAAGTTACAATGTGATTTTGTATTTGTATATTCTTTTAGAACAACTATTTTATCATATTCAGAAACCTTGGAGAAGGATATTTTCTAGAAAACCACAATTTTCAAGTCTCATCTGAAGTAGGAAGTGGGATAATCAGAAAAAGTCTTCTTTATTGACATTATAGGGGTGTATTCAGTTAGTTACCAAGTGTAGTTGTTCCGGTAGATAGTCTACTGGTCACCAGGAGAGAAAACAAACTTTACATTCTATGTCATGAAAGTTGATCAGTATTTTGCAGAAATTAAATACTTATTATACCCCACACTCTTGAAGAGAATGGGGGGCATACTGGATTACATGTGTCTGCCCGTCCATCCATCTGTCCATCCTCAGTGATATCTTAACAGTGAGTCTATGGGTTTCAATGAAATTTGGTATGAGGGATCCTTTTGACCAGCCACTCCTGCACATGTCATAAAAAAGTTGCACATGTATTTTTCACCAAAGCTACAGTCCTTGCTTTGTCAATTTTTCAGGATTTTTTTCCCCGTCTGCAGCAATATCTATGCAGTGAGTGGATGGATTTCAATGAAATTTGGGATGAGGGATCCTTGTGAAATGATGTTATAAAAAAGTTACCAGTATATTTTCACCAGAGTTACAGCCCTTTGTGAATTTTTCATGATTCCTTTTCCGTCTGCAGCAATATCTTAGTGAATGGATGAATTTCAATTAAATTTGGTATGAGGGAACCTTGTGACAAGTGCTCCTGCACATGTCATAAAAATGTTACACACATTTTTTTCAAGAAACTCCTGTTAATTGAGAAAAAAATCTTGTCATTTGTTAGAAATTACCATAATAACCACATTTGAACACATTTTTTGCCTCATTACAGCCTGTAGGCATGTAGACTTTTATAACTTGTTTGACAGAGCTCAGTGAGCTCTGTACAATAAGATGTCATAGAATAAATGCTTTGTTTATCTTCAGAATACAAGAATATGACCAAATCCTGTTAATTGAATATTTTTTTTTGGCAATTAACAGAGTTCCATTGTATAAATGACAAGAGAATTGTCACATCTTTCAAAATGCAAGTAATTCATTTCAAGCATTTATATAGCCAAACATATACATGTCGATTGAAAATACAGTTGTTAAGGCCCCCTAAAGTAGATCTTCTGTTTCTTAGGCCATTTTTTGTAAAAAATTTATTTCATTTTTTATTTTTGCAATAATTTCTTTGCCAGCAAAAGTTCATATTCTTGGTTTGTTTTATGTTTTAGGCCTCATAAACTACAGAATAGCGTGGGTGGTGGTGTATTTTGTTCCTTGAGTGCAAGAAGTCTTTGCAATGCTATAGCAGCGCAAACCTTTGTTGCACACAAGAGACAAATTTATCAATTTTATTAACTTGGGTAAAATATCGTACATAAACCATTTAATTTTTATTTTTTAAAGTTTGCATTGGTTATACAAAAAAGAGCATGCGGCAACTAAAGGGACCATGCGTGAGGGCCTGAGATACAGATTTTTAACTTTTTTTAGGCCTAATGCTTCAAAGTTTTGGCTGTCAGGTCCTTTCAGAGATACTGGAAATTGGAATGAAAAATAATACCGAAAGAATTCCCCACATTCTTCCTGTGTAAACTTAAGAATAGATTGGATTTAAACCAGTTGAGTGGAAGAGGAAACAAACACTCCTTTTATTATGATGTTGAAGATTTCAGCCATCATTTAATGTGGAAACAGCTGGCCGGTGGTTCTCTCCGGGTACTCTGGCTTCCTCCACCCGTAAAACTGTCACGGTCATGGTTAGCCATTGTGCATAAATATGTGACCTTAAACATCAATAAATAAATAAATAATGTGGAAACATACATGCCTGTAAACTAAATTATTTTTCAGATCCAAGCAAGCATTCAGTGATAACTCCATTGTACAAGCAAACAGGTATAGCAGGTGCCATTTCTATTTTGCTGTCTTTTAGTTGTAGAACAGTACCTGATGTTATATATTGTCTTTAGGCTTTTATTTTTGCATGGTTGATTGATGGAAACTTCTTTTATGAATGTGAATATATTTCCTATAGATGTTTGTATAGTGTGTTCACTTCAGACTTATTTTACTTCCTAGTTTATTTATGATTCTCTTTTCATTTATATTCATCATGTTGTAACAAGTGTTGTAACTAAAAGTCCTGTCGTGAATAGAGCAGAACAGGCTCATTAGGTAGTGTGCTACTGAGATCATAACAATGGAGTAATTAGGCTTAAATAGGTGACCACTAATTGCAGGCCTGAGGCTGTTTGGGGTGGGGATGGGGAATGATTCATCCCCATGACTTTGTCTGATGGAAAAATTGTTGGTTGCTGGAACACCCACATTGATTTTGACATTCAGCTCCGTTTACAATAATTGTTGGCTTTTGTTCTACAAGGTTCAAATCAGAGACATCAATCACACTATATGGACATTCTAAACTGAAAAGCAAGGTTATTTATTTATCACATCAGAGGCAATGCCCAGAAAGTGTCCTGTATGAATGCCTTCAAAACCACCCAAATTTTGTTTGTCAGCAGGGTGCTTGTTATTAATTTATGAAAGGACTGAAGGAACAGAAGCTTGTGGGGCAGTTGTTACAAGTGAGAGTTGACCATCAATCCTCTGTTCAGAATTCCCTCTGAATTCCCTGGGCATACAATGTGGGAAGATCTTGGTGAAGTTCGATATTCACTAAATTTCATCAACTTTTGTGTGAGTTTTGCCCCTTTTTGTTGAAAACTTGGTTTTTGTCTGATATTGACTTCGTGAATCTGTTAATCATATTTTCACGAAACTTGCTATATGCATACATAGGGAGATGATCTTGTTTTTTCCATTAAAATTTAGATCCACTCCTCTCTTCGTGGCCTGGAGATATTGCCATTTCATGGCATATACTTGTTGGGCTTTTAAGTTGGCAGCATAAGTATAAACTTGACTTCATCCCTCTGTTGTGGTCATGTTATAGCCAAAGATACTGAAAAAGAAACTTAAACCCCAATAAATAAATACATAAATCCCCATTCCAAATCCTTTTCTTCCATGACAAACTGCAGTAGAACCTGTCTTGAGAGACCACCCTTTTTGCCAGGAAAAAGTGGTCTCTTACAACAGGTCCATTAAAGAGTAAAACAACCAAATGGTACAAGATCACAGTCTTCTTTCAAGATAGATGGTCTCTCACGACAGTGGTCTCTCACAACAGGTTTTACTGTACCTCTATTCAATCACCCATTGATTGAGAAGTTCCGTGGTATGGGGAGGATGTCAGATTACCAGAAACAACTTGTCAAGTGCTTAAAATTAACTGAATGGTCCTTAAAATTTTAACAAAGAGGCCAAAACTTACCCAGGCCAAAGAAGACCTAGGATATCATAGAACCTTTTCAATAGATGGATGTCATTGGAAAACACTCAGAGCTGGTTCTAGTGGTCTCCATATTTTTATGCTTTTTAGCGCACCTGACTGCATTTGCCATCACTTTTGTCTGGCATCTGTCGTCTGTTAACTTTTGCAAACTTGACTTCTTCTTCGCAACCACTAGGCCAAATTCAAACATATATTGCACAGACCATCTATGGAGTATACCCTTTCTATTTTGTTCAAATGAAGCAGCTGCCATATTCGGGCTGTGGTTAATGCCCCAAAAGCTTAAAAACCTTTAAAAATCTTCTTCTCTCGAACCACCATAGGGAATGCCTTGATATTTGGTATGGAACATCTTTTGGTGTAGAAGATTAAAGTTTGTTCAAGGGAAGTTGGTAGGTCAATATTTGGGCTCTCTGTGGGAGCATATCCATTTTGGGCTCTGCCCCAAATTTCTATTTCAAGAACCAGTGGGCCAATTTCAACCAAATTTGGCATGTAGTATAAGTGGGTCCTAAGTAATTGATTGATGCCCCCCCCCCCCCCCACCAAAAATTTTTCACAGCCCTGTGTCAACCCCAGGGGCTAAAAACAGAAAAAAAATTCAAAAACCCATGTATTCAAACTACAAGGAACTGAAAACTGTTATTTGGTATAAAGGCATCCTTAGGACCAGTAGAAGGGATTGGTTCAAAATAATTGCCACCTGTTCTATCAGGGTGCCTGGTAGAGGGTATTGAAAAAATGGCGAGTCAGCATATTTTTATACTGTATACCAATGGCCCAGACTAGCTGGTGCTAACCCAAAAAATCTTGGGCCAAACAAAAATTTTGCCCCCCAATCCCCAACATTTGCATGCAAAACCAAAAATTAGAAGTCCTATCTGGCCCTCCATACATTTTACCCTCTGTGCATGCGCAGACGCCAGGAAGTCACCGAATCTGGCGCCAACTTCATTCTTTGTTTGGCCCTTGTCAGATAACAACAAACTGACATTTGTGCTTTTTAAATCTCAATTAATAATGATGCCAGACACAAATCAATGGTTATATTGGTGGATCCAAGGACAGAACTGGATGAAGGAAGGAAGAAATGGTGGTTTGAAACGTTCGGGGCTGTAATTTTATAATATTTATAAAAATTAGTTCATGTTCCCTAATTTTGGGACATGAGCCTGACGTTATCACTGATTGATTATGATCTATCCACTGTTTATTTAGTATTCCTTCCCTACCTTCCCTTGATCCCCCCAGTTAAGCTCCCAAGCTTTTTGGCTTGTTTTAATGAAATTTTTTAATAAAATTTCTTGGGAGTTTAACGTATTATACAGAAGATTATTCTGCACATCCCCAGGGTTACGTCCTCACACTTAGGGTGTTTGGGCGTTTTGGTCATGCATCATACATCCAATGTATCGTTTTTCTTCTGAGGAAGATCTTGCTTTACATTGGATAGTCTTGTTTCTGTTACTGACTTCGGGCCATGTTGCCTGGGGTCTTGATTCCGTTTTTTTGTTTACATTTACAATGCTCTCAGTAGTTTCCTATTTTTGTTTAGGAACAACAGTTGTAAGTAATATTAAATATTCTGATAGTGTGGTAGTTAATTTTACAGCAGATTTTTATAATTTTGTCCACACTTAGGCTTTTTTGGGCTCATCGTTCCCTTTGGGAACTTGGGCTCTTATATAAGAAAAATTTTTTCAAAAATTTTTATTTTATTTTTGAAAGAGTTTTTCTTTTGGATATATTTATTTCATCGATTATATTATAATGTTGTCTTATATTATATGTGGATTTGGTGGTGGTACAATGACATATATTAGAATTTAGGTAATAATATTTATCTAATAGTAGGGCAAATAGAGGAAGCCTTTCCTCTATTTACATGGACGTTGTAATGAGTTTAGTTGATGTACTACCACTAATTCTACTCCATGTGTCAGATTTGATAATCTGGATGACGGGTGTCATGGTTTGTGTTAGGCGAGTGGACACCATTGGTCCTATCGCGGCGAGGGTACACTGCTGGTCCTCTCGTCAAAATGTCACTATAGTTTTTTAGTTTCTATTTACAGAGGAACAAGAACATGGTGTGGTTTCGTGACGCCGTCAGGGAGTGTGCTTCCATCGTCGCATTATACTATAAAAGCTAGCTGAAAAGTGCTCAATGATATTAGACAAGGTCTAGGCTTTTAAGGAGGTTTATGTCCCTTGTCTTCAGCTAGCTCAACTGGCAGATCTATCATGACATAAAATATGGGTGGTGTGATGCCGGGTATGTCCGTAGCAGTCGAGAAGAGGAATAAGGGTGTAGCGAGCACTATAAAAATATGAACATGCTCACCCTGCGACGACAGAAAGGAGGAAGCACGGGAAGGAGGAAGTAGACAAGTTCTGAAGTATGCTCGTCCAGGTCTTCCGTGATCCATGAGCAAGAGAGAGGCCCCTCTCTCTTATAACAACATCTGGGGTCAGAGGTTGTTGGTAGGAACTTGTGTCAGTTGGAGCTTACGGCCATGCCTTCCTGTCCGGGACGCTTCTTCCATAGACTGCCAGGGTCGGCTAGTCTTATAGCTTCCTCTATGTTCGAAAAGCACACACGACCACACAAAGTCTGTTGTCGCCAGCTAGCTCAACCAGTGAAGTCGTTACTCAGGCATCTGAGAACTGTGATGCTGGGTGTATACGATCCGGGCTAGGAGATGATATAGGGTGGAGCGAACACCATGATATGCAACCATGCTCACCCAGCGACGACGGAAGGAGGAAACCGGCAAGTTCTGAGGTACGCTCGTCCAGGTCACCCAGGAGCGTGAGCCAGAGAGAGGCTTCTCTCTCTTACAGCATCATCTGGGGACAGATGTTGTTGGTAGGAACTTGCGTCAGTCTGAGTATATGTCCATGCCTCCTGTCCGGGACGTCCCGTCTAATAGGCACCCGGGGTCGGCTAGTCTTATGGTTTCCTCTACAATAACGGACAAAGTGATCTTTATATTACACAGGGCTATAAACCACGCTGAGTGGTTTCAGTTCCTCGACGCTGGTGAAACGGTTAAGATTGAATATGAGGGCCGTGACTCCGGATGTGTCGCATATGCATTGTATTCAGAGCTAGTGGAAAAGTGCTCAATGATATTAGACAAGGGCTAGGCTTCAAAAGAGGTTTACATCCCTTGTCTCCAGCTAGCTCAACTGGCAGATCTATCACGTAGACTAGTGGTGTGACGACGGGTATGTCCGTAGTGGTCGAGAGAGAATAAGGGTGTAGCGAGCAATGTTTAATCGAATCATGCTCACCCGGTGTTGAGGGAAGGAAGAAGCCGGCAAGTTCTGAGGTACGCTCGGTTAGGTCCTCCCGGACCGCGAGCAAGAGGGAGACCCCTCTCTCTCTTTTAACAACATCTGGAGGTGTTGTTGGCTGGACCTTGTGTCAGTGAGAGCTTACGTACATAGCTATTGTCTGGTGCGCTTAGTTCAATTCTTAGCCGGGGACGGCTACAGTTTTGCTTCTTTAGCGTTTAACAAGCACTCCTTACCGCACCTTGGCTAAGTGACTTAGGATTTCTAGTCTGCATCGTCAAAAGGTCCATCTTTTGTGAAGAAAGTCACACCATCTAGTAGCCAAGGAGATGAGGCTTCATTCATCGGGTCGTCCGCAGTAATAGCTATCTTGGACACCCTATCCTAGGAGCAGCCGGCGGACAGGCTATTCATGACCACTGCTCCTCAGGCCTCCGTAACGGACTTGCTGTTGGAATTGCACAGCTAATCGCAGTATTCCTGCTAAGGCAGAAGCACTCAACGTCAGTCTCAAAACTTGAGCTGTTGAATGGTGCTTAATCGGTCCAGTCACCTGCCTGTTCAGATGCTGGTGACTGTGATTCTAACTGATTTAGACGAATGATGAAATTGATAACTTTCCCTTCCGGAACAACTCTTGGATGCTATAGATACTATACATTATCGTTTCCTTGAACTTGTTCCAGTGAATCACAATGCTGCGAGTAATTATTGAGAAACCACTAGCGTAGTTTGATGCTGACTTCATCCGGAAAAAGAGCAGGGTAATAAGATCTCTTTCCGGTTAAGTCTACACGGGTGTCACAGGTCTTCGATTGTGTAGATGACACCATATTTAACTTCCTGCGGGAAAAAGTAATTCGGTTTCTTATCTTCTTCCTCTATATTTTTCATCGTTTGTAAATTTTAAAAACAACAGGGGAAGATGTGTTGAGAGTTTCTCTGCGTTAAATGAGCAGGCTAAGATCTTAGTTGTAGCCTTACCTTCATCATTTAGCTGTTCGCTTGGGCACAATTGAGAAGATAGTTTCTTTTTCAGAGCGAATTTAGTCTCATGGTCTTATATACTTCAATTTTAAGTACTGTGACGCAATGTCTATATGGAAAGGAATTTTGTGGTCGTTTGTACTTTTTAAAAATTCTTTCCAGACCTATCCTAACAAATGTTAAGTGGGAGTTATTCTGATGTGACGAAGCCTTGTGTCTTCATCTTTAACATTTGACTAGGTGGAAAACTTGCTACAGGTCACTTTAGTTTCCCAAACTCTAGTCTTTGATTGACTCTTTAAGTTGGGGTCAAATTGACCAACACCAGCAGAAAGAGTAGGAGAGGTTGTCCTAGACTCAGATCGTATATAAGGACTCATAGCGAAGGTAGAGGTATACCTAAGTCTTTGATGGTAAGCTTTCATTACTGTAGGATTAAGCTACAAGAAAGCATCAATACTAGACTCTTTAAGATGGGGTCTAATCGACCACACCAACAGAAAGAGTAGGAGAGGTTGTCCGAGACTCTGTTCGCCTATAAGGGCTCATAGCAAAGGTATAGGTGTCTCTCCTATATATTTCTTTAGGATTGTCTATACAGCCACTTGGATAGAGGGTTTTCGTCTGTTTCAGTTACTGATCAGACACCCCTGAGCTGGTGGCTCGATGCTCTTATAGAGCTCGGTCCGACCGATTTTGACTGGAACTAGATAATTAGGTTATTTATGATTATCTTTCAGTCGAAAAGCGAGCGTTCGGCAATTGTAGCGAGTATAGTTCTTTAGATCACTTGTGAACTAGATAATGTCTCATGGGATTAATGATAGGATACACGTATCCCACAATTCATTTTCATATGGCTGGTTCATCTGTTGTTTCACAGAGCAAATTAGCCAGCTGTTTGGCTCGCTTTTATCTGTTATCTGACGTATTAACAGCGAAAGTTTTTATGTGCCGGATGGGGTTGTGCGGAGCGGCTTTGAATGTTATTTCGATGGATCGCTTACACACATGTCCACTCCAGTTAGTAACTGGATGGAGTGGTAGACGTTTTTCGCTCTAGACCTGTTTTGTTTTAGAGAATCTTTTAACATAAGGTCAAGTTAGGGCATATATTAACGGTTTTCTGAATTATTTCGGACGTGAGTTCATATATTGCGTTACAATCCTGAGTCCGAGGGTCTCTCTTTGCAGGGATCTTAGGACCCTCGGTTCTTGGAAACCACATATTCAGAAATGATGTCTCATTGTTTACGTTACATCACTGAATTATTTCCGTTCATGTATTTATAGACGCAGATCAGAGTTTATCAAAAGAAAAGAACGCTTCTTTTGTCATTATTTTCCAATAGAAGAGACGTTTATGTTCATTCTGTTGTTAAATAAGTCAGTTAGCTATTCGTACTGCTTTGGTTATTTTATCTTCCAATCAGCAGTCAGTGTTTAAGATTTCAGTGCATGAAGTAAAGCGCTGGCTACATCTTGCGCTTATTCTAACTGTATGGCTATTACATGATCTTATATGGGATCACTTCAGGATAGTTAAGTTTACGGCGCACGGGAATAATAGTTTCCATTATTTGTGTCGCTGATATTAGGCATTTGAGAGCATACATTTGGTGCTCAGCCGTTTTCATGGGAATGATTGATAGGATATGTGTATCCTTCAGTTCATTTGTTTCTATTGATTTCATTGAGGTTATGGGTCTGTTATTGAACATTCCCCAGAAGCTTCCCCACGAAAGGGTTTTCTTCTTTAAGGGAAGTTTTGTTCTTCACGTCATTCTCCACTCTCAGTGGCATTACGGAGTATTTCAGACGTGAAAGAGCTTTGTGGTCACTATATTATTGCTGTCTGGACCAGCAATGATTAAGTAATGTGGGTGGAGAGGATTCGGCATATATTTGAATCCCCCCACACACTCACACTGTCGCGTATATATATTTTAATACATACATACTTTGCGTTTGAGTCGTGTTGGATGACACCCTCATAGGCATATATGCAGTTCTGTTGCATTTGTTTCCGGTGTTTATTTTCTGATTTCTAATATACAGGCACTTATTTTTTCATCATAATGGCTGCTATTTGAGTTCATAGGTTACATCATAGCCATTTAGTGGTTTTTAGATGATTAATAGGCTGGATTGTTATGCACTCGCGCAATGTGTGATGACGCAATCTCTTTGGTGGACCTTGAAATTATTATATATTTCGAGGGTGGTCTGTATTGGAGCCGGTTGATCATACCTACCTCCATTTCTAGATCCTGGTCTCTATTTTGTCGGTTCTCAAATCACGTATTCTCACGTGTTTATAGTTGTAGATCCCAAATAGTACATGTTGGAGAGTGTTCTTACCGGATTTAATATTACAGAGGCCTCCTGTGAATGATCTTGAAGTGTGTTTTCTTTGCAGAGATTATTCATCTTATCTCACTTTTGTATGTATATGTTATATTTTATTTCACTGATTTTGTCGTACCTGTGTACGGCGTCTGCAGTGCATATTTTGTAGCGGATAATGTTATTTACTAAAATCATCGCTATAGCCTGGGCTTGTGAAGTGGCGTTAAGCACCATTTATTATTCATGAATTAATTTTTGAGTGCCTGATCGATATATATATCGTTTCCGGGTTCTGCTTATTGATTCCAGAGCTCTCTCCTCTTTCTTTTGAAGATATGTTCCAAAAAAGGGGGGTTGGGGGTCATTTTGTCCACTTCTCCGTCTTATTGGGTATGTAACTATTAAGGAAGCTGTTTTGTCCGTACTATATTCGGCGATCAGCTTCAGTATTATTGTTTGGCGTAGGTTTATGGACAATTTTCTCTCATTCTCAATATGCCATTCTAATTTTTAGGGCCTAGTCCAGACTAGTCTTAAAAATTGTTTATTTGTTACATCCTAATTAACATGATTTCATGCTTGGATTTAGGATTTACATAATTAGGATCCATATTAGGATATGTCTCTTCTATTATGGTATAAAGAGACATAAATGTAAATTCTAATTTTCTTCATCATGGATTGAAGGATTTGATCTATGTTGATCTACTATTTTGGAAGTTCTAGGCCCTCCACCTTTTTACGATTCAGCTAGTCTGGGCTATTGGTATACAGTATAAAAATATGAAAAAATTTATAGTAATTTATATATTTTTTATACTTAACAATGGCCCAGACGGGAATGGCCCTCCCATGAGTGGGCAGTACTGGGCACTCATACCTCCCTGCTGAATTATTATATTACAACCTTGTTACAAAGAATGAAGTTGGCACCAGATTCGGTGACTTCCTGGCGTCTACACATGCGCAGAGGGTAAAATGTATGAAGGGCCAGATAGGACTTCTAATTTTCGGTTTTGCAAGCAAATTTTGAGGATTGGGGGCAAAATTTGTGTTTGGCCCTAGATATTTTTGGGTTAGCACCAGCTAGTCTGGGCCATTGGTAAGTATAAAAAATATATAAATTACTATAAATTTTTTCATTTTGGTAGTAATATTTTCCCTGTACAAATTAAGAGTGCTTCAGACTGTTTACTATTATCAATCACTTGTGTAAACAAGAGACAGGAGAAAGTCCTGTCAGCTGTCAAATACATAATGTTCTGTTATATTATTTTAACTTAATGTAATGAAATTTCTGTATAAGTGGCAGAGAAAAAATTATCTGTTTTGCTGTATGAATACCTTTAATTTAACCCTCTCAAGACTTTTGTGTTTTCCAAATATTTTATTTTATGTTGAACCCTTTCAATGTTCAGCACGTTTTTTTCTGCTTTCTTGGAAACATTTATGTGATTCCTGTATGAATATTTTTAATTTAACCCTCTCAAGACCTCAATGTGGGTTCCAAAGATTTTATTGATGCCTTGAACCAACCTTTTCAGTGCTGTGCACATGTTGTATCTGGTTCCTTGGAAAAAAAATTGATCTGATTCCTGTATGAATATCTTTAATTTAACCCTCTCATGACTTCAGTGTGTTTTCCAAAGATTTTCTTGCATGTTGAATCCTTTCAATTCTGTGTACATGTTTTTTTCTGGTTTCTTGGAAACATTTATCTGATTCCAGTATGCATATCTTTAATTTAACCCTCAAGTCTGCAGTGTGGGTTCAAAAGATTTTATTGATGCCATGATCAAACCCTTTCAATGGTGTGGACATATTTTTTTATTTTCTTGGAAACAGTTATCTGATAAGAGTATGCATATCTTTAATTTAACCCTCTCAAGTATGCAGTGTGGATTCCAAAGATTTTATTGATGGCATGATCAAACCCTTTCAATGCTGTGGACATATTTTTTTCTGGTTTCTTGGAAAAAAGTTATTTTGATTCCTGCATGAATATCTTTAATATAACCCTTTTAAGACTTCAATGTGGGTTCCCAAGATTTTATTTCATGTAATACTGTTAATGAAAACCTTTTTCTGTTTTCTTTAAAAATATTTTACCCCCCAAAATAAGCCTCCGTAAATTCTCTTTCTGTTTTGTTTATTTTTAATGCTTTAACCATTTTCACACAGACTTGAATTTACTGGTGGCAGTAAAATTCTGCTTCTCTAGTTTGAAATTTTTCTTATTCTTTAAAACCACTGGGCCAAATTCACTCATTTATGGCACAGACCATCTTTGGAGTAAACCTTTTCTCCTTTGTTCAAATGAAGGTGCTGCCATCTTCAGGCTGGTGGAATTTACTCTTCTGACTCCCCCCCCCCCCCCCCCAATTACTATATCCATTGGGGGTGGGGTTAATGCTCAATAAGCCTAAAATGCTTTTAAAATCCTCTTTTTATAGGGCGTCTTTTTATAAGCAACTTGCAATAATACTTAGTTCTCTTTATAACTTACTTTAGTGATGCAGATTCACTTTTTTTCAAAGAAACTCAGCAAGTCAAAATTTGGGCTACACTCAAAATTTCTATTTTCAGATCCAATGGGCAGATGTGAACCCAATTTGTCATGTAGCATATAACTGGATCATATGTGTTTCATTTTTGCCGGAATTTTTTTTTTGGAGGGGGGGGGGGGGGGGGGTGGGTAGAGAGAACCACAGTAGTTGAGAACAAAACAAAATTTTGTTCAGTTATTTTTAGCTTAACTTGACAAAGTCAAGATAAGCTATTGCCATCAAGCGTGCGGAAGTCTGTGAGTCTGTTCACATTTTCCTTTAGCGCAAGCTATACCCTGTAGTTCTTGTCTGATCGTCACGAAATTTCATTTGGAGCTTTGAGGTTATGTCTAGATGAGAACATCCCCTTTTGGTTGCGATTGGACAACCGTAATGACTGCCCAAGCCCAAAACCTGAAAACCTTTAGCAGAGTCTACAGGTCGTATTTATGAAGGGATTTCATTGTAACTTGGTAGGATGCCTCTGTATAATATCTAGATGAGAACGTCCACTTTTGGTCATGATCTGTCAACCGTGACGGCTGCCCAAGCCCGAAACCCAAAAACTTTTAGCACAATCTACGGGTCATATTTACTATGGAAGGATTTCATTGTAACTCGCGATCTGTCAACCGTGATGACTTCCCGAACCAAAACCCCAAAACCTTTAGCACAGTCTACAGGGCGTATTTGTGGAGGGATTTCATTGTAAATTGGTAAGTTGACTCCATATAATGTCTAGATGAGAACGTCCCCTTTTGGTCACGATTGGTTAACTGTGACGACTACAGGGGCCTGAAACCAAAAAACCTTTAGCACAGTCTACAGGTCATATTTATGAAGGGATTTCATTGTAACTTTGTAGGATGACTCCAGATAATGTGTAGATGAGAACATCCCGTTTTGGTCATGATCATTCAGCCGTGACGGCTGCCCGAGCCTAAAACCCGAAAACCTTTTGCACAGTCTACAGGTCGTATTTATGGAGGGATTTCATTATAACTTGGTAGGTTGACTCCATATAATGTCTAGATGATTTGTCAACTGTGACGGCTACAGGGGCCCGAAGCCCGAAAACCTTTAACACCCCTCATTGCTTTAGTACAGTCTACACCTCATATTATTTTTATTGAAAACATAGCATACAGGGAACAGAAATTAACATATTCCCAATTATCACAATTCTTGTCTTATTTCATAATCCTTTCTTAAACATTGAACATTATCCCTTTCATCAAACACAACACACAGACAAGTTAAGCTACAGTGTCATTGACACTTTCATTTAATACTTCACAAAACAGAGCTTGTTAGGAAGCTTTCCTAGGACCAGCAGAAATCAATGACAAAAAAAGTTGGGTTTGGTTGTGTCATAGCAAATCAAAAAATTGCTCTTATTCTGATCACTTGCAGATACACTTATCTCTTTTGACAACTTGAGCCAGGTGAGCATTTTTGGCTCACTTGAGCCTCCGGTTTTAACAAATGAAATTAATATTATTAAAATAAAATGAAATATAATGCATTAGGATGGGTGGGGTGTGGTATACATAAAGTGTAAATTATTGATAGGCTGGATGCACACACAACTCTCTCTGAACAGCACGTAAATCTTCCCGAAAGCTTGCCAAAATGTCCCTGACAGTCATATTATCACTCTAATGGATGTATTGAAGTTTGGGTACATTATATTATCAAATAATTTGGAAAACATTTTAATACAGCTGGACCATCTATGAGTGGCAAAAGTTTTTTGTTTTTGATCCACCCTTGTATTTATGTCAAGTTTGATTTGAAGAGTTTCTGACTTTTTAGCTCACCTGACTTTCAGTCAGGAGAGCAACAGTGATCACTCACCGTCTGTCATCCGTGAACGTGGTGTTTGTGTCTTCTCCTCCCAAACCGCTGAACCAGTTTAATTGATATTTGAGATAATAGTTTGTTATGACATTGCAATTTGATTTTGTCTAAAGATTCTTCTCCCTGTCAGGCTCAGGAGGGGGGGGGGGGGGCGTGATACCTCCTTAACAAAGCTTGTGTTATCAGATATTAAAGATAATCAAAATTACTGATAGTTTCGTGTACAATACAGTCTGCCTTTTCAAATTAAAAAGTTGGGAAAGCCTGTAATTTGTCCAACAAAATACAATTCTCTAGTTATTTTTTATTGTTGTTTTTTTTTCAAATTCTTTATCCGAAATAGACTTTGAAATTTTAAGAATTTTTTGTTTTTCTCTTATAATTTTTGAAAGGCTACTCTGAACAAAATATTAAGCATACCTTAGTGATTGACCAATATCTAGATCATACCACAGTAGATGTGAGCATTGGTGTTGCATGTTTTAAAAGTGATTCTTTCTGATAGGTCAAGTTAAAATGGCTGCACACCAAATGGCACCTTCAGTGGAGGTTGGGAGGGGAATGTAATGGAGGATTTCAAAAATGTATAAAAGATATTTAAAAAAATGTTGCACAATTCTATGGACTGTAAGGGAAGAAGATTTTCGCATAATGTGCCTAACCCTGAAGGCCTTTAGCAATTGAACAGTGCTTCCAAAACTTTCCATGACAACACGCCTGAAAGTTTGGTGACTGCAGTGATTTCTAGTCAAGTCTTGGTTACCTGAAGAGGTAGCTAGGCTTGGACTATAAATTATGGCCATGGTAATTTCACAACTGTTTGCAGGAATTTCTTAGGATTTTTAGCTCACCTGACTGAAAGTCAGGATGAGCTATAGTGATCATTCACCTTCTGTTGTCCATGAACATGGTTTTTGCACCTGCTCTTCATAAACAGCTGAACGAATTTTAGTTAAATTTGAGGTGATTGCTTGTTCTGACAGCGCATTTTGTTTTTGTTCAAATTAATAGGGCACATGAACCAGTGGGTACAACAACTTGATATTTGGTATGGAGCTTCCTTTTGAGGTGTGTAATCAAGTTTGTTCAAACGAAGTTCGTGGATCAATATTTGCCTTTGTAATGGGAGGGGCAAGATTTTTGGCCCTGCCAGAAATTTATATTTTTTGAAACGATGGTCTGATTTAAACCAAACTTGATATGTGGGATTATTGAGTCATAAGTACTTGATTCATGCCAAAAAAAATTCCTGTGTTTCCGTGGGAACACCAGGAGCTAAAAATAGAAATATTTTCAAATGCCCATATTTCCCAAACCAACGGAACAGAAGAATTTGGTATGAAGCATACTTACGACCAGTAGAATTGAATGGTAAAAAAAAATTGCCATCAGTTGTGTCAGGGTCCTCTATGGGGAGGGGAGGGGGGGGGAGAGGCATCAAAAAATGCTGAGTCGGCATATTTGCAAAATTTTAAAACAAACATTTTTCTTGAGAACCCATGATCAGAATCTTTTATTTGGTATACACCATCCTTAGGGGGCATATACAAGTGTGCTAAAATGAAGCCCCTCGGTTCATATTTGGGCTCAATACAGGAGCCCAAATTTTTAACTTAGGGAAATATGGGGAATGATCTTTAAAAATCTTCTTCAGATCCACCAGTTAGAATGCTTTCATATTTGGTGTACAGCATCTTTCGGGGGGACAGATTCAAGTTTGTTCAAATCGAGTGCCTGGGTTAATATTTGGGCTCCCCATGTGAGACCAAATTCTAACTTAGTCCAATATGAGGGAACTTCTTTAAAAATCTTTTTCAGTTCTACCAGTCAGAATGCTCTCATATATTGTATACAACATCTTGGGGGGGGGGGGGGGGGAGATTCAAGTTTGTTCAAGTCGAGTGCCTGGGTTATTATTTGTTCTCCCTATGGTATCCCAAATTTTAACGTATTGCAATATGAGGAAATTTCTTTAAAAGTCTTCTTCTTCAGATCCACCAGTCAGAATGCTTTCACATATGGTATACAGCATCCTGGTGGTGGAAGGGAAGGGCTCAGACAGATCGATATTTGGACTCAGACATATTGATATTTGGACTCCCTAGTTTTGCATTACAGGAAATCTGGGCATTATTTCTGTGGCAGCATATCAGTACTAGAAAAAAATCATCTGGCATGGACAACAAAGTTATAAATAATTAACCCTTTACCTAACATGAAAAGCAGACGACACTTGCAAAAAAAATTCTTGAATAACTAATTTTTAGCTCAACTTTGACGAAGTCAAATTTGAGCTATTGTCATGGCCCGTCGTCCGTCTGTCCTTCTGTCCGTCCGTCTGTCCGTACGTCAACAATTGGCTATGGCTCGGGCTAGAGGTCGTATTTATGAACCGATCTTTACGAAACTTCTTGGGTACCTTTGGTATCACCGTGGGACGAGAACGAGTGTTTTTGGGTGCGGTCCGAAATTCAAGATGGCTGCCAGCCGCCATTTTGTACCGATGATGCAGAAATCTGTTTTTTGTACAGAACTTCCATATGAAAGCTCTGATTTGAATAATTTTTTGTATGAATGTTTAGTACCATGGGGTACATCACATATAATACGGGTTTTTTTCTCGTGCGTAAATTGTGCAAATTAGACTAATTTTGATGTTTTTTGGTGTTAATTTCAGCACTGTAAGTGCAAATGCCAATACGGCTCGGGCTAGAGGCCGTATTTATGAACCGATCTTTACGAAACTTCTTGGGTACCTTTGGTATCACCGTGGGACGAGAACGAGTGTTTTTGGGTCCGGTCCGAAATTCAAGATGGCCGATGGCAGCCATTTTGTACAAAATTAGGTGCAATCAGATTTTTGCACAGAACTTCCATATAAAAGCGCTGATTTGAATAATTTTTTGTGTGAATGTTTAGTACCATGGGATACATCACATATAATACGGGTTTTTTTCTCGTGCAGAAATTATGCAAATTAGATGAACTTTGATATTTCAGTGCGACTTACACACATTAAGTACACATGTCAATACGGCTCAGACTTGAGTCTGTATTTATGAACTGATCTTCACGAAATGTCTTGGGTACCTTTGTTATCACCTTGGGACGAGAACGAGTGTTTCTGGGTGCGGTCTAAAATTCAAGATGGCTGCCAGTGGCCATTTTGTACCGAAATTAGGTCTAATCAGTTTTTTGTACACAACTTCTATACAGCTCAGACTAGAGGCCATATTTATGAACCAATCTTTACGAACCTTGTTGGGTACCTTTGTTATCACCGTGGGATGAGAGCGAGTGTTTTTGGGTGTGGTCCGAAATTCAAGATGGCCACCAGCAGCCATTTTGTACCAAAATTAGTGCAATCAGTCTTTTGTACAGAACTTCTGTATGAAAGTTCTGATTTGAATAAATTTTTGTATGAATGTTTAATAACATGGAATACATCACATATTCTAAGGGGTTTTTTTTCGTGCAGAAATTATGCAAATTAGATGAACTTTGACTTATTCAGTGCTACTTGCACAATGTGAGCACACATGTCAATACGGCTCAGGGTAGAGGCTGTATTTATGAACCGATCTTCACAAAACTTCTTGGGTACCTTTGTTATCACCTTGGGACGAGAATGAGTGTTTCTGGGTACGGTCCAAAATTCAAGATGGCTGCCAGTGGCCATTTTGTACCAAAATTAGGTCCAATCATTTTTTTGTCACAAGTTCTATACAGCTCGTATTTATGAATTGATCTTCACAAAACTTCTTGGGTACCTTTGTTTTCACCTTGGGACAGGAACGAGTGTGTTTTGGGGTGCCTTTGTTATCACTGTGCTATGAGAACAAATATTTTGGGGTTCAGTCAGACCCACTCTGGGACTCAAAGTTTTCTTTTCTAGTTTAGCATCTGACTGTCACCCACCTTTACAATACTTTACCTATACATTTGTTACAGGCAACGGTCAGTATTTATGTACAGACCATTACAATACTTTATATGTACCTTTGTTATCAGGTCATTACCTAGATGTTTGTCATTGCTGTGTCACATACTATACATGTGCATGTCTTTGTCTTGACAAGTTGAGCTACAGTGTCATTGACACTTTCATTTTCATTTTTTGTTTCAAAAACATAGGTTATGACCCCTCGTTGGAACGATCTCGATGAGCTCGTTCCAACGAGGGGTCATAACCTATGTTTTTGAGACAAAAAATGAAAAAAATAGTGAAAATTAATTGGCGATTTTTGAGAATAGCGCTGGCCGATTTTGGCCGTTATGTTGGGTAAAGGGTTAAATAACTTCATTCCTCTGTAGTGTTAACTAGCTATAGATGCTAATTAAATCCTTCTTTAAACAATTATTGTCAGATGAGCGCCTCAGTCCCCATGGGGCCTCTTATTTGGTGGGGCATCTGTTCTGAGGTCATAAAGTTTTTGAAAGTTAGAAATACAGTGTTGTGATCACAGAAAGGGACAGGGAATTTTGACTGGACCACTTTCCTCCCTGCAACACTAAAATCTTGCATGTTGAAAAAGGAAAAGCTTGAATACTGAATCTAAGATGCTATTTTCATTTGTTTTTAATGATGTGGTCTTGATTTTGCAGTATTTTATTTCAGAAAACATCGAGGCCCTGTAACTTCTACGTGATTTGATTTAGAAAAAGACTGCTTTTGTGATCACAGTACTGTAAGCTAATACAGGCCTCTAACAATTAGACAAATGTTTGTTTTGTTCATGTGTTGGTTATACAAACTACTACAACCTTTTTCCTGTTCATGAAGACTTTCACCCGAAGTTTTCTCTGAGACAGGGAACTGCATTTCTTTCATCTCGGTATGTAACTCATGAGCTGTAATTCACAGAATTAATTGATCAATTGGAATCATCCTCATTGTAAATTAGACCTACATTAGCCCTTGCAGTCAGCGTCAGCATTTGGCAGTGCTGAGGCGAAAAATGACATAAAAGTCTTTTGTGTTGGCATAAAACTGCCGGTGCAAATATTCAGAAATTGAGTGAATGGGCCTTAAAATTTACAATAATTGCTACTGTCATTCATGTGACAGTTGCTTATGAAGAAAATACAAGGGCTGTAAACATTTCAGTAAGGGTTATCAGCTGAGTAATGGAATCATTCGGTGTCCCACTTCTCTTTGAATATTAAATTAGTAAACTATACATCTCATTTGAGACCACCAGGTTGTTTTCTGTAGCATGACCTCATGACATCAGGTAGAGGTATCCCAAGTTGTAAATTTCAGAATGTCATTGGATGAAATCCCCATATGTGATCATCTGTGTTTGCGCAACGTGTCTTCTCACCTCAAGCCTTAAACTTATTTCGAATTCAATGCCCCCACCATAGAAGGAAAATATGTTAGAGGACGTGAGAGTGGGATAAGGGGAGGGGCTAGCCGGTGTGAGAAAAAACCCATTTTCAAGGGCCTTTGGGTTAGATTGGGATGTTGAAACCCAAAAGACTCCAACTGAAACCTGTTCACACCATTAATTACTGCAACAAAACACAATGGGTGAATTTGTATTGTCAGCATTGAACATAGTTCAGCACTCCGAATGTTGATGCTAGACCCTTAGAGGCATTGCATCGATGTTCATTGTTGAACAAGGATTATAGGCCTCCCAAGTTGGCTTGTCCTCAGCGTTTATTTAAAATGACTATCTTTGTAAAAAGTGTGGATGCAAAGTGTATTTTAGCTGTACTTGAAAATATTGTTCTCTGGGTCTCAGGATAGGTATTGAATGCAATCGTAGACCTGTATCAAACATTAGTAAATATCCAAAATCTACTCGGAATGACAGGTCATTATTGCATAACAAAAGCAATGTTAATAATAATAATGTGCAATAATAGTCCTTGAATAAATTTAATTTGGTCAGAAATCAAAGAATTCTACACTTTTATTTGGAACACAAGTGTTTCATGGAAACTCTAAATACTCTGGTGGTTTTATGCTATATAAAATTATTTATTATTATTATTTATTATTACCATACAGAATGGGAAAAGGGGTTATGCCAACAAAAAACAGGTTATGCAAAACCTTTTTTGCTTAACATGTTTTAAGCAGACATGTTAACTCTCCCGGAATGCCCGGGAAAATCTCGGAATTTCAGTGTAGTTCCCGGCCTCCCGGACGGGAATCAGTTTTGGACCAAAAATCCAGGAAAACAACAGTCAAATATTTCATTCCGGTTGTAACTTATGAGAAACGTTCAGAGTAAAATCACATGCATTTCAAACTCCGGTAAAAACTCACAAAGCAGTAAAATATGGATTTAAGTTAAATTTATTTAAGAAAAGGGTATTTTATGATATATATTTCAACTGTGTTCATGTTTATTTCTGTGTTTTTTCCGCTGAGATTCGTGATCAATGTGCGAGTGTCGAAGTGAAAATAGGTGACTTACTTTCAAAAAATTGAAAACTCCACCTTCATTTAAATGCAGTTTTTGGAAATTAAAATATATGAACAGGAATTAAAAAATATATATTTATTTATTCCTTCATAGAATAGCTTTAATTCTCATCCCTTTTCCAAAATCAAAACATAAACAACAGCTATTTAGCGCAGTTTAAAAGTAGGTTAAAGTTGCTTAGGATGCCGAAAAATCATGACTGCATATTTAAACACAATGGACTTATTTTCTAACACTACATTTATTCTGTTGTGCTGATTACAGAACTGTTAACTGTTGGCCATCTGTAACCAGAAAATTTAAAATGGAATTAAAAAAAATGCTTCAATGATGAAAGGAAAAGTTTTGTGTAGGGCACAAACATCCCACATGCATGAAGTTTGATAAAGACACTTTCCAAGTACAAATGTTCTTGAAGTAACTGAACATCTTTTCCTGTTAACATTTCCAGACTTGGGAAATTATTAGCTAGTCTAGACTTTGTTAAGAGCAAACCACAGGTGGAGGTGCTCCATGGGACAGTGTGGGTGGGGAGGGGGGGGGAGGGGGGGCTCATGAAGAAGAGGATCCTGTGGGGGGTGGGGGGGTGCAAATCAACAGTTATTTTATATTTTTTTTTTTTTAACATAGCATAAATGCATCAGCATAGTTGACAACTAGTTCTGGATATAACTTGGTGTTAATAGCCGTCCATGAGCTGAAAACTCATAAGTTTTTTCTTTTATTTTGTCCCCGCGCGAACTTTTCCCTGAAAACCATCCCATTTCCCTGAAAATCACCCTCAGGTTCCCTGAAAAATTATTCTGGAGGTTAACATGTCTGTTTTAAGGTTATGCAAATTTCTAATTTTTAAAGGCCTGTTTTAAAGGTTATGGTAGAGTTTAATTTTTGTTCATGTTGAAGTGGTCCTTGTGCTTCATTTTGTCAATGAAAACATAATTCTCCAAGCTGACATAATGCAGTTCGATCTGATTGACTTACAGAAAGCTTTTGTTTAACTGGTTGAGTTCTAGAATCCATTGTCAGGACTTTCAAAAAAATGAGGACACCTGAACAAAAGCCTACATTTTCCTTGCTCATGTTTCATATTCAGTCAAACACAAATAATAGTTTGTTTATATAAATTTCTTTTAGTATAAATTATTGGAGAGTACCTCTTGGCACTCTCCAATAATTTGTAATAAAACAAACTTTGAACAAAACAAATTTAGACCACCAAAAATAATCTAGCCCACAACCAGTTAAACATTACAGTACTGTGTCAATTATAGTTGAAAAAATAAAATGTGAAAATTTTTGTTGTCAAATCATGACACCATTGATGAATTTATTAAACTGTCGAGTACTTTTTCTGTATGTGTTTATGGTCTTTGTGTGTGTATTGTGTGTTTTACTGTGATGTTATTGAGTGGTAGTATTCTTGCATTGAAATCCACTCAAAACCTATCAAACCTATGTACATTATTACTCAAGTTATTGTTTTTGCAAAAGTTCCTTTGAGAAAGTTATCTTATAATTTATCTGTGATGTCCATTCCAGTTACCTAGATTTTATCTCATTGTTTATGGAGCTTCTTTCTAACTGTAGACCCAAAAAGTTGCAGCAAGTTGCAAGATGGTTTAAGAAAAGCACACGAGAAATTTTGCCCTTGGCCAGCCAATCCATCTCCAGGTTAGTCAAAATAGTTTTAAAGCTTGTACATATATCCTAACTGATGAGATAGATTTATATATTTCAGAAACTTAATTTTAGTTGTCTTTAATTTAATCAAAGTTAATTCTAAAATCTTCTGTAGTTTTTTACACTTAATGAATATTTTTTAGCTCGCTGGACCAAAAGTACAGGTGAGCTATACCAATTTGTCTTTGTCCATCTGTCATAAAGTTGATGTTTGCTTCTTTCCCTCTCAAACCACTGGTCTCATTGCAATGAAACTTCATGTGAACGATTACTGAAGTGGGGTAATTCATTTTGTTAAAATCAGTATGCTGCTCCTCATGTGGGGGTTTGGGTGGTGTTTGTGAGAAAAATCAGGCCATTTTAAAAAAGAATCACAGTAGATAAACAGATGCAATTACTTGATATTAGGTGTTAAGCTTCCATGCGATGTGTAGAATGAAATTTGTTCAAGGGAAAATCCTAATTAGTTTTGTTATTGGAGCTCCATATGGGTTCCCTCATTTTAACACTGCGTAATTGGAAGAAAAGTTAGAAAATCTTCTCACAAACCACCAATACAAATACTTAGATGCTTGACATTATAACATTTGTTTAAAAGCAATTTATAAGTTTGTTCAAATGAAGCCCCTGAGGCCATGTTTGGGGAAAAGGGGCATTGGCGTTTGAAAATATTTTACACACCATGTGCAGTAGGGAAATCCTCTTCGGCTCCCAAATGATTGCTCCAAATGTTTGATATCCATGTTTGACATAAGTTTGTTTAAATCAAGTCCCTGAAGTGCTATTTAAGGGAGGCACTGGACCCAATGATTTTAGCACTGTGAGTAATGTGTTAATTGTTGAAAAAATTCTTCTCCCAATCTTCTGATCCAAATGCTTCAATATTGTTATGTGACATCCTTGTAAGGGTTCATAACAAGTTTATTCAAATCATGTCCCTGGGGTCGGATTTAGGGATGTCAAGTGCCCCGGCTTTAATATAATGGGTAATGGAGAAAATATTTTTAAAAAATTTCTGAAAATTATTTTGTAAAGGCTTTGCAAATTGCTCTTAATTTCAAGGTAGATTTAAATCTTCACAGGACTATATTAATGTAACTTTTTCACTCTGTCTGACAATTGTCAATGGAGCTTGTCTGGTAATGATTTGTCTGTTGTTCGTCCATCATCTGTCGTCAACATTTTGTTTGTCCAGGCCATAACTTCCTAACCACTGAATATTTTTTGACAAAACTTTGTAACAATATGCATTGTCAAAAGACAGTATGTCGCGAATTATAATATGGTCTGTGCCCCTCAAGGTCACAGGGCCTATGTTAAGGTAACAGTTAGAAACACTTTGACATTTCACTGTCACTTTTGTCCAGTCCATATAAATTAGTATCATTGGCAGACCTTATTCATATCTGGTAGATTTATTGCTCATGTCTGAATGGTGTTTCGCGACTTTGATCCAAGGTCATATCAACAAGGTTAGAGACATCAAAACTTTGATATTGTTATACAGCCCTTGTTTGGTCTGTATAATTGAATCTATGTGACTGATCTTGTTCATCCTTCATACAATTGTTACCCATAGCCTAATGTGTCATGACCTTGACCCATTGTCATATCATCAAGGTCAAGGTCACAAACATCAAAACTTTGATATGGAACTTTGACATTTTACTGTCACTTTTGTTAATAGAATGTTTTAATGTATTTCCAGTTGGGGGAAATTGAAAACAGGAGCATCCTCTTTGAACAAAATATATAAATTTTAATGTAATCAACGAATGAAGATTAAATTTTGTTTGGCATTATATCAGAAGATAGATTCTGAACCATTAATATTTTTATACTACAACCAATGGCCCAAACTTAGCTGGTGCAACCTCAACATTATTAAGGGCCAAACACAAATTTTGAACCCACCAAGCCCCAAAATTTGCGTACAACAACGAAAATAAAAAACCAATGTGGCTCTCCATACTTTTAGTACTTGTGCATGTGCAGTACCCATGAAGAGACGGGAATTGGTGCAAATACCATTCTTTGTTTGGCCCTAAGTCAGTAAACATCTCAACTGACATCTGTGCTTTAAATCTCTCTTTTGGTGGATGCCAGACACAAATCACTAAAGTATATGTTGGATTCAAGGCAGTAAATTGATGATGGAAGTGAACAACGGTGGTTTGAGATGTTCAGGACTGTAACTTTTAAATAATATGAAAATTATTTCATGTTACTCAATTTCGGGATATATGCCTTGACGTCATTAGTTTTGCTAATTATCTACCTACTGTTGGTTATGTGTTCCTTCCCTATCCTTCCATGAACCCTCTGGTTAAACTCCTAAGCTTTCTGGCTGTTTTTTATTGAAATTTTTTATTAGATTTCTTGGGAAATTAACGTGTTATACAGATGGTTTATTCTGTTTATCCCCTCTGTTACGTCCTCACCCTAGGGGTGTTTGTCATTATTGTCTTGTATCTCCTACCGGATGCATTGTTTTTTCTTCACATGAAGACCTAGCTTTGCATCAGGTATCATTTAATTATTTACTGACTTGGGTCGTTTGTGTGACTATTGTCTAGTTTCCGGTTTTTCTAATCCTGACGTTGTTTATTTTTAACAACGTCCTTAACAGGTAATATTCAGGGTTTTGTTTCATCACTATTATAGTAGGATACATTTATTAATATTCCGGAGGTGTAGCTTTAATAGTTTGGAGTTTGTCCACACTTAGGCTCTATGGTGATGGTACTGCGAACCCGTCCAGAATGTGCTCTCGTTCCCGTGCTCTGAGGAACAAACAGAGCTAGCTGCAAAGGTGCTCTTGAATATAAAGGGAATGAGGCCTCTTATTCCAGAAGCTAGCTTGACCGGTCAGGCGGTTCCCTGATAGTGGGAACCGTAATATTGGTAATGTCCGTTGCAGTCGTGGAGAGTGTAGATTTGGGTAGGGCGAGCACCTTATAAACAAAAGCTTACCAGAGTCGACGGCAAAAATGGGGAAAAAGCTTGCAAGTTTCTCTTTGGGAAGCTTAACGAGGTCAGACCGCGAGCGGGAGAGCCTTCTCTAACCCAGTAACAGTCCGGGTCGACTATTGCTTTGAGAAACTGGCACTGAGTCAGAGCTTAATCCTCCCTGGCTGCTCGAGATGCTCCTTCTACACTGCAGCTGGGGCTGGCTGCAGTTACGTCTTCTTCCTCCACTTGGGCGGAGCACATGCGACCGCACACTAGCTACCCGACTTCGGAGGTTCATGCAGCTGAGCGAAGACGCTCCAGACTTTGCCCTCGAAGTTGGTCCATCCGGTAACTAGTGAATCGAGGTTTGATTCATCGGGTCATTCGGCGAAGAGATCGCTGGCCACATCTCCGTCCCGGAAGCAACATGCGATGAAGAATATAAGCCGCTGCTCCACAAGCCTCCATAACGAACTTGCTGTCGCAATTTGCGCAGCTTATCGCAGCTTCCCAGCAAGGGGCACCCATCCATAGATTCCGGTAGTGAGCCGTCGGTCGGTGCTGGGTCAGTCCGGTCATCTGTGCATGCAGAAGAAGTCAGAAGTTTCTCTACGGGACGCTCGGTTAATTGCCGATTGGAGAACCCTCTCCATCCAGTTAACAGTCGGGGTCGACTGTGTCCGTTGTGAGAAACTAGAATAAGTCGGAACATGCATCGGAATGTTCCTTCGACACTGCAGCCGGAGCCGGCGTTGGTTATGGCTTCTTCTTACATGGAAGTGCACGAAAGGGGATTAGCCTAGAAGTTTCTAAGTGGGATACTCGGCGAGATCTGGGGACAGATCACGAGTGCAGAGCGTTCTTCCCGTTAACAGTCGGGGACGACTGTTTTGTTTTGTAAGAAACTTCAGTGAGTAGGTGCATCTGTCCAAAATGTGACGAGTTTGGATGCTTCTTCCACACTTCATCCGGGGTCAGCTGTTGTTATGGCTTCCTCTTCTTCCATGGATATGCCCATTAAGGGGTAGATGCCTATAAGTTTCTAACTGAATGCTCGGCGAGGTATGGAGCAGACCGCGAGCTGGAGAACCCTCTCCTTTCCATCAGCAGTCAGGGTCAACTGTTTTTGATTCGAAAAACTTTAGTGAGTTGGGACGCTCGTTCACGCTTGCGGTTCGGGACGCTCCTTCCACACTGCAGCCGGGTCTGGTTCCTGCTATGTCTTCTTTCCCTGCTTCATTGATGAAGCACGTTGACCACAGACTAGCTATTCGACTTCGCATGTTCGGGTTGATAGCTAGTCGTTTGAGGCATTTTATACGGGACATGTGTTAATGATCTGGGGCCAGATCTCCATCCCGTGAGCAGCTTATGGTAACAAGCGGATTATCACTGCTCTGCTAGCCTTGTTCACGGACCGGCTGCCGCAGATTGCTCTGCGTATCGCAGCTTCCCAGTAGTCGCTGGTACTACCATCAACAGGCTCCGGTGGTGAGCTGTCGGACTGTGCAGCGTTGGTCCAATCATCTGTTCAGTCGGATGGTGCTGACCATATTTTCAGATGGAACATTTGGATGGTGAGAGGGCTACGGAGGGTGAGTCTCCATCCCCTCACATAAGGGCACCTTACGACTATGAATTTTTAGTCATAAGCTCTTCGAATCTTGTTCCATATGAATATAAGTCTGCATTTGCTAGGCAAGAAACAGCTTAACAAACTGGGCGATGGGAAGGTGAAGATCTTTCCTCCCCAGATCTTTTGGCTCAGGTTTCGAGGGCTTTTGTCCCGATTAACGACGCCTTCTTTGCCTTAGCAATAGTATAAGAAATGCAATGCTCTATTCCTTACGAATAGAGGTTCGATAGTGCATAGATGGGCTGAGACAGCTGTCTTGTTTGGAATAGAGCCATAAGAAGGAATAAGTATGTCTTTTCCTTCTCAGTATTGTATTCCTTGGCATCAAGACATTTAATGCTATTGTGGATGCCATAGTAACCTTATGTACTGTTATAGCAGTCTTTTCTTATACATTAGCAGCTAGTGTTGTAAATCTCCATTTAGTGAGCTTTCAGAGGCTGCAGGTGACACAGATATGTCTTCACACAGATGAAGACTCATAACTGCATAGCTACCTTGAGACTACTGTCTCTTTGGGAATTACAGCTGCAGGTGACACAGATATGTCTTCACACAGATGAAGACTCATAACTGCATAGCTACCTTGAGACTACTGTCTCTTTGGGAATTACAGCTGTTAGAATAGCGACTCTTCATTCCCTACCTTGTGCGACGATAGTTGTAAGTCTCCCTTCAGTGAGCTTTCAAGGTCGCGAGTTACACTGAGATATCTCTCTTCACGGAGATGAAGACTTCTGAGCTACGTTAGCTAGGCTCAGACCGCTGTCTTTTGGGAATAAAATCGCTAAAGGAAAGAGTGCTTTTCGGTTTGTTTTCCTGGGTGTCACAGACTCGAGTCTTATTGTTGACACCATAGTGGCCTAGCTAGAATCATGAGCGGAGTCTTTCAGTAATTATACAATAAACATAACTGAAATAACTTATCTCTTGAGACTACTGTCTGTTTTGAAATTACGGCTGTTAAAAATAGCGGCTCTTCATTCCCTACCTTGCATGACGATAGTTGTAAGTCTCCGTTCAGTGAGCTTTCAAGGTCGCAACTGACACCGAAATATCTGTCTTCACGGAGATGAAGACTTCTAAGCTATGGCTAGCAATGTAAGTCTCATTAGTGAGCTTCTAAGGCTGCAGTTATCAGCCTTTTATTTTATTTATCGCCACGAATAGGAAGACCTTTAGCTGCTTCAGCATTGCTGAGTTCACTGTCTTATCGGACATGATACCATTATGTTAGAGGAGGTTATTCTCTTCGTACCGGTATTGTTTGGTGTTAGTTATCTGAGGTGGTAAGCCCTATTGATGACGCCATATTAACCTAGTGTGATTAATGAATGTTTCTTCAAATGCCTATACTAAACTCCTCAGGAATATATTTCCTGATATCAGATCGAATGTAAGGAGCTCATCTAGGTTTTTATGATCGGGTGTCAGAACATTGTTTTCGTCTCCCTCTTCATTTCTATCCAATCTATTGTTGTGGATTATATTTCCACTCGGGGGATTGGATATTATATCTATATGGTGTATTATTTGGTCATCACGCCCCCCTCCGTCCTTAGTGGCATTATGGAGTCGGGTCAGACATGAGGGAGCCCTGGGGTTCCTATACTATTTGATAACTAACACAAAAGCATTACGAGTCGCTCCGGGTTACTATTATTATGATTGCTTTGACTATAAGTTTTTTAGCTGTATCACTCTTATTGAGAATAGCAGCAGCAGTATAGCCTTAATTCTACTGCACTGGCCTTACTTATTTAGCGATTCAAGTAATGCAGGTGAGGGGGGTCCGATAGGATTTATTTATATATGTTAAGGGGCGATTACAGGGCAGGACATAGTTTTCTTCCCATAAGCCTCGTATGCATTCAAGTATATGCATGCCTTTCATGGCTCCTCGATTGGCGGTTGGGTTGTGTTCTAACGGCGACCTCATGGGCACATCCACTTTTTAGTTGGTTTGTTTCCTGTGGTTGTTTGTTTATAAGTCATATACAAGCAAATGATTCCTGAACAATAACTGTGTTTTGGATTCTGAATTTCTTTCATGAACACATTCGGTTGATAGCCTTCGTGTACCTGTGTGGCTGCCATGTCGGTTATCTGGGCGACATTCTCCAAATGTGGCAATTAGTCCACTCTGAGAAGTTTTGCTCAGAGCGGTCTGCCCTTTTCTTACAACGTATGAGTTTATAACTCAGTTTAACTGCATTAACGTTGTATTATTCATTCCGTTTCTTTGTTACATTTGTATCACTCGGTCATACCATGGATACAGGCTGTATTCAGACGAGTACATACGGGATTCCGTTGCTCATGTGCATAATATGTATATTTATTATGCAGACACATTATTGAACAGATTCTATAAAATTCTTGCTCTCTTTTATAGAGCTTATGAGAATTTTGGGGCTAGTTGGATCAGTTATGGAATTTCCAATAGGCCGTCTATGCATATGTTCTCATTTTTTGGCTTCATTATTCGGAATAGTATATTCTTTCTCCGATCAGTCATTGGTTGTAACGGGAACAATGTATTATTTGGAGGACTGTCCGCTACGGGTCTGTTAATCATAGCCTGTTCCATGTTCTGAATCCAGCTTTCTACCAGAGATGATACACAGGAGAATTCCTATTCTCTTATATTCGCACGGTTCAATTTGGAGTTTCATTATTGAAATTAATTGTACACCTGAACGGGGTTGCCTGTTGGTTGCCTTAGAAGCATGTTTGCTCTAACAAATAACTTTCCAGTTGGATTCAATTGGACAAGTGTAAGGTTGTACATGTTATATCACCGGTTTTCGACCAATCTACGTATTCCGACCCCAGCATATGTTAGAAGCTTGCGCTTTTAATAACCAGGATTGCCAAGATAGCCTTAGCTACTGAGATGGCGTTAAGCACCAATAATTAATAATAATTAATAACTGGGTGCCTGTTGGGCGAATCTATATAGATTATTTGGTACCCGCTTTTCACTGATTCCAGAGTGCTTCCCTCTTCATTTTGAAGTAAAAAAATGGGGGGTGGGGTGATTTTTCTTCATCTCTTCTGGCCTGATAATAAGCGTGTAACTAATAGTGAAGCTGTTTTTGTCTGTAGATTATTACTGAGCTCAGATACAGCTTGTTTATTAGCCCGACTGTTTACAGTGAGGGCTATAGTCATGTTTGTCCATCCGTCCATCTGTCCGTCTGTTAATATTTAGAGTTTGGGTTAAAGTTTGTTGTGGTTAAAGTTTTTTACTGAAGGTTCAAGTGTTTTTTTTGTGTTTTTTTCCTGTTTAGTCATGACTTTCTTCTGTCCGTCTGTTAACATTTGGATTTCTGGTTAAAGTTTGTGGTTAAAGTTTTTTAGTCAACCTTAAAGTTTTTTGAGTTTTTAGCCCGACTGTTTACAGTGAGGGCTATAGTAATGACTTTTGTCCGTCCATCTGTCTGTCTGTCCGTCTGTCTGTCTTTTTCTGTTAACATTTAAAGTTTTGGTTAAAGTTTGTGGTTCAAGTTTATTACTGAATGTTCAAGTGGTTTTTTTTTGTTCTTTTTTTTTTCTTATTCCTGTTTAGTTGACATTTGGAGTTTTGGTTAAAGTTTGTGGTTAAAGTTTTTTATTCAACTTTCAAGTACAGACTATACCCAGTATTTCTTGTCTGATCATCACGAAATTTCATATGCAGGTTTTAGGTCATGTCTACATGAGAATGTCCCCTTTTGGTCGTGATCGGTCAACCGGTATGGCTGCTCGAGCTCAAAACCCGAAAACCATTAGCACAGTCTACAGGTCGTATTTATGAAGGGATTTCATTCCAACTTCATAGAATGCCTCTGTATAATGCCTAGATGAGAACGTCCCCGTTTGGGCATGATCTGTCAACCGTGATGGCTGCCCAAGCCCGAAACCCAAAACTTTTAGCACAGTCTGCAGGTCATGTTTAATATGGACGGATTTCATTGTAACTTGATACGATGACTCCGTATGATGTCTACATGAGAATTTCCCCATTTGGGCGTGATCTATCAACCGTCACGACTGCCTGAGCCCAAAACCCGAAAACCTTTAGCACAGTCTACAGGTCATATTTATGGAGGGATTTCATTGTAACTTCATAGGTTGATTTCATATAATTTCTACACATGGAAAAGTCCCCTTTTGGACGTGATTGGGCAACTGTCACGGCTACAGGTGCCCGAAGCCCGAAAACCTTCAGCATAGTCTACAGGTCATATTTATGAAGGGATTTCATTGTAACTTCGTAGGATCAATCCACATGATGCCCAGATGAGAATGTCCCCTTTTGGTTGCGATCATTCAACCATGATGGCTGCCCGAGCCCAAAGCCTGAAAACCTTTAGCACAGTCTACACGTCATATTTATGGAGGGATTTCATTGTAACTTGATAGGTTGACTTCATATAATGTCTAGATGAGAACGTCCCCTTTTGGGCAACTGTGACGGCAATGGGAGCCCGAAGCCCAAAAACCTTTAGCACAGTCTACAGGTCATATTTATGGATGGATTTCATTGTAACTTGATAGGTTGACTTCATATAATGTCTAGATGAGAACGTCCCCTTTTGGGCAACTGCAACGGCAACAGAGGCCCAAAGCCCGAAGACCTTTAGAATATTCCACAGGCCATAATTATGAAGGGATTTCATTGTAGCTTGGTAGGATGACTCCAAGTTTGTGGTTAAAAACCCAGACAAACACCACCATCCCCTACCCCCCACCCCATCCCCTACCCCCCACCCCATCCCCACCCCCCACCCCCCCCCCTCATTAGGCTTTTTTTTTTCTTCTTTTCTCCAATATGTATTTTGAACTATTTACAGTCACTACATGCGAAACCTTTTTTTAAACTTATGCACCCCACCTCCACCCCCCCCCCCCCCCCACTTCCCTCCCCCCCCCCCCCCTCCCTGGGGCCAATTAGGCACTTTTTTTTTCTTTCGTCAAAAATGCTTGTTTACAGTTTGGGTTAAAAACTCAAACACCACTGCCTCCAATTATTTCCTCCAATATGCATTTTGAACTATTTACAGTCACTACATGCAGAACCCTTTTTTTCCTTTTGTCAAAAATGCTTTTTTACAGTTTTGGTTAAAGTTTGTGGTTAAAAATCCAGACAGAAATTATCACCCTCAAGCCCCTCCCCACCCCCACGCCCCCCACACCCCACCCACCCACCCCCAACCCACCCCAATTAGGCATTTTTTTTTTCTTTCCTCGAATATGCGCGTTTTGAACTATTTACAGTCACTACATGCAGAACCTTTTTTTAAACTCACGTAACCCCGCCACCTGGGGGGCCAATTAGGCACTTTTTTAGCTCACCTGACTTTCAGTCAGGAGAGCTATAGTGATCACTCACCGTCCGTCGTCCTGCGTCCGTCGTCCGTCGTCCGTGAACATGGTGTTTGCGTCTTCTCCTCCCAAACCGCTGAACCAATTTAATTGATATTTGAGATAATAGTTTGTTATGACATCGCAATTTGATTTTGTTCAAATCAAGTTGCCCCGCCCGTGGGTAGGGCCACACCCAAAAAGTGTGCTGAAATCTTAAAAAATCTTCTTCTCATGAACCAGCAGTAGCAGAGACTTGATATTTGGTGTGCAGCTTCCTTTTGAGGTGTAGACTCAGATTTGTTCAAGAGAAGTTTGTGGGGCTATACTTGGCGTCGTTATGGGAGGGGCAAAATTTTTGGCCCCGCCCAAAATTTCTATTTTCCAAACCGAGAGGCTGATTTGAACCAAATTTTATGTGAGGGCTTATTGGGTCATAAGTAACTAATTTATGCTGATTTTTTTTTTCCCATAGCCCCATGGGAACCGCAGGAGCTAAAAATAGAAAAAAATTAAAACGCCCATATCTCCAAAACTGCACGGCACCGAGAATTTTTATTTGGTGTGAAGCTTCCTTAGGACCAACAGAAAGAATTGGTAAAAAAAAATTGCCATCGGTTTTATCATAGGGTACAGTTTCGGGACATTGAAAAAGTGCTGAGTCAGCACTTTTTAACACTGTAGGCAATGGGAAAAACATTAAAAAATCTTCTTCTCCAGATCCAGCAGGCAGAATCTTTTGATATTTGGTATGCAACATTGGAGGGTGGATCTGATTCAAGTTTTGTTCAAATCGGCCCCCTGGGTTCATATTTGGGCTCAGTATAGGAGCCCGATTTCGAACTTAGTGCATTTCAGGCAAATTTCTTAAAAAATCTTCTTCTCCAGATCCAGCAGGCAGAATCTTTTGATATTTGGTATGCAACATTGTGGGGTGGATCTGATTCAAGCTTGTTCAAATCTGCCCCCTGGGTTTATATTTGGGCTTAGTATAGGAGCCCAAATTTGAACTTACTGCATTTCAGGCAAATTTCTTTGAAAATCTTCTTCTCCAGATCCAGCAGGCAGAATCTTTTGATATTTGGTATGCAACATTGTGGGGTGGATCTGATTCAAGTTTGTTCAAATCGGCCCCTTGGGTTTATATTTGGGCTCTGTATAGGAGCCCAAATTTGAACTTAGTGCATTTCAGGCAAATTTCTTTGAAAATCTTCTTCTCAAGATCCAGCAGGCAGAATCTTTTGATATTGGGTATGCAACATTGTGGGGTGGATCTGATTCAAGTTTGTTCAAATCGGCCCCTTGGGTTTATATTTGGGCTCAGTATAGGAGCCCAGATTTGAACTTAGTGCATTTCAGGCAAATTTCTTAAAAAATCTTCTTCTCCAGATCCTGCAGGCAGAATCTTTTGATATTTGGTATGCAAAATTGTGGGGTGGATCTGATTCCAGTTTGTTCAAATCGGCCACCTGGATTCATATTTGGGCTCACTATAGAAGCCCAAATTCGAACTTAGTGCATTTCAGGCAAATTTCTTTGAAAATCTTCTTCTCAAGATCCAGCAGGCAGAATCTTTTGATATTGGGTATGCAGCATCCTTATGGGGGTGAGATTCAAGTTTGTTCAAGCCATGTCCCTAGGTCCATATTTGGGCTCAATGTGGGAGCTTGAATTGTACTTTGTTCGAAATGAGGAATTTTCTTAAAAAATCTTCTACTTCAGATCCAGCAGTCGGAATGGTTTGATATGTGGTGAGTAGCATCCTTGGGAGGAGGGGGGATTCAAGTGTGTTAAAGCCAAGTCCATGGGTCCATATTTGGGCTCCCTGTGGGAGCCCAAATTATAACTTAGTCAATATGAGGAATTTTTCTTTAAAAATCTTCTTCTTCAGATTCAGCAGTTGGAATGTTTTGATATTTGGCATGGAGCAACCTTAGGGGGCTGAGATTCAAGTTTGTTCAAGCCAAGTCCCTTGGTTCATATTTGGGCTCACTATGGGAGCCTGAATGACAACTTAGTTCAAAATGAGGAATTTTATTTAAAAATCTTCAGATCCAGCAGATGAATGCTTTTGATATTTTTTATGCAGCATCCTTAGGGGGGTAAGATTCAAGTTTGTTCAAGCCATGTCCCTAGGTCCATATTTGGGCTGATTGTGGGAGCTCGAATTGTAACTTGGTTCAAAATGAGGAATTTTCTTTAAAAATCTTCTTCTTCAGATCCAGCAGTCGGAATGTTTTGATATTTGGTGTGCAGAATCCTTAGGGGTGTGAGATTCAGGTTTGTTAAAGCCAAGTCCCTGGGTTCATATATGGGCTTCCTGTGGGAGCCCGAATTATGACTTAGTTCAGTATGAGGAATATTCTTTAAAAATCTTTTTTTAGATCCACTGGTCAGAATATTTGGATATTTGGTTTCAGCTTTTCTTAGGAGGAGCAGATGCAACTTGTGGAAATCAATTCTCTGGGTTGATATTTAGGCTACCATGTCAGGTGAGCGCCCTCAGACCCCCTGGGGCCTCTTGTTTTTCTTTCGTCAAAGATGCTTTTTTACGGTTTTCGTTGATGTTTGTGGTTAAAAACCCAGACAAACACCACCACCCACCCCCCATCCCCATGGTGCCAGTTAGGTATTTTTTTTTTCTCTGTTCAAAATGCATTCTGAAGGATTTAAACTGACCACATGTGGAAAAACAAAATGGACTCCCCTAACACACCCCCACTCTCCCCCACCCCTCCTCCTCCTCACCTAGGGCCATTCATGCAATATTTTTTCTTTGGTACAAAATGCTTTTTTAGCCTGACTGTTTATAGTCAGGACTATAATCTTGACTTTCGTCCGTCCATCTGTCGGTCCATCCATCTGTCTGAAAACAATTGGTTTCCGACTGATAACTTCAGTTTGGATTATTTGATTTCAACCAAAGTTGATATGTGTATTTTCCAGCTAGTAATACAGGCCAGGTTTCAATATAGGTTCCACAACTGCCCCCCCCCCCCCCACCCCACCCCCCACCCCCACCCCCAATTACACCTTTAATTCTTCAAACAGTTTAGTGGAATGTGACTGTTTCTTATTTGGGACAATGTCTACTATCTACTGAACATTTCTACAGTGATTTTCATTAAAAGTGGCATGATTTTAACCCCTTTTAAACATGTTTTCAGACTTACTTTCTTTGTATTTGAAATTAGACTTTGCCACAGACTTCTTTTATCAGTTTTAGAAAATATTTAACCCTTTTTTGCCAATCAGTTTTACTTAGTATTCCCAGCTTAAAGTTTTGGCTTAAAGTTCTGCTTTTCAAGGTTCTACCTTTCATTCTCCAAACACTCTGTTACAACGTCATTTCTTTTTTTCATTTTGGGCAAGGTGTACTGAAGCTGTACACAGTGGTTTCAAATAATATTGGCATTAATTTAACCCTTTTCACAACGCTTTTCAGGGAGGGGGGCAATTAGGCACTTGTTTTTTCTTTCATCAAAAATGCTTTTTTACAGTTTTGGTTAAAGTTTGTAGTTAAAAACCCAGACAAACACCCCCCCCCCCCCTCCCTCCCAGTTAGGTTGTTTTTTTTTCTTCTTGTCTCCAATATGCATTTTGAACTATTTACAGTCACTACATGTGGAACCTTTTTTTAAACCTATGTACCCCCCCCCCCCCCCCCCCCCCCCCACCACCACCTCGGGGCCATTTATGCACTTTTTCTTTCGTCAAAATTGCTTTCTTACAATTTGGGTTAAAGTTTGTGGTTAAAAACCCAGACAAACACCACCACCCCCCCCCCCCCCCCCTCCCCCCAATTAGGCATTTTTTTTTTTTTTATTTCCTCCAATATGCATTTTGAACTACTTACAGTCAGTCACTACATGCGGAACCTTTTTTTAAACTTACATACCCCCCGTCCCCCTGGGGGGCCAATTAGGCACTTTTTTTCTTTTGTCAAAAATGCTTTTTTACAGTTTTTGTTAAAGTTTGTGGTTAAAAATCCAGACAAACACTATCACCACCCAATTAGGCATTTTTTTTCTTTCTTTCCTCCAATATGCATTTTGAACTATTTACAGTCACTACATGCGGAACCTTTTTTAAAACTCACATAAACCCCCCCATCCACCCCACCCCCACTCCCATGGTGCCAGTTAGGTATTTTTTTTTCTCTGCTCAAAATGCATTCTGAAGGATTTAGACTGACCACATGTGGGGAAAAAAATGGACTCCCCTAACACACCCCCACTCTCCCCTACCCCCACTCTCCAACCCCATCCCCACCTCCTCCTCACCCAGGGCCATTCATGCAATATTTTTTCTTTGGTACAAAATGCATTTTTAGCCTGACTGTTTATAATCAGGGCTATAATCATGACTTCCGTCCGTCCGTCCATCCGTCCATCTGTCGGTCCATCCATCTGTCTAAACAATTGGTTTCCGACTGATAACTCCAGTTTGGATTATTTGATTTCAACCAAAGTTGATGTGTATTTTTCAGCTAGTAATACAGGCCAGGTTTCAATATAGGTTCCACAACTCCCTCACACACACACACACACACACACACACACACACACACACACACACACACACACACACACACACACACACACACACACACACACATCCGAGCTATCTAAAAAATACACAGGATTTCCTGTCAAAAATTTCGAAATTGAAAATATCGAAAAATGCAATTCTGGCTACTTTGGATATCGACAGTATGTATACGAATATTGATATTGATAAAGGTGTTAAATCAGTTAAAAATGCATTTGAAAAATATCCGGATGCGAAACGCCCGGATGAACAAATTTTGGATCTTTTAGAGCTGAGCTTAAAAGGTAATGACTTTCAATTCAATGGAGAATATTTTCTACAAATAATGGGTTGTCCTATGGGCAAAAGATTCAGTCCTAATTTTGCAAGCATTTATGTAGCGGAATGGGAGGAAAATGCCTTAAGCAAATGTGCAAAGCATCCTCTCATATATCTCAGGTATTTAGATGACATTTTTATTATTTGGGAACATTCAAAAGAAGATTTTGATGAATTTTTAGAAATTTTGAACAATCACGATCCAAATATTAAATTGAAAGCTACTATCAGTGAAAATTCTGTTGATTTTCTCGATGTGACCGTGTATAAAGGCAAGCAATTTCAGGCGTCCGGTCATTTAGATTATAAAGTATATTTTAAACCAACTGATTCACATCAATTGTTGCACACAAAATCATTTCATCCTCAACATACATTTAAAGGTATCATCAAATCACAACTCATTCGTTTCCACTGCAATTCAAGTGATAAGGTAAATTTCAATGAGGCTTGTTCTACTCTATTTGGCTCCCTCAGATCGAGAGGGTACTCGCTGCGCCTCTTGCGTAGCCTGAAATCCCAAACCCTGAAAAAGCTCGAAAGTCCAGCTGAAACTACCGATTTCGAACCACTGAAGATTGAACACAACAGACCGTTGCAGAATGGTAGTGGCGCGGTATTTAATTGCAAAAAGCCTCGTTGTAGACTGCATACTTTTATGCCTGATCAGAAAGAGGAATTTTCCTCCGAACAAACGAAAAATCATCAGATTCGTAACCCCCTCCATTGTGATTCACCAAACATTATTTACCGTATCACTTGTAAGCGATGTCGGAAACAGTATGTTGGTCAAAGTCAAAATCCTTTTCGAGAACGTGCTACTAGACACAAACAGGATATAAAACATAATGCTGATGCCCCAGTAGCACAACATTTTAACCTTCCTGGCCATTCTTTGGACGATTTCGAAATCCATCCTATTGAACAACCACCAATTAAAGACACATTAGAAGAAACGGATGAATTTAGAAAAAAACGTGAAGCTTTTTGGATCAATACGCTTCAAACCCTCTGGCCATTTGGTATGAACATATCAGAGGGCGAATGCGAAAGGAGGTCCATCATTCCTTTCACTTTAACGTACAACAGAATGAATATCGAAATAGCAAAAATGTTAAAAGATGAATTCAATTTTACCAATGCTAAATTAAATGAACCTTTGAATCTTCGACCTGTCATCGCCTATAAGAAAAACAAAAGCTTGCGTAACATCCTTGTAAGGACTAAATTAGAGCCCATCAATGAATAACATCAATTTTTGCCAGTCAGTTTAACCAGTTCCTAAGCTCATCACTTAGTTTAAATCAATTTTATGTAATTTTTTGTCATGTTTGAAACCCATCAGGGTTCAGTAAATGAAAACAATTTTTCGGCGGCATATTAAAAGAAAAAAACGTTTCAGTAGGAAATGTCTGTGCCAGTGCGATTTTTTAACCTCATAAACACACAGGTGAGTGCCAGAGTTCATATGTGCCCAAAATCAAAATAGGTTCCAATTTCAACCATGTTTATTTATTTCCTAAATAAAATTATATATTTATTTATTTATTTATTTATTTATTTATTTACACTGTATTTTATTTTTAATTTTTCATTATTTATTTATTTTCACTGTATTTTATCTTTAATTTTTCATACCTTTCACACAATGTAGAGGTTCAGAAGCTAAAACATACAATTTCTACGTTATGTAAAATATTTTCCGTCATAAACCTCCGTCGGGGGATATTCATTCCAACTGAGAACATTCGTGAGGCATCATAATCTTTGGCGTTATTTTTTATTTATTTCTCCAGTCTCAATATATTTTATAAAACCATTTTTCATATTATTTTCACACACTTCTGAAGCCAGTAAAGCAAACCGCTCCGATTGGTTATACTTAAATCAAAGCCAACCAATAGGGCTTCATGGGGTCAGTAAAGCCAACCACTCACTGACTGATTAAAAATCAGTGAAAGCCAGTCAATGGGGCTTCATCTAATTTGTTTGGACGACACAAACTGAGTTGTGAAAACAAACTTGGGACACTCAGGTTGAAAAGAATTATCTTGATGAGTGACATTTGTCAGCTTGTCACCGAGTTTAATTATGTACTGAGCTGTGAAAAACACCCCAGCCCACATATGGATATATACCAGGCATGTGCTACCCAAGTTGGAATCATTTTCCTCAAAGTCTCCTTGAAGAAGCCAAAACAAGCGAAACGCGTCGAGACAGACGGATTATTTTCTACCTTTGCTGAAGACTACAACCAATCCAGGTATCTTCTCTAATAGGTAATATCTAGATTTCATTTTAATTGATTTCATTTCTTCATTTTAATTTCATTTTAAATTCATCTACCTATTCTTCAAATGGCTCAAAAAAGAGAGAAGCATCAGGGAAAGAGAGTTGCCCAGTCTGGAAGAGGCCAGGAACAATCTTTCCAGGCCTATTCTAGATTGGTCAAGGCCCTTTTCCAGGTGATTCAGTGTATGCACCATATTGGGCTCCTAGAACAGCATTTGGCCAACCGGGATTTCCCGAAACAGTTGGAGAAGAAAGTAGATGAGTTAGGTGGCTTTCTAAAGCCGGCTCTTCCCACCCCACACATTTTTTCTGTTTTTCGACAGATTAGTGTGGGATGGCCCAACCAAACGTTAAATGCTTTAGTTTTGCATTACAAGATAAATTTAAACCAGTTGAAGTCTAAGATAACTTTGGCTATGCGACCGCCTCCTGGACTCGAAAAAATAGACTTCAACAGCGCTTCGGCGCGTGCCTTGATCTGGGCTCAAAAAAACTTTAAAAATAAGTTGACAGATAAGACAATTTCGGCCTATGAGTCTTACATTTCGGAACTTCGCCCAGCATCTGGAGTAAGGAACAATACGGGAGGGAGCAAGCAAACTCCGGCTCGTGTTGTCCCTCTACCCCAACGCGAAAAGCAAAATATGAAAAGATCAAGGCAAAGCACTTCTCCCTCTTCTTTTCCTTCTACTTCTTCTTTCTCTCAGAGTAAGCGCCTCAATTTGCAAACATCTCCGGTCCATATTGTGACTGAAGATGCTCGCAAATTGAGTAACGCTGTCTCGCCTCGTCTTGCTCCTCTACCTCCTACTCCTCCTCAGCCTTTCTTCTCTGGTTCTCCTAGTGCTCTCACTAGAACTCCTCCTCCTTCTGTTTCTTCTCCTGCTTCTGTTTCCTCTCCTGCTTCTGTTTCTTCTCCCCCTTCTCCTGCCTCTAGTGTGGTTCAACCAGGTATATCATACTCAGAGAAAGTCAAATCACCGAGCTGCAACTCGGGCCGCTCATTTGATTCTAAATTCTCCCAGTTTCGGCATAAAAGCGGAGTTAATTTTGACAAAAGGAATTGGCGCCTCCCCGATGTTTGTAGAAACATCCTTATGATTGGAAGTTCAAATTTAGGACGCATTGATCGAAATCCCCATCCGGACATCCAGGTGGAGTGTTACCCCGGCGCCAAATTCAATCATCTGCGCTCTATGTTTAAAGGGCACAGGGGCCAGTCCAGTCCCCAAAAAATATTATTAAATATTGGCGTGAATTCTCGAAACGATAATTCTGATCTCGTAGTTAAGCAGTTGCGGAATATGCTTAGCGATATCAGGGTCAAGTTTAGATCAGCAAAAATTTATTTCGCTGAACTAAACTTTTCGCAAAAACTCCCTCAGGCTGAGAGGAGAACCCTGAGCATCATCAACGAAACCATTCGGAAAGTGAAGGACGTTAACGTGATACCAAAAATTGATGACGCGAAGTTTGATGTTGCTCAGGATTTAATCCATTGGACCACGAGAACCGCCAATATTATGTACGATCACTGGTTGAACCACCTAAATTTAAACTAAGTAAAGGCAAAGGTAACAGCCGCCTAACAGATGTGGGATTAGGAACTAATGTGGTTAACCTGTCTGGCACCAATGACCTAACAACCCAAGAGAAATCGCTTTTAGATCGCGGTTTAACTTTTGTACCAGCACCAAAGCCAAAAACTGATAACCTAACAAATTTACCATCATACAACTGTAATTTTCTTAGGCAAATGAAATTAGCAGACCGCTTTAGAAACTCCCGCGGTCAGAAACTTCCTTTTACAGAATCATCTGTTTGGTCACCTCCAGATAGTGAAGTAGATCCCGAAATTATTGAGGCTAGCAAACGAATCATCCAAAAGGTGTTCAGCATGACCATACTCTCCGATAAAGACAATTTAACAGCTGGTGAACGGAGAGCCCTCACGAAACTTCGAAAAAATAAGAAATTAGTAATTAAACCAGCCGACAAAGGTGGGTCGGTAGTTGTTCTATCTCGGGATAATTATATAAAAGAAGCCATGAGACAACTCAGCAATACTAAACATTATAAGAAAATAGATTCACTTATTTGGCCTAGTAATATCGAAAAATTCAATAAGATCTTAAAATTTCTCCTCGACGGAGGTCACATTACCAAAAAACAATTGAAATATTTAACAGCTAAGCTCAGTGCTCAAACAAGACAATTTTATATCCTACCAAAGATCCACAAGGACCGTTCTTCATGGACGGATGACTTAACTCCACCCGGGAGGCCAATTGTATCAGATTGTAATTCGGAATCTTATGCGATTTCAGAATTAATTGATTATCATCTGAAACCTATAGCAAATAGACATCCGAGCTATCTAAAAAATACACAGGATTTCCTGTCAAAAATTTCGAAATTGAAAATATCGGAAAATGCAATTCTGGCTACTTTGGATATCGACAGTATGTATACGAACATTGATATTGATAAAGGTGTTAAATCAGTTAAAAATGCATTTGAAAAATATCCGGATGCGAAACGCCCGGATGAACAAATTTTGGATCTTTTAGAGCTGAGCTTAAAAGGTAATGACTTTCAATTCAATGGAGAATATTTTCTACAAATAATGGGTTGTCCTATGGGCAAAAGATTCAGTCCTAATTTTGCAAGCATTTATGTAGCGGAATGGGAGGAAAATGCCTTAAGCAAATGTGCAAAGCATCCTCTCGTATATCTCAGGTATTTAGATGACATTTTTATTATTTGGGAACATTCAAAAGAAGATTTTGATGAATTTTTAGAAATTTTGAACAATCACGATCCAAATATTAAATTGAAAGCTACTATCAGTGAAAATTCTGTTGATTTTCTCAATGTGACCGTGTATAAAGGCAAGCAATTTCAGGCGTCCGGTCATTTAGATTATAAAGTGTATTTTAAACCAACTGATTCACATCAATTGTTGCACATAAAATCATTTCATCCTCAACATACATTTAAAGGTATCATCAAATCACAACTCATTCGTTTCCACCGCAATTCAAGTGATAAGGTAGATTTCAATGAGGCTTGGTCTACTCTATTTGGCGCCCTCAGATCGAGAGGGTACTCGCTGCACCTCTTGCGTAGCCTGAAATCCCAAACCCTGAAAAAGCTCGAAAGTCCAGCTGAAACTACCGATTTCGAACCACTGAAGATTGAACACAACAGACCGTTGCAGAATGGTAGTGGTGCGGTATTTAATTGCAAAAAGCCTCGTTGTAGACTGCATACTTTTATGCCTGATCAGAAAGAGGAATTTTCCTCCGAACAAACAAAAAATCATTATCAGATCCGTAACCCCCTCCATTGTGATTCACCAAACATTATTTACCTTATCACTTGTAAGCGATGTCGGAAACAGTATGTTGGTCAAAGTCAAAATCCTTTTCTAGAACGTGCTACTAGACACAAACAGGATATAAAACATAATGCTGATGCCCCAGTAGCACAACATTTTAACCTTCCTGGCCATTCTTTGGACGATTTCGAAATCCATCCTATTGAACAACCACCAATTAAAGACACATTAGAAGAAACGGATGAATTTAGAAAAAAACGTGAAGCTTTTTGGATCAATACGCTTCAAACCCTCTGGCCATTTGGTATGAACATATCAGAGGGCGAATGCGAAAGGAGGTCCATCATTCCTTTCACTTTAACGTACAACAGAATGAATATCGAAATAGCAAAAATGTTAAAAGATGAATTCAATTTTACCAATGCTAAATTAAATGAACCTTTGAATCTTCGACCTGTCATCGCCTATAAGAAAAACAAAAGCTTGTGTAACATCCTTGTAAGGACTAAATTAGAGCCCATCAATGAATAACATCAATTTTTGCCAGTCAGTTTAACCAGTTCCTAAGCTCATCACTTAGTTTAAATCAATTTTATGTAATTTTTTGTCATGTTTGAAACCCATCAGGGTTCAGTAAATGAAAACAATTTTTCGGCGGCATATTAAAAGAAAAAAACGTTTCAGTAGGAAATGTCTGTGCCAGTGCGATTTTTTAACCTCAAACACACACAGGCGAGTGCCAGAGTTCATATATGCCCAAAATCAAAATAGGTTCCAATTTCTACCATGTTTATTTATTTCCTAAATAAAATTATTTATTTATTTATTTATTTATTTATTTACACTGTATTTTATTTTTAATTTTTCATTATTTATTTATTTTCACTGTATTTTATCTTTAATTTTTCATACCTTTCACACAATGTAGAGGTTCAGAAGCTAAAACACACAATTTCTACGTTATGTAAAATATTTTCCGTCATAAACCTCCGTCGGGGGAAATTCATTCCAACTGAGAACATTCATGAGGCATCATAATCTTTGGCGTTATTTTTTATTTATTTCTCCAGTCTCAATATATTTTATAAAACCATTTTTCATATTATTTTCACACACTTCTGAAGCCAGTAAAGCAAACCGCTCCGATTGGTTATACTTAAATCAAAGCCAACCAATAGGGCTTCATGGGGTCAGTAAAGCAAACCACTCACTGACTGATTAAAAATCAGTGAAAGCCAGTCAATAGGGCTTCATCTAATTTGTTTGGACGACACAAACTGAGTTGTGAAAACAAACTTGGGACACTCAGGTTGAAAAGAATTATCTTGATGAGTGACATTTGTCAGCTTGTCACCGAGTTTAATTATGTACTGAGCTGTGAAAAACACCCCAGCCCACATATGGATATATACCAGGCATGTGCTACCCAAGTTGGAATCATTTTCCTCAAAGTCTCCTTGAAGAAGCCAAAACAAGCGAAACGCGTCGAGACAGACGGATTATTTTCTACCTTTGCTGAAGACTACAACCAATCCAGGTATCTTCTCTAATAGGTAATATCTAGATTTCATTTTAATTTATTTCATTTCTTCATTTTAATTTCATTTTAAATTCATCTACCTATTCTTCAAATGGCTCAAAAAAGAGAGAAGCATCAGGGAAAGAGAGTTGCCCAGTCTGGAAGAGGCCAGGAACAATCTTTCCAGGCCTATTCTAGATTGGTCAAGGCCCTTTTCCAGGTGATTCAGTGTATGCACCATATTGGGCTCCTAGAGTAGCATTTGGCCAACCGGGATTTCCCGAAACAGTTGGAGAAGAAAGTAGATGAGTTAGGTGGCTTTCTAAAGCCGGCTCTTCCCACCCCACACATTTTTTCTGTTTTTCGACAGATTAGTGTGGGATGGGCCAACCAAACGTTAAATGCTTTAGTTGAGCATTACAAGATAAATTTAAACCAGTTGAAGTCTAAGATAACTTTGGCTATGCGACCACCTCCTGGACTCGAAAAAATAGACTTCAACAGCGCTTCGGCGCGTGCCATGATCTGGGCTCAAAAAAACTTTAAAAATAAGTTGACAGATAAGACGATTTCGGCCTATGAGTCTTACATTTCGGAACTTCGCCCAGCGTCTGGAGTAAGGAACAATACGGGAGAGAGCAAGCAAACTCCGGCCCGTGTTGTCCCTCTACCCCAACGCGAAAAGCAAAATAAGAAAAGATCAAGGCAAAGCACTTCTCCCTCTTCTTTTCCTTCTACTTCTTCTTTCTCTCAGAGTAAGCGCCTCAATTTGCAAACATCTCCGGTCCATATTGTGACTGAAGATGCTCGCAAATTGAGTAACGCTGTCTCGCCTCGTCTTGCTCCTCTACCTTCTACTCCTTCTCAGCCTTTCTTCTCTGGTTCTCCTAGTGCTCTCACTAGAACTCCTCCTCCTTCTGTTTCTTCTCCTGCTTCTGTTTCCTCTCCTGCTTCTGTTTCTTCTCCCCCTTCTCCTGCCTCTAGTGTGGTTCAACCAGGTATATCATACTCAGAGAAAGTCAAATCACCGAGCTGCAACTCGGGCCGCTCATTTGATTCTAAATTCTCCCAGTTTCGGCATAAAAGCGGAGTTAATTTTGACAAAAGGAATTGGCGCCTCCCCGATGTTTGTAGAAACATCCTTATGATTGGAAGTTCAAATTTAGGACGCATTGATCGAAATCCCCATCCGGACATCCAGGTGGAGTGTTACCCCGGCGCCAAATTCAATCATCTGCGCTCTATGTTTAAAGGGCACAGGGGCCAGTCCAGTCCCCCCAAAATATTATTAAATATTGGTGTGAATTCTCGAAACGATAATTCTGATCTCGTAGTTAAGCAGTTGCGGAATATGCTTAGCGATATCAGGGTCAAGTTTAGATCAGCAAAAATTTATTTCGCTGAACTAAACTTTTCGCAAAAACTCCCTCAGGCTGAGAGGAGAACCCTGAGCATCATCAACGAAACCATTCGGAAAGTGAAGGACGTTAACGTGATACCAAAAATTGATGACGCGAAGTTTGATGTTGCTCAGGATTTAATCCATTGGACCACGAGAACCGCCAATATTATGTATGATCACTGGTTGAACCACCTAAATTTAAACTAAGTAAAGGCAAAGGTAACAGCCGCCTAACAGATGTGGGATTAGGAACTAATGTGGTTAACCTGTCTGGCACCAATGACCTAACAACCCAAGAGAAATCGCTTTTAGATCGCGGTTTAACTTTTGTACCAGCACCAAAGCCAAAAACTGATAACCTAACAAATTTACCATCATACAAATGTAATTTTCTTAGGCAAATGAAATTAGCAGACCGCTTTAGAAACTCCCGCGGTCAGAAACTTCCCTTTACAGAATCATCTGTTTGGTCACCTCCAGATAGTGAAGTAGATCCCGAAATTATTGAGGCTAGCAAACGAATCATCCAAAAGGTGTTCAGCATGAACATACTCTCCGATAAAGACAATTTAACAGCTGGTGAACGGAGAGCCCTCACGAAACTTCGAAAAAATAAGAAATTAGTAATTAAACCAGCCAACAAAGGTGGGTCGGTAGTTGTTCTATCTCGGGATAATTATGTAAAAGAAGCCATGAGACAACTCAGCAATACTAAACATTATAAGAAAATAGATTCACTTATTTGGCCTAGTAATATCGAAAAATTCAATAAGATCTTAAAATTTCTCCTCGACGAAGGTCACATTACCAAAAAACAATTGAAATATTTAACAGCTAAGCTCAGTGCTCAAACAAGACAATTTTATATCCTACCAAAGATCCACAAGGACCGTCCTTCATGGACGGATGACTTAACTCCACCCGGGAGGCCAATTGTATCAGATTGTAATTCGGAATCTTATGTGATCTCGGAATTAATTGATTATCATCTGAAACCTATAGCAAATAGACATCCGAGCTATCTAAAAAATACACAGGATTTCCTGTCAAAAATTTCGAAATTGAAAATATCGGAAAATGCAATTCTGGCTACTTTGGATATCGACAGTATGTATACGAACATTGATATTGATAAAGGTGTTAAATCAGTTAAAAATGCATTTGAAAAATATCCGGATGCGAAACGCCCGGATGAACAAATTTTGGATCTTTTAGAGCTCAGCTTTAATAATGACTTTCAATTCAATGGAGAATATTTTCTACAAATAATGGGTTGTCCTATGGGCAAAAGATTCAGTCCTAATTTTGCAAGCATTTATGTAGCGGAATGGGAGGAAAATGCCTTAAGCAAATGTGCAAAGCATCCTCTCGTATATCTCAGGTATTTAGATGACATTTTTATTATTTGGGAACATTCAAAAGAAGATTTTGATGAATTTTTAGAAATTTTGAACAATCACGATCCAAATATTAAATTGAAAGCTACTATCAGTGAAAATTCTGTTGATTTTCTCGATGTGACCGTGTATAAAGGCAAGCAATTTCAGGCGTCCGGTCATTTAGATTATAAAGTATATTTTAAACCAACTGATTCACATCAATTGTTGCACACAAAATCATTTCATCCTCAACATACATTTAAAGGTATCATCAAATCACAGCTCATTCGTTTCCACCGCAATTCAAGTGATAAGGTAAATTTCAATGAGGCTTGTTCTACTCTATTTGGTGCCCTCAGATCGAAAGGGTACTCGCTGCGCCTTTTGCGTAGCCTGAAATCCCAAACCCTGAAAAAGCTCGAAAGTCCAGCTGAAACTACCGATTTCGAACCACTGAAGATTGAACACATCAGACCGTTGCAAAATGGTAGTGGCGCGGTATTTAATTGCAAAAAGCCTTGTTGTAGACTGCACACTTTTATGCCTGATCAGAAAGAGGAATTTTCCTCCGAACAAACGAAAAATCATTATCAGATCCGTAACCCCCTCCATTGTGATTCACCAAACATTATTTACCTTATCACTTGTAAGCGATGTCGGAAACAGTATGTTGGTCAAAGTTAAAATCCTTTCCGAGAACGTGCTACTAGACACAAACAGGATATAAAACATAATGCTGATGCCCCAGTAGCACAACATTTTAACCTTCCTGGCCATTCTTTGGACGATTTCGAAATCCATCCTATTGAACAACCACCAATTAAAGACACATTAGAAGAAACGGATGAATTTAGAAAAAGACGTGAAGCTTTTTGAATCAATACGCTTCAAACCCTCTGGCCATTTGGTATGAACATATCAGAGGGCGAATGCGAAAGGAGGTCCATCATTCCTTTCACTTTAACGTACAACAGAATGAATATCGAAATAGCAAAAATGTTAAAAGATGAATTCAATTTTACCAATGCTAAATTAAATGAACCTTTGAATCTTCGACCTGTCATCGCCTATAAGAAAAACAAAAGCTTGCGTAACATCCTTGTAAGGACTAAATTAGAGCCCATCAATGAATAACATCAATTTTTGCCAGTCAGTTTAACCAGTTCCTAAGCTCATCACTTAGTTTAAATCAGTTTTATGTACTTTTTTGTCATGTTTGAAACCAATCAGGGTTCAGTAAATGAAAACAATTTTTCGGCGGCATATTAAAAGAAAAAAACGTTTCAGTAGGAAATGTCTGTGCCAGTGCGATTTTCTAACCTCAAACACACACACACACACACACACACACACACACACACACACACACACACACACAACACAACACAACACACACAACACACACACACACACACTCACACACACACACACACTTATTCACAAAATGCATTTTGAAGGATTGGGAGTTTTTACATGCAAAAATGAAAATTGACTCCCATAACCCAACATTGCTTTATGTACTGCATCTTTAATCCTTTACCTTACACAAGTTGAAGCGAACAGTTCAAATTATTTTTCTGAAACATGAGATTTCTTCATTTTTAGCTCAACTTTGACGAAGTCAAATTTGAGCTATTGTCATGGCCCGTCGTCCGTCTGTCCGTACGTCAACAATTGGCTATGGCTCGGGCTAGAGGTCATATTTATGAACCGATCTTTACGAAACTTCTTGGATACCTTTGTTATGACCGTGGGACGAGAACGAGTGTTTTTGGGTGCGGTCCGAAATTCAAGATGGCTGCCAGCCGCCATTTTGTACCGATGATGCAGAAATCTGTTTTTTGTACAGAACTTCCATATGAAAGCTCTGATTTGAATAATTTTTTGTATGAATGTTTAGTACCATGGGGTACATCACATATAATACGGGTTTTTTTCTCGTGCGTAAATTGTGCAAATTAGACTAATTTTGATGTTTTTTGGTGTTAATTTCAGCACTGTATGTGCAAATGCCAATACGGCTCGGGCTAGAGGCCGTATTTATGAACCGATCTTTACGAAACTTCTTGGGTACCTTTGGTATCACCGTGGGACGAGAACGAGTGTTTTGGGGTCCGGTCCGAAATTCAAGATGGCCGATGGCAGCCATTTTGTACAAAATTAGGTGCAATCAGATTTTTGCACAGAACTTCCATATGAAAGCGCTGATTTGAATAATTTTTTGTGTGAATGTTTAGTACCATGGGATACATCACATATAATACGGGTTTTTTTCTCGTGCAGAAATTATGCAAATTAGATGAACTTTGATATTTCAGTGCGACTTACACACATTAAGTACACATGTCAATACGGCTCAGACTTGAGTCTGTATTTATGAACTGATCTTCACGAAATGTCTTGGGTACCTTTGTTATCACCTTGGGACGAAAACGAGTGTTTCTGGGTGCGGTCTAAAATTCAAGATGGCTGCCAGTGGCCATTTTGTACCGAAATTAGGTCTAATCAGTTTTTCGTACACAACTTCTATACAGCTCAGACTAGAGGCCATATTTATGAACCAATCTTTACGAACCTTGTTGGGTACCTTTGTTATCACCGTGGGATGAGAGCGAGTGTTTTTGGGTGTGGTCCGAAATTCAAGATGGCCACCAGCAGCCATTTTGTACCAAAATTAGTGCAATCAGTCTTTTGTACAGAACTTCTGTATGAAAGTTCTGATTTGAATAAATTTTTGTATGAATGTTTTGTAACATAGAATACATCACATATTCTAAGGGGTTTTTTTTTCGTGCAGAAATTATGCAAATTAGATGAACTTTGACTTATTCAGTGCTACTTGCACAATGTGAGCACACATGTCAATACGGCTCAGGGTAGAGGCTGTATTTATGAACCGATCTTCACAAAACTTCTTGGGTACCTTTGTTATCACCTTGGGACGAGAATGAGTGTTTCTGGGTACGGTCCAAAATTCAAGATAGCTGCCAGTGTCCATTTTGTACCAAAATTAGGTCCAATCAGTTTTTTGTCACAAGTTCTATACAGCTCGTATTTATGAATTGATCTTCACAAAAGTTCTTGGGTACCTTTGTTTTCACCTTGGAACAGGAACGAGTGTGTTTTGGGGTGCCTTTGTTATCACTGTGCTATGAGAACAAATATTTTGGGGTTCAGTCAGACCCACTCTGGGACTCAAAGTTTTCTTTTCTAGTTTAGCATCTGACTGTCACCCACCTTTACAATACTTTACCTATACATTTGTTACAGGCAACGGTCAGTATTTATGTACAGACCATTACAATACTTTATATGTACCTTTGTTATCAGGTCATTACCTAGATGTTTGTCATTGCTGTGTCACATACTATACATGTGCATGTCTTTGTCTTGACAAGTTGAGCTACAGTGTCATTGACACTTTCATTTACTTCTAACCATGGCTTATTAGTCCTTATTGGAACAAGCTCATCAATTAGGCACTTTTTTTTTTATTTTGTCAAAAATGCATTTTTGCAGTTCTGCTTAAAGCTTGTGGTTAAAAACCCAGACACCTCCCCCTCCCACCCCCACCCCCCCCCCCCCCCCCCCAGGGCCAATTAGGCATTTTTTTTTTCTTTCGTCAAAAATGCATTTTCACAGTTTTGCCTAAAGTTTGTGGTTAAAAACCCAGACAAACACCCCCACCCCCCACCCCCCACCCCCTCGGGGCCAATTAGGCACTTTTTTTTCTTTCGTCAAAAATGAATTTTTACAGTTTTGCTTAAAGTTAGGGGTTGAAAAACCCAGACAAACACAGAACCTCCCCCCTCCTCCCACCCCAGTTAGGGCTATAGTCATGACTTTCGTCCGTCCATCCGTCAATCCATCCATCTCTGTAAACAATTGGTTTCCTACCGATAACTCCAGTTTGGGTTATTTGATATGTGTATTTTCCAGCTAGTAATACAGGCCAGGTTTGAATAAAGGCTTCACAACTGCCCTCCCCCACCCCCCTTCCCACCGACGGTTGTTTAAGCAGTTTTTAGCTGTGACTAGCTGCTCTATAAGTGGCAGTGTCGGTCTGTCTGTCGGTCTGTCTGTGACCAACGAGTTTGTCTGTGACCAACGAGTTTCAAAACTCAATAACTTTTGAAATACTTGATGGAATGACTTTATATTTGGCATGTAAGTGTATCTTATTGATGTCTGGCCACTGTTCAATGCATGTGTTGTTCTAAATATTTTTCTTGGAGTTATGGCCCTTGATGAACTTAGAATTTTGTGAGATTGCACCACCTGTCGCAGCTACGGCGTCGATGCCGCGATTTTTAGCTGCAACTAGCAGCTCTATAAGTGGCAATGTCAGTCTGTCGGTCTGTCTGTCAGTCTGTCTGTCGGACGGTCGGTCTGTCTGTGACCAATGAGTTTCAGAACTCAATAACTTTTTAAAATACTTGATGGAATGACTTAAAATATGGCATGTAAGTGTATCTTATTGATGTCTAGCCACAGTTCAATGCATGTGTTGTTCCAAATATTTTTATTGGAGTTATGGCCCTTGATGAACTTAGAATTTTGTGAGATTGCACCACCCGTCGCAGCTATGGTGTCGATGTCGCGATTTTTCCAAAAATGCGTTTTGAAGGATTGGGAGTTATTAAATGCAAACAAACAAAAATAGACTACTATAACACCAACACTGCATACCAAATATTTTGAAGGATTTGGGGTTACTAAATGCAAACAAACAAAAATTGACTACTATAACACACCACCACAACCCCCCCCCCCCCCCCCCCCCCCCTCGAGCAATGAAAATTGACTCCAAAAGCCCAACATTGCTTTATGTGCTGCATCTTTTATTCTTTACGTAACACAAGTTGGAAGTCCACAGACCACAGTACAAATTATTTTTCTTAAACATGAGATTTTTTCATTTTTGACTTCTAACCATGGCTTATTAGTCCTTATTGGAACAAGCTCATCAAGCTTGTTCCATTAATAAGTCCTGAGGTATGTTTTGGAGTAGAGAAATGAAAAAATAAAATTTGAATAGTAAATAGCAAATTTTGTATATCACGAGTGGCAGATTCGTTAGGTAAACGGTTAACAAAAAATGGCTCCGACTATTTTGTGTCTAAGCATTGCCATTGCTGGGACAGTCGGGCTGCATGCGTGGCATAAGTCTGGGCCATTGGTTGTAGTATAAAAATATTATAAATTTAAAGTAATTTGTATATTTTTTATACTTAACAATGGCCCAAACGTGGATGGCCCTCCCATGAGTGGGCACTCATACCTCCCCACTGAGTTATCACTTTAGTGGGCTCGTCTACAAAGAATGGTGTTGGCGCCAATTCTGGTCTCTTCCTGGGTACTTCGCATGCGCAAGTACTAAAAATATGGAAGACCAGATAGGACTTTTAATTTTTGTTGTTGTAATCAAATTTTGGGGATTGGGGGGCTCAAAATTTATGTTTGACCCTTAATAATGTTGAGGTTCCACCAGCTAAGTCTGGGCCATTGATAAGTATAAAAAAAATACAAATTACTTTAAATTTATAATTTTTCAACATTGTTTAATGACTAGTGTCAGCAATTTTAATATCATCCGGTCAGTGCTTGGTCCTAATGAGTTTTCAAGGTAACTATTTCTCTTATATTCTCTCTGTCTTATATTTATCCTGCATATATCTGCCTTGAAAGTAGTGACCCAAAGTGGAGCTATATAGGCCGAGGGGCCTCTTGTTAATGAAAGCAGAGCAATGTTGGTTTATCCAAAGTGACATCTTTGCACTGCACTAATCACTGGGTAGGCTGATACCTGGAGAAATGAAGTATCACAAGAAACAGCAGAAAGTGCCAAATAGTCCAAAGCCAACAAGAAAAATTAAAATTAGAGAATTGTAATTTGTTGGACAAATTATGGGCTTTCCCAACTTTCCAATGTGAAAATGCAGACTACATATAGCAAAGCAAAGTGTTTGAAATTAACCATTTCCAAAATAATAGACAAAAAGCATCCAAAGTTGGCTAATTTTGGCATTCTCTCATTCTCTTATTCACGCCCTCATTTTGCTTGGGGGTTAAATCTTGAGATTAAGAAGTAAACAGTAACTTTCTTCTACAATCATTGTTGCATCTATCTATACCAAAATAATTGCTACTACAACCTTGCAATTAGAGGAAATGAGTACAGATGTTTGCAAAATTCACTGAAAATCAATTTGTTTCTGACAGTACTATTCTTTACATGGCCAAAGCTTATGTTGTGTTAAGCCCCAAAGCATAACTTACAGCAGAGGATTTGTTCATTAGGCATCTCTACCTATAGCAAAACAAAGTGTTTAGAATTAATCCTTTCCAAAATGACAGGAAGATGCAACCACAGTTAGCTAATTTAGGCATTTTCGGATGGTACTCTTACCCTCATTTGCGTCGTGTGATATGGCCGCAACAGAAATTGCTCCTGCTCCGATATTATTTATTATAATGGAATAGAATTATTTGTAACTATTGAAGAGAGAAGTGAGTGGTGATGGGACTATGATGGGACTATGTATTCGATATTTGTAAGTGATCTACAAGTTTTATTGTTGTGTCTGATAAATGTGATAAATGTGATCATCAGGAATTAATTCTTATAATGTCTACCCCGGAATTGGCTGTTAAAGGTTTGCCGAAAAGATCTGTGTCCATGGATGTTTTCCCATATGAACTGAACGTTAACAGGGTTTTGAGGAAAAAGAACAATGTTAACGACACTGAGTGTTCAGAAACTAAAGATCGAGGAAAATGTGTCACCATCAAGTTTGATAGTAATCGTTTTGAGAAATACAATGGCGGATTTGTGTCTCGATACTGGAACTCATCAAAGAAAACTGAGAAAAATGGTGCAGTATGGAAAATAATTTCTGACCAAAAAGGAGTTTTCGGGGATGTTATTGTTATTTCCAAAAGAAAGCCGAAGAGGAAGGCGACTGTTCACATTTACAGAACTAACAATAAAATAATGATACAAGGTACGAGAACAAGTATAGACTGGTGGCTTGAATCAGATCTCCCAATTGTACATCAACTAGGATTCTACGAGAAATATAATGGTGATATAACTAGACTTGAAATTTCAACATCAAATTTGTTGTCAGAGTTTTCACACAGCACTGCAGGATACGATTCCCCAAACAACGAGAACACCTCATTAAAAACATTTAAAACTCCATCTTCTATTTATCATAGTACATGCAATAAACACAATAAACATAATGCTACTTTCGTCACACCAGCTGTCAAGAGAAATTCAGAAGTCGCGAAAAAGGCTCAACTACAGTGTAGCAACATCTTCCTTCAGGATGAGTATGACAATAACGGAGCTCCAGTCTCACATTGAAGATATCAGAATGGAGCAGTTAAAAATGGAGGATGTATTCAATCAACATATACGCAATTTGGAGGTTGAAGTTGAAGAGTTGAAGAAAGAAAATGTTGAACTTAAAATGAACGATTTAAATTCACAGCAAATTTTAAGAAGTGAACTTCAGTGTAAAATGAAGAATAATGAAAAAAATTACGCAGTCTCATAGTTTCAAGCACAATCCACTCGATCGTAATGTCAGTCAGAATAACGGTGCTTCACAGGTATGCCCAAACTATAGTGAGTCATTCGTAGCTGAAAATATTATTACCATTGTTGAAACATCCAACAGATTTGACATTTTAGAAAATTCAGTCGGTGAAAATGATCTGCCATGTACACGTGATGAGAAGAAACGACCGTCGCGTATCGCATCTGAGTTTGAACGAAATGAGCGACAAGGATTGGTGAAAAAAGTTCATCTTGTCGTTGGGGATTCTGTTTAGCACTATCTGAATGCTCGTCGATTGGCAGCTGATGGTGAATTTGTTAGGAAAGTTTGGATTGTAGGTCTCAGATTAGAAGGCCTCCGTGATTGGTTTGAGTCAACAGATCCTATTGACAATGTGCATAAAATTACAATTCACGTAGGCATTAATTCTTGTCGGCACGGAATTCGTCAGGGAAATTACAGGTGTGCTTACATTGATTCGGGGAATATATCCCGATGCATCAATCAGAGTTTCGTCAGTGCTACCAACTCCAAGTCGCGCTGGGGCGAATAGGGTTATATTTGAGACAAATGAATGTTTTCGCAGTGTTTGTGATAAAATGCATTGTATATTTATTGATCACACGCCAAGCTTTTCAAGTCGCGGGGGTTTTGTCAGTCGGTCAAACTTTTATGATAATTGGCATCCCAGTGACCAGGGTCTCGACGTTCTTGGGAGAGAAATAATGTATGGTACCCCAAAACATCAAGAGTGTTTGTATAACAATAGATTTGTGACACAGGGAGGACGTGAATCATTTGTAGGTAACTTTCAGAAATATAATTCACACATAGATCGTTCAGCGATACCAGGATGGGAGATAGCAGTTGATGTACACAAAATGATTTTTTCAATGCAGAGAGATATCTCTGAATTACGTGCAGTTTTATCAAATGTAGTACCTGTAGTGTCACGGGACTGATTCTGTGATAGATATTTGTTCACACTTCATTCTGATATACCATATATATAGGTATATACTGTTCACAGAAAGTCTTATATTTGAGCAGCAGAACATTCATAACCAATATGTTGATTGTAATTTATTTGTCTCTGTAACAATATTCTACATGCTAACGCATTCCAGTTAAAAGCAGTTACATTTTGATGTGATGACATTGAACTTATACAACGTATTACAATACGACGTATGAAGTTCAGTTTTATCCAGACTAAATGTATACAAATTATTTATGGAATGTCTCATTCCGGTTGAGTGCGTATTCTATACAAGTACTGTAATTCAAGTATTCTTGTCTTTGCCATAAATACCCATAAGCGTAGTCATATCGATCACTATTACATCGTTTGTTTCATAACGATTATTAATTTCATATGAATGTTAGTCCCAACATCGCATTATGCTCCGACTTCAATAGTACCTAGCTTCAATAATGATTGAATTGAATAATCAGAGAACTATTACGCCGAAAAAGGCGACTTTCACAGCTTGGAATGTCCAGGGAGTCAAACTCCAAGATCCAGATTTTTTAAAGTGCATTACTAAAGATGATTTCATTACATTAGTTGAAACCTGGCAAAACCAGGAGAGCGACGTTCATTTACCTGGGTATGAACAAGTCAAACTTCCTAGGCAAAATGGAGATAGAGGAGGTATTGTCTTTTATTATAAAACATGTTTCAAACCATTTTTCGAAAACACAAAAATGATAGATGAAATTGCATTGTGCGTTGAATTTAAAGGAAATATGTTTGGTTTGGACAACAAGATTGTTTTTATATCTGCATACGTCCCCCCAAGCAGTTCAAGTTACTGGAATACAAGAAGAGAAATGAAATTGAAACTCTTTGAAAATATTCAAACGCATTTACTTGAATATCAAGTTCATGATATGGTTGTACTTGCTGGTGATTTTAATGCCAGAATTGGAGAGAAACCGGATCACGTTGCAGGCGATAATGACAAACACCTCCCCCTTCCCGATCATTACATTTTGGACACTGAGAAGCTAAGAGCAAACACGGATCGACATATTAATGTATTCGGTAATCAACTTTTGGCAATGTGTAGAAATGTGGGTTTATGGATAGTTAATGGGAGAAAAGTGGGAGACACACTAGGTCATTTCACGAGCTATCAATATAATGGAGCCAGTGTTGTTGACTACATTATTATATCGGAAATGTTTTTCTGTGATGTCGATTACTTTTGCGTAAAATTGCCCTCTGAATTTTCCGATCATTGTCAGCTTGTTACTCACTTCAAATATGATGTTAAAGGCAACCTGTTAACGGAGGGAAAATACAAATATAAATACTCAAAACAAACTAAACTGAAATGGACATCGGATAGCAACGAGAAAGCTATACAATGTCTTAATAACAGTAAGGTTAAACTTGAACATAACAAATTCCTAAGAAATGATTACAGCATTGATTGTAAGGGTACATCTGAAGCTGTGCAAGATTTCATGTCAATCTTGAAATCAATCAACAATTCTGCATGCATGAGATTACTGGTCCGTAAGGGTAACACAATGCGTAAACGGCGGTGGTTTGATGATAGATGCAAAACCTTTGAAAACTGATTTAAACAAAGTTATAAATCAAATGTGGTGTGACCCATTCAATGATGGTTTACGAATCAAATATTTTACAATGTGAAAGGCATACAAAAGGAAACAAAGTTTAAAAACAAAACAATTTTTTTGTGTGTTGTACAAACAATTGGATGATTTGGAATCTAGCAACCCAAAACAATACTGGAACCTTATTAACAAACTGCGACAAAAGAAGAATTGTGACAATCAACTTAATCCCGACACTGCAGTTGAATTGTTCTCCAAATTGTACTCTAAAAATGGAACTACTGGCGCTATTAATGATGATAATTCGTTTTATTGTCCGGAAATAAAAATAAAGTTGAACAATACTCCTATCACACCATCGGAAATACTTTCAAAGTTGCTCGAATTGAAAAGTGGGAAAGCATCGGGTCTTGACAATATTAGTAACAGTTTGCTGAAAGCAGTTGGTCCATGCATGACAGATAGTTTATCAAAACTCTTCAACCAAGTTTTAACTTCTGGTTGTTATCCGGAAGATTGGAGTAAGTCTGTTCTTTCCTTAATATATAAGAAGGGTGATCGCAATGATCCAAATAATTATAGGGCCATTGCAGTAAGTTCTGCTATTGGAAAATTTTTCAACAAAATTATCAATCAAAGATTATCTGATTTTATAGGTGATACCAATATTATTGGCGAAAACCAGTTTGGATTTTGCAAAGGAAAAGGGACCACAGATAGTGCCTTTGTTTTGAAAACGGTTATTGACAAATACAAATCTTCAAAAAAACCACTGTATGCTGCTTTTGTTTATTTTCGCAAAGCATTTGATTCGGTGAACAGGGAATTGCTCATGCTGAAACTTCAACATATAGGTGTGAGTGGTGAAGTATTCAACGTGATCAAATCTATGTATGAATCAAGCTTTTATTTGACTAAAACGTCTAGTGGGTTGGGACCAGCCTCCCTCTCTTCTGTAGGTGTCCGTCAGAGGTGCATCTTATCTCCCTCTCTATTTAAAGTTTTTATTGAAGACATAAAAGACATTTTCGACAATTTGTGTGATCCTGTGTGGATTCGTGGTTACAAATTAAATCATCTTCTTTTTGCAGATGATCTTGTAATGATATCTGATAGTCAGAAAGGGCTTCAATGCTGCCTCAATAAGCTTCACAATTATACTGAAACTAATATGCTGCAAATAAACATTTAATAAATGTTTAAGATTTGGATCTGCGTCATTTAATGGAACACAAAAGCAACCAATATTTTTTATCGGACACAAGCGTATTGATATGGCTGACGAATTTACATATCTAGGAATAAAATTCTCAAAAGATGGTACATTCTCTAAAGCCCAAAATGATTTGATTGTTAAAGCCCAAAAAGATTTATACTCACTTTTTCGTGCATTTAATGAAACTTCACAGGTTCCAATAAAGACAATGTCAAAGCTGTTTGACAAATTAATTCAACCTATAGCCTTATATGGGTGTGAAGTCTGGGGATCAGAAATAACGTACGGTAAGCGTTACAACATAGCCTGTGAAAAATTACACACTTCCTTTTGTAAAAAAGTCTTGGGCGTTGGGAAATTTTCCTCCAACCACGCTGTCCGCGCAGAACTTGGTCGATGTCCGCTATATATCGAGGCGGTAAGTATGATGGCTTCTTTTGCAATCAAAATATCTGAGAATCATAATGATCTGATGTGGAATGTGGTAGCTGAATAAAGAAATCGTAAAGGCAAACCGGAATCCCCTTTCAAATTATTGGAAAGATACGGTCTCGCTGTCCCTCAACATCCAGTTATCACTAACACTAATGCTATAGGTAAGCTCAAGTATAATTTGCGCTTGCAGCATGTAAACACGTTCAAGAAGTCAATGTTTGAGGACTGCAAAAAGAATGGAGATAATAAACTGAGAACTTATAGGTTGTTTAAAAATGACTATTCAATGGAAACGTACTTAGTGGAAATGAACACGGCGGAAGACCAGGAAATTTTCACTAAGCTTCGTATCAGCAATCATAAGTTAGCTATTGAAAAAGGGCGACATTATCAACCGCCGAATCCTGTTATCGACAGGATATGTACTCACTGTGAAGCAAACTCTGGGAAAATAGAAAACGAATACCATTTTCTTATGGAATGTACACATTATTCAGAGCTTCGATCAGAACTATTTGTTCTGATCAACAGTGAGATTGACGGTTTTATTGATCTGAGTATATTTGAGAAATTCAAATTAATATTCGAAAATAGAACCCCCAGTTTATGCCATAAAATCTGCAGCGTGATCCAGGATTTTTTCACCAGACGATTATGATATGTTTAGTGATGTGTATTGGAAATTCTAGTTCACGTCTCCACGATCTTTTGCGTATCAAATTAATAAAAAAACATATATAGTACTTTGATCATGGAAAATTGGTGGATGAAATTGTAATATTTTGAGTTCTACTTTTGTTCATGTTACTTGTAGATTATCGCATACTGACCTGTATAGGATGTTTTATGCTAATAATAAATGTTAATTGTTATGTTATGTTAAATGTAAAATGTTATGTTTGCTTGAGGGTTAAAGATGACATTAAAAACTAAACAGTAACATTCTTCTGCAAGCATTGTTGCATCTATGCATACAAAAATAATTGTTACAACAACTTCGCAATTATGAGAAATTGGCCCTTCAAGTTAGTAAATCTTGAAGATAAAATGATATATTCATATCATTTGTGGCCAATAGGGGTTAACTTTGAAATATTTGTGTGGTGATTTTAGTGTATCATATTATGCTCTTAATGTGTGAACATCAATCACAGACTGAGTGTCTGAAAAGAGACATGGACTAATCTTGAATCTTGGTATTTGAATGAACATGTTTAAGTTGAGGGTACTCCAATTCAAGGCCTGACAACTGTGTGAGGGTTAAAACTTGGAATAAAACATATAACAGCAAAATTGCTCTTGGATAACAGTTAGATAATTGCCAAAAATGAGAAGCGGATAGGAAATCGCGCATGGGTTAATGGCAAAAAGGCGGTAATTTGGCTAATTTGATATTAAAATTGAACAGACAGCTGTGCGGCTCATACGCCCACTGCGTTTAGACCAGTGAAGGCAGATACACGAAATCGTCAGAAGATATTTTACTATCCCTGCTCGACAGGACAGTATCTTTGTCGAGTGGCGTGACTGCGTGGGAACAACGTGGATCGCGTGGAAACTGCGGGGACGCTTCGTCCCTACTCTATACCCAATGCAATGTCGTTTCCATTCTCCCTTTACCTATCACCGGTCGAGTTTGGCATTATTTCTGTCTATTTCATGAACTGTTCAGCTTTAAATATTCGCACATTCATATGGGACAGAAAGTTTTGAGTTAATCTGCTTATTTTAGACTGTCCTGGCAGAAACTGACAACTCGACCCGGTGGTGAAAAAGCCGTCATCCGGCTAATTTTACATTCAAATTGAACAGATACAATGTCGGATATACGCCAGTTATGTTCCAACCATGCAAGGCAGCAACTTGAAATCCTCAGAATGTTCTCTACTGTCCCTGCCCGACAGTTTAGTATCTTTGTCAAGTGCCGAGACCGTGTGGAAATACCGTGGATCAGGTGGAAACCTTGGGCACGATTCGTCCCTACTTTATTCTCAATTCAACGACTTTTCAATTCATTATTTACCTGACACCGACTGAGTTAGGCATTATATCTGTCTATTTGATGAACTGTTCAGCTTTAAATATTCGCACATTCATATGGGACAGAAAGGTTTGAGTTCAACTGCTTATTTGTACCGTCCCGGCAGAAACTGACAACTTGACCCGGTGGCGAAAAAGCCGTCATCTGGCTAATTTGACATTCAAATTGAACAGATACAATGTCGGATACACGCAAATTATGTCCCGACCATGAAAAGCAGAAACTTGAAATTCTCAGAATGTTTTCTACTGTCCCTGCCCGACAGTTTAGTATCTTTGTCAAGTGCCGAGACCACGTGGAAATACCGTGGATCAGGTGGAAACCTTGGGCACGATTCGTCCCTACTTTATTCTCAATTCAACAACTTTTCCATTCGTTATTTACCTGTCCCCGGATGAGTTAGGAATTATATCTGTCTATTTGATGAACTTTTCAACCTTAACTATTTGCGGCTTCATGTAGCACCACCAAATGGCCACTGCACGGTTACCAATATATTCAGGGATTGATTTTACGAAAATAACAATTATTCCAACTATACCCACATGGGAACTCCTAAATATGCCAAGGGTTAAACTTTTGATAATGACGTATAAAACAGAAGTTGTCATGCTATGCTTGCTGCATGCAGGCATAGAAAACATTCAACGCTCAATGAATTACAAATGGAATAAATTGTCACTTAAACCTACGAAATTCTGAAAAAAATGAGTTTTTTTGACGGCATCTACCATTATGCATCTGAGACAGGGATTGCGTTAAACTTTACAGCAACCTTATAACAGAAAATATTCTTGGAATTGAACTGTGAATCCGAATTTCGAAAGCATTTTCGAATATTCTATTTCGAACTACCACTGCACGCTTATCAATATTCAGTGATTTTATGAAAATATCAATTATTCTGACCGTACCCATATGGGCAGTCTCGAATCTGCCAACGGTTAAACTTTTAATAATGACATATAAAACAAAAGTTGTCATACTATGACTGCTGCATACAGCCATAGAAAACGTTCAGCGCTCAATCAATTAGGAATGGAGTAAATCGTCACTTAAACCTATCAAATTCTGAAAAACGAGAGTTTTTTTGGACTGCACCTATCTTTATGCAAACAGAACGAGCATAGAGTTAAACTTTACAACCAAACTTACAACAGCAAATATGCTCGGTAGGCAATTGTAAATACGAACATGTAAATCATTTTTTGATATCCCTTTCGAAAATGGAAGAAAAGTGAGCTCCAAATTAGCCAATTTTATGAAGAATTTTAGGGCACTAAAATTCAAGGCCCGAAAACTGGGTAAAGGTTAATACTTTTGAATAAAATATATAACAGCAAAATTGTTCTTGGATGAAGGCCCAATCCTCTCATGGAAGAGGTTTTGAGACAATATGGCTCCAGTGCTGAGAAAGTGTATGTAAACGTTGGCGAAAATAACAATTATTCCGACAGTACCCTTATGGGAAGTCTCAAATCTGCCAAGGGTTAAACTTTTAATAATAACATATAGAACAAAATTTGTCATACTTTGACTGCTGCAAGCAGCTATAGAAAACATTCAGAGCTCATGCAATTAAAAATGGAGTAAATCGTCACCTAAACTACCAAATTCTGAAAAAATTGGAGTCTTTTTGGACGGTACCTACTTTTATGCAACCAGAATGGGATAGGGTTAAACTTTACAACCAAACTTACAACAGCAAATATGCTCGGTAGTCAATTGTGAATACGTACATGAAAAGTGTTTGAAATTGACCCTTTTCCAAAATGATGGAAAAAGCAACCAAAGTTGGCTAATTTTGGCATTTTCAAACGGTACTCTTATTCTCGCCCTCATTGTGCTTGAGGGTTAAATCTGAGATTAAAAAGTAAACAGTAACTTTCTTCCGCAATCATTGTTGCATCTATCCAAACCAAAATAATTGTTACAACAACCTTGTTATTAGAGAAATTTGCCCTTGAAGTTGGTCAATTTTGAAGAAAAATTCTATATTCATGTCATTTTTGGCCAGTGGGGGTTAAAGTTGAAAGATCTGAGTGGTGATTGTGGTGAATCATATTATGCTCTAAATGTGTGGGAAATTTGAGCTAAATAACTGTAAACAATTTTGAGACATTTAAAAAATGGTGAAATTTTGAAGGTTTTGACAGAATATTTTGAAAACACACTTCACAGACATGACGATACCGCATTTCACTAGATTTTATGACATTACATAAGTATGCCAAATTTGGTCAAAATCGTACAGCTTGTTTTTGGGCAGTTCAACAGACAAAATTCAGGGAGGAAAAAAAAAAAAAATAAAAAATAAAATAAAAAGAAAAAAAAAAATAGAGAAGAAAAATTTTGAAAAAGAAGAATAACAATAGTCTTTCCCAAACTGGGTTTGGGAAAGCCTAATTAATTAATCTTACATCCTAATTATTAAAATTATTTTTCATTGGATTCTTATTATGCCCCAGAAAATTTTTTTCGAGGGGTATATAGTGGAGGTCTCCATCCATCTGTCTGTCTGTACGAACATTTTGTATTATAACTCGAACATCAGTTGTCGGATTTTAATGTTCTTTGGTATGGTGATAGGGCATTGGGGGAATGGATGCCCTTATACCTAGGGTTTCGTCCGACAAATCTTACAGGAGTTATGTCCCTTATTTACTTTTTCCATCCGTCTGTCCGTCTATCCGTACGAACATTTTGTATTATAACTCGAACATCAGTTGTCGGATTTTAATGTTCTTTGGTAGGGTTTCTTGCGACAAATCTTACAAGAGTTATGTCCCTTATTTACTTTTTCCGTCTGTCCGTCCGTGCGAACCTTTTGTATTATAACTCGAACATCAGTTGTCGGATTTTAATGTTCTTTGGTATGGTGATAGGGCAGCTTGGGGGAACGGATGCCCTTGTACCTAGGGTTTCGTCCGACAAATCTTACAAGAGTTATGTCCCTTATTTACTTTGAAAATTGATGATTTTTTGGTTTCCGGATGCCCTTGTACCAAGGGTTTTGTCCGACAAATCTTACAGGAGTTATGTCCCTTATTTACTTTGAAAATTGATGATTTTTTGGATTCCAGATGCCCTTGTACCTAGGGTTTCGTCCGACAAATCTTACAGGAGTTATGTCCCTTATTTACTTTTTCCGTCCGTCCGTACGAACATTTTGTATTATAACTCGAACATCAGTTGTCGGATTTTAATGTTCTTTGGTATGGTGATAGGGTAGCTTGGGGGAACGGATGCCCTTGTACCTAGGGTTTCGTGCGACAAATCTTACAGGAGTTATGTCCCTTATTTACTTTTTCCATCCGTCTGTACGAACATTTTGTATTATAACTCGAACATCAGTTGTCAGATTTTAATGTTCTTTGGTATGGTGATAAGGCAGCTTGGGGGAACGGATGCCCTTGTACCTAGGGTTTCGTCCGACAAATCTTACAGGAGTTATGTCCCTTATTTACTTTGAAAATTGATGATTTTTGGGTTTCCTACCAATTAAAATTGTTTGGCTGAACCGATGAGTTTCAAATTTTATATGCTGATTACTCATGTCAAAGTACAGGTCGGTTTCAATTTGAGGTTTGACTCGGCAATTTTTGATGCAGTTATGCCCCCTTTTTCACTTGGAAAAGATGCAAGACCAGTTCTACTTTTTCACTGGTTTGAGAATTTTTAACAAAGGTATGTACTATTCCTATTTTGTCCTCTTTCAGTTATTATTCAATATGGCACCATTCAAGTTATCTGCAATTATTTTTATAACTTTTTCTCTATTACTGACTCCTTAGTGCTGTTCTGCAATGTAGCAGCAGTGAAGCTGTTGTCTGTTGTTTCAAAACATATTAACAGAATACAAGTAATAATAATTTTATTGGCACTTTGCCATTCCTTACTGTTGTTCTGCAATGTAGTGTTGTTCTGCGATGTAGCAGCAGTGAAGCTGTTGTCTGATTATTCACATGTGAGTACGACTTGGCTACCTTCGGGGGCATTAGCACACGCGTTAGCATTGCTCTTGTTTTATTTACAGAGGATTCTGAATATGGCACTGAAAACAAAATATTATTGGCTAAACTTTATTAGCTCACCGAAGGGAGCTTAACTTATCACTTGCCGTCCATCGTTGTCCATCGTGAACTTTACATTATCGACTTCTCCTCACAAAGTACTCTACCATATTGAACCAAATTTGGTGTGCATGCTCCTTATCATATGTCAATTCAAATTTGTTCAAATCAAGTTGACCTGCCCCTCGGTAGGGCCACGCCCAAAAAGTGAGCCTAAATCTTAAAAAATCTTCTCATGAACCAGCAGTAGCAGAGACTTGATATACGGTGTGCAGCTTCCTTTTGAGGTGTAGACTCAGATTTGTTCAAGAGAAGTTCGAGGGGCTATATTTGTCGTCGTCATGGGAGGGGCAAGAATTTTTCGCCCTGCCCAAAATTTGTATTTTCCAAACCGAGAGGCTGATTTGAACCAAATTTGATACGAGGGCTTATTGGGTCATAAGTAGTGAATTTATGCCAAAAACAATTTCCCTGTCACCCCATTGGAACCGCAGGAGCTAAAAATAGAAAAAAATTAACATACCCATATCTCCCAAACTACACGGCACTGAGAATTTTTATTTTGTGTGAAGCTTCCTTAGGACCAACAGAATGGAATGGTAAAAAAAAAATTGCTATCGGTTTAATCATAAGGTACTTTTTCGGGACTTGGAAAACATGCTGAGTCAGCGTTTTTTAACACTGGGTTATGGGGAAAACATTAAAACAATCTTCTCCCAAACCAATGGTCAAAAAGCTTTCATATTTAACATATAACATCATTGGAAGATTGATTGACATATTTGCTGAAATCAATTCTTTGGGTTCATATTTGGGCTGTCTATGGGAGCCCAAATGATCAAATTAGTGCAATATGAGGAATATTTTTTAAAAATCTTCTTCAGATTCACCCATCAGAATCTTTTGATATTTGGTATACAGCATCCTTATGGGTGTGAGATTCAAGCTTGTTCTAGCCAAGTCCCTGGGTTCATATCTGGGCTTACTGTTGGAGCCCGAATTATAACTTAGTTCAAAATGAGGAATTTTCTTTAAAAGTCTTCTTCTTCAGATCCAGCAGACAGAATCTTTTGATATGTGGTGTGCAGCATCCTTAGGAGGGTGAGATTCAAGTTTGTTCAAGCCAAGTCCCTGGGTTCATATTTGGGCTCACTGTGGGAGCCTGAATTATAACTTGGTTCAAAATGAGGAATTTTCTTTAAAAATCTTCTTCTTCAGATCCAGCAGTCAGAATGTTTTGATATTTGGTATGCAGCATCCTTAGAGGGGTGAGATTCAAGTGTGTTCAATCCAAGTCCCTGGGTTCATACTTGGGCTCCCTGTGGGAGCCCGAATTATAACTTAGTTCAATATCAGGAATATTTAAAAAAAATCTTCTTCTTCACATCCACCAGTCAGAATCTTTTGATATTTGGTATACAGTATCCTCAGGGAGATGAGATATAAGTTTGTTAAAGCCAAGTCCCTGGGTTCATATTTGGGCTTCCTGTGGGAGCCTGAATTGTACCAAAATTTCTATTTGCCAAACTGAGAGGCTGAGTTGAACCAATTTTGATATAAGGACTTATTGGGTCAAACGTACCTAATTTATGCCAAAAACATTTTTCTTGTCAACTCCTGGGAACCACAGGAGCTAAAAATAGACAAAAATTTAAAATGCCCATATCTCCAAAACTGCACATCACTGAGAATTTTTATTTTGTGTGAAGCTTCCTTAGGAACAGCAGAAACGAATGGTCCAAAAAAAATTGCCATCGGTTTTATCAAAGGGTACTTTTCCTGGACTTTGAAAAAATGCTGAGTCATCTTTTTTTAACACTGTGAGTAATGGGAAAGACATTAAAGAATCTTCTCCCATACTGCTGCTCCAAAGGCTTTCATATTTCGCATATAGCATCTTTGGAAGATTCATTCACATGTTTGTTTAAATCAAATCCCTGGGTCCATATTTGTGCTCTCTATGGGAGCAACTTGTTCATATCAATTCCCTGGGTTGATATTTAGGCTACCATGTCTGGTGAGTGCCTTCAGGCTACCTGCCCCAGGGCTCGTTTTTCGACGGGAATCCGGGAATCCGATTCTCGTAATATTCCCGTAAACACAACCAGCGGGAATCCAAATGGATTCCCGTGTATCCCAATGTATAAATCTTATATTTTTGAGTTTTAATTACCTTTTTGACCTAAGTTGCATTCGCAAACGGAAAACTCGATCTCAGTGACAATACCAGTTAGTCAGTAAGTTTGAATGTATTGTTTACAGAATTGTGACATATTTGGTTGAACCCAACTGAACTGGAAGTGGAGTAGAACTGGTAGACTTTTAAAAAATGCACCATTCCTGCGCAATAGAATTTCGGCCATGTTTCCCAAGTCATTTCGTCCCCCGTTTATAATAAAAAAAAAACACACCACATGGCAAAATGACCAAGTGCCAGAGCAACTTGTTTTGAAATTACCATAAAAGTCCGAAACGATCAAAGAAGTACCGAATGCCTCGGCGATAAAGTAACCAGGTGTTGATGTGCTCAGATGATGAAGTGACATTGAAATTGAAAGTGTAAACTTAATTTCAACAAGGGCGAGTTGGTGGGGCCACTTTTTTATCCGCTGTCTGTAGAAACTCTGGTTCACTGTTGTTATGACTACCAGTACGGTATTGTTATTGTTATTGTTTAGCACCGGCATTTCACTTCACACTCAAAATGACATCAAGTGAGGATAATGAGAAAAAGGGAAAGCCAATTTCAGCTGCTTCTTTTGAATTGTGGCCAAACGAAGTCAAAGAAAGTTTCATTTTCACCAAAAATTAATCTGGGTCGAAAATTATAAAGGCCATCTGCCAATTATGCTCGAAGCATTGTAAGACCATCGTGACAACATGTCATAATTTTGTAGCAAAACCTACAATAATTAAAATCATAACGACTCAGAACTTTAAAGTGGTTAAGATGAACAAGACTTTCTTTTACATTAATTCCGTTCAGACTTTAAAGTTAAAGTTTTACTTTACGTTGCAATTTTCAGATTCAAGGTTAAGCAATGACTTTTATTCTGCGTTTACATTTAAGTCCTGTTACATGGGGAATGCCATAAGTTAAGGTATCAAATGAGCAGAAAAAAATCACTTGAAAAATCTTCCATTAAAACTGTGAAGAAGCCATACCTAATATTAAATCACTCCAGAGTTATTTTGTTATAATTAGAAAGTCTTACGTGTAGACTAGTCCAAGAATTTACTTTTTCATTTGAGCAATGGTGTCCGCAAACAAGTGAGCAGGCGACTGGTCACAGACTGACATGTCATTGGTGCACATGGAGAATAATAGGGGGGCTAGGACTGTTCCACGTGGAACTCCTGGTGTCACGCTGTATCTTGGTAATGTTGCTCCAATGGAGCAACATTACCAAGCTGCTGTGTGATGTCTGGAGCAGTCCTAGGCCCCCTACTATTCCCTGTGTATATCAACGACATGCCGGCCTGTGTCCAGTCTTCCTGTGAGTGTCCTCAGACCTTTGTTCGATCTGCCAGGAAATACCTGATTCAGTCAATGATGATTCCTTTTACATGTCTACTGTAATGACCTCACCACCATAATTGTCAATTTGAGCATAAATTATGGAATAAAATGAACATAAAAAATCACTGACTTCAAGTTGCTTTTCAGTAATTCATTGAGTATTTTATTATATTAAAACAAACTCCTACGCCAGCAATGATTGAAAGACATCATTAAAACTATCTTCTGCTAACACTGACATTATTGGTCTCCACAGTTTTTTCATGATTTTTAAAGTTTATTTCAGAAAAAAAGGAATGGACCCACCATCCTGCATACTAACATATCTCCTTGCTCTGTAATGTTTGAGCACAGTCAGCAAGGTGACACCCCACCCCACACCCGTCCCATGGAGCAGTGCTGTGGGCAGCTTGGGGCATTAATCATATCATAAATATTGTCACCAAGTACTGACTGAGCTCAAAGATTACTGAGCAAGGATTGCATTTTTAGAATCTGCCAACCGGGCGCATGCCCCCTCCCACCGTGACCCCCCCCACAAACACCCCAATCAAAGAGTCATTTTAACTTTAATTGACGAATTGTCCACAAGAACTCGGAGCGAGTCGTCTGTGCGGGTAAATCATCTTGTAACACTTGGAAGACAAGTGTAGGCCACACGAGGATCCAGCGTGTTCTTTTGAATTCTTGGGAGTGGAAAATTGGGAGAAATTAAAAATAAAAACAACAAACAGGCGGTAGTCAGGTACGTTTGGACTTTTTTTTATTGTTTAACTGGGAATGCTGTGAAATTTATTGCTCGATAATAAGATATACTCTCACGCTGCGCCATTTTGAGCACTTTCCCATTTTCGATGCAAGCTGTGCACCCTGAACATTTTTCAGCCTGTACGTATATGGCATTGGGTAATTTGTTTCATTTTTTGATATTTCGAATGTCTAAAAATTTTTTGGTGTTCGAAAATTTAGATGAAATACGCCCGTTGAGGTGCTCACTCAGATGCAAGGAAATGCATTTTTTTGGACCCTGGAAGGGTTGGCCCGTCGTACCGGCGACCCTTGGTCGCCACACTGGATTTTGGTGGATTCCCGTCAAGATAATTTACGGGATTAATTGGATTCCCGGAAAATCGGATGAAAAACGAGCCCTGCTGCCCACATTTTAACTTTGTGCAACATGAGGCAATTTCTTTAAAAATCTTCTCCAGAATCATCCATTAGAATTGTCTGATATTTAGTATACACCATCTCCAAAGGAGTCAGATTCAAGTTTTTTGAAATGAGATCCCTGGGTTGATAATTGGGCTCCCTGTGGGATTCCCAATTTTAACTTTGTGCAATATGAGGAAATTTCTATAAAAATCTTCTTCTTCCAATCCACCAGTCAGAATACTTTCATAGTTGGTATACAACATCTCTAGGAGGGGCAGATTCCATTTCTTTAAATTGAACCCCTGGGTTATTAATTTGGTCTACCTATGGGAGCCTGAGTTTCAACTTAGTGCAATATGAGTGAATTTTTTTTAAAACCTTCAGATCTGCCAGTCAGAATTCTTTCATATTTGGTATATAACATCTCAAGGGGGATCAGATTCAAGTTTGTTCAATTTGAGTCCCTGGCTTAATATTTGAGCTCTCTATGGGTGGGGGCTGGCTGGAGGGTGGTGGGGGTGAGGCTTGTTAGGTTCAGGTTTGTTCAAATCTATTCCATAGTGTTTTACCTTTCATGACTTCATTCCTTTGTAGTGTTGATAAACCATGTCTAACTGAATGTGACCCCAAATACTTCTTTTAACCACTTTGGCAGGTGAGCGATGAAGACCCCTTGGGGCCTCTTGTGTTATACAAATGATCAATTTTGTTGTCAAGTGTTTTTAGTCTTAACAGTGATGATAATGAAACCTATGCATTTATGTAACTACACTTTATGTTTTAGTTTCCTTTGGTGAAGTACCCTTGTATAACAAAGATATTTTGATTGAAGACTTCAAGATACGGATGACGTCTCTTGGTGCATTGCATGAGCAACTACCTAGAATAGATCCAGATTGCTTTAATGACTGGGTAAGAACTTTTTGGTAGTGGTAGTACAGTAATTGTTTATAATAATACTAATAATAATAATAATTCCACCTAAAATAGCTTGATAACCTTAACTTTGATTCAAGATTTTTTTCAAATATATAACAGATAAATAACACTCACTATGCCATAGGCATATCCGGGCGTTTTGGTCCGTGATAACGAACAACATTCAACTGATAGTCAATAGTCTCTGACATTTCAGATCATTTAAGTCCTGGGAGCCGACTTTCTTACGACTGGGCCGTATTATTTGCTTGAGTTAACAAAACAGCCAGAGAATGGGTACTAAGTTTTCCATTCTGAGATGCAATGTCCACATCCAAATTATCTACCCTTACCTGTATTAGCCCACCATCAGAATTAGATATGGGTGAAGTCGACATTGCGAGCTACCGTATTTTCTGCCGATTGCTTGAAACACAACAATTCATCATAGGAGCGTATTACTCCGAATCATGCATTGTTTTTATGAGGTCTTTAACTCTCATCACTCGGTTGTCGAGCACACTCGACAATGGATTAGTTCAGTGTAACCACGATTGTTGAGCGCACACGACATTGACCCCACCTATAAATAACAATCGCACGTGGTGAAGTTCCGATGTGCATGGGGTTCCCCGTTTATTTTTATCAACAGTGTGGTTACTAAGCTTGTGTCCCCGTTGGAACCCCGGGAAGTAAGCAGCATTTGTTTACTGTGGTAAACCAGTTCCGCTTTACTAGTAAAATAGGACCCAGTCACCAATGCTTGGGGTGAAAGTCCTCTTAAATGGGCAACATGTTGATCAACGATTGACTAAACTTGACTTCATCTCCATGTTGTGTCACGGTTAGCCATGGTGCATAAATATGTGACGTTAACCACCAACAAACAAATACTAAGCTTGTGATTGGTCAGGAATAATTAATATGTTTCCATTTAAAGATTTTGACAAATGTAATTTCTAAAATTGTACCAGCCAATAGGGGGCGATTTTTCAACAAAATGGCTGAAAGTAGAAACAAAAGGTCTTGTTCTCCAACAGTCGATGAACTATTTGGAGATTATTTGGGGGATATGGATAATTTTGTTCTAAATATTAGTGAGAGTGATACGCAGGATGAGACTGAAAAATGTGCGAGTCCAAGCAAAAATGTTTCTTTGTCCGATGCGCTGGATTGTGACTGGCTCATTGAGTTGAAGAAAATACTGGTGTTTTGTTTGAATCGGACTACGAAACAGAACTTTACATATTTTCAAAACTAATTGATGACGAATTTAGTGACAATTGTGTGGTTGAAACTAATCGTTTCGCTGAACAGTATCAAAATAAAAATCTGCCCACTTCACTCAAACCAAATGCCTCCGCCCACAAATGGACACCGGTTGACAACAGTGAAATGCAAGCATTTTTTTCAATCCTTCTATTTATGGGTAGCATCAAGCTCCCAACTTATGATTCCTGCTGATCGACAAATAATTTGCAGAAAATGAAGGGCTTCAGGGATATAATGTCCAGGGATAGGTGGCAGACTATTTGACTCTTTTTTCACCAGTTGGATAATGAAAAAGTAAATCTTCCAAGCGATGACTTGGGCTATGACAGGATCGCAAAAGTCCAACTATTGCTCGAAAGACTTTTTTTATTTCAAATTTCCAAAAGGTGTACTATCCCGAGAAAGGGCTCTCGGCCGATGAAAGTTTAATTTCTTTCAAAGGTAGAACGTTGATGCTGCAATATATGCCGAATAAGCCGCATAAATGGGGCCTGAAGGCATGGGCACTCTGTAAGGCCTCCACCAGTTATTGTGTAAATCTGCTTTTGTATACAGGATGAAAGGAAAAGGCCGAGGAAGGTTTGACTTATTCAGTGGTAACTGACATTACAAAACATATACAGGGCAAGGGCCATCACGTGTTTATGGATAATTATTTTTCATCGCCACATATTATTTAGTTCGTTGGCTGAAAAACAAACTGGGGCGTGTGGCATGCTTAGTGTCAACCGGCGAGGTGTCCCAAATAAAATAAAGACTGCGAAATTGAAGAAAGGTGACCCACTGCTTTTTGAGAAGGAAAACAACTTGTTATTCTGTACTTGGATGGACAAACAACAAGTTAGTATGATTTCAACAGATCACAATACCAGAACTATGCGAAAAACTGTTCGTTGCAAAGATCCGGCTAATGATAACAAAAGAACAATTACTAAACCCATGGTAATTGAAGATTATAACCAAGCAATGGGTGGTGTGGACCTAATGGTCCAAAAAATATGGACTTTTATTTGACTGTACACAGGACAGTAAAGTGGTGAAAGAAGGTGTTTGCATATTTACTTGAACTGGCGTTTGTAAACTTTGCTGTCCTGTGGAGTAAACTTCACACAGACACAAAGCGCATCAATAAATACAAGCTACATATGGAGTTGATAAAGCAGTTGGCAGCTGGCTACATGCACCCACGTTCTAAAAAGCCCAGATATAGCCTGGATGATGTTCCTAGTAGACTTTCTCGTAGACAGTCAGGACATTTCATTGGCATAAACCAGAAGAAAACAAAGGCAGCACATCAGGCATACCCAGACTGTATTTTGTGTGTTCATCGCGAAATCCTGGAGGCTGCCATCAGACCCAATATATCTGCAAGCTTTACAATAGGCCAATGTGTCCATATCCATATTTTTATACGACAACCAATGGCCCAGACTAGCTGGTGCAAACTCAAAGTTATCAAGGGCCAAACACAAATTTTGAACCCCCCAATCCCCCAAATTTGCCTTCAAAACCGAAAATTAAAAGTCGTATCTGGCCCTCCATACTTTTATTCTCTGCGCATGCGCAGTGGTCAGGAAGAGACCGGAATTGGCACCAACATAATTCTTTGTTTGGCCCTAAAGTCAGTAACAATGAGCTGACATCTGTGCTTTAAAATCTCCTTTTTTGAGGATGCTAGACACAAATCAATGTAAGAATTGGTGGATCCAAGGCTGTTAATAGATGATGGAAATGAACTACAGTGGTTTCAGACGTTCAGGGCTGTAACTTTATAATAATTATAAAAATTATTTCATGTTTCCCATTTTCGAGACATACACCTGACGTCATCATTCTTGCTAATGATTAATCCACTGTTTGTCAAGTATTCCTTCCCTATCCTTCCATGAACACTTGCTGTTAAACTCCTAAGCTTTTTGGCTATTTTTTATTGAAATTTTTTATTAAATTTCTTGTGAGTTTAACGTGTATTACAGAATATTTATTCTGTTTATCCTCATGGTTACGTCCTCACCCTCGGGGTGTTAGGTCATTTTAGTCTTGCATCTTCTATCCGATGTATCATTTTTTTCTTCGTATGAAGATCTAGCTTTGCATCTGGTAGCATTTAAATTGGTTACTGACTTTGAGCCTTTTTGTGCCTGATGTCTTGTTTCCGTTTTTTTCCTTGACGTTTACTTTGGCAACGTCTTCAAATATATGTCATATTTCATATTATGTTACTGTAGAATTACTTTAGGATACATTGATTATTATTCCGGTAGTGTTCCTCATAATATTTGGATTTTGTCCACACTTAGGCTCTATCGGGATGCCCTTGGGCTCATTATGTTCCCTTTGGGAACTTAGGCATTTTTTCAAAATTTTTTCAAAAATTTTTTTTATAAATTTTTGAATTTAATTTTGATTGCGATTATTCATGTATCTTTATCATAAATTTTGTTGTGGATTTTGTTGGAGTGCCCTCGACTTTGTCTTTTGATTGTAATTATGAAAGCTTACAGCTCTAAATGCAAGGCGAGGAAGTCTTCCTCTGATTTACATGCTTGTTGCCTTGCCTGTAGTTGATGCACTCCTGAGGATTCTTGTCCTACTGTTTACATTGGCATGACAGATGTTGGAGATGTGTGTCGCGATGCATTGTTGGCAGAGAGGTTCCTATGCCGGAGCTCTCACCGTAATATCAAGTTTTACAGTTTCTATTTCAGAGGAACATAAACATGGTGATGGTATTGTGACACCCATCCAAAGTGTGCTACTGTCGTCTCGTTCTGTTGAGCAAATAGAGCTAGCTGCAAGGTGCTCATAAATATAAGCAAAGGTTAGGTCCCCTAGTTAGAGTTCTTAATCCCTTGCAAGCAGCTAGCTCGACTGGTGAAGCAGTTACTCCGTCTGCGGGAGCCCTGACACTGGATAAGTCTGTTGCAGTTGAAGGAAGTGTAGATTTGGGTAGAGCGAGCACCTCAAAATCACCCAGCGACGATGGAAATAGGGAGGGAATCAGCAAGTTTCTTTTAGGGAGGCTCGGCGAGGCGTAATAAGACCGCGAGTGGGAGAGGCCCCTCTCTAACCCAACAACATTTGGGGCCAAATGTTGTTTTGAGAAACTTGTACAAGCCGGAACCAAGTTTTCTTTTATGGGAGGCTTGGCAAGGTCTGATAAGACAGCGAGCGGGAGAGGTCCCTCTCTAATCCAACAACATGTGGGGCCAAATGTTGTTTTGAGAAACTTGCACGAGTCGGAGCATACGTTCGCCCGCCGCTCGGGATGCTCCATCTAGATTGCAGCTAGGGTCGGCTTCAGTCATGGCTTCCTCCGCTACGTTATAAAAGCACACACGACCGCATGCTAGCTACCCGACTTCAGATATCCAGCCAGTTGTGCGAAGACGGAGCCATTCTTCGCCCATGAAGTCGGACCATCCGGTAGCTAGAGATCTGAGGTTTTATTCATAGAAGAGATCTATCTCCGGATCTTAGTCCCAGGAGTAGCAAGCGGCAAAAAAAACAGAAGACCGCTACTCCTCAAACCTCGGTAACGGACTTGCTGTCGTAAATTGCGCAGCTGATCGCAGCAAGTGCAAGAGCAGCCTCCCTCAGACTCCGGTGGTGAGCTGTCGGATGATGCTAGGTCGGTCCAGTCATCTGTACACGCAGATGCAAATGATCGAATGTCACAGCTGAATCAGTCGGATGGTGAAAGGGACAAGAAAGAGGATTACCCTTCCCTTTCGAAACAGCATATGGTAGCGATGAACTTTATTTATCAATACTATACTGACTTTGTTCCACCTGATCAACAAGCTGCGACTACTATAGAGAAACTGCTGTCGTCTCTGAAGCAAATTTCGTGTGCAGGAAAGAGGATGTTCTTCCTTCCCGAAACAGTCTCGACAGGTGTCGGAGGCCTTCAGCCATGTTATCGACGCCGTATTCACCTCTCACCTAGTACTAAGAGGAAGGTGGTTTCTTATCAACATCTTCAATAAATATACCATTCCTTGGACTACGTTCATTTAAAACGGTTGGGAGAAGATGTCCAGAGAGCTCCTCTGCATTTAGATGATCAGGCCGGGGATGAAAATATGTCCCTACCTGCATCATTCAATATACGCTCGGAAGTGATGGAATGTGCTATTTCATCCAATAGAGCAAATATGGACGTGATGTCCTACACAGATCACCTCACCAGAGCTATGGTGCAACGTCTTAATGGGAAGGAATTTGAGGACGTTTGTTCCTCGCTTAGAGTTCTATCCAGGGCAGTCATGTATGCCATGTACAACTCCACCCTGACAGTGGCAAATTGGGAGCTGATCAGACGTGATGCTGCCCTTGCATCGTCATCACTTATAGATGACAAGGTGAAAAGCTCTCTCCATGTCGCTCTGGTCTCCAGATATACTCTATTTGACGACGAGCTTTCATTAGTCTATGAACAGGCTACAAGAAAGCTTCCAGTACAGTACACTGCTACTGAAGTCTGCACCTCAACACGCTTCGGCAGACGGGTAAGTGAGGCCGCTCCACTTAATCAGCTAAGGGAACTCCTTGCGAGGGTACAATAAACCCTCTTATTCTTACTCCAGAGGTCGTCAGTATAGCGACTCGGGGAAAGTGGCGCAGACTATAGGTCAGATGCCCCTAAGCTGATGGGACGAGGTTCTTCGCGGGAAGGACGTAGTTTCTCCTTCCGTAAGCCTTGTTAGTCGTACAGGTGATGAATAAGACCTCTATTGCTTACCAGTTGACAGAAGGTTATCATCTTCGCGAGAAACTGGATTTATGTCATGGAAGATCAGTGGGTGAAAGTGTTGTTTCGGAAGGCCTACGGCTATGATTCCAAACATACCCCCCAGATGTCCGCGTTTGACAAATCTTCCAGCAGATCCTTTCTGAAGAGAGTCGCTCCTAGTGGAGGAAAAGGCTCTCTTATTGAAGGAAGCAATAGAGGTCATCGAGAATAGACTTCTGTTGCTTTCCACTTAGCGGAAGGTTTGTAACTTCACAAAAAAGTGGATGAAAATTGCGGAAGATCAGTGGATGAGAATATAGTCTCGGCAGGCCTGCAACTATCAGTCCGAGCAAAGCTCCACTTACTACAAGTACGTGTTGGTCAAATCTTCCGGTGATCTCATTGTGGAGGTATAGGCTCTCCTATTGAAGAAAAGCAATAGAGGTCGTCGAAATATTCTCCAGATTTTTTTCAAATCACCTGTTTTTCATCCTGAAATCGGACGAATAGTGCATAGATAGGCTGAGACAGCTGTCTTGTTTGGAATAGAGCCGGTAGAGGGAATAGATACGTCTTTTCTGTGTCGGTGTTCTATTCCATTGCGTCAAGATATTTAATGTCATTGTGGATGCCATAGTCGCCTTATGTACTGTTACAGCAGTCTTTTCTTGCGACTAGTGTTGTAAGTCTCCATTTAGTGAGCTTTCAAGGCTGCAAGTGACACAAATATGTCTTCGGGTAGACGAAGACACATAACTGCATAGCTACCTTCAGATTAATGTCTCTTTGGGAATTACAGCTGTTAGAATAGCGGCTTGTCATTCCCTACCTTGCGCGACGATGGTTGTAAATCTCCGCTTAGTGAGCTTTCAAGTTACAAATTACACCGAGATATCTGTCTTCATGGAGAGGAAGACTTCTAGATACCTTAGCCAGGCTCTGACCACTGTCTTTTGAGAAAAAAAACCGACAAGGTACGGTGCTTTTCGGTTTGTTTTCATGGGTGTCATAGACTTGAGTCTTATTGTTTACACCATAGTAACCTAGCTAGAATCATAAGCAAGATTGTTTCAGTAATTATGCAGTGACATAACTGAATTTATTTTCTGTTGGGGCTGCTGTCTCTTTGGGAATTTAGGGCTGTTAAATAGCGGCTCTTCATTCCCTACCTTGCGTGACAATAGTTGTAAGTCTCCATTCAGTGAGCCTTCAAGGTCGCAACTTACACCGATATATCTGTCTTCACGGAGATGAAGACTGATAAGCTGCGGCTAGCATTGTAAGTCTCCTTAGTGAGCTTCTAAGGCTGCAGTTATCAGCCTTTTATTGTCTTCATGTATAGAAAAACCTTTAGCTGCTTCAGCTAGGCTAAGTTCGTTGTTCTATCTGGCATGATATTGTATGTTAGAGGAGGTTATTCTCTTCCTACCGGTATGGTTTGGTGTTAGTTATATGAGGGGATAAGCTCTATTAATGACGCCATATTTACCTAGTGTGATTATGTAAATACAGTGTATTTGTTCATCACATCCCCCTCCGTCCTTAGTGGCATTATGGAGTCCGTCAGATGTGAGGGAGCCCTGTGGTTCCCATTCTATTTGATGACTAACACAAGAGCGATTCAAGTAATGCGGGTGGGGGGGGGGGGGGGGGGGTTCGATATGTACTTTTCTTGTAAAATCTCCTGCGGCTTGATAAATGTGTAACTATGAGTGAAGCTGTTTTTGTCTGTAGATTATATCTGATCCTAGATACAGCTTGTTTATTATTTATATGTGGCGTATGTTCGTGGGGGTTAGTCTCTCACTCTCAAATATGCCATCCTAATTTATGGGGCTTAATCCGGACTAGCCTTGAAAATTGGGGGCTCGTTACACCCAGTTAGCATAATCATTCATGCTAAGAATATGGAATTACTTGGATATGGCTCCTTATTTAGGATATGTCTTCTCTGTTATTGTATAGAGAGACATACATGTGATTCCTTTTAAATTTATTTTCATTTCACCTTGGAATGCAGGCTTAGGAGCTATATTTGGTCTGCTAATTCTTAAGTCCTAGGCCCTCCGCCTTTTTATGATTCAGCTAGTCTGGGTCATTGGTTGTCGTATAAAAATATGATAAATTTTAAGTAATTTGTATATTTTTTATACTTACCAGTGGCCCAGATGGGGATGGCCCTCCCATGAATGGGCACTCATGCCTCCCCGCTGAGTTATTATTAGTACGCTCATCTACAAAGAATGATGTTGGTGCCAATTCCAGTGTCTTCCTGATCACTGCGCATGGAGGGCCATATAGAACTTCTAATTTTCGGTTTTGTATGCAAATTTTGGGGATTGGGGTGGGGTTCAAAATTTGTGTTTGGCCCTTGATAATATCGAGTTTGCACCAGTTAGTCTGGGCCATTGGTAAGTATAAAAAATGTACAAATTACTTAAAATTTATCATGTTTTGAACGTTATCATAAATTAGAAAAGTATGAAATCAGTTGCAGCAAACAATTACACCAACAATAAAGTCAATAAACAACCCAAAGTAATAATTATATCTTTATTTTGCATCAATTTTACACATTATTCATGCATATCTAGGGACATAACTCTTTATTTAACATGATGCACCAGTTTTTCTCCACACCAATTTGTTCTCCGTTCATTACCCAACAATAAAACAATATATCATTGTATCTTATACACAACTAAAGTTATATAACTAATCATTGTACCCCTATAAGAATAAAAATCCTCAAATTTTACCAGTGGCTGAATACATTGGGCATGATGAGGTTGGCAGAGTGCTAAGGGTTAAGAAGATCCCTCATCATAGCAGCAAGACCAACTTGCATTGTTGTTGATATCCCGTGTACCCGTGATGTTACAATGTTGCTAATCAAAATCCCGGGTAAGGTGCGGTCTAATTTCGGTGACAGGCTACCCAGAAAAGGCAACAATGTCCTGCTTGAAAACTCTGATATTTTGTCAAAGTTGAAATGTCATTGCCATACTTCTCAGCAAGCTAATACAAAAACTTGACAGGGAATATAAGAACCTCACCACCCACCATACAATCTGAACAAGTCGACCGAATTCCAAGTAAGGGATTGATCATCTCACATGAAAGCAACCACCGATTTCAAAGTTTGGGCATCGGGATTTGAATCTGTTGAGGTAGTGTCAGTAAACTGCATTGTCAAGGATGCTATAGATCTTGGACTCATAAATGTAGCTCAACATTCTGAGTGTTAACGAGCGTCTTCCACATGCAAATCACTCATTGCACCTAGAAGCCTTAACCTAACCTCTTCCCCCCATTTATATTCTCGTTGCACACAAACCCGGAGTATCTCATCCTTTTAGGATGAACTACTGCTGGTTCTAGGATTCACTACTTAGTGGAAAATATATGCCTTGCGGGGTTTTTAGGGTCTTTTGTCACATCACAATTGCAACCACAAAATAGACAAGTTTCGTTTGAAATCAAACACAATTTTTGTCTGGCATCGCATAGATCTTTTCTCGGGTTGTGCATCTGCCTCGGTAGGAATATCTCTGCTTGATGAAGCATGTCTGACAGTTTTTGGGTGAACATATTTCTCAACACAATATTTTTGACTTCTCAAGACTAAATTGGCATCCAAATCTAGCTGCGATTGTAGATCTACATGCAGTCCATCATTATACAGTTTGCTGCATCTGATTATGTTCTTGATTCACTTCGATGCCTTGTTTATTAGATGGTCACTTACCCTAACAGATTCATATCCATATTTCGGTGAGAAAAATCAGTGATCGGCCATGGCTGATTCTGCACATAAACCAACAGAAAGAATCAAATAATGCTGGACAAAAGAAAAATGAAATGACAAAAGAGTAAGGCAAGCTTTGCCGTCAAACTCGCAATGATCGTCAATACTTCAACTTGATTTCAAATCAAAATAAATCGAGAAGGTGCAAAGAAGTTATGATCACTTATATATAGCGGTCTCTCAACTGAAGGAAAGAGACAAGATAAAGAGGACTGGTGTTTTATCAAAGCAGTATGACATCGCTGATCTGAAGGAGTGCCTTATGGTTCCAATTTGACATTTTTTTTTGTAAACGCTCTTTATTAATTTATAATGCTGTTCATAAAACAATTGTTTTCAAAACAAAAGAGCAGTTTTTGGCGAACATGCACTTATTTATGCATTGAATAATGTCATTTGTGTCTATATGAGTAAAGCTTTTAGATTTTTTCTAGTAAATGCTGATTATATATGCGAATCTCAGCATCTATAGGCTAACAGTGCGAATTGAAATTGCGTACCCCCTTTCTGTGACGAATATCTCAAATTGCTCAATGCTGTCAGATGACCAGTAAATTTTTTCTGAATCCCGCTATCAGAAACCTCCAAGAAAGAAACTTTGAACCAACTTTGAGGTTGGGCAAAAAGTTGGCATTTTGGCGGGCGGACTGTAGTCTTTTTCTCTGAGAAGCAACACTTGCAACAACAAACAACCCCGATTTCTCTCACACACAGTCTTATTGCGAGAACAATTTAATCAGAAATTGAAGTATGTTGTTATGTTATTTTAGTGGACTTGCGGGGCATTAGCTACCATGTCCTATTATTAGTTCTGAAGTCAGGAGGGTGATCGCCCCGAATGACCCTGTCTGTCAGAAATTTTCAGTTGTCTGCTCGAACCCCAACATTTTGTTTCTGGAAAGCCACCAATTTATAAAAAAGCTGATCATTTAGCAAAACCATAATTTTGATCATGCAAAAATACCCTTGGGTATCATATATCTTTTCACCTTTGTATTCAGTGCTTGTACGTTTATTATTATTATTTTAAAGAATTACTTTTGTTAAATGAAAGTAATTCTTTAAAATAATAATAAACAAACATATCGGGTTAGTTTCATTTATCACTGTTTCCAAGTAGTATATTATGTTAGGTTTCAGGTTCGTCTCAGACAGTCAACAACCTGGGAACACTTTCGTTAAATTTTAACTCTCATCCTACCATGTCGGGAAATTTTGAGATCCTATAAAGTTTTGAGCCTTCCTATTATGTCATGGAAACAAAATGGGTATTATGGACAATATAAATGTATCTGGCTATGAACAGAACCTTAGAGAAGACAAGGAATCACTGTCAGAAGTAACCGTTGTCAACGTAAACAAAAGTGAATAAAAACTGGAAACTAGACTCCAGGCACTGAAAATATGGCCCGAAATCAGTAACCAATTTTAAAACACTATCTGATGTAAAACAGAAACTTCCACAGAAGAAACTGCAGTACATCGGATGGTAGATGCATGACCAAAATGCCTAAACACTCCCTAGGAAGTAACCATGGGGAAAACAGAATAAACATTCTGTAACTATACTAAAAACTCCCAAGAAATTTCAGTAAAAAAATTAAAAAAATTATGCCAAAAGCATGGGAGATTAGCTAGGGGGTATCAAGGAAAGGGAGAGAGGAAACACTGAACAAACAGTGGAGATTTCATAGCAAGAATGAAAACATCAGGCCCATGCCCCGAAATTATGTTACATGAAATAATTTCACATCAAAATTATAAGTTACAGCCCTGAACATATCCTTCCACTGTTTCTTCCTCTCATCCTCTTATTTCATCCTTGGATCCATCATTTCCTTCATGATTTTGTGTCTGGCATCATTTTAACTGAGATTATAAGCACAGATATCAGTGAGATGTTATTGATTGAAGGGCCAAACAAAGAATAAAGATGTGGCTCCAATTTCTGTACTTCCTTGACACTGCGCATGCGCAGTGGACAAAAGTATGGAGGATCATATGGGACATAGATTTTTTGGGTTTTGATGTAAATTTTGGGGATTGGGGGGGCAAAATTTGTGTTTGGCCCTGAATTTTAAGAGTTAGCACCAGCTGCGTCTGGGTCATTGGAAAGTATTAAAAATATATAAATTACTATAAATTTTTTAACATTTCAAAGTAGGTAAAGGTTGTGTCATATACTTGCTTTTTTTCTACAGAGAACATCTGGTATATCGCCACCGGAAACAATAAAAGAAATGTGAAAGTGGGCTGTCGATAACCATTACCGGGATCAGCACAATCAATGTTGTTTCCAGAAATAGTTGAAGTAGAGAGAGTGAGAGGAGACTTTGTACCCTTAAGATGTGACTGAAAATTTCCTATGATGTGTCTCTTCTGCAGCCTTCAGAGTGAAAAAAGTACAGATTTTTGGTTCCATATTTAACAGATTTCCCCACTGGGGTGGAGCAATTTTTCAGCCCGGTAAAAAATTTTGAACCCAAAATGTTCATTTTCCTTAATGTAGAGGTGCATTAGTACAAAACAGCTTTTTGTATTGTATCCCTAATGTGACCCTAAGGCACATAGGCCGCCACTGATATATAGCAGTGTTTGGGTGGCCTTCAATGGCCATGCCCCACCCATAGTTTAGAGTGGACCACTTGTCCACCTATTGTTTATATGACATCACAATAGACATATCAATCAATCATTCCTAAAGTGACATTACTACAGAGTGTCAGTTGTGTCAACTCTCTTCAATATGTTAACTCATCGCTGTTATGAGCTGATGCTGGTTTTTGAAGTACAGTGAAGCCCACTTAATTGGACATCCCTTTAGTGAATAACCCTGTGAATTGAATATAATTTTCCAGCACAAAACCATTTACCATACAAATTTGCCCTGTTAATTGAATATAGGTTATAGAGTAAACTCCTGCTAATGGAATAAAAAATCTTGTAACCTGTCGAGACATTACTGTGACTCGCCGCAGTTTTCCTTTGTTTAAAGACCAATTTGGCCTCAGTCCATCCAATACAGTTATTTAATCTATTATATCTTGTTTGACAGAGCTCATGGAAAGTGACACAATCCCTGTTAATTGAATACTCCTGTTAATTGAATAATTTTCATTTGGCGAAAGTGGCCATCCAATTAATAGGGTTTCAAAGGTGTATACAGAACTCTTTGATGCTCTTTCCAAATATGCAATTCATTTTCATCTATGATAAATGGGTAGAACACAGGGTTTGAATAGGTTATGAAAGGGTGTGGAAAGTCTTGGAAAACAGTAAACTGATTTTTCAGGCCCTGGAAAGGTATGAAAGATTGGGGTGGGTTTTGAAAAAAATTATGGAAAATGAGCAGATACATGTAACATGGTTATTTCTGAGTCTAATGTGACAATTCAAAAAGTATTTGTACTCAAAATTTTTAGGGTTCACCAAGAATTGCTGCTTTAGTCATTGGTGTTTGGGACCTCTTAACCCTTAAAGGCATGGTGGTTTGTACATTTTTTTCACCCATTGAAAAGAGTACTTCTGGTGGCCTTGCAGTTGTTTCTAGGCAAGTCTGCCTGTACACGCAGCCAAGACTTGCCTTGAAACAACTGCCAAGGCACTTAGAATATAACTTAAAAGTTTATCTGAAGCCTCAATGTTTGAGCCCCGGTGTACTACGATATCTTCCCCCCCTGTACAACTTCCCCCCCTGGGGAAGATAAACTAGTTTATCTTCCCCCCCACCTGGTTTATCTTCCCCCCCACCTGAATTTTTTTACTATTCAGATTTTTACCAGATCTTTTTTTAGAATTTGCTTGTTCACTTGTGTGTGATATTAAAAAAGCATCAAGTGCGCATTGAAAAACTTATTGGTCAGTATGTGAGAGAGCTATATGCCCAAAAGAAAAAAAAAACATTTTAGCCCAAATTAGCATTGTGAGTTGAATATTATACAAATTTCCATTTTCAAGACTCATTTGAATATGTTGTTAATAGAAGAAAATTGCACAAGAAGAACTTGCGTTTTTTTTCTCAAAATATCCCCTGGGATATATGTAAAAAACATTTTTTAAACATGTCGCCTGATGTCGCTAAATATTTTTTATTTTCACTCAAACAACTATTTTGAAGAGAATTTCACCTGTATTTTTCAAGTTTAAGATTTATTTGCTAAGGATGTGACAAAGAGAATAATTTCAGTTGTAGAGGGTTGGGGAGAGGAAATATCCTGACCAATTTATCTTTCCCACACCTGACACTCGTAGTTACCCCCAATTTTTTTTTTTCCTCAAATCACTATTTTGAAGAGAATTTCATCTGTATTTTCTATTTTTAAGATTCATGTGCACAAGCTGTTAGAATGGAAAAAATTTTGGTGGGTGGGGGGGAAGATATCGTGACCAGTTTATCTTACCCCCCACCCAACACTCAAAGTTACACAAAAATTGTTTTTAGCTCAAACCACTATTTTGAAGAGAATCTGATCTGTATTTTTTATTTTTATGATTCACATACTTAAGCTGTTAGAAGGGAACAATTTTCAGGTGGGGGAAGATATTGTTACCAGTTTATCTTACCCCACACCAACACTCATGACAAAGTCATGATTTTTGTGTGTGCTCAAAACACAATTTTAAAGAGAATTTCATCTGTATTGTCTATTTTTAAGATTCATATGCTTAAGCTGTTAGAAAGGAAAAAATTTCAGGTGGGTCGTGTTGGGGGGGGGGGGGGGGGAAGATATCGTGACCAGTTTATCTTACCCCCCACCCAACACACAAAGTCACAAAAAAATTGTGTTTAGCTCAAACCACCATTTTGAAGAGAATTTCATCTGTATTGTCTATTTTTAAGATTCATATGCTTAAGCTGTTAGAATGGAAAAAATTTTGGTGGGTGGGGGGGAAGATATCGTGACCAGTTTATCTTACCCCCCACCCAACACTCAAAGTTACACAAAACTTGTTTTTAGCTCAAACCACTATTTTGAAGAGAATCTGATCTGTATTTTTTATTTTTATGATTCACATACTTAAGCTGTTAGAAGGGAACAATTTTCAGGTGGGGGAAGATATTGTTACCAGTTTATCTTACCCCACACCAACACTCTTGACAAAGTCATGATTTTTGTGTGTGCTCAAAACACAATTTTAAAGAGAATTTCATCTGTATTGTCTATTTTTAAGATTCATATGCTTAAGCTGTTAGAATGGAAAAAATTTTGGTGGGTGGGGGGGAAGATATCGTGACCAGTTTATCTTATCCCCCACCCAACACTCAAAGTTACACAAAAATTGTTTTTAGCTCAAACCACTATTTTGAAGAGAATCTGATCTGTATTTTTAGCTCACCTGAGCGAAGCTCAAGGGGAGCTTTACTAATCACTTTCTGTCCGTCGTCCGTCGTCCGTCGTCGTCCGTCGTCGTCGTCGTCCGGCGTTAACTTTACATTATCGACTTCTCCTCCTAAACCACTAGCCCAATTTTATTCAAATGTTGGCTAAATGTTTATTACCTAATGCCAATTCAGATTTGTTCAAATGAAGTTGCCCCTCCTCCTGGGTGGTGCCACACCCCCAAGGGGCACCAAAATCTTTGTAAATCTTCTTCTCATGAACCAGCAGTAGCAGAGACTTGATATATGGTGTGCAGCTTCCTTTTGAGGTGTAGACTCAGATTTGTTCAAGAGAAGTTTGTGGGGCTATACTTGGCGTTGTTATGGGAGGGGCAAAATTTTTTGCCCCGCCCAAAATTTCTATTTTCCAAACCGAGAGGCTGATTTGAACCAAATTTTATGTGAGGGCTTATTGGGTCATGAGTACTTGATTTATGCAAAAAAAAAATTTCCCGCAGCCCCGTGGGAACCGCAGGAGCTAAAAATAGAAAAAATTTAAAACGCCCATATCTCCAAAACTGCACGGCATTGAGAATTTTTATTTGGTGTGCAGCTTCCTTAGGACCAACAGAAAGGACTGGTAAAAAAAAATTGCCATCGGTTTTATCATAGGGTACAGTTTCGGGACTTTGAAAAAGTGCTGAGTCAGCACTTTTTAACACTGCAGGCAATGGGAAAAACATTAAAAAATCTTCTTCTCAGCAGGCAGAATCTTTTGATATTTGGTATGCAACATTGTAGGGTGGATCTGATTCAAGTTTGTTCAAATCGGCCCCCTGGTTCATATTTGGGCTCAGTATAGGAGCCCGATTTCGAACTTAGTGCATTTCAGGCAAATTTCTTAAAAAAATCTTCTTCTCCAGATCCAGCAGGCAGAATCTTTTGATATTTGGTATGCAACATTGTGAGGTGGATCTGATTCAAGTTTGTTCAAATCGGCCCCCTGGGTTTATATTTGGGCTCAGTATAGGAGCCCAAATTTGAACTTACTGCATTTCAGGCAAATTTCTTTGAAAATCTTCTTCTCCAGATCCAGCAGGCAGAATCTTTTGATATTTGGCATGCAACATTGTAGGGTGGATCTGATTCAAGTTTGTTCAAATCGGCTCCCTAGATTCATATTTGGGCTCACTGTAGGAGCTCGAATTCGAACTTAGTGCATTTCAGGCAAATTTCTTCAAAAATCTTCTTCTCCAGATCCAGCAGGCAGAATCTATTGATATTTGGTATGCAACGTTGCGGGGTAGATCTGATTCAAGTTTGTTCAAATCGGCCCCCTGGATTTATATTTGGGCTCACTATAGAAGCCCGAATTCGAACTTAGTGCATTTCAGGCAAATTTCTTCAAAAATCTTCTTCTCCAGATCCAGCAGGCAGAATCTTTTGATATTTGGTATGCAACATTGTAGGGTGGATCTGATTCAAGTTTGTTCAAATCGGCCCCCTGGGTTCATATTTGGGCTCAGTATAGGAGCCCGATTTCGAACTTAGCGCATTTCAGGCAAATTTCTTAAAAAATCTTCTTCTCCAGATCCAGCAGGCAGAATCTTTTGATATTTGGTATGCAACATTGTGGGGTGGATCTGATTCAAGTTTGTTCAAAATGGCCCCCTGGGTTTATATTTGGGCTCAGTATAGGAGCCCAAATTTGAACTTACTGCATTTCAGGCAAATTTCTTTGAAAATCTTCTTCTCCAGATCCAGCAGGCAGAATCTTTTGATATTTGGCATGCAACATTGTAGGGTGGATCTGATTCAAGTTTGTTCAAATCGGCTCCCTACATTCATATTTGGGCTCACTATAGGAGCTCGAATTCGAACTTAGTGCATTTCAGGCAAATTTCTTCAAAAATCTTCTTCTCCAGATCCAGCAGGCAGAATCTTTTGATATTTGGTATGCAATGTTGCGGGGTGGATCTGATTCAAGTTTGTTCAAATCGGCTTCCTAGTTTCATATTTGGGCTCACTATAGAAGCTCGAATTCGAACTTAGTGCATTTCAGGCAAATTTCTTAAAAAATCTTCTTCTCCAGATCCAGCTCAGAATCTTTTCATATTGGTAAGCAACATTGTGGGGTGGATCTGATTCAAGTTTGTTCAAATCGGCCCCCTGGGTTTATATTTGGGCTCCGTATAGGAGCCCAAATTTTAACTTAGTGCATTTCAGGCATATTTCTTAAAAATCTTCTTCTCCAGATCCAGCAGGCAGAATCTTTTGATATTTGGTATGCAACATTGTGGGGTGGATCTGATTGTGATTCATGAACGTATTTATTTGTAAAGTTGATAGAATCTTAGACAAAATTTGCAGAAAAGATCTACTATAGAAGGGGTGGTGTCCAGGGTGAACCGTTTACCCAAATCTAGCAGTACTAATGCATTATTCACACAAATCTCCGTTCAAATTTTATGACCCCTTATTGGAACACACGCATTCAGCTCATTCCAACAAAGGTCATATGCCATGTTTTCGAGACAAAAGAATAAAATTTTAGTTATTCATGAAATTTTTAGGCAACTGTTGTCTGTTATTCACATTGCTTCATGAAATTTCAGTACTTTTAGAAGTTACCTCAGTAATCAAGGGTTAATTCACCTTAATTAAATGTCGCCTCTAAAAAACAACCACTTTGCATATCTTACCTTTTTACCAGCATAACTGCCAAAACTTGTCAGCATTCTTTGCAAAAATCGCTATTCAAATTTTAATTTTTGTCTCTTAAACATACATGTACTTATCGCTTGTAAATACCCCATTGGAATGAGCTTTTTGAGCTCATCCCATTGAGAGGTCGCACACCATGCTTTTTGAGTCAAAAAAAAGCAATTTTTTAGTTATTCCAGAATTTCGTACGTAAAACACAGCTTTATGACTTCACATTAAAATGAGCTCTCTAAGCTTGTTCCAATCAACATTCACGCACTATGTCTTTCACACAAAAAATAAAATTTTCCATTTATTCTTATTCAGGAATTTTGTTTGCAAGAACACTCTTAACCCCCCCCCCCCCCCCCCCCCCCCCCCCCCCCCCCCCCCACACACCACACACACACACACACACAAACACAGACACACACATCTAAAAGTTCGTCAGCAAAAAAACAATTACTTCAGTTTTTAAATGCATTATAGGAACAACTTGCCTAATCAAATTTAAATACTTTTGCATCATTCTGTATCTAGAACAAACCATTTACCATATCTTTACGCAAAATTCTCCAGCATCATTCACAAAAAAACACCATTATTTATATATTCACATTTCTGTCTCAAAAATATACCTGATCTTCCCATACCCCTATTGGAATAAGCTGTTTGAGCTTGTTCCAATGATGATAAAAATACTAATATTTTGGAAAATTTGTGAAAATTTTTGTTTTCTTGCATGCAAATATATACATGTAGCACATGGAAGATATCCACAGTTGGGGAGAGATGTCCAAGGCTATCTCTTCACATTCCTTGTTTGTGCTTCATGCTAAACCAGTTTGTCTGCAGAGATAAATTTGCTTTATTAAAAATCATTGGAGAATGGCCACACACCAATGATTTTAAATAAAACTAATTTTAGGTAACAAATGTTGAACTTCAAACAAAATCTATCACTCAACCAGTTAATGTTGATGAGGCATGACATGGTGAAGGTGACCTAAAATACTTCTTAGAGTCACTTTGTCAGGTGAGCGATTAAGGCCACTTGGGGCCTCTTGTTTATTTTTATGATTCACATACTTAAGCTGTTAGAAGGGAACAATTTCAGGTGGGGGAAGATATTGTTACCAGTTTATCTTACCCCACACCAACACTCTTGACAAAGTCATGATTTTTGTGTGTTCTCAAAACACAATTTTAAAGAGAATTTCATCTGTATTGTCTATTTTTAAGATTCATATGCTTAAGCTGTTAGAATGGAAAAAAATTTTGGTGGGTCGTGTTGGGGGGGGGGGGGGGGGGAAGATATCGTGACCAGTTTATCTTACCCCCCACCCAACACTCAAAGTTACACAAAAATTGTTTTTAGCTCAAACCACTATTTTGAAGAGAATCTGATCTGTATTTTTTATTTTTATGATTCACATACTTAAGCTGTTAGAAGGGAACAATTTTCAGGTGGGGGAAGATATTGTTACCAGTTTATCTTACCCCACACCAACACTCTTGACAAAGTCATGATTTTTGTGTGTGCTCAAAACACAATTTTAAAGAGAATTTCATCTGTATTGTCTATTTTTAAGATTCATATGCTTAAGCTGTTAGAATGGAAAAAATTTCAGGTGGGTCGTGTTGGGGGGGGGGGGGGGGAAGATATCGTGACCCAGTTTATCTTACCCCCACCTGACACTAGAAATTGCCAAATGTCTTTTTTTAGGGCAAACTACCAAAACCACCATTTTGTATACAATTTAATCTTATATTAAGATTCATATTTCCCACTTGTTAGTTTGTGTTTCAGTTTCCAGTGTCATGTGGGAGGTAAGATAATATGGTCACAGTATCGTCTACCCTAGTCAAAATTTTTCTATTTAACAACTTAAAAATGTGAGTAACGATTTGTATGTCTAAGTTGTTGAAAAGAAAAACATTCAGGTTATTGTTTTTCCGATTCATATGTCTTAAGTTGGAAGAAAATTTTTTAGGTTGTTGTGGAGTGTGGGGGGGGGGGGGGGGGAGGGGGGGGGGGGCAAATGTCGTGGACCAGTTTATCTTACCCCCCACCTGACACTTGAAATTGAAAATATCTGTTTTTAGGGCAAACCACCATTTTGTGAGAGAATTTAATCTTATATTAAGATTCATATTTCCCACTTGTTAGTTTGTGTTTCAGTTTCCAGTGTCATGTGGGAGGTAAGATAATACGGTCACAGTACGTCTACCCTAGTCAAAATTTTCTATTTTAACAACTTAAAAATGTGAGTAACGATTCCTATGTCTAAGTTGTTGGAAAAGAAAAACATCCAGGTTATTGTTTTCTGATTCGTATGTCTTAAGTTGGAAGAGAAAATAATTCAGGTTGTTGTGAGGGGGGGGGGGGGGGGGAGGGGGGGGGAGATGTCGTGACCAGTTTATCTTACCCCCCACCTGACACTAGAAATTGCCAACTTAAAAATGTGAGTATAACGATTCCTATGTCTAAGTTGTTGAAAAAGAAAAACATTCAGGTTATTGTTTTCTGATTCATATGTCTTAAGTTGGAAGAGAAAAAAATACTGCTCATATCACCTTTTTGAAGAGAAATTCATTGAGGGCTTTGTTGACTCTATCAAGTGCTAGATATTTGTTTGAATTTTATGCTGTAGTTTACGTAGTTTTTATTGTTATGATAATAAAAGTTCTCAACCGAAAGATATTTTTTCTTTATTTACTCAGAAATGATTCTTATCCACCCCACACCTGAGTCACAAAAGGCTGGTTTTCTTCTGATTTTTTGCTATATTTTTCCATTCTCAAATTTCCTGAACTTAAGTTGTAAAAGGTGACAAATATTCTGATGGGGTGGGGAGGGGGATCATGGTTAGGTTATGACTACCCCCTTCCCCCCAACAGACATTCAAAGTTTTTTTAAATTATTTTTTTGGCTCATACAACGATACTGCTGAGAATTTTATTCATATTTTCAAATAAAAAAACATGTCAAAAATATAGGGTTTGTTGCCGCACTCTCAAGGCCAGACGTAATAAGTTTTCAAATTGCCCCTCATGCTTTTTAATATAACAGAGGGTACTAAAGCAAATTCTTTAAAAAGTTCTGTGATTAAATTGAAAGATAAAAAAAATTCAGGTGGGGGGAAGATAAACAGTGGGGGGGAAGATAAACTAGTTTATCTTCCCCCCCGGGGGGGAAGTTATACAGGGGGGGAAGATAAACTGTTACACCGGTTTTATTTCAGTATAAAGGGATTGAAGTTGGAATTGGCCCTTTAGGGTTAAAAGAGTTGTCCAGGGGAAAAGGACGGAGAAAAAATAGATTATATATTGAGTTATATTTCACCTATGGTATTATGGACATTTGATGTCAAGGGTATGAAAACATTATAGAAAACCAAAATGACTAGTCTCTATGAACACTGAGAACAGTAAATTTTCATTGCACAAGCCGTATTTTTATTTCAATGATTCATGTGGTGTGGTGTGTGAGGTGTGTGGGGGGGGGGGGGGGGGGGGGAATCATCCTGGCATGATGGGATTGGGAATGGATGGGATGGGTAAATCATCACCCTCAAGAAAGATATTTGACCCAGACACTCTGCAAGGCCTTGTGTCTTAAGTCAAATATCTTGCAGCTCTTGTGAAATTTTTCCCACCCCACCCCCCTCACCACTTGAGGATAATAATAATCTCTGATGACATGAATGTACTTGTTTAAAGTTTAGCCTCATTTGTCATCATCACATCATCAAAAACATCAATAACCCAATTTAACCCTCTGCCCACTGATTGTGAAATAACAAAATTTCAATCTGGCAGCTGCAGATTTTTCCCATAACCAACCTATAAATTTGACCAATTTGATCTTGTTTGATAGAGCTGAAATGAGCTCTTTCAAACAAGATTGAGTTGGTTAAATTTGTAGCTGCATTATACAAAAAGTGTGCAGATTGTAATTTCATTATTTTGACATCAGTGTGCAGAGGATAAATGTTGATATCAGCATTTCAAGTTTGGGACATCTCACATTCTCTGCTTGTCTTTCTACGATTTAATTTCAGAATATTACAGATTTATCTTATGAGCCACTTGTCTCTTATGTACAGGAGAAAATGGATGTAACAGATGCTAGAGATGGTTCTGTATTTGAAAAAATTACCTGGTTGTCAACATGTGGCTGGTCTAGAAAGTAAGAGCCAAATTTATGCAGTTTCGGATGTCTAGAAAAAGTTATAAAAGACTTTAAAGCAGCTTCGCTGTCAGACTTCCTGTTGCTCCTTACCCATTGCCCAGGTCTTCCTTTTACTGTTTTACTGTGTGTGAAATTGTGTGCTAGAACATGTTTTCTGAAGCCCGAAAAACTTTAGCACAGACTACAGGTCGTATTTATGAAGGGATTTCATTGTAACATGGTAGGATGACTCAGTGTAATGTTTAGATGAGGACCTCCCTGTTTGGTTGTGATCAGTCAACCATGATGGCAACACAGTCCTAAAGCCTGAAAACCTTTAGCACTATCTACAGGCCGTATTTATGAAGGGATTTCATTGTAACTTGATAGGATGACTCGTTTGGAATAATTTCACTGTAACTTGGTAACTTTCGTTGACATACATTAACTGTGAGGGCCACATACATCAACTATGAGGGCCACATTAACCCACCCCTCAATTCTTTAGTACAGTCTACACCTCATATTATTTTTTATTGAAAACATAGCATACAGGGAACAGAAATTAACATATTCCCAATTATCACAATTCTTGTCTTATTTCATAATCCTTTCATAAACATTGACCATTATCCTTTTCATCAAACAGAGCACACAGACAAGTTAAGCTATAGTGTCATTGATACTTTCATTTGGTTTGTTCGCTGTGGGGGACCTTTTCAAATCTGTACTCCAAACAGGTAGTATCTTAACTTTAGAGTGACTAAATAAATAATAATAAAAAGAAGGCTTACTGTATTGTTCAATATAAAAGAAAGAGAGAATGTTTGTATATGTTTTATGGAAAATTAAAAAAACTGCAATTTATGTTCTGAGAAATTCCATGTAAATTAAAATTTGGGAACCGCGAGATTGCGAAATGATCTTTGTTTGATTTTGTGATAGCGCTCTATAAAATGGAGATAAAAAATAATTTGAGGATTATTTATTTAAAAAACTTATTATTTTTGTTCTCCATTTTAGTTTTTCTATATTGATTTTGTGTTGCATGAAGTACTGTTACAATAAACACTATTAGTGAAATCAACATGGAAGCTCTGGTGTTTAATTTTAGGTTCTCACAACTGGTCTTTGGGCATCAGCGACCTTTACATCAGGAATAAAAACAAAAACGACCCTCTTTCATTTGTTTAAAAAAAAATTGCCTGAGAATCAATTATTTAGTTTGTTTGGCCTAAATTTTGAATTGTGTAAAGAAAATTAACATTATAATCCTATTATCTGAGTAGCCTCCCTTGAGTCAGAGACAACACAGTGTCACGTTTTCAAGACAAGTTGGGCTGACTTTTGTGTTAGGTACAGTTTTTGGAGAAATTTCAGTAGCATTGCCACCCTCAGTATCTACACCTCAAATAAAGCCCCGCCCCCTATCCTGCTCTAGCCCATCTTTCTGCCCCCCTCCCCCCCCCTTCCCCTGCCCCCAAACTCCAGAAACAAAATATGAATTCAATACTATCTGAGAGATGCAGCGACTGAGGAAATGCATTTATCCAACTACTGAATACCATGTCACATTTTGTAACTTGTTTCATCTTGCAGAAGGGTATATTGTTATTGCAATCAGCTTTTCAGAACATCAAAAAAAACCCCCAGAAACAAAACATGAATTCAATACTATCGGAGAGGGGCAGCGACTGAGGAAATACATTTGTCCAACTACTGAATACCACGCCACATTTTGTAACTTGTTTCATCTTGCGGAAGTGTATATTGTTATTGCAATCTGCTTTTTGGAACATGATATGAATTCTTACCACTAGAAATTAATAAATGTCTGGGTCCGAGTAAGGACTGTAGGGGTGTGAAAGTTTCAACAGAAATATTAAACGTATAGGTATGCTTATTTGGATTCTGCAAGTACGCGTTAGTTTTCACCAGAGATTTGCAGACAAACTGTTGACAGTCTGCTTCAAAACTTGTTGGTATTAAAATAACAAATAAATAGTATGTTGTTTGTAAATATTTTTCACCCAAACGATCTTTTTAGCTCAACTTGACAATGTCAAGGATGAGCTATTGGGATGGGGTTGTGATCCGTCGTACGTCCATACCTCTGTCCATCCACAATTCCCTTAGCACATCCTACAGGCCATATCTCACCTGATCAGTTTCAAATTTCATATGTGGTTTTGGAGTAATGTCTAGATGGGAGCTATCAAATTTTTTTGACTTTTGTGAAAGACATGGCCGCAACTGGCCATCTTGGATTTGGCATATAAATTGTCCACAATTCCATTGGCACTCCCTACAGGCCGCATCTCTCACCCGGTCTTTTTCAGATTTCATATGTAGCATTGGTTTGATTTCTGGATGGAAGCTATCAAATTTTTATGAATTTTGTTGAAAAACATGGTCGGCAGTGGCCATCTTGGATTTGGAATATAAATTGTCAGCAATTCCATTAGCACACCCTACAGGACACACCTCTCACCCGTTTGTTTTCCAAATTTTATATGTGGCTTTGGTCTAGATGGGAGCTATCAAATTTTTCTGAGTTTTGTTGAAAAACATGGCCATCGGCAGCATTCTTGGATTTGGCATATAAATTGTCAACAATTCCAGTAGCACCCCCTACAGGCTGCATCCCTTGCTCGATCTTTTTCATATTTCATATGTAGCTTTGGTGTGATATTTTTTATGTAGAAAATTGTGTGAATAACTTGGCATTACTGGAACTTTATATTTAGTTCAATCTTATCTTGGTGAAGTTGAGCTGCAGTATCATTGGCACTTTCATTTTCTAATACCATTTCTCATGGAAAGGTATCATGGAACTGGTTGTTTCTCATTGATTTAAAACATGGAAACGAATAGCTGTTACTTTCAGATTTTAAAAAATTCAAGCTTGAAATAGCATAGGAATTTCTCACTCTTCTGGTGACACCTACCTTATGTAGGGGCCAGGCTATTATGCATTGTTTACCTCCACCCCCCCCCCCCCCCCCCCCCCATACCTTTTAACCCTTATACTGTCTATATTTTTCTGGGAAATTATTTTTGGATGAATGTAAATCTTTTTCATTTTCGATTGTCAGAATATACATTTAGGTCAGAATTGTTGCTTCAAGTCCTTCCATTTCATGTCAGTTAATGCTTTCAGATATATGTTTTGTTTTGTGCCATGATTGCTTCTATTAACCTAGTCTAGGTATAGATGGGTTTTTATCAATTTTTTAACATTTTTCTGCCAAAAATGATTTAGTTTCTAGTTGTAAGAATTTCTATTCAGCTCAGCTGTTGTAATTCTATAAGAGTGTAATGTATAGCTGAGTTCAATTGAATTCCATGGCTGCAAAGCTTTTATATTGTAGTTTTGTATTGTTTAGGACGATCTCAACACTGTATAACCCTTGTACTGTGTATAATTTGCTGAGGATTTTTATTTCAAGGTAAATCTCAAGACATTTCAAGTTTTCAGAATTTGCATTTAGGTCAACATTGTACTTTCAGGTCCTTCCCTTGCAGGGCAGTTACTTTTTTCAGATGTTGTTTTTGGCTTTGATAACTTCTATAAACCTTCGCAGTAGGTATGGATGTTTTTAGTCCCCTACCGGCATCGCCGGAGGGGACTATAGGTTTGCACTCTGTCCATCCATCCGTCAGTCTGTCAGTCCGTCTGTCAGTCACACTTTAGTTTTCCGGACTTTTTTTTTGAAATGCTTCAACCGAATGATTTCATTTTTTGTAACCTACTATAGAACGATGACTTACAGATCAAGTTTGAGTTTCATGCTGATTTCATTATTCTTGTGTGAGTTATGGCCCTTGGAAATATGGAAAAGCGCCAAAATATCAGTTTTCCGGACTTTTTATGGAAACGCTTCAACGGAATGATTTCATTTTTGGTAAATTTATTATAGAACGATGACTTACAGATTAAGTTTGAGTTTCTTGCTGATTGCATTATTCTTGTGTGAGTTATGACCCTTGGAAATATGGAAAAGTGCCAAAATATCAGTTTTCCTGACTTTTTTTTGGAAACGCTTCAACGGAATGATTTCATTTTCGGTAACCTACTATAGAACGATGACTTACAGATCAAGTTTGAGTTTCATGCTGATTGCATTATTCTTGTGTGAGTTATGGCCCTTGGAAATAGGGAAAAGCGCCAAAATATAAGTTTTCCGGACTTTTTTTGGAAATGCTTCAACGGAATGATTTCATTTTTGGTAACCTACTATAGAACGATGACTTACAGATCAAGTTTCATTTGCATTCTGTCCATCTGTCAGTCAGTCTGTCGGTCACTCTTTAATTTTCCGGATTTTTTTGGACATGCTTCAACCGAATGATTTCATTCTTGGTAACCTACTATAGAATGATGACTTACAAATCAAGTTTGAATTTCATGCTGGTTGCATTATTCTTGTGTGAGTTATGGCCCTTGGAAATATGGAAAAGCGCCAAAATATCAGTATTTTTATACTGTACCAATGACCCAGACTTAGCTGGTGCTAACTCCTTAAATTATAGGGCCAAACACAAATTTTTCCCCCCAATCCCCAAAATTTACATCAAAAACCGAAATTTCAATGTCCTATGTGGTCCTCCATACCTTATATCCACTGCGCATGCGCAGTGTCATGGAGGTCTCGAAATTGGCTCCAAAAGCCATTCTTTGTTTGGCCCTAAAATCAGTAACATGTCACTGATATTTGTGCTTGTAAATCTCAGTTTAAATGATGCCAGACACATAATTATGAAAGAAATGGTGGATCTAAGGATGAAATAATGGATGAGAGGAAGAAACAGTGGAAGGATGTGTTCAGGGCTGTAACTTATAATTTTTTTACAAAATTATTTCATGTTCCCTAATTTCGGGGCATGAGCCTTATGTTGTCATTCTGGCTATGAACTTACCATTGTTTGTTCAGTGTTTCCTCTCTACCTTTCCTTAATACCCCCCTTGCTATTCTTCCATACTTTCGGCATAATTTTGGAATTTTTTTTACTAAAATTTCTTGGTAGTTTTGGTTTGGTAACAGAATGATTATTTCCCCATGTTTACGTCCTCACCTTTGGGTGATTAGGCGTAGTTATCTGCATCTACCATCTGATGTACTGCAGTTTCTTCTCTGGAAGCCTCTGTTTTACATCGGATAGTGTTTAAATTGGTGACTGATTTTGGGCCATGGTTACAGTGCCTGGAGTCATGTTTCCGGTTTTTGTACACTTTTGTTTATGTTGACAACGGTTACTTCTGATAGTGATTACTTGTCTTCTATTAGTTCTGCTCATAGCCAGATACATTAATATTGTTCGGAAGTGTTGCATTCATTTTTAAAAATGTTTTAAAATATTTTGTCCACACTTAGGCTTTTTTGGGATCCATTTGGGCTCATTGTTCCCATTGGGAACTTGGGCTTTTCTGAAAATTTTTCAAATTTTTTTTTTTTTTTAAAATTATTTTTTCGAAATGTTATAATGGATTATATTATATTATGTATCTTTGTTTCAAGAGTTAGTGCGAATACTATGACTGTTTATATTTTTTCATGATGAAAGAATATTGTTCAAATTGTAATGCGAGGAAATCTTCCTCTGATTCTCATGTTCATTGTGTTTCTTGTAGTCAATGTACTCGCACCAATTATTGCTTAGTGTGTGTTAAGTGGAATGACAACGTTGGAGACGTGTGTCACGGTATATTGTTAGCGGTGAGGGGTCCATGCCGGTCCTCTCTCCGCAAGGTCACTCTAGTTTATCAATCTCTTATTCAGAAGAACAGGGTGATGTTTCCGTGATGTCTTCAAGTGTGTCTCTGTTGTTGCAGTATAATGAGAGCTAGCGGCTAAAGTGCTCATGGAAATACAACAATTGCCTAAGAGGTACCTAGTAGGATCGACGGCATTGATCGTCCACTAGCTCGCCCGGTGTGTAGCGACCATTCATCGAATGGCTCGGCAGCCAGGTTCGTCCGTTGCGGTCCAGGGAAGCAGTTTGGGTGATGCGAGCACTATAAACATTGAACGTGCACACCCAGCGACGACGGATCCGAGGATAGTACGGAGGAAGCCTGTCAGTCCGGTAGCTAGCTCGTCCAGGTTTATCCGGACTGCGAGCGAGAGAGGCCCCCTCTATCTTACAACAACATCTGGGCCGCGATGTTGTTGTATGTTCGTTCGTTAGTCGGAGCATACATCCACTCCTCCTGCTCGGGACGATCCATTGCATAGATAGTCTGATGTGGCTGGTCTATTGGCTTCCTCATCCTCACGTCAGCACACACGACCACACCTTGGCTATGTGACCACAGATATCCAGCCTGCTTCGCCGACCAGGGAATCCACTTCAACTAGGTCACGCCATCCGCTAGCCAAGGACACGAGGCCTTTCCAGTTGGGACGTTCGCATATTATATAAATGCAGGAATGAACGTCCCTGGAGCTTCCAGCGGCTAATTACGTAAGACTGCAGCTCTACAGGCCTCCGTGATGGACTAGCTATCGCAGATAGCTCAATTCATCGCAGCATCCCAGCAGCTATCAGAAACTTTTTCAATAAAGAACTATCTGAGCAAGCTGGGTCGGTTCGCTCCCCTGCAGAGTCAGTAGGGACGACCGAGATTATTATGTGGTCCAGGCGGATGGTAAAAGGGAATCAGAACGGCTGAAATTTTCCCTTTCCGAACAACTTAAGGTGCCGTAGATTTCATCCGGCATCACCTTTCTCTGGACAAAAATACATTTTTGTTTCTCTGGACAAAAATGCTGCGTAACCTGATAAGAAACTGTAAGCGTCACTGGACACAAACGTTTTCGGCCGGATTAGGGACACCGTCCCTGAGTTTCCGACCCAGTCCAGAAATGTCATCGACATTTGAACTTTTGAATGATGCTATATTCAAGCTAGCCTCTAAGACTGGCAAATCCGGTTTCTTGTCGCCTAAGTGCTATACAGCTGCCTTTCATCAATGCTAGACATAAATTTGAAACGGCAGGACAAGGCACGCCGAGAGTTCCTCTGCGTTTGGACGACTAGGCTGAAGACCTGGAACGGTCATTGCCGGCGTCCATGTCTATTTACTCCAGTATACTGGAGAACACAATTTAGACGCATTTTCTCACGCAGATCACCTTACCAGAGCGTTATCACTACGTCTTGAAGCAAAAGAATTCCAGGATCTTCAATCTTCCTTAAGAGTTCTTTCGAGGGCTATAGCATATTCTACGTATAACTCCGCCCTTTCAGTGGCAATATGTCAGACGTGATGCTGCCCTGGCTGCATCCACAAGAGTGGATAGTAAGGTGAAAAAAACTCTCTTCCAGTCGCTCCGGTCTCAGGAGAGCTTCTCTTTGTCGTTAAGCTTTGTACAATCTATATTAGATTACTAAGAAAGCTCCGGATTCTCTGCATTATTCTGCTTTGAAAAAGTCAGACTCAGCAGGGGTAAGGCAGGTTCTTCGGGGGCGAATACGTCCAAAGGAAGTTCCTATAGAGGATCAAAGCCTCTACGTCTTACTCTGGAGACCGTCAGAGTAGCGACTCACATAGGGGTCGTAATGCTGGCCTGAGATATCGAGTCAGACGCCCCTAGGTCGACTGGGCCAGATGCGGGTCGTGGAGGATGTGTTTTCTCCTTCCGCAATCCTGGTAGGACCAGGAGGTGATGGTTCCACGTCGACCAGGTCACGCCACCCGCTAGCCAAGGACACGAGGCCTTTCCAGTTGGGACCTTCGCATATTATGTAAATGCAGGAATTAACGTCCCTGGAGCTTCGCGGCTCCACAGGCCTCCGTGATGGACTTGCTATCGCAGATAGCTCAATTCATCGCAGCATCCCAGCAGCTATCAGAAACTTTTTCAGTAAAGAACTATCTGAGCAAGCTGGGTCGGCTCGTTCCCCTGCAGAGTCAGTAAGGGACGACCGAAATTATTATGTGGTCCAGGCGGATGGTAAAAGGGAATCAGCACAGCTGAAATTTTCCCTTTCCGAACAACTTAAGGTGGCCGTAGATTTCATCCGGCATCACCTTTTAGAAGTTGTTTCTCTGGACAAAAATGCTGCTTTACCTGATAAGAAACTGAAAGCGTCACTGGATACAGACTTTTTCGGCCGGATTAGGGACACCGTCCCTGAGTTTCCGACCCAGTCCAGAAATGTCATTGACATTTGAACTTTTGAATGATGCTATATTCAAGCTAGCCTCAAAGACTGGCAAATTAGGTTTCTTATCGCCTAGCGCTATTCACCGGCCTTTCATCAATGCAAGACATAATTTTGAAACGGCAGGACTAGGCATGCTGAGAGTTCCTCTGCGTTTGGATGACTAGGCTGAAGACCTGGAATTGTCATTGCCGGCGTCCATGTCTATTAACTCCAGTATACTGGAGACGACAATATTGTCTAATAGAATTTAGACGCATTATCTCACACAGATCACCTTACCAAGAAGAACTTGGACGACATTCTTCGCATTCAACGCTTAACAGAATTCATGCTGATTACATCTAGGTTATAACATTTGTATAATTATTAATGCTCATTAGTCCGGTAGGGGACATTGTATTGCTTAAGCGTTACGTGAGCTCTTGTTTTTCTCAATTTTTTTTAGCCATTATTCTGGGAAATTATTTTTGGGTGTGGGTAAATTGTAGTCATTTTCAATTGTCAGAATATATGTTTAGATCAGCATTGTTGTTTCATGTCCTTCAATTGCAGGTCAGCTAATGCTTTCAGGTATTGTTTTGGGCCAAGATTACTTCTATTAATCTTCATAATCTAGGTATAGATGGGTTTTTATAAATTTTTTTACATTTTTGTGTCAAGAATGACTTGGTTTCAAGCTATAAGAATTTCTGTTGAGCTCAGATGGTGTATATTTTTTGTAAGAGATTATTTTTAGCTCTGTTACTTGGAATCCCATGGTGGCAAAGCTTTTATATTGCAGTTATGTATTGTGTAAATCTTAGTCATTTTAAGTTATCAGAATTTGCATTCAGGTGATCACTGTAGCTTTCTAGTCCTTCTATTGCAGGGCAGTTATTTTTTTCAGATGCTAAGCACTGGAAATCCTTGTCGCACTCAAGGGACAAATTTATCAATTTTATTAACTTGAGTAAAAAATCAGACATAAACCATTTAATTTTTATGTGTACCCATACCATGTATGGTACACATAATGCCAGCATCCGGGGTGGCCATCCATTATTCGTCCATCCTTTGTCTGTCCGTCTGTCCATTCTTACAAATGGCTACTTATGTGGCTATTTTATGGACATGTTAGGTGGCTAACCTAAAACACATGTCCAACATAATAAAACAAGTTTTTTGGGGGAAATTTTTTGGGGGGTCAGCTGACCGTAACCCTACCCTTTACTGATCCTAACCCTATCCACTCCTAACCCTATGCTAACCTTAACCCTAAACTAACCCTAGCCACATAACTCTAACACACCTTTACTGACCCCCACCCCACCCCACCCCACGTCACCCCACGTCACCCCACCCCAGAATGCCCTAACCCTACTATACATTTATCACTCCCCCACCCCACCCGCCAACCCCCACCCCACAATAAGAGATTCTGTTACGTGGCCAGCCATGTACCACGTAACAGACTTTAACCACATAAGTATCCTGTTTTACTAACTCGTAGCCCCATAAGTAGTCATTTGTGTGTGTGTCCGTCTGTCTGTGTGTCCGTCTGCCCATCTGTCCGTCCGGCATCCGTATCCATTTCTTTGGCATTCGATAACTTGAAAAATATTGCTTGGATTGTCAAGTTAATTTATATTTGTGTTCAGGTTACTGATGTGCCGAGCTGTATAATTTTTGGTGTAAATCGGATAATATTATCCTGTGATATTAACCCTTTATCCTTCAAATTGAGAACTCCTCCAATCCCTTTCTTCGGCATGCGATAACTCAAAAAATATTAACCCGATTATCAGGTTACTTTACTTATGTATTCAGGTTACTGATATACTGTGCTGTATAGTTTTTTATGTAAATCTAATAATTTCATCCGGAGATATTAACCCTTTATCCATCAAATTAGGAACTCCTCCAATCCATTTCTATATGTACCCATACCATGTATGGTGTGCATAATGTCAGCATCCGGGGTGACCCTCCGTCATATAGCTTTCTACTAGTTGCACGTATGGGTACACATCTGACGATTTAATCGGCCTATTTTCATTTTTAGTTCAACTTTGGCGAAGCCAAATTTGAGCTTATTCCATGGCCGTGGATACGGCTCGGGCTAGAGGCCGTATTTATGAACCGATCTTTATGAAACTTCTTGGGTACCTTTGTTATGACCGTGGGACGAGAACGAGTGTTTTTGGGTGCGGTCTGAAATTCAAGATGGCTGCCAGCCGCCATTTTGTACCGACGATGCAGAAATCTGTTTTTTGTACAGAACTTCCATATGAAAGCTCTGATTTGAATACTTTTTTGTATGAATGTTTAGTACCATCGGATACATCACATATAATACAGGTTTTTTTCTTTTTCTTGTGCGTAAATTATGCAAATTAGACTAACTTTGATGTTTTTTGGTGTTACTTTCAGCACTGTAAGTGCAAATGCCAATATGGCTCGGGCTAGAGGACGTATTTATGAACCGATCTTTACGAAACTCCTTGGGTACCTTTGTTATCACCGTGGGATGAGAATGAGTGTTTTTGGGTCCAAAATTCAAGATGGCCGATGGCAGGCATTTTGTACAAAATTTGGTGCAATCAGATTTTTGCACAGAACTTCCATATGAAAGCGCTGAATTGAATAAAGAAGAATTTCTTTTAGCTCAGCTGTTGTATATTTTGTAAGAGTTTATGTTTAGCTCAGTTACACTGAATCCCATGGTTATAAAGCTTTTGTATTCAGTTTGTATTGTTTGGGACTATTCAAACACTGTTTAACCCATGTACTGCAAATATTTTGCTGGAGTTTTTTTTTTTTAACCCTTATGGGCCTAATTCTGATTTTGATCACCTTCTACTACAATAGAACAAGTGCCCCAACATGTAGTCTCCACATAAACTCACAGGCTAGCATTCAAAGTGCATTGGCAGTTGTTTCTTGAAAAGTCTTGGCGGCGAATGCCTAGAAACAGTTACAGAGGCACTAGTTGTGGATTATAAAAGTGTTTCAAAAACAAACAAAACTCTCCAGGCCTTTAAGGGTTAAAGGTAAATCTTAATCATATTCAGTTATCAGAATTTACTTTTAGGTTAGCATTGTAACTTCAAGACTTCCTATTGCAGGAGAGTTAAATTTTTCAGATTTTGTTTGAGGTTGTGATAACCTTCATAGTCTTGATTAGCTGTAATTTTTAGTCAGTTTCTTTGATTCACCTGGTCTCATGGCTTTTATATTGCATTTGTGTCTTGTTTTTTAAAAAAAATTTAGACAAAAATTAGTTATGTGCAGATTTAATTTTTTTTCATTTTGTAAGTAATATGAAACTTGCTCAATGTAACTATCTTGGAGTTTGTCAAGAACCTCTAGAAAAGTGTAATGTAGTTAAGCTGTGAGGCATTAGCATCCGTCTTGTTGAGACAAGCAATGGAAATGTTTAGTTCCAAAAAGTTTTTTTCGGAAACACCAACCTCTATTTATGTCAGGTAAAAAGTTTACCCATAGCACTCTAGTAGTGCAACAGAATTTTCTCCATTCACTCTGTTTTTCTCATGTTTACCTATGAATGTAGGCAATTATATCTTGACAGAGCTCACTGTGCTCTGTCAAACGGTATATTTGGTTAAATATCAAACTGCATTATGGGAGATATTTTCTACTTAAAACTTTGCAATTTTAACATCAGAGTGCAGAGGGCTAAGGTAAATTGCTATAATTTTAATGTTAACTGCAGATGAAGCACTGTGCATGGGGTGTATGACTTATTCAAAACAGTATTTCTTATCAACCTACCTCACAATTGTTTACAACAGGCTTGCATTACAGTGGAAAGTCCCTAACTCAGAAGTATACTCTCTGTTTTGTTCTTTCCTCAAGCAATTTGGGAAAGAAAAGTGGTGCAAAAGCTCCAAGAAAAAATAAGCCAAAACTGGGTCGAGTGCGACCAGTGCACACCCAGTAGGGGACACTCTTCTCCTAGTACTAATCCACGGCTTCCGGTACCAGTTCGCAGACGTATAACCAACGTGCCATTCTTTTTTCTTCCGGCTTCTTAGGAAGATGCGTTTTCATTGGCTCCAATCAGTTCTACTTCAACTCGTTTTACACTGTGTTTCTGTGATGAATTATGGATCTGCTGACCATTGAATAATATGGGGCTGTGTTTTTAGCTCACCTGACTTTCAGTCAGGAGAGCTATAGTGATCACTCACCATCCGTTGTCCGTCGTCGTCCGTGAACATGGTGTTTGCGTCTTCTCCTCCCAAACCGCTGAACCAATTTAATTGATATTTGAGATAATAGTTTGTTATGACATCGCAATTTGATTTTGTTCAAATCAAGTTGCCTCGCCCTTGGGTAGGGCCACACCCAAAAAGTGTGCTGAAATCTTAATAAAATCTTCTTCTCATGAACCAGCAGTAGCGAGACTTGATATTTGGTGTGCAGCTTCCTTTTGAGGTGTAGACTCAGATTTGTTCAAGAGAATTTTGTGGAGCTATACTTGGCGTCGTAATGGGAGGGGAAAAAATATTTGCCCCTCCCAAAATTTCTATTTTCCAAACCGAGAGGCAAATTTTGACCAAATTTGATATGAGGGCTTATTGGGTCATAAGTACTTAATTCATGCAAAAAATTTTTTTCCCGTCGCCCCCATGGGGACCGCAGGAGCTAAAAATAGAAAAAAATTAAAACGCCCATATCTCCAAAACTACACGGCACTGAGAATTCTTATTTGTTGTGAAGCTTCCTTAGGACCAACAGAATGGAATGGACAAAAAAAAAAATGCCATCGGTTTTATCATGGGGTACTTTTTGGGAACTTTGAAAAAGTGCTGAGTCAGCATTTTTTAACACTGTGGGTGATGGGAAAAACATATAAGACTACTTTTCTCCCAAACCACTGCTCCAAAAGCTTTCAAATTTCACATATAACATCTTTTGGAAGATTGTTTCACATGTTTATTGAAATCAATTGCCTGGGTCCATATTTGGGCTCTCTATGGGAGCCGAAATGTTTAAATTAGTGCAGTTTGAGGAGTATTTTTTAAAAATCTTCTTCTTCAGATCTACCAACAAGAATCTTTTGATATTTGGTATGCAGCATCCTTAGAGGGGTGAGATTCGAGTTTGTTCAAGCCAAGTCCCTGGGTTCATATTTAGGCTGAAAATTTGGGGGTCCCGACTTAGAAATTTTGGACCAAAATCCTGAATTTTTTGTTTGTTTTTTATACGTTTCGGTCAATTTTAAGAGAAAAAAATTTTTTTTTTTTTTTTACACTGAAAATTTGCGGTTCGGGTGGGACTTAGAAAATTTTGGACCAAAATCTGGAAATTTTTGTTTTTTGTTTTTTTTATGCGTTTCGGTCAATTTTAAGAGAGAAAAAAAAAATTTTTTTTACACTAAAAATTTGGGGTCCATGTGGGACTTGAAAAATTTTGGACCAAAATCCTGAAATTTTTTTTTGTTTTTTTATGCGTTTTGGTCAATTTTAAGAGAAAAACAAATTTTTTTTTTTACACTGAAAATTTGGGGTCCGGGTGGGACTTAGAAAATTTTGGACCAAAATCCTGAAATTTTTTTTTGTTTTTTATGCATTTCGGTCAATTTTAAGAGAAAAAAAAAAATTTTTTTTACACTGAAAATTTGAGTTCCGGGTGGGACCAAAATCCTGAAATTTTTTTTTTGTTTTTAATGCGTTTTGGTCAAAATTTTTTTTTTTACACTGAAAATTTAGGGTGTCGGTGGGACTTCAAAAATTTTGGACCAAAATCCGGAAATTAGTTTTTTATGCGTTTTAAGAAGAAAAAAAAAATTTAGGCTGAAAATATTTTGTTTGGGGGAAAAATTCTGTTTTTTATGCATTTATCTCAATTTTGGGATGTAAAAGTGCAGGAACTGAAAATAGAAGGAAAATCCTGTGTATTGTGTGGGCACAGTCGCTTCATCTAGTTGGTATATGCTTTTCTTAGGAGGGGCGTATGCAGCTTATTCAAGTCCCTGGTTTGATATTTAGACTACCATGTCAGGTAAGTGCCCGCAGGCCCCCTGGGGCCTTTTGTTTGTATATTCTCGTTATATTCACCACATTTTTGGTCATATATTTTCTCTGTGTTTGGTAACATATATATGCTATCCTTTTGGATATTGCTTTTGGAGTTAGGTGTCAGTGGGGGGGGGGGGGGGGGGGGGGGCTGTTCCGGCAGCATTTCTCCCCTACGTTAAGGGTCGAATTTCTGCCTATTGGGTCCCTTTTTGGCTGTTTGGGTTCTGTTGTGTTCCCACCGGGTCTTTATTTCCTGCCCCCTTCCTCTAGTAGTTGGGGGTGTTCTTCTTTTTACTTCTTTTGGTTCACCATCCCATCTACTTCTCTCTCCTTTGTTATGTCCAGGATGGTTCCTTGTTGACAATGTCTTCTGCCGATGCATGTTGAGGATTCTCATGCTTCATGCTCCACATGTAATGGGTGTTCTTTTGATTGACCCTGTGGGTCTTAGTTGCCCACCTTTTGGGCTTCCATGAACTGTGTGGTGCGTCCTCTTGGCCGTTCTTCCCGTGCCCGTGGGAAAGGGAAATGCTGTCGTTCAGGGTCTCCCGACACTGTTATGTCTGGTGAGATTTCTAGCCTTCTGTGGGGCATTTGCAGTCTATTTTTGCAGTGGATACTGTAGGAGCTGTTGAAAATTATGGTGAAGAGATGCCTGGTTCCTGGCTGTTGTCCCTCTCCAGTCAACATCTGAGGCTGTCACTAGGGTTGTAACTCCTCCTTTGGAGCCGAGCTCTTGCCGCTTTTCCACAGGTTTCAACAGCTTCTGACATATCTAATGCTGCTGCTCCATCTGCAAAGTCTACAGTGTCCGTTTCAGCCAGCTTTGGCTTGTCCCTGTAGGGATATCTGTTCCTTTAGACGTCGGATATCGGCCTCAGCCTTCCTTTGGCTTCAACTCGGCAAAGTCGGAAGGGGTTTCCAGCTGATTCCTCTGCTGTGGTCTCTCAGCCATCGTGTCCAGCAGGTTTTGCTTTGGATTCAGATGCCCATGGTGGTGTCACCATGGACTCTGTTGCGCTTCCGTCCATGCACTCTGAACCTTCGGCAAGTTTTGTGGAACCGACACGTTTTGTGCAGCCTGGGCCTTCTGTCCCACAGAGATCCTCGGGGTAGTTCATACCCCTATAAGCATCTGCATTCGGCGGGGCGACGGGTGTTCTTGAGGATCGTGACCCTTCGCTGGTTAAGAAGGTCAGATGCAAAGCCACTTTGCTGGGTCCTTCCCACATCGGACTGGCAGATTCGGGTCATGAGCTTAGGGAGGCTCTCTCCTTGCTTACGCAGGTTCTTTCCAAGAGCCTTCTCGTTGCTTCCAGCGAGGTTACTAGTGTCTTCCAGGCACCCTTGGCATTGCCACCTCCTGGGATTGGAAGCAGGCCACTTTCTGATTCCCCTGGTGTTCCTACACCATGGGAGGCATCGGCTGGTATGCCTGAGATGGGCTATGTGTCTTCTTCGACTCATGGGATGGGTCAGACACACCTGACGTCAAGAGCCATCAGTCTTCTGACTTGGGGGCGGCTCTTGACTTTGTGTTTGAGTTCCTTCCATAACGCAGACCGTCAAACCAGTCGGAGTATTCAGCCAGGCCGCGATCATCGGTCACGCACCTCCAGCCTGTGGAGCAACCTTCTTCTAGGTGCCTTTGACCATACCAGTCGGTACAGGTGGTCGAAGCTTTTGCGGCATTGGATGCAAAGCTGAGTTCCAAGGCTATGAAGACTTCGTTCTTCACTAGGGCTGATATCTTTTTGCCCCCTGTGCATTATCGTTCCTACAATTCCACACTCCGTCAGTCTGCCAGACTTTTGACGGTCTTGGATCAGGATTTCTCCTCCCTTGGACTTTCCAAGCCCATGTCAGTCGTTATTCCTACGGCGACTGTGGGGTCCCTGTTGGGCTTATCCAGAGAGATGCTGTGCATGCTTTCTCTCTTGGATCAAGTCGTCTCTGCCTTGGCTGCTTACAGTACGAGTACTCTGAAAATGTGTGAGTAAAGTACAAGTATGTGTACTTGGGGAAATGTATGAGTATGAGTACGAGTACTGAGTACTTTGAAAGTACTCGAGTATGAGTACGAGTACATACCCTTACATGTAAAATGAATAACACATGATATACCATATATCTTTTTTTGCTAAGAAATACTTAATATTACCAGTACATTTATACATAGGTATAAAAAAATTAACTTTTCCAAAATATTTCACAAGAAAAACAAGGGCAACACAAAGCATGGGCTACTGCCCCTGACTCTTATACAAGTTCGAAGTAACCTTGAAGGTATTGTGGGACAAAAAAATTTTCTAAGTGGAAAGAGTGAAAACAAAAAAAATTTCTAAGTTGAAAAAGGGACATAACTCTGGGGAAAATTATTGGACGGAACCCATTTCTTGTGCATATCCATTCCCCATGCAGGGCTATCAACATACCAGAGGAGATCCAAATACAAGCGATGACTTTGAAATTACAATGCAAAACATTTGTATGGACAGACGGACAAGGGACGAATGGATGGGCGGAGGGCTTCACTAGATATCCCCGAATCCTTCTGCGGAAGATTGGGGGCATAATAAGTACTCTGTCTCTGAAAACCCATAAATGATTTGAAATGATAAATCACAACTGAAATAATTAAGTTAATATACAGTTCCAATCACACAAGTGTGACCCATTTTGGGAATGAGCTCAATATGTTTTGGAAAAAGAGTTCTTTTTTTTTTAAAATCATAACTGAGATAATTCAATATTGATGACATCTTGGCACAAATTCAAATCTAACTGACACTTTTAAGTCATGTAATCATTCATTGGAGATCTCAGACCTAGACGTAGGGGCGAACCAGGGTAAAAAATCGTCAGAGAAAGGGTCATGGAGGATGGTAAACTTAATTGGTGAGAGGGGGTCAAATCAAAGAGGTCTTTGGGTGGCCTGCGTGATAAAGAGAAACCTTGGTTTGAAGAGTACCTTGATGGCTCCTTTGGGGGATCACTGTTGTTCAAGCTGAGGTCGCAGTCCCTGGATAGTCCAGGCACATTAGACATAAAAATGAGAAAGTAAGGAAAAAAATCGGAGAAAGCTGATTTTTTTATATGTTTCCGGGACACACATTGCGGATAAAGTGTGAAAAGTCCCCGCGAATCCGAGTTGAGCTTTTTTAGTTATAGCGTTTTTTTGATGAAAAAAAAATTTTTTAAAAAAATTCGACCCAGCTCCATATTTCTCATTCTTATTCGCCTTAGTAGGGTGAGAATCATAAATATTGTGCTGAATTATATTGAGAATACATATCCCCAACAGAAAATGCCAACTTTGTACCAATCTTCACACTCAGTGGTGAAATATTCACGAAAATGTACAAAATTACGAAAAATTTTTTATTGTTTTCATACACACAACGTCCATTAAATCAAATCTACGACTACTTTGGGAGTTAAATTATATATCAAAAATTGCAGAAAAGCAGTGGCTTTATAATGATATATAACAATAGTCATTTATTCCATAATGAACTGGTGAAACGTGTGAAATATTAACCATACCCCCTAAACTCCAATTCAAACGGCATCGACTTTTCTCATTCAAATACCGTATTATAGCATCATTGTTTCAATTTCCATGTTCGATTACATCACATAATGTGGTGTTCGCCTACACTCAAGATGCATCTACTGTCAAAATTACACGAACTGCTCCAGAATGCGTCCGTAGGACGCACAGGAAAGCTTTGGGTACAATACTACGAGCAAATAGGTCTTCTCCAGTTGTTCTTGAGAGCAGAGCGCACAGGTGACTGGGAACTCCACACATATTGTGTTCGCAATATGATTCCAGTATTTCACGCAGGTGGTCATTTTGCATACGCAAAAAGTTCTCATCTCTATTTGCAGCAGATGAATGAGCTAACAGAAATAATGCAACAGGATGATTTGAAGTTGTTCACTGAGAAAGGTTACTTTACCATAAGGCGCTCAGATAAATTCTGGGACGGGATATATTCTGATCAGACCATAGAGCAGTGTTTAATGAGAATGTTCAAGCTCCCTGGTGGTCTCACACATGGCAGGGGAATAACCGATAGCACTGTTGCGAAATGGGTACATGGACTACCTCTTTGCCTTCCGATATGTAATGCTCTCGAAAATTTTGTTCATGTTCACACTGGTCATGGCGAACAACATCGGGATCTCCGTCAAAGTTCACAATTGACTGATGCCAATGATATCACCAAATTATTGAACTGGCTCAGAGTGTATTCCCCCTTTCAGAATAGAGATCCACTACAATTAGTCTCTATAGCAACCGGGCTTGTGGCCGACGAAACTGTGAACTGTGACCAAGTTCGCAAAATTGGTGAATGTTGCGTATCGAATGTTGTAAGCAAAATGTTCAACAGCATCAAACTACGACGTGTTGACACTGTGAAGTCTTTCGCATCGATGGCAAATAGCATCAAAGTCCGTGGAAGTAAGGTAGTGATTGACCCCACAATTCTGTTCAACCGCATCACATGTGTTATTCAGTCACAAGCAGAGATGGAAGAGTATCTCAAATATGAACTCTCCCCGAAACCACCAGCATTGTTTGATTCTGCTGGAATGAGGAAGACACAGAAAAGCACGCTCGGTAAGATCCTCAAAACATACGGTTCCGAGCAAACTAAAATCCCAGAACATTCTCTGTTTGTTGTAGATGGTGGATTTTTATTGAGGGCAGTTGTATGGCCTAAACAGTCGTCATATAAGGACATATGTACATCATATTCCAATTATCTAGTGAGACATTTTGGGGCGAACGTCGTGGTTGTTTTTGATGGTTATGCTTGTACAATGTCGACAAAGGGCATGGAACACGGCCGTAGATCTAAAGACAGGTATTCCATTGATATCAATATCTCACCCGAGTTACCAGCCACCACACCCCAATCCGATTTCCTTGCAAATGCCAAGAACAAAACCCAACTGATCGATCGTCTAATGCAGGAGCTATCTGCTATCAATATTCAGTCCAAGCAGGCCGAGGCTGATGCTGAAGTACTGATAGCCGAAACTGCACTTGACATCGCTCAAGATGACAACAATGTTGTCGTTGTGGGAACAGACACAGACTTGTTAGTCATTCTTACCTCTCGAGTTCAACCGGGATGTAATATTCACATGATGTATTCCATTACACCAAACTTACTAGTTTCAGTTAGTGAAATAGCAACCAAAATGGGTGACCATAGAAGCAACCTCCTTGTAGCACATTCTATAAGTGGTTGTGACACTACTTCTGCACTCTTTCGAGTTGGTATAAGAAGAAAGTATTCAGTACAATTGTCTCCGATGTTACTAGCGACTCACAACAGTATGTCAACACAATTTTGGCGGATGACAGTACACCAAGTGCAGTAGCCGCTGCCGGGGAACAACTTCTCCTGATCTTATACGGGAGTAAAACTGTTTCCTCTCTCGACCAATATAGATATGTCACTTACAAGCGTTATGTAGCAAAATCTAAACTGAATAAACCCATCGACCTAGCCTCACTCCCACCAAGCAGGGATGCTGCACAACAACATGTCTACAGATGTTATCTCCAGGTCCAACAATGGCTGGGCACTTCGCTTCCTCCGACGCATTGGGGGTGGTCGCTAGACAATGGACTTCTTGTACCGACTGCAGCCACAAAGCCATGTGCCCCCGATAACCTACTGAATCTGATCAGTTGTGGTTGCAAGAGTGCTTGTAAAAAAAGGTGTGGGTGTAAGAAGGCAGGACTCTCTTGCTCAGGTTTGTGTAATTGCAGTTCGGATTCTTGTAACAACCACAGAAACACTGTCCTGTCGGAAATTTCTGAGTTCAATGAATAATATGTATATAGGTCATGTCATTTCTGTATATAGCGTTGATAATAGTCAATGTAACTTAATCCATGTTGATTGATTTGTACATTCTGTAAATATTATTTATTGATTTTTGTACATTCTGTAAATATTATTTATTGATCTAATGCTGCCAGACACAGACGTGTCTGTTCGGTCCCAAGCCCGAAAATAGTTGAGTTCTCATGCTGACGAATTTTATGCCAAAAGGGGAACTCGGCCAGAAGCAGAGGGGGTCTTCCATAATGTCTATTTTGTAAGCAATGATAAAAGTCTTCAAATGGTGGTGGATTTTTTATCGTCTGTCCAACTAACATCCCGTTCTGTACTACGACCCTTTGGGCAAATCCGTTAGGAAAATCGTCATTTTTTGCGTAAATCTGATACTTTTTTGTGAATTTTCAATAATTTTTCGCAGAAATTGTCACAGAATGCACATTTTCCTCTAGGTAAATGTATATTAGACATTATGTAGCTCGAAATACGCGTAAACAAAAAATACAGTTGGATCAATTCGAGGTTACAAAGTTCGTGCGATTTTTTAAAATTTTTTTCAAACGCGTTTTCGAAAAAAGGCTGTAGAAAAAAAAGCTCAACTGGGATTTTAGGGGACTTTTGTCTAATCGTTCAGTGACATGTACTCGACATTCCCTGAAAAAATCAGCTTTCTCCGATTTTTTTCCCTAGTGAAACCTAATGTTCTTGGGCTAGGAGCTGAGGGGAAAAATTGGGAAAAACAGTGAAAAGGAATGCCAGATGTGTAATTTAGGTGTGGTGGAGACCGTGGAACACTTTCTTATAAAATGCCCAAAATACCAGTCTAAAAGAATAAGATTCACTGGGAGTATAATGGGGAAGTGGGATGGGAGAATGATGGACAATTGGTTAGTGAGTGACTCAAAGGAGAGGGTTAATATGCTAATCAGAGAGATTGGGAAGAATAGGGCAAGGGATGTCATCAAGTAGTTCGTCTCTGAGTGTTGGGAGGAGAGAAGAAGCTTGGGAATAGGGAGGCAGTTGGGAGTACTGGGGTAACCAAGGCCTTCTCACCTGAGAACTGCGACAAATCAGCGCCCGGCCAAAGTGTTGTTATTATTGTTATTAGCTCAATGTATGTGAAGTGACAGTTGGCAAGTAATATATCAGGGCTTAATTAGTAAACTTGTTCATCACGTACAAGTTATAAACCAGATTGCTGGTCAATTCATTGTTGACTGATCAGAATTAACTTTATAATACTGGCTATTATATGCTAAAAAAGTGGTACTCGAGTACCATGAGTATGAGTACTTTGGACCCCGCCCTAACTGCTTATCTGCCTCCAGATAAGTTTGACGACATACAGGTTCCTTTGCATGTGATTACTAAGGCACTCATGCATCTTACTCACATGCATTCCTGTAACAAGGCTAATCTGGAATTAATTTGCCGGGATGCTGTGCTGGACACTAGCCATTCCCTTCCTGAAGGGCAGTGCACTGCTCTTCGATCCGCTTCTTTGGTGGGTCGGCGTCTATTCTATGATTCTGTGGCAACGGTCCAGGAAGACTTTCTGCGTCATTCCAAAGATCAGCTGCTGCTTTGCCAGCTTGATCTGCCTCCTGTTGGAGGCCGGTGCCATTCCAAACCTAACAAGCTCCCTTCTGCTTCCTCTGTGAAGCCACAGGCTGATCCTCCCGCCTCCGGTTCTTCCTCTTACTCACGTGGTAAGGGTAAGCCTTGCAGACCAGAGGGAGGTCTCAGGATCCTTCTACTAGCAGAGGAGGTGCTTTCTCCTCTCATGGGCCTCGATGGGGTTCGAAATGAAGGTCCTCACCTCGATTCATCCCAGGTTGGAGGAAGGATATCAGAGTTTGCAGACCATTGGGCCTCGATCACATCCGATCCTTGTGTGTTAGATGTTGTTCGGTCCTGTCTGCAGATATCCTTCTGGAGGCACCCCACCCTGTCACGGTTGCCACTTCCAACTCAAGTTCCTTCAGACAGTTCACGTCGGGAACTTTTGATCATGGAGATAGACAATCTCCTGTCAAAGGGGGCGATCAAGGTCGTCAAGAACATTCATTCAGTGGGATTTTATTCCCGCCTGTTCTTGGTGCCAAAGAAGGATGGCTGGTTATTGATCTGAGTATCCTGAACTAGTCTATCATTGTTCCTAAGTTCAGCATGGAAACTTTCAGGTCGGTTTGCCGCTCCATTCACCATGGAGATTTCGCTTCCAGCATCGACCTGCAAGACGCTTATTTTCCATCTCAGATTTGCTTTTCTGGGGCAAGTTTACCAGTTCAAGGCCATGCCTCAACCTGGCTCATTGGGCCTTCACCAGACTGATGTCTCATGTGATAGCCTTCCATCGCACACAACCCAGGGTGACAACTTCAGCGTATCTGGACGATATTCTCCAGAGGCACTCGAATGCTGCTCTTCTGGAGTCCGATGCCAGCACACTTTTCAGTCATTTTGTCATCTGTGGATGGACTTCCACACTCAGCTGAATATGGTCCCTCGGGCTAGGGCTGTGATTCTCTCGGCTTTCACCCTGACTCTGACCCAGTCCACGTCTGCGAAAGCTCGGGAGTATTCTCTGGTTGCTCGGTCACGGATCTTATTCCTTTAGGTCGTCTGCATGTCAGATATCTTCAGCACTGTCTGCTCAGTCATTGGAGGCCGAATGTCGATCCTCTGGAACTGGTGCTTCAGTTACTAGATTCTCTCAGTCATCAACTTCTTCCCTGGACGGATGTTCAGTGGATTATCCAGGGAGTTCCGTTGGACTTGCCCATGTCTGATCATGTTCTGATGGCAGATGCCAGCGATCTTGGATGGAGCGCGACATTGGATCCTCTAGGTCTTTCCCTTCACAGTGTTTGGGACCAGGATCAGGCAGCTCTTCACATCAACCAGAAGGAGTGTCTTGCTCTTCTTCTGAGTTTTGAGCAGTGGATCCCCACCTTTCGAATTGTCGTCCTTCTGTTGTCCGACAGTTTGACAGTAGTCACTTACATTTGGAACCATGGCGGCACGCACTCGGTTCTCATGTACGAATTGGCTCTGGATCTTCAACTGCTCACTCAGGACGTCAACTCTGGGGTAGTGGTTCGTCACATTCCCTGTCGTCTGAACGTCCTAACCGGCTCCCTTCCCGACAGGGCTGGGTCATTTCCACCAGGTGGATGCTTCACAGAGCAGTGTTCCAATCGCTTTGCGATCTCTGGGGTCAACCCCACATCAATCTGTTTGCGACCCATTGGAACCATCAGGTGGACACTTTTGTGTCCCTGTGTCCAGATCCTCTGGCATTCGCCGTGGATGTTCTGTCACTCGATTGGTACAGTCTAGTCGGCTATGCCTTCCCACCAGTTTCGATTCTGCCTCAGGTTCTAGCCAAGTTACGAACCTGCAGTTGTCGAATCATTCTGATCGTGCCCCTGTTGGCTCAGTGAGTTTGGATCAATCAGCTCCGCTCTCTGTTGGCGGCAGTTCCAGTTTGTCTCCCTCTACGTTGCAACCTTCTTTGTCAAGGTCACCCTATGAGGTTTCACATCGACCCAACTGCATTGTGCCTTCACACATATCTTTTGTCAGGTCCTGTCTCCTCCGTAGAGGTTTTTCGAGATGAGCAGTGGAGAGCATTTCTTCTTCAAGGCAGCACTCCATTGGTTTAGCCTATGTGTCTAAGTGGAAAGTCATCTGTCAATGGTGTGCTGATCACTCTGCTGATTATGCCGATCCTTCAATAACACAGATTATGGAGTTTCTGGAATATCTGTTTGATTCTCGTGGTCTCCAACCTGTTATCATCAAGGGGTACAGGTCTATGCTTTTGGAGACCTTTTTGTATGTGAAAAAGTATTGTATTGGCACTAATCCATACCTCTCCAAGCTTATATGGCACTTTTCTTTGAAAAGGCCCAGAGTTTTGCAGCTGACCCGAAGATGGAATCTTGGGTGCTGCTTTGTTTGGGGTGGGGGGTGGGGGCGGTGGTGGGGGGACACTGTTCGAACCTTTATCCCAGGGGGATATGCGTTTTCTCACATACAAGTCGGCTTCAGCTTTCCTGATGGCTTTTGCTTCAGCCAGAAGGGTTAGTGAGCTTCACGCCCTCTCGGTTGAACCGGCCTTTTTCAGGAGCTCTGCCAACAGTGTTACTTTTACCACTGATTGCTCCTTTCTGGCCAAGAATCAGATACCTGACTCTACTCCACCTCCTATCTGTATCAGGGCTGTTCCTTCTGTTGAGAGTAATCGCCCTTTGCTCTGTCCGGTTCATGGGATTCGCATTTATCTTAATCGGACGCAATTTATTAGGAAAGGCAGGAAATGATTCTGTCTCTTATTTCTGCTCGACAGAAGATCTCAGCTCAATCCATTTCTAGGTGGATTTGTCTCGCTATTCGCGCGTCATACGCTCGTTTGACGATTATATTACCAATCGCATTTCTGCCAACGTAGTGCATGCATTGTCTACCTCCAGGGCTTATGCTAACTCCGTCAAATTGTCAGGTGTTATGCAGGCAGCCTACTGGAGAAATGCATCTACTTTCTCCACCTTCTACCTGTGTCAGTTGCAGGAGCAGTCTGAGGACCCTTTTTCTTAAGGCCCTCTTTCTTCTGCTCAGGCTGTTATCAACCCTAGCCATTAGGCTTCTTTCAAGGTTAATTCCAGCCCTGTGCTTGGTTACTGTCCTTTCTGTCTGTGTGTCACACAGAGCCATATGCCTCATCTCTCATTGTCATTTCTAATGTTTGTGATGTTATGGTTTTATAGGCCTTGGGTACTCTTCTTCTGTCTACGGTTCCAGCGCAGTCGGGTTATGTGGGGTTGGTTATGTGATTCCCTTCTATTGTCAATTCATCCTGTTCTAAACAATTGTAAGGTAGGTTGATAAGAAATTAAAATTTTATAGTAATTTTTTTTTCTTATTATACCTACCACAATTGTTTACCTGAAGGACCTCCTATCTTCTTATTCGGGTAAGAGTCCTTCCTCCGCTGATCACATAACTCCAATGTTGGCAGATTCAAATAGAATGACACGTTGGTTATATGTCTGCACACTGGTACTGGAAGCCATGAATTAGTACTAGGAGTAGAGTGGAGTGTAGAGTGTCCCCTACTGGATGTGCGGCGGTCGGAGTCAATCCAGTTTTGGCTTATTATACCCCCGCTTCGAAGAAGTGGGGGCTATATAGGAATCGCCCTGTACGTCCGTATGTACGTCGTACGTACGTCCGTCCGTCCATCCGTCCGTCTTTCCGTCCAAACAAATTCTTGTGTGTGCAACTCCTCCTACATTAAAGAACCGATTTTGAAGAAACCTTTCAAACATCATCACTACTACGTGAACATGCGCATATTCCAAAATTTTTGATCTGCGACAATTTTAACCAGGTTATCTCTCTTGAACTTTGATTTAATATGGGTTTCTACATGAAATTCTTGTGTGCGCAACTCCTCCTACATTTATCAATCAATTTCTTTATGGCCTTCGCCTACATGATCAGAAGTGCATTCCTCTAAAAACCCTAAGCGGGGGTATAAATCACCTTCAGTGATAGTTCTAGTTTTTTCTTGGTGCTTTTGCACCACTTTTCTTTCCCAGATTGCTTGGGAAAGAACAAAATAGAGAGTATACTTCCGAGTTAGAGACTCCCAATGTTATGCAAGCCTGTTGTAAGCAATTGTGGTAGGTATAACAAGAAGGGAAATTTACTATAAAATTTAAATTTCTTCCCAAACCTTACATAATTTGAACCATTTTATTGTACTTGTTGATTGAGTATTTACAGGTTATTTTGTAGCAGAAATGAACTGAAATTCTTTTGAAAAGTTGGATTTTTTTATGTTGTGTGGGACTTTTACTATAAGATGGATTCTTCTGTTGTTTTCTATTTGCAGTGAGGACTCAAAAAATACCATAATTTGCCCTGTGTGTCGACGTCAGATTGGATTGTGGAATTACACTTCAGCAGTTTATTCCCATAGTTCTGATTCTGATGAAACTGCGAATGCAGCAGACAGTTCATGTGCTGAAGAAAATAAAGATGACGCAAGCAATCAGAACGACAGTTTTCATGATGAGCCCAAAAGGAAGAAGCGGAAATTGGTTGGTCAACTTTATGCATTATACTTTTGATAAAGGAATCAAATATTTTGTAAACACTTTTTTTAACAGAATCAAAAAAGGAAGCCACCTTGCTATGTCCATTTAGCATTTCTTTCTTTACCCACAGCACATTGAAATATCAAAATTCCAAGTTACAACTTGTTCCCACAGTGCAAGTAGGACTTTGCACAGTAGGCGGTTACTCCAATGCAATTACTTCCTTCTCTGTTCTTGTTCCAGATTGCTTGGGTGTGCTCGCGGTATCATCTGGGAGTGGGATATGTCATGCTGCCTCTTTTTGTTTGCTGTTGTAAAATGACTGGGGAAGGTTGAAGCGAAAGTAATTTTTTTTACTTTACATACCTACCATTGTTATTAACAAGAGGCCTGTCTTTTTCAGCTACCATCTAAAAGTTAGCGTGAGCTATAGTGATCACACTCTGTCCATCTCCATGAACATGGTTTTCATGACTTCTCAAAAATTGCTGAAACAATTTCAGTGAAATTTGAGGGGATTGTTTGTTATGATATCGCATTTTGATTTTGTTCTGAAAAAGATCTCTAGTGAGGGGGTGAGGGAAACTTCCCCCACATTTTGAATAAATCTTCTCATGAACCGAATAATACAGTGACTTGATATTTGGTATTCAGCATCCTTTTGAGGTGTGGAATAAAATTTGTTCAAACAAAGTTCATAGGGCAATGCTTGCCTTTGTAATGGGAAGGGCCAGATTTTTGGGCCCACCCAGAATTTCCTTTTTCTGAAATGAAGGGTTCATTTGAATCACATTTGGTATATGGTATTATCCCCATGGGATCCCCAAGTGCTAAAAATAGAAAATATTTTCAAATGCCTGTATTTCATGAACCACACAGGTCAGGGAATTGTAATTTGATATGAATCACCCTTAGGACCGCTAGAATCAAGTGGTTAAAAAAAATTACAATTCTTTATATCATAGGGTATAGTGATGTGGACTGGTCCAGTGTAGTCCAGAGTCTACTCCTGGACTGTGGTCTGGTTCGGACTGGGTGCCACTGGACCAGTTTGGACCCATTTACACTCCTGGTCCGGTATTTTCCATCGAGCCAACTATCGCGAATTTATCACATATATATCCCAATGATTAGCAATGATGTGTTAATGGGTTCAAGTGGTTAATAGTCAAATATTTGATGCCATGAAAACATCACAATCGTATATCGAGGCTCCCATGCAGAAGGGTGCTATCTCTATTTTTAGCTCACCTGACTGAAAGTCAGGGTGAGCTTTTCTTATCACTCTTCGTCTGTCGTCTGTCTGTCGTCCTGCATGAAGGTGGTGTTTGAGCCTCTTTCTCCTAAACCACTGGCGACATTTTAATTAAATTTCATGTAAGTAGTGGTTATATAGAGGCATTTTGATTTTTATGCAAATTAGGTTTTGGCTCATATTGAGCAGAGGTGAGGGGAAAGAAAATCTTCTAATGAACCACCAGTAGCAGAGATTTGATATGTGGTATACAGAGTCCTTTTGAGGTTCAGAATCAAGTTTGTTCAAGAGAAGTTTGTCGGGCATTATTTGCCTTCATTATGGGAGAGGCAAGAATTTTTGCCACTGCCAAAATTTCTATTTTCCAAACCGAGAGGCAGATTTGAACCAAATTTGATATGAGGGCTTATTAGGTCATAAGTACTTAATTTATGCCCAAATTTTTTTTTTCCCGTCGCCCCATGGGAACCGCAGGAGCTAAAAATAGAAAAAAATTAAAACGCCCATATCTCCAAAACTGCACGGCACTGAGAATTCTTATTTGGTGTGAAGCTTCCTTAGGACCAACAGAATGGAATGGTAAAAACAAATTGCTATCGGTTTTATCATGGTGTACTTTTTGGGGACTTTGAAAAAGTGCTGAGTCAGCATTTTTTAACACTGTGGGTAATGGGAAAAACATGAAAGACTACTTTTCTCCCAAACCACTGCTCCAAAAGCTTTCAAATTTCACATATAACATCTTTGGAAGATTGTTTCACATGTTTATTGAAAGCAATTTCCTGGGTCCATATTTGGGCTCTCTATGGGAGCCAAAATGTTTGAATTAGTGCAGTATGAGGAATATTCTTTAAAAATCTTCTTCAGATCAACCAATAAGAATATTTTGATATTTGATATGCAGCATCCTTAGGGGGGTGAGATTGAAGTTTGTTCAAGCCAAGTCCCTGGGTTCATATTTAGGCTGAAAATTTGGGGCCCGGTTCCGGACTAAGAAATTTTGGACCAAAATCCGAAATTTTTTTTTTGTTTTTTTATGCGTTTCGGTCAATTTTAAAACAAAAAAAAATATTTCTCTTTTACGCTGAAAATTTGGGATCCGGGTAGTTTTTTGGTTTTTTATGCGTTTTTTATGAAGAAGAAAAAAATTTAGGCTGAAAATATTTTGTTTGGGAAAAAAATCTGTTTTTTTATGCGTTTATCTCAATTTTGGGATGTAAAAGTGCAGGAACTGAAAATAGCAGAAAAATCCTGTGTATTGTGTGGGCACAATCACTTCATCTAGTTGGTATATGCTTTTCTTAGAAGGGGCGTTTGCAGCTTATTCAAGTCAAGTCCCTGGTTTGATATTTAGACTACCATGTCAGGTGGGCACCCTTAGGCCCCCCTGGGGCCTCTTTTTCAACTTTTTGAGAAAACAGCAAAAACAATGTTTGAATGAAAATAAAAGATTATGCTTTTTACATACAGCCTAAACTCTTACACATTATAGTTAAGTAGGATAATAGTTCTTCCAAGTGTATTTTCTGAAACACATAATTAATTATAAGTGGCAATTAATTAGCAATCTAAAAGATGGCACCTTTCTGCATAAACAAATATGGATTTAATTAATTATAAGTGGCAATTAATTAGCAATCTAAAAGATAGCACCTTTCTGCATAAACAAATATGGATAATATTTCTGTGCAGTAAGGTGACATCTTATGATTGCTCTTATATTTCTGTGTATGTAATGCAAAAAAGTCCTCAAATACAACACAATTGTCCCTCTTTGTACAGAGGAATGTTATATTAACCCTTTTTGTTTGATTGGACAGGACAGTTAAAGACAACAGTTGTAACACTCCACTAATGCATACCGAATACTTTATAATCTAAATTTCCAGAACTGATCCTTCGTCCAGAGAATAAAAAGTTAAATCCAATTTAAAAGAAAAATGTAAAGAATTGTTTGCACACTTCACCTGCTAACAATTCACATGAGTTATATAAAATATGCGATTTCAATTAATCACTGTCTGTGTCAAGCTTTTCTTCATCCTCTTTGGGTTCTGGCAAATAATCCTTTCTTTGCAGGTAAAGACTCGTAAAAAGCATGGTGGTCTTTGGGTATTGGGCCATTTTCACAAAGCGAAAGCAAGTCTTTCTTCTTTGCTGCTGAAATTGGCAGTTTTTCTTTATAAAGACCTTGTAAAGAGACTTGTGCAGGGCGACCTTTAGAACCGAGACGCTTCACACATATTTCACGAAAACTATGTGGACTGTAACCATAATTGATGAAAATGCTTCCTGGTGTATGTTTTCTTAGTTGTATCCATTTGATTTAAGCCAGTTAACGCGGTGGTCAGCTTTATCCACTTTCATGTTATTACACAACTCTTTTTTAGCTTTTAGATCCATCACATCGTCATATCTGATTGGTATAACAATATGGGTTCTTAGTTCTCGCCATTCAAATAACTGTGTCCCACTGAGATGGAGCATCGACTTTCATACTTTTTTTCTTTGTTCCAATAGCTGCATAAATAGTCAGCTTCCATTTCTGAATAGCCTCTTTCAAAAAAATTATGACTCAGGGTTTTTTGATTGGTGTTGTTAATTACAGCATAAAGAAAAGCTCTAGCCACAAACTTGTTCCGATACTGCCTGCCACATGCATCTGAGTAATAGACAATTTCAGAAATGTTTTTGTTTGCCATTGTTGAGAGTTTATGTGCATGAGTAAGCAAGTCCCTATTTCACATGAACCCCATGAGTTTCATCCCATAGGTAGCATATTTCCTGTTTACTCCCTAAATAAATTGTAGACACACAGTTTTCTTTTGTAATAAAGTTCTTCAACCATGATTCATGGAGTTGTTAAAACCTTTTTCTAAATCAAAGGTGCATGCAGTAAATGAACTGTCATTTTGAGCACGGAAATTATCTTCTCCCTTTGATTTTCTTGAAAGTTCTTTCATTTCCTTATGCTGCTTGTATAGTATCTCATCATCATCTGTCACACAGTCTGTTTCAATTTTCTGTTGATGTAACATGCACAGAGAACACTGGTCATTTTTTGCTTTGAAAAAATATATTGTAATTCTCACAGATCTTGCTGTACAAGCTTGAACTTATGGTATATTCCTTTCTGCGCATTTCTGTTTACATAGACTGTACATTTTTTAATGCTAAGATCATTAGGGGCGGGGGGGTATTTTTATTTATTTTTTTTTTTTCCACACATTTTGTCCGTACGATTCAGAAGCCATTTTCGAACCGATTTTCAAAAAATTTTGCACACTCATAGAGAGGCACAAAATCTAAAAATGTACTGAGGCGTAATTTTCGATTTAACCTTTATTTCGTCAGAATTGGCAAAAAACTGCCAAATTTGGGGTTTATCGGCACTTTCTCGAAACACGTCTTGTAGATTTTTTTAAAACATTCATCATTGCTAGAACTCCCTGTGACACGACCATTGATACACATGACATATTAGGCGATGCATATGGTAACCCTCCACAGGCTGCCAAACATCAAAATTTTGATGAAATGGGCTGTTTTCGGGCCCCCACAGCACCCAAACGATACACTAAAGATAAACATAACTTCCTTTATTGGAAGTGGAATTCACCGAGGATCATTTTTGTAAGTAATAAGGGTGTTCAAAAAAACAAGTGTTAACCCGTTTTGGGCTGGTTAAACAGCAATACCCCCAAAAAGCTCAAAACTTCATGTTTTCTGTGGATTTCTCTGAACGAGTCTTGTAGATTTTCAAGAAAAATTGGTCACTCTCAGGTCTTGGTGTGACATTGCAAGTTGCATGGATAAAATATTCCGGTCAGCATTAGTTAACCCTCCCCGAACTGCTAAACGTAAAAATTGTGATAAAATGGGCTGTTTTTAGACACCAACAGCACCCAAACGGTATACCACAGAGAAAGGGACCTTCATTTATCGGACGCAAAATTGATCGGAAAATATTTTTGAAAGTGGTAAGGGTATTCAAAATTTGACGTCTTAACCCATTTTGGGCTGGTTAAAGAGAGATACCCATTAAAATCTTAAAATACCCATTTTCTGTGGATTTCTCTAACAACATCTTGTAGGTTTTCAAGAAAAAATCGGCTATTTGCAGGTCTTGGTGTGACATTACAAGTTGCATGAACAAAATATTCCAGTCAGCATTAGTTAACCCTCCCCGGGCTGCTGAATGTCAAAATTGTGATAAAATGGGCTGTTTTTGCACACCAACAGCACCCAAAGGGTACACCACAAAGAAAAGTGCCTCCTTTTATCGAGCGTACAATTTATACGGCAACATTTTTGTAAGTAGTAAGGGTATTCAAAAGTCGACGTCTTAACCCATTTTGGGCAGGCTAAAGAGAGATATCCCTTGAAAGCTTTAAATTCCCATTTTCTGTGAATTTCCCTAACGGTAACTTGTAGGGTTTCAAGACAAATTGACTCTTCGTAGGTCTTTATGTGACATTACAAGTTGCATGGACAAAATACTCCGGTGAGCGTTTATTAACCATCTACAAGCTGCCAAGCATCGTAATTTTGTTAACATGGGGCTGTTTTCAGACACGCACAGCACCCAATGTATACATGAGAGATAAACATAATCTCCTTTGTTGGAAATGGAATTCACAGAGGACCATTTTTGTAGGTAATAAAGGTATTCAAGAAACCAAGCGTTAACCCCTGTTGGGGAGGTTAACAGGGATACCCATCGAAAGCTTAAAAAATCGTTTTCCCTGGATTTCTTTACAAACATTTTGTTGGGTTTTCAAGAGAAAATGGCCATTGATAGGTCTTTGTGTCATATGACCAATTGCATGGACAAATTATTCTGGTAGACATTTGTTAACCCCCCATGGGCTGCTAAATGTAAAAAAAATTGAAGAAATAGTCTGTTTTTGGACACCAACAACATCAAATGGAAATGCCACAGAGAAATGTAACTTCTTTTACCAGACGCAAAACTGATAGGGAAACATTGATATTGATACTAACCCATTCTACCGTTAATGATGGGTTTTACCTAAACATTTTTTTTTATCAAACCCAAACTGAGTCATTTGAGACTACTATACTCACCTTTCTCATAACACCAATGAAGGAACTTCAGTGAGACAGTTAAAAACAATTCATCAGACACTGTGGGGTCATGAAAAATCATGGAATCTAATCGGGAAAAGCCATGATTCTCCAGAATCATAAAGTCTAGTTTGCAATGTATTTGCATTGTGAATCTTTACTAGTGTAATGTGATGAAACAATCGGGCATGATTTTATATGTTCATGTACAATGTCCATTGTAAAGGTTGCCTTTTTATTTCCTGATGGTTGTTTTCCCCTTCAATCATGACCAACGAAAACACCATATAAAGATCCTTTTAGAGCATAGTTCAGAGTTTTCTTTCCCAAGTCCAACGTATCCGAAAAGAACTGAATGTACACTCTGTTTGCTTCCTTATTATACCCCCACTTTCGAAGAAAATGGGGGTATACTGGATTACATGCGTCCGTCTGTCCGTCTGTCCATCCGTCTGTCCATCCGTCTGTCCGTCCATCCATATGTGCGTCTGTGTGTGAGTCCATCCGAAACTATTCATAACTTAAGTAAATTATTATTTTTTATAATATTTGTTGGTCATAGGTATGCCCACACTAGTTATTTTTTTTATTATTTTTTTTTTATTACTTGTTCAGTCAGAAATTGTGTCCGTCCGAGCCAAGTTTTGTCTGTTCAGCCTGTATCTCAGGTATCGAATATTCTATTGCAATGAAATTTTCCATGAACACTGCTTATGGTATAGGCTTTAAAAAAAGGATTCAACGATATTTCTCACATTCTCCTTTTTAGAGTTATTCCCCTTTTTTGACTTAGAAATTGTAGGAAATTGACATTATTTGTCTGTTCAGCCTGTATCTCAGGTATGGGTTATCGGATTTCAGAGAAATATGGCATGCAATTTGCCTATGACAAAGGCTTCTGCCTCATTGCATAAAACTTCCAAACACCAAACAATGTACCATACCTTTTGACTTAGAAATTTTTGGAAATTGTTTAAATCCTTTCGAAGAAAATGGGAGGGGGGGGGGGGGCACACTGGATTGGGGTTATCGGATTTCAGTGAAATTTGGCATGCAGTTTGCCTATGACAAAAGCTTCTGCCTCATTGCATAAAACGTCCAAACACCAAACAATTTACCATACCTTTTGACTTAGAAATTGTTGGAAATTGTTGAAAACTTTCGAAGAAAATGGAGGGGGGGGGGGGGTATACTGGATTGCATCCGTCCATCTGTGCATCCGTCCATCAGTCCATATGAGAATATTCATAAATAATATTTGTTGGTCATAGGTATGCCCACACTAGGCGGTACACCACGTGGGGGTATGCACCAGACGAAAGTCCAGCTCTTGTTTTCCATGTCACCTGATAAATAAAAAGCAGTAGCCACCTACCTTGAAGTTCCAGCTTTGACTGACCTTTCATCAACATGCTCTGCAATAAAACTCCTTTGTCTTTTATAACTGCCTAAACCCCAGTAAAGATAAAATATTTGTTGTCTTTTATTTTCAGCAATTTTCAGACTGCATTTAAATTTGCAAGTATCACATTTATGTGGGCGTACTTCCCTCATTTTCCGATTTTTTCCTTTCTCTGTAGTATATTCTTGCCCAGTACAGTAGAACCTGCCATGGGCGACCACGCTTGGGACTTACCAAAAGTGGTCGTTAATGACAGGAGGTCGTTGACGAGAGGTTTGCTGATAGGGGCCCATTTAACCTATTTTCGTTTGTATCGTTTTGTTTTGATCACAGATGTACTTGTACCACGTGTAAATGTACTATTAAAACATATATGTCAACAAAGTTTGTTGTTGTTTTCTAAAACGTTGAGGTGGGTATTTAGTTCTTTATTGAATCATTTATATTAAACTATTAAAATATATATGTCAATAAAATTTGTTGTTGTTTTCTAAAACGTTGAGGTGGGTATTTAGTTCTTTATTGAATCGTTCATATTAAACTATTAAAACATATATGTCAACAAAATTTGTTGTTGGTTTCTAAAACGTTCAGGTGGGTATTTAGTTCTTTATTGAATTGTTTATATTAAATGATAATTATTTCATGTCATACCACATTATGGGAAGCATAATCGAACCCCGGAATCCAAGGTAAGTCCGTAATGAGGAAGTAAACATCAGAGAAAAGTAGGCTGTGCGTGAATTGCACGTGCTAACAGGCGATCACGAGGTCGGGAGATTCCGTTTCAATCTCTCGCTTAGCGGAGAGAAGGCAACGGAATATACCGAGACTGTGAAAGCTGATGGCTTTGGTACAAAGGCACAGCTTGAAAAAGGGCCTCTGGCGTCACAATTGACAGAATGTGTGTGCGTGTGGGGGGCGGGGGGGTCATTTTTTTCAACATCTTTTGGGTTTGTGTTAAAATAAAGAAACAACAATTTTTTTCATTTCAATTTATTTATCGCAGTACGAGAATACATGTATAAAAATGAAAGCTGATCTTCTACATAAAATGCAACATATTTATAAAAGCACATAACCACACATTAGAAGAATGGACAACGACCATTTTGGGAAGACGTTCGGTGGGAGTTGGCAAGAAGAATTTTGATAAGGGAATTAGTACATGGGAATTAGTACATGGTCTCTGAAAAGGGATGCGTGGTTTGGTATCCGAGATGTTTCGTACCCTGGTTGTTTCGTTCTGGTATGAAATGACCAAGACTTTGGGAAAAAAAGATTGTTTCTGATCTGAAAAATCTAGTTTATCACGCCTCATAGAGGAGTCATAAAATATATTTTTGAGACAAAAAACATTCCGAATTTACAGATTTATACGTGGTGGGGGGGGGGGGACAACAAGAAACAACATGTCTGAGATGTTTCTGATCTGAAAAATCTAGTTTATCACGCCTCATAGAGGAGTCATAAAATATATTTTTGAGACAAAAAACATTCCGAATTTACAGATTTATACGTGGTGGGGTGGGGTGGGGGGGGGGGGGGACAACAAGAAACAACATGTCTGAGATGTTTCTGATCTGAAAAATCTAGTTTATCACGCCTCATAGAGGAGTCATAAAATATATTTTTGAGACAAAAACATTCCGAATTTACAGATTTATACGTGGTGGAGGGGTGGGGGGGGGGGGGGGACAACAAAAAACAACATGTCTGAGGGGTCACCCTTACACTTCACATTTATACATTCTTACGAAAAAAATGATCCATTTTACTTTGTTTTTGCTTTACAGTTACAAAATCCTTCTCTAATGTTGTTTCTAAAGATATAATGTCTGTCATCAAACTTGCATTGTGACAGTGCAATGCAAATTTTTTCAGCTGATTCAAATGTTCAATAGCCTGCGATAATGTGATATTTGGTTCAACACTGTCACTAGACCCTTTAGAATGGGAACTTCCCAATCAATATTCTCCACCTCGGGCGAAGTTTGTACACAATTGTCATAACTACAATAATCGTCCATACTCATGCCGTTAAGTAGCTTGCCAGCCTCCTCATCAACACTGTCCTTATCATCTGGAATTTCCACAGTTTCCGAAGTTGTTTCACTAAGTCCACATTTGGCAAAGCATTTTTGTATTGTGCTGCTACTTACACTGCTCCATGCAAATTTCACCCACATAATTGCGTCTAATAAAGAGACAGATTTTGCAATATCCGTAGCACTAGTGCACTCATCAATCTTACACACAACATGCCTGAGAAACTTTTTTCTGTAATTAAGTTTCACAGATTGTATTATGCCAGCATCACATGGCTGCAGCTTTGAAGTAGTGTTAGCGGGCAAAAAACACAGTTTAATATTGCTCAGACTGACATCTGGGTGTGCACTGCAGTTGTCTATTAGCAAAAGAATTTTCCTGCTGTTCCGTTTCATATCGTTGTTGGCGTTCTTTAACCACGAAGTAAATATCTCACTAGTCATCCAAGCCTTTTTGTTCGCATGATACAATACACCCAGACTGTTTAAATTACAGCCCTTGAAACACCTGGGATTTTTTGATTTCCCAATCACGAGAAGCTTGAGCTTTTCACCTGACGCACTACACGCGATAAGCAATGTAACTCTATCCTTTGCTTTTTTTACTCCTTTCCTATCATCACATTTGGCAACTAATGATTTATCTGGCAACCCACGGAAGAAAAGTCCAGTTTCGTCTGCATTAAATATGTTGTCTAAAGAATATCCTTCAGTAGTGTGAGGTAGGCGCTTTTTCCACTCGTCCAACGTTTGCTCATTTACACCGGCTGATTCTCCACTTAGTACACTGCATTTTATGTTGTGCCGATTCTTAAAACTTTCCAGCCACCCATTTGACGCTGTGAAGTCAATATGTCCCATCTCATATGACGCAATTATCGCCTTTTCTTGAAGAAGTTTCCCGGTTACTGGAATATTTTTGCTTCTAGCTAGACAAAACCATTTCCAAACAGCCTCATTTAGATCGCTATACTGAGATTTCCTTGCGTGTAGATATTTTCGTTCTATTTGCTGACCATTTTTCCAATCACTCTTCACATTTTCTTTATCTTTAATTATTGACTTCACCTGTGTTTTACCAACAGCCATTAAACCAGCAATTTTTCTTGCACTCTCACCTCGCTCAGACATATCTATTACTTTAATTCTTTCTTCTAAAGTCAACACTTTCCTCTTTTTCGATGCAGGTTCAGCCATTTTGAAAATTAATTTGTTTATGATCATCATTTGCAAAAATCCTGCTATTTATCTGTACTGGTAGATACAGGTAGCTTACGTTCGAAGCCATCATTGTCTTTTCTTGTCTGTCGGTATGCGTACAATCAAAGAAGGCCGACAAGCTATTCTGTACCAAACATCTGTTATAGTTCTTTCAGTAATTAAAATTTTTGTGAGTTTGTTTGGGTTAATGACACAAGCTGTGTTTTTACAGCGTTGTAATGAAAATTAGCAGAACTTTGCCCTTTAGTGTTGAAAAAACAAAATCAAGTTTTTTCAGTGGCGGTCAGCTTGTTAGTGCCCTGTTGTGACAGCACCGTCATTGTTGGGTGAATTTTACCCTGCATACAGATTACTTGTCAAAAACAGCTGTTATTCTAAAAGTACGAGCGACACCTACCGGCGAGTCAATGTTTACTGCTGTTTTTTTTCCAAACACATCGACCCAATTCGTCCAGTGAAATTGTGATTTATTCACTGTGCTCTGCCCCGAGCACATCGAAATGTGGATTAAACGTTTAGCTTATAGGTAAGGAAAGCATGTTTTATTGAGGGCATTTATAAATAAATAAATTTGACAGTAAATTTCGCCATGTGCAAAGGGAATTAGGATGAAACCGGGAACTGGGAAATGACAAAAAATAAACAAACACAACATAATTAAATAATTCTTTAATTTTTATTCTTTATACCAGTATATGTATAAATATCATAGCATAAATACAAAACAGTCAGATGGGACAGATTTGAAACGTATTTGATAACACAACGATTGGTGACGATCTTCAAGCTGAAAATGGTCGCAAAATACAGGTAAAAATCGACAAACTGGACACAAAAAAGCGGTCGGTGGTCGCGTCCGGCAGGTGGTCGCTGACGACAGTGACAATATAACGTGAAACCAATCCGTGCATTGCAAATGCGGTCGTAAATAGCAGGTGGTCGCTTACGTCAGGTGGTCGCTCAGGCAGGTTCTACTGTATTTCTCAGCTGTTTTCTTTTGTTCCCTTTCCACATTTGCGGAGTTCCTCCCCTCTTTCGAAATAATATTGTTTTCCATTCCAAAAGTTTTACAGCAGTTTTTCTTGGAGTGAAGCATGTTCTCTCTCCACTAGTTGCATCTTGTGAACACTTCGTGGCGTGTGCATGAAAAGCAGTGTAGTCTCTTGCCAACTTTGTTTGCTGATCAACGAGTCAAAATGTTCCTCTCCTTTAATTGCTAAATATGCTAGTATTATTGACATTTTAATTATAAAATTATTGTCTGGAACAATGTCAAAAGCTTGATTGTTTACTAAACTAGAGTATACACGTACACGAGTTTCAAACACATCAGCCACAGAGTGAAATAATGCATCTCTAATACTGGTACTCCAATATCCTGAATAGCGTATGTACCGAAGTTCCTCTTCAAGACTGGAATGGGAATAATCCCCATTATTTCCATTTGGAAAGTACTTGTCTTTGTGAACATTAAGATTATTAGAAACTTTTTCCCGAACATCTCCGATGGACAAGTCACCATCAAGCTGGTCGCATACTGCCGCAAAAAACTGTCCAAATCATGAGGCATCATGAGGTATTTTCTTTCGAATCAAGCCATTACTGTACACAGATTCTCAGTAATAAAATACAATATCTGAAGTTGGCTAGATTCTGTATGACACTTTGATATATTTGAACTGTTCGAATGGTAATACACATGACATATATCACGTTACTGCCTTGGAATTTTGTAACAGATGGCTGTAAATTCAATGCAGTAAGATACCATTTCCAAGATAGCACCTTACTGCATAACAAAAATGGGATATAGACCCTTTCGGCATAATACATTTTCTTCATTTCAGAGATGGCACCTTTATGCACTAATTAAAAATGATAGTTTTAATTTTCGTATCAAGACAATTTTTTCAGAGATTATTCTTTGTCATTTTCTTAACCCTTTGGTGTAAAAAAACATTTTTGCCAAATAACCTATTTAGCACCTTTCTGCATGGGAGCCTCGATATATAGATGTCACAATCCCTATGCTGTATGTGTCAGCGATTCAGTTGAACGTGGCTTTGTGGTCAGCTGCATGCTTTTGATGTTGCAGACTTGTGACTGCATGCTTTGATGTTGCCTACTTCTGACTTCCCATCAATTGCGTATAGGTTAGCGTATACCAAATATCAAAAGATTCTGACAGGTGATTATGGAATACGAGATTTTTAAAGAATATTCCCCACACTGCACTATTTTAAAATCATCTGGGCTCCCAAAGGGAATCCATATGTTAACCCAGACACTACATTTGAACAAATTTGAATCTGGCCCCTTTAAAGATGCTGCATAGCAAATATCAAAAGATTCTGACTGATGGATCTGAATAACATTTTTGAAGATTCTAAACGTCCTAAGGCTGTTGTATTCCAAACATCAAAAGATTCTGACCTGTGGTTCTGGAGAAGAATATTCTCCATATCGCATAATGTTAAATTTTGGGGTCCCATTTGGGAACCCAAATATGAACCCAGGGACTTGATTTGCACAAATTTTAATCTGACCTCCCTCAGGACGCTGTATACAAAATATTAAAAGATTCCAACTGGAGGAACTGAAGAAGATTTTTAAAAATTATTCACAATATTGCCCTAGGGAGCTCAAATACAAACCGAGGGACTAAGTTTGAACAAACTTGAATCTGATCACTGTAGGGCTGTTGTACAACTAATAGTAAAATATTCTGGTGATGGTTCTGTAATAGAAGATTTTTACAGAATATTTCTCATATTGCACTAAGTTAAAATTTGAGCCCCAATATCAACCCAGGAACTTAATTTGAACAAACCTGAATCCACACCCCTCCCCGTTGAATGCCGTATCCCAAATGATCCTGACTGGTGGTTCTGGAGAAGAATATTTTTAAAAATGACGATAGGATCACTGATCCAATGTCGCGTTGTGACAGCACAAAAGTGGGTTTAATCATTATCAACTTATCATCCGGAAACCAATTATTTACAATTTACTATGTGAAGGGTCACTGTAAGCTTGACCTTTGACCTAGTGATTCCATAGTAAATAGGGCTCTTTCTTGCACGAATGCCAACCTACCTATGAAGTTTCATGAACATGGGTGGAACCATTGTCAAATTATCATCTGGAAACCAATTGTTTACAATTTATGCTCAAGGTCACTGTGACTTTGACCTTTGAACTGGCAAGTCCAAAATAAATAGGGGTCTTCCACTCACTGATGAATAACCTGGGTTAATATTTGGGCTTCTTATGGGAGTCTGAATTTTAACTTAGTCCAGTATGAGGAGTATTCTTTAAAAATCTTCTTCAGATCCTCCAGTCAGAATCTTTTGATATTTGGTATACAACATCCTGAGGCGGTGGGGTGGCAGGGGGAGTGTAGATACAAATTTGTTCAAATAAAGTCCCTGGGTTCATATTTGGGTTCCTTATGGGAACCAACTTTTAACTTTATGTAATATAGGAAATATTCTTTAAAATGTTCTACTCCATCCTTAGTGTGATGAGATTCAAGTTAGTTCAGATCAAGTCCCTGTGTTCATATTTGATCTCCCTTTGGGAACCCAAGTTTTAACTTAGTCCAGCATGAGGAAAATTCTTTAAAAATCTTCTTCAGATCTACCTGTTGGAATCTTTTGATATTTGGTATACAACATCCTTAATGGGGTCAGATGCAAGTTTGCTGTAATCAATGGTCCTCCATACTTTTACTACTGTGCATGCTCAGTAACCAGAAAGAGACCGGAATTGGCGCCAAGCATCATTCTTTTGTTTGACCCTAGTCAGTAAACATCTCAACTGACATCTGTGCAATAAAATCTCATTTTTAGCTTAACTTGATAAAGTCAAGATAAGCTATTGCCATCACGCGTGCGGAAGTCTGCGAGTCTGTTAGTCTGTTCACATTTTCCTTTAGCACAGGCTACACCCCGTAGTTTTTGTCCGATCATCATGAAATTTCATATGAAGGTTTGAGGTCATGTCTCGATGAGAATGTCCCCTTTTGGTCGCGATCAGTCAACTGTGATGGCTGCCCGAGCCCAAAACCTGAAAACCATTAGCGCAGTCTACAGGTCGTATTTATGAAGGGATTTCATTGTAACTTGGCAGGATGCCTCTGTATAATATCTAGATGAGAACGTCCCCTTTTGGTCATGATCTGTCAACCGTGACGGCTTCCCAAGCCCAAAACCCAAAAACTTTTAGCACAGTCTACAGGTCATATTTAGTATGGAGGGATATTTTTATACTATAACCCAATGGCCCAGACTTCGTTGGTGCTAACTCAAAGTTATCAAGAGCCAAACACAAATTCCCCCAATCTCCAAAATTTGCTTGCAAAACTGAAAATTAAAAGTTCTATCTGGTCTTCCATACTTTTACTCTCCGCGCATGCGCAGTCGCCAGGAAGTGACAGAAATTAGTGCCAACATCATTCTTTGTTTGGCCCTAAAGTAATCAACAATGAAATGACATCTGTGCTTTAAAATCTCCTTTTTTGAGGATGCCAGACACATATCTGTGCAAGAATTGGTGGATCTTTGGCTGTTATTGGATGTCCGATGATGGAAGTGTTCAACGGTGGTTTTTGACGTTCAGGGCTGTAACTTTATAATAATTATAAAATTATTTCATGTTCCCCAATTTCGGGACATATGCCTGACATCATCATTTTTAGCTCAACTTTGGCGAAGCCAAATTTGAGGTATTGCCATGGCCCATTGTCCATCTGTCCGTCCGTCTGTCTGTCCAGGCTTAGCAGAGGTACATTGTGGGGTTTACAATTTAGGGTCAGTGGTAGTTGTGGTGTTGGGTTAGTACAGTGGCCACTGGTGGGGTTATTTTTTCCCCTGTGGGATTAATTTTTTGACCTTGTGGGGTTAGGGTTTAACATGGGAAAAAGCCCACAAGTAAGAACATGTAAGAACATCCATCTGTCCGTTCGGGCTAGAGGCTGTATTTATGAACCGATCTTTACGAAACTACTTGGGTACCTTTGTTATCACTGTGGGATGAGAACGAGTGTTTTGGGGTCCAGTCTGAAATTCAAGATGGCCACTGGCAGCCATTTTGTACAAAATTAGGCGCAATGAGATTTTTGCGCAGAACTTGCATATGAAAGCGCTGATTTGAAGAATTTTTTGTGTGAATGTTTAGTACCATGGGATACATCACATATAATACAGGTTTTTTTCTCGTGCATAAATTATGCCAATTGGACTAACTTTGATCTATTTAATTAGCTCACCTGACTGAAAGTCAGGGTGAGCTTTTCTTATCACTCTTCGTCTGTCGTCCGTCGTCCGTCGTCTGTCGTCCGTCGTTAATTAAATTTCATGTAAGTGGTTATATAGGGGCATTTTGATTTTTAGGCAAATTAGGTTTCGGCTCATATTGAGCAGAGGTGTGGGGAAAAAATGGCCAAATTTTTTGAAAATCTTCTTCTAATGAACCATCAGTAGCAGAGACTTGATATGTGGTATACAGAGTCCTTTTGAGGTTTAGAATCAAGTTTGTTCAAGAGAAGTTTGTCGGGCATTATTTGCCTTCGTTATGGGAGGGGCAAAAATTTTGGCAACGCCTAAAATTTCTATTTTCTGAACCGTGAAGTAGATTTGAACCAAATTTGATATGAGATGATAATGGGTCATAAGTAGTTGATTGATGCAAAAAAAAAATTTTCTCATTGCCCCGTGGGAACCTCGGGAGCTAAAAATAGAAAAAACCTTAAAACTGCCATATCTCCAAAACTACACGGCACAGAGAATTCTTATTTTGTACAAAGCTTACTTTTATCCAGTAGAATAGAATGGTTAAAAAAAACTATCGGTTTGATCACAAGGTACTTTTTTCAGGACTTTGAAAAAGTGCTGAGTCAGCACTTTTTAACACTGTAGGCAATGGGAAAAACATTAAAAAATCTTCTTCTCCAGATCCAGCAGGCAGAATCTTTTGATATTTGGTATGCAACATTGTAGGGTAGATCTGATTCAAGTTTGTTCAAGTCGGCCCCCTGGGTTCATATTTGGGCTCAGTATAGGAGCCCGATTTCGAACTTAGTGCATTTCAGACAAATTTCTTCAAAAATCTTCTTCTCCAGATCCAGCAGGCACAATCTTTTGATATTTGGTATGCAACATTGTGGGGTGGATCTGATTCAAGTTTGTTCAAATCGGCACCCTGGATTCATATTTGGGCTTACTATAAAAGCCCAAATTCGAACTTAGTGCATTTCAGGCAATTTTCTTCAAAAATCTTCTTCTCCAGATCCAGCAGGCAGAATCTTTTGATATTTGGTATGCAACATTGTGGCGTGGATCTGATTCAAGTTTGTTCAAATCGGCCCCCTGGGTTCATATTTGGGCTCAGTATAGGAGCCCGATTTCGAACTTAGTGCATTTCAGACAAATTTCTTCAAAAATCTTCTCCAGATCCAGCAGGCAGAATCTTTTCATATTTGGTATGCAACATTGTGGGGTGGATCTGATTCAAGTTTGTTCAAATCGGCCCCCTGGATTCATATTTGGGCTCACTATAGAAGCTCGAATTCGAACTTAGTGCATTTCAGACAAATTTCTTCAAAAATCTTCTTCTCCAGATCCAGCAGGCATAATCTTTTCATATTTGGTATGCAACATTGTGGGGTGGATCTGATTCAAGTTTGTTAAAATTGGCCCCCTGGATTCATATTTGGGCTCACTATAGAAGCCCGAATTAGAACTTAGTGCATTTCAGGCAAATTTCTTAAAAAATCTTCTTCTCCAGATCCAGCAGGCAGAATCTTTTGATATTTGGTATGCAACATTGTGGGGTGGATCTGATTCAAGTTTGTTCAAATCGGCTGCCTAGATTCATATTTGGGCTCACTATAGAAGCCCGAATTCGAACTTAGTGCATTTCAGACAAATTTCTTCAAAAATCTTCTTCTCCAGATCCAGCAGGCAGAATCTTTTCATATTTGGTATGCAACATTGTGGGGTGGATCTGATTCAAGTTTGTTCAAATCGGCCCCCTGGATTCATATTTGGGCTCACTATAGAAGCCCGAATTCGAACTTAGTGCATTTCAGGCAAATTTCTTCAAAAATCTTCTTCTCCAGATCCAGCAGGCAGAATCTTTTCATATTTGGTATGCAACATTGTGGGGGTGGATCTGATTCAAATTTGTTCAAATCGGCTCCCTAGATTCATATTTGGGCTCACTATAGAAGCTCGAATTCGAACTTAGTGCATTTCAGACAAATTTCTTAAAAAATCTTCTTCTCCAGATCCAGCAGGCAGAATCTTTTGATATTTGGTATGCAACATTGTGGGGTGGATCTGATTCAAGTTTGTTCAAATCGGCTCCCTAGATTCATATTTGGGCTCACTTTTGAAGCTCGGATTCGAACTTAGTGCATTTCAGGCATATTTCTTCAAAAATCTTCTTCTCCAGATCCAGCAGGCAGAATCTTTTGATATTTGGTAAGCAACATTGTGGGGTGGATCTGATTCATGTTTGCTCAAATCGGCCCCCCTGGGTTTATATTTGGGCTCAGTATAGGAGCCCAAATTTGAACTTAGTGCATTTCAGGCAAATTTCTTAAAAAATCTTCTTCTCCAGATCCAGCAGGCAGAATCTTTTGATATTTGGTATGCAACATTGTGGGGTGGATCTGATTCAAGTTTGTTCAAATCGGCTCCCTAGATTCATATTCAGGTTCACTATAGAAGCTCGAATTCGAACTTAGTGCATTTCAGACAAATTTCTTCAAAAATCTTCTTCCCCAGATCCAGCAGGCAGAATCTTTTCATATTTGGTATGCAACATTATGGGGTAGATCTGATTCAAGTTTGTTCAAATCGGCCCCCGGATTCATATTTGGGCTCACTATAGAAGCCCAAATTCGAACTTAGTGCATTTCAGGCAAATTTCTTAAAAAATCTTCTTCTCCAGATTCAGCAGGCAGAATCTTTTGATATTTGGTATGCAACATTGTGGGGTGGATCTGATTCAAGTTTGTTCAAACCGGCCCCCTGGGTTTATATTTGGGCTCAGTATAGGAGCCCAAATTTGAACTTAGTGCATTTCAGGCAAATTTCTTTGAAAATCTTCTTCTTAAGATCCAGCAGGCAGAATCTTTTGATATTGGGTATGCACCATGCTTAGGGGGGTGAGATTCAAGTTTGTTCAAGCCAAGTCCCTGGGTTCATATGTGGGCTCACTGTGGTAGCCCGAATTATAACTTGGTTCAAAATGAGGAATTAGCTCGAATTGTAACTTAGTTCAAAATGAGGAATTTTCTTTAAAAATCTTCTTCTTCAGATCCAGCAGTCGGAATGTTTTGATATTTGGTGGGCAGCATCCTTAGGGGGGGTGAGATTCAAGTTTGTTAAAGCCAAGTCCCTGAGTTCATATATGGGCTCCCTGTGGGAGCCTGAATTATAACTTAGTTCAATATGAGGAATATTCTTTAAAAATCTTTTTTTATTTAGATCCACTGATCAGAATCTTTGGATATTTGGTATAAGCTTTTCTTAGGAGGAGCAGATGGTACCTGTTGAAATCAATTCTCTGGGTTGATATTTAGGCTACCATGTCAGGTGAGCGCCCTCAGGCCCCTTGGGGCCTCTTGTGTTACTTTCAGCACTGTAACTGCAAATGCCAATATGGCTCGGGCTAGAGGCCGTATTTATGAACCGATCTTTACGAAACTTCTTGGATATCTTTGTTATCACCGTGTGACGAGAACGAGTGTTTTGGGGTCCGGTCCGAAATTCAAGATGGCCACCAGCAGCCATTTTGTACAAAATTTTGTGCAATCAGTTTTTTGCTCAGAACTTGTATATGAAAGCTGTGATTTGAAAAAAATTTTGTGTGAATGTTTGCTAACATGGGATACATCACATATAATACTTATGTCCTATTCTTTAGACCATTGCAGTCACCCTGTAATTGATTTACTATGGTTGACGTGGTCACAACAAAACTCCTTTTTTTCTTATTCATTATTGTTGAGTTGGTCACAACAAATACTGATTTCTGTCATATTCATCATTGTTGACCTGATCACAGCAAATACTAATTCCTGTCATATTCAAAGTTGAGCTACAGTGACATTGACACTTTCATTGTTAATGATTACTCCACTGTTTGTTAAGTATTCCTTCCCTATCCTTCCATGAACTCTTCCTGTTAAACTCTTAAGCTTTTTGGCTAATTTTTATTGAAATTTTTTATTAAATTTCTTGGGAGTTTAACATTTATTACAGAATATTATTCTGTTTCTTCCCCATGGATACGTCCTCACCCTAGGGGTGTTAGGTCGTTTAGTGTTGCATCTTCTATCCGATGTATCGTTTCGTCTTCGTATGAAGATCTAGCTTTGCGTCTGGTAGCAGTAAATTGTTTTATGACTTTGGGCCTTTTTGTGTGCCTGATGTCTTGTTTACATTGACGTTGTTTACATTGACAACGTCCTCATATATAGGTATTATGTAAATGGTCTCGCTGTCCGTCTTTTCCATCCGTCTGTCTGTCCATCCATGGACACATTTCGTTTCCGGACGATAACTTCAGCAGTTGTAATGGTTTGAGCTGAGTTAATTTTGGCTTATGGATTTAGTACAACAAAATACAGGTTGGGTTCGATTTCCGTCTTTAGCGGCCCATTTTTAGTAGAGTTAATGGCCCTTTATTTATGAGAATTATGTCCAAGTTCTTGTTTCCGGACGTTAACTTTAGTTGTAATAGTTTGAGATGAGTTAAATTTGGCGTGTGGATTTAGTACAACAAAATACAGGTTGGGTTCGATTTCCATCTTTAGCGGCCCAGTTTTAGTAGAGTTATGGCCATTTATTTATGAGAATTTTGCCCAAGTTTTGAAAGCCCATTAGCAGTAGAGTTATGGCACTTTGGTGATGAGAATATAGCCCAATTTTTAATTTTCCAATAACGTTACATTTATCGTTTCTGGGAAATAACTTCAGTAATATTGGTTCACATGGAAATAAATTTGTTATGTCGGTTTTTTACAACAAAATAAGGGTGAATTTCATTTCAGGTTTTGAAAGCCCATTAGCTGTAGAGTTACGGCGCTTTGGTGAGCCCAATTTCTCATTTTCCAATGACGTCTTGTTTTCATTTCCATAAAAAATTATTGTCATTATCACCAGCCTTTGAACTTACTGCATTTGGGCATCAACTTATCCCTTTTGCACTCTCTGCAGGGTATATTTATGAATTTCCATAACCTCCCCCCCCCCCCCCCCCCCCCAAAAAAAAAAAACATTGCCACAAGCAATGACCTTCTACTCAGTGCATTTGTGCATTAACATCTTCCTTTGGCATGCCTCAGAGGGCACATTCATTATCAGGTTGTTTTGAAACTTTGTATGCTTATGCAGGGTGACAAAGATAGGAGCTATTGATTTTCTTTTCATTTGCATCAAAAACTGTTGCTGTTAGCAACAATCTTTGAATTTATTGCATTTGTGCATCAACATTCTTCTTTGACATGGCCTACAGGCCATATTTATCATAGGATTGTTTTTGAACTTGGTGTGCTCATTAGGCAAGACCTTTAGATAAGAGCTATTGATTAGCATTCATTTCTGTGAAAAAAGTGGCCATTTACAATAACCTCTGAACATACTGCATTTGTGTATCAACATTCTGCCTTTAGCCAGTCTTACAGTTTACATTTAAAATGCATGGATTACTCTGACATTGTGCACACACAATGCGGTTATGTTGAAATTTCATCAAATAACATTAGTACCAATGATCTTCAATTTTTCCATTTCATTTATAACTTACCAAGTTCAGGTTTGTCAAGTTGAGCTACAGTGTCATTGACACTTTCATTTTATTTTGTGAAGACCTCAGATCGCTTAATATGAAAATGTGAAAACAGGTGAATTACCCTTTACCCCAGACAGGACAGGGGAATGGGCAATGATTGGAGGGGAGACAGACATAGTTGAGTCAACAAAAATTTCTAACGTTCCCCCAGAGAAACTTGTGCATGTTCCAATTTTGACGGGCGTTTGTTGCCCCGCTTGGCGGTGCTCTTGTTTTATATTCTGTTACTGTAGAATTACTGTAGGATACATGGATTATTATTCCAGTAATGTAGCTCAAAAAATTTGAATTTTGTCCACACTTAGGCTCTTTCGGGATGCCTTTGGGCTCTTAATGTTCCGAACTTAAGTGTTTTTAAAAAAAAAAAAAAAATTTTTCCAAAAATATTTTGAATTGATTTTTGATTGATATTATTCATGTATCTTAATTATATATATTTTATTGTGGAGTTTGAAGGTCTGATATCGACTTTAGTCAATCCACTCCTGCGGACTCTTGTCATTCTTGTGTTCACTGGAATGACTAATGTTGGAGACAGGTGTCGTGGTACGTTGTTGGCGGTGAAGTTCTGAGGACAGGCCTCTCACCGCATTATAATTCATTTTGTCAGTTTCTATTTCAGAGGGACATGAACATGGTGATGATATTCTGACACCCTTCCAAATGTGCTACCGTCGTCGCGCTTCGATTGCAAGAGTTAGGACCTTTTGTTAAGGGTTTTAAACTCTTGCAAGCAGCTAGCTCGACCGGTGAAACGGTACTCCGTCCGTGGGTGCCGTAACGCCGGGTAAGTCCGTTCGATCTAAGAAGTGGATTGGGTAGAGTGAGCACTTTAATATAAATAGCTCACCCAGCGACGATGGAAATAGGGAGGAAATAGGGCGGAAGTCAACAAGTTTCTTGTACTCGGCGAGGTCTATAGACCGCGAGTGGGAGAGGCCCCTCCCCCTCTCTAACCTAACAGACATTTGGGGCCAAATGTTGTTATGAGAAACTTACACGAGCCGGAGCATGTGTCCGCCCTCCACTCGGGACACTCTGTTTAGTCTGCAGCCAGGGTCGGCTTCAGTCACGGCTTCCTCCACTTCGTTTCACACATCAAAATGAAGTTTTCTGGTTGGAAATTTGCACAAGGCGGAGCATACCCACCGCTTGGGATGCTCCGTCTAGTCTGCAGCCGGGGTTGGCTTCAGTCTCTGCTTCCTTCGTTAAGTTATTAAAGCACACACGACCGCATCCTAGCTACCGACTTCGGATATCCAGCCTGCTTCATGAAGAAGGAACTACTCTTCGCCCGTGAAGTCGGATCATCCGGTAGCTAGGGAGACGAGGCCTCGATCATTGGGACGTTCGAAGAAGAGATCCATCGCTGACAGACCGTCCCAGTAGCAGCAAGTGGCTAGGAAACAGAAGATCGCTGCTCCTCAGGCCTCGATGACGGACTTGCTGTCACAGATTGCGCAGCTGATCGCAGCATCCCAGCAAGTGCAGATGCAGCCTCCCTCAGTCTCAGAACCTGACCTGTCGGACGTTGCAGGGTTGGTCCAGTCGTCTGTTCATGCAGATGCAAGGGACCGAGATTTGCAACTGATTCTCTCGGATGGTGAAAGGGATAAGGAAGAGGATTACCCTTCCCTTTCGGAACAGCACAGGGTTGCGATGGATTTCATCCATCAATACTACCCTGAATTTGTTCCAACGGATCAAAATGCTGCTGCGACAATGAAGAAACTGCTGGCGTCATTAGACGCAGACTTTATCCGGACAAAGGAGGACGTCCTTTCTTTTCCGGTCCAGCCTAGGCAGGTGTCGCAGTCCTTCGGCCATATAGACGATGCCATATTTAACCTCTCAAGTGCGAGAAGGAAAGGCGGTTTCTTAGCCACTTCTTCCATAAACATACCGGTTCATGGACTACGTTCATTTAAAAATGGTTGGAGAAGATGTTCGGAGAGCTCCTCTGCGTTTGAATGAGCAGCCCGGGGATTGAGATGTATCCTTGCCTGCGTCATTCACTATCCGCTCAGACACAATTATAACGGCATTTTCATCAAGTAGAGCAAATTTGGAAGCAATGTCTTATGCAGATCACCTTACCAGAGCTATGGCGCAACGTCTCAACAAGAAGGAATTTAAGGACGTTTGTACCTCTCTTAGAGTTCTTTCTTAGATGTTCAAGACCTCTATTGCTTGCCAGTTGACAGAAGGGTATCATCTTCGCGAGAAACTGGACAGCAGTCACAGAAGATCAGTGGGTGAGAAGTGTAGTCTCAGACGGCCTACGGCTATCATTCCGAGCAGCACCCCCACTAACAAGATGTCTGTGTTAGTCTGATCTTCCGTCTGATCCTTTCAAAGAGAGTCTCTCCTAGTGGAGGTACAGGCTCTATATTAAAGGAAGCAATAGAGGTCGCCGAGAATCAGGATTCTCAGGGTTTTTACAGTCATCTGTTCCTCGTACCGAAGCCAGATGGCTCGTTCCAACCGGTAATAGACTTGAGCTGGATAAACAAGCTTATCGTGGCTCCAAATTTCTATATGAGGACCATTCGGTCAGTAAGAGCGAGCATTCGAGTGAACGACTATGCGGCAAGCATAGATCTAAGGATGCATACTTTCATGTCCTGGTACATCAGGCATTCAGAAAGTACCTGCGGTTTGCTATACATGGGAAGGTATATCAGTTCATAGCAATGTGCTTTGATCTGAACCTGGTTCCCTGGGCATTCACTCGTATAATGAACTCGGTAATGTCATACTTCCGAGCTCATTCGTCTGCAGTAACGTCGGCTTACTTGCACAACATTCTTCAGAGATACAGCAACAGAATTATTCTTCAGAACGATGTTCAGAGTCACTCACTTGGGAATGAGCTTCGAGACTCACAACAGTCTGTTTCGTCAGCCGTTACCCAGAGCGAAATTTGTCAGTTGTTATGCTCGCTTTTGTCTACACTCAGATGCATTAACGGCAAAAGAATTCATGTGACTGTTGGGGCTGTGCAGAGTGGCTTCGGATCTTTTTCCGCCGAGCCGCATGCGCACGCGTCCCCTCCAGATATTCTTTACTCAGAATTTTGTCAGACAATTTGACAGTAATAGCTTACATCAGGAACCAAGGCGACACTCATTCAATGCCATTATGCGAATTAACGAAGAAGATTCTCCTAAATGTCATGAATCATTCTTTACTCAGAAATGAAGTGTGATGACGCATTTGCTCGAAACCGGTATTGTTTTAACAGGCCTAGTAAAAACTGGGGTTCAGATTTGGACAGATGTTCAGTGGGTAACTCAGGGAGTTCCGCTGCAACTACCAGATCCAGCTTTCACGATTGCGAGTCAGACGGGTTGGGAGGCGACCCTTAGTCCCGCAGACTTGAGGTGTCAGGGTCTTTGGGACTCTTGGTTCCTAAAGAAGCGCATAACATCAAAGAGATGATGTTAAATTGGTTAGTGCTACAACATTGGATTCACATAATTGTGGACGTCCATGTTCAAATTTTGTCGGACAATTTGACAGTAATAGCTTACATCAGGAACCAAGGCGATGCTCATTCAATGCCATTATGCAAATTAACGGAGAAGATCCTCCTAAATGTCATGAATCATCATGTTTCATCTTTCTGTCCATCATATACCAGGACCGGACTCTCAACAAGCGAATATTCAGGCAGATTTGCTACCAATGGGATTGTTCCATAATAGATCTGTTTGCGACACACCGGAACAATCAGTTACTGACGTTCGTGTCGCCATGCCAAGATCATCAAGTGTACACAGTAGATGCTCTGTTGATCTCATGGAACGGAATGATAGGATAGGAGTATCCTCCACCTCCATTGATTTAGCATATTCTGTTTAATTCAAACAGGCTCTTTGCGAAATCCTGATAGTAGCACCTCTGTAGTCACAGAAACCTTGGATCAATCTTCTCAGGTGTCTGTTATGGGACGTTCCCCGGACGCTTCCTCCACGAGAGGACCTTCTTTATCAGGGGAAGTATTTGTTCTTCACGTCCTTCTCCGCCCTTAGTGGCATTATGGAGTCGGTCAGATGTGAGGGAGCCTTGCAGTTCTTATACTATTTGATGACGAACACAAGAACGATTCAAGTAATGCAGGTTTAGGGGGTTCGTTATGATTTCGAATCCCCCCCCCCCCCCTCCACACCGCCAAGTGTTAAGAGGCGATTACCGGGCAAGACGTAGTTTTCTTCCCGTAAACCTCCTATGCATTTAAATACATACATTTCTTGACTACTGCATTGGCGGCTGGGTCATGTTCTGTGGTGACCTCATGGGCACATCCACTTTCCAGTCGGTTGGTTTCCTGTGGTTGTTCATCTGTATGTCATATACAAGCATATGATTCATCATCAATAAATTGCTAGCCTTGGGGTACCTGGGAGGCTGTTAACTGGTAAAGTGCTGAGTTTTTTCTGACAACAAATCAAAGCTCATCTTATACTGCTCTGTTACATTTAATTGGATAGAACCTTATAGGCACTATCCAATTAAATGTCAGAGAGCAAGGTATTGTATAAAAAATCTGATTCATATCAGGGACAATAAAGGCTTCCTCAGGCAGAATGTAGCTACAGACAGTTATTGCCTGTCACTTTTAGTAAAGCCCAAAATAGGGCTTCCAGCACTCTACCAGTTAACTGGTATTCAGATGATTACATGCGGGATTTCAATGCTCACGTGCATAATAATCGCATTATTAGGCAGACATATTATTGCATGTTATGGATCTTAGAAACTATGAATTATTTCGGGGGCGGTCCGTGGCGAGTCTGTTAATCATAGCTCAATCCATTTCTAGATCCAGGTTTCTATTAATGCGGTACCCAATCGAATACATCTTGTCTTCACTCTCGTATATTCGCACGTTTTCCAGGAACATAGATATCGGATAGAACACGTCTAGGAGTGTTATTTACTGGAATTTATTGCACATCTGAATGGGGTCGCCTGTGTGTGTATTACCTTGGAAGTGTGTTTACGTTTCAGAGATCATCCATTGTGATTCTATTGGACATGTGTATGTTATATATTATATAACCGGTTTTCGGCCTATCTGCGTATGCCGACTCCGGTATACGTTACGAACAGGCGATATTAATTACCGGGATCGCCGCTATAGCCTTGGCTTCTGAAGTGGTGTTAAGCACCAATTTATTAATAATAATCAATACCTGGTGTCTATTCAACGAATATTTGTCTCCCGCTTTTTAAAAAAAACGGGAGATTTTAAATTCGTGGTGTCCTTCCGTGTTTTTCGTTTCCTGACTCTAACTTTCCTTACAGTGACCGGATTTCGATGAAATTTGGGTAGTAGATCACTTTCATCAATTATGGATCTAAGTTCGAATATGGGCATTTTCCTCGCATATTTAATTAGGTTGCTGAAATTTGATTGGCTGACGGTTTCCAGACTCTAACTTTCCTTAGAATCAACCGATTTCGATGAAATTTCATATATGGATTACTTTTATCAATACCTAGGTCAGGTTGGAATGTGGGAAATTTTGTACCGAAAATCTGTCCATCTGCCTGTCTGTCTGCCTCGTGTGTCAACGCACCTCGGACTAAAAGCCGTATTTATGAACCAATCTTCCCGAAACTTCTTGGATATCTTTGTTATCATTGTGAGACCAGAATATGTGTTTTGGTCCAAAATTCAAGATGGCAGCCAGCGGCCATTTTGTTCCGAAATTGGGTGCATTCTGTTTTTTGTACAGAACTTCTATATGAAAGTTGGGATTTGAATAAATTTTTGTATGAATGTTTAGTAACATGCAATACATCACATATATGTACTCGTGCAAAAATTATGCAAATTAGGCAAACTTTGATTTATTCAGTGCTACTACTAATACACAGTAAGTGCACACCTTCCATGTTTTTCGTTTCCAGATTCTAACTTTCCTTACAGTCAGTCGATTTCGATGAAATTTGGGTGGTAGATCACTTTCATCAATTGTGGGTCCAAATTCGAACATGGAAATTTTCCGTGCATATTTAATTAGGTTGCTTAAATTTGATTGGCTGATGGTTTCCAGACTCTAACTTTCCTTAGAGTCAACCGATTTCAATGAAATTTCATATATGGATTACTTTTCACATCAGTTTAATGTAATATGTTTTATCAAACAGTCTTAATTTTTAGTGATTCTCACAGTTATACTACACATCACTTCACTTGCTTTGACAGTGACCTCCGTGAAAATAAATCTGATAACCACTGTCTGAAGCACTGTCTGTTCTGTCTCTTCTAAATAACTTCCACTTGCAACTCAACTATATTCCACTGGATGCATTAATTCCCCTTGAAACTGCTGCCCACCGGGAGACATGAATTCACTGAATTTGCTTGTTATATTGTTATTTGGTACCACTTTTACTGACTCCAGAGCACTCCCCTCTTCTTTTTGAAGATTCCTTCAAAAAGTGGGTGGGGGGGGGGGGGGGGTAGGATTTTTAGCTGAACTTTGGCAAAGCCAAATTTGAGCTTATGCCATGGCCAATCGTCCGTCTGGCCGTCTGTCCACCTGTCCGTCAACAATTCAATACGGCTCGGGCTAGAGGCCGTATTTATGAACCGATCTTTACAAAACTTCTTGGGTACCTTTGTTATGACCGTGGGACGAGAACGAGTGTTTTGGGGTCCGATCTGAAATTCAAGTAGGACGCTGGTAGCCATTTTGTACAAAATTAGGTGCAATCAGATTTTTGCACAGAACTTCCATATGAAAGCGCTGATTTGAATAATTTGTTGTGTGAATGTTTAGTACCGTGGGATACATCACATATAATACAGGTTTTTTTCTTGTGCAGAAATTATGCAAATTAGATGAACTTTGATTTTTTCAGTGCTACTTACACACAGTAAGTACACATGTCAATACGGCTCGGGCTGGAGTCTGTATTTATGAACCGATCTTCACGAAACGTCTTGGGTACCTTTGTTATTACCTTGGGACGAGAATGAGTGTTTCTGGGTGCGGTCTAAAATTCAAGATGGCTGCCAGTGGCCATTTTGTACCGAAATTAGGTCTAATCAGTTTTTTGTACACAACTTCTATACGGCTGAGGCTAGAGGCTGTACTTATGAACCGATCTTTACAAAACTTCATGGGTACCTTGGTTATCACTGTGGGATGAGAACGAGTGTTTTTGGGTGTGGTCCGAAATTCAAGATGGCCACCAGCAGCCATTTTGTACCAAAATTAGTGCAATCAGTCTTTTGTACAGAACTTCTGTATGAAAGTTCAAAATTCAAGATGGCTGCCAGTGGCCATTTTGTACCGAAATTAGGTCCAATCAGTTTTTTGTCAAAACTTCTATACAGCTCGTATTTATGAACTGATCTTCATGAAACTTCGTGGGTACCTTTGTTTTCACCTTGGAACAGGAACGAGTGTGTTTTGGGGTGCCTTTGTTATCACTGTGCTATGAGAACAAATATTTTGGGGTTCAGTCAGACCCACTCTGGGACTCAAAGACTTCTTTTCTAGTTTAGCATCTGACTGTCACCCACCTTTACAATACTTTACCTATACATTTGTTACAGGCTACAGTCAGTATTTGTGTACAGACCGTTACAATACTTTATATGTACCTTTGTTATCAGGTCATTACCTAGATGTTTGTCATTGCTGTGTCACATAGTATGCATGTACATGTCTTAAGTTTAGCTACAGTGTCATTGACACTTTCATTTACCTCTCTTCCGGCTTGATAAGTATGTAACTATGAGTGAAGCTGTTTTGTCTGTAGATTATATCCTGGATGCAGCTTGTGTTTATTGTATATGGCATATGTTTGTGGGGGATAGCCTCTCATTCTCAAATACGCCATCCTATTTTTGCGGGCTTAGTCCAGACTAGCCTTAAAAAATTGGGAACTTGTTACATCCAATTAGCATAGTCTTCATGCCAAGAATATGGAATTACTTGAATGTGGCTCCTTATTGATGATATGTCTTCTCTATTACTGTATAGAGAGACATACATGTAATTCCTTTTAAATTTAATTTCCTTTCACCTTGGATTACAGACTATGGAACTGTGTTGGTCAACTAATTCTCAAGTCCAAAGCCCTCCGCCTTTTTACGATTCAGCTAAGTCTAGGCCATTGGGTTATAGTATAAAAATATGATAAATTTAAAGTAATTTGTATATATTTTATGCTTACCAATGGCCCAGACGGGTATGGCCCTCCCATGAGTGGGCACTCATACCTCCCCGCTGAGTTATTATGTAGTACTCTTTTCTACAAAGAATGATGTTGGTGCTAATTTCAGTGACTACCTGGCAACTGCGCATGCGCGGAGAATAAAAGTATGGAGGACCAGATAGGACTTTTAATTTTTGGTTTTGCAAGCAAATGTTGGGGATTGGGGGGTTCCAAATTTGTGTTTGGCCCTTGATAACTTTGAGTTAGCACCAGCTAAGTCTGGGCCATTGGTAAGTATAAAAAATATACAAATTACTTTAAATTTATAATTTCATTGTAACTTTGTAGGATGACTCCGTAAAATGTCTAGATGAGAACTTCCCCATTTGGTCACGATCTGTCAACCAGGACGACTGCCCGAGCCCAAAACCCAAAAACCTTTAGCACAGTCTACAGGTAGTATTTATGGAGGGATTTCATTGTAACTTGGTAGGTTGACTCCATATAATGCCTAGATGATAACGTGCCCTTTCGGTCGCGATTGGTCAACTGTGACGGCGACAGGGGCCCAAAAACCATTAGCACAGTCTACAGGTCATATTTATACCCCCCGCAAACAAAGTTTGGGGGGTTATATAGGAATCACCCTGTCTGTCCGTCCGTCTGTCCTTCCGTCCGTCTGTCCATCTGTCCATCCTTATAAGCACAACTCCTTCTAAACCGTTTGAAGAATTTTCATGAAACTTTACACAATGGAAGAACTCCATATGAAGATGCGCATGAAGCAATATAATTCCGTTCCGACATTTCCAAGGGGAGATAATCTAACTTATACATTTCAATTGCTACATTATATGGTTGTGTCCTCGTAAGCGGAACTCCTCCTGAACCGTTCAATGAATTTTCATGAAACTTTACACAATGGATGAACTCCATATGAAGATGCGCATGAAGCAATATAATTCCGTTCCGACAATTCCAAGGGGAGATAATCTAACTTATACATTTCAATAGCTACATCATATGGTTGTGTCCTCGTAAGCGCAACTGCGTGGGGTGGGGGGGGGGTGGGGGGGGGGGGGGGTGAGGGTATCACTTTGTGAGCTTGCTCACAGTACCTCTAGTTATGAAGGGATTTTATTGTAATTTGGTCGGATGACTCCAGATAATGTCTACAGGTCATATTTATGAAGGGATTTCATTGTAACTTGGTTGGTTGACTCAGTATAATTTTTAGATGAGAACATCCCCTTTTGATCGCGATCATTCAGCCATGATGGCTGCCCGAGCCCAAAACCAAAAAACTGTAGCACCGACTACAGGTCATATTTATGAAGGGATTTCATTGTAACTTGGTAGGTTGACTCAGTATAATCTTTAGTTGAGAACATCTCCCTTTTGGTTGCGATTGGTCAACACAGGCCCGAAGCCCAAAAACCTTTAGCACAGTCTTCAGGCCGTATTTATGAAGGGATTTCATTGTAACAGATGACTCGTTTTGGAATAATTTAACTGTAACTTGGTAACTTTCATTGGCATACATTAACTGTAAGGGCCACATGCATTAACTGTGAGGGCCGCATTTACCCACCCCTCAATTCTTTAGTACAGTCTACACATCATATTTTTTTTATTGAAAATATGTCATTCAGGGAACAGAAATTAATGTATTCCCAATTATCACAATTCTTGTCTTATTTCATAATCCTTTCATAAACATTGAACATTATCCTTTTCATCAAACACAACACACAGACAAGTTAAGCTATAGTGTCGCTGACACTTTCATTTAATATGCTAGACACAATTCAATGATGGTTTCATGGAAACAACTGTGTAGCAGGATGTTGGAAGTGAATAACGGTGGTTTTGGATGTTCAGGGCTGTAGCTTTATAATTTTTATAAAAAATGATTCATGTTTCCCATTTTCGGGATTTGCACCTGAATGTCGTCATTTTTACTGTGACTCTGCTGTTGTTTTGTTAGTGTTACTTCCCTTTCCTCTCCTGAACCCTCCTGTTAGATTCCCAAGCTCTTTCGACTTTTTTATTGAGAATTTTTGGCTCACCGAAGGGAGCTTAACTTATCACTTGCCGTCCGTCGTCGGCGTCCGGCGTAGTCGTCTGTCGTGAACTTTACATTATCGACTTCTCCTCACAAACCACTCGACCAAATTGAACCAAATTTTGTGTGCATGTTCCTTATCATATGTCAATTCAAGTTTGTACAAATAAACTTGCCGCGCCCTCAGGGGTCACCAGAAGGGGCATAACTCTGATAGAACCCATAAATTTTTTCAAAAATTCAAAAAAATCTTCTTCAGCTCCACCAGTCAGAATCTTTTCATATTTGTTATACAACATCTGTAGATTCAAGTTTATTCAAATCGAGTCCCTGGGTTAAGATTTGGGCTCTCGATTGGAGCCCAAAGTTTAACTTGGTGCAATTTGAGGAAATTTCTTTAAAAATCTTCTTCTTCAGATCCACCAGTCAGAATCCTTTCATGTTTGGTATACAACATCTGTAGGGGGGTAAGATTCAAGTTTGTTCAAATCCAGTCCCTGGGTTAATAATTGGGCTCCCTGTAGGAGGCCAAATTTTAACTTCGTGAAATATGAGGAAATTTCTTTAAAAATCTTCTTCTTCAGATCCACCAGTCAGAATGCTTTCATATTTGGTATACAACATCTCCAGGGGGGGTCAGATTCAAGTTTGTTCAAATCGGGTCCCTGAGTTAGTATTTGGACTCTCTGTTGGAGCGCAAAGTTTAACTTGGTGCAATTTGAGGAAATTTCTTTAAAAATCTTCTTCAGATCGGCCACTCCGAATCTTTTCATGTTTGGTATACAACTTCTATAGGGGGGTCAGATTCAAGTTTGTTTGATTGAGTTGCTGGGTTAATATTTGGTCTCCCTATGGGAGCCCAAATTTTAACTTTGCGCACTGCATGGAATATTCTTTAAAAATCTTCTTCTTCAGATTCACCAGTCAGAATCCTCTCATATTTGGTATACATCATCTCCAAGGGGGACCAGATTCAATTTTGTTCAAATCGAGTTTCTCGGTTAATATTTGGGTTCCCTATGGGAGCCTGAAATTTAACTTAGTGCAGTATGAGAAAATTTCTTTAAAAATCTTCTTCTTCAGATCCACCAGTCAGAATGCTTTCATATTTGGTATACAGCATCTCTAGGTGGGTCAGATTCAAGTTTGTTCAAATCGGGTCCCTGTGTTAGTATTTGGGCTCTCTATTGGAGCCCAAAGGTTAACTTGGTGCAATTTGAGGAAATTTCTTTAAAAATCTTCTTCAGATCGACCACTCAGAATCCTTTCATGTTTGGAAAACAACATCTTTCGGGGGGTCAGATTCAAGTTTGATCAAATCGAGTCGCTGGGTTTATATTTGGGCTCCCTATGGGAGCCCCAATTTTAACTTTGTGCAATGCGTGGAATATTCTTTAAAAATCTTCTTCCTCAGATTCACCAGTCAGAATCTTCTCATATTTGGTATATATCATCTCTGGGGGACCAGATACAAGTTTGTTCAAATTGAGTTTCTAGTTTAATATTTGAGTTCCCCATGGGAGCCTGCATTTTAACTTTGTGCAATATGAGAAAATTTCTTTAACCCTTTACCTAACATAAAAAGCAGACGACACTTACAAAAAAAATTCTTGAATAACTATTTTTTTTCATTTTTTGTCTCAAAAACATAGGTTATGACCCCTCAGTGGAACGAGCTCGACGAGCTCGTTCCAATGAGGGGTCATAACCTATGTTTTTGAGACAAAAAATGAAAAAAAAATTAAAATTAATAGGCGATTTTTGAGAATAGCGCTGGCCGGTTTTGGCCGTTACATTGGGTAAAGGGTTAAAAATCTTTTTCTTCAGATCCACCAGTCAGAATCCTTTAACATTTGGTATGCATCATCTCTAAGAGGGGTCAGATTCATGTTTGTTCAAATTGGGTCCCTGGTTTGAAAATTTTGAATCTGGTTCGGACTTAGAAATTTTTGACCAAAATTTGAGAAAAAAAATTTGTTTTGGATTTTTTTTTGCGTTTTGTTCGATTTTGAGACGAGAAAAAATGCAAATTTTTAGCCTCAAAATTTTGGGTCCGGTTCCGACTCCGAAATTTTGGAGCAAAATTCAGAATTTAAAAAAAAAAATGTATGCATTTTTTGTTCAATTTTGAGATGAAAAAAAAAAATTTAGCCTGAAATTTTGGATCCAGTGTGCTATGATATCTTCCCCCACCCTGATTATCTCCCCCCCCTCCCCCACACACCTGAAATTTTTTTTCCTTTGCATTTGAGATACCATAAATGGTTGGTACCAGTTGGAAAACTTTTTAGGTACCAAGTTTTCAATAAATTATTCAAAAAGCTCAGGTTTTGGGGGTTTGGGGAGAAGATGTCGTGACCATCAAAAGTAAAAAAAAAAAAATTCTTGTGTGAAGTCATTTTTTTAATTTTGGCTCACCAACGATAGTTGTGTGAGCCTATGGCATAGCCCTCATGTTGGCGGCGTCCGCGTCCGGATTCATTCATTTTGAACTTTTTGGGGTTTTTTTTTTTTTCTGCTTTTTTTTTATGTCAGCATGCTTTTCAGGGATAGTAATGTTTTATTCAACCCTTTCCATGCTTAGTTACTTGAATTTTGGACTTTTGTGTACAGGTTTTTGACTTTTCTGTGTAGGTTTTTGACTTTTGTGTACAGGTTTTCAAATTTTGTCTTCAACTGGAGTTTTACCTTACTGGCATATTGCCATGGTGGTTACTGTGACATTATCTGGGTATTTTTCTCAATTTTAACCCATTGAAACAAATGTGATACTTTTTTTTTTTTACTTTTATGTGCAGGTTTTGAGGTTTGTCTTTCTTTTCTTCAAAGTGGAGACTTACCTTGTAGCATATTGCCATGATTCCTATTTTATGTTAGCATGCTTCTTGGGGCTATTATTATATTATTTAACCCTTTAGCTCATTATTTTATTCATTCATTTTGAACTTTTGTGTGCAGGTTTTGATTTTTTTTTTATTTTGATTTTTTTTTTATGTCGGCATGCTTTTTAGGGATAGTAATATTTTATTCAACCCTTTCCATGCTTAGTTACTTTGGATTTTTGACTTTAGTGTGCAGGTTTTTGACTTTTCTGTGCAGGTTTTTGACTTTTGTGTACAGGTTTTGAAATTTTGTCTTCAAGTGGAGTTTTACCTTACTGGCATATTGCCATGGTGGTTACCTTAACATTTCAGGGTATTTTTCACAATTTTAACCCTTTGAAACAAATGTGATACTTTTTTGACTTTTATGTGCAGGTTTTGAGGTTTGTCTTTCTTTTCTTCCAAGTGGATATTTTTCAAGTAGAGTTTCACCTTACTGGCATATTGCCATTGTGGTTACTGTGACATTTGCAGGGTATTTTTCTCAATTTTAACCCTTTGAAACAAATGTGATACTTTTTTTTCACTTTTATGTGCAGGTTTTGAGGTTTGTCTTTCTTTTCTTCCAAGTGGCGACTTACCTTGTAGCATATTGCCATGGTTCCTATTTTATGTTAGGATGCTTCTTGGGGCTATTATTATATTATTTAACCCTTTAGCTGCTTATTTACCTTAATTTTGGTCTTTTGTGTGTAGGTTTTTGGCTTTTGTGTACAGGTTTTGATATTTTTTTAAGTGGAGTTTTACCTCTCTGGCATATTGCCATGGTGATTACTGTAACATTTTCAGGGTATTTTTCTTAATTCTAACCCTTTGAAACAAATGTGATACTTTTTGGACTTTTATGTGCAGGTTTTGAGGTTTTTCTTTCTTTTCTTCCAAGTGGATATTTTTCAGGTAGAGTTTCACCTTACTGGCATATTGCGATTGTGGTTACTGTGACATTATCTGGGCATTTTTCTCAATTTTAACCCATTGAAACAAATGTGATACTTTTTTTTTTACTTTTATGTGCAGGTTTTGAGGTTTGTCTTTCTTTTCTTCAAAGTGGAGACTTACCTTGTAGCATATTGCCATGGTTCCTATTTTATTAGCTCAACTTTGGCGAAGCCAAATTTGAGCTTTTGTCATGGCCCGTCGTCCGTCTATCCGTCTGTCCGTTCATCAACAATTGGATACGGCTCGGGCTGGAGGCCGTATTTATGAACCGATCTTTACAAAACTTCTTGGGTACCTTCGTTATGACCGTGGGATGAGAACGAGTGTTTTTGGGTGTGCGGTCCGAAATTCAAGATGGCTGCCAGCCGCCATTTTGTACCGACGATGCAGAAATCTGTTTTTTGTACAGAACTTCCATATGAAAGCTCTGATTTGAATAATTTTTTGTATGAATGTTTAGTACCATGGGATACATCACATATAATACGGGTTTTTTTCTCGTGCGTAAATTGTGCAAATTAGACTAATTTTGATGTTTTTTGGTGTTACTTTCAGCACTGTAAGTGCAAATGCCAATACGGCTCGGGCTAGAGGCCGTATTTATGAACCGATCTTTACGAAACTTCTTGGGTACCTTTGGTATCACCGTGGGACGAGAACGAGTGTTTTGGGGTCCAGTCTGAAATTCAAGATGGCCGATGGCAGCCATTTTGTACAAAATTAGGTGCAATCAGATTTTTGCACAGAACTTCCATATGAAAGCGCTGATTTGAATAATTTTTTGTGTGAATGTTTATTACCATGGGATACATCACATATAATATGGGTTTTTTTCTCGTGCAGAAATTATGCAAATTAGATGAACTTTGATTTTTTCAGTGCGACTTACACACAGTGAGTACACATGTCAATACGGCTCGGGCTGGAGTCTGTATTTATGAACTGATCTTCACGAAATGTCTTGGGTACCTTTGTTATCACCTTGGGATGAGAACGAGTGTTTCTGGGTGCGGTCTAAAATTCAAGATGGCTGCCAGTGGCCATTTTGTACCGAAATTAGGTCTAATCAATTTTTTGTACACAACTTCTATACAGCTCAGATTAGAGGCCATATTTATGAACCAATCTTTACGAAACTTCTTGGGTACCTTTGTTATCACCGTGGGATGAGAGCGAGTGTTTTTGGGTGTGGTCCAAAATTCAAGATGGCCACCAGCAGCCATTTTGTACCAAAATTAGTGCAATCAGTCTTTTGTACAGAACTTCTGTATGAAAGTTCTGATTTGAATAAATTTTTGTTTGAATGTTTAGTAACATGGAATACATCACATATTGTAAGGGTTTTTTTTTCATGCAGAAATTATGCAAATTAGATGAACTTTGATTTTTTCAGTGCTACTTACACACAGTAAGTACACATGTCAATATGGCTCAGGGCAGAGGCTGTATTTATGAACCGATCTTCACAAAACTTCTTGGGTACCTTTGTTATCACCTTGGGACGAGAATGAGTGTTTCTGGGTACGGTCCAAAATTCAAGATGGCTGCCAGTGGCCATTTTGTACCAAAATTAGGTCCAATCAGTTTTTTGTCACAAGTTCTATACAGCTCGTATTTATGAACTGATCTTCACAAAACTTCTTGGGTACCTTTGTTTTCACCTTGGGACAGGAACGAATGTGTTTTGGGGTGCCTTTGTTATCACTGTGCCATGAGAACAAATATTTTGGGGTTCAGTCAGACCCACTCTGGGACTAAGATTTCTTTTCTAGTTTAGCATCTGACTGTCACCCACCTTTACAATACTTTACCTATACATTTGTTACAGGCAACGGTCAGTATTTATGTACAGACCGTTACAATACTTTATATATACCTTTGTTATCAGGTCATTACCTAGATGTTTGTCATTGCTGTGTCACATACTATACATGTACATGTCTTTGTCTTGACAAGTTGAGCTACAGTGTCATTGACACTTTCATGTTAGCATACTTCCTGGGGCTATTATTATATTATTTAACCCATCAGCTGCTTATTTACTTTAATTTGGAATTTTTGTGTGCAGGTTTTGGACTTTTTTTTTTACTCCAGCCACCCCTTTACATTGGCCACCTGCTGGTGAGCCACGGGGTACTGATACCCCCTCTAGTTATCCATTATATAAAACTGTTTTAGGTCTTAACCAGGCATTATGTCTTCAATAATAAAAAAAAATTTCGGGTGTTGGGGAAAATAACGTGACCATGATAACTAACAGTCATTAAGCTTCAAGTGTTTATTCATTTAACAAGTGAATATGTCAACAATATAAAATAATGTGAACACAAAAATTGACAAACATATAGAAACATGATATGATAAGTGTTTTAGGACTCTACAAGGTATTATGTCTTCAAGAAAAAAAATTTGGGGTGCAGGGGAAGATATCGTGACCATGATATCTTGCTCTCACCTGGGACTTCAAATGTCAATAAAATTTTTTCTTGTTGTAAGTCATCAATTATGAATAGTTTCCATGATATAAAAGTGTTTTAGGACTTGACCAGGTATTAGTCTGCAATAAAAAAAAAATGTCAGGTGGGGGGGGGGGGGGGGGGGGGGGGGTGGCAGAGGGGTTGGGGAAAGATACCGTGACCACATGATATCTTCCCCACCTGGGATTTCATTCTAATTTATAAACTGTTCACACAAACTGTAAGACACAACCAGATATTACGTCAGACAGGATAATAGCTGTCAAGGGGAATGGGTGGCTGCAGAATAGTATGATCTGCTTCATAGCCACTATATTCAGTCAGTATACTTTCAAGTGTTTATTCAAGATTTAACAAGTGAATATGCCAACAATGTAAAACTAGATCAAGTTTTGTGTGTGCAAAGCACACAATGGTGTATCCCCGCTTTTCCTAACCAACGCCTTGGCATAGTTTTAACATTTCGAATTAAATACCCAAGGAGCCTTTCGATGAAAACTGGTTTTCTAACGATAAAAGTGGTTCCACTTGAACCACATGGAGCCAAATCAAAATTCCGAAACCTTCATGGACATCTAGAAATGTTACCTGAACACATTAGCATAGTTTAAAGATTCGAATTAAATACTCTAGGAGCCTTTCGATGAAAACTGATTTTCTAACGATAAAAGTGGTTCCACTGGAACCACCTGGGGCCAAACCAAAATTCCGAAACCTTCATGCACATCTAGAGATGCAAACTAAATATCTTAGCATAGTTTAAATTCTTCAAATTAAATACCCCAGGAGCCTTTCGATGAAAACTGATTTTCTAACGATATAATGGTTCCACTGGAACCACCTGGGGGGGGGGGGGGGGGGGGGGGGGGGGGGGGGAATCAAAATTCCGAAACCTTCATGCACATCTAGAGATGCTACCTGAACACATTAGCATAGTTTAAAGATTCGAATTAAATACCCTAGGAGCCTTTTGAGGAAAACTGATTTTCTGACGATAAAAGTGGTTCCACTGGAACCATCTGGAGGCAAACAAAAATTCCGAAACCTTCATGCACATCTAGAAATGTTACCTGAACACATTAGCATAGTTTATACGTTTCGAATTAAATACCCTAGGAGCCTTTCAATGAAAACTGATTTTCTAACGATAAAAGTGGTTCCACTGGAACCACCTGGGGCCAAATCAAAATTCTGAAACCATCATGCACATCTAGAAATGTTACCTGAACACATTAGCATAGTTTAAACGTTTCGAATTAAATACCCTAGGAGCCTTTCAATGAAAACTGATTTTCTAACGATAAAAGTGGTTTCCTCAGAACCACTTGGGGCCAAATCAAAATTCCGAAACCTTTATGCACATCTAGAGATGTTACCAGAACACCTTAGCATAGTTTTTAACGTTTCGAATTAAATACCCTAGGTGTCTTTCGGTGAAAACTGATTTTCCAACGATAAAAGTGGTTCCACGGGAACCACTTGGGGCAAAATCAAAATTCCGAAACCTTCCTGCACATTTAGAGTTGCTACCTGAACACCTTAGCATAGTTTAAAGGTTTCAAATTAAATACCCTATGAGCCTTTCGATGAAAACTGATTTTCTGATGATAAAAGTGGTTCCACTGGAACCACCTGGGGCCAAATCAAAATTCCGAAACCATCATGCACATCTAGAGATGCTAACTAAACATCTTAGCATAGTTTAAATGTTTCAAATTAAATACCCCAGGAGCTTTTCGATAAAAACTGATTTTCTAATGATATAATGGTTCCACTGGAACCACCTGGGGCCAAATCAAAATTCCGAAACCTTCATGCACATCTAGAGTTGCTACCTGAACATATTAGCATAGTTTAAACGTTTTGAATTAAATACCCTAGGAGCCTTTCGATGAAAACTGATTTCCTAACGATAAAAGTGGTTCCACTGGAACCACCTGGGGCCAAATCGAAAATTCCGAAACCTTTATGCACATCTAGAGATATTACCTGAACACATTAGCAGAGTTTAAATGTATCGAATTAAATACCCTAGGAGCCTTTCGATGAAAACTGATTTTCCAACGTTAAAAGCGGTTCCACTGGCCAAATCAAAATTCTGAAACCTTCATGCACATCTAGAGATGTTACCTGAACACTTTAGCATAGTTTTAATGTTTCGAATTAAATACCCTAGGAGCCTTTCGATGAAAACTGATTTTCCAATGATAAAAGTGGTTCCACTGGAACCACCTGGGGCCAAATCAAAAATCCGAAACCTTCATGCACATCTAGACATGTTACCAGAACACCTTACCATAGTTTTAAAGTTTCGATTTAAATACCTCAGGAGTCTTTCGATGAAAACTGATTTCCTACGATAAAAGTGGTTCCACTGGAACCACCTGGGGCCAAATCAAAATTCCGAAACCTTCATGCACATTTAGAGTTGCTACATGAACACATTAGCATAGTTTAAATGTTTCGAATTAAATACCCTAGGAGCCTTTCGATGAAAACTGATTTCCTAACGATAAAAGTGGTTCCACTGGAACCACCTGGGGCCAAATCGAAAATTCCGAAACCTTCATGCACATCTAGAGATGTTACCTGAACACATTATCATAGTTTAAACGTTTCGAATTAAATACCCTAGGAGCCTTTCGATGAAAACTGATTTTCTGACGATAAAAGTGAGTCCACTGGAACCACCTGGGGCTAAATCAAAATTCCGAAACCTTCATGCACATCTAGTGATGCTACCTGAATACCTTAGCATAGTTTAAAAGTTTCGAATTAAATGCCCTAGGAGCCTTTCGATGAAAACTGATTTTCCAACGATAAAAGTGGTTCCGCTGGAACCACCTGGGGCCAAATCAAAATTCCGAAACCTTTATGCACATTTAGAGATGTTACCTGAACACATTAGCATAGTTTAAACGTTTCAAATTAAATACCCTAGGAGCCTTTCGAAGAAAACTGATTTTCCAACGATAAAAGTGGTTCCACTGGAACCACCTGGGGCCAAATCAAAATTCCGAAAACTTCATGCGCATCTAGAGATGTTACCTGAACACATTAGCATAGTTCAAACATTTCAAATTAAATACCCTTGGAGCCTTTTGATGAAATCTGATTTCTAACGATAAAAGTTGTTCCACTGTAACCACCTAGGGCCAAATAAAAATTCCGAAACCTTCATGCACATCTAGTGATGCTACCTGAACACATTAGCATAGTTTAAACGTTTCAAATTAAATACCCTAGGAGACTTTCAGGGTGTGACGTACGGACAGATGGACGGACGGACTTACGGATGGAGATCACGACTATATCCCCGCATTTTTGAAAATGCGTGGATAATAATGTGAACACAAAAATTGACAAACATATAAAAGCATGATGCGATATAAAAGTGTTTCAGGACTTGATAAGGTATTATGTCTTCAAGAAAAAAAATATTTGGGTGGTGGAGGTGAAGATATCATGACCACGATATCTTCCCCCCCCCTCCCCTCCCACCCCCCCCCCCCCCCCCCAACCTGGGACTTCAAAAGTCAATGAAAATATTTCTCTTGTGAAATTATCATTTATGAATAGTTTCCATGATATAAAAGTGTTTTAGGACTCGACAAGGTATCAGTCTTCAATAAAAAAAAAAAATTCAGTTGTGGGGAGGGAGATATCGTGACCATGCTATTTCCACCCCCCCCCCCCCCCCTCCGCCTGGGACTTGATAAGGTATTATGTCTTCAAGAAGAAAAAATTTGGGTGGTGGTGGGAAGATATCATGACCACGATATCTTCCCCCCCCCCCCCCCCCTCCCCTACCTGGGACTTCAAATTTACATTTATAAATTGTTTCCATGATATAAAGCTGTTCACACAGACTGTAGGAAGCAACCAGATATTACATCAGACAGGATAGGAGCTATCCAGGGAAATGGTTGGTTGCAGAATAGTATGGCCTGCTTCATAGCCACTATATTCAGTCAGTATACTTTCAAATGTTTATTCAAGATTTAACAAGTGAATATGCCAACAATATAAAATAATGTGAACACAAAAATTGACAAACATATAGAAACATGATGCGATATAAAAGTGTTTCAGGACTTGATAAGGTATTATGTCTTCAAGAAGAAAAAATTTGGGTGGTGGAGGGAAGATATCATGACCACGATATCTCCCCCCCCCCCACCCCACCCCCCACCTGGGACTTCAAAAGTCAATGAAAAGTTTTCTCATGTGAAATTAACATTTATGAATAGTTTCCATCCATGATATAAAAGTGTTTTAGGACTCGTCCAGGTATTAGTCTTCAATAAATAAACAAATTTCAGGTGAGGGGGAAGATATCGTGACTACAATATCTCTCCTCCCCCACCCCCCTCCTCACCTGGGACTTCAAAAGTCAATGAAAATATTTCTCATGTGAAATTATCATTTATGAATAGTTTCCATGATATAAAAGTGTTTTAGGACTTGACAAGCTATTAGTCTTCAATAAAAAAAAAATTCAGGGGGGGGGGGGGAATATTGTGACCTTGCTATCTGCCCCCCCCCCCCCCCCCCCCTACCTGGGACTTCAAATTTGTATTTGTAAATTGTTTCCATGATATAAAGCTGTTCACACAGACTGTAGGAACCAACCAGATATTACATCAGACAGGATAAGAGCTATCCAGGGAAATGGTTGGTTGCAGAATAGTATGGTCTGCTTCATAGCCACTATATTCAGTCAGTATACTTTCAAATGTTTATTCAAGATTTAACAAGTGAATATGCCAACAATATAAAATAATGTGAACACAAAAATTGATAAACATATAGAAACATGATGCGATATAAAAGTGTTTCAGGACTTGATAAGGTATTATGTCTTCAAGAAGAAAAAATTTGGGTGGTGGTGGGAAGATATCATGTCCACGATATCTTCCCCCCCCCCCCCCTCCCCTACCTGGGACTTCAAATTTATATTTATAAATTGTTTCCATGATATAAAGCTGTTCACACAGACTGTAGGAAACAACCAGATATTACATCAGACAGGATAAGAGCTATCCAGGGAAATGGTTGGTTGCAGAATAGTATGGTCTGCTTCATAGCCACTATTATCAGTCAGTATACTTTCAAATGTTTATTCAAGATTTAACAAGTGAATATGCCAACAATATAAAATAATGTGAACACAAAAATTGACAAACATATAGAAACATGATGTGATATAAAAGTGTTTCAGGATGTGATAAGGTATTATGTCTTCAAGAAGAAAAAATTTGGGTGGTGGAGGGAAGATATCATGACCACGATATCTCCCCCCCCTTCCTCACCTGGGACTTCAAAAGTCAATGAAAATATTTCTCGTGAAATTATCATTTATGAATAGTTTCCATGATATAAAAGTGTTTTAGGACTCGACAAGTTATTAGTTTTCAATAAAAAAAAAAATTCAGGTGGGGGTGGGGGGGTGGAGACACAAGAAAAAATGTTTAGACTTTTGAAGTCGAAGGTGTGGGGAATATGTTTTGGTCACGATATATTTCATTCCACATTTGAAATTTTTTTTTTAACATATAGTACCTGGTCGAGTACTAAAAGATGGAAATTATTCACAAATGATGATTTAGCACACAAGAAAATTTTTTGACTTTTCAAGTCCCAAGTAGGGGGAAGTTCTAGTCACAATATCTCCCCCCCAACCCCCCATCCCCCACCTGAATTTTTTTTATTGAAGACTAATACTTGGGCAAGTCCTAAAACAGTTTTATATCATGAAAACTATTCATAAATAGTGATTTCACACAAGAAATTTTTTTTGACTTTTGAAGTCCCAGGTGAGGGGAAGATGTTGTGGTCAATTTTTGACTTTTCAAGTCCCAAGTGGGGGGAAGATGTAGTCACAATATCCCCCCCCCCCCCCCCACCACCATCCCCCACCTGAATTTTTTTTTTATTGAAGACTAATACTTGGGCAAGTCGTAAAGCTGTTTTATATCATGAAAACTGTTCACAAAGAAATTTTTTTTGACTTTTAGTTTTGGACTCTGAAATTTTGGACCAAAATTCAGACATTTTGGGGGGATTTTTATGCGTTATGTTCAAATTTGAGATGGAAAAAAAAAATTTATAGCCTGAAAATTTTGGGTCCTGTTCCGACTTGTTTTTAAAATTTTCTTCTTCAGACGATGAAGTCAGAATGCTTTCATATTTGGTATACAACATCTCTAGGAGGGTTAGATTCAAGTTTGTTCAATCCTAGTCCATGGATTGATAGTTGGGCTCCCTATGGGAGCCGAAATTTTAACTTAGTACAATATAAGAAAATTTCTTTAAAAATCTTCTTCAGATCCACCAGTCAGAATCCTTTCATATTTGGTATACAACATCTCTTGGAGGGTAAGACTCAAATTTGTTCAAACCTGGTCCCGGGGTTATTAATTTGGGCTACTTATGGGAGCCTGAATTTTAACTAAGTGCAATATGAGGAAATTTCTTTTAAAATCTTCTTCTTCAGATCCACCAATCAGAATCCTTTCATATTTGGTATACAACATCTCTAGGTGGGTCAGATTCAAGTTTGTTAAATCGGGACCCTGGGTTAATATTTTGGCTCCCTATTTGAGCCCAAAGTTTAACTTATTGCAATGTGAGGTGATTTCTTTAAAAACCTTCTTCCTATCCACCAGTCAGAATTCTTTCCTATTTGGTATATGACATCTCAAGGGGGATCAGATTCAAGTTTGCTCAATTTGAGTCCTTGGCTTAATATTTGGGCTCTTTCAGCAGGGGGCATGTTATGGTCAAGTTTGTTCAAATCCATTCCTTAGTGCTTTTCCATAAAATTTGCCTCTCATGACTTCATTCCTTTGTAGTGTTGATGAACCATCTCTAACTGAATGTGACCCAAAATACTTCTTTAAACCACTTTGGCCGGTGAGCGATTAAGGCCCCTTGGGGCCTCTTGTTTATTAAAATTCTTGGGAGTTTAACTCTTGTTTTACGAAAGGGGTATTCCATTTATCCCCCGTGTTTGCGTCCTATTCGTTTACTGTTTAGGACGTTTTGTATTCTTGCATCTTCTACCAGATGCATTGTTTTTTCTTCCTATGAAGATCTAACTTTGCATCAGGTGGTTGTTGATTGGTTACTGACTATGGACCTCTGTTCTGCCTGTTAGTTTGGTTACTTTTAGGTTTTTAGCTTAACTTGACAACTTGACATAGTCAAGATAAGCTATTGCCATCATGCGTGTGGAAGTCTGTTGGTCTGTGAGTCTGTTAGTCTGTGAGTCTGTTCACATTTTCCTTTAGCGCGGGCTACACCCCGCAGTTCTTGTCTGATCGTCACGTTATTTCAGATGCAGGTTTGGGGTCATGTCTAGATGAGAACGTCCCCTTTTGGTCGCGATCGGGCAACCAGTATGGCGGCCCGAGCCCAAAACCTGAAAACCATTAGCACAGTCTACAGGTCGTATTTATGCCGGGATTTCATTGTAACTTGGTAGGATGCCTCTGTATAATGCCTAGATGAGAACGTCCCCTTTTGGGCATGATCTATCAACTGTGATAGCTGCCCAAGCCCGAAACCCAAAAACTTTTAGCACAGTCTGCAGGTCATGTTTAATATGGAGGGATTTCATTGTAACTTGGTAGGATGACTCCTTATGATCTCTAGATGAGAATTTCCCCATTTGGGCGTGATCTGCCAACTGTGACGACTGCCCGAGCCCAAAACCCGAAAACCTTTAGCACAGTCTACAGGTCATATTTATTGAGGAATTTCATTGTAACTTGGTGGGTAGACTTCATACAATGTCTAGTTGAGAAAGTCACCTTTTGGTCCTGATTGGGCAACTGTGATGGCTACAGGGGCCCGAAGCCCGAAAACCTTTAGCACAGTCTACAGGTCATATTCACGAAGGGATTTCATTGTAACTTGGTAGGATGACTCCAAATAATGTCTAGATGAGAACGTCCCATTTTGATCGCGATCATTCAGCCTTGATGGCTGCCTGAGCCCAAAAACCTTTAGCATAGACAAAAGGACATATTTATGGAAGGATTTCATTGTAACCTGTTAGGTTGACTCCATATAATGCCTAGATGATGACATCCCCTTTTGGTCGTGATTGGTCAACTGTGATGGCTACAGGTGCCCGAAGCCCGAAAACCTTGAGCACAGTCTACAGGTCATATTTATAAAGGGATTTCAGTGTAACTTCGTAGGATCACTCCAGATGATGCCCAGATGAGATTGTACTCTTTGGTTGCAATCATTCAACCATGATGGCTGCCCGAAGCCCGAAAACCTTTAGCACAGTCTACAGGTCATATTTATGAAGGGATTTCATTGTAACTTCGTAGGATCACTCGAGATGATGCCCAGATGAGAATGTCCCATTTTGATTGTGATCATTCAACCATTATGGCTGCCCGAGCCCGAGGCCCGAATACCTTTAGCACAGTCTACAGGTCATATTTATGAAGGGATTTCGTTGTAACTTGGTAGGTTTGACTTTATATAATGTCTAGATGAGAACATCCTCTTTTGGAAATGATTGGGCAACTGTGACAGCAACAGTGGCCCGAAGCCGAAAACCTTTAGAACAGTCTACAGGTCATAATTATGAAGGGATTTCATTGTAGCTTGGTAGGATGACTCCCAATAATGTCTAGATAAGAACGTCCCCTTTTGGTCGCGATCATTTAACCTTGATGGCTGCCCGAGCCCAAAAACCTTTAGCATAGTCTATAGGTCGTATTTATGGAAAGATTTCATTACTTGTTAGGTTGACTCCATATAATGCCTAGATGATGACATCCCCTTTTGGTCGTGATTGGTCAACTGTGATGGCTACAGATGCCCGAAGCCCAACAATCTTGAGCATAGTCTACAGGTCATATTTATGAAGGGATTTCATTGTAACTTCGTAGGATCACTCCAGATGATGCCCAGATGAGAATGTCCCCTTTTGGTTGTGATCATTCAACCATTATGGCTGCCCAAGCCCAAAGCCCAAAAACCTTTAGCACAGTCTACAGGTCATATGTATGAAGGGATTTCATTGTAACTTGGTTAGTTGACTTCATATAATGTCTAGATGAGAACGTCCCCTTTGGACGCAATTGGGAAACTGACGGCTCCAGGGGCCCGAAGCCCAAAAACCTTTAGCACAGTCTACAGGCCATATTTATGAAGGGATTTCAATGTAACTTGATAGGATGACTCGTTTTGGAATAAATTCACTGTAATTTGGTAACTTTCGTTGATATACTTTAACTGTGAGGGCCACATACATTAGCTGTGAGGTCATATTAACCCACCCCTCAGCTCTTTAGTACAGTGTACACCTCATATTATTTTCTACCAAAAACATAGCATACAGGGAACAGAAATGAACATATTCCCAATTATCACAATTCTTGTCTTATTTCATAATCCTTTCATAAACATTGAACATTATCCTTTTCATCAAACACAACACACAAGTTAAGCTACAGTGTCATTGACACTTTCATTCCTCTTGACGTTGTTTTCTGTTCAACAATGTTTTGGATACGTATTAATTCAGTGTTTAGTATAGAACAGTTATTGTTTTTCTATTAGGATACACATTATACCTTATTCCGGTAGTTTAGCTTCAATTATATATTGCTTGTCCATACTTCGGCTCTATCGGGATGCCCTTTGGCTCATGATGTTCCCTTGGGGTACTTAGGCTTCATTCAAAATTTTTCGAAAATTTTTTATTTCTTTTCGAAAATTTTTGTGATTGTCTATGTTATGTATCCTCGCTATGTTTTTTCTATTTATTGTATCTACTATGAATAATTTGGTACCTAGCGTAAGTCCAGGAAGTCTGTCTCGGATTTACATGCTTGTTGTCTTGCCTGTAGTCGCTGCACTCCTTCAATACTTGTACTATTGGGATACGAAAGGTTGGAAGTGGGTGTCGGCCTGTGTGGTTGGTGGTGAAGTTCCGATGTTTTCAGAGGAACAGGATCACCTGTCCATTGCTTGCTGACGTCGTTGCACTCTGATGAGCCCTGCTCTGATGAGTAAACAGAGCTAGCTGCCAAGGTGCTCATGATTATTAGTAGGGATTGAGGTCTCTAGTGAGTTCTCATAATCCTCTGCATGCAGCTAGCTCGACCGGTGAAGCGGTTCCCCAGCTTGTGGGAGCCGGGATGCCGGGTAGGTCCATTGTGGTCGAGAAGTGTAGACGTGGGTAGAGCGAGCACCTCAAAAACAAAAGCTCACCCAGCGGCGACGACAAAAGGTGAAGAAGCCTGAAAGTTTCTCTACGGGATGCTCGGCGCGATCTGGGGTCAGATCGCAAGTTGGAGAACCCTCTCTGTTCCGTCAGCAGTCGGGGTCCACTGTTTCCGTCGCAAGAAACTTCAGTGAGTCGGAGCACCCGTCCTCACTTGTGGTTCAGGATTCTCCTTCCACATTCCTGCCAGGGCCGGCTGCTGTTATGGCTTCCTCTTCTTACATGGAATAGTACACAAAAGGGGAAATAGCCTAAAGTTTCTCAACGGGAAACTTGGCGCGATCTGGGGTCAGATTTTGAGTTGGAGAGCCCTCTCCGTCCCGTCAATAGTCAGGGATGACTGTTTCGTTCCGAGAAACTTAGTGCGTAGGGGCGTTCATCTATGCTTGTGATTCTGAACGCTCCTTCCACACTTCAGCCAGGATCGGCTGCTGTTACGGCTTCCTCTTCTTCCATGGAAAAGCACGCTAAGGGGTAGAAGCCTGTAGGTTTCTCAACGGGACACTCTGCGAGATCTGGGGTCAGATCGCGAGTTGGAGAACCCTCCCTGTCCTGTCTGCAGTCGGGTTGACTGTTTCCGCTTCAAGAAACTTTAGTGAGATGGGGCATCTGTTCACTCTTGTGGTCCGGGACGCTCCTTCCTCAGTGCAGCCGTGGCCAGTTGCAGCTATGGCTTCTTCCTCTGCTTCATTGGCGAAGCATGCTAGACCACAGACTAGCTGTCTGACTTCGGATGTTCATGCTGTTCCACGGAGACGTTCCCAGTCTTCACCACCGAAGTCGGATTAACCTGCTGCTAGTGGTTCGAGGCATATACATATACGGGACATGTGTCGAAAAGATCTGGGGTCCAAACATGTTAACTCTCCTGGAATGCCCGGGAAAATCCCAAAATTTCAGTGTAGTTCCCAGCCTGCTAGACGGGAATCAGTTTTGGACCAAAAATCCCGGAAAACAACAGTCGAAAATTTCTTTCCTGTTCTAACTTATGTAAAACGTTTGGAGTCACATCACATACATTTCAAACTCTGGTAAAAACTCACGAGGAAGTAAAATATGGATTTAAGTTAAATTTATTTAGGAAAGGGTATTTTATGATATATATTTCAAGTGTGTTCATGTTTATTTTTGTTTCTGTCTTCGTAATCAGAGATTTGTGATCAATGTGCAAGTGTCTAAGTGAAAATAGGTGACTTACTTTCAAAAAATTTAAAACTCCACCTTCATTTAAATGCAGTATTTTTATACTATTAACCCAATGGCCCAGACTAGCTGGTGCAAACTCAAAGTTATCAAGGGCCAAACACAAATTTTGAACCCCCCCAATCCCCAAAATTTGCTTGCAAAACCAAAAATTAAAAGTCCTATCGGGCCCTCCATACATTTACTCTCCGCGCATGCGCAGTGGTCAGGAAAAGACCAGAATTGGCACCAACATCATTCTTTGTTTGGCCCTAAAGTCAGCAAAAATGAACTGACATCTGTGCTTTAAAATCTCCTTTTTTAAGGATGCCAGACACACAAATCAATGCAAGAATTGGTGGATCCAAGGCTGTTATTGGATGATGGAAGTGTTCAACGGTGGTTTTAGACGTTCAGGGCTGTAACTTTATAATAATTATAAAATTATTTCATGTTTCCCTATTTCAGGAATTACGCCTGACGTCATCATTTTTGATAATGATTATTCCACTGTTTGTTAAGTATTCCTTCCCTATCCTTCCATGAACCTTTCCTGTTAAACTCTTAAGCTTTTTGGCTATTTTTTATTGAAATTTTTTATTAAATTTCTTCGGAGTTTAACATGTATTACAGAATTTTTATTCTGTTTATCCCCATGGTTACGTCTTCACCTTAGGGGTGTTAGGTCGTTTAGTCTTACATCGTCTATCTGATGTATCGTTTTTTCTTCATATGAAGATCTAGCTTTGCATCTGGTAGCATTTAGATTGTTTTCTGACTTTGGGCCTTTTTGTGGCCTGATGTCTTGTTTCCGTTTTTTTCATTGACGTTGTTTACATTGACAACGTCCTCATATATAGGTAGTATTTTATATTCTATTACTGTAGAATTATTGTAGGATACATGGATTATTATTCCGGTAGTGTATCTCAATAAATTTGGATATTTTTATACAACAACCAATGGCCTAGACTAGGTGGTGCTGTCTCAAAAAATAATCCAGGGCCAAACACAAATTTTGCCCCCAATCCCCCAAATTTGCATGCAAAACCGAAAAAATAATGTCCTATCTGGTCCTCCATACTTTTCAGATCTGTGCATGCACAGTATCCAGGAAGACACCGAAATTGGTGCCAACCATCATTCTTTGTTTGGCCCTGAAGTCAGCAACAATGAACTGACATCTGTGCTTTTAAATCTCATTTTTGAGGATGCCAGACACAAATCAGTGATAAAATTGGTGGATTCAAGGACATAATTGGATGATGGAAGTGAACAACGGTGGTTTGGAACGTTCAGGGCTGAAACTTTATAATTTTTTAGCTCACCGAAGGGAGCTTAACTTATCACTTGTCGTCCGTCGTCCATCGTCGTCGTGAACATTTTTCAAATGACTTCTCCTCTGAAACCACTGGTCCGATTTTCACGAAACGTCATGTGGATGTTCATTACTGTATGGCAATTCAGGTTTGTTTAAATGTCCCTTGGGGGCTCTGTAAGGGGCATAACTCTGATAGCACCGTATGAATTATAGAAAAATTATTAAAAAATCTTCTCCAGAACCAGTGGGCAGAATCTTTTGATACTTAGTATGCAGCATCTTGGTATGGGTCTGATTCAAGTTTGTTCAAATCGGCCCCCTGGATTCATATTTAGGCTCACTATAGAAGCCCAAATTCGAACTTAGAGCATTTCAGGCAAATTTCTTAAAAAAGTCTTAAAAATTGTTGTGGCTACAGGTGCCCGAAGCCCGAAAACCTTGAGCACAGTCTACAGGTCATATTTATAAAGGGATTTCAGTGCAACTTCATAGGATCACTCCAGATGATGCCCAGATGAGATTGTCCCCTTTGGTTGCGATCATTCAACCATGATGGCTTCCCAAGTCCGAAGCCCGAAAACCTTTAACACAGTCTACAGGTCATATTTATGAAGGGATTTCATTGTAACTTGGTAGGTTGACTTCATATAATGTCTAGATGAGAACGTCCCCTTTTGGACATGATTGGGCAACTTTGATGGCTAAATGCTGATTGCATTATTCTTGTGTGAGTTATGGCCCTTGGAAAGATGGAAAAGTGCCAAAATATCAGTTTTCCAGACTTTTTTTGGGAAACGCTTCAACGGAATGATTTCATTTTTGGTAACCTACTATAGAACAATGACTTACACATTGTTTTGATAGTGAACGTCTTTCAAACAAAATATCAAAGTAACCTTCATGATATGTTTTCTATCTTTCTCTAATAAAGATATGGAGGAGTGGGGTCAGTGAGGATTGCCTCGCCACTCATTGAGACCTTTAGGATTGAGTCTGTGAGGACTGCATCGCAACTCTGCGTGTGGGAAGTTGGCTACAGAGAAACCCACCCTCGCAACATCAATAGCAACAATCACACAACAGTCGCAATATCTAATAGCGGATTTCTATCTCTCTTTTCTAACTGAACACTCTCAAATTTTCTTTGGGGTGTATGAGGGAGGAGTGCCCTTTTAACTGTTTTCGAAGGAAGATGTCATCCCCCAAACTCTGAAACCCTGTCAAAAACAACTTGAAAGTATTTTGAACTAATTTCTTGTCATATGCATCATCAGTCATAATGCTCAAGTTTCCTGAAAAATTATTCTGGTGGTTAACATGTCTGCTGGGGTCAGATCTCTGTCCCGCGAGCAGCATGTGGCAAAGAACAAAAGACCGCTGCTCCGCAAGCTTCATCATGGACCTGCTGTCGCAGATTGTGCAGCTTATTGCAGCATCCCAGCAGTCTCAGGTTCAGCCGTCAACAGTATCCGGTAGTGGGCTGTCGGACGGTGCTTGTCGGTCCAGTCATCTGTTCATTCGGATGGTGTTGGCCATGATTCTCAGATGGAACACTCAGATGGTGCGAAGGCTATGGAGGATGATTCTCCATCCCTCACGGAACAGCACCTGGAGACTATGAATTTTATTCATCAGTTCTTCCGGATCTTGTTCCATCTGAACAAAACCTGTGTTTGTTAGGCGAAACACAGCATTCGTCCCACGATAAGTGTACCGTGCACAGGAAAGAGGAGGTTCTTTCCCTCCTGGGTCATTCTGCTCAGGTGTCAGAGTCCTTCAGTCTGCTTGACGACGCCACTCTTGGCCCAGCAAATAGTATAAGAAAGGCGGTTTCTTATCATGCTTCTCTTCAGCTACCGTTTTCTGGATCACGTTATGAAAAAAAGAAGACGTTCAGAGAGCTCATCTGCGTTGCATGAGTGGGCGTCGGAATTAGATATTTCATTGCCTGCTTTATTATATATCCATCCCGACGTTCTTTAATCTTCTATTGATTCCAGTTGTGCGGTTCTGGACGCAATGTTGTACACAGGCCATATCTTTAAAGCTTTGGCTCTGCATCTTTATGGAAAAGAGTTTGACGATATTTTTGCCACTCAGGGTCCTTTCCACAGCAATCATGTTTTCCACGTAATACTCTGCCCTTCAGTGGCTAATTTGGAGTTGATTTGATGTGACAGAGCTTTAGCATCATCTAAATTGTTGGACGATCAGGTTAAGCTCTCTAAGAGTCATGCCGGTTTCTTGTCATTCTTGTTTTGTGGCTAATTATTCTTGTGTACGAGGAACTACCATAAGACAATTAACACACTGTTGTTAAGGTTGTCTGCTTAACATGGTAGGCGAGGAGATTCATTTTCTTGTAGAAGAGGGGTTTCTCGTGTGGCTATAGAACCCTCGTACATCATTTCGGGAAACCATTAATCTAACGACTCTGGTAGGGGAGTAAGTTTGATAAGGACTATAAGTCCAACGCCTCTAAACTTTTGGCTTTAGGAGGTTCTCGGGGAGGATGTAGTTTCTCTTCCCGTAAGCCTCGGAAGTCCTATTAGTTGTATTCTAGACCTCTATTGCTTTCCAGTTGGCGGAAGTTTATCGATTTTCACTTCCAACTGGATAGAGATAACGGAAGATCAGTGGATAGGAATGCAGTCGAAAGAGGTCTTCGGCTGTTATTCCGATCTAAGCCTCCCCTTACTAGAAGTCCACATTAGACAAATCGTCTGGCATTTTTTCTAGAGAGAGTTTCTTCTTTAGAAGTTCCATCTCTCTTAGAAAAGGAGGCAAATAGGGGTTGTAGAGAATGCATTTCTACAGGATTCTACAGTCATTGTTCTTGTGCCGAAGCCAGACAGCTCGTTCTGATCAATTTTAGACTTGAGCTACATAACCAAGTTGATTATAGCTTCAGAATTTTGCAGAAAACCATCCAGTTGGTAAGAGTGAGCCTCCGAGTGACCGATTTTGTGGCCAGCATAGACCTAAGACAGGTACTTCATGTCTTGGTTCATCTGGCATACAGAAGTATCTTCGTTTTGCCGTACAGGGGAGGTTTACCAGTCCAGAGTGATATATTTCAGTCTGAATCTGGACCCTTAAGCGTTCACTCGGATAATGAACTCGGTCAGGTCTTATTTCCGATCTCATTTGGCAGTGATAACGTCGCTTTATATGGATGATATTCTTATAGATACGGTGATGAAAGTATGCTTCTGAATGGTGTGCAGACTCCGCTTCTGTTATTCCAACATCTACGTTTCTTTGTAAACGAAAGAAGTCGCATTTCACTCCGTCAATATCCTTCATTCTTTTGGGAAAGAGTTCTGAGATTCATTGCAATCTGGTCCATCTTCCCATAACCAGGGCTAAGCTGGTCAGCTTTTATGCTCATTTTCTCCTAAATTCTCTTACAGTACTATCAAGGGAGTTTATGAGATTGATGAGACTGTGAAGAGCGACTGCGGAGCTGATTCCACTAAGTCGATTTCGCATGCATCCTCTCCAGTTTTTCTTCATTCAGAACTGGAGTGTCAAATGCATTCGCTTCCCATAACCAGGTCTAAGTTGGGCAGCTATTATGCTCATTTTCTCCTAAATTCTCTTACAGTATTGCAAGGAAGTTTATGAGATTGATGAGACTGTGCGGAACGACTGCAGAGCTGATTCTTCTAAGTCGATTTCGCACATGTCCTCTCCAGTTTTTCTTCATTCAGAACTGGAGTGTCAATGCATTTGCTCTAAGTAAGATTGTTTTAACGGATCTAGTTAAACAAGCAATTTGTTTTGGGCGAACCTTCAGTTGTTGATTCTGTGAGTTCTGCTTCAATTCCTGGATCTGGTCTTCACTTTTATGGCGGATGCCAGTCAGTCGGTTTGGGGTGCCTCCCTCATTCCTGCAGATCTAGGTGTTAAGGTCTTTGGGACTCTTGGTTCCTGAAGAAATGCATAGCATCATAGAGATGTTGTTTATTTGGCTAGTCCTTAAGCTTGGATAGTTCACCAAGGGAACGTCCATGTTCAGATTTTTCGGTCAATTCCACAGTAGTGGCTTACCTCTGGAATCAGGGCAATACTCATTCCTTTCCTTCTGACTGCAAGAGGACCTCCTCTTCGTTTAACTAAGTGGAGAGTCTTCTTCCATTGGTGTGCGGAACAGCCGTTGGATACTTATTATCCATGTATACCTCAATTGCCAATTTTTTGGTTTACAGTTTTGACGTATTAAAACTGCAGCCTGTTATTATGGCTATAGGTTTACATTCTCGGACATATGTTCATCATGTCCATTTGGCTATTGGATCAGATCTTTCTTTATCCAAGCTAGTCAGAAATTTCTCTATCAATAAACATCAAACCTTAAGTTTAATTCCCAAATGGAATTTAGCTTGGGTCCTTTTGTAGTTGCAGAAAGCTCCTTTTGAGTCGTTAGATGAAGTTGAATTTAAATATCTTCCTTATAAAGCGGCTTTTCTCTTAGCCTTTGTTTCGGCTAGAAGAGTTATTGAACTTCTTGCTTTATCAGTTGAAGATTCTCATTTCCGTAGTGTGGGTAGTATTATTACTACGGAAGTGGGATTCTATTGTTCGGACAAACTTAGACTGGTGTTGTGTCCAGTAAGAGTGCTTTGTATGTATAAACATTGCTCTAGCTTTATTACGAAAGGCAGAAAGATATTCTTTCTTTCTCTTGTTCCTAACAGTAAGGATATTTTAGTTCATTTGGTTGCTTGGTGGATTCAATTGGCAATACATATTGCCTATGAGAATCTTTCTTCATATAAGCATGTAGAAACCAGTTTTGAAAAAAAAACAGCTTTTGAAAAAATAAAAAAATTTTTTAAAAAATCACCAGTTTTTAAAAAAAATCACCATTTTTGAAAAAAACCCAGCTTTTGAAAATAAATTTACTACTTTTGAAAAACAAATTCTAACCACATTTGAAAAAAAAATTACCACTTTTGAAATAAATTGTCGTTTTTTCAAAACTGGTTATTTTTTTCAAAACTGGTTATTTTTTTTTCAAAACTGGTTATTTTTTCAAAACTAGAATTTTTTTTTATCAAAAGTGGTTATTTTTTTTTCAAAACTGTAGAAAATTAATGGAAAATAGTTCTTTTTTTAGTTTCAAACTTTTTACCAATCTTCAGCCTTCAAAACCAGATGTCTCCTGGTGCCGACTTGAATCTGTCTGACCTGTGCAGGTTGCTGGGTGTCGACTATACAGTTGACAGAAGATATCTGCATTGTTTTGTACGACATCGAAGAACCGCCACCTCTTCTAATACTAACTCGTTAAAACAAGAGCAATGCAAAGCGTGGCATATGCCCCTCCCAAAATGCCAAGTGTATCAAATGCCAAATTTATAGAAGTAACTGTAACCTAAAAAGAACTAGAGGGGGCCGCCAAGGGTGGCTAATTCTCCCGAATTAATTCCTTGATACTGTAATGCCTCGATGCTGTAATGCTGTGATACTATAACTAATAATATGGTCTAGCAGAATTTTAAACCTCTTACTTGCCAAAAAATCAGTAATTTGACCTTGAGGTCAAAGGTCAGTGTTATATGTGGGTCATGATGATACGCGACACATAATCTCATGGTGATACACCCACATGCCAAATACCATAAGCCTAGGTCAAAAGATAAAACAGTTCTGAGCCGAACATGAATTCCGTCTACAGACGGAATTGAGTTATGTGTTTAAATTTATGTGTTTATTCTAAAAAAACATGTCCAAATAGTCAAAAAAGTGATTTTTTTTGGGTGGTAGCTAACCCTACCCTACTACTGACCCTAACCCCTACTCCTCCCCCCTCCCCCCTCCCCCCAGGATCATAAATTTGCACTATGTGACTAAAAGTGAAAAAAGACACGTAACCCCCACCTGTACTTGAAAATAAGTCACATAAGCCAAAAATAGCCACATAAACTGAAAAACAGCCGGGGCAGACATAAACCCCTTCCGTACTTACGACTAAACACTTAAACCCATTTTAGTTAGCTCGGACGTACTGACTGACAGATAGATGACACCACGACTACATTCCCCCGAAATTATTTTTCGGGGAAATAATTATTTAAATCCAACATATGATGACAGCAAATATGTTGGGCGGACACATTTTGCAATCATCTCCTAAGTTAAACAAGGGCAAATAACTATGTAAATGTTTATGCGAAGATGTTAATTCTGTTACAGGATACGTTCCCCCATATTGAGGTATAAGCATGGCAAACATTATTTGAATTCAACAAATAATGACAGTGCCACAGCAGCAAATATGTTGGGCGGACACATTTTTCAATAATAATCCCCTAAGTTAAACAAGGGCAAATAACTCAGTAAATCCTTTGGCAAAATTATTAATTCTGCTGTAGCATCTATTCCCCCATGTTGAGGTACAAGCATAGCAAAATTTATTTGAATCTGACAAATAATGACAGTGCTGGAGCGGAATATATGTTGGACACGTCCTGACTGACAGATATACGACGCCACGACTACATTCCCCCGAAATTTTTTTTCGGGGAAATAATTATTTAAATCCAGCATATGATGACAGCAAATATGTTGGACGGACACATTTTGCAATCATCTCCTAAGTTAAACAAGGGCAAATAACTATGTAAATGTTTATGCGAAGATGTTAATTCTGTTTCAGGATCCGTTCCCCCATATTGAGGTTAAGCATGGCAACATTATTTGAATTCAACAAATAATGACAGTGCCACAGCAGCAAATATGTTGGGCAGACACATTTTTCAATAATAATCCCCTAAGTTAAACAAGGGCAAATAACTCAGTAAATCCTTCGGCAAAATTATTAATTCTGCTGTAGGATCCGTTCCCCATGTTGAGGTACAAGCATAGCAAAATTTATTTGAATCCGACAAATAATGTCAGTGCTGGAGCGGCATATATGTTGGACAGACACATTTGTGTAACGAACATACATAACATACGAACGAATGGACGAAGCTCTCCACTAGTAACCCTCCCCCCCCCCCCGACTGGATCAGTCGGGGGCATAAAAAGTTGCTAGCGTTTTAAAGCAAGGTTACTTGGGGTGGAAGTCCTCTAAAATGAACAACCTAAGTATAAAGGGTTCACTAACCTTGACTTTATCTCCATGTGGTGGTCACAATTAGTCAGTATGCAGAAATGTGACCTTAAACACCAATAAAAAAATAAATACCATTAAGGAATGGTTTGATCCTGCGATTCCTCATCTGCGCATAATGTTATAACTTTTTTCAACCCGTTATGTTACAACAAATTAACCGATAATGTTATAACGTCTGAATACTAATTCCAGTTACAGTTATTGTAGATGGACTTTACCACTTACCATTTATTGCCGCATAAAGGTATGTAATATTTATATTAAAGGTTTCTGCTCTGGTTAAGGTGAGGAGACCCCACCCCCCTCAACTCCCGGATATTTATCATAGAATGACCTAGTCACATTACATTGACGCGGATTATCCTGGTATCTCAATCGTGTGACGTCATTACCATGATCATCCAGTGCCCAACATGGTGAAGGCGGGATGGTGGAGGAGGGGTGCTATTTTATCCGGCTGTACGTTTACCAACATGCGTAGTCTCTGCTTCCAGAAATGTAGTGTACCATAGTCCCCTGGCGCCTTTGGGGATGGGCAAATGCCTCTGTTTCTGCTTGCTTTGGGCATCTAAAACTCATTTGTCACATATTTATTAGTCATAAGAATATCTTATTGTTCATTAATTTGACATTTTAACAACTAACAGTGAACAAAAATGAGGTGGAGTTGGATGGATCGAGGTACATATGGTGGATGTGGCGAGTTGGTAGTGTCTCACGGAACAAGAATAAGATGCGAGACTGGGTAGGAAGAGGAATGGGGTTTAGGAGGATTGAAAGGGGTGGGCAGGGATTAGGCTGAGAAAGAGAGGAGGTCATGGATTAGTACATCAGGGTGATTGTGCAGAGAAGGCTATCTGAGAATGCTATAAGGAAGTAGTACTATAAGGGAGTAGTACTAGACGGTATGATAATATAGATGGTGGAGATGTTGGATGAAGTGGAAGTGATGAATTTGGGATTACAGGTTCTGGAAAAGGCGGAATCACTAGAACAGGCAGTATAGGGAGAAGGAGGGGATTGTGGAGGAGGAGTTGTGTTGATGTTGGTGTTGTGGCGGTGTTGGTGATGGTGTTGAGTAGTTTTGTATGTTGGAAATGAGCCATTTTGTAGGACCCCAGGGCAGGACCCCGGAAGTGGCGTCATGTCAGGTGACTGGAGGGTCATGTTGAGTTGTCATGATAGTGCACGTGGGTGGCCATGTTGTGACGTCATTATCATGATAATAGGTGGTAGGAGGGCGTATGCGCAGCGCGTGTTGTTATGGGGACACGTGCTCCGTCTCACCCCTAACAACCCGACAATAGAAATTGAATTAATCCAAACAACCTGACAATCTTCAGAAAACTGACCCAAACACTCCCGAAAACACTCCCAAATAAAGGTAGGATAGTATCCTTAATGAGGGTATGAGATGTATGAAGAGGTACTCATTTTCATAGCTTTCATTTTGAGACGTATGATTTTGCACGCATCGTGCTCATTTTCATAGCTTTCATTGCTTCATACGACGAAAAAGGGGATTCCGTGGGTTTATTGAAGTTTATTGAAGTTATAGCATCATTTTTTGTAACATTATGCGTTGGTGTAACATTATGCGGCATTGTAACATTATCGGTTGTAACATGTCGCTCCAGCACTGTCATTATTTGTCGGATTCAAATAAATTGTGCTTTGCCAAAGGATTTACTGAGTTATTTGCCCTTGTTTAACTTAGGGGATTATTATTGAAAAATGTGTCCGTCCAACATATTTGCTGCTGTGGCACTGTCATTATTTGTTGAATTCAAATAATGTTTGCCATGCTTATACTTCAATATGGGGGAACGTATCCTGTAACAGAATTAACATCTTCGCATAAACATTTACATAGTTATTTGCCCTTGTTTAACTTAGGAGATGATTGCAAAATGTGTCCGCCCAACATATTTGCTGTCATCATATGTTGGATTTAAATAATTATTTCCCCGAAAAATAATTTCGGGGGAATGTAGTCGTGGTGTCATCTATCTGTCAGTCAGTACGTCCGAGCTAACTAAAATGGGTTTAAGTGTTTAGTCATAAGTACGGAAGGGGTTTATGTCTGCCCCGGCTGTTTTTCAGTTTATGTGGCTATTTTTGGCTTATGTGACTTATTTTCAAGTACAGGTGGGGGTTACGTGTCTTTTTTCACTTTTAGTCACATAGTGCAAATTTATGATCCTGGGGGGAGGGGGGAGGAGTAGGGGTTAGGGTCAGTAGTAGGGTAGGGTTAGCTACCACCCAAAAAAAAATCACTTTTTTGACTATTTGGACATGTTTTTTTAGAATAAACACATAAATTTAAACACATAACTCAATTCCGTCTGTAGACGGAATTCATGTTCGGCTCAGAACTGTTTTATCTTTTGACCTAGGCTTATGGTATTTGGCATGTGGGTGTATCACCATGAGATTATGTGTCGCGTATCATCATGACCCACATATAACACTGACCTTTGACCTCAAGGTCAAATTACTGATTTTTTGGCAAGTAAGAGGTTTAAAATTCTGCTAGACCATATTATTAGTTATAGTATCACAGCATTACAGTATCGAGGCATTACAGTATCAAGGAATTAATTCGGGAGAATTAGCCACCCTTGGCGGCCCCCTCTAGTTCTTTTTAGGTTACAGCTACTTCTATAAATTTGGCGTTTGATACACTTGGCATTTTGGGAGGGGGCATATGCCACACTTCGCGTTGCTCTTGTTTTAACGAGTTAGTATTAAAGAGGTGGCGGTTCTTCGATGTCGTACAAAACAATGCAGATATCTTCTTTCAACTGTATAGTCGACAACCAGCATCCTGCACAGGTCAGACAGATTCAAGTCGGCACCAGGCGACATCCGGTTTTGAAGGCTGAAGATTGGTAAAAAGTTTGAAACTAAAAAAAGAACTATTTTCCATTAATTTTCTCCAGTTTTGAAAAAAAAATAACAACTTTTGATAAAAAAAAATTTCCAGTTTTGAAAAAAAAATAACCAGTTTTGAAAAAAAATAACCACTTTTGATAAAAAAAAATTTCCAGTTTTGAAAAAATAACTAGTTTTGAAAAAAAAATAACCACTTTTGAAAAAAAGTACCAGTTTTGAAAAAATGACAATTTATTTCAAATGTGGTAATTTTTTTTTCAAATGTGGTTAGAATTTGTTTTTCAAAAGTGGTAAATTTATTTTCAAAAGCTGTTTTTTTTTTCAAAAATGGTGATTTTTTTTTCAAAACTGGTGATTTTTTAAAATTTTTTTAAATTTTTTCAAAAGCTGGTTTTTTTTCAAAACTGGTTTCTACATAAGCCTTCTGTAAACAAAATCTCAGCTCAAGAAGTTAGAACATTGTCTTCTTCTTGGGCTTATTCCATTAGTATTACCGATTTAATGAAAGCGGCTTACTGGACACAACCTTCTACTTTTAAGTTTTATCTTAGAAACTTAGAGTCTATTTCCAGTGACCTTAGAGCCTTGGGTCCTCTTTCTGTAGCACAGAATGTCGTCTGTTAGGTGTCTTACGCAGCCCGCTTGAGCACTGACTCCGGTCTGCTTCCTTCTTCGTTCTGAGGATTTTTTCTTCAGAACAGGTTGAGGGAGACGTTTTTTCCCTTAGTATCATCTGGCTTTATATAGTGAAAAGCAAGGGAATGCCTCTCCCAAGGACAGTAGTCGGAGGTCGTGCTCAGTGGTCTTAATGTGTAGCTCAGTGTGAAGCAACAATATTGTCTTATTAGGTATTGTGCTTTTAAGTGTAATTCAATGTGAAGCATTGGTATATGTCACGTGTCAGACGATTGTTTACATACAATCCTCGGACACGTTTATTTCAATATAAAGCGTCTCGTTCTCTAAACTAACTTTATAATTGGTTTCCTTCACCGATTTAGCATAAGGGTTATGCTGGTATTAAATGAAGAATTATTATTTATTACTCCTTTAATTCTTGGTGTTATGTCTTTCTCTGTTTATTTTAGAGAAAGGCATATGTAATTCCTCATTTATCTCCTATTCTCTTATAGGAGTCCACCTTTCAATCAGAGTAATAGAGTTATTATTGTTTTCTTTAAAGTCCTAGCCCCTCCAGCCTTTTTACTATTCTGGGCCATTGGTTCTAGTATAAAAATATGAAAAATTAAAAGTAATTTGTATATTTTTAGCTCAACTTGACAAAGTCAAGCTGAGCTATTGCCATCACTTCTCGTCCGTCGGCGTATGTACGTACGTCCACAATTTCCTTTGGCACACCTCACAGGTCGCATTTATGATCAGATTACTTTGAAACTTGGCATGCTTGTTTGGGATGACCTCTAGATGGGAGCTATCGATTTTCTTCAATTTCCGTCAAAAAATGTTGCCGCGGCCAACGTTCTTAGAACTTAGTTTAGTCAAACCACAATATTTCCATTTGGCACACCCTGCAGGGCACATTTATGATTTGATTGCTTTGAAACCTGGAATGCTTATTTAGGGTGACCTCTAGATGGGAGCTATCGATTTTCTTCAATTTCCGGCAAAAAATGTTGCCACGGCCAACGTTCGTAGAACTTAGTTTAGTCAGACCTCAATATTTCCCTTTGGGACACCCTACAGGACACATTTATGATCAAATTGCTTTGAAACCTGGTATGCTTGTTTGGGGAGACCTCTATATGGGTGCTATCGATTTTCTTCAATTTCTGTCAAAAAATGTTGCCGCGGTCAACTTTCTTAGAACTTAGTTTAGTCAGAAGACTCAATATTTCCCTTTGGCACACCCTACAGGGTACATTTATGATCGGATTGCTTTGAAACCTGGCATGCTTGTTTGGGATGACCTCTAGATGGGAGCTATCGATTTTCTTCAATTTCCGTCAAAAAATGTTGCCGCGGCCAACGTTCTTAGAACTTAGTTTAATCAAACCACAATATTTCCCTTTGGCACACCCTACAGGGCACATTTATGATTTGATTGCTTGGAAACCTGGTATGGTTATTTAGGGTGACTTCTAGATGGGAGCTATCAATTTTCTTCAATTTCCGGCAAAAAATGTTGCCACGGCCAACGTTCGTAGAACTTAGTTTAGTCAGACCTCAATATTTTCCTTTGGCACACCCTACAGGGCACATTTATGATCAGATTGCTTTGAAACCTGGTATGCTTGTTTGGGGAGACCTCTAGATGGGAGCTATCAATTTTCTTCAATTTCCGTCAAAAAATGTTGCCGCGGCCAACGTTTTTAGAACTTAGTTTAGTCAGAAGACTCAATATTTCCCTTTGGCACACCCTACAGGGCACATTTATGATCGGATTGCTTTGAAACCTTTCATGCTTGTTTGGGGTGACCTCTAGATGGGAGCTATCGATTTTCTTCAATTTCCATCAAAAAATGTTGCCGCAGCCAACATTCTTAGAACTTAGTTTAGTCAGAGCACAATATTTCCCTTTGGCTCACCCTGCAGGGCACATTTATGATTAGATTGCTTTGAAACCTGGTATGCTTATTTACGGTGACCTCTAGATGGGAGCTATCGATTTTCTTCCATTTCCGTCAAAAAATGTTGCCACAGCCAACGTTCTTAGAATTTAGTCTAGTCAGATCACAATATTTCCCTTTTATACACCCTACAGGGCACATTTATGATCGGATTGCTTTGAAACATGGCATGCTTGTTTGGGGAGGCCTCTAGATGAGAGCTATCGATTTTCTTCGGTTTCTGTCAAAAAATGTTGCCATTTCATTTATAACTTACCAAGTTCAAGTTTGTCAAGTTGAGCTACAGTGTCATTGACACTTTCATTAGCTCCCCTGGCCTAAAAGGCCATGTGAGCTTTTCTCATTACTTGGCATCCGGCGTCCCTAAACTTTTCACATTTTCATCTTCTTCTCTGTAGCCACTGAGCCGGTGTGAACCAGACTTGGCAGGAATGGTCTATGGGAGGTCCTCTACAAACGATCCTCATTTTGTTCCTGTTGGATGAAAAACATGGGTTCCAGAGGCATTCTTTGATTCTGGTTGGTGGATTTTTAAATATCTTCTCCTTTGAAACTGCCAGGCCAAATGTTTTGAAACTTCACATAAATGATGACTGGGACCCCCTCTACCAACGATCCTCTTTTAATGTTCATCAGGTCACAAACATGGCCACAATTGCAGCTTATAGTTACTATAGAAAGCCTATGAGAAATCACATTTTCATCATCTTCTCTGGAACTACTGAGCCAACATGAATCAAACCTGGCAGGGGTAGTCTATGGGGGGTCCTCTACAAACGATCCTCATTTTGATCCCATGGGTTTGAAAACATAGCCGCCAGAGGCATTTTATGATTCTGATCAGTGGATTTTGAAAAATCTTCTCCTCTGAAACCACAAGCCCAAATGTTTTGAAACTTTGCATGATTGATGACTGGGACCCCCCTCTACCAACGATCCTCATTTAATGTTGATCGGGTTGCAAACATGGCTTTAATTGCAGTTTATAATTACTGTAGAAACCCTATGAGAAATCACATTTTCATCTTCTTCTCTGGAACTACTGAGCCAATGTGAACCAAACTTGGCAGGAATGGTCTATGGGAGGTCCTCTGCGAACGATCCTCATTTTGTTCCCGTGGGTTGAAAAACATTGCCCCCAGAGGCATTCTTTGATTCTGGTTGGTGGATTTTCAAAAATCTTCTCCTCTGAAACTGCCAGGCGAAATTTTTTGATACTTCACATAAATGATGACTGGGACCCCCTCTACTAACAATCCTCATTTAATGTTGATTTCGTTGTAAACATGGCCGTAATTGCGACTTATAGTTACTATAGAAACTCTATGGGAAATCACATTTTCATCTTATTCTCTGGAACTACTGAGCCGACGTGAACCAAACCTGGCAGGGATAGTCTATAGTCTATGGGAGGTCTTCTACAAATGCTCCTCATTTTTGTTACTGTGCATCGAAAAACATGACTGCCAGAAGCATTTTTTGATTCTGATTGCTGGATTTTGAAAAATCTTCTCCGAAGAAACAACAGGGCCAAATGTTTTGAAACTTTGCATGGTTGATGACTGGGGCATCCTCTACCAACGATCCACATTTAATGTTGATCGGGTTGCAAACATGGCTGCAATTGCGGCTTATAGTTACTATAGAAACCCTATGGAAAATCACATTTTTAGCTTAACTTGACAAAGTCAGGATAAGTTATTGCCATCATGCGTGCCGAAGTCTGTCCGCATGTGAGTCTGTTCACATTTTCCTTTAGCACAGGCTACACCCCGTATTTCTATTCCGCTAATCACAAAATTTCATATGCAGGTTTGGGGTCATGTCTAGATGAGAATGTCCCCTTTTGGTCGTGATCGGTCAACCATGCTGGCAGCCCGAGCCCAAAACCTGAAAACCTTTAGCACAGTCCACATGTCGTATTTGTGAAGGGATTTCATTGTAACTGGGTAGGATGCATCTGTATAATATCTAGATGAAAACGTCCCCTTTTGGTCATGATCTATCAACTGTGATGGCTGCCCAAGCCCGAAACCGAAAAACTTTTAGCACAGTCTGCAGGTTATATTTAATATGGAGGGATTTTATTGTAACTTGGTAGGATGACTCTGTATGATGTCTAGATGAGAACTTCCCATTTGGTCACGATCTGTCAACCATGATGACTGCTCAAGCCCAAAACCCGAAAATCTTTAGTACAGTCTGCAGGTCGTATTTATGGAGGAATTTCATTGTGACTTGGTAGATTGACTTCATATAATGTCTAGATGAGAACGTCCCCTGTTGGTTATGATTGGTCAACTGTGACGGCTACAGCAGTCCGAAAACCTTTAGCACAGTCTACAGGTCATATTTATGAAAGGATTGAGAACGTCCCCTTTTGGTAGCGATCATTCAGTTGTGATGGCTGCCCAAGCCCAAAACCGGAAAACCTTTAGCATAGACTATAGGACGTATTTATGGAGGGATTTCATTGTAACTTAGTACGTTAACTCCATATAGTGTCTAGATGATTACGTCCCCTTTTGGTCGTGATTGGTCAACTATGATGGCTACAGGGGCGCGAAACCTGAAAACCATTAGCACAGTCTACAGGTCATATTTATGAAGGGATTTCATTGTAACTTGGTAGGATGACTCCAGATAATGCCCAGACGAGAACGTCCCCTTTTGGTTGCGATCATTCAACCATGATGGCTGCCCAAGCCCAAAACACGAAAAACTTTAGTACAGACTACAGGACATATTTATAAAGGGATTTCATTGTAACTTGGTAGGATGACTCTGTATAATGTCGAGATGAGGACGTCCCCTTTTGGTTGCGATCGGTCAACTCTGATGGCTACACAGGCCCGAAGCCCGAAAACCTTTAGCACAGTCTACAGGCCGTATTTATGAAGGGATTTCATTATAACTTGATAGGATGACTCGTTTTCCAATAATTTCACTGTAACTTGGTAACTTTCGTTGACATACATTAACTGTGAGGGCCATATTAACGCACCCCTCAATTCTTTAGTACAGTCTATACCTCAAATTATTTTTATTGAAAACATAGCATACAGGGAACAGAAATTAACATATTCCCAATTATCACAATTCTTGTCTTATTTCATAATCCTTTCATAAACATTGAACATTATCCTTTTCATCAAACACAACAGACAGACAAGTTAAGCTACAGTGTCAATGACACTTTCTTTATATTTTTGATTCTGATTGGTGGATTTTGAAAAATCTCCTTTGAAACCACAGGGCCAAATGTTTTGAAACTTTGCATGGTTGATGACTGAGACATCCTCATTTAATATTGATCGGGTCACAAACATGGTCGCAATTGTGGCTTATAGTTACTATAGATACCCTATGGTAAATCACATTTTCATCTTCTTCTCCAGAACTGCTGAGCTGATGTGAACCAAACCTGGCAAGGATAGTCTATGGCAGGTCCTCTACAAACGCTACTCATTTTCATACCGTGCATCGAAAAACATGGCTGCCAGAAGCATTTTTTGATTCTGATTGGTGGATTTTGAAAAATCTTCACCTCTGAAACCATTACATGTACGCTCCATTTAAATCCCCCTTTCATCACACCCGGTGAACACATTGTCTTCACGGGTCCACAACCCCCTTTGCGAGGCTAATTAAAGACAACGGGAAAATCCAGACATCAAAGGCGGTTTGTTTCTCGATGAAACCGAATTACTGATATCCAGTCACATATATAAAACATTCTGTGTTTATGCAATTAATACATTGATTCCTTTTCAAACATGATAAAAATGAATGTAGACTAATTCATTATTTGTCCCCCAATAGGAATCAACTATTTATTTAAACAAAAATACAGCATAAATGATGGACAACAAGTTTGTTGTGAGTGCGAATTAATTTCAAGCACATTGATTTGTTAACAAGAATGCCCTCATCTTAGCATTACGTGTACATTGCATACAATACCCTGTCGTTTGTGTAGAAATGACCGGGTATGAAAAGCTGTTTGAGTGCGGTCATGTGAGAAGGATTACATAACCAATTAATGTTTGGCGAGAAAAATCTTTCAGAGACTTTCCCTGATTAGCAATTATATTGTTCAGTCAGAAAACTTCTAAACCCTACATTTAATAAAATGTTCAGATACAAATGCAATATCTTTCATTTCCAGAACTCTGTACTGCGGTTTAATATAGGAATTGAAAAAATCTGTTCGTTAATTCGTGAGATTTTCGATTTGTTTTCATATTAAAATAAAATTTTTGCTGATATATGATTTGGATCCCCCCCCCCCCCTCCCTCCATATAATTGAAGGTCGGATTGTCTCCGTCGAAATGATCTTGTCTTTATTCATTCTCTCTCGTAACGGTTCATCTGTATTTTTTAAATGAAATTGAATGAGTATTTCAGTGAATAAAATGTGTTCTGGGTGTACGGTATTTTTAAAACAACAATGTGACAGTCTTGGCGATACATCCTGGCATTTTGCTGCGGCAATAGCTTTTCCGACACAGGATTATGGATTCTATACTATGCCGTTTGCCCGAACATTTCAAAGTTAAAACCCGGTAATTTAATTTTTATTGTAGCATGAGCATTTTACCAAAATAGTTTAGATGAACTAAAATGAGAATGTATTATTAATTAAAAAAATTAATCGTCCAATATGCGGGAAAAAGCATGAAAACTGCTAGCAAGCTTTCTGTTTTTACCCAACGTCAACAGCCAAATTCAGCCAGCACTATACACAAAAATCTTCATTCAAATTTTATAATATTTTTTCAATTTTTGTTAAAAAAACATAGCTTATGACCTCTCATTGGAACGATCTTGATGCTCGCGGTAAAGGAATGTCAACCAAGGTTTATGTTGTTTTGACTTGCGATGGAGCACTGAAAGGAAAAAAGATTCCCATTCCGATTAGGCAAGCATTTCGAAGGGCTTTCCCCGTCGTGTCCTTCCATTACATCCTGGACTGCATTGACAGTAAAAATTGTTTACCAACAGAAAATTATCAGTTAAATTTACCGAAAAATGTGTCCATTTTAAAAGATACCACCCTTGAAAAAAAATATTTTGGCAGGACATGCAACATGATCAGTGACATGAAAAAAAAAATGAAGAAGAAAAAAATTAAAACACCCGTCAACTTCTCTCCCCTGGTCAAAACAGTTCTTTGTAATTTGTTTTCAAAAAAAGAAGTGAAATTCTAAAAAAAGGACCCCGATTAAATTTTAAAGAGACTCGTGAATTGTTTGTGTCACTTCATGAAAATTGGAAGCAGTTATCTCCTTGCCGAAAAGATAAATATCGCCAGCAATGGAGAAACGAAAGTTTAACCAGGAAAAGCTATTTATTAAACAAGATAAAAAAAAACACGAATTGCGTGAGTATAACCAAATCACGTCTCCCAACCACAAAAAATTGTTAAAAAAACCCAGTTAAATTATTCTCGTGTGTTTAAACAAACAGATGTTCAATGGATCACTCCTCGCTCAAGAGGTGTGCTGTCTGAAATATTTGGGGGGGGGGAGGGGGGGGGGGGGGGGGGGGGTTCATTGCATTTTCACAGAATTTCTTAGACAATAATGTGCACTTTGATAATATTTAATGGTGCTTCTTTTCCCATGGCAACAGGAAGTGAAGCAGTGCTTATTTACTATGATAAAAAAGTTCCGCTTTATGGTGAAATAGGACCCGGTCACCAGTGCCTGGGATGGTTGTCCACTAAAATGGGCACCAAAGGGGTAAACGATCAGCTAAACTTGACTTTAGACCTTTGTTGTGGTCACAATTTATTTATTTATTGGTGTTTAATGTCACTTTTCTGCAACTATGGCCAATTGCGACCGATGGGCACAATTCGCCATAGCTGACGAAAAGTAACCTTGAACACCAATAAATAAATAAATAAATAGCTAATGCTTCTTGCAAAGTGTCTAGTTTGTTCACACAATTTATTTCGTGTGTGTAGATAAGTGCAGGGTGGATAACAACCAAATCACACACACAGAGTGAATTATCCACTCAACTTCAACTTATAGGCACTGATAAACAGCAAAGCAAGCAAATTGTCTCTTGATGGATCTGTTGATAAATCTGGTGGCCCCCTCAAAAAATCAGTTTGTGTAAAAAAATATGAGTTCTGTAAAACATTCACTTGACAAGTGATTTGGTAGTAGTCCACCTGACACATACTGTGTATTTTTACTCATTAGTAGTTGAGTGCTAACTCCATGGAATATTAGCAGAGATTTTCTATTCAAAAGTGCAAACAAAACCCGATCGATATTATAGTGCTTTGAAAGAGTGCTTGTGTATATATATTTTTTTAAAAGATAATATATTCTGTCATTCATGTGTGCAAATGTTTATAGATGCTTGTAAAGCATTAAAGTCAGATATCATTAATCACAAAACCCGATCGATATTATAGTGCTTTGAAAGAGTGCTTGTGTATATATTTTTAGTCCCCTACCGGCATCGCCGGAGGGGACTCTAGGTTTGCACTCTATCCATCCGTCAGTCTGTCAGTCTCTGTCTGTCAGTCTGTCAGTCACACTTTAGTTTTCGGGAGTTTTTTTGGATTCAACGGAATGATTTCATATTTGGTAAACTACTATAGAAGGGTGACTTACAGATCAAGTTTGAGTTTCATGCTGATTGCATTATTCTTGTGTGAGTTATGGCCCTTGGAAATATGGGAAAAAGCACCAAAATATCAGTTTTCCGGAGTTTTTTTGGAAACGCTTCAACGGAATGATTTCATTTTTGGTAGCCTACTATAGAACGATGACTTACAAATCAAGTTTGAGTTTCATGCTGATTGCCTTATTCTTGTGTGAGTTATGGCCCTTGGAAATATGGAAAAGCGCCAAAATATCAGTTTTCTGTACTTTTTCTGAAAACGCTTCAACGGAATGATTTCATTTTTGGTAACCTACTATAGAACGATGACTTACAAGTTAGATCAAGTTTCATTTACACTCTGTCCATCCACATGTCAGTCTGTCAGTCAGTCTGTCGGTCATACTTTAGTTTTCCGGACTTTTTTTGGAAACGCTTCAACGGAATGATTTCATTTTTGGTAACCTACTATAGAACGATGACTTACAGATCAAGTTTCATTTGCACTCTGTCCATCTGTCAGTCAGTCAGTCAGTCTGTCAGTCATACTTTAGTTTTCCGGACTTTTTTTTGGAAATGCTTCAACCGAATGATTTCATTCTTTGTAACGTACTATAGAACGATGACTTACAGATCAAGTTTGAGTTTCATGCTGATTGCATTATTCTTGTTTGAGTTATGGCCCTTGGAAATATGGAAAAGCACCAAAATATCAGTTTTCTGGTCTTTTTTTGGAAATGCTTCAACGGAATTCATGCTGATCACATCTAGGTTATAACATTTGTATAATTATTAATGCTCATTAGTCCAGTAGGGGACATTGTATTGCTTCAGCGATACATGCGCTCTTGTTTTAAAATATAATATATTCTGTTATTCGTGTGTGCAAATGTTTATAGATACTTGTAAAGCATTAAAGTCAGATATCATTAATAAAAAAAATTGCTTAATAAAGTATTGTTTGTTAAAATCATTTGTTCCATATAATTAGTCAGTACAGCTGACTGTCAATAAGATCATCATTGACAACTGCACTTGTTATTGTTGAAGTAATTAGTAATTACCATCGATACTAAAAAGTTTCCCCCAAAGCCAATTAGCTTAGGCTAAAAAAAAATAATGTTTTGATTCTCAGGCTCTCCCTCGTTGGATTTGAACCTCCTCATTAGACATTTTTTATTATGTCATGTTTTTTAAAGAATTTGTGAAAACTTGGAATGGTCATTTTTTCACTTTTCTCGACACATAATTATTTAGCTTTGTTTGCAGTAAATTGGTTTTTCTTGTTGCAGTTTATGGGAGAGTGCCCAGAGGCACTCTCCCATAAACTGTAACAAGGCAAATTCTGATATACTGGATCATGATTTAATTATTTATTTATTTGCTGGTGTTTAAGGTCATATATTTCTGCACAATGGCTAATAATGGCCGCAACACCGATATAAACTCAACTTTAACCAATCATTTAGAGCCATGTTTCCCATTTTAAAGGACTCCTACCCCAAGCACTGGTTACTGGGGCCTATTCTAATGGATCATGATGCTTGACAGATCTATACCATTAAAAAGAACAATAAAATACAAATCCTTCTAGCTGTTGTTACGGCAGTTAGTTATAAAAGGTATACTATCATTACACTACAATACAACCTTTCCTCTTTTTCAAGTGGAAAGACAGCAAAAAGATTTACTGAGTATACTCAACCCTTTACACGAAAAAAAAAAAATAAAAAAAAAAAAAAAAATAATAAAATCCTCCCTCCCTCACTGATTTGAAAAAAAAATTGCCTGAGAATCAATTCATTTTTTTTATTTGGCCTTATCCTATTTTTAGACACCCTATTATGCAATCGACTAGTGGAGAGGAGAGAATATTTTAAATGGACTGTACACGTAATGCCACAGGGCCAAATGTTTTTGAAACTTTGCATGGTTGATGACTGGGACACCCTCTACCAACGATCCTCATTTAATGTTAATTGTGCTGCAAACATGGCCACAATTGCAGCTTATAGTTACTATAGAAAACCCTATGGGAAATCAAATTTTCATCTTCTCTCTGGAACTACTGAGCCGACGTGAACCAAACTTGGCAGGAATGGTCTATAGGAGGCCCTCTACAAATGATCCTCTTTTTGTTCCCGTTGGTTGGAAAATATGGCCACCAGAAACATTCTCTGATTCTGTTTGATGGATTTTGTAAAAATATTCCCCTTTGAAACTACAAAGTCAAATGTTTTGAAACTTCACGTGATTGAGGACTGGGACACCTTCTACCAATGATCCTCATGTAATGTTGATGTAATGTTGCAAACATGGCCATAATTGCAGCTCATAGTTACCTTGGAAAGCCCATGGGAAATCACATTTTTATATGTAGTTCCAGATGAGGGATTACAGGTTCTTTAGAGCCTCTAGTTTATACTTACCAATGGCCCAGGCGGGGATGGCCCTCCCATGAGTGGGCTCTCATACCTCCCTGCTGATTTATTACATTAGTAGGCACAACTAGGAAGAATGATGCTTGGCGCCAATTCCAGTCTCTTCCTGGTAAACAAAAAAAGTATGGAGGACCAGATAGGACTTTCAAATTTCGGATTTGTATGCAAATTTTGGTGATTGGGGGGTTCAAAATTTGCGTTTGTTTCTTAATATTATTGAGGTTGAACCAGCTAAGTCTGGGCCATTGGTAAGTATAAAAGTATACAAATTACTTTAAATTTTTCATTTTAACAGCAGTAGATCATGGACATGGAAGCTCAACCAGTCTATTTTTAGCACCTTGTGGGCTCAAACCTTTGATCATAATTTTTGTGCTTTTACACCGTGTTATTCTACAAAGTTTCACTTTCGAAAAAATACTTGTGTATTCCACTTAAGCCATTGCACACTGTGTAAATCTTGTTGTAAACGATTGTGATAGGTATGTAAAGAAATAAAATTTACTTTTGAAATTTCATTTTCATTCATTTGCCAACCAATATGGCTACGTATCTTCACACCAGATAATTAAATTTCAAGTTATCTCCCCACCAGACTCATTCATGCTATTGTTTACATCTTCATTTTTAGCATAACTTGATAAAGTCAAGATAAGCTATTGCCATCATGCATGTGGAAGTCTGTGAGTCTGTTAGTCTGTGAGTCTGTTCACATGTTCTTCAGCACATGTTACACCCCGTAGTTCTTGTCCGATCATCATGACATTTCATATGCAGGTTCAAGATCATGTCTAGATGAGAACGTCCCATTTTGGTCGCGAATGATCAACCGTAACAGCCGTACAGGCATAAAAAACTTTTAGCACAGTCTACTGGTCATATCTATTAAGGGATTTCATTGTACCTTGGTAGGATGATTCCATATAATGTCTAGATGAGAACATCCTGTTTTGGTCAGGTTCAGTCAACTGTGATGGCCGAAGGGGCATTTTACCTAGATTCTTTTAGTAGTCTGCAGATTGCATTTATGAAGGGATTTCAGTGTAGGATGATTCGGTATAATGTCTAGATGAGAACATCCTATTTTGGCTGTGATCGGTCAACCATGATGGCCACAGACACGTGACCTAGATTTGTTTAGCACAGACTTCAGTTCATATTTATGAAGCGATTTCATTGTAACTTGGTAGGATAACTCGGTATGATGTTTAGATGAGACTGTCCTATTTTGGTCACGATCGGTAAGCCATTGCCGCCACTTGGGCACTTGGCCTAGATTCCTTAGCACTGTCTACAGGTTGTTTTTATGAAGGGAATTCATTGTAACTGTGTAGGATACCTCGGTATGATATCTAGATGAGACTGTCATATTTTGGTGACAATCAGTCAACCGTGACCTCCAGACTGGCACGTGACCTAGATTCCTTTAGCAAAGTCGATGAGTCATATTTATTCAGGGATTTCATTGGAAGTTGATAGAATGACTCTGTATAATGTCTAGATGAGAACATCTTATTTCAGTCACGATCAGTCAGCTGGATTGGCTGCACAGGCATGTGACTTAGATTCCTTTCGCGCTGTTTGCAGGTCCTATTTATGAAGGGATTTCATTGTAACTTTGTATGCTGACTCTGTATGATGTATAGTTTTGGAATGACTTTGCTGTAACTTTATAACTTTGGTTGACATATGTTAACTGTAAGGGCCTTAATAACCCAGGCCTCTATTTAGTACTGTCAACATCTCAAATTATTTATTTTTTACTATAAACCAATGGCCCAGACTAGCTGGCGCAAACTCAAAGTTTTCAAGGGCAAAACACAAATTTTGACTCCCCCCCCCCCCCCCCCCCCAGTCCCTAAAATTCTTTGTTTGGCCCTAAAGTCAGCAACAATGAACTGACATCTGTGCTTTAAAATCTCCTTTTTGAGGATGCCAGACACAAATCAATGCAAGAATTGGTGGATCCAAGGCTGTTATTGGATGTTGGAAGTGTTCAACGGTGGTTTTTGACGTTCAGGGCTGTAACTTTATAATAATTATAAAATTATTTTATGTTTACCAATTTCTGGACAAATGCCTGACGTCATCATTTTTGATAATGATTATTCCACTGTTTGTTAAGTATTCCTTCCCTATCCTTCCATGAACCCTTCCTGTTAAACTCTTAAGCTTTTTGGCTATTTTTTATTATAAATTTTTTATTAAATTTCTTGAGAGTTAAACATGTATTACAGAATATTACGTCCTCACCCTAGGGGTGTTCGGTCGTTTAGTCTTGCATCTTCTATCCGATGTATCGTTTTATTCTTCGTATGAAAATCTAGCTTTGCATCTGGTAGCATTTAAATGGGTTTCTGACTTTGGGCCTTTTTTGTGTGCCTGATGTCTTGTTAACGTTTTTTTTCACTGACTTTTACTTTGACAACGTCCTCATATATAGATAGTATTTTATATTCTATTACTGTAGAATTACTGTAGGATACATGGATTATTATTCCAGTAGTGTAGCTCAATAAATTTGGATTTTGTCCACACTTAGGCTCTATTGGGATGCCCTTGGGCTCTTAATGTTCCCTTTGGGAACTTAGGCATTTTTTTTTAAAAAAAAATTCAAAAAGTATTTTGAATTTAATTTTGCTTGCTATTATTCATGTATCTTAATTATATATTTTGTTGTGGAGTTTGGAGGACAGATATCGACTTTAGTCGATACACTCCTGCGGACTGTTGTCATTCTTGTGTTCACAGGGATGACTAATGTTGGAGACGGGTGTCGCAGTACGTTGTTGGCGGTGAGGTTCTGAGGCCAGGCCTCTCACCACTTTATAATTCATTTTTTCAGTTTCTATTTCAGAGGAACATGAACATGGTGATGATATTCTGACACCCATCCAAGTTTGCTACTGCCATCGTGCTCCGTTGTGCAAATAGAGCTAGCTGCAGTGCTCATGATATACAAGGGATAAGGTTACTCTGTCTGTGGGAGCCGTGACACCAGGTACGTCCGTTGCGGTCGAAGGAAGTGTAGATGTGGGTAGAGCGAGCACTTAAATATAAATAAGCTCACCCAGCGACGACGGAAATAGGGAGGAAGTCAGCAAGTTTCTTGTATTCTGTGAGGTCTAATAGACCATGAGTGGGAGTGGCCCCTCTCTAACCTAACAACATTTGGGGCCAAATGTTGTTATGAGAAACTTGCACCAGCCGGAGCATACGTCCGCCCACCACTTGGGGTGCTCTGTCTAGTCTGCAGCCGGAGTCGGCTTCAGTCACGGCTTCCTCCGCTACATTTCACAAGCCAAAATGAAGTTTTCTGGTTGGAAACTTGCACGAGATGGAGCATACGTCCACCCACCGCTCGGGACGCTCCATCTAGTCTGCAGCTGGAGTCGGCTCCAGTCACGGCTTCCTCCGCTACATTATTAAAGCACACACGACCGCAGGCTAGCTACCCGACTTAAGATAACCAGTCAGCTGTGCCAAGACGGAGCCTTTCTTCGCCCCTTGAAGTCGGACCATCCGATAGCTTGCGATCCAAGACATCGATCAACGGGACACTTGGAGAAGAGATCTATCTCCGGATCTTCGTCCCAGTAGCAGCAAGCGGTGGAAAAAACAGAAGACCACTGCACCTCAAACCTTGGGAATGGACTTGCTGTTGCATTTGCACAGCTATTAGCAGCATCCCAGGTAATGCAAGAGCAGACTCCAGTGTTGAGCTGTCGGATGGTGCTGGGTTCGGTCCGGTCAATTGTGCATGTGGTAGAAGCCAGAAGTTTCTCTACGGGACGCTCGGCTAGATCTGGGGTCAGATTTCTGTTTAGAGAACCCTCTTCATCCTGTTAACAGTCGGGGCCAATTGTGTCTGTTGTGAGAAACCTTATTGAGTCGGAACATGCATCGAAATGTTCCTTCCACACTGCAGCCCGGGCTGGCGGCAGTTATGGCTTCGTCTACTTACATGGAAGCGCACGAAAGAGGATTAAGCCTAGAAGTTTCTAAATGGGATACTCTACGAGATCTGGGGACAGATCCAGAGTGCAGAGCATTTTTCGTCCCAGTAATAGTCGGGGACGACTGTTTTGTGTTGTAAGAAACTTCAATGAGGAGGAGCATCCATCCTATGTGACGAGTCGGGATGCTTCTCCCGCACTTCAGCCAAGGGCGGCTGTGGTTACGGCTTCCTCTTCTTCCATGGATATGAACAATAAGGGGTAGATACCCAAATGTTTTTAACGGAATGCTCGGTGAGGTCTGGAGCAGACTGCGAGCAGGAGAACCTTCTCCTTTTCATCAGCAGTTGGGGTCAACTGTTTTTGGTGTGAGAAACTTTAGTGAGTTGGGACGCTTTGACGCTTGCGGTTCGGGACGCTTATTCCACACTGCAGGCGGATTCGCATCTTTCCTTGCTTCATTAATGAAGCACGTTGACCACAGACTAGCTATCTGACTTCGCAAGTTTGGGTTGATAGCTAGTCGTTTGAGACTAGTACTACTGTTTAACAGACTCCGATGGTGAGCTGTCAGTCGGTGCTGCATTGGTCCAGTCATACGTTTAGTCGGATGGAGTTGACCATATTTGCGGATGGAACATTTGGATGGTGAGAGGGATATGAAGTGTGAGTCTCCATCTCTCACAGAAGAGCACTTTAAAAGTCTTAAGCTCTTAAGAATATTGTTCCATCTGAATAAGTCTGCGTTTAGATGAGCAGGCCGGGGATGAAAATATGTCCCTACCTGCATCATTTAATATATGCTCGGAAATAATGGGATGTGCTATTTCATTGAAAAGAGCAAATCTGGTCGCAATGTCCCGAGCAGATCACCTTACCAGAGCTATGGCACAACGTCTCAAGGGAAAGAAATATGAGGACATGGTTCCTCGCTAAGAGTTCTTTCCAGGGCAGTCATGTATGCCACGTACAACTCCGCACGGACAGTGAATTTGGAGTTGGTAAAACGTGATGCTGCCCTTGCTTTGTCATCACTTACAGATGACAAGGTGAAAAGCTCTCTGAGTCACTCCGGTTACCGGAACTATACTATTTGACGACAAGCTTGCGTTGATATATGTGCAGGCTACAAGAAGCTTCAGTGCTCTGCTATTGAAGTTGCTGTCTCATCAACACACTTCAGCAGACCGGGGTAATCGAGGCTGTTCTGCTTCTAAGTAAGCATCATTAAAATGTCTCGCGAGGGTACAATAACCCTCTTATATTTACTCTGGAAGTTGTCATTATAGTGAGTCAGGAAAGGGGTATAGGTCTGATCAAGGCTATGGATCAGACCCCTAGGCCGATGATTAACGGAAGGTTATCATCTTCATGAGAAACTGGGCATTAATCATGAAAGTTCCTTTCAAAAAGAGTCGCTTCTAGTGGAGGTAAAGGCTCTCTTAATGAAGGGAACAATTGAGGTCGACGAGACGATCTTCTTCGCGGAGAGGAAGTAGTTTCTCCTCCCGTAAGCATCGTAAGTCGTACAGGTGATGGACATGACCTCTATTGCTTGCCAGTTTACGGAGGATTATCAATTTCACGGGAACTGGATGTTAATCACAGAAGTTCCTTTCAAAGAGAGTTGCATCTAGTGGAGGTAAAGTCTCTCTTATTGAAGGGAACAATTGAGGTCGACAAGATGAGCTTCGTGGGGAGGTTGTAGTTTCTCCTCCCGTAAGCATCGTTAGTCGCACAGGTGATGGACATGACCTCTATTGCTTGCCAGTTGACGGAGGATTATCAACTTCACGAGAAACTGGATGTTAATCATGGAAGTTCCTTTCAAAGAGAGTCGCTGCTAGTGGAGGTAAAGGCTCTCTTATTGAAGGGATCAATTGAGGTCGATGAGAATAGATTTCGTTTGCCACTTGGCCGTAGGTTACACACCTTGCAAAAGTGGATAAATTGTGGAAGATTAGTGGATGAGAATGTAGTCTTGGCAGGCCTGCGGCTATCAGCCCGAGCAAGCTCCACTTACAAGAATACTTGTTAGAAAAATCTTCCAAGAGAGGCTTTCCTTCTGGAGGTATAAGCTTTCCTATTGAAGATAGGCATTAGACGTCGTCAAAATTATTCTCCAGTTTTTTCTTATCACCTGTTTCTCGTTCTGAATCCGGATGGTTAGTGCACAGATGTTATTGTTACACCATAGTAGCCTAGCTAAAATCTTGAGTGAGATTTTTTCAATATTATGCAGTAACTGAATTTATTATCTCTTAGGACTGCAGTCTCTTTGGGAATTCAAGGCTGTTTATAGCGGCTCTTCATTCCCTACCTTGCACGACGATAATTGTAAGTCTCCATTAAGTGAGCCTTCAGGGTCGCAACTTACACTGATATATCTGTCTTCACGTAGATGAAGACTTATAAGCTATGGCTAGCATTGTAAGTCTCCCTAGTGAGCTTCTAGGGCCGCAGTTATCAGCTTTTAATGGTCTTCACATACAGGAAGACTTTTAGCTGCTTCATGTAGGCTGAGTTAGTTGTCCTATCGGACATGATACCATTTGCTAGAGGAGCTTATTCTCTTCAAACCAGTATGATTTGGTGTGAGTTATTATGTAAATACGGTGTATTTGTTCATCTCGTCCTTCTCCGCCCTTAGTGGCATTATGGAGTCGGTCAGATGTGAGGGAGTCTTGCGGTTCCTATACTATTTGATGACTAACACAAGAACGATTCAAGTAATGCTAATGAGTGGGGTTTGATATGTATTCGAATCCCCCCCCCCCCCCTTCCTACCGCCAATGTGTTAAGAGGCGATTACCGGGCAAGACGTAGTTTTCTTCCCGTAAGCCTCATATTTATTTAAGTATTTACTTGCATTTCATGACTTCTCGATTGGCAGCTGGGTTGTGTTCTATGGCAACGCCATGGGCACATCCACTTTTTTGTTGGTTGGTTTCCTGTAGTTGTTCGTCTATATGTCATATATGATTCATCAATAAATTGCTATCCTTTGGGTACCTGTAAGGCTGTCAAGTCAGTTAACTGGTATTCAGATGATTACATGTGGGATTCAATGCTCACGCGCATAATAAATGAATTATTAGGCAGACGCATTATTGTATGTAATAATGTTATGGACCTTAGAAACAATGAATTATTTCGGGGGCGGTCCATGACGAGTCTGTTAATCATAGCTTGATCCATTTCTAAATCCAGGTTCCTATTAATTTCGGTACCCAATCGAATACAACTTGTCTTTACACTCTCGTATATTTGCACGTTTCTGGGAGCATAGATACCGGATAGAACACGCCTGGGAATGTTATTTACTGGAATTTATTGTACACCTGAATGGGGTGGCCTGTGGGTTACTCCGGAAGTGTGTTTACTCTCCAGAGATTGTCCATTGTGATTCTATGTGTATGTTATATATTATATCACCGGTTTTCGACCTATCTACGTATGCCGATTCTGGTATACGTTACAAGCGGGCGATATTAATTACCGGGATCACTGCGATAGCCTTAGCTTCTGAAGTGGTGTTAAGTCCCAATTTATTAATAACATTTAATACCTGGGTGCCTGTTCGATGAATATATATTGTTATTTGGTACCCGCTTTTACTGATTCCAGAGCGCTCCCCTCTCTGTTTTTGAAGAAGATTCCTTCAAAAAGGGGGTGGGGGTGATGTACCTCTCCTCCGGCTTGATAAGTGTGTATCTATGAGTGAAGCTGTTTTTTCTAGATTATATCCTGGATACAGCTTGTGTATTATTGTATATGGCATATGTTTGTGGGGGATAACCTCTCATTCTCAAATACGCCATCCTAATTTTTGGGGCTTAGTCCGGACTAGCCTTAAAAATTGGGAACTCGTTACATCCAATTAGCATAGTCTTCATGCTAAGAATACGGAATTACTTGAATTTGGCTCCTTATGTATGATATGTCTTCTCTATTACTGTATAGAGAGACATACATGTAATTCCTTTTAAATTTAATTTCCTTTCACCTTGGATTACAGGCTTGGAACTATGTTGGTCTACTCATTAGCTGACCTGACTGAAAGGTGAGCTTTTCTGATCACTTTTCGTCCGTCGTCCGGCGTCCGTCGTCCGTCGTGAAGGTGGTGTTTGGGCCTTTTTCTCCTAAACCACTGGCCGCATATTAATGAAATTTCATGTGAGCAGGGGCTATATAAGGGCATTTTGATTTTTTGTCAAATTAGGTTTCAGCTCATATTGAGCAGAGGGATGGGGCAAAAATGCTCCAAATGCTTAAAAAATCTTCTTCTCAAGAACCAGCAATAGCAGAAACTTGATATTTGGTATGCAGCTTCCTTTTGAGGTGTAGACTCAAGTTTGTTCAAGAGAAGTTTGTCGGGCATTATTTGCCTTCGTTATGGGAGGGGCAAAAATTTTGGCCACGCCTAAAATTTCTATTTTCAGAACCGTCAGGTCGATTTGAAACAAATTTGATATGAGGTGATAATGGGTCATAAGTAGTTGATTAATGCAAAAAAAAATTTCCTCATTGCCCCGTGGGAACCTCGGGAGCTAAAAATAGGAAAAACCTTAAAACTACCATATCTCCAAAACTACACGGCACAGGGAATTCTTATTTTGTATAAAGCTTACTTTTATCTAGTAGAATAGAGTGGTTAAAAAAAATCCCTATCGGTTTGATCACAAGGTACTTTTTTCAGGACTTTGAAAAAGTGCTGAGTCAGCACTTTTTAACACTGTAGGCAATGGGAAAAAGATTAAAAAATCTTCTTCTCCAGATCCAGCAGGCAGAATCTTTTGATATTTGGTATGCAACATTGTAGGGTGGATCTGATTCAAGTTTGTTCAAATCGGCCCCCTGGGTTCATATTTGGGCTCAGTACAGGAGCCCGATTTCGAACTTAGTGCATTTGAGGCAAATTTCTTAAAAAATCTTCTTCTCCAGATCCAGCAGGCAGAATCGTTTGATATTTGGTATGCAACATTGTGGGGTGGATCTGATTCAAGTTTGTTCAAATTGGCTCCCTGGATTCATATTTGGGCTCACTATAGAAGCCCGAATTCGATCTTAGTGCATTTCAGGCAAATTTCTTAAAAAATCTTCTTCTTCAGATCGAGCAGGCAGAATCTTTTGATATTTGGCATGCAACATTGTGGGGTGGATCTGATTCAAGTTTGTTCAAATCGGCCACCTGGGTTTATATTTGGGCTCAGTATAGAAGCTCGAATTCGAACTTAGTGCATTTCAGGCAAATTTCTTAAAAAATCTTCTTCTCCAGATCCAGCAGGCAGAATCTTTTGATATTTGGTATCCAACATTGTGGGGTGGATCTGATTCAAGTTTGTTCAAATCGGCTCCCCCGGATTCATATTTGGGCTCACCATAGAAGCCCAAATTCGAACTTAGTGCATTTCAGGCAAATTTCTTAAAAAATCTTCTTCTCCAGATCCAACAGGCAGAATCTTTTGTTATTTGTTATGCAACATTGTGGGGTGGATCTGATTCAAGTTTGTTCAAATAGGCCCTCTGGGTTTATATTTGGGCTCAGTATAGAAGCTTGAGTTCGAACTTAGTGCATTTCAGGCAAATTTCTTAAAAAATCTTCTTCTCCAGATCCAGTGGGCAGAATCTTTTGATATTTGGTATGCAACATTGTGGGGTGGATCTGATTCAAGTTTGTTCAAATCGGCCCCCTGGATTCATATTTGGGCTCACTATAGAAGCCCGAATTCGAACTTAGTGCATTTCAGGCAAATTTCTTAAAAAATCTTCTTCTCCAGATTCAGCAGGCAGAATCTTTTGATATTTGGTATGCAACATTGTGGGGTGGATCTGATTCAAGTTTGTTCAAATTGGCTTCCTAGATTCATATTTGGGCTCACTATAGAAGCTCAATTTTGAACTTAATGCATTTTAGGCAAATTTCTTTGAAAATCTTCTCAAGATCCAGCAGGCAGAATCTTTTGATATTTGGTATGCACCATGCTTAGGGGGTGAGATTCAAGTTTGTTCAAGCCAAGTCCCTAGGTCCATATTTGGACTCACTGTGGGAGCTTGAATTGTAACTTAGTTCAAAATGAGGAATTTTCTTTAAAAATCTTCTTTTTTTTTTAGATCCACTGGTCAGAATCTTTGGATATTTGGTATAAGCTTTTCTTAGGAGGAGCAGATGCAACTTGTTGAAATCAATTCTCTGGATTGATATTTAGGCTACCATGTCAGGTGAGCGCCCTTGGGGCCTCTTGTTTTGAAGTCGTAGGCTCTCTGCCTTTTTACGATTCAGTTAGTCTGGGCCATTGGTTTATAGTATAAAAATATGATAAATTTAAAGTAATTTGTATATTTTTTATACTTACCAATGGCCCAGACGGGTATGGCCCTCCCATGAGTGGGCACTCATACCTCCCCACTGAGCTATTATGTAGTACTCTTTTCTACAAAGAATGATGTTGGCGCCAATTCCGGTCACTTCCTGACGGCTGCGCATGAATGTGCGGAGAGTAAAAGTATGGAGGGCCAGATATGACTTGGGGATTTGGGGGGGGGGGGGGGGTTCAAAATTTGTGTTTGGCCCTTGATAACTTATGAGTTTGCACCAGCTAGTCTGGGCCATTGGTAAGTATAAAAAATATACAAATTACTTTAAATTTATCATTTTTGTTTAAAACATAGCTTGTAGGGTACAGAACTTAACATATTACTGAACTAATCCTGTACTCAGCACACTCACTATAATGTTCAATTGCAAAGGTCAAGTACAGGGAGACATCAATTTAGATGTGCTCTTTCAGCAAGTTTCTGTGGCTACTCGGAGCTACCTGGTGGTTTCTGGCCTCACCTATTTTAATCATACTACAGGGCTCCCCCCCCCCCCCCCCCCTGGAGGGACTTACCTTAGTTGAGCGAGGTCGTGGGCACTACAACCCACTCCTGGCACCTGACGAGACTGCCCAGGTAGCCACCCTAGGTAACACACTACCTACCAGTAATTTGTGGTACTCAGTACAAATAAACACAACCCAATGGAAACTTACTTTATTGTATTGAAGTCTTCACTTGGACTAACTCTGGGCTCCAGTCTAACAAATGACCCAAGGAAATTTTGAGAAGAGATTGGGCATTTGTAACACAACAATGCATAGCATATAATTCAGCCATGAACATCTTATTAAGCACATGGCAGAAATAACACTCAACTGAACCGCATCTCCAAAGAGCTATTCCTCATTAACATGGAGCTCAAAATGACGCAACGTTTGTCAGACACGATAAAGGGTGTTAACCTACTACCCTGTTTGTGCAAGCAAACCTTATTTTATTATGAAATTGGCGATTGGAACAATCGTGAACCCATTCATGACATCACCAGTCCTTCAATTGGGGTACCTCCCACACCAAATCATCCAATGGATGATGTGGAGAGATACTATCACAGCCAATGAATGAGCTTCTTATTAACAATGTAAACACGTGATCTCCTGTCGAAGAAACTAGGGACGATAGCTCCTCATTCTTCACTGGCATTCATCGAGTACAGTTAACAATTTAGATGCCATTTTGAAATCTGTCAACAGCAATTATTGAATATCTATTTGCTGGAATTTTATTGCACATTTGTGACTTGGGCACTCGCGAACACCGCGCCGATCGTTATATATAACACACCCCAGGTATACACGATAACACATTTGCACTGTAGCTTTGTATTCATTTTTTCCATTCATTATCTTTGATTACGCGAATTACTCACCCGCGATCATGTAATTCAGTTTATTTTATTTCAGCATATCAGCTAAGTTTCGTGAAACCAGCCCGTGCTGTATATAATATTATATACTTCCTGACAGCTTCGAAACTTTAATACCAGCTGATAGGTTTCATGGAACAAGCCTGTGCAACACAACGCTGCCTGATAGCTTTGAAACCACAAAGTTTCCTGGAACAGGCCTGTGTTGTATACAATTTGTATACTTCCCAACGGCTTGGAAACTTTCAAAATTTGCTGATCGGTTTCATGAAACAGAGCCCATGCAATATAACGTTGCCTGACAGCTTTGAAACCTAGAAGTTTCCTGAAACAAGCCACCATTGTATACACTTCGTATACTCCCTGACAGCTTGGAAACTTTATCAACTGCCGAGTTTCTAGACTGAAACCAGTACAGTAACAGACTGTGAGACAGCTTAGAAACTTAGAAGTTCCTTACCGCAGACCTGTGCTCTACAGAGTATTCTGTGTATTTAGTGCAAGCTTATAACTTCGTGAACAGCCCATAAACTGAATTACAATACAGTTTAAAAATAAACTGTGACAATTCAAAGATCTTCAAACGAAGATAATCCAATAAAGCACCGATACGTGTACTCAAGTGCAGACACCAGACCAGTGGAAAAAACACCTGATCTTCACACTGTACAAATACTATAAAGTGTGAACAATATAATTGCACCAACTAAAAACAAACTTCAACACAGTGCAGTAATCGAGTACAGACACCAAACTAGTGAAAACTAAGAAACAACTGTACTTCATAACCTACAAATACTATAAGGTGTGAACAATACAAACGCACCAACTAAAAATAAAAATATCAACACAGTGCAATAATCAAATCCTATACAGCAAATAGAATTTGCCAAAACAAACACACTAACAATTTATTTTGTAATTTGGTACAAGCAAAACTACGACTGTATAAGAATTATACTAAAACACATCAAACAATAAGTGGTGTGTCCAGGTCCCCAAACAAAATGACCGATATTACAATTTCTCATTCAAATATCGATAAAGTTTAAAGTAACTCAGACATTTTCAATTCAATAAATTGAAGTCCTGAGGTATTTGTTTATTTGAAAAAACCGTATAGGTTGAAACTAGTTATACACAGTGGATTAAATTCCGGGCAAGTACCAATGGTCTTCGGGTGCGACAAATTATATACTAAAGCAAATATAAGCGCTACATTAAAATTAGCTCTTTATTACGAACTTGAAGCACAAATAGCTGACAAGGGACAAAATGCAGTGCTCAATTGCTTTCAGTCCAACCACCATATTTCTTCAGTGTCGACAGCTATGTACTTAGATGATGGTCTTAGCCCAATGATTGGTATGGACATACCTCCAACAATGCAGCATACACATACCGCCTTTTAATATGGGCTCCAATTATATTGCATGCCGGAAACTGATACAATCTTACACGTTAAACCTTGTACCAACCTAATAATACGGCTGCATCCATTTACTGGAAACACTAACAGCCCGGTGTCATTTAATTCAAATCGATCAGCATTCAGTAAAGCATGTGCATTCAACAATGTAGCATGCATTCACCGATGAGCCTTAGAGAGAGGGCTAGGGGTGGATAGGGGAAACAGTAGCTAAACCATTCACCAGTACCATCACCTACCATGCATGCCAAATGCTGATGCGATATCACAAATCAAACATATTACAGGTTGTATAATATGGGCCTCATCCCCTAAGCGGTAAACATACGCACTGCATCAATCAAGTAATATGAGCGAACCCCTCTCACAGTAAACCACATGTGCATATAATGCCTATATCACAGTTAATCGACGATCCATTTTATCAAGGTCGCCGATATGGTCTAACTCAACTATCGCATCACCAGTGCTGTCTTCAGACCAATGCACTCTAATGTCAACAATAACTTATGGGCTGAGGCTTTGAGCAATACCTAACTAACGGGTTGACAAACTATGTAAAACTGTACTTAGCAAAAGGTTGAAATAAATACCCACACTCATCGAGTCACTTCAGTGTACTGGGCAAAGGGTTACAATTTATACCTTCTACCACTAAAGCCTCCCATTGGCCACTTTAGCCAATTTGGCGCACCTATGAGCGTGCCTAACCCCTGTAACGGGTAAAGAGAACCATCATGGGCATTTGCTGATGCTTATTACAGTAATATTAATGATAGCGCACATACATCAAAGTGCTTAAGCCTAAAACCTCTCTACTTGGTGCCAAAATATGCTACATTGTAGGGAGGAGCGATATATTTAACCCTGCCTCACCCCCAAGGTCTGGGGCACAATTGACATTCTACTTCATCCATAACAACACCAATTAATACTACACTAGGGCGGTCAAATATACAACACTCATGACCCTCTAATACTGCTCAAATGTGTATTTTGTAGAACAGCACTTAATAACATGTAAATATGGATGATTCCAAACCATGTGCTTCTATTTCCAATCGAGTCATTCAACTGACAATCACTGATAAACATTGCAAAACTGTTCTTATGTGTGTTTGTATTATTGACAAACTATTACATGGTTGTACACATTTATGCATCGAAGTCAGATAATACTGAACTAATCCTGTACTGAGCGCACTCACTATAATGTTCAATTGCAAAGGTCAAGTACAGGGAGACTTCAATTAATTTAAATGTGCTCTTTCGTCAAGCTTTTGTGGCTACTCTGGACTACTCGGTGGTTTCTGCCCTTTCCTATTTTAATTATGTTTACTCTCTACCCAACTAAAATAGAAGATGGCACTTGCCATAAACTTCTCGTTCCAACCAGGGGGATCATAAGCTATATTTGTTAAGCACAAAATGGAAAAAAAATTTGAATGGGGCAATTCAAAGTCAATCTGAACTATTGCCATCACTTCTCGCCCGTCGGCATATGTACATATGTACGTGCGTATGTACACAATTATTTTCTTAGGCACACTGCGTAGGTCGCATTTATGATCAGATTGCTTTGAACCTTGGTATGCTTGTTTGGGGTGACCTCTAGATGGGAGCTATCGATTTTCTTCCATTTCCATCCAAAAATGTTGCTGCTGGCAATGTTCTTTGAACTTAGTTTATTCAGATCTCAATATTTCCCTTTGGCACTCCCTACAGGGCACATTTATGATCGGATTGCTTTGAAACCTGGTGTGCTTCTTTGGGGTGACCTCTAGATGGGAGCTATCGATTTTCTTCTATTTCCGTCAAAATTTGTTGCCGCTGGCCATTGAACTTAGTTTAGTCAGGCATTAATATATTCCTTTGGCACGCCTTACAGGGCACATTTATGATCAGATCAGTTTGAAACTTTGTATGCTTGTTTGGGGTTACCTCTAGATGGGAGCTATTGATTTTCGTTGATTTCAGACAAAAAATGTTGCCGCAGTCAATGACCTTCGATGAACTTAGTGCAGTTATGCCTTTGGCACATCCTGCAAGGCACATTTTTGATTGGATCGCTTTGAATCTTGGTGTGCTTGTTTGGGGTGTTCTCTAGATGGGATCTGTCGATTTTCTTCCATTCCTGTCAAAAAAATGTTGCAGCTGGCAATGACCTTTGAACTTAGTTTAGTCAGGCCTCAATATTTCCCTTTGGCACACCCTACAGGGAACATTTATGATTGGATTGCATTGAAATCTGATATGCTTGTTTGGGGTTACCTCCAGATGGGAGCTATTGATTTTCTTCGATTTCTGTCAAAAAATGTTGCCGATGGAAACAGCCCACGTGCAGTTATGCGTCAATATTTCTCTTTGGCATGCCCTGCAGGGCACATTTATGATCAGATCGCTTTGAAACTTGGTGTGCTTGTTTAGGGTGCTATCGATTTTCTTCCATTCCATCCAAAATCCAAAAATGTTACAGCTGGGAATGACCTTTGAACTTCATTTAGTCAGACCTCAATATTTCCCTTTTGTACATCCTACATGGAACATTTATGATTAGATTGCATTGAAACCTGATATGCTTGTTTGGGGTTACCTCCAGATGGGAGCTATCGATTTTTTTCGATTTCCATCAAAAAATGTTGCCACTGGAAATGACCTTTGAACTTAGTTCAGTCAGGCCTCAATATTTCCATTTGGCACACCCTACAGGGCACGTTTATGATCAGATCGTTTTGAAACTTGGTATCCTCGTTTGGGGTGACCGCTAGAAACTTGGTATGCTTCTTTCGAGTGACCTCTAGATGGGGGCTATTGATTTTCTTTCTTGTCCATCAAAAATGTTGCTCTTGACAATGACCTTTGAACTTGGTTTAGTTAGGCATTGATATTTCCCTTTGGTACACAATACTGGGCACATTTATGATTGGATTGCTTTGAAACTTGGTATGCTTGTTTAGGTGAATTCTAGATGGTAGCTATCGATTTTCTAACATTTGCATCAAAAAACTTTGCTGTTGTCAACACCCTTCGAACTTCGAACTTAATTTAGCCAGGCATCAGTATATTCCTCTGGCATGCCTACAGGGCACATTTATGATCGGATCACTTTGAAACTTGGTATGCGTGTTCGGGGTGACCTCTAGATGTGAGCTATTGATTTTTTTTCAGTTCCATAAAAAATTATTGTCATTACCACCAGCCTTTGAACTTAGTGCATTTGTGCAGCACCTTATCCCACAAATGCAATAAATTCAAAGATTGCTGCTATGGAAATGAAAAGAAAATCGATAGCTCCTATCTTTGTCACCCTGAATTAGCATGCAAAGTTTCGAAACAACCCAGTAATGAATGCACCCTCTGAGACACGCCAAAGGAAGATGTTAATGCACTCAGTTTGAAGGTCATTTCTTGTGGCAATGGTTTTTTGGGGCGCAGTTTGTAAATTACGCAGGCAGATGCAGCCTATTAGTTAGGTGAAGGGTTAACAAGACTTTGGTTAATTCTCTTTATTATGATAATAAATTGATTGCATCTTTCCCTGGATAGGCCATTCTGGAATAGCCTGATTATTTTAGCATGTACAGATAACTCAAAATAATAATCTGATCATTTTATCTGTCGATTATAATTCATTGATATCATTCTCAATAATTCAACTAGAAATTTACACCATTTTGACATTTGCAATGGAGGGCGGGTTAATAAATTTAGTTTAAACTTGAAACATCAGAGTCGGATAATGATTGCTGACACATGAAATCCAGCAGTTTGAAATAAAATTTGAAAAAAATATTAATTTGTGCACCCTATTTAAAATGGACAAAAAACAAAATAAGACAAAGTTGATTACATTGGTTTCATTTGGCCGAAATTTATTGCAACAGTTGCTGTTCTGTTGGAATTTGTCAGCTCAACTGGAATCTATCATTTGTGGGAGATGTGAGAGAAATTGAAACTTTCAAGGTTAGCGATAGGTTGCACATTTTTCTTTTGTCATTTGGTTTATGATAAAAATATTGATCTGTGGCCAAAAGCTGAGAGGAGGTCACTTGAAAAAAGTTTCCATAGCAACAATGTCTTGTATAAGGTAATGCTTTGAGTTCAGAAATCCCCACTGGAACCCCAGGAAGTGAAGCAGTGCCTGTTCACTGTGGTATACAGGCTCTGTTTTACTTGTAAAATAGGACCCAGTCACCAAAGCTTGTGAGTTGCAAACCCTTTCTAAAATGGGCAACATGGCTTATTAATGTTCACCCCTGGTCTTGAGTTGATACTCATGCTGTGGTCTTGATGAGCCATTGTGCAAAAATATGTGATCTTAAACACCAATAAATAAATGAAATTAGTTCAGAAAAAATGCTTTCAGTCATTTTTTTATTTTTTATTGCATATTTGCTTTTATTTCTCCCCTGGTAACCAACTCCTGAGTTGGAAGTCTTCTAAAGGGGAATCCTTGTTATAAACAATTGTCTAAACTTGATTTATGCTTATGTCGTGGTCATGATATAGCCCTGAAAATTACCTCAAATACCTATGAATAAGTAAATATTTACCACCCACAAAAATAATGTGCAGACGATTTTAATGAATATGGCAAACAAAATATAGAAGTTTTTATTTTGTAATTTATTATATCACATTAAAGCTGCTCAAGACATTCTCAAACTTCATCATTCTGGTTCATGCTTGGATGCAAGGTAATACTTGAAAAAAGTAAAATTTGCATGCTGATTTTTGTGTATCGTACTGGTCAAATATGTCCATTTAATTCAGCTTCACAGTGCAATGATGAATTAAATACTTCCATTAGAAGAACTGGAGTCCTCAAAGATTGCCAAGCAAACAAAATTTGTGGTTACATTTGTCAATTTCTGATCCTATGCAACTTATTTTATTCAACTGACACTTGTAAGCAATTGACAGGTCATATTTGTACTTTAGATGTGGTAAATAATGTGGTGTTTGAGGATTTTACTCCCACCATGGTTAATCTGTTAATTCGTGGTGCTAAATATGGCACCACTGTATAATACATCAGTGTTTCAATATTGTGAATTAAGATATTTTTCAATGCAGGAGAAGAAAGAATATTTTAATCCTCTAACAGAACACAGGAATTGGTGTCCATGGATAAAGAAACCCTCTGGACAAGGTCAAATCTCCAGTGAAATATCTTTGCTCAGTCCCGAAAAAGATTGTCAGGATACAGAAGAGCCCTCATGGCGATTATCTGCAAAGATTTTGATAGCACATCTACCTCCACAGTCAAAAGGAAGTCCATTATCACTGAAACTCAAATCAGTAAGTAATCTTTGTAATTTTTACTTCTGAGCATCTGGATATTTTTATACATTTCTACTACAATTCGACAGTCTCCATTCTGTGACTTTGCAGTTGTGTCTAGGCAAGTTTTGACTGCTTATAAGGGCAAGCCAAGAAACAACTGCCACCACACTTTGAATGTTACGTACAAGTTTACCTGAAGATTGCATATTTGAGCACCTGTATTTCTGTAGAAAAAAGTGATTAACCCATTACCTAACAAATCGGCCATATCTGCCTGCATCATTTATGAACTGAGCAGTTAAACAAGCATTATTTACCCACAAATTTCAACCAAACCATATGTGACACCTTATTGAAATAAGCTCATCAAGCTTGTTCCAATGAGGGATCACATGATATGGTTTTGTTGGAGTTTTATGAAAAACATTGAGTAAATAGTTAAAATCGGAATTATGTCTTTAAGGGTTAAGAGAACTTCATAAATAATATCACTCACTCTGTACTCCATCTTTTGTCATCTCACTTTCAAAAATTTGATTTACCTTGGTATCTTTGTGCTTTGGACATGAAATGTTTTGCAAGGATATGAACAATTGTTTTCAGGCATTATGTCTATCAAACTTACAGGGTTTGTTCTTGAATGGATGAAGAACCCGGTCATTTTTCCAGTTAATGTAAAAAGACAAGGTCACTGTTACTGAAAATGGCATAGCTACTGGGCGATAACATTAGTTAATCCCTGCCAAAATGAAGTTTGCGGGAAATATAGAAATGGGGTCCGTCCATCTGTCAATTCGTCCATCCGTAACAACTTTGGACCTTCATATCTCAGTCAGTGGATGTTGGATTTAAATGATCTTTGGTATTCTGATAGACCACCATGGGGGAAAGGATATTCACAAGTAACAGGTTTTGTCCATTTTTAGCTTACCTTGACAAAGTCAACCTGAGCTTATCTAATCGCTCTCTGTCCATCGTCTGTCCATCAACACCATGTTTTGGTCTTCTCCTCCAAGACCACTGGGCCAATTCAATTGAAAGTTTGTGTGAGTGATGGTCCCAAAAGGCATTGCATTTTTGTTCAACACAACATGCACAGCCCCGTAGGGAGTGGGTGGAGGAAAATGCTCCAAAATATTTTTAAAATCTTCTCATGGACCAGTAGGTACAATGACTTGATATTTGTTATGGAGCTTCCTTTTGAGGTGTAGAATCAAGTTTGTTCAAACAAAGTTTGTGAAACAATATTTGGCTTTGTAATAGGAGGGACAAGATTTTTGGCCCCACCCAAAATTTATATATTTTTATACTGTACCAATGATCCAGACTTAGCTGGTGCTAACTCTAAATTATTCAGGGCCAAACACAAATTTTCCCAGCAACCTTCGGAAATGGTTTCAGATCAGGAATTGTCGGATGTCGGAGGAAGCTGGGTCGGTACATTCCTCTACTGTGTCAGACAGGTACGACCGAGATTCGCATCTGGTCCATTCGGATGGTGAAAGGGAATCTGCAGAGCTGGATTTTTCCCTTCTGGAACAGCAGAAAGTGGCGGTAGATTTTATCCGTCAACACCTTCCAGAGGTTGTTCCATCGGACCAGAGAGCTGCGATACCAGATAAGAGACTGATAGCATCACTGGATACAGACTTTTTGGGCCGGACTAAGGATGATGTTCCTAAGTTTCCGGTCCAGTCCAGCAATGTGTCACGGACGTTTGAATTGCTGAATGATGCTATTTTTAGGCTAGCCTCTAAGACAGGCAGATCCAGTTTCTTATCGCAACATGCTCTACATCTGCCGTTCATTAACAATAGGAATAAATTTGAAATGGCAGGAAAGGGCATTCCGAGAGTTCCTCTGCGTTTAGACGACCAGGCCGAAGACTTGGAATTGTCTTTGCCGGTGTCTATGTCGATTCTCTCCAGTACGTTGGAGATGACAATCTCGTCTAACAGAGCCAGTTTAGACACTTTATCATACGCAGATCACCTTACCAGAGCGTTACCAACGTCTCGATGGTAAAGAATTCCAGGATGTTCAAACTTCCTTGAGAGTTCTTTCTAGGGCAATCGCATATTTTTATACTGTACCAATGACCCAGACTTAGCTGGTGCTAACTATTAACACAAATTTGCCCCCAATCCCCAAAATTTGCATCAAAATCCAAAAAATAGATGTTCTATGTGGTCCTCTATATTTTTATCCACTGCGCATGCGCAGTGTCAAGGAAGTCCAAAATTGGAGCCAAATCCTCATTCTTTGTTTGGCCCTTCAATCAGTAACATCTCACTGATATATGTGCTTATAATCTCAGTTAAAATGATGCCAGACACATAATCATGAGAGAAATGGTGGATCTAAGGATGAAATAAAAGGATGAGAGGAAGGAACAGTGGAAGGATGTGTTCAGGGCTGTAACTTATAATTTTTATGAAAAATTATTTCATGTTCCCTAATTTTGGGGCATGGGCCTGATATTTTCATTCTTGATTTGAAATTTCCATTGTTTGTTCGGTGTTTCCTCTCTCCCTTTCCTTAATACCCCCCCTTGCTATTCTCCCATGCTTTTGGCATAATTTTTGTAATTATTTTTACTGAAATTTCTTGGGAGTTTTGGCTTGGTAACAGAATGTTTATTCTGTTTTTCCCCATGGTTACGTCCTCACCCTAGGGTGGTTAGGCATTTCGGTCATGCATCTACCATCCGATGTACTGCAGTTTCTTCTCAGGAAGCCTCTGTTTTACATCGGATAGTGTTAAAATTGGTTACTGATTTCAGGCCATATTTTCAGTGCCTGGAGTCTTGTTTCCAGTTTTTATTCACTTTTGTTTACGTTGACAACGGTTACTTCTGAGTGATTCCTTGTCTTCCTTTAGTTCTGCTCATAGCCAGATACATTAATATTGTCCGTAAGTGTAACATTAATTTTTAGACATGTTTTAAAATTTTTGTCCACACTTAGGCTTTTTGGGGATCCATTTGGGCTCATCGTTCCCATTGGGAACTTGGGCTCATCTTTTTTCGAAAAAAATTTTTCTTTTGAATTATTTTTCGAAATGTTTGAAATGGATTATTTTATTATCATGTATCTTGTTTTCAAGGGCTAGTGCGATTACGATGACTGTTAAAATTTTTTCAAAATGAAAGAATTTTGTTCAAATTGTAATTCGAGGAAGTCTTCCTCTGATTCTCATTCTCAATGTATTTCTTGTAGTCAGTGTACGCGCACTAATTCTTGCTCCGTGTGTGCCAATTGGGATGACAAACGTTGGAGACGTGTGTCACAGTATATTGTTAGTGGTGAGAGGTCCATGCCGGTCCTCTCGCCACAGGGTCACTCTAGTTTTTCAGTCTCTTTTTCAGAGGAACAAGAACAGGGTGACGTTTCCATGATGTCTTCAAGAAGTGTGCCTCCATTGTCACAGTCAAATGAAGAGCTAGCGGCTAAAGTGCTCAATGACATTCGGCAAATGCCTAAGAGGTCCCTAGTAGGATCGACGGCATTGTCGTCCGATAGCGCGCCCAGTGAAGCAGTCATTCACGAAATGGTTGTGACACTGGGTTCGTCCATTGTGGTCCAGGAAAGGAGATCGGGTGTTGCGAGCACTATAAACACGGATCGTGCACACCCAGCGATGACGGATCGGAGGATGGAACGGAGGAAGCCAGTCAATCCAGTACCTAGCTCATCCAAGTCTACCCGGACCGCGAGCGAGAGAGGCCCATCTCTCTTACAACAACATCTGGGCCCAGATGTTGTTGTACGTAACGTTCGTCAGTTGGAGCATACGTCCACTCCTCCTGCTTGGGACGCTCTGTCCTTTAGACAGTCTGGCATGGCTAGTCTATTGGCTTCCTCATCCTCACAGCAGCACACACGACCGCAACTGGGCTACGTGACCGTAGATATCCAGCCTGCTTCGCCGACCAGGGATTCCATGTAAATCAGGTCATGCCATCCGGTAGCCAAGGACACAAGGCCTTACCAGTTGGGACGTTTGCATAAAAGAAGTATGCAAGAATTAACGTCCCAGGAGCTTCCAGCGGCTAAATCACGTAAGACCGCGGCTCCACAGGCCTCCGTGATGGACTTGCTATCACAGATAGCTCAACTCATTGCAGCATCCCAGCAGCCATCGGAAACTTTTTCAGAACAGAAACTGTCTGAGGAAGCTGGGTCGGTTCGCCCCCCTGCAGAGTCAGAAAGGGACGACCGAGAATCTCATGTGGTCCAGTCGGATGGTGAAAGGGAATCAGCAGAGTTGGAATTTTCCCTTTTCGAACAACATAAGGTGGCCGTAGATTTCATCCGGCAACACCTTCCAGAAGTTGTTCCTCCGGACCAAAATGCTGCACTACCTGATAAGAGACTGATAGCGTCACTGGACACAGACTTTTTCGGCCGGAATAGGGACATTGCGTCTGAGTTTCCGACCCAGTCCAGTAATGTCACACGGACATTTGAACTTCTGAATGACGCTATATTTTTATACTGTACCAATGACCCAGACTTAGCTGGTGCTAACTCTAAAATATTTAGGGCCAAATGCAAATTTTACCCCCCAATCCCCAAAATTTGCATCTAAAACCGAAAATTACATGTCCTATATGGTCCTCTATACTTTTACTCCACTGCACATGCGCAGTGTCAAGGAGGTCTCGAAACTGCCGCCAAAGGTCATTCTTTGTTTGGCCCTCAATACAGTTACACTTCACTGTTATTTGTGCTTGTAAATCTCAGTTTTAAGGATGCCAGACGCATAATTATGAGAGAAATGGTGGATATATGGTGGAAATAGAAGGTGGAGAGGAACTAACAGTGGAAACAAATGTTCAGGGCTGTAACTTATAATTATTTTATGAAATTATTACATGTTACCTATTTTCGTGGCATGACCTTATTGTGGTCATTCTTGCTATGAATTTTCCATTGTTTAATCAGTGCTTCCTCTCTCCCTTTCCTTTATTCCCCCCTAGCTATTCTCCCATGCTTTTGACTTATATTTTGTAATGTTTATTACTAAAATTTCTTGGGAGTTTTGGCTTGGAAACAGAATTATTTTCTGTTTTTTCCCCATGTTTACATCCTCACCCTAAGGGTGTTTAGGCATTTTGGTCTGCATCTACCATCTGATGTTCTACAGTTTCTTCTCTGGAAACCTCTGTTTTGCATCAGATAGTGTTTTAATTGGTAACTGATTTCGGGCCGTGTTTGTTTTAGTGCCTGGAGTCATGTTTCTGGGTTATTGACACTTGCTTATGTTGACAACTGTTACTTCTGACAATGATTACTTGTCCTCTGCTTAATTTAGTTCATAGCAAGATACATTAATATTGTCCGTAAGTATTACATTAATTTTTTCAAAATGATTAAAATTTTTGTCCACACTTAGGATTTTTTGGGCTCAGGGTTCCCATTGGGAACTTGGGCTCTTCTGAAAATTTTTATACCACCCACTTGAAAAGTGGGTGGTATATAGCATTCATGGTGTCCGTACTTACGTACTTCCGTACGTCCGTACGTCCGTGACGCTTTGGGGGTACACATCTGCTATCCGCTACTCCTCTTAAACCAGTGGGTGGATTTCATTGAAACTTACAGGCATTCTTTTCTATACATTATAAATGTGCACCTCCTATTTTGCTTTCAGGTATTTTTATTTTTTACTCTTTCCCAAAGGGCGAAATGAACTTAGCCAAATTGTTGTGATGCTTTAGGGGGGTACACTCCTGCTATCCGCTACTCCTCTTATACCAGTGGGCGAATTTCATTGAAACTCTCAGACATTCTTTTATATACATTATAGATGTGCACCTTCTATTCTGCTTTCAGGTATTTTTATTTTTTCTATCCCATGTGGCAAAATGAACTTAGTATGTCCGAACGTCCATACATCCATTATGCTTTGTTGAAACTTACAGGCATTCTTTTCTATACATTATAGATGTGCACCTCCTATTTTGCTTTCAGGTATTTTTATTTTTTACTCTTTCCCAAAGGGCGAAATGAACTTAGCCAAATTGTTGTGATGCTTTAGGGGGGTACACTCCTGCTATCCGCTACTCCTCTTATACCAGTGGGCGAATTTCATTGAAACTCTCAGACATTTTTTTATATACATTATAGATGTGCACCTTCTATTCTGCTTTCAGGTATTTTTATTTTTTCTATCCCATGTGGCAAAATGAACTTAGTACGTCCGTACGTCCATACATCCATTATGCTTTGAGGGGTACACATCTGCTATCCGCTACTCCTCTTAAACCAGTGGGCAGATTTCATTGAAACTTTCAGGCATTCTTTTATATACATTCTAGATGTGCACCTCCTATTTTACTTTCAGGTATTTTTTTTTTTACTCTGTCCCAAAGGTCTTAATGAACTTAGCCAAATTGTTGTGATGCTTTGTGGGGGGTACACACCTGCTATCTGCTACTCCGTCCGTACGTCCGTGCCGCTTTGGGGGTACACATCTGCTATCCGCTACTCCTCTTAAACCAGTGGGTGGATTTCATTGAAACTTACAGGCATTCTTTTCTATACATTATAGATGTGCACCTCCTATTTTGCTTTCAGGTATTTTTATTTTTTACTCTTACCCAAAGGGCGATTAGTGGCCCTCAGTGGAGCTCTCTAGGTCATGGGTGCAGATCATGTGGGACACAGTGTGTTATACCCCCTCCCACCAAAAAACCCTTTACCCCACCCTATCCTTAAAAATCTGAAAGGAATATATAGTCAATCACATATGGTGTTCCCAGAGGTTACAAAATATACACCACTTTATTACTAAATTCAAAAATTTTCTTGATTGAGATGCCCTTCCAACCCCCTTAAACCGACTCATGCCCGCAGCATGGGTGGCAGATGCCTGTTGAACCTGCTTGACCACCTCCCCCCCCCCCACTCTTTGGGAGACTACATATGATATTCCCAATGGTGACCAAAATACACCATTTTATTGCTAAAATCCAAAATTTCCTTGAATGAGATGCCCTTCCAATCCCCTTAAACCTGCTCATGCCCACTACACTGGTGGCAGATGCCTGTTGCGTCTGCTTGAACTCCCCCCCCCCCCCCCCCCCCATACTCTTTGGGAGAGATCTGCACCCATGCTGTAGGCTAACATGTTTCTTTTCAGATATTTTCATCTTGCATGCTCTTTGTAATATTTACCCTTTCTCATATTGAAAATTGCTCTCATGTTTTCGGAGAACATACAGATGTGCTGTGTATATTAAATACTTTTTTACTGTTGTGAAATGTTTCTTGGTTGGAGTGGGTGGTATCTTTATTGAGCAGTGCTCACAGTAATTCTAGTTTTTTTTGGAAAATTATTTTCTTTTGTTATAATGAATTATAATATGTTATGTATATTTATTTCAAGAGTTAGTGCGAATAATATGACGGTGTATATTTTTTCTGGTTGAAAAAATATTCTTCAAACGTAATGCGAGGATATCTTCCTCTAATTCACAAGTTTATTGTGTTTCTTATAGTCAATGTAGTCGCATTAATTCTTGCTCTGTGTGTGTTGATTGATATGACAACGTTAGAGACGTGTGTAACGGTATTTTGTTGCGGTGAGAGGTCTATTACGGTCCTCTCTCCGTAGGGTCACTATATATTATCAGTTTCTTTTTCAGAACTCAGAGTGATGTTTCCGTGATGTCTTCAATAACTGTGTCTCCGTCGTTGCAATATTAGGGCTAGCAGGAAGTGCTCAAGGTATTACGTCAATTGCTGGGAGTTAGCTAGTTCTATCTAAGGCATTGTCGCCCGCTAGTCCTCCCGGTGTCGCGACCATTCACCAGGAAAGAATGGCTCAGCACCCGGGTTAGTCCGTTGTGGTTCAGGGAAGCAGATTGGGTGATGCGAGCACTATAAAACTTCAGATGTGCACACCCAGCAACGACGGATCCGAGGATAGTACGGAGGAAGCCTGTCAGTCCAATAGCTAGCTCGTCCAGGTCCCCCGGACCGCGAGCGAGAGAGGCCCCCCTCTCTCTTGCATCAACATCTGCTCTGCGATGTTATTGTATGTTGTTCGCTTAGTCGGAGCTTACGTCCACTCCTCCTGTTTGGGACGCTCCGTCACATGACAGTCCGACGCAGCTGTTATATTGGCTTCCTCATCCTTGTCAACACACACGACCGCACATTGGCTATGTGACCACAGATTTCCAGGGGACGTTCGCATATTATATAAATGCAGGATTGAACGTCCCTGGTGATCTTGCTTCGCCGACCAAGGAATACACGTCGACCAGGTCACTCCATCTGCTAGCCAGGGATACAAGACCTTTCCAGTTGGGACGTTCGCATATTATATAAATGCTGGAATGAACGTCCCGGGAGCTTCCTGCGGATATTTCACGTAGGACCATGGCTCCACAGGTCTCATAGGGTAACATGAACTAGATATTGTTACCGTGATGTCTTCGTAAGTGTGCTTCCATTGTCACAGTCAAATGAAGAGTTAGCGGCAAAAGTGCTCATGTAGATATGTCAAATGCCTGGAGTTCCCTAGTACAATCGATGGCGTTGGCGTCCGCTAGCTCGCCCGGTGTCGCGACCATTCACCGAATGGCTCAGCACCCGGGTTCGTCCGTTGCGGTCCAGGAAGGAGATTTGGGTGATGCGAGTACTATAAAATACAATGTGCACACCCAGTTACGACGGATACGAGGATGGTACGGAGGAAGCCTATTAGTCCGGTTCCTAGCTCGTCCAGGTCCATCCGGGCTGCGAGCGAGAGAGGTCCCTCCTCGTATTACAACATCTGGGCTCAGATGTTGTGGTACAAAACGTTCCTCAGTCAGAGTATACGTCTACCGCTCGGGACGCTCCATTATATAGACAGTCCAGAGAGACTGCTCTTTCGGTTTCCTCATCCTCACGGCAGCACACGCGACCGCGCCTTGGCTATGTGACCTGTGATATTCAACCATCATCGCCGATCAGGGATTCTACGGCGACTAGGTCACGCCATCCGGTAGCCAAGGATACGAGGCCTTCATTCTCCAGACGTTCGCATATTAGAGGTATGCAGAAGTGAACGTCCAAGGAGCTTCCAGCGGCTAAATCCTATAAGACCGCAGCTCCACAGGCCTCTGTTGCGGATATGCTATCACAGATAGCACAAATTATCGCAGCATCCCAGCAACCGACAGTAACTCTTGTCAGATCAGGAATTATCCAACGAAGCTGGCTTGGTACGTTCCGCTGCAGGTTCAGGCACGGACGACCAAGAATTTCAAGTGGTCCGACAGGATGGTGAAAGGGATACGGATGAGTTGTATTTTCCCTTTTCGGAACAACATAATTGCCGTAGAGTGCATCCGGCATTATCATCGAACGTTGTTCCTCTAGACCAAAATGCTGTGTTGCCGGATAAGAGACAGATAGCGTCACTGGATATAGAATTCTTAATCGGTTTAGGGACACCATTTCTCAGTTTCTGACATAGTCCAGATATGTTTCACGGACATTTGGTCTGTTGAATGACGCTATATTTATATAACTTGCTACCTAAATGGGCAGGTCAGGTTTCTTATCGGCAATATGCTCTACATCTGCCTTTCATCATTTCATTGAATATTTTGAAACGGCAGGACAGAGCATTCTGAGAGTTCTCTGCATCGAGACGACCAGGTCAGGAACTAGTATTGTTTTACTGTCGTCTATATCAATTCCAACCACGATGTTGGAAATAACAATATCGTCTAGCAGGGACAGCTTAGACGCATCATCGTACGCAGATCACCTTACCAGAACGTTACCATTACGTCTCAAAGGAAAAAGAATTCTAGGATGTACAACCTCCTTAAGAGTTCTTTCAAGGGCCTCACGTAAATCTCCATCCTTTAGTGGCAATATGGAGTTGGTTAGACGTGACGCTGTCCTGGCTACATCCATGCGTGTAGATAGTAAGGTGAAAAACTCTCTCAGAGTCGCTCCGGTCTCCGGAGAGTTTTCTTCAATGGCAAGCTTTCCGCAGTTTATGATCAGTTAACTAAGAAAGCTTTAGACTCTCTGCTATTAAAATTCGCTTCCATATAGTCAGATTCAGCAGAGAAGAGTAAGACAGGCACTTCTGGGCCGAATACGTCCAAGGGAAGTTCCTATTGAGGTTCCTATGCATCCTCTAGGTCTTAATCTAGAGACTGTCAGGGTAGCGAATCAGATAGGGGCCGTAATTCTGACCGAGACATCCGGTCAGGTGCCCCTAGGTCGACGAGGCGAGGTGCAGGCCGTGGAGGACATGGCTTCTCCTTCCGCAAGCCTCGCAGGACCAGGAGGTAATGGTTTTAACCTCTTATCGTGTACTAGTGAGAGGAAGACTGTCGAGTTTCTCAATGATTTGGGATTAGATTATGGACGCCCCATGGATTTAAGGGGTGATTTCAGAAGGATTAAATTGTTCCTCAAATGAAATTCTCTGTTAACTCGGAGTCCAAGTTGAACTCAGCTTCCGTCAGTCAGTAGGATAGACCCTCGCTTCCAACAGAAGTCCAGTCTCTTCTGGAATGATCGCAATAGAGATCGTAGAAATCCAGGAATTTCCACGCTTCTACAACCATCCTTTTCTGGTTCCAAAACCAGATGGCTCATTCCGTCCACTCATATTCTGAGCTGGATAACAAGCTGATCGTGGCTCCAGGTTTCTATATGGAGTCCATCCGATCGGTCAGAGCGAGTATTCGGGTGTACGACTATGCTACATGCATAGATTTCTAGTTGCATACTTTCACGTCATAGAACATCAGGCGTTCAGAAAGTATCTTTGCATCTTTATTATTGGAATTGTGTTTCAGCACCGACCATTGTGTTTCGGTCTGAATCTAGTTCCTGGGCTTTCACTCGAATAACGAACTCGGTAATGACTCATTTCCGAGCTCATTCATCTGCGGTAACGTCGGCCTACCTGGACGCATTCTTCAGAGGTGTGACGAGTTAACGCTTCAGAATGATGTGCAGATTCTGCTTCTATTGATCCGACGTCTCCGTTTCATAAGTAAACGAGGAGAAGTCAGATCTGGTTTCGTCAAAGTCATTTACCCACCGGGGGATGAGCTTCGAGATGCATAACATTCTCGTTCATCTGCCGTTAACCAGAGCACAGATCGATGTGCAGATTCTGCTTCTACTGATCCGACGTCTTGGTTTCATAAGTAAACGAGGAGAAGTCAGATCTGGTTTCGTCCAAGTCATTTACCTACCGTGGGATGAGCTTCGAGATGCATAACATTCTCGTTCGTCTGCCATTAACCAGAGCGAAATTAATCAGTTGTTATACTCGCTATTGTCTTCGCTCAGACAAGGTCTCAGCGAGAGATCTCATGTGACTGATACGTTGTGCGGAACTGCCGTGATTTTATTCCAATGGAGCGGTTATGCATTTGTCCTCTCCAAATTTCTTTTAATTCAGAATTGGAGGGTGAAGATTATTTTGCTCGATAGGGACATCTTCTTGTCAAATCAAGTGAATAAGAGGTTCAGACTTGGGCAAGTTTTCAGTGCTTAACTCAAGTAGTTCCACTGCAGTTGCCGGATTCAAGTTTTCCAGTTTTGACGGATGTCAGTCAAACACTTTGGGTAGTTTCATTAAACCCAACGGATTTGAAGTGCCAGGGTCTTTTGTTTCCGTAGTTCCTTATCAAGCACACAAACATCAAGAATGATGTCATTTTGGCTTGCGCTACGTTATTGATGAACGTTATTCAGAATGCTCATATGCTAATTCTGTTCGACAACTCGACAGTATTAGCATATTTTCAAAATTATGGAGGCACTCATTCCATCCTGTTATTCATGTTAATGGAAGGAATCTTTCGGTTGGTACTAGAACATCAAGTTCTTCTATTGGTCCGTCATATTCCGGGTTGTCTGAATGTATTAGCGGACTCCCTTCACGGAGGGGTCGTTTGTTGCCACCAGAATGGACTTTCAACAAACCAGTATTCAATCAGATTGCTACCAAAGAGAGCGGCCAATGATCAACTTTTTCGCGACGCATCTCAACAATCAGTTGCAGATGTATGTGTCACAATGTTTAGATCCTCGAGCGTTTGCAGTAAACGCTCTATCGATCTTGTGAAACGGAATAATAAGATATATGTATCTTCCAGTGCCGTTGATTTAACAGATATTGCTCAATGTAATTATTTCAATGCAAATTCTATTGGTAGCTTCTCTAGATCCACAAAGACTGAGGATTAATTTACTCAGGCGTCTGTTGTGGGACATGCCGTGGAAGCTTCCTCCACATTTCGGTCCATTCTATGGTCAGATGCATTCAATCTACTGTCAATTCTGCTAATGATTATATTTTCATTCAGCAGTCTGTGCATTAGTTTTAAGCTCATGAAGTAAGAGTTCTTCTACATCATAGGCTTAAGCTAATAATGTTGATATTACAGATCTAATGAGGGCTGCATATTGGTCTTAGCCCTCCATTTTCTCGATTTTGTATCTGAGAATATTGAGTCCTTTCTGCAGATCTACATTGTTTAGGTCCATTATTTTTTACTCAGAATGTCGTCTACTAAACAGTGGCAACTATATGTGTATAGGCTTTCGGTTCCGACAGTGACTCTGTCCTGCTGCCCTCTTTGCTCTGGAGTATTTGATACAGGGCAAGGGGAAGGGGGGTGGGGGGGGGGGGGTGGGTGTTCCCTTGGGTCACCTGCTTTATAGTGTAAAGCAAGGGAATACCTCCCTTGGAGTCAGTAATACCGAGTCGGTTCCGAGATGATTTTAAAGGGTAAAGCCTATGTTTACTCATCTGTGTAATATTTTTTAAGTGTTGATTGGTGTGAAGTATCTGTATATATCACATGATTAACTGGGCGTTAATATACATTCATCGAACACTTTTAAATGAGTATATAGAGTCTCATTTCGCTAGACTCCCGTATTTATTGGCTTTCCTTTAAAAAATATTAGTATAAAGGGTTATACTAGATGTTTTATAGAGATCATTGAGGTTATTGTGCTCAATTACAGATTGGTGTTGTGTCTTTCTTTTTTGATACAAGTAAGAAAGATACATTTAACCTATCTCTCCTTTTCTCATTGAGGGGATAGGTTTGTTATAGGTAATTGAGTCTATTGGATTTTCCTTATGCCCTAGGCCCTCCAACCTTTTTACTATTCAGCTAAGTCTGGGTCATTGGTATTGTATAAAAATGTTAAAAAATTTAATAGTAATTTATATATTTTTTATACTTGCCAATGACCCAGACGGGGATGGCCCTCCCAGGAGTTGGGAACTCTTGCCTCCCCGCTGCGCACATAACGCTTACCAAGCACTGGTTGTAAGAATGACTTTTGGTGGCAGTTTCGAGACCTCCTTGACACTGCGCATGCGCAGTGGAGTAAAAGTATGGAGGACCATGTAGGACATGTAATTTTCGGTTTTAGATGCAAATTTGGGGGATTGGGGGTAAAATTTGCGTTTGGCCCTAAATATTTTAGAGTTAGCACCAGCTAAGTCTGGGTCATTGGTAAGTATAAAAAATATATAAATTACTATAAATTTTTTAACATTCAAGCTAGCCTCTGAGACTGGCAAATCCGGTTTCTTATCGCCTCACGCTATACAGCTGCCTTTCATCAATGCGAGACATAGATTTGAAACGGCTGGACAGGGCATGCCGAGAGTTCCTCTGCATTTGGACGACCAGGCAGAAGACTTGGAGTTGTCATTGCCAGCGTCCATGTCGATTCACTCCAGTACGCTGGAGACGACAATCTCGTCCAACAGCATTAGTTTAGACGCATTATCTTACGCATATCACCTTACCAGAGCGTTATCATTACGTCTCGAAGGGAAAGAATTCCAGGATGTTCAAACTTCCTTAAGAGTTCTTTCGGAGGCCATAGCATATTCTACGTATAACTCCGCCCTTTCAGTGGCAAATCTGGAGTTAGTCAGACGTGATGCTGCTCTGGCTGCATCCACAAGAGTGGATAGTAAGGTGAAAAACTCTCTTTGAGTCGCACCGGTCTCCGGAGAGCTTCTCTTCGACGGAAAGCTTTCTATAATCTATGATCAGATTACTAAGAAAGCTTCAGATTCTCTGCTTTTCAAATCCGCTTCGAAAAAGTTGGACTCAGCAGAGAGGAGTAAGGCAGGCACTTCGGGGCGAACACGTCCAAGGGAAGTTCCTATAGAGGATCTAAGAAAGCCTCTACGTCTTACTCAAGAGACTGTCAGAGTAGCGACTCAGGTAGGGGACATAATGCTGGCCGAGATAACCGGTCAGACGCCCCTAGGTCGACTGGGCGAGGTGCGGGTCATGGAGGACGTGGTTTCTCCTCCCGCAAGCCTTGCAGGGCCAGGAGGTGATGGTCTAAACCTCTATTGCGTTTCAGTGGGTGGAAGGCTGTCGAGATTCTTATCCAATTGGTTGTCAATTACAGATGACCCATTGGTACAGGGGGTTATTTCTGAAGGTCTTAAACTGTCCTTCAAGGAAAAACCTCCGTTAACTCGACTCAGCTTCCGTCAAACGTTCAGAAGAGAGATTCGCTTCTATCAGAAGTTCAATCTCTTCTGGACAAGAACGCTATAGAGGTCGTAGAAAACCAGGAATCTCCAGGTTTCTACAGTCACCTATTCCTGGTTCCAAAACCAGATGGCTCGTTTCGTCCAGTTATAGAACTGAGCTCGATAAACAAGCTGATCGTGGCTCTGAAATTTTATATGGAGACCATCCGTTTGGTCAGAGCGAGCATTCGAGTGAACGATTATGCTGCGAGCATAGATCTCAAGGATGCGTACTTTCATGTCATGGTACATCCGGCGTTCAGAAAGTATCTTCGCTTCGCCGTCCTAGGAGTCGTTTATCAGTTCCTAGCAATATGCTTCGGTCTGAATTTAGCGCCCTGGGCCTTCACTCGAATAATGAACTCGGTAATGACTCATTTCCAAGCTCATTCATCTGTGGTAATGTCCGCCTACTTGGACGACATTCTTCAGAGGTACGGCAACAAGTTAACGCTTCAGAACGATGTTCAGAGTCTGCTTCAATTGCTCCGACGTCTCGGTTTCATAGTAAACGAAAAGAAGTCGGATCTAGTGCCATCCAAGTCATTCACCCACCTGGGAATGAGATTCGAGACGCACAACAATCTCATTCGTCTGCCATTAACCAGAACGAAATTAGTCAGTTGTTACGTTCGCTTTTGTCTTCACTCAGATGTAGTAACAGCGAGAGAATTCATGAAACTGACCGGTTTGTGCGGAGCTGCTGCAGATCTTATTCTGATGGGGCAGCTACGCACTCGTCCACTCCAGATATTTTTTACTCAGAATTGGAGTGTGAAGACTCATTCGCTTGAAACGAACATCGTCTTGTCGAATCAAGTGAAACAAGAGATTCAGACTTGGGCAGATATTCAGTGGTTAACTCAGGGAGTACCACTGCAACTGCCGGATCCGATTTTTATGATAATGACGGATGCGAGTTAAACAGGTTGGGGCGCAACTTTGAGCCCAACAGATTTGAGGTGCCAGGGTCTTTGGAATCCGCAGTTCCTAAACATGCACATAAACATCAAAGAGATGATTTCAATTTGGCTTGCGCAATGTCAGTGGATGAACATTATTCAGAATTCGCATGTTCAAATTCTGTCCGACAATTTGAAAGTAGTAGCGAATATTCGGAACCAGGGAGGCACTCATTCCATTCCGTTGTTCCACTTAACGGAAAGGATCCTTCTGTTTGTCCTAGAGCATCAAGTTCTTCTATCGGTCCGTCATATTCCGGGTCGTCTGAACGTTCTAGCAGACTCCCTTTGTCGGAAAGGTTGCATGTTGCTGTCAGAATGGACTCTCAACAAACAAGTATTCAATCAGATTTGGTATCAATGGGATCGACGCATCTCAACAATCTCAACAATCAGTTGTGGACATATGTGTCGTCATGCTCAGATCCTTGAGCGTTTGCAGTAGATGCCCTCTCGATCTCTTGGGACGGAATGATAGGATACGCGTATCCTCCAACTCCATTGATTCATCAGATATTGCTAAAAATCAAGCAATCTCACTGCAAGATTCTGTTGGTAGCATCTCTGTCACCCCAGAGACCATGGATAAATCTAGTCAGGTGTCTATTGTGGGACATTCCTTGGAAGCTTCCTCCATGGGAGGACCTTCTTTCGCAGGGGAAATTGCGCACACTGCATCACAACCCGCAATGTCTCAACCTTCACTTATTTCCGTTGTGTGGTCCTTCTTGCATGGCAAGCAATTTGCAGGACGAGCAGTGGACGCAATTTCTAACTGTAGGAGGACCTCCTCTTCGCTAAATTATGCAGCAAAGTGGAAGGTTTTCTTTCATTGGTGTAGGGATCATTCAGTTGATATCTATGATCCCTCCATTCCAGACATTGCTAATTTTTTGGTCTACTTGTTTGACGAGATCAAACTGCAGCCAGTAACTATTAAGCGTTATAGGTCTATGCTATCGGATACTTATGCTCATCATGATAGCTTACAAATTGGATCTAATGTCTCTTTATCAAAGTTAGTTAAAAACTTTTCGATAAATAGACCTAGAACCCTTAGGTTAATTCCTAAGTGGAATTCAGCTTGGGTTCTTCTGAAGCTAAAAGAAGCGCCATTTGAACCCCTTGACACGGTAGACTTCAAATACTTATCTTATAAGACAGCTTTTCTCTTAGCCTTTGCTTCCGCTAGAAGAGTTAGTGAGCTTATATCTGTTATTATCTCTATCTGTTGATGATTCTCACTATCGTAGTGTTGGTAATACTATTACTTTAACTACCAATGTGGGATTTTGGTCTAAGAATCAGGCTCCTAATAAGTACCCGGAGCCGATTATTATTAGGGCTCTTCCATCCTCAGATGGCCATAGGCCTTTGCCGTGTCCAGTTAGAGCTATGCGTATTTACAAACGCAGATCTGAGTTTATCAGAAAGGGCCGAAAACGTTTCTTTCTGTCTCTGCTTCCAAATAGAAGGGAGATCGCGGTCCATTCTACTTCTAGGTGGATTCAGTTGACTATTCGTACTGCTTATGAAAAATTATCTTCAACTCAGTTGTCTGTGCTTAAGATTTCAGCGCACAAAGTTAGAGTGCTGTCTACATCTTGGGCTTATGCTAATAGAATTGCTATTACAGATCTAATGAAGGCTGCATACTGGTCTCAGCCTTCTATGTTCACAAATTTTTACCTTAGAAATATTGAGTCTATTTCTGGCGACCTTAGATGTTTAGGTCTGTTATCTGTTGCTCAGAATGTCGTCCACTAAACAGTTGCAACTATAGTTATGCAGGCTTTCTGTTCCAGCAGTGACTCTGTCCTGCTGCCCTCTTCGTTCTGGGGTGATTGACCCAGAGCAAGGGGAAGGGGGGGGGGGGATGGTGTTCCCTTATATCACCTCCTTTATAGTGAAAAGCAAGGTAATACCTCCTCTTGAGTCAGTAATTCCGAGTCGATGCTGGGATGGTTTTAAAGTGTAAAGCTAATGTCTATCTCATTTATGTAATAATTTTAAAGTGTAAAGCTAATGTCTATCTCATTTATGTAATAATTTTAAAGTGTAGCTCAGTGTGAAGCATTTGTATATGTGACGTGTCATACAAGCGTTAATATACAATCCTCGGACATTTTTAAATGAGTATAAAGAGTCTCATTCTTTGGACTATCTTTATTTATTGGCTTTCCTTTAAAAAATTAGTATAATGGGTTATACTGGATGTTAATAGCGATCATTGATGTTTTTGTGCTCAATTACGGATTGGTAATGTGTCTTTCTTATTTTGTATAAACAAGAAAGATAATGTAAATCCTGTTTCTCCTTTTCTCCTTGAGGGGATAATTCTGTATATGTGATTGAGCCTATTGGATTTTCCTTCATGTTCTAGGCCCTCCAGCCTTTTTTCTATTCAGCTAAGTCTGGGTCATTGGTACAGCATAAAAATATGAAAAAAATTACATAATGCTTACCAGGCACTGGTTGTAAGAATGAGGATTTGGCACCAATTTCGGTACTTCTTTGACACTGCGCATGCGCAGTAGGCAAAAGTATGGAGGACCAGAAAGGACATTGGATTTTTTTATTTGGATGCAAATTTTGGGGATTGGGGAGGCAAAATTTGTGTTTGGCCCTGAATAATTTAGAGTTAGCACCAGCTAAGTCTGGGTCATTGGTAAGTATAAAAAATATATAAATTACTATAAATTTTTTCATTTTCTGAACCTATGTTCAGATTTGAACCAAATTTGGTATGTGGTATTATTGGGTCATAAGTACTTGACTCATGCCAAAAAAAAAAAAATCCTCGAATCTCCATGGGAACCCCAGGAGCTAAAAATAGAAATATTTTCAAATGCCCATATTTCCCAAACCACATGGAACAGAGAACTGTTATTTGGTATGAAGCATCCTTAGGACAAGTAGAATTAAATGGTAAAAAAAAAAATGCCATCGGTTATGTTAGGGTGTTCTGCTAGGGTGTTGGGGGCAAAGATTTAGCAAAAATTTAAAAAAAATCTTTTCTTCAAAACCAATGATCAGGATCTTTTGTTATTTGGTATACAGCACCCATAGGGTAGTCAGATACAAGTTTGTTAAAATGAAACCCATTGGTTCATATTTGGGCTCAATACAAGAATTGTTAAATTAGGCCAATATGGGGAATATTCTTTAAAAATCTTCTTCTACAGAACCATATCTGGGGGTCAGATTCAAGTTTGTTCAAATCGGGTCCATAGGTTATTTGGACCCGCTATGGTAGACCAAAATAATAACTTAGTGCAATATGAGGAAATTTCTTTAAAAATTTTCTTCTTCAGATCCACCAGTCAGAATGTTTTCATATTTGGTATACAACATCTCTTGCAGGGTCACCATCACCAAAAACTTTGTTCAATTCGAGTGCCTGGGTTAATATTTGGGCTCCTTATCTGAAGCTGAATTTGAACTTAGTGCAATATGAGGGAATTTCTTCAAAAGTCTTCTTCAGATTCACCAGTCAGAATCCTTTCATATTTGGTTTACAACATCACTAGGGGAGTCAGATTCAAGCTTGTTCTTATTTGGTCCCTGGGTTAATATTTGGGCTCCCAATGGTAGCCCGCATTTTAACTTAGTGCAATATGAGGAAATTTCTTTAAAAATCTTCTTCAGATTCACCAGTCAGAATCCTTTCATATTTGGTTTACAACATCTCTAGGGGAGTCAGATTCAAGTTTGTTCAAATTTGGTCCCTGGGTTAATATTTGGGCTTCCTATCGTAGCCCGCATTTTAACTTAGTGCAATATGAGGAAATTTCTTTAAAAATTTTCTTCTTCAGATCCACCATTCAGAATGTTTTCATATTTGGTATACAACAACTCTAGGTGGGTCAGATTCAACTTTGTTCAAATCGTATTCGTAGGTTAATGTTTGAGCTCGCTATGGTAGCCCAAATTTTAACTTGGTGCAATATGAGGAAATTTAAAAAAAAAGTTCTTCAGCTCCACCAGTCAGAATGCTTTCATATTTGGTATACAACATCTCTAGGGGAGGTCAGATTCAACTTTGTTCAAATCAAGTGCCTGGGTTAATATTCAGGATCCCTATGGAAGCCGGAATTGGCCATGTAGCTGAAGAATTAGAAATTTTGTATTCAGTATCCTCTAGAGGTGTGTAACTAAGATTAATCCACATAGGTTGTATCAAGGGGCGTCATAGGGGAGCTCCACTTTTTACATTATGATCAACTGAAGAAAAGGCATGATTCTTGGACTATTTTAGTCACTCTTGAGGGGCTCCAAGATTGACAATATATCCTATGGAGATGGATTGCTTAATGTAGATTCATTCTTGGACTCTGTTTAATATCGTGTTCTGTTCAAGGTGAGTGCTTCAGGCCTCATGGGGTCTCTTGTTTTTTTTTAGAGTTATGGGGCTTCCCCTCTTTTTTCAACTTAGAACTAACCCTTGGCGGGGTATACCAGTGTCGTTGCTCTCTGTCTTTTTTATCACAAACTCTCAGAATGTATTTGCATATCATTACTTTCCTGCAGCAAGGTGACATCTGCAATGCTTTAGCGTTGCAGATGGCACCTTAATGCACTCGCAAGGTGATATAGAAATAGAAGAATCCTATAAATTTTGGAATCTGTAGCAAAAGTGTCTAAGGTCACAGGGCTGTTATAAATAGAATTTTGTCAAAAATTTGAGCTCTATTTTATTTTTAGTTAGTGAATTGCCTCCCACACAGTGAAACTGATTTTGCTCCCATCTGGGAATAAGTACAATTTTTTTCCATTGCAGAGTCCTCCTCTTGAAGGTCTACGACATATTCGAAGAATGTTGAGAGATTGGTCATCACCTGTAAAGAAGCCATCTGAACATAACACTAACAATTTGTGAAAAGTCAAAGTGTTCAAGGGTTTATTCAGTTTTACCTGTAAAGAAGCCATCTGAACATAACACTAACAATTTGTGAAAAGTCAAAGTGTTCAAGGGTTTATTCAGTTTTATTGTAACTTCTAATGGAGCTCATGGAGCTCTGTCAAACAAGATATAATAGAATAAATGCTAAGTTTATCTCTAGAATACAGGAAAGTGACACAATCCCTGTTAATTGAATACTCCTGTTAATTGAATAATTTTCATTGCCAAAGTGGCTATTCAATTAACCGAGTTCCTCTGTATTAACTAGGGGGCGCTGTGGCTCATTTGGAAGAGCTGCAGGATGCAAGCCGAGGGGTCCTCAGTTTGAATCCCACCTGTGGCAACTGTGTTATGTACTTGGACAAGACACTTCACCCCATTGCCCACGTGGGGGCACTATGGCATTGAGTACTAAGGCGTACTGCACGTCGATGGTGCACCTGTCTTCAACCAATGCTAACCCTGCTTGTGTGGAGTTAGTATGTTGGGGAGCTGACTGTTGCCCAGCGGTTCTCTCCAGGTACTCTGGCTTCCTCCACCCATACAACTGTTGTGGTCATGATTAGCCATTGTGCAGAAATATGTGACCTTAAACACCAATAAATAAATAAATATTAACTAGGTACAGAAATAGAAGTCACTTAAATATTTGCCCAATTCTCTTGTCATAACAAAATTAGGAAGATTTCTCTTTTTAACAATATGTTTTGCATTGATATAAACAATAAACATTACCATCAATTTATTATAAATAAAGGTTTGGTAATAATTTACTCCTAGAAACCTAGATCTGTACGGTTAAAATGTTTTACCAATTCTCTTTGTTAATTTGTTGTTAGTAGTGTCGTTTTCCTCATCAACTGTTTATACTGTCATCCTCGCTGAATCCAGCAGCAAGCCCGTCATTTTGTCATTTTGAAGATCACTAGGAAGCCCTGAATGCTCACCAGGGAAAAGGTTCAGAAGGGTGACTGTCCCCATAGTATAACAGGCATTTCACTATGATGGAAAATCATGTACCATAGGCCTTCCTTTAACTCAAAATCCACAGAGTATTTTTAAAATATTTTTCATGAAATCTAGTCATGGCTGCTATGAAGCAGCTATGACTTGATTTCATCAAAAAATCATCAAAAAATAACTCCAGAAATCATTGGTCAAAAAGTCCATTCAATTTATAGAGAGGAAAATTGTTTAAAAGTGCTCAAATTCTAGCAATCACTACTAAGCTGCTGAACTCATAAGGTGTGGTTTAGTAGAAAGTCTGGAAAATTACCCAGACTGTTGAGGATTATAAGAGATTCCGTATGTTTCCATTAGATTTATTATTCAAACACAAGTGTTAGAATCTGTTAGTTTATGAAGATTTTCTTTTTCTGGGTAGCCATTTGTCAGTCTCCTTATATTCAAATCACATGGACTATAGATGGTGAATGTGATTGCTCGCGTCAAAATGACAGGCTTGAACCAGTAGCAATTTTGTACCTGTGGTACTTAGATCACTATTCCATGTGGGAACCACAGGAAACATTCTGCTTCACTACTGAAATAAGGCCAAGTTACCAATGCATGGGATATGAGTTCTTTAACCAGTAGAGTGTTCTATTATTTTGGGAGGTGGGAATAGGTTCAACAGTAACTGTTACATGAAATTTTATTGGAAAGTCTCTGCTGTAACAAAAAGATGTATCAACTTAATATCAGTTGCCCCTAGTCTTTTAGCTGTTTGGGTACTGAAAGCCCAAATTTGTGCTTTACTCTGAAGTGTGAGTACCGCAAGTCAAAGGCTTCATGTTTTGTACATGTACTTCAGATCATTTTTGAAGTGAAATTATTAGTCTGTAAGGATTTGCCTTGTTGCAGTTTATGGGAGAGAGCCCATAGGCACTCTCCCATAAATTGTAACAAGGCAAAGACATGTGAACAAATTTTGCTCACCAAAAATAATTTAGCACTCTTCCAGTTGAGAAGCACATGCTAAGAATTAGAGTTTCTTATCATGGCACCTAGACTTTTTAACGCTCTTCACATTGATATCATTAAGCTCTGTCAAACAAGATTGAATTGGTTAAATTCCTTGTTGCTTTATAGGAAAAATTTGCTACTTGAAATTTATTTATTTTGATTTCAGTGTGCAGAGGGTTAATAAGCCCAAATTTTGACTTATAGCACTGTAAAATGGGCACTATAATGAAATTGATTGGATGAATATCACTTTAATTAGCTTAACCTGACATAGTCAAGATAAGCTATTGCCATCACGCGTGTGGAAGTCTGTTAGTCTGCGAGTGTGAGTCTGTTCACATTTTCCTTTAGCACAGGCTACACCCTGCAGTTCTTGTCTGATCGTCACAAAATTTTATATGCAGGTTTGGGGTCATGTCTAGATGAGAACGTCCCCTTTTGGTCGCGATTGGACAACCGGTATGGCTGCCCAAGCCCAAAACCCGAAAACCTTTAGCACAGTCTACAGGTCATATTTATGAAGGGATTTCATTGTAACTTGGTAGGATGCCTCTGTATAATGCCTAGATGAGAACATCCCCTTTTGGGCATGATCTATCAACCGTGATGGCTGCCCAAGCCCGAAACCCAAAAACGTTTAGCACAGTCTGCAGGTCATGTTTAATATGGATGGATTTCATTGTAACTTGGTAGGATGACTCCTTATGATCTCTAGATGAGAATTTCCCCATTTGGGCATCATCTGCCAACCGTGACAACTGCCCGAGCCCAAAACCCGAAAACCTTTAGCACAGTCTACAGGTCATATTTATTGAGGAGTTTCATTGTAACTTGGTGGGTTGACTTCATACAATGTCTAGATGAGAAAGTCATCTTTTGGTCCTGATTGGGTAACTGTGATGGCTACAGGGGCCCGAAACCCGAAAACCTTTAGCACAGTCTACAGGTCATATTTATGAAGGGATTTCATTGTAACTTGGTAGGATGACTCCAAATAATGTCTAGATGAGAACGTCCCATTTTGATTGCGATCATTCAGCCTTGATGGGTGCCCGAGCCCAAAAACCTTTAGCATAGGCAAACGGTCATATTTATGGAAGGATTTCATTGTAACCTGTTAGGTTGACTCCATATAATGCCTAGATGATGACATCCCCTTTTGGTCGTGATTGGTCAGCTGTGATGGCTACAGGTGCCCGAAGCCGAAAATCTTGAGCACAGTCTACAGGTCATATTTATGAAGGGATTACATTGTAACTTAGTAGGATCACGCCAGATGATGCCCAGATGAGAATGTCCCATTTTGATGCGATCATTCAGCCATTATGGATGCCCGAGCCCGAAGCCTGAATACCTTTAGCACAGTCTGCAGGTCATATTTATGAAGGTTTTCATTGTAACCTGGTAGGTTTGACTTCATATGTCTAGATGAGAACGTCCCCTTTTGGACACGATTGGGCAACTGTGACAGCTACAGGGGCCTGAAGCACAAAAACCTTTAGAACAGTCTACAGGTCATAATTATGAAGGGATTTCATTGTAGCTAGGTAGGATGATTCCAAATAATGTCTAAATGAGAACGTCCCCTTTTTGTCGCGATCATTCAGCCTTGATGGCTGCCCGAGCCCAAAAACCTTTAGCATAGTCTATAGGTCGTATTTATGTAAGGATTTCATTGTAACTTGTTAGGTTGACTCCATATAATGCCTAGATGATGACGTCCCCTTTTGGTCGTGATTGTGGTCAACTGTGATGGCTACAGGTGCCCGAAGCCCAAATATGTTGAGCATAGTCTACAGATCATATTTATGAAGGGATTTCATTGTAACTTCATAGGATCACTCCAGATGATGCCCAGATGAGAATGTCCCCTTTTGGTTGCGATCATTCAACCATGATGGCTGCCCGAGCCCAAAGCCCGAAAACCTTTAGCACAGTCTTCAGTTCATATTCATGAAGGGATTTCATTGTAACTTGGTAGGTTTGACTTTATATAATGTCTAGATGAGAACGTACCCTTTTGGACACAATAGGGCAACTGTAATGGCTACAGGTGCCCGAAGCCCAAATATCTTGAGCATAGTCTACAGGTCATATTTATGAAGGGATTTCATTGTAACTTTGTAGGATCACTCCAGATGATGCCCAGATGAGAATGTCCCCTTTGGGTTGCGATAATTCAACCATGATGGCTGCCCGAGCAATGGAACTTGACAGGATGACTCGTTTTGGAATAATTTCACTGTAACTTGGTAACTTTCGTTGATATGTGTTAACTGTCAGGACCGCATACATTAACTGTGAAGTCATATTAACCCACCCCTCAGCTCTTTAGTACAGTGTACACCTCATATTATTTTTATCAAAAACATAGCATACAGGGAACAGAAATGAACATATTCCCAATTATCACAATTCTTGTTCTGGAAAAGCTATCAGTGAGAGCTTTCCAGAAAATGCTGTCAGCTTCTGGTCTTATCAGTGTAGGAAGAGAAAAGATACATAGTTTATAGGATTATCCTACACAACTTTTTGTGACTTGTACTGTAAAACAAGTGCAACTGTAGGTTGATATCTTCAGCTGTAATCTAATTATGTTTGGCACATGTTGACAAATCTAGGTTACATTGTAAATTCTCTTTATTATCTTGCAATCATGTCAGCTCAGATGACAGTAATTATTGTATATCTTTTAAGATTCCTGTAACCCTTTACCTGTCCAAAAGCTATTTTGAAAGAGTATACTGTCTGAAAAAATTGTAATTTTCAAAATGTTTTAACCTTTTTTTACTGATTTTCTTTGTTGAAACAGAATTCATAAATGTGTGCATTTTCAAGAAAATCTTCTTTGAAACTACGAGGCCAAATGGTTTGAAAAAACTTAATGTGACTGATGACTGTAACCCCCTCTACCAATGATCCTTATTTTAATCTTCATCGGGTTGCAATTATGGCTGCAATTGTGGCTTATAGTTACTATAGAAACCCTATAGGAAATCACTCTTTCATCATCTTAACTGAAAGTACTGAGCCAATGTGAACCAGACTTGGCAGGCATTGTCTATGAGAGGTTCTCTACAACTGTTACTCATTTTTATTCCTGTCGGGTGAAAAAATGTGGCCGCCAGAAGCATTCTTTGATTCTGATTGGTCAATTTTGAAAACTCTTCTCCGAAGAAACCACAGGGCCGAATGTTTTGAAACTTTGCATGGTTGATAACTGGGACACCCTCCACCAACTTTCCTCATTTTAATGTTGATCGTTTTGCAAACATGACCACAATTGCGGTTTATAGTTACTATAGAAAAAACCTATAGGAAATCACATTTTCATCTTCTCTCTGGAACTATTGAGCTGACGTGAACCAAAACTTGGCAAGAATGGTCTATAGGAGGCCCTCTACAAACTATCCTCTTTTTGTTCCCATTGGCTGGAAAATATGGCCACCAGAGACATTCTATGATTCTGTTTGATGGATTCAAATGTTTTGAAACTTCACGTGATTGAAGACTGGGACACCTTCTACCAATGATCCTCATTTAATTTTGATGTAATGTTGCAAACATGGCCACAATTGCAGCTCATAGTTACCATGGAAAGCCTAGGTTAAATCATGTTTTTATATGTATTTCCAGGTGAGCAATTACAGGCTCTGTAGAGCCTCTAGTTTTTATTAAAAACATAGCATACAGGGAACAGAAATTAACATATTCCCAATTATCACAATTCTTGTCTTATTTCATTTTCACTTGTAGTCATGCGAGAGTCATAGATGTTGAACATGACCTAAATCCTAAATAGAAAAGCAACTCTGATTACTGGAGAACTTTTAGTAGCTTCCTGTGGCTCTGAGATAGTAACTGTAAAAAACAAGTAATGAAGTGTAAACCTGTAGTTATGGTAGCTGATATTGGCCTTTTTATCTTTTCTTGAATAAGGTCATCATCTTTGTTAATGTTTGCTTTTTCTGATAGAGTACAGCACCACTGTTGGGAAGAGCCCTCCATCATAGCTCAACTCTTAGGGATTGGGCTTGATCAGTTTTTCATAATTTTTGTTACATATTCAGTTGTAAGTCCAAAAAGTGATTTTTATCATGTATTGGTTGTCTGAATGGATGGGCAACCAAGACCTTTTTAGAATTCATTGCTTGTACAGTTTGACTCTCACCAATTATACTTCATTATTATTACAGGTAGAACACTTGTATTTCAGGCCACGAGAGTGTAAGTGTTGGAAATAGTCCACTAAGAATTAAGTGCTTTAGTTCAATGCCAGCAATTGGAAGAGTCTATATTCATAATTTGGGGGTAGACCAAATAATATTTTCAACGTGCAGCCCCAAGGCTGCACGTTGAAAATATTAATAGGTCTACCCCACACATTCACTTAGCAGCCATCTTACTTTATGAAATTATAATGTTTTAGTTTAAACATATTTTATTTGCAAAAATAGCAAAGTGGATTAGAGGACAAGTGCTTAACACTTAGTAGCCCCTCTTCTCCAGAAACAATAACAGCAAAGTTCAATTACAATAGCGGCACAAACAATGATGAAACAAGATTTAAACAAATTTACAAGGTAAAGAGTGCTAAGGAAGTGTACATTTTGGAAAAGAAACCTGGAAGGAAGAGACAAAAGCAAGTATGAGAAAAAGCAATAGTCAGAAGGAAGCAAGAAGAAAAGAAGCAACCAGAAAACATACTTCAAACATTATGGAACTCGAAGGATAGAGATAAACTATGTCCCCAAATTCAATGACACAAAGCGGTTAAAACCTTACGAATATTAATTAATGCGACATGACTCGCGGATACATTTTTGAGTCACTCCAAAGATGACCACGTTTTCAGAATATTTTATCGACGGTATACCATACAAAATGTCATCTATCGTGCTTATACGGAACCGCTCCAATGAGTTAAAAAACTCTACTCTGATAGAACTATAGAAAGTGCACACCATAAAAAAGTGATGTGCAATTTCTATATGAGGTCCGCAATCACAAAAGAGTATCTAATATGTAGTTGTTAAACTTGTGCACGTTCAGGTCACTACAATAATTTCTGATCATACTGTGGATAATATTAAGCTTTCTCTTCCCAAAATTAAAGTACCGTGGTGGTTTTGGAACAGTTGGAGTTATTTTCGTTTTAAATTCCATTAGTGTATTACTGTTTCTTACTGAGGTTGGCAAGGCATTCCATGACATCACACATGTGGGAATAAATGAGCATTTCATAACTTCTGTCCGAACGTTCTAGGGGCAGAAATCCGACGCATTTCTAAGGTTATATTGCGAACGTTCACCGACTCGAGAGGGAAGTAGCTCTCTTAAATATCCGGGAGCCATACCATAGATGATACGATAAAAAATACACATTTTTTTAATGTACCTGCGGTCTTAGAGTGGGTGCCAACCCATTTCTAACAGTAACTGTTCTCGTGGAACTGATCTTGTCAACCCTGAGATAATTTGCGCGGCATCGCAATGTATGTCATCCAAGCGTTTCAGATTAAAGGCACTCGTACAGTCCCAGACCGGGCTAGCATATTCAAGAATGGGTAAAACGTTCAAGCGTATTTCGGTTCATTAAGTATTTAAGTTTTCTTATTTGGGAAAGTCTTGCGGACGCTCTCCTACAGATTTCATCTATGTAATTATCCCAAGATAAATTAGATTGTATGGTAATTATAATGTATCATGTTCCTGGCACGGAAAAGCAGCCTTTCTTGTTCAAAGGGTTAACTCTGATAGATATCTAACTGAACCATTACGTTTGCACTACATTTCCCATCCCAGTTAGGAATATAAAATGTTTTGATGCTGCTCTGAACCCTTCTCCAAGAGCAATCAAAAGGGCAGTTTTGGACCCTCCTCATCTCCCCATAGCTAAAGCTGGGGGTTGGGTAGGTGGATGTAGCCCCATTGATTCGGGATTCATCATTATTGGTTCTGAAACAAAAACAGTAAATGGAAGTATCTCCATGAACGGTATCTGGTATTTTGGGCCAGTTAGATTAGCTTTTTGGTATAATTGTTGAGAGTTAAGCATGACATTCATTACGATGTTTCTGCTTTTCATTCAAGTGCAAATATATGTTATTTATATTTGTTGGTTTTAGTACATTTTACTTCATGTTACATGTTTCTTAGCACCTTGATATGACCTTCAAATTCTGAGTACTTTGTTTTATTATGATGTACCATTTTATTATTTAATTGAAATCCATACACTCATTTCATTACAATTTGTCACTTATGTATAATGTACATTTCTAAGTCTGGGACCCTCTTCCTGAAAATCCTGTAAAAATGTGTCACCCAAGAAGTGATCTGGTTGATTTTAGGCATTAGTGATAGGGAACGTGGTGACTCAGTGGTTATGTATTGGACTTCAAACCGAAAGGTCCACTATTCGATCCTTGACAGGGGTAACTGCATTGTGTCCTTGCGCAAGGCACTTTATCCTGACTGCCATTGTGGCGGCATGGTGGAGCTGTGTGCTAAGGCATACTGCACGTCGATGGTGCACTTATCTTCAACCAGTGCTAACCCTGCTTGTGTGGAGATAGTATGTTGGGAGTCTGGCAGTTGCTTGTCGTTGTTCGGTGGTTCTCTCCAAGAACTCCGGCTTCCTCCAACCATAAAACTGCCCAACAAGAGTTTGACCATAGCTGTTGAAAGTGTGGTTAAACCCCAATAAATAAATAAGGCATAAGGGAACTTATGCAAGTAGTCCACTAATCCCTAAAATTGCCCAGATCACACAATAGGCCTACAGTGTAATTTGAGATGCTAATGGGGTGGCAGGGACATGGCTAGAGGTTTCCGTTTGGGAGGTTAGTTTCCAACTAGGGGGAGGGGCTGGGGGGGGGGGGGGTCCCCCTTCTGGAGGGAGAAAAGTTTTGAAAATGAAGCCATGAAAGGGGGCATAAAGTTGATTCTACAAACTGAAATGCCAACACATTTATGATAGAATTATCAGGTTATTATTATTTGGTATTTTTCTGGGAATTGAAAATGTTCTAAACAATGATCAACCTGAGAACTTTTAGCAATTCACACAGTGGGACTATCAGGTAGTGTTGGAATAATATTGCATAACAATTACTTGTTTGAACTAGTTTAGAGTAGTTCACTCATTGAGGAATACACAAGCATTTGTGTAACTGTTACTGGTACTAAACCTGTTTTAGCTTAAAGATTGGTCAACTGATTTATAAGTTCAGTTCAGGCTGAATAAAAACTAAATTTAAATGACAAAAGCTACTCATATTCTCAATTGCTGACAAAATGGAGATGCGAAAAAAAACTTAGAATGCGGCCGATTCATGCATACTTATGAATCTCGATATTGCGTAGACTTGTTGTAAATAGTACCAGTTGGAATTTTTGAAACCAAGATGGAATTGGGGAAGTAAAGGAGGCATCAGCATCTCCAAAGAAGCTCTAAACTCCAGATAGATGGAGTTTCCAACTACTCCTGACTTGCCCTCCAAATTTCCAACTATAAGAAATTTTGGCTAGGATTGGGGATTACATCAACCCCCCCCCCCCCCCCCCTCCGCCCCCCCCCCCGTCGCCACGTCCATGTGGGTTGGTCACCAGTACAAAAACACCACCAACTCAAAGAGTCGGGGACTTGAAAAGTAAGTTCTTTGGTATTGAGAATAGCAAGCAATTAAATGCATAACCAAATCAGCTGGGATAATCATGTGAGTTGTACTAAGAATTATTTGTTTACTATTTTCAAATATTTTGAACATGGTTTGACAAAAAGTATTAACCATCCCCCAACCCTATCTTGTTTCTTGAAAAACGATATTCTTTCCAACAGAAGTTGTGAAATGTTTCTGAACATACCGGTAGACAAAATTTCAGGTGGAAGAATCAAACTGGCTGAAAAAAGGCTATCTCATTTTTACAGGAGATACGTATCCTGGCCAGAAAAATCAACAAAAAGCTCTCAACACCCCACTCCCCACCTCAATTTACTAACCCTCTGCCACCATCTGTTTTTCTGTAGATAACTTGATCCAGGTTAGCATTTTAGGCTAACTTGAGCCTCTGGTTTTTAGTATTCTCTAACTCCTAGTTTTACTTGTGCCTTGAGCTGTAGGCTGGACGATTCAATCCCAATCAGTTCAATTGAATATATCTTTAAAAAACATTTAACCCTTTGGACACTGAGGTCACAATACTGAAATTTCAAGCAGGAATTTTTTTCCTATAATGTAACTTGGAATTTAACTAATTGGGTCTCAAAGTTTAACAAATTCAATCTTGTTTGACAGACCTCATTGAGCTCTGTCAAACAAGATTGAACTTTTTAAACTTTTAGTTGCATTATGGAATATAATTTTTAAAAAACATTTTATTTGAACATCATTGTGCAGAGCGTTTAAAACTATTTCGAAAGGCCTATGTTTGCTTCAATGTCATCTCTTAGAACTTGCTGAAAGTTGACTACAACTTGTGCCTTTTCTTAAAAAATGTCTCAACAGTTTTGTAAAGTACAATTTTTAGACTTGTGTGTGTTTTATCACTGCATTCCACTTATTGCATGCATCATATCTATAAATGTATGGAGAGGTGTTCATGCATCTAACTACTATGTTGTGGCTTTGTAATGTACTGCCTACAAATTTCAGAGAATTTCATTGGGTTTAAGATGACATGCCAGCTGTGTATGTACCATATACAGTTAACAGCCTGTACCCCTCTTTGTTGAAATTTAAATGAATTCACAGCTTTATGAATCAATGCAATTGTTAATTCAGTGTACAGAAAACATAATCAGAAAGATATAGTTGTTACATAGGTTGTTTGTGACCTGAAAAGGTATAGATGATGTCAGTAAATTCAAAGTTGGACACGAACTTTGACCTCACCCAATGTGGAATTTACTGACACCATATGTAACATACTGGGTCACTTGTAAACTGTGTACCCAATAATATCTTACCTCCAACAAAGTTCTGAGAATTTAAGACATCACATGCAAGCTGTTTATATACCATACACAGTCTGTTAAGATCTATACATGTCTAACAATGATCTCCCCGTTGTTTATTCAAAATGGCAAAAGAAGATAACTACTTCATGTTGAACAAATAAGAATTCTATCTTTTATTATTCATTGCAAATGCTAATTCAGTTCATAGGAAAACGGTGTGTAACATATATATATTGTTACACAATTTGTCAGTTAGGCCACACAAAGTAGATCTTCTGTTTCTGGGGCCATTATTTGTAAACTTACATGCAGGCGAGCGATTTTTTATTTTATTTTTTTATTTCAGTAATTACTTCTTTGCCACCAAAAGTTCATGTTCTTGGTTTATGTTTTAGGCCTCATAATCTACAGAATAGCATGAGTGTTGGTGTATTTCATCCCTTGAGTGCAAGAAGGCTTTGCAATGCTAAGGCATTGCAAAGCTTTCTTGCACTCAAGGGACAAATTCATCAATTTTTTTAACTTGGGTAAAATATCAGACATAAACCATTTAATTTTTAGTTTTTTTTAAGTTTAAATTGGTTATAAAAAGATAGCATGCGGCAGCCAAAAGGACCATGCGGGAGGGCCTGAGAAACAGATTTTTTATTTTTTTAGGCCTTACATAATATTATTTATATGATGTTAGTGAATTCCATTTTAGGAAAGAGCTTTGCTTTCACCTGATGTGGCATTTACCGACACCATTTATACCAAATTAGGTCCCTTTAAAACTGTGTCACAATATTCACCCTACAATAGTAATAGTAGCTTGCTTTTCCTAATGGTATCCCATGGGGTAATATATTCTAGCCACTTTGCCAAAGAAAATTATTCATTTAACCCTTCAGGGCCTAATTCCAACTTTGATCACATTTTGTGCAACAGAACAGGTGCCCCTATATGCAGTCTTATGGCGAACTCACAAGTTACATTCTAAGCACCTTGGTGGCTGTTTTAGAGAAGTCTTGGTTGCCTATATAGGCAGCCAAGACTTGCCAAAAAACAGCAGCAAAGTCACAGGATGTAGACTGTCAAAGTGTAGCAAAAATATGTAAAAATCTCTAAGCCGTTGAGGATTAACAGCAGTAGTCAGTTAACAGGGATCTGGTCACTTTGCTATATTCTGGAGATAACTTGAGCATTCAATCTGTTATATCTTGTTTGACAGAATTCACGCAGCTCTGTCAAACACTATATAACATATTTAATGCCTGTGATGTATGTTTTGAGGAAAAATTGGTCTTTAAACAAGGGGAATTTGGAGATTGTTAAGGTAATTTCCAGGCATATTACAAAAATTTTATTAACAGAAGCTAACTTTGTGACCTATATGCAGTTAATAGGTTGACTTTTGCTGGAGTTAGGGTAAATGGTTTTGTGTTGAAAGTTAATCAACAGGGTATTCAATTAAGAGATAATCAATCAAATGGGCTCCCCTGTATTAGATCTAACTGAAATAAAAAGAATTTGTTAAAACTGCCATGAACCTGAAAAGATTTGAAATCAGTGTCATTAGTTTACATTTATGTTTCTATATTATTTTTAATTTGTATTGAACTGATTGTAGTTACATGCACAAATTGTTTTATCTCAACAGCAGTCAATTAGAAGTAACTGTATAATGATATACTAATTTTTAGCTCAACTTTAGCGAAGCCAAATTTGAGGTATTGCCATGGCCGTCATCCGTCTGTCTGTCTGTCGCACCGTACACATGGCTCGGGCTAGAGGTCGTATTTATGAACCGATCTTTATGAAACTTCTTGGGTACCTTTGTTATCACCGTGAGACGAGAACGAGTGTTTTGGGGTCCGGTCCGAAATTTAAGACGGCCACAGCCATTTTGTACCAAAATTAGGTGCAATCAGATTTTTGCGCAGAACTTCCATATGAAAGATCTGATTTGAATAATTTTTTTGTATGAATGTTTAGTACCATGGGATACATCACATATAATACAGGTTTTTTTCTTGTGCATAAATTATGCAAATTAGACTAACTTTGATTTATTTAGTGTTACTTTCAGCACTGTAAGTGCAAATGCCAATACAGCTCGGGCTAGAGGCTGTATTTATGAACCAATCTTTTCGAAACTTCTTGGGCACCTTTGTTATCACCTTGGGACGAGAACGAGTGTTTTGGGGTGCAGTCCGAAATTCAAGAGGGCTGCCATAGTAAGTGCACATGTCAATACGGCTCGGGCTAGAGTCTGTATTTATGAACCGATTTTCACAAAACTTCTTGGGGTACCTTTGTTATCACCTTGTGACAGGAACGAGTGTTTTGGGGTGCCTTTGTTATCACTGTGCTATGAGAACAAATATTTTGGGGGTTCAGTCAGACCCATTCTGGGACTCAAAGATTTCTTTTCTAGTTTAGCATCTAACTGTCGCCCACCTTTACAATACTTTACCTACACATTTGTTACAGGCTACGGTTAGCATTTATGTACAGACCATTACAATACTTTACATGTACCTTTGTTATCAGGTCATTACCTGGATGTTTGTCATTGCTGTGTCACATACTATACATGTACATGTCTTAAACAAGTTGAGCTACAGTGTCATTGACACTTTCATTTGGCTCTTCTTTTAACCCCTTACCTAAGAAATCGACTGCATTCATCCGCGTAATTTACAAATTAAGCCATTAAAAAATAGATATTTTTATACTGTACCAATGACCCAGACTTAGCTGGTGCTAACTCTAACAAAACCAGGGCCAAACACAAATTTTGCCCCCCAATCCCCAAAATTTGCATCTAAAACCAAAAGAAATCATGTCCTATAGGACCTCCATACTACGCCTCCACTGCACATGCGCAGTGTCAAGGACGTCCCGAAATTGGCGCCAATTATCATTCTCTGTTTGGCCCTTCATCAGTCAACATCTCACTGATCTTTGTGCATGTAAATCTCAGTTTAAAGGATGCCAGACACGTAATTTTTGGAGAAATGGTTTGTTTGCCTTTGGTGTAGTTTATCTCACTATAAGATACATTTATATTATCTGTAAGTGTCTCATTAATTATTTAATATAATTTTAAAATTTTTGACCACACTTGGCCATCGGATCCATCGGGGCTCAACGTTACTTTTCAGAAACTTGGGCTTCGCTGAAAAAATATTTTTTCAAAATTATTTTGATTTGCAATTGTTTTTTCATTTATTAATGGATCATGTTATTATGTATCTTTGTGTCAGGGGTTTGTGCGAGTAACTAGGACTTGTTGTTGACTTTTCACAATGAAAGGATATTGTTCAAATTGTAAGGGGAAGAAATCTTCCTCTGACTTTCATGATCATTGTATTAATTGTAGTCAGTGTTCTCGCACTAATCCCTGTTCTGTATGTCAATATTGGGATGACAAACATTGGAAACGTGTGTCACGGTATGTTGTTACTGGAGAAAGGGCTATGCCGGCTCTTTCTCCGCAGGGTCACTCTACTCTCTCAGTTTCTATTTCAGAGGAACAAGAACAGGGTGATGTTTCCATGTTATCTTCTGCAAGTGCGCTTCCGTCGTCACAAATGAATTCAGAGCTAGCTGCAAAAGTGCTCATGGAGATTAAACAAATGTCGTCCGCTAGCTCGCCCGGTGTTGCGTCCATTCACCGAATGGTTCGGCAGCCGGGTTCGTCCGATGCGGTCCAGGAGGAAATGTTGGGTGATGCGAGCACTATAAACATTCAGTGTGCACACCCAGTGACAGCGGATAGTAAGCGAGATCGGAGGAAGCCTTTGAGTCCGGTTCCTAGCTCGTCCAGGTCCAGCCGGGCCGCGAGCGAGAGAGGCCCCTCTCTCGTACAACAACATCTGGGACCAGATGTTGTGGTACAGAATGTGTCGCAAGCGGAGCATACGTCTGTCGCTCGGGACGCTCCGTTGTATAGGCAGTCCGCGGAGACTGCTAAGGCTTCTTCTTCTCGTCAGCGCACACGACCGCACCTTGGCTGCGTGACCGCCGATATCTTACCAGCTTCGCCGATCAAGGATTCTTCGGCGACCAGGTCACACCATCCGGCAGCCAGGGTCACGAGGCCGATGGACTCCGGACGTTCGCATAGAAAAAGTATGCGGGAGCCATCTGATGCGGAGCTGCCCTTGGCGAAGCAGCGAAAGACTGCGCCTCCGCAGGTCTCGACGCCAGACATTCTTGTGCAGATAGCACAGCTTATCGCAGCATCCCAGCAGCCGACAGAAACGGTGTCGGATCGAGAATTATCCGACGGCGCTGGGTCGGTACGCTCCACCGAAGCATCGGAGGCGGACGACCGGGAGCATCATGAGGTCCGACCGGATGGTGAAAGGGATACGGATGATTTGGAGCTATCTCTTTCGGAACAACATAAAGCTGCCGTGGACTTCATCCGGCACTTTCTCCCTCAAGTTGTTCCGTCGGGCCAGACTGCTGCGGTTCCGGACAAGAGGATTTTAGCGTCATTGGACTCTGAATTTTTTTGAGCGGTTTAGGGACATCGCTCCCGAGTTTCCGTCGCAGTCCAATAATGTTGCAAGGACATTTGAATTATTGAACGACGCTATATTTAAACTTGCTTCCAAGACGGGGAAAGCAGGTTTCTTCTCTGCCAATACTCTCAACCTGCCTTTCATTAATGCAAGGAATAAATTCGACACGGCAGGACAGGGTATCCCGAGAGTTCCTCTGCGTATGGACGACGAGGTGGAAGACTTAGAGCTATCATTACCGTCATCGGCTTCTATTCCAACCGCGGTGTTGGAAACAGCTATTTCGTCTAACAGAGCCAATTTAGATGCCTTATCTTACGCAGATCACCTTACTAAGGCGTTATCACTGCGCCTTCAAGGGAAAGAATTTCAGGATATACAATCCTCTTTAAGACTTCTTTCAAGGGCAGTAGCTTATTCCACGTGTAACTCCGCCCTTTCAGTGGCAAACCTGGAGTTGGTTAGACGTGACGCAGCCCTAGCTACATCCACACTCATAGATACTAAGGTGAAGAACTCTCTTAGAGTCGCTTCGGTCTCCGGAGAACTTCTCTTTGACGGCAAGCTTTCTGCTATTTATGATAAAATTACAAAGAAAGCTTGAAAGCTTCGGATTCTCTGTTGTTCAAATCTGCTTCTAAGAAGTCGGATACAGCAGACAAGAATAAGACAGGCACTTCTGGGTCTAATGCGCCCAAGAGAGGTTCCTATAGAGGTTCCGGTGCGTCCTCTTGGTCTTATTCGAGAGACCGTCAGGGTAGCGACTCTGGTTCGGGACGTCCTTCGGGCCGGGACAACCGGTCAGACGCCCCGAGGTCGACGGGACGAGGTGCGGGTCGTGGAGGACGTGGTTTCTCCTACCGCAGGCCTCGCAGGTCCAGGAGGTGATGGCTTAAACCTCTATCGCGTACAGGTTGGCGGAAGGTTGTCGAGCTTTTCACAAGAATGGGCGTCGATTACGGATGACCCTTGGGTGAGAGGAGTGACTTCGGAAGGCCTAAAGATATCCTTCAAACGAAAGCCTCCATTAACTCGAAGTCCAAAGTGGACTCAACTTCCGTCAAATCCGCAGAAAAGAGACGCTCTGTTATCAGAGGTGCAGTCTCTTTTAATGAAGAACGTGGTAGAGGTCGTAGAAAACCAGGAGACTCCGGGATTCTACAGCCATCTGTTTCTGGTTCCGAAACCTGACGGCTCGTTCCGTCCAGTCATAGATTTGAGCTGGATAAACAAGCTGATCGTCGCTCCGAAATTTTATATGGAGACGATTCGGTCGGTCAGAGCGAGTATTCGGGTGAACGATTATGCAACAAGCATAGATCTCAAAGATGCGTACTTTCACGTCATGGTACATCCGACATTCAGAAAGTATCTACGCTTCGCAGTCCTAGGAGTGGTGTATCAATTCCGGGCGATGTGCTTCGGACTGAATCTAGCACCCTGGGCTTTCACTCAGGTAATGAACTCGGTAATGATCTATTTCCGAGCTCATTCGTCTGCGGTAAAGTCGGCCTACCTGGACGACATTCTTCAGAGGTACGGCAACGAGTTAACGCTTCAGAACGATGTTCAGAATCTACTTCTATTGCTCCGACGTCTCGGTTTTATAGTAAACGAGAAGAAGTCGGATCTGGTGCCGTCCAAGTCATTCACTCATCTGGGAATGAGCTTCGAGACGCACAACAATCTCGTTCGTCTGCCGTTAACCAGAGCGAAATTAGTCAGTTGTTACGCTCGCTATTGTCTGCACGCAGACAAAGTCACAGCGAGAGAATTTATGAGACTGATAGGTCTGTGCGGAGCCGCTGCGGATCTCATTCCGATGGGGCGGTTACGCACGTGTCCTCTCCAAATTTTCTTGACTCAGAATTGGAGTGTGAAAATTCATTCGCTCGACGTAGACGTTCTCTTGTCAGATCAAGTGAAACAAGAGATTCAGACTTGAGCAAACATTCAGTGGTTAACTCAGGGAGTTCCGCTGCAGTTGCCGGATCCGAGTTTTACCATTATGACGGATGCCGGTCAAACAGGTTGGGGTGCATCATTGATCCCAATGGATTCGAGATGCCAGGGTCTTTGGGATCCGCAATTCCTGTGCAAGCACATAAACATCAAGGAAATGATGTCAATTTGGCTTGCGTTACGTCATTGGATGGACATTATTCACAATGCTCATGTCCAAATCCTATCCGACAATACGACAGTAGTGGCGTATATACGGAATCAGGGAGGCACTCATTCAGTTCCGTTGTTCAATCTAACGGAAAGAATCCTTCTGTTTGCGCTAGAATATCAGGTTCTTCTTTCGGTCCGTCACATACCGGGTCGTCTGAATGTGCTAGCAGACTCCCTTTCACGAAAGGGTCGCTTGTTGCCGCCGGAGTGGACTCTCAACAAACAAGTATTCAATCAGATTTGCTACCAATGGGAACGGCCAATGATAGACTTATTTGCGACACATCTCAACAATCAGTTGCAGACGTATGTGTCTCCGTGTCCGGATCCAAGAGCATTTGCAGTAGACGCTCTATCGATCCCTTGGGACGGAATGATAGGATATGCGTATCCTCCAGCGCCGTTAATTCAGCAAGTATTGCTAAAGATAAAACAATCTCAATGCAAGATTCTGTTGGTAGCATCTCTGTCTCCACAGAGACCGTGGATAAATCTATTCAGGTGTCTGTTGTGGGACCTACCGCGAAAGCTTCCTCCACGGGAGGATCTTCTTTCGCATGGGAAATCGCGTCAACTCCATCACAACCCGCAAGGTCTCAACCTTCACGTTTTTCCGTTGTGCAGTCCTTCTTGCATGGCAAGCACTTTATCTAATGTCTCTTTATCTAAGTTAGTTAGAAACTTCTCGATAAATAGACCCAGAACTCTTAGATTAATTCCTAAATGGAATTTAGCTTGGGTTCTTCTTAAATTGAAGGAAAAGCCATTTGAACCTCTTGGGACAGTAGATTTCAAATTCTTATCTTATAAGACAGCTTTTCTCTTAGCTTTCTCTTCTGCTAGAAGAGTCAGTAAGCTTCATGCACTGTCGGTGGATGATTCTCACTATCGTAGTGTCGGGAACACTATCACCTTCACTACTAATGTGGGTTTTTTAGCTAAGAATCAGGCTCCTAATAAATATCCGGAACCTATTGTTATTAAGGCTCTTCCGTCTTCAGTACTTTTACTCTGTCCTGTTAGAGCGTTACGTATCTATAAACAGAGATCTCAGTTTATCAGAAAGGGACGGAAACGTTTCTTTCTGTCTTTGATGCCTAATAGAAGGGACATTTCGGTCCATTCTATTGCTAGATGGATTCAATTAACTATCCGTACTGCTTATGAGAGTTTATCTTCTTCTCAGCAGTCTGTGCTTAAGATTTCCGCTCATGAAGTAAGAGCTCTTGCTACTTCTTGGGCTTATGCTAATAGTGTTGCTATTACAGATTTAATGAAGGCTGCTTATTGGTCTCAGCCATCCACATTCACAAATTTTTATCTCAGAAATATTGTCGTCCACTAAACAGTTGCAACTATAGTTATGCAGGCTTTCTGTTCCGGCAGTGACTCCGTCCGGCTGCCCTCTTCGCTCTGGGCTATTTGACCCAGGGCAAGGGGAAGGGGGGGGGGGGGGGGGGGGGGCGGGTGTTCCCTTAGGTCACCTGCTTTATAGTGAAAAGCAAGGGAATGCCTCCTCCAAAGTCAGTATTTCTGAGTCGCTTCTGGGATGGTTTTAAAGTGTAATATTAATGTTAAAATTCATTCATGTCTTATTTTTAAAGTGTAGCTCGGTGTGAAGCATTTGTATATGTCAAGTGTCAAACGGGCTTTAATATACAATACTCGGACACTTTTAAATGACTATAAAGAGTCTCAATTCTCTGGACTACTTTATTTATTGGCTTACTTTAAAAATAATTAGTATAAGGGTTATACTGGATGTTAATAGAGAACATGAATATTATTGTGCTCAATTATTAAGGGTATTGTATCTTTCTAATTTAATATTAAATAAGAAAGATACATGTAAAGCCTAATACTCCTTTTCTCCTTAAGGGGTTACCTCTTTATTATATAGTTGAGCTTATTGGATTTTCTTCTATGTCCTAGGCCCTCCAGCCTTTTTACTATTCAGCTAAGTCTGGGTCATTGGTACAGTATAAAAATGTTAAAAAATTTATAGTAATTTATATATTTTTTATACTTAACAATGACCCAGACAGGGATGGCCCTCCCAGGAGTTGGGAACTCTTGCCTCCCCGCTGAGTACATAGCGCTGACCAGGCACTGCCAGTAAGAATGATAATTGGCGCCAATTTCGGGACGTCCTTGACACTGCGTATGCGCAGTGGGGGCGTAGTATGGAGGTCCTATAGGACATGATTTCTTTTGGTTTTGGATGCAAATTTTGGGGATTGGGGGGCAAAATTTGTGTTTGGCCCTGGTTTTGTTAGAGTTAGCACCAGCTAAGTCTGGGTCATTGGTAAGTATAAAAAATATATAAATTACTATAAATTTTTTAACATTTTTCGAAAAATTTCAACAAAACTAAATCATGTGACTCCTCACTGGAATGAGTTCATCGAGCTCGTTTCAATAAAAGATCACATGATATTTTTTTTTTGAAAATTTTTTAAAATACAATAATTAAAATAATAAGTTTTGATATGGCCCAAAAAAGTCAAAAATCTATTTCTCAGGCCCTCCTGCATTGTGATTTTCGCTGCCGTATGCTTTCTTTTTATAACCAATGCAAACTTAACTGGTTGGGTGCTAGGCGCCTGTGGACACTCTCCAATAATTTGTAATAGAACAAATTTTGAATAACAAATTCTGAACACCAAAATAATCTAGCCCTAAACCAGTTAAAAACATAAAAATTAAATGGTTTATGTCTGATATTTCACCTCAGTTAATAAAATTGATAAATTTGTCCCTTGAATGCACTCAAGGTAAGAAATACACCACCCATGCCATTCTGTAGATTATAAGGTCAAAACATAAAACAAATCAAAAATACGAACTTTCGATGGCAAAGAAATAATTACAAAAATAAAAAATAGAATAAAAAACTGCCCACCATATGCACTTTTACAAAAAATGGCCTGAGAAACAGAAGATCTACTTTGTGAGGCCTATCATCTGCTTTGTTTAAAGGATTAAACCCTTCATCCTAACATAATGGCCATATCTGACCTTCACATTTCACAGAAAAAATGCCATTCAAATGTTATCTTTCAATTTTATTTTGCTTCCAAAACATTGCTTATGATTCTTCAAAGAGCTTGTTTCAATGAGGGATTATAAACTATTTTTTTTTTAAAGTAAAAAATAAATCTGTTTTTTTTTTTTTTTTAGCTCTTCAGCAATTTTGTTGGGAGTGTGGTAGGTTAGTCATGTTAAGTAGAGGGTTAACTACTCACTTCACTATGGTTGTCAGGTTCTGCTTTTTCTGGCAAAATGTGCTGTTGGATTCCCTGGAAGTGAAGTAGTGCATGTTTACTGTGGTAAAAAGCCCTGTTTTACTGGTAAAATAGGACCTGGTCACCAGTGTCTGGGGTGGAAGTTCTCTAAAATGGGCAACATGGGTATATGCGATTGACTGGGCATTACTTTATATCCATGTTGTGGTCACGATTAGCCATTGCCCAGAAATATGTGACCTTAGTATTTATTAATTCTTTTATTGGGGTTTAACAACACTTTCAACAGCCAGGGTAACCTCGTGTTGGACAGTTTTAAGGGTGGAGGAAGCTGGACTATGGCGAGCAACTGTCAGACTCCCCAATGTACTAACTCCACACAAGCACAGTTAACATTGGTTGAACACAAGTGCACCATCAACGTGTAGTACACCTTAGCCTTAGTACTCAGTGCCTGTGTTCTGTCCCCCTCCCCCCTCCCCCATGCACAATCAAGATGAAGTGCCTTGACCAAGGACACAACACAGTTACCTCTGGCAGGGATTGAACTGTAGGCCTTTTGGTTTGAAGTTCAGTGCCGTAACCACTAGGCCATCACACTCCCTATGTGATCTTAAGCACCAATAAATAAATAAATACTGGTAAAATGGGACCTGGTAACTTACGCCGGAGATATAAGTCCTCTAAAGGGGGCAACATAGGTGTACAAAATTGGCAAAACTTGCCTTCATTCCTATGTAGTGGTCATGATACAGCCATACATTGTGACAGTGACTTTCACCCTTAAGTCCACATACAGCCACACCCTGCCCCTTTTTATTGCTTTTAAAAAGTTGTCCCACTTGTATTCTTCCTTGAGAATTCTTCTGGTTGGATACATTTATCTTTGCAGTGTTTTTACATGATAGTTGGCTGCCTATTAAGACAGCCAACAATATTGAAGAAACATTAAGTCATCTGCAGCTGTCTACATGAACATTCGGTAGTTACATGTATTACCGTAAAATTAGTCAGAGGGCTTGAGGATTAAACACCAATAAATAAATCGCTCACTTCACTCTTTGTACAATTGTACATCCTGCTGAAAATACCCCCACCCAAAATATTTTCAGCCCAAACTTCCTCACCAGTAAACCTCTACCCAAAATAGGTCTGCGAGCCTTCAAGTGTGATAAAAAGTGTGATTTATGGATATACATGTAATAATAACTGAAATTTGTCCTCAAGTATGATAATGGTTTGACGTTTGAAGGTTATATGCACTGAAAATGGTTCTTCTGTTAAATATCATCCAATTAAGTGGAACAGACTGTATTTCCATAAAAAAATCACTAAATTCGTATGGCATGTTTTGTGGGACATGTTTGAAGTGGAAGTGGTTGAACATCATATTTGGGCATTGTAGAAACATGCTAGTATCACACTTGAAAAGCTTCATATTCTGTGGATGGGCTTCACATTCGGTTTGGGTCTCTGTGGAAACCCTCAGAAGTGAAGCACTGCGTGTTTACTGTGATAAACAAGTTCTGTTTTATTGTCAAATAGGACCTGGTAACCATTATGTGGGGTGGAAGTAACCTGAAATGGGCAGCATAGGTATAAACAATTGGCTGATTATTTATTGGTGTTTTAAGGTCACATATTTATGCACAATGGCTAATCGTGACAGTTTTCCAAGTGGAAGAAGCCGGAGTACCTGGAGAGAACCCCCGAGCAGCGATGAGCAAGTGTCAGCTCCTCAACATTCTAACTCTGTTCAAGCTCCCCTCAAGCAGGGTTACAGTGGTTGAAGACATGCACCATCGACGTGCTGTACGCCTTGGTACACAACGTCATCGTTCCCCCATGTAGGCAACCAGGATAAAGTGCCTTGCCTAAGGACACAACGCGGGTCATCCCAGACGGGGATCGAACTTGGGACCTCTAGCATAGAAGTCCAACAGTCTACCACTGAGCCACCATGCTCCCAAACAATTGGCTGAACTTGACTTCATATTGGAATGCATTCATGATATAGCAAGATTGCTGAAAGTCACTCTAAACACCAATAAATGGAATAATTCAGTTTGGAGCAGAAAGAATTTGTCTATATGAATTTGTATTGTTACTCTCCAGTAAACTGTAACAAAACATCCATATGCACAAATACTGACGTCCAAAAATAGTCTAACACTACACTACTTGACTGATAAGAGTGCTAAATTATTTCTGGTTGCTATCTCTTAACCCTTTACCCAACGCAGACGATATCAAAATTTATTATTTTAAATACCATTTTTTAAATTTTTTCAAAAAATTTCAACAAAACCATATCATGTGACCCCCTCTTTGGAACGAGCTCGATGAGCTCGTTCCAAAGGGGGGTCACATGATATGGTTTTGTTGAAATTTTTCGAAAAATAATATTTTTTCAGCCGCTGAATTTGCATATTACGTGGGCGGATGTGGGCGATTCGATGGGGAAATAATCTTTTTTCATCATACGAGCCCACATGAAATTCTGTCATTTCTTAAATAAATCAACCTTTTTAATAAATTTTAAAATTGTTTTTTACTTTTTTAAACTCGACTCTTCAAGTCTTAAATCAACAGGTTAATTTTGATAGTATTGTTTCATCACTGCTCTGCTTCCTCCTATCTTTGTCATTCCATTGTAACTATTTCCTATTTTTAATCAGTGATTTTACTTCCCTAACTGATACTAACATTTTTTTATGCTCTCATAATCTCGCCATGATATAGCATAAGATGCTGATGTGGCTTTGAACACCAATAAATAAATAAATAAATTTTTTGATTGGCAAAATTTGTTCATGTCTTTGTATAGTTACAATTTGTAGAGCTTAACTGGATGAGTGCTAAATGCCATTGTCATGGCTCTTTTGAAAAGTGCTGGAAGCCACTTTATTGGCTTTACACTGTATGCATTAGCTTGATGCTCGTTAGCAGTAGAAGAAAAATTTCTCTTGTAAAATCGTTTGTTTGCAATTTGTTGGGGAGTGCTATTGATCCTCTCCAATAAATTGTAAGCAAACAATTATTTATGAACAAAATCATGATAAACTAAGGCTTCTCTTTGAAAAAATATACTCATTTTTCAAATCCCCTTTAAAAAATAATTTTGCACTCAGCCAGTTAATTAGCTCTGTCAAACAGGATTGAATTGAGAAAATGCTCAGTTGCTTTCTTGCTTTACTGTGGTAAACATACTCTGTTTTACTGATAAAATTGGACCCGGTAACCAATACCTGGGATGAAAGTCCTCTGAAATGGGCAGTGTGGGTATGAGCGATTGGGTTCACTTCATTTTATATGCATGTTACGGTCACAATTAGCCATTGTGCAGAAATATGTGACCGTAAACACCAATAAATAAATAAACATCTGACAGATTTGAAAAATTTGAACTATACAATCAACTCGGAATTTGAAATTGAAATTACCAAGCTTGAAAATAAGCAAACTGTCATCTGCAAAATGAGATCCCCAAAGGGTGAATTTGGTGATGCTACCCTGCTGTCACAAAATTGACCCTCTGTGAACCTCAGTCTGAATCAAGGTCTCAAAACAGATTGATGTTCCTAGAGGATAAATTGGCCCACTGAATGGGATAACATCAGCAAATTCACCCTCTGGGTACCTCCATTTTGCAAATGACAGGTTGCTTATATTCAGGCTTGGAAATAACATGTCATATGATAATATCATACAATCAGATTTGAACATAAGATTTAAAATTAAAAGCTCATACCTTCACGCATGAGGTTACTAATACAGAGCTATGCTTAACTCAACAGTAGCAAGAAAACTAAAACTATTGATGAATTGCCAGGGGTGAGGCTCCAGTATGCTCACAACTTTACACAACAGGAAATTGAGAATACCAGGATATATGCTCATTTGATTCACAGTGTTACAGTTGTGGTGCCAGTTGTCATGAACATGTACCTGTATCAGTAATCACCACCAATATACAGTTGAAACTAGAAGTCCTGTCACTGTATTGTGCACTATTTTGAAGTAATAGCATGCTGAGTAAGTGAAATTTTGTCCCTGTCAAACTCAAACTGCACCATTAGCCTAACTCAATTGCTGTAGAAGAACGTGCCCAACTCTGTACAATTCTTTACTAGTAAATAAAGATCATTAACATCATTCCTAACCACTAGTGGGATACATGGACAAGTAATGACATAAAAAGATATTAAAATTGAACTGCACATACAGAATGAAGAGAGTGGATTACTACATATTCGCAGCACCACACATTCTTCACTCGAAACGGCTCGAAACAGATTTTTTTAAATTTTTCTTAATAGCACAAGAAACACTTGCAAACTTACATCACATGGTCCACTGGGTGCCTTGCTAATAACGCATTATATTTTGCATTGCACAGTTCGCACGTTCTGGTATATTTTAGTTTGACTACTTCATTCTTCTGCAGTAAGCAGCACATTAACTGGACTTCTAGTTTCAACTGTTTCAACCTATGATGCGATGGCTATGCCCATGAAATTTATTTATTGGCACTTAACCCTTTACCCAACATAACATAGGTTATGACCCCTTTTTGGAACGAGCTCGTTGAGCTCGTTCCAATGAGGGGCCATAACCTATGTTTTTGAGACAAAAAAATGAAAACAATTAGTTATTCAAGAATTTTGTTTGCAAGTGTCGTCTGCTTTTCATGTAAGGTAAAGGGTTAATGCCACATCAGCATCTGAGGCTATATTGTGGCAAATAGGAACCATGAAAGTCCCACCTCATTTGATTAGCTGCCCCAACAGTTAGTGCCAGTCACAGTCTCCTATACATGCCAATAAACACCCCCAGAAGATCAACCCTTCTCCCATAGTTTTCATCATTTGTATTCATTCAGAAGGAATCTACATGCACATTGTACTCGATCCAGAACTGTTTGATATGTTTGAACAAGAGCAACTAAATTCATAAATTTGGACGGGTGACTGGACAGAGACAGGGAGAGTGGGCTTGTATTATTTTTTCTTGTTTATTGATAGTTTCAAAGTGGATAAGCTAAAGAACCGACTTTTTGGAAGTTGCTGATCTCAAGGCAAGGCAATTTAATTCTAATGTGAAAGTATAGTTTCAAAACAGGTTTTTATAAATCTTAACTGATATAAAGTAGAACACGCTATACATTACATAACTAAATGTTGCAAAGACTTGATTACCAGGGGGCGCGGTGGCTCAGTAGGTAGAGGTGCAAGCTGCAAGCCGAGAGGTCCTCGGTTCGAATCCCACCTGCGGCAATTGCGTTGTGTCCTTGGGCAAGACACTCACCCCCATTGCCCATCAAGGGGCCTCGGTGGCACTGTGTACTAAGGCGTACTGCACATCGATGGTGCACATGTCTTCAACCAATGCTAACTCTTGTGTGGAGTTGGTATGTTGGGGAGCTGACAGTTGCTCGCCGTTGCTCGGTGGTTCTCTCCAGGTACTCCGGCTTCCTCCACCTGTAAAACTGTCGTGGTCATGATTAGCCATTGTGCAGAAATATGTGACCTTAAACACCATTAAATAATAAATAAATTAAATACTTGATTACCAGTACTAGTGTTGATTGGTTGTGCATTTGTCCATTTCAGAACACAAAAAAACATCTTATCTACCCCCAGAAATCTCAATTTGCCAAGAATTTTGGCCATTTTTGTACATTTCTGAAACAAATTGGGTATATTTATACGACAACCAATGGCCCAGACTAGCTGGTGCAAACTCGATATTTAAAAGGGCTAAACACAAATTTTGAACCCCAAAATTTTCATACAAAACCGAAAATTAAAAGTCCTATCTGGCCTTCCATACTTTTACTCTCTGTGCATGCGCAGTGGTCAGGAAGAGACCAGAATTGGCGCCAACATCATTCTTTGTTTGGCCCAAAAGTTAGTGACAATGAGCTGACATCTGTGCTTTAAAATCTCTTTTTAGCTTAACTTGACATAGTCAAGATAAGCTATTGCCATCACGCGTGCGGAAGTCTGTTAGTCTGTGAGTCGATTCACATTTTCCTTTAGCACGGGCTACACCCCTGCAGTTCTTGTCTGATCATCACGAAATTTCATATGCAGGTTTGGGGTCATGTCTAGATGAGAACGTCCCCTTTTGGTCGCGATCAGGCAACCGGTATGTCTGCTCCAGCCCAAAACCTGAAAACCATTAGCACAGTCTACGGGTTGTATATTTATGAAGGGATTTCATTGTAACTTGGTAGGATGCCTCTGAATAATGCCAATATGAGAACGTCCCCTTTTGGGCATGATCTATCAACCGTGATGGCTGCCCAAGCCCGAAACCCCAAAACTTTTAGCATAGTCTGCAGGTCATGTTTAATATGGAGGGATTTCATTGTAACTTGGTGGGATGACTCCTTATGATGTCTAGATGAGAATTTCCCCATTTGGGCATGATCTGCCAACCGTGACGACTGCCCGAGCCCAAAACCCGAAAACCTTTAGCACAGTCTACAGGTCATATTTATTGAGGAATTTTATTGTAACTTGGTGGGTTGACTTCATACAATGTCTAGATGAGAAAGTCCCCTTTTGGTCCTGATTGGGCAACTGTGACGGCTACAGGGGCCTGAAGCCCCAAAACCTTTAGCACAGTCTACAGGTCATATTTATGAAGGGATTTCATTGTAACTTGGTAGGATGACTCCAAATAATGTCTAGATGAGAACGTCCCATTTTGATCGCGATCATTCAGCCTTGATGGGTGCCCGAGCCCAAAAACCTTTAGCATAGGCAAAAGGTCATATTTATGGAAGGATTTCAGTGTAACCTGTTATGTTGACTCTATATAATGCCTAGATGATGACATCCCCTTTTGGTCGTGATTGGTCAACTGTGATGGCTACAGGTGCCCGAAAACCTTGAGCACAGTCTACAGGTCATATTTATAAAGGGATTTCAGTGTAACTTCGTAGGATCACTCCAGATGATGCCCAGATGAGATTGTCCCCTTTGGTTGCGATCATTCAACCATGATGGCTGCCCGAGCCCGAATACCTTTAGCACAGTCTACAGGTCATATTTATGAAGGGATTTCATTGTAACTTGGTAGGTTAACTTCATATAATGTCTAGATGAGAACGTCCCATTTTGAACACGATTGGGCAACTGTGACGTCTACAGGTGCCCAAAGCCCGAAAATCTTGAGCACAGTCTACAGGTCATATTTATGATGGGATTTCATTGTAACTTCGTAGGATCACTCCAGGTGATGCCCAGAGTGAGAATGCCCCCTTTTGGTTGCGATCATTCAACCATTATGGCTGCCCGAGCCCGAATACCTTTAGCAGAGTCTACAGGTCATATTTATGAAGGGGTTTCATTGTAACTTGGTAGGTTTGACTTTATATAATGTCTAGATGAGAACATCCCCTTTTGGACTCGATTGGGCAACTGTGACAGCTACAGGGGCCTGAAGCCCGAAAACCTTTAGAACAGTCTACAGGTCATAATTATGAAGGGATTTCATTGTAGCTTGGTAGGATGACTCCAAATAATGCCTAGATGAGAACGTCCCCTTTTTGTCGCGATCATTCAGCCTTGATGGCTGCCCGAGTCCAAAAACCTTTAGCATAGTCTTTAGGTCGTATTTATGTAAGGATTTCATTGTAACTTGTTAGGTTGACTCCATATAATGCCTAGATGATGACATCCCCTTTTGTTCGTGATTGGTCAGCTGTGATGGCTACAGGTGCCCGAAGCCCGAAAATCTTGAGCAGGGTCTACAGGTCATATTTATGAAGGAAATTCATTGTAACTTTGTAGGATCACTCCAGATGATGCCCAGATGAGAATGTCCCCTATTGGTTGTGATCATTCAACCATGATGGCTGCCCGAGCCCAAAGCCCGAAAACCTTTAGCACAGTCTTCAGTTCATATTTATGAAGGGATTTCATTGTAACTTGGTAGGTTGACTTCATATCATGTCTAGATGAGAACATCCCCTTTTGGACACCATTAGGCAACTGTGACGGCTATAGGGGCCTGAAGCCCAAAAACCTTTAGCACAGTCTACAGGTGATATTTATGAAGGGATTTCATTGCACCTTGGTAGGATGACTCCAAATAATGTCTAGAAGAGAACGTCCCCTTTTGGTTGCGATCATTCAGCCTTGATGGCTGCCCGAGCCCAAAACCCCAAAACCTTTAGCATAGTCTATGTCATATTTATTGAAGGATTTCATTGTAACCTGTTAGTTTGACTCCATATAATGCCTAGATGATGACATCCCCTTTTGGTCGTGATTGGTCAACTGTGCCGGCTTCAGGGGCCCGAAGCCCGAAAACCTTGAGCACAGTCTACAGGTCATATTTATGAAGGGATTTCATTGTAACTTTGTAGGATCACTCCAGATGATGCCCAGATGAGAATGTCCCCTTTTGGTTGCGATCATTCAACCATGATGGCTGCCCGAGCCCAAAAACTTTTAGCACAGTCTACAAGTCATATTTATGAAGGGATTTCATTGTAACTTGGTAGGCTGACTTCATATAATGTCTAGATGAGAACGTCCCCTTTGGATGCAATTGGGAAATTGACGACTACAGTGGCACGAAGCCCGAAAACCTTTAGCACAGTCTACAGGCCATATTTATGAAGGGATTTCAATGTAACTTGATAGGATGACTCGTTTTGGAATAATTTCGCTGTAATTTGGTAACTTTCGTTGATATACGTTAACTGTGAGGGCCACATACATTAACTGTGAGGCCATATTAACCCACCCCTCAGCTCTTTAGTACAGTGTACACCTCATATTATTTTTTATCAAAAACAGCATACAGGGGACAGAAATGAACATATTCCCAATTATCACAATTCTTGCCTTATTTCATAATCCTTTCATAAACATTGAACATTATCCTTTTCATCAAACACACACACAAGTTAAGCTACAGTGTCATTGACACTTTCATTTTGAGGATGCCAGACACAAATCAATGCAAGAATTGGTGGATCCAAGGCTGTTAATGGATGATGGAAGTGAACTATGGTGGTTTCAGATGTTTAGGGCTGTAACTTTATAATAATTATAAAATTATTTCATGTTTCCCATTTTTGGGACATACACCTGACGTCATCATTCTTGCTAGTGATTATTCCACTGTTTGTTCAGTATTCCCTCCCTATCCTTCCATGAACCCTTCCTGTTAAACTCCTAAGCTTTTTGGCTATTTTTTATTGAAATTTTTTATTAAATTTCTTGGGAGTTTAACGTGTATTACAGAATATTTATTCTGTTTATCCCCATGGTTACGTCCTCACCCTCGGGGTGTTAGGTCATTTTGGTCTTACATTCTCTATCCGATGTATCATTTTTTCTTCGTTTAAAGATCTTGCTTTACATCTAGTAGCTTTAAAATCTGTTACTGACTTTGGGCCTTTTTCTGTGTCTGATGTCTTGTTTCTGGTTTTTTCCTTTGACGTTGTTTACATTGACAACGTCTTTAAATGTATGTAGTATTTAGATATTATATTACTGTAGGATTGTTGTAAGATACATTGATTATGATTCCGGTAGTATAGCTAAAAAAATGGATTTTACCCACACTTAGGCTCCATCATGTTCCTTTTTGGAACTAAGGCTTTTTCAAAAAATTTTCGAAAAATTTTTTGAATTTAATTTTTCGATTTTGATTGCAATTATTTATGTATCTTCGTCATATATTTATTGTGCAGTTTGTAGGAGTACTATCGACTTATTTTGATTGAATCATGAACGCTTACTGCTCTAAATGCAAGGCGAGGAAGTCTTCCTCAGATTTACATCCTTGTTGCCTTACCTATAGTCGATGTACTCCTGCAGATTCTTGTCCTACATGTGTGAGTTGGGATGACAGATGTTGGAAACGAGTGTCAGAGTATGTTGTTGGTGGTGAGATGCCTATGCCAGTGCTCTCACTGCAAGATAATTCAAGTTTTTCAGTTTCTTTTTCAGAGGAAGAAGATCATGGTGATGGTATTGTGACGCCCACCAAAAGTGTGCTACCGTCGTCGTGCTCTGATGAGCAAACAGAGTTAGCTGCAAAGGTGCTCATGAATATTAAGCAAGGGATAAGGCTTCTAGTTAGTGTTCTTAATCCCTTGCAAGCAGCTAGCTTGACCGGTGAAGCGGTTACTCCGTCCGTGGGAGCCGTAACACCGGCTATTCCGTTGCGGTCGCAGGAAATGTAGATTTTGGTAGAGCGAGCACCTTAAAATCAAATGCTCAACCAGCGACGACGGAAATAGGGAGGAGATCGGCAAGTTTCTTGTTGGGAGGCTCAGCGAGGTCTGACAAGGCCTTGAGTGGGAGAGGTCCCTCTCTAACCCAAAAACATCTGAGGCCAGAGGTTATGAGAAACTTGCACAGGCCGGAGCATACATCTACACCTTCCGCTCGGGACACTCCGTCTAGACTACAGCCATCCTCGACTACAGTCACGGCTTCCTCCGCTATGATTAATAAGCACACACGACTGCATCCTAGCTACCCGACTTCAGAGATCAAGCCAGCTGCGCGAAGAAGGAGCCACTCTTCGCCCGTGAAGTTGGACCACCCGGTAGCTAGGGAGCCGAGGCTTAGATCATCGGGATGTTCAAAGAAGAGATCCATCTCTGGAACGCCGTCCCAGGTGCAGCAAGCGGCTAAAAAACAGAAGACCGCTGCTCCTTAAGCCTTGGTGACGGACTTGCTGTTGCAGATTGCAGCAGCTAATCGTAGCATCCCAGCTTGTGCATGAGCAGCCTCCCGCACACTCCAGAAGTGATCTGTCGGATGGTGCTGGGTCGGTCCAGTCATCTGTTCACGCAGATGTTATGGACCGAGATTCACAGCTGATTCAGTCGGATGGCAAAAGGGATAAAGAAGAGGATTACCCTTCCCTTTCGGAACATATGGTAGTGATGGAATTTATCCATCAGTACTATCCTGAATTTGTTCCACAACATGCTTCAGCAGACCGGGGGTAAGCGAGGACATTCTAAATCAAAAGGGAATTCCTTGTGAGGGTTTAAGAAACCCTCATATAATTTCGTTAGTCTATGAACAGGCTACTAAGAAAGCTTCCAGTGCACTGCTTTTGAAGTCGGCGTCTCAACTACATGCTTCAGCAAACCGGGGTAAGTGAGGACATTCTAAATCAAAAGGGAATTCCTCGTAAGGGTTCAAGAAACCCTCATATAATTACTCCAGAGGTCGTCACTACAGCGACTCGGGAAAGGGGCATAAGTCTGATCAGGATTATCGGTCAGACGCCCCTAACCCGACAGGACGAGGATCTTCGCGGGGAGGACGTAGTTTCTCCTCCCGTAAGCAAGTTCTACAGGTGATGGTCAAGACCTCTATTGCTTGCCAGTTGGCGGAAGCTTATCAAACTTCGCGAGAAACTGGATAGCAGTCACGGAAGATCAGTGGGTGAGAAGGGTGGTCTCGGAAGGCCTACAGCTATCATTCCGAGCGAAACCCCCACTAACAAGATGTCCACGTTGGACAGAGCTTCCGTCGGATCCTTTCAAAAGAGAGTGTCTCCTAGAGGAGGTACAGGCTCTATATTAAAGGAAGCAATAGAGGTCGTCGAGAATAAAAATTCTCAAGACTTTTACAGACACCTGTTCCTCGTACCGAAACCAGACGGCTTGTTCCAACCGGTAATAGAATTGAGCTGGATAAACAAGTCAATCATGGCTCCAAAGTTCTATATGGAAACTATTCGGTCAGTAAGAGCGAGCATGCGAGTGAATGACTATGCGGCAAGCATAGATCTAAAGGACGTTTACTTTCATGTCATGGTACATCCGGCATTCAGAAAGTACCTACGGTTCGCTGTGCAAGGAAAGGTTTATCAGTTTAGAGCAATGTGCTTTGGTCTGAACCTGGCTGCTTGGGCTTTCACTCGAATAATGAACTCGGTAATGTCATACTTCTGAGCTCATTCATCTGCGGTAACGTCAGCTTACTTGGACGACATTCTTCAGAGATACGACAACAGAATTATTCTTCAGAACGATATGCTACAATTGCTCCGACGTCTCGGTTTCATAGTAAACGAGAACAAGTCGGATCTAGCTCCGTCCAAGTCGTTCACTCACTTGGGAATGAGCTTCGAGACTCGCAACAATCTGGTTCATCTGCCGTTACCCAGAGCGAAATTAGTCAGTTGTTATGCTCGCTTTTGTCTAAACTCAGATGCAATAACAGCGAGGGAGTTCATGCGACTGATGGGGCTGTGCAGAGCAGCTGCAGATCTTATTCAGATGGGCCGTCTGCGCACGCGTCCCCTCCAGGCATTCTTTACCCAGAACTGGAGTGTGAAGATGCATTCGCTCGAAACCAGTATTGTTTTAATGGACCTAGTAAAACAAAAGGTTAAGATTTAGGCAGATCTTCAGTGGTTAGCTCAAGGAGTTACTCTTCAACTTCCGGATCCGGCTTTCACGATTATGACAGATGCGAGTCAGACGGGCTGGGGCGCGACCCTAAGTCCCGCAGACTTGAAGTGCCAGGGTCATTGGGACTCTCGGTTCCTAGAGAAGCACATAAACATCAAAGATATGATGTCAATATGGCTAACACTACAACATTGGATTCGCCGAATAGCGAACTTCCACGTTCAAATTCTGTCGGACAATTCGACAGTAGTTGCTTACCTCGGGAACCAAGGTGGCACTCACTCGATTCCATTATGCGAATTAACAGAGAGGATTCTCCTATTCGTTTTGAATCATGTTCATCTCTCTGTCCGTAATATACTGGGTCTTCTGAACGTATTAGCAGACTCGGTCTCTCGGAAAGGTCGCCTGTTGCCATCAGAGTGGACTCTCAACAAGCGAATATTCAGGCAGATTTGCTACCAGTGGGATCGTCCCATGATAGATCCTTTTGCGACACACCTGAACAATCAGTTACCGATGTTCATGTCGCCATGTCCAGATCATCGAGCGTACGCAGTAGACACTGTCGATTTCATGGGACGGGATGATAGGATATGCATATCCTCCAGCTCCGTTGATTCGGCAGATTCTGTTAAAGATCAAACACTCTCATTGCAAAATCCTGCTAGTAGCACCTCTGTCGTCACAGAAATCTTGGATCAGTCTTCTCAGGTGTCTGTTATGAGACGTTCCCCGGAAGCTTCCTTCACGAGAGGATCTTCTTTATCAGGAAAAGTCACGCGCACTGCATCACAACCCGGAAGGTCTCAACCTTTACGTATTTCCGTTGTGCGGTACTTCTTGCACGGAACACATTTTACAGGACGAGCAGTGGACGCAATTTCTAACTGTAAGAGGGCCTCCTCTTCGTTGAATTATGCAGCGAAGTGGAGGATTTTCTTCCGTTGGTGTATGAATCAGTCGATAGACATTTACGATCGGTCCATACCACATATTGCCAATTTCCTGGTCTACTTGTTTGACAGTCTCAAATTGCAACCCGTCACTATTAAGGGCTATAAGTCTATGTTATCAGATACTTACGCTCATCATGATAACTTGGCTACTGGATCAGATACTCTTTATCCAAGCTAGTTTCTCTATCAATAGACCTAGAACCCTCAGATTAATTCCTAAGTGGAATTTGGCTTGGGTTCCGTTAAAGCCCAAAGAAGCTCCTTTTGAGCCATTAGATGTCGTAGATTTCAAATTCTTAACCTATAAGATGGCGTTTCTCTTAACCTGTGCATCTGCTAGAAGAGTCAGTGAACTTCATGTATTATCTGTTGATGATCTCATTACCGTAGCATGGGTAATACCATTACCCTCACTACGGAAGTAGGATTTTTGGCTAAGAATCAGATTCCGGATAAGCGGCCGGAGCCTATTGTCATTAAGGCTGTATCGTCCTCGGATAACCATAGACCTTCGCTGTGTCCAGTCAGAGCAATGCGCGGTTATAAACGTCGATCAGATTTTATTAGAAAGGGAAGAAAACCTTTCTTTCTTTCTTTGATGCCTAACAGAAAAGATATTTCTGTTCATTCTGTTGCTAGATGGATTCAGTTGGCAATACGCATTGCCTATGAAAATCTATCTTTGGATCAACGTTCTGTCAATATTTCAGCGCACGAGATTAGAGCACTGTCCACTTCTTGGGCTTATTCCAACAGTATAACCATTTCTGATCTCATGAAGGCTGCTTACTGGACCCAGCCCTCTTCATTTACCAAATTTTACCTGAGAAATTTCGAGCCATTCTCTGGTAACCTTAGATCTTTGGGTCCTCTTTCTGTTGTCCAGAATGTCGTCCACTAATGTTAAATCTATAAGGTCTTTGGGCAGTCTGCTATAGCTCTGACGCTGTTCCGCTGCCCTCTTCGTTCTGTGGAATTTTACCTCAGAACAAGGGGAGGGGGGAGGGGGTCCCTTATATTATCTCGCGTTATAGTGAAAAACAAGGGAATACCTCCTCCAGTGACAGTAGTCCTGTATCGGTGCTGGGGTGGTTTTGATGTGTAGCTCGGATTGAGGCAATAACTATGCCTCATTTATGTACTGTTTTTAAAGTGTAGCTCACTGTGAAGCATTTGTGTATGTTACGTGTCAAACGAGCGTTAATATACAATCCTCAGACACTTTTAAATGAGTATAAAGCATCTCATTCTCTGGACTATCTTTATATATTGGTTTTCCTTTACCGAATTAGCATAACGGGTTATGCTGTCATTAAATGGAGAATTATATATTATGTAATACTCAGTTACATTGTTGGTGTTATGCCTTTCTCTTTTCTCGTTTGTTGGTGTTATGCATTTCTCTTTTCTCGTAAAAGAGAAAGACATATATAATTCCTATCTTCTCCTGTTCTCCTGTAGGAGCTATCCTTTACTGAAGTAATTGAGAGACTGGATTTTCCTTAAAGTCCTAGGCCCTCCAGCCTTTTTACGATTCAGCTAGTCTGGGCCATTGGTTGTCGTATAAAAATATAAATTTTAAGTAATTTGTATATTTTTTATACTTATCAATGGCCCAGACGGGTATGACCCTCCCATGAGTGGGCACTCATACCTCCCCGCTGATTATAACATTTAACAGGCATCTGTAGAAAGAATGATGGTTGGCACCAATTTTGGTTCCTTCCTGGATACTGCGCATGCGCAGATCTCAAAAGTATGGAGGACCATCTAGGACTTATTTTTTTGGTTTTGTATGCAAATTGTGGGGATGTGTTCGGCCCTCGATTAATTTGAGTTAGCACCAGCTAGTCTGGGCCATTGGTAAGTATAGAAATATACAAATTACTTAAAATTTATCATTTTCCAACCGACAGGAACAAAAAGAGAACTATTTATAGAGGGCCTCTTATAGACCATTCCTGTGAAGTTTGGTTCATGTCGGCTCAGTAGTTCCAGAGAAGAAGATGAGGAGCGTTTGTAGAGGACCTGCCATATACTATCCCTACCAGGTTTGGTTCACATCAGCTCAGTAGTTCCAGAGAAGAAGATGAAAATGTGATTTCCCATAGGGTTTCTATAGTAACTATAAGACACAATAGCTGCCATGTTTGCAACCCGATCAACGTTACATGAGTATTGTTGGTAGAGGGAGTCTCAGTCATCAACTATGCAAAGTTTCAAAACATTTGGCTCTGTGGTTTCAGAGGAGAATATTTTTCAAAATCCACCAATCAGAATAACAAAATGCTTCTGGCGGCCATGTTCTCTGATGCACAGTAACAAAAATGAGCATTTGTAGAAGACCTTCCATAGACTATCCCTGCCAGGTTTGGTTTATGTCGGCTCAGCAGTTTCAGAGAAGAAGATGAAAATGTGATTTCCCATAGGGTTTCTATAGTAACTATAAGCCACAATTGCGGCCATGTATACAACCCGATCAATATTAAATGAGGATAATTGGTAGAGGGGGTCCCTGTCATTAACCATGCAAAGTTTCAAAACATTTGGCCCTGTGGTTTCAGAGGAGAAGATTTTTCAAAATCCACCAACCAGAATCAAAGAATGCCTCTGGCCGCCACGTTTTTCAACCTACAGGAACAAAATGAGGATCGCTTGTAGAGGACTTCCCATAGGTCATTCCTGCCAAGTTTTGGTTCACGTCGGTGCAGTTGTTCCAGAGAAGAAGATGAAAATGTGATTTCCCATAGGGTTTCTATAGTAACTATAAGCCACAACTGAAGCCATGTTTGCAACCCGGTCGACATTAAATGAGGATCGTTGGTAGAGGGGGGTCCCAGTAATCAATCATGTAAAGTTTCAAAACATTTGGCCCTGTGGTTTCAGAGAAGATTTTTCAAAATCCACCAATCACAATCAAAAGAATGCCTCTGACGGCCATGTTTTCAAACCCATGGGAACAAAATGAGGTTCGTTTGTAGAGGACCTCCCATAGACTATCCCTGCCAGGTTTGGTTCACATCGGCTCAGTTGTTCCAGAGAAGAAGATGAAAATGTGATTTCCTATAGGGTTTCTATAGTAACTGTAAGCTGCAATTGTGTCCATATTTGTAACCCGATCAACATTAAATGAGGGTCGTTGGTAGAGGTGGTCTTCCCAGTCATCATTTATGTGAAGTTTCAAGACATTTGGCCTGGCGGTTTCAGAGAAGATTTTTGAAAATCCAACCAGAATCAAAGAATGCCTCTGGAAGGGGACGGGAACAAAATGAGGATCATTTGTAGAGGACCTCCCACAGACCATTCCTGCCAAGTTTGGTTCACACCGGCTCAGTGGTTACAGAGAAGGAGATGAGGATCATTGATTGAGGGTGTCCCAGTCAACAATCATGTGAAGTTTCAAAACATTTGACCTTGCAGTTTCAGAGGAGAAGATTTTTAAAAATCGACTAATCAGACCAATCCAGCACGTCGGCAGGCATATGGTCGGGTGCGTGGGTGGGCACGTGGGCAGGCAATCTTTCAGGCACAGGCAGGCAGACAGAAGAACGAACGAACGGATGGATAGACAGATGGGGACAGACTGACTGCATTTCATAATATTCCAGCCATAATTGCTAGGAATCGATATCTACTTCTTTGAAAATCCCACCTGCGGCAACTGCGTTGTGTCCTTGGGCAAGACACTTCACCTCCATTATGGGAAATGTGACGCTGTGCACTGAGGCGTAATGCACGTCGATGGTGCACCTGTCTTCAACCAATGCTAACCCTGCTTGTGTAGAGTTAGTACGTTGGGGAGCTGACAGTTGCTTGCTGTTGCTCGGTGGTTCTCTCCGGGTACTCAGGCTTTCTCCACCCGTAAAACTGTCGTGGTCATGGTTAGCCATTGTGCAGAAATATGTGACATTAAACACCAATAAATAAATAAATAAATAAATAAATAATACTTCTTTGAAACCATATGTTCAGGGTCAAGTTAGAAATCAACAGTATCATAGTAATACTGTTTACCAAATAGTGCCAGCACACATTTATGGATTCGGTTTCAATAAAAATCAGTAAAAGAAGGTTAAAGAACATTTTGAAAATTACTATTTTTATGCTCCCCGACTTAAGTCGTGTGGCATATAGTGATTGAAGTGTGTGTGTGTCCGTCCGTGTGTCCGTGTGTGTCCGAGCCAATAACTCGAAAACTGTTTGGGCCACAGTCATCAAACTGAACACAATTATAAAGGACCATGGGAGGATGTGTCACACACCAAAGCCAAGTTCGTACCTTTAAGGTCAAGGTCACATTTCAAGGTCACACAAAAAAATCGGTCAATATTCGTGTCTCAGCCATAACTCAGAAACGAATCATAGTACAATTGTTAAACTTTTTACAAATGTTAAGGACAGTCAGAAGGTGTGCCGCATATAATAGTTTCCACCGCATCTGCAAGGTGAAGGTAAAAAGTTAGTAACATTCTTGTTTAGACAGTACTCTCTTTCAAAGAGCTTTTGGATAGGTGAAGAGTTATACAAAGAACATTTTATTCAAAGGATTTGTCATTATGTCTATCTTGAATGAATGATTAAATCAAAAGAATAATAATGTGGAGAATGCTGACCAGTATAAAATTACACCAAGTTTTCCAAACACCTGTCATCAATCCCAACTTGACAGTATTTTTCTGATAACATATAGTAGCAAAGTTATTTCAAGTTACATCCTAACATATTACTGTACACAATATTTTATCATTGTCCCAGTTCTCAGTGGAGAAAACTGCTACAGTATGTGGGGAGTGTATTGTAACTAAAACCATCCACAGATTGGAAATTCCACCCAAGCAATAACTGCAAATTTGTTGCAAAGCATAACAATCACAAGCAAAGTTCCAACCAATGGACTTCCATGTTAACTCTTTGCATGCTGCTGGCAGATATTCCTGACCAGCAGAAAGTTTATTTTGTCGCTGAAATATGTATAATTTGGGCACATTGTATCAAATTTTCCCTCTGTAAATTGAATGGATTTTTTCACTAGTGATTCCTTGTGTTACATTTAGATTAATTTTTCATCGAATCCAGTCATGGCTGCTTCAGAGCACCCATGACTAAATTTGATGAAAAATATCTTGAAAATACTCAGCGGGTTAAGAGTTAAACTCAGAGGTCCATTGGTTGGCACATTGCTTGTGTTTTTTTTTGTCCAGATGTACAGAATTTGAAACTGATACTTTGGGTGATTATTCCACTACACAGGTGATTTAGTTACAGTCCACTCTCCACTTACTGTACTATTCAATCTACCGTGCCGGCCTAGGGTTTATATTTTCATAATAGCATATAACAGCAAAGTTTCAAAACATTTGGCCTAGCTTGTAGTTTCAAAAAACATTTTTCATAATTGACAAAAGAGAAAGAGAGAATGCCACTGGTGGCCATATTTTCCAACCAACAGGAACAAAAAGAGAATTGTTTGTAGGGGACCTCGGATAGACCATTCCTGCCAACTTTGGCTTGGTAGTTCGAGAGAAGATGAAAATGTTATTTCCCCAAGGTGTTTCTCTGGTAACTATAAGCCGCAATTTTGGCCATGTTTGCAACCCAATCACATTAAATGAGGATCGTTGGTAGAGGGGTCCCAGTCATCATTTATGTGAAGTATCAAAACATTTGGCCTGGCAGTTTCAGAGAAGATTTTTGAAAATCCACCAACCATAATCAAAGAATGCCTCTGGAAGCCATGTTTTTCATCCGACAGGAACAAAATAAGGATCGTTTGTAGAGGACCTTCCATAGACTATTCCTGTCAAGTTTGGTTCACACTGGCTCAGCAGTTACAGAGCAGATGAAAATGTGAAAAGTTTACGGATGCCAAGTGAGAACAAAAGCTCACATGGCCTTTTAGGCCAGGTGAGCTAATAAAATCAATTTTGAACTCGATGAAGTGATTGTGCCCGCACAATACACAGGATTTTCCTCCTATTTTTCGTCTCAAAATTGAGAAGAACGCAGAAAAAAGGATTTTTGATGAGCCTATTAACACATTGACGGTAGACGATATAATGTCAAGATTTTTTTTTACATAAACCCTGTTGATTGATGTAAATCACTGGGGTCTTCTCGTTTGACCAGCATAGTCCAGGCACATTAGACATAAAAATGAGAAAGTAAGGAAAAAAATCGGAGAAAGCTGACTTGTTTATATGTTTCCGGGACACACATTGCGGATAAAGTGTGAAAAGTCCCCGCGAATCCGAGTTGAGCTTTTTTAGTTATAGCGTTTTTTTGATGAAAAAAAAAATTTTAAAAAAATTCGACCCAGCTCCATATTTCTCATTCTTATTCGCCTTAGTAGGGTGAGAATCATAAATATCGTGCTTAGCTAACAGAAATAATGCAACAGGATGATTTGAAGTTGTTCACTGAGAAAGGTTACTTTACCATAAGGCGCTCAGATAAATTCTGGGACGGGATATATTCTGATCAGACCATAGAGCAGTGTTTAATGAGAATGTCCAAGCTCCCTGGTGGTCTCACACATGGCAGGGGAATAACCGATAGCACTGTTGCGAAATGGGTACATGGACTACCTCTTTGCCTTCCGATATGTAATGCTCTCGAAAATTTTGTTCATGTTCACCTGGTCATGGCGAACAACATCTGGATCTCCGTCAAAGTTCACAATTGACTGATGCCAATGATATCACCAAATTATTGAACTGGCTCAGAGTGCATTCCCCCTTTTAGAATAGAGATCCACTACAGTTAGTCTCTATAGCGACCGGGCTTGTGGCCGACGAAACTGAGAACTGTGACCAAGTTCGCAAAATTGGTGAATGTTGCGTATCGAATGTTGTAAGCAAAACGTTCAACAGCATCAAACTACGACGTGTTGACACTGTGAAGTCTTTCGCATCGATGGCAAATAGCATCAAAGTTCGTGGAAGTAAGGTAGTGATTGACCCCACAATTCTGTTCAACCGCATCACATGTGTTATTCAGTCACAAGCAGAGATGGAAGAGTATCTCAAATATGAACTCGCCCCGAAACCACCAGCATTGTTTGATTCTGCTGGAATGAGGAAGACACAGAAAAGCACGCTCGGTAAAATCCTCAAAACATACGGTTCCGAGCAAACTAAAATCCCAGAACATTCTCTGTTTGTTGTAGATGGTGGATTTTTATTGAGGGCAGTTGTATGGCCTAAACAGTCGTCATATAAGGACATATGTACATCATATTCCAATTATCTAGTGAGACATTTTGGGGCGAACGTCGTGGTTGTTTTTGATGGTTATGCTTGTACAATGTCGACAAAGGGCATGGAACAAGCCCGTAGATCTAAAGACAGGTATTCCATTGATATCAATATCTCACCCGAGTTACCAGCCACCACACCCCAATCCGATTTCCTTGCAAATGCCAAGAACAAAACCCAACTGATCGATCGTCTAATGCAGGAGCTATCTGCTATCAATATTCAGTCCAAGCAGGCCGAGGCTGATGCTGATGTACTGATAGCCGAAACTGCACTTGACATCGCTCAAGATGACAACAATGTTGTCGTTGTGGGAAAAGACACAGACTTGTTAGTCATTCTTACCTCTCGAGTTCAACCGGGATGTAATATTCACATGATGTATTCCATTACCCCAAACTTACTAGTTTCAGTTAGTGAAATGGCAACCAAAATGGGTGACCATAGAAGCAACCTCCTTGTAGCACATTCTATAAGTGGTTGTGACACTACTTCTGCACTCTTTCGAGTTGGTAAGAAGAAAGTATTCAGTACAATTGTCTCCGATGTTACTAGCAACTCACAACAGTATGTCAACACAATTTTGGCGGACGACAGTACACCAAGTGCAGTAGCCGCTGCCGAGGAACAACTTCTCCTGATTTTATACGGGAGTAAAACTGTTTCCTCGCTCGACCAATATAGATATGTCACTTACAAGCGTTATGTAGCAAAATCTAAACTGAATAAACCCATCGACCTAGCCTCACTCCCACCAAGCAGCGATGCTGCACAACAACATGTCTACAGATGTTATCTCCAGGTCCAACAATGGCTGGGCACTTCGCTTCCTCCGACGCATTGGGGGTGGTCGCTAGACAATGGACTTCTTGTACCGACTGCAGCCACAAAGCCATGTGCCCCCGATAACCTACTGAATCTGATCAGTTGTGGTTGCAAGAGTGCTTGTACAAAAAGGTGTGGGTGTAAGAAGGCAGGACTCTCTTGCTCAGGTTTGTGTAATTGCAGTTCGGATTCTTGTAACAACCACAGAAACACTGTCCTGTCGGAAATTTCTGAGTTCGATGAATAATATGTATATAGGTCATGTCATTTCTGTATATAGCGTTGATAATAGTCAATGTAACTTAATCCATGTTGATTGATTTGTACATTCTGTAAATATTATTTATTGATTTTTGTACATTCTGTAAATATTATTTATTGATCTAATGCTGCCAGACACAGACGTGTCTGTTCGGTCCCAAGCCCGAAAATAGTTGAGTTCTCATGCTGACGAATTTTATGCCAAAAGGGGAACTCGGCCAGAAGCAGAGGGGGTCTTCCATAATGTCTATTTTGTAAGCAATGATAAAAGTCTTCAAATGGTGGTGGATTTTTTATCGTATGTCCAACTAACATCCCGTTCTGTACTACGACCCTTTGGGCAAATCCGTTAGGAAAATCGTCATTTTTTGCGTAAATCCGATACTTTTTTGTGAATTTTCAATAATTTTTCGCAGAAATTGTCACAGAATGCACATTTTCCTCTAGGTAAATGTATATTAGACATTATGTAGCTCGAAATACGCGTAAACAAAAAATACAGTTGGATCAATTCGAGGTTACAAAGTTCGTGCGATTTTTTTGGATTTTTTTCAAACGCGTTTTCGAAAAAAGGCTGTAGAAAAAAAAGCTCAACTGGGATTTTAGGGGACTTTTGTCTAATCGTTCAGTGACATGTACTCGACATTCCCTGAAAAAATCAGCTTTCTCCGATTTTTTTCCCTAGTGAAACCTAATGTTCTTGGGCTAAGCAGCTATTGTTCAGGAGAAAAGTGTGATAACTACCATGATATTTGGAAGGTCGTTGTCGGGTTTCTGGGTTAGTACAGAGAAATTTGCGGAGGGGGTAATGTCCAGAGGGTCATAGACGCCTAGTAAGGACAAAGTCTTCCCGAGAATATTTTGCAAAGTTCAGTACTCTTAAGATTCAATCTGAGCAGTTGTAGCATGTGCTGCCCTATATTGGAGAGCATTTGTGGGGGCTCTATGTTGTATGAAATTGCACTGGGTCAATTTTTATTTTTATTTTTTTTTTTTGGGGGGGGGGGGGACATTTAGGGACTTGCCCCCCCCCCCCCCCTCCCCTTAATTCCGTGGCTATACACTACTGAATCAAAACAGCAGCAATGTCGGCAGGATCGCTATGCAGTATGCCAGCTCCCAGAGGTCGCATCTAATGAAATTCTGTACTGACCGCCAAGGCTCCATATATTGAAATAAGTGCCAGCATGTCTCAATGTGACAGACACAAATTGTCATTACGCCGTGTTGAGCAGTGCAGAGGCTTCTAACCATGTGAAGTGAATGACAATGCGTTTTTGATTCAGATGGCTTTGGCAAGAGAATTGTGATGAGTACTCTCCCTTGATGTGCAGAGCTTTGTTTTCAGCATCGCATTCCAATTTTCCTTTCTTGCTTTCACAATTCCGTTTTTTGAAACGTTTTGTTTTCGAAATAACAGCATATCAAAATATTTCTTTATTGAGTAAAAATTTTTCCAATATATTTACCACTATGTATTATTCTTTGGTGTTTTTTTTTTCACCAAATTTCTTGCCGGTACCCAAGGTAAACTATTTGATATTTGTGGGACATCACTATTCACTGGATTGGCAAAGCTCAACTAACTTCGTGTCAACTCAAGAAAGTCGCCCGCTTTTAATGAATTAAGGTGGAACAAAAATGGCCCACCTGGACCCATTTTAGGCGGAACATTATGGCCCTCCTGCCATTCTGACAATGACAAACATGGATTTGTATGACCACAACATGTGTAGGCCTAAAATCAAGATTAACCAATCATGTATTCTGTTGTCACTTTAGGGGAATTCCACCAGACATTGGTCATATTTCCCCCAACCCTTCCTGTTGCTTCTTATCTACATGTACGTCTGTTACGCCCACTTTTGTAGTAACTGTCCACTTTTGTAGCAGCTCACCACTTTTGTAATAGAAAACGCCCACTTTTGTGGTAGCTCACCACTTTTGTAGTAACGTCGCCCACTTTTGTAGTAAAATGAGGTCTCCACTTTTGTAGTAACCATTGCCCACTTTTGTCATAAAAAACAAAGTCACCACTTTTGTAGGAACTTTTTTACCACTTTTGTAGTAACATTTTCAAAAACTGCTAGGCTTTGAAAATTTTGAACAAACCATTTCATTTCAGATGTCCACACGAAATGATCAGATTTTCATCTTCATCTTTTTATTTTAGGTTGAGCTCTCTTTGTTGAGATTACTGTCGTAAAGCGTAACTTTGGGGAAATTAGCTCACTCAAAGCGCTTGTCAACTTTAAACATTTATTTACATTTAGCGGCGGAATAACCAACCGTACTTCTTTATCAGTCGGTATAGCCAGACTACTGGTAACAAGAAATTAACAACATTTTATACAAAACAATTACTCATAACAACGGTGGATAAACATAACTCCAAAACAGAAATTAAACCTTTTATAAATACAAGATTTGCCACGCAGCGTGGAGCAGTTATCTGAAGGACTAATCAGCGATTATCAGCTTATGCAACACTGTAATTACTGCATAAGCCAGCCTATAACAGCACACCCTGCCTGAAAAATATTTGGTCCTCCAAAGAGAACAACAGAAAAAAACGAATCAGCATCCACTCTAGGTATAATGGGGTTAAGTCCTTCTTAACACGAAATTACGAAAGTATTTTTGCATTACGAAATTCATTCGAGCCCTAAGAAGAACTTGAGCAACTGACTGATCATACAATGTTTCAAAACAAAAACAGAGAGTTTTTTTATCGTTTTTTTTTCTCTCTCAGTTTATGGCGTTTCAATTTGAAAATTCTAGCAAAGTTTTCAAGCTGAACCGGTAGTTAGTAATATGGATCATTCCGTCACGGCTCACTCGTACTCTTTGAAATTGTTCAATAGCGGTCTTTCTCCTGGAAAAACTCCCATATGAAAAACGGACCAATGTTTTCTTGTAGTTCCCATGTGTTTTGATGGTAATCTATCCATTTAACGAGATGGTGTCTGATCCCATTTATACACTTGGTTTTGAGGACCTTGTGAGGAATCGTTTTGCCTGTATTTTTGATTGAACTGTTTGTTTTGTCACTGCTCTCGATTGGTTTTTCTCCCTTAAAAGAATTCTGTGAACTGCGTTTTTCGAAACTGTCTTGGGCATTTTGAAAACGTTTCGAAACATTGTCTGAATTTCCATGTACGTTGATTTCTGCACAATTTAACGAAGGCATAGTCTGAGTAGAATTTTCGTTAAGACACTTTTGACACTGGGTTTGTCTGTCTGCCGTTTTGACAACGGCGTTTACACAGACGTCAGTCAATGACAGCAAGTTAGTTTGTGGCGGTACTCACATTAATATGCTTCTTTTTCCCCAGCGGCGTTAATTTCCACCGTGCGTTCACTTTCTCGATTCCTTGTGCCGTCGTCGCATGTGGCTGATTGTTTTTCCTTTCGTTCCAAGTGTATCACCTTGCGTCTGTTGTCTCGTTCCATCTTAGCTCTTGACCTTCGTTTGTTTATTCGCTCCTCTGACAATTTTTTCCATCTGAACGAGACATTCAGGGATGTTTCATCTTCTTGAATTCTCCAGGACAGCGACATGTTTTTCACGTCGAGACGTCCGATGAGCTGCTTGACGTGTTCTGGAATCGTGTCCATCTTTTGGATCGTGACTAAGCTAAAAAGTTAGTCTGCCAGGATCTCTCCACCAAATGTCGTAAAGCGTAACTTTGGGGAAATTAGCTCACTCAAAGCGCTTGTCAACTTTAAACATTTATTTACATTTAGCGGCGGAATAACCAACCGTACTTCTTTATCAGTCGGTATAGCCAGACTACTGGTAACAAGAAATTAACAACATTTTATACAAAACAATTACTCATAACAACGGTGGATAAACATAACTCCAAAACAGAAATTAAACCTTTTTTAAATACAAGATTTGCTACACAGCGTGGAGCAGTTATCTGAAGGACTAATCAGCGATTATCAGCTTATGCAACACTGTAATTACTGCATAAGCCAGCCTATAACATTACCATGACAGGAATATATTCGGTCTGTCCGTTCGTCTTTCAGCCAGTACTATGGGCATATGTGGGTGGGATGCCAGGTCGTTTTAAAAAGCTTTTGTGGGGTTTCTATTTGTGATTGCATATTGTGTATTTTATATTCAAGTATGTCGTTGTGTGATAAGGCATGCCGCTCATTGAGTATGTCCGTACATTTAACCAATGCTAACCCTACTTCAGTGGGATTAGTAACTTAAACAGTTTGACAGTGACTCGTCTCTGTCCGATAATTCTCCCCGGCTTCCTCCCCGTGACACTGTCCAGCACTCTGTGACTCTGGCTGTTTAAGTGTTGAACCAAAATTAATCAACCTTGACATTTTCCAAGCGTTACAAAAGGTTTTGACGATACTATGTTTCGGCAGTTTCATTTTAGATTCACCCTTTTTCATTCAGATGAGAATGGTGTGAACTGGCAGGGACTTAGATCAAAGATTTTCAGATTGACGAAACGGAACTCTCTGCCCAAAGTTTCATTGGTTAATTCCTTGTAATTTTGATAACATAACATTTCTAACAGACCGGATTCCCTGTGTTATTCTTTGATGTTGAGGTGCTGGTCCTTTGGGGGAAAATCGAAGTTGTCGACTTCTATCATGTCGAAATGGTAAAGATACGCGAAGTTGTCGATTTTTATCATTAAAAAAGACGCACCTGTAGCAAAACCATAATAATGACATTTTTGCAATTTTGCTTTTTAGTGAGCTCTTTTTTTTATAACTGAAACTGCATCTTTGCGCTATTTTTCTTGTAAAGAGAAGATTATTTTTCCCTTGTGAAGAGAAGCTTTTATTGCGATATTTAATCTGAAGACGAATATTCAATACAGGTGAGTATTGCGTACATAATTATGCACGCGCACTTTCAAATTAAACGTCGTTGGCACATGTAGGAAAATCCTGTCGAGGAAAGACTTACATAGCGACGAGCAGGGGTGGTGGTGGTGGTGGTGGTGGGGTGGGGGCGGGGCGGGGGGTGGTTAGGTCTCCAAAGTCAAAGATGAGAGCGGTTGTCACAAATTCTTAGAAACACTTCGGCTGTTATAAGGGGTTTCAGGAGATCCAACACTGACATCTGATTTAGGAAACAGTTTCCGTGGACCAAAACATAGGTCAATGATCAAATATATGGAACGTTTGAATACTTTTCATCTCTGTGGTGTGGTGCGATGAGTTAATTCATGAGAGTTTTCCGTGATTTGTACGTTTGCTGGAAAGTTTGAGATTCCTTGGAGGTAATTTGATTGTTTGTTACAATTACTAACCAACCAATCAATTGTTATGTTCATAATATGAATATAACAATTGGTTGATTATTTTGTCGGTCCGTCTGGACCAAATGGGCCATTTGTCCCCAGACGTCAAATATGGAGGGAATAATAATTAATGAATGAAGTAATTAATAATTTTTATTAGTAGTCCGAGATAAGATGAAAATGGTACATATATGATTGACGAAGAAATGACTGTCGGAAAAGTGGCGGTGGGCTCTTCCATTTGAGTGTTTCCTTGTTTCTGGCTTCCAGAGGCTCCCGGTACTTGGTTCCAGAGTAATTTAGATATAAGCAAAGCCTTGGACTCCCCTCCCCTTCGCCACATTTTCCATTACTTACATGTATACGCGGCCCAGTGTTACTTTTTTCCGAGCCAATCTAAGGGGCTGAAAACAGTTTTGTTTTTGTCTCACGTCTTGGGCCCTAAACTCGAAACCCAATACTCGCTTCACATAAAGCACCAGTTACAGAATATAAGTTAGAACCATTATCATTGTCTCTTCTTGGTTAGCATGTGGCACGAATACCTGGCAGAACAACAGATTAGGTACTTCAATACCTGGCTAACATGGATCCCCATAATTTCAATTCTAAAATAAATCATTTTTCGTACGAAAAATGATTCAATGCACACAAAAATGTGTTTTTATTTATTCTGAGACAAAAATAGACATACAAACTCCATTTTGAAAGAGCAATTCAGTTTCTTGTTATCTGCTTGTTTTGCATTTTTCTGTCGAAACATAGCTAAAAGGCTCTCATTGTAACGTGCTCGCCGAGCTCATTCCAGTTAGAGTCATAGAGTATGTTTTGAAAGCACAAAACGAAACATTTATTAATTTGGCAGAAATATGTTTTTTTTTAATTATTTTCCATCCCGGAACACTAAAAGGCTCAACGTGCGTTTACCAGTAGGGGATGAGAACTCAAATTCTGTGAGCAAAAAGTGAAAGTTTCAATTGTATTATTTTATTTAGATTTCTTTCATAAACTTGTAACCTTTAATGTTCCCGCGCACATGATCATGTTCCTTTCTTCAGAAGATATTGCAAAATAAGAAACAGAACACCGGCGTCTTCAGTATTCTTTGTTTTAACCAAACTGAATAAAATGGAATTTGTTGGTGCCATTTCGGCGCGGTCCTCAATTTGTTACAGAAACACCAGCCGCCAGGCATCCTTATAAAATTTGCTGTTTACATTTTGTACCTCTAAGATAAATGATCACCCCCACCCCACCTCAATCCATCCCCGTGAAAAGTGGTAAAAATAAAATTATATTAGAAACACCCTGTTTCCATTTATTTCTTTCGAAGTATAAATTTTGGCGGGGTGACTGATGACTCCAGACTGACTCCTCCTTACCTCAGTCTGACATTCTCAGAGTCGAGTTCGGACCTCGGGCAGACTTCTATCTCCAAGACCGACTTCTCCTAACCTCTTGGGCCGACAAGTGCGGGCCAATTTTTCCGGTGCGATTTCTCAGAACCAACTTTTTCAGACCGACGTCTTCTGGAATGGGTGTAAGGGGTGGGGGGGGGGGGGCGGTAGATCTTCTGTATTCACTCGGCCATCCTTTCATGACAGACGCGAGTAGTAACATGGGTGTCTATAGAACACGTTTGTCCCACAAGACATGTTCACAAAAACGGTCTAGAATGTGAAGGGAATTTGGAAACGTTCTGACGGCGCCGACGTTATGACGTCATAAGAGGGTCTCAATTTTAGACTCTAGTATGAATACATGCGGGAGGCCTATAGCGGGCCAGTATTGGTAATCGCTTCTATACACATAGGACTGCTCCAGGGATATGGGTATTGATATGTGAATTAAATTCATAGAAATGGTCGAGGAGTACCTTTTAATATCTGGCACTGACGACTGTGGTAATGGCTTGGGCTGTCTGGGAGACTCTGTATAGAAATCTACAGAAATAGGTGTATGTGCATAAGTCTGGAAAAATATAAGTGGTCCAGGGGGCTATTTTGTTGGGTTGGGTATGATTATACATAGGTGGCCTACGGCGACTGGGCAGTTCTATATAAAGAACATCAACGACAAAAGCCTGAGGCCTACACCCTCGTTGCCAACCCCTTGTATGGCTTTGGTCAAGTTTGTCCCCTCTCCCCTGGAGTTGAGAAATGTGGCCGGAGTAGCCCATCTACTTCACTTTTAGGTCGTAGGATGGCGTCAATAGTTCAAATATCTCGAGAAATTATATCTACTGTGGCAGACACAGGTATACACACGAGGTCTTCGGCGCGTCAGGATTGGTACAGACAACTCTATACATAGGGCATTAAAAGCAAAGACCCCATCCAACTGGCCGCTCCCCCGGAAAAAAAGCAATTACTCGTATACCTATGATCCTATTTTACCTACTTTGACTTCGTTGTCCGTCGTATGGGTTCACTACAGTACCTTATTTCCCTTTGTAGCCCAAAGGTTTGTATTATAGTACGAGGTAATGTTTTTAGGTCCCGTTTCCTTAACTTTGACACCCAAAATGCGTTTGTGAAAGCTATGAAAATGGGCGCGATGCTTTGATTTTCATACCCCCCATTTTGAGACATATGGAAAATAGAACATTGCGGTAATTTTCATCGGTCTCATGGACTCAATTGCGGACATCAAAAAGCCTGACGCTTATAAATCCCTCGCTAAAAGGAGGTGCTAAAATTGGGACATAGATACAAATAGTTGAAATGGGGCGCTGGGACACCAAAATAGCGAAATGAGTCAAAGAGTAGTATGAAAAAGAGAGCATTGTGCGCACATCCTAATAGCTTCCACAGACTCATTTTGGGCCGCCTGGGGCCTGCCTGATGTTTAGCAATGGGGCGCTAACATAGGACGTTGGAATTGGGGTTACTGAGAACAGTGACTGGATAAATACCCAAAATTAGAAATTTTGCAGCAATTCAAATACTGGAAAAAAGACAAACCGTCTTTTTGACTCATTTGAGAGGGAGGGGCAGTGATATTATTTGCATTGGCACTTTATCACTTGGTTATAGTACCGCCAAATTAAACATTGTTATACAGGAAACTTGGAAATAGTGGCTCTTCATCAAAAAAGAGCCGGAGGGAGGGGGTGAAAGGGGATTATTTGTATTTGTGTCTCTTATGGGTTTATTATACTACCATTGAATTAATCAATACTATATACGGTACTCCTGTATTTGACAAACAATTATATCTTGGTTAGCAACCATGTTCAGTCTAAAAGTTATCAAATGAGAGGAAGGGGAGGTAGGTTCTTCCTTGACAAAGTACGGAAAAATAACCAATTTTGAGCTCTTTGGGGGTAACTGATTGTGGTCAAAGTTAATGGGACGGGTCCTGAAAACATTCGCCTGTACTAGTACAGACATTTAGGCCACAATGTGAAATGCGGTTACCAGGGAAACCAATATTGCGGACATCATTTCATCAAAGTAAGGAAAATAAGGCGAGGTCGGGCTTTTTATAGCACTACTACACTACCGGAACGTACTCTTATGTACTTGATTTGTGTTTAGTACATTCCCCCTGTACTAAACTGGGGTGTAGGTAGCAAAGCGACTTCGTGATGCCAATCGGGAATTCAAACAATTACTACGGTCAGCCCTAAAAAGCTGTATCTTAAAACCCCAATCCTAATAAAAGATGTCGGCCTGAAGAAGTTGGTCCGGAGAACCGGAGAAATCGATTTCAAAGAAGTCGCCCGCAAAAGTCGGCCTTGCAAGTTGATACTGGCGTGAGATGTCTGTCCCGAGGTCAGGAGAAGTCGGCTCTGGTGTTTGAAGTCAGCCCGGAGTCATGAGAATTCGCCGAGCCAATGTTTGTACAGCGAAAGATAGACTGGAAACAGAGCGCTTCCAATATGATTTTATTTTAGCTATTTTAGGGGGGGGGGGATAATTTATTTCAGAGGTACAAATGTAAGCGGCAAGTTTCATATAGAATGCCTGGCGGCTGGTGTTAAGGTAACAAGCAGAGGACAGCGCAGACAGGACACCAACAAGCTGTGTTTGAGGAGAAGATTTGGGACTAACATATCCCATTATTTCCTAATTAGGAGATACTATGTCCTAATTAGGAGTTATTGTCTCCTAATTAGGGCTATTATCCCCCAATAAGAACTTATTTTTCTCCTAGTTGGGGCTTATTATCTCCTAAATAGGAGGTACTAGGTCCTAATTAGAAGTATTATCCCCTAATTAGGACATAATTACTCCTCAGTAGAAGTCATTATCTCCCAATTTAGAGATCATATGTTCTAACTAGGAGTTATTATTTCTTAATTAGGACTTGGTAACTCCTAATCATGAGTTATTATCTCCCAATTTGGACTTAGTATCAGGCATTTTTTTTATATGTGGCACATGTTTGCTTCCATACAATCCAACTGAACTCAATCCAGCCCGGACAAAGTCAGGCACTCCATGTAGTATATCTATCTTTATTTTATATATATATAACTTCGTCAAATTGCCGTCATGCTCGGAAGTTTACTTCCTTCTAAGCGGCTTTCATTTTTGACTAATTCTAATTACGTTACGTTAAGTGACGTACCAATGTGTATATATACTAGCTATATATGTATATATATACTAGCTGGGGCCCGCCTTCGTCCGAGAACGAATTGAATGGGCAGGTGTGTTGAACATGCGCAACTTGAGTGCCCCAGAAGACTACCTGATGAAAATTATACGTAATGCAACGTTTCGTCCAAACTGCCGAGTAGTTTCCTTAATCGTCACTGCGCATGCACGAAGACGGGAACACACCTAATACCCGGCGATGGCAAATCACTACCCGATGGACCCTACATACAAATCCTAAGTTTCGTCCGGATCGACCCAGTAGTTTCCGAGAACGTCACTGCGCATGCGCGAAGACGCCCCCCCCCCCCTCCCCGGTCCGATGGGTGGAAAACCTTCCAGGGGGCCGAACTACATTCGCACGCCAAATTTCGTTCCGATCGGCCAAGTCGTTTCTATAGCGAACAGACAGACAAACAGACAACAGACAGACAGACAAAGCTCAAATATATAGTACACTAGCTGGGTGCCCGACTTTGTCCGGGCTTTTGTCACTGCGCATCTGCGCATGCGCAAAGATTCGCTCCCACCCATAACCGAAAGACCATACATACAAATGCCAGTTTTCGTCCCGATCGGTCCAGTAGTTTCCGAGATCGTCACTGCACATGCGCGAAGCCGGGCACCACCCCATAATCGGCAATGGCAAATGATTACACGGTGGACCCTACACCCAAGGGTCCAATGGGTGGAAACCTTCCCAGGACCAAACTACATGTGCATGTCAAGTTCCGTGATGATATGTCCAGACGTTTTTGAGTCTATAGCAAACCCACATTCAGACACACACACACGAGCAGCTATCAGCTCTCCAACATCAAGACGTACACAATCGACGTGCAGTGCGCCTTAATGCACGGTGTCATTGTGACGCACATGAGCAAGCGAGTTCAGACAGCCAGCGATGCGTACTAACAATTTGTATTCCTTTGTCGACATTTGTGTAAGGAACGGAAAAATGATAAATTCGAAGATTTTAATGATTTTTAGATGAGCTTAAAGAGTAGCTAAAACCGTATTCTAAAATCGCAAGCCTCAAGATCCTCCCCCCACCCCCTATTTACAGAAGCCATAACAAGACGCACAAAATAGAGTTGCCCCTAAAATATCCGCACAAGCAAAATTTATAGTATAATGCAATATTCAAGTATTCATGCATACTTGCAGACTGACTGGGAGGAATATACCGATTGAAAGTGCGTTTTATAGAATGAATATGTGCGGTCAGCTGCCACCGGACTGAAGACGTCAAACGCTGACCACTTACCCAACATAAAGACGAAAACGGCCCGAACATTGATCACATTAAGCCTAAAATAGCCTTAAATATCTCCAAAATTTCTCGCAGACCTATTGAAATTTGGATATTATCAGAATCGGCGTCTTGGGTTCTAATGATATCCAAATGTGTATACAATGTTTAGTTTCATTGAAAATACGTGGAACTTATTTTGGAAAAAATATGAAATTTAATAATCTCAACAAGTGCCGTGTTAGGTAAAGGGTTAAAGTGCCAATTTTTTTTTGCATGGATTTCCCAAAGCAATTGGTCAATATAAGTTTGAGTCGAATTATACAAAGTTCCATCAGTGAGAAAGGGAAAATTCTATGATTTAACTCTGATCATATCGCGCGAATAATTTTAGCCTATGAAAACTGGGAAATATTTTACTACAAAAGTGGTAAAAACGTTACAACAAAAGTGGTGACTTTGTTTTTTTATGACAAAAGTGGGCGACGGTTACTACAAAAGTGGAGACCTCATTTTACTACAAAAGTGGGCGACGTTACTACAAAAGTGGTGAGCTACCACAAAAGTGGGCGTTTTTTACTACAAAAGTGGTGAGCTACCACAAAAGTGGTAATTACTACAAAAGTGGGCGTCACATACGTCGCAGGGTAGATGAATAATTCTCAGTTATTTATCTATACCGTGAGCTCTTATGGTGAAAGCATGAAATTGAAACGCGTTACCCGAAGGCAACTACCCCGGCCCGAAGTCAGCATTATTTAAAAATTCGACATGGATGTGGGGAAAGGGGGGGGGGGGGGGGAGGGGACAATTCTGTACCTAAGGCTAATTCGAACTTGGACCCAAAGTCCGTTATATATTGGGCATACCCAAAATGCACGGCCCCGCCAAGGTGAGGGAGGGTATTGGAGGGCGTGCCCCTTCCCGATTTTTTTAATAAGAGTCTCTGATAACTATTCTAGAGCCTCATAATGTCTCATTTGGGGATTGTCATGGCTCTGCGTTTAGTCAGTGGTTAACACAATAGGCCTGCTTTTTAAGCGAACGATCTTTTGGTTCGCCTGGAGGTCGTCTGAATTGAAAAATACGCGAACGAAAAATGGGTTGCTTCGAAATCCCCGACGGTTCGCGCAAAGTTTTTGAGGGTTCGCATAAAATATTGTTTGTAATGATGAGCCGTACACGTGTGAGAATTGTTCCAAATCGCTTCGTGGATTGCCGCAAAAATTTGATACAGTCCGATTCGGTAATGGCAGCCAGGCAAATTAGGGATGTGTCGCTATGTAATGTCTACACAGTTAGTAACACTCTGGCAATACCGTCGGAATTGCCACCGTCATCAAATTCAATGAGGACGGGGGAGGGGTGAGTAGCTGGAGTCAAATTCCCATAAAAAATAACAGACTCTCAGTGTTCTACTTTCGATTTCAGTTTAGGATACAAAATACCGTGTAACATTATGAACAACGTTCACTGAAATTGAGGTCGCCGGGTGCAAAATGATCAAGGTTTTTCAGACGTGTTTCCTGGCTTGGACGCCAGAGTCTGTAGAGTCTAATGCGTGTTTGCCTTGGGTGGGGGTTGGGCAGTCGCGTCGGATAGTTTTACTGGTGGAGGAAGAGCCTCAACATCCAAATTCTGAATAACGGCCACTTTAACCCGCCTCGTAGAACAGTTTTGTCAGGTCAAAGTGGTGATCTAAAAAAAAAATTTTGTTTTTTGATCAAAAATTTTCAGTCCAAACCGGACCAAAAAATTTCCAGGTAAAAAAAAAATTGTTTGCGTCTCAAAATTGAACAAAACACATAAAAAAAACAAAAACAAAAATTTCCGGATTTTGGTCTAAAAGTCCGAACCGGAGTGGTAGTTCTCCAGCCATCAGAAGCCAAGTGAAATAAAACCCTATTCCCATTTGGTGAGGAAAGGTTTAAAGATACCGTGAATGTTGCCATTTCAATCACGGAAGCCTTATACGATTCAAGAACGCCGAGTATTCTCATGCCGAAAAGAGGGTGTACGGACCGCTGAGAGGCCGAGAGTGTATTTTGGCGACCGCCCGAAGCCAAACTCAACAAAAATGTGCTTCCAAACTACGGGGAATCTTTTTACCTATATACAGGCTACACATTCTCAATCACCACCGCTTTTAACCCACTCCGGTAGTACAGTATAATTAGGTCAAAGTACCAGTTTGAAGACCGATTTTTCGTTTTTTGGTGTAGTGTAAAAAAAAAAAAAAATTTTTTCGTCTCAAAAGTGAACAAAACACATAAAAAACAAAAACAAAAATTTCCGGATTTTGGTCGAAAAGTCCGAACCGGAGTGGTAGTTCTCCAGCCATCAGAAGCCAGGTTAAATAAAACTTTATTCCCATGGGGTGGGGAAAGGTTTAAACAGACCGTGAATGACACCATATGAATCACGAAATCCTTATACGAGTCAAGAACGCCGAGTATTCTCATGCCAAAAAGAGGGTGTACGGACCGTTGAGAGACCGAGAGTGTACTTTTGGCGACCGCCCGAAGGCAAACGCAACAAAATTGTGCTTCTAAACTACGGGGAATCTTTTTACCTATATATGCGCTACACATTCGCAATCACCGCCGCTTTTAGCCCACTCCGGAAGTACAGTATAATTAGGTCAAAGTACCAGTCTGGGGACCAATTTTCGTTTCTTGGTGGTGGTGTGTAAAAAAAAAAAATAATTTTTTTTCGTCTCAAAATTGAACAAAACACATAAAAAACAAAAACAAAAATTTCCGAATTTTGGTCGAAATTTTCGGAAGTCCGAACCGGACCGAAAATTTTCAGTGTAAAAAATTTTTTTTTTTTCGTCTCAAAATTGAACAAAACACATAAAAAACGAAAAAAAAAAATTCGATTTTTTGGCCGCCATTTTGAATTAACGAAAAATCGAAACGAAATTCTTTCGATTTTTTTTATAAAGCGGTATTACTTCCTTCAATTTGGACCCCTTTTAGAGGGCTCTTTATATTTAAATCTCGATATTTCAATCCAAAATGGCTGATTTTTGAGATAACTTTCCGTTTTGTGAAAAATTTTGGCAGAAAACATAAAAAATGGAAAAAATACTGATTATATTTGTTTTAGACAAGAGTAATTCTGACAAGTCTGTCAAAAATTAAGTTGATAGCTTTTTTCTTTCATGAGATATTGGCCTACGAAGCTTTGGGCATTTTTGCCCACCAGGAAACATTTTCCCCCAAATACTGATGGTTTTATTTATTAGAACTCATGGCCATCATTGATCGTGCAAAGTTTGAAAAAAATCTTAAAGACCGTTTTCGAGAAAACTCTTTCCCCGATGTGTTGGAAAAAAAAGAAAAGAATAATAATCTTGGCAATAACAAACAGCTTTTCCTTTCAGGAAAAATCAAATAACAAATTCAGACCACCAAAAATAATCTAGCCCTCAACCAGTTAAAACGTCTTGCCATTCACATATATGCAAAGACACAAATGCTAAGGCCAAGGTCACAGATCGTTTGTCCATTCTAAATTTGTCAAGTCCACAGAAAATGATTCATTTGACAGATCTCATAATTCACACAATTCTTGCTTGTGACCCAAAGGCATGTTGAGACCTTGACCCAGGGTTATAACAGCAAGGTCATAGACCAGTCATCTATTCCAACTTTGTCTGGTCCATAAAAAATGATTCAACAGCCAAATCTTGTTAATTCACCCAATACTTGCCCATGACTCAATTGTGTCGTGGCCGTGACCCACGATTGTAATTCCAAGGTCAAAGACTGTGCATCTGTTCTCTGTCTGGTCCATACAAAATGGTTCAAAGGACAGTCTTGTTCACACTTCACACAATACTTGTTCATGACCTTAATCTGAGGTCATAACTCCAAAGTCAAGGTGTATGCCATTTGTCCATTGTAACTTTGTTTGGGCCACAAAAATGATTGCTTCATGAAGTTGAGCAGTGCTTGTTTACTGTGGTAAACAAGTTCTACTTTACTGGTAAAAGAGGACCTGATAACCAACACCTGGTTTGGAAGTCCTCCAAAATGGGCAACATAGGTATAAACAATTGGCAAAACTTGACCCATGTTGTGGTCATGAGATAGCCAAAGATGATGAAAGTGACCTTAAACACCAATACATAAATTAATAAAAAATGTTTCAATGGGCAGATACATGTTTATACTTCGCCCAATACTTGGGGGTGTGATGATCTTGTTTTATTCATCATGACAGACATCAGAATAAAGATTATTTGCAGGCGTATGTATCCGTTTTGACTGAAATTGTGGCAGCAACACCTGTTTGATAGACTTTCTCGACATTGTAATCATGATATGTTCTTCACTTCTCTCATTTTTGGCAGCTATCTATTGATGGCATGGCTTCTCTTTTGTGTCCTGCCTATTATCTTGTTAATTTTCCACAGATGCCAGTTTCTTGTCCACAATTCATTCAGTAAGGGCTACAGCCTGCAATTCTTTTCCAATCTTCATGAAATTTTGCATGCATGTTCAGGTTTGTACCTAGACGAGAACATTATATTAGGGTCATGGTTGGCTACCCTCAATGGTCACCACAGCAGCCAGCTTTAATCTCTTCAGCACAGGCTATAGCCCACAGCTTTGCTTCAATTTTCTTGAAATTTTGCTGGATGACTTAGTATGATGATTACTTGAGAACATGCGATTTTGGTAATGGTCAGCTGCTCATAATGGCAGATACCTAGCCATTGTGTATTTTTAGCTCATCTTGACAAAGTCAAGCTGAGCTAATCTCATCGCTCTCCATCCGTCGTCTGTCAACACCATGTTTTGGTCTTCTCCTCCAAAGCCACTGGGCCACTTCAAGTGAAAGTTTGTGTGAGTGATGGTCCCAAAGGGGCATTTCATTTTGTTCAACTCGGCATGCCCAGCCCCATAGGGAGGGAGTGAGGGAAAATGTCCAAAATATTATAAAAATCTTCTTCTCAAGAACCAGTGTGTACAATGACTTGATATTTGCTATGGAGCTTCCATATGAGGTGTAGAATCAAGTTTGTTCAAACGAAGTTCGTGAAGTAATATTTGGCTTTGTAATAGGAGGGGTAAGATTTTTGACCCCGCCCTAAATTTCTATTTTCTGAACCGATGGTCCGGTATGAACCAAATTTGGTTTGTTGTAGTATTGGGTCATAAGTACTTGACCCATGCAAAAAAAAAAATTCCCGCATCCCCATAGGAACCCTGGGAGCTAAAAATAGAAATATTTTCAAACGCCCATATTTCCCAAACCCCACGGAACAGAGCTTTTATTTGGTATGAAGTATTCTTATGACCAGTAGAATTGAATGAGAAAATTGCCATCGGTTATGTTAGGGTGTTCTGTAATAGGCATCGAAAAAATGCCGAGTCAGCAAATTTGCGAAAATTAAAAAAAATCTTTTATCCAGAACCAATCATCAGAATCTTTTGATATTTGGTATACAGCATTCATAGGAGGGGGGGGGGGGGGGGGGGGGGGGGGCGAGGGGGGGGGGGGGTCAGATAAAAGTTTGTTGAAATAAAGCTCATTGGTTCATATTTGGGCTCTCTACAGGAGCCCGAAGTTTTAACATAGGGTAATATGGGGAATATTCTTTAAAAATCTTCTTCTTCAGAACCACCAGTCAGAATCTTTTAATATTTGGTATACATCATTGTTATGAGGGTCAGAGTCTAGATTGTTCAAACCACGTCCCTAGGTTAATATTTGGGCTTCCTACGGAAGCCCAGATTTTATCTTTGTTCAATATGGAGGGTTCAGATCCATCAGTCAGAATGCTTTGATATTTGGTATGCAACATCTCTATGGGGGTCAGATTCAAGTTTGTTCAAATCAGATCCCTAGGTATATATTTGGGCTCACTATGGTAGCCTAAATTTTTACTTAGTGCAATATGAGAAAATTTCTTTAAAAATCTTCTTCTTCATATCCACCAGTCGGAATGCTTTTATATTTGGTATACAACATCTCTAGGGGGGTCAGATTCCAGGTTGTTCAATTTGAGTGCCTAGGTTAATATTTGGGCTCCATATGGGAACATGAAATTTAACTTAGTACAATATGAGGGAATTTCTTCAAAAATCTTCTTCTTCAGATTCACTTGTCAGAATGCTTTCACATTTGGTATACAACATCTCTAGGGGGGTCAGATTCAAGTTTGTTCAAATCGGATCATAGGTTAATATTTGGGCCGCTATGGTAGCCCAAATTTGAACTTAGTGCAATTTGAAGAAATTTCTTTACAATTTCTCTTCTTCAGATCCAACAGTCAGAATGCTTTCATATTCGGTACACAACATCTCTAGGGAAGTCAGATTTAACTGTGTTCAAATCAAGAGCCTGGGTTAATATTTGGGCTCTCTATGGGAGCCGGAATTGACCATTTTGCTGAAGAATTAAAAATTTTGTATTCAGTACCCTCTAGAGGTACTAAGATTAACATTTTACTTTATGATCAACTGAAGAAAAGGCATGGTGCCCAGATTATTTTTGTCACTCCTGAGGGACTCAAGGATTGACAGTGTAGCCTATGGAGATGGCTTGCTTAATGTAGACTCATTCTTGGACTCTGTTTAAATTGTGTTCTGTACAAGATGAGCGCTTCAGGCCCTGTGGGGCCTCTTGTTTCAAGACACTGCCCACAATTCACAATTCTTTCCCAGTCATCACCATATTTCATCTACATGTTAGAGTCATACTAAGATCAGAATGTCTTGTTGTTATGGTCAGCTACCTGCTATGCCTGCCAGAGCAGCCATTGTAAATTCTTCAGCCCCCCCCCCCCTCTCCCCAGGGTTTCACATTCGTTTAATGATACAGTGGTACTGTGTAAACTGCCTGTGCACTGTGGTAATCAAGTTCTATATTTCTGGTAACATAGAACTTGATAACCAATGTCTGGAGTGGAAACCCCTTTTAGAGTGGACAGCACAGGTTTAAATGACTTCATACTTATGTTGCAGTCATGATAAAGCCACAGATGCTTAAAGTGAACTTAAAAACCAATAAATAAATAGATCAAATGCTTATCCTGGAAGTATTGAGGACAAAGAGATTTGTTCAGCTGGAGCCTGAGGGGCATCAATATGGCTTAAGGTCTAGTTTTTTATTCAGTTAACAATGACCTTCTCTAACATACTAATATATGCACCTAACAGGGGAATGGGTACTAAAAGTATGGTAAATAGTTAAATTGTTTGGTGTTTGAAAGTTATATGCAATTAAACCGGGTTTTTTATCGGACAATATCCAGTCAAGTAGGATCCACTGTACCATGTTTGACAGGGCTCATGAGTACCAAAAAGACATCATTTTATTTACTATAATTGACAATTTGTAATTATTTTTAGCATGAATGGACCATTATATAGCTAAGAACTCTAAATTTCTAACAGAATTCTTGGTAGAGGAGTGACTGGCCCTCTGGTGCACACATTAACCCTAACACAAATAGAGGACAACACTTGCACAAAAAAAAAATATCTTGAACTGAACATTTTCCATTTTTTACTGCAAAAATGGAATGAGTGATCATAGGCTATGTTTTTGCAGCAAAAAATGAAAAAAATATAAAAAAAATTTCAATGTGATATTTGAATAGCCCTGGTCAGCTTTTTCCTATTAACTCTCTTCACTCTGATGTCAAAATATCTAAATTTCAAGTAGCCATTTTTTCCCATAATGCAACTGGGAATTTAACCAATTCAATCTTGTTTGACAGAGCTCAATGAGCTCTGTCAAACAAGATTGAATTGGTTAAATTTCTAGTTGCATTATGGGAAAAATTTACACCCATAACTTTAGATTTTTCAACATCAGTGTGCAGGGAGTTAAATTAGGTAAAGGATAAAACAGAGTGTAAAAAGTGAGAAATCTATGTTTAGTTAATTTCCCATCTGTTACGCTTCTGCAGATGCATAATGGGTATTGGGTTAATTCACTGACATTTATTCATCATGTTGTATTGGTGATCTATGTAACAATACTCAGCATTTGTAGTGACCATACTGTGAGCAGCTGTCCTGGTATTTAAGATCACAGTTATCAAGAGATGAAAAAAAATTTCCATGTTACATCTGTGACCATAAACAGCTTTTTTCTTCTGCACATTAATCCATGAGGGCACAAAAACTTGTTACATTACCAGTGGAAATCAATTTTCAGATAACCACAAAAAAATTATATCAAGTATCACAAATATGAACCACCCAATTAGAACTTATTTATTTATTGGGGTTTAATGACACTTTTGAAAGCCAGGGGCACCTCGTGTCAAACAGTTTTACAGGAGGAGGAAGCCAGAGTACCCAGAGAGAACCACTGAGCAACTGGCAGATTTCCCAACCTACTAACTCTACCCAGGCAGGGGTACAATTGGTTGAAGACAAGTGCACCATTGATATGCAGTACGCCTGAGTACACAGAGCCACCATGTCCCCATATGGGCAGTCTGGATTAAGTGCCTTGCCCAAGGACGCAGTGCAGTTATCCCTGGAAGGGATTGGACCATGGTTTGAAGTCCAAAGCCATATCTACTGAGCCATCATGCTCCCCTAATCACAATTGAATGAGTCAATACAAGAGAATCAACAAGAACAAGTAGTAGGGCTTGAGGCTTCAACTAGGTGAGTGGTGATAGTCTATATTTTGGCTTTTTTCTGAAGTGCATGCACTGTAACTTAATGGCTTCATATTTTGTAGATGTACTTTATATATCACCATTAGAATATAAAACAAGAGGTCCCACGGGGCCTGAAGCGCTCATCTTGTACAGAACACAATTTAAACAGAGTCCAAGAATGTGTCTACATTAAGCAAGCCATCTCCATAGGCTACACTGTCAATCCTTGAGTCCCTCAGGAGTGACAAAAATAATCTGGGCATCATGCCTTTTCTTCAGTTGATCATAAGTAAAATGTAGAGCTCCCCTATGAAGCCCCTTGATACAACCTATGTGGATTAATCTTAGTACCTCTAGAGGGTATTGAATACAAAATTTTTAATTCTTCAGCAAAATGGCCAATTCCGGCTCCCATAGAGAGCCCAAATATTAACCCAGGCTCTTGATTTGAACACAGTTAAATCTGACTTCCCTAGAGATGTTGTGTACCGAATATGAAAGTATTTTGACTGTTGGATCTGAAGAAGAGAAATTGTAAAGAAATTTCTTTGAACTGCACTAAGTTCAAATTTGGGCTACCATAGCGAGCCCAAATATTAACCTATGGATCCGATTTGAACAAACTTGAATCTGACTCCCCTAGAGATGTTGTATACCAAATGTGAAAGCATTCTGACAAGTGAATCTGAAGAAGAAGATTTTTGAAGAAATTCCCTCATCTTGTACTAAGTTAAATTTCATGTTCCCATATGGAGCCCAAATATTAACCTAGGCACTCGAATTGAACAACCTGGAATCTGACCCCCCCTAGAGATGTTGTATACCAAATATAAAAGCATTCTGACTGGTGGATCTGAAGAAGAAGATTTTGAAAGAAATTTCCTCATATTGCACTAAGTAAAAATTTGGGCTACCATAGTGAGCCCAAATATATACCTAGGGATCTGATTTGAACAAACTTGAATCTGACCCCCATAGAGATGTTGCATACCAAATATCAAAGCATTCTGACTGATGGATCTGAAGAAGAAGATTTTTTTAAATTACCCTCCATATTGAACAAAGATAAAATTTGGGCTTCTGTTGAAAAGATATTTCAACAAACTTTTATCTGTCCCTCCTATGAATGCTGTATACCAAATATCAAAAGATTCTGATGATTGGTTCTGGAGAAAAGATTTTATAAAATTTTTGCAAATATGCTGACTCAGCACTTTTTCGATGCCCATTACAGAACACCCTAACATAACCGATGGCAATTTTTTTTTATCATTCAATTCTACTGGTCATAAGGATACTTCATACCAAATAAAAGCTCTCTGTTCCGTGGGGTTTGGGAAATATGGGCGTTTGAAAATATTTCTATTTTTAGCTTCCAGGGTTCCCATGGGGATGCGGGAATTTTTTTTTTTTGCATGGGTCAAGTACTTATGACCCAATACTACCACAAACCAAATTTGGTTCATACCGGACCATCGGTTCAGAAAATAGAAATTTTGGGCGGGGCCAAAAATCTTACCCCTCCTATAACAAAGCCAAATATTATTTCATGAACTTCGTTTGAACAAACTTGACTCTACACCTCATATGGAAGCTCCATAGCAAATATCAAGTCATTGTACACACTGGTTCTTGAGAAGAAGATTTTAAAAATATTTTGGAGCATTTTCCCCTACTCCCTCCCTATGGGGCTGGGCATGCCGAGTTGCACAAAAATGAAATGCCCCATTGGGACCATCACTCACACAAACTTTCACTTGAATTGGCCCTGTGGCTTTGGAGGAGAAGAGCAAAACATGGTGTTGACGGACGACGGACGGAGAGCGATGAGATCAGCTCAGCTTGACTTTGTCAAGATGAGCTAAAAAATAATTTAGCACTCCACCAGTTAACTGGTAGAGTGCTGAATTATTTTTTGTTTTAAAAAGTCTTGCCTTCTTATATATTTTATGGGAGAGTGCCTAGGCACTCTCCCATAAAATGTAACAAGGAAGTTCCATGCAGACGAAATAATTTAGATTCAAAGATAATATGAAGGCCATATGCAGAGTTTAGAGCCTTTGAGTGGCAGTGTCGGCACTTTAAAGTAAAGTCCAAATATGGGCTTCCAGCACTCCACCTGTTAACATATACTAGATGCCCGAATCAACAAAGGTTTCATAACACCTTTTTACGACAGTGCTGTTTGAATGAAGTTCTGATGGTTCATATTCAGCCAGAATGATTGCCGAAAAACACAAAGGCTGTGACAGTGTGACATAATGCCAAAACTTAAGGAAAGTAGCTCCCATGAGTAATATGTTAGCACCAAGTCTGCAAATAAGCAGTCTGTCATGGTCATTGACCACCTCAACTTGCCTGACAAAATGATCATTATAATTTCTTGGAATTGAATATGAGTTTGTAACTTCAAAACCTGTCCAATTTTTTAAGGTTTTACCAATACCAAATTCTTGGCTTAATTTATTGGAAAGCTCTCTGTAAGAGAGCTTTCCAATAGATGATAATAAGTAAAGATTATGTTCAGATCTTCATATATAATTAACAATCACATCTCCATGATATAAATCTAACATGCCATATAATTCACTCATGGAAAGCTGAATTTGCTAAACATCATCTATTATTCACTTCAAAAATTGTTCTTGGCTTAAACAAATGAATCAAAACTTTCATTTACTCCCAACAGTGTATACTGCCAAATGAAGTCAAGCTGCTTCATTCACCAACACAGAATTATTAATCTCCATGGGAATGCCAGGAGGTGAAGCAGTGCTTGTTTACTGTTGTCTGGTAAAATAGGATCCGGTAACCAATGCCTGGGGTGGAAGTCCTCTAAAATGGGTATAATGGATTAGATGGACTTGGACTTGACTTTGTATCAATGTTGTGGTCATGATTGACCATTGTGTAACAAATATATGACCTTAAACACCAATAACTAAATAATTAAATACAGAATTATTATGCCCACGACCTACTGTAGAAGGTTTTGGTGGTCATATGGTTGAGGGATTTGTCCATCAGTCTTGGAACTCTTCTGTTCTAACATTTTGCTTTACAGCTGAAATATCGATTTTGGATTTTGATGTCCTTTTTTTTTTGGTGACAGAACAGCATATTGCAGTTTTCACCCATATACACATACCCAAGTTATGTCCTTTGTTTCACTTAGAAAACATTCCATATGAAATTTTGTTTTGCATCATAACTCAACCAAGCATTGGTAGTTTGATTTTAACGTCCTTTGGGAAGGTCAGAGACCAGCACGGGGCAAAGGATATCCATGTATTGCAGGTTTCATCCATGCATCAAAAGCGAAGTTTTGGAGGAACTCTTAATTGGTGATAACCTTTGGACATAACCTTCCAAGGTCAACTAATGTCACAAAAAAATTAAAAATGCTCAGCATTGTTTCCACCAAATAATCTTTTATCCAAGCCTGAAAATAAGCAATCTGTCATTGGCAGAATGAGGTCCCCAGAGGGTGAATTTGCTGATGCTATCCTGTACAGTGGGCCAATTTATCCTCTGGGTACCTCTTTCTGTTTAGGTTTGAGACCTTGATTCAGATTGAGGTTCACAGAGGGTAAATTTAGTGATGCTACCCTGTTGTGCAAGGTAGCATCATGAAATTCACCCCCTGGGGACCTCATTTTGCAGATGACAGTCTTGCTTATTTCCTGGCTTGCTTTTACCTATCATAACACAAATGGCTGGTCACACTTGCCAATAAAATTCTTGACAAATTTTCATTTTTGTCTCAAAAATATGGCTTATGATCCCTCATTGGAATGAGCTTGTTCCAATAACAGGGTCATAAGCTATGTTTTTGAATGAATGAATGAATGAATAACTTTATTTGCAGAAAACATTATAGTACAGGTATATGGTCATATAATTACACAATCTTAACTATATTTTACATTTTATACCGCAGGTTTAAATAGCGTTGTCAAACTAAATACTTGTTTTCTGCAGGGGGGTGACTTAGCCAACTGGCTGTATTATTGTCACCCACCTTAGTAAAGAAGAAAGGAAAAAAAAATGCGAGAGAGGAAAGTAGCAGAAGTAAGAAGTGAGAAACAAAGAGAGAAAGAGGGGGAGAAACAGAGAGAAGTGTTAGCTGGAGGATGAGGCAACTGAAAAAATATTTTAAAAGTATTTATTCTCAAAAATTAAAATCATTTCGGAACAGTTTTTGCTAAATTCGGGATATGTGGCGCATGCATTACGTCAGTTAAACTGTAATTAGGTTCTTGCACAGTGTGCAGTTGATATATTAGATGTGAGGTGTTATCCAGAGCCAGTTTAGTATAGAAAATTAAATACGTTGTTGACAGTATATATTCTGGGCTAATTCCATAGTTAAAGAAATAAAACAAGAAAATAACACCTACATTCATAATTATAAATAATTTGGTAATTTCGAACTCCTGGTAGCATAGCCCATGACACCCACTGGAGCAAACTCAGGCTGTCAATCCCAATGATGGGTCATAGATTTTCTTTGGGAGAATGTGAGTGAGACAGTTGCATACTTTGAGAGATATGCAATAGTTACTAACCAAGCTGGGGGCATTCATGGCCTTTAACAACCTACTAATCTGCGGTGACTGACAGCACCCTGGCGGGCTGTTCAAATTCAGGAACGCCGACAGCAAGGTCAGTACATTACTTGTACACCAATTGACAAAATGCACGGACCGGGTATAGTACACGTAAGTGAGTACAGGTATTCAAGTGTCGTGAACCTAATTCGGTGGGTCAGTTCTTGTTACAGACGTGCGGCCACTTCTCTGCATTCCTGACATGCCATATTGTTGCATCTGACGGACGTTTCATATGAGTCAAGAAACATATTAGTCATCACCTTTTTAAAGGAATTTCTCGGATATCTTTGAACATCTGGGTCAATGTCATTCCACAGTTTTGGAAACGTATGAAGGGGAAGATTTGATGTGAACTGTGTTCGGGGCTTAGGTCTTTTTATCAGGCCTGTTTGTCTAGTGAGTCTGTCTGTTTCGGTTGTGTTAATTGTATAGTCTATTTAGCGATTGTGGTAGTTTGTTATGGGCCCAGTCGTGCATAAATAGCAGAATATGTAGCTTGTGCAGATCCGCGAATTTAAGAATTTTATTTTTCTTAAATAACGGCTCGGTGTGAGTGTTGTACTTTTTATTGTTTATTATTCTAAAAGCACGTTTTTGTAAGATACTCAGTTTGTTTGCTGCTGGTGCGTGTGCCCATGCGTGTATTGCGTACATCAAATGGCTTTGCACTAACGTAAAATAGAGAAGTTTTAGCGTATTGAGGGGCAAATGTTTTTTAACCCTATTAATAGCCCAAATAGACTTAGCTATTTTTGAGCTCACATTAGAGATGTGGTGCTTGAAGTTTAAATTTTCATCTATATCAACACCTAAGAATTTGACCGTTCTGGCTTCGTGATTTTTTCCTACTTGTATTATATGTTTATTGTTTATAGATATGAGACTATCATCTAACTTCCAAGTATCATTTGGGGGGTGTAGTAAGATGCATTTGGATTTAGTAGCATTGAGTGATAGTTTATTGGCTGAGCACCACTCTGCAATTTTTCCTAATTCTGTATTTACTGTTTCTATCAATGCATCCAGGCTATGGTTTGCCGTGGATGTTGTAGTATCGTCGGCAAAAGACAAGAGGTTTAAAGTTGTCGATTTACTGATGTCATGGACATATAATAAAAAAAGAAGAGGTTCTAGAATTGAGCCTTGCGGAACCCCACATGTTATGTTCTGGGGGGTCGATGTGCAGTCTTTGTACTGAACATACTGCTTTCTTCCAGACAAATAACTTCTAAACCATGAGTTAGGTGTTCCTCTTATACCATAGTATTCCAGTTTACTTAAAAGTATAGAGTGGTCTATAGTATCAAAAGCTTTAGAGAAATCAAGGAAAACTGACAATGTACGATCCTTAGTAGGTTTGTTGTTGCTTAAGGCAACATTATGCAAAAGTTGTATTATTGGATGTAGAGTGGAGTGTTTTTTCCTGAATCCAAACTGAAATTGATATAGAATGTCATGTTCTGCTAAGAAATGAGATAAGCGGTTGTACATAATCCTTTCCAGAACTTTGGAGAATGCTGGAAGTAGACTAATGGGCCTGTAGTTATTAAAAATTCTGGCATCTCCGCCTTTGTAAACAGGAACGATCTTTGCTATCTTCAGTTCGTCAGGTATTATCCCAGACGAGAATGAAAGGTTTATTATATGTGTTAAGGGTTCGGCTATCTCTGTTATAGTTTCTTTGAGCAGTTTAGTGGATATATTAGTATAGTCTCTGCTTGTTTTACTATGGAAGGTTTTAACTGTAAGGATTACTTCCTGTATATTTGTAGGGTAAACGAAAAAGGACGTCGAATGATTATTATTATTATTATTGCTATTAGTATTGTTGGAGTTGTAGTTACTGTTATTGTTCGTGTTATTATAGTTATTGTTGTTGTTGTTGCTGCTGTTGTTGTTGTTGGGGGTGTCATTGGTGTTTACCAAATTGTTGTTGTTACTCGTTAGAAGGTCCATGAAGTTTTTGCTTGAAGGAGGTATCTGTTCACTCGTGACTTTGCCGATGCCGGCAAAAAATGAATTGAATTTATTTGCAATTGACCTATTATCGGTTAGCTGATTTTTGCCGTCAATAAATGATGATGGTGGACTAAATACACGTTTTGAACTGTTAATAGCGCGTTTAATAATATTCCATGTTTTTTTATATCATACATGTTCTGTGTTAAAACTGAGTTATAATAGTTGGCCTTACATGTCCGCTTTGGCTTGTTAAACTCTCGGCAGTAGGTTTTGTAGGTTCTGATATTGACATCTGTTGGCGACCTGACTTTTTTCATGTAGAGTTTATGTTTCTGAAGGGAGGATTCTAGGAGACCTGCCGTCATCCAAGGTTCTCTCTTAATTTTTTTCTTGCTAGTGTTAATGGTTCGCAGAGGAAAGGCTTCCTCAAATGCCTTTTGATAGCTTTCCTGGAAGTTTGAATATGCGTCGATAGTCAACGTAGCATTCGTTACGTTTGAGAAATCGCAGGATGAAAGCAATCTTTTAAATTGATTGACATTCACTGTTTTAAAGGACCGTGTGGGATTGGGTGACGATAGAGAGTGGGTTCTTCTATTTTCATCTACTAAAAAAGTTGCAAAGTGATCACTTACGTCTGTGATTATGATACCTGATCGCAATATTTTTCCAGTAGTATTACATAAAATGTGATCTATTAAAGTAGCTGAATAATCTGTAACTCTGGTTGGCTTGGTAATAACTGGAAGAAATCCTGCGCTGAATAGACTGTTCACGTATTGGTTAGTTTTTTGGTGATTGTAAAATTTAAGTAAATCAGAGTCTCCCATCAGATAAGTGGATTTATGTTCGTTGTTGACCTTACCTAGTAAATCGGATAGGTTGTTCAAAAATGAATCTATGTCTGCTTTAGGAGCTGTATTTGGGCGGTATATTACACCAACTAGGATTTTTTTTATTTAAGTTGACTTCTATGAAAATAGATTCAAAGACATGAGGAATGAAAACTGATAAATCGTCACGAATATTGAATGGTAACGTTTCTTTGATAAATAAGCCTACACCGCCTCTTCCATCGTCATTACCGGGTCGTGTTCGCAGAAGTAAAGGGTGATATCCCTCTAGCTCATAGGTGATGTTTTCCTTAACAGTAAACGTTTCTGTCAGACTTATTATATCAAACTGATTTGAGTCGTTTTGTAGATTATGTAAAAGATCCTTTAGAGGCTTCCAGTTTGCATTTAAACTCCGACAGTTTAAGTTAAAGACTGAGAACGTTTTATGATTTAGTGGTGCCATTTTCCTAAAGTCTTGTGGTGTATAGTAATTACAATTGTGTGTGTTTACGGTAAAGGGGGAATCAGACACATCTTCTGAGTCACTAGCAGTATGTTCATTAAGAAGCTTCGGAAAGTTATACATATCATGGCTCTGGATCTCATCTAGTGTGATTTTGTTAGCCATGGTTAATTGTGTGCTATCCTGTACAGTGGGCAAATTTATCCCCTGGGTACCTCTTTCTGTTTAGGTTTGAGACCTTGATTCAGACTGAGGTTCACAGAGGATAAATTTAGTGATGCTACCCTGTTGTGCAAGGAAGCATCATGAAATTCACCCCCTGGGGACCTCATTTTGCAGATGACAGTCTTGCTTATTTCCTGGCTTGCTTTTACCTATCATAACACAAATGGCTGGTCACACTTGCCAATAAAATTCTTGACAAATTTTCATTTTTGTCTCAAAAATATGGCTTATGATCCCTCATTGGAATTAGCTTGTTCCAATAACAGGGTCATAAGCTATGTTTTTGAGGCAACTTGAATGGAGATTTTTTGTGTATCTGGTTGATTATGACTCCTGGATTAGGTGGCCTTAAAGATTAATTTGAGACGCTTGCATTTAATTTCTTGCAGTCAAAACATTGCTTATTCTTGAAGAGCAACATCAGCTTTCAGATGGTAACCTGAATTGATTATTCTGACAAATTACCTGTGTAGTGACCTTTGGTGTATCCTTTCTTTAGAAGTGTCTTGAAGTGCCTTACAAGTCTGCTATTGCCTATACAGTGTATTGTGGGTTTAGTTCAGACTGCAGCTGGAAGAGGAGTGTGTGTCCATTTGACTTGCAACAGCTCTTTCAAGCCACTCCAAATAATACTCTGGGTATTTTTGCTGGAGAAATCTAAACCAGGCTGGATTCCATGCATTGCTTTTTCCACACCAATTATGAAAATTTTATCAGCTGATAGTTCAATACCATTTTCAGTATGAAAGCAAGTCAAATCCCTTTCATCTTATTTTCAGTAGTTTGATACATTGCTCCAAAGTGCCTAGTTGAATAATATGGGAATCGCAAAATGTTTTTTATACGAATTCTACACATTTTGAAGACAACCAGTTGGTTTTCTGTGAAATTTTGTATCAGGAGGGTTAGGCAGTTCCTCACATCTGGTATTGAGGTAATGCTGGAGATACAGGTTTGGCAAATAACCAAATTGGAGCCTTGTCAACATGATCTTACAAAATTTAAGAAATTTTAATTCAAAAACAGGGACTGCGGTAGCTCAGTACTCATGGCACTGAACATCAAACAGAGGTCCATGGTTTGATCCACACCAGGGGTAACTGCATTGTGTCCTTGGGCAATGCATATCATTCTGATTGCCCACTCAAAAACAGGGACTGCGGTAGCTCAGTACTCATGGCACTGAACATCAAACTGAGAGGTCCACGGTATGATCCACACCAGAGGTAACTGCATTGTGTCCTTGGGCAATGCATATCATCCTGATTGCCCGCATGGTGGCGCGGTGTACTAAGGCGTACTTCTCGTCGATGGTGCACCTGCCTTCAACTAATGCTAACCCTGCTTATGTGGAGTTAGTACGTTGGGGAGTCTGACAGTTGCACACCATTGCTTTGTGATTCTCTCTGGCTTCCTCCACCGTAAAACTGTCTGACACGAGTTGACCCTGGCTGTCGAAAGTGTCGTTAAACTCAAATAGAAGAAGAAAAAAAAAATTTAAAAACAAAAATTTAAGGATTTTTACTTCAGTTCCACACATTAAATAGTTAACAATTAATACCTTCCCCCATGGAAACCCCGGGAAGTTAGGCAGTGCTTGTTTACTGTGGTAAATAAGCACCATTTTACTGGTAAAATAGGACCCAGTCACTAATGCTTGGGGTGCAAGTCCTCTAAAATACGTAACATGGGGCATAGATGATCGACTGACCTTGATTTTATCTCCATGTTGTGGTCACGATTAGCCATTGTGCAGAAGTATATGACCTTAAACACCAATAAATAAATAAATAAATAAATTAATACCTTGGCTTCTTTTCCAGTTTGCAACTGCATGCTACTCCTTTTGTCAAGGGGCATAACTGGGGAGGGGGAATTTTTCCAGTCTGGGCATTTCCACTTTCATCCGGATTGGAGTCTTTGATATCAATTCGCTCTTGCAAGTAATTGTGTATATTTTACAAGACCAGATTTGGTACTTGGACTTGCATCACACATAGCCGGTCATACAAATGGAGGTCTGCAGTACCTGAGTTGGGCTGTTGACTGGGTCTGCATGACCAGTTTGTTGGAGTATGGCACATGTTAACTGGTAGAGCTCGAAATTATTTTTGGTCATCAAATTTGTTCACGTTTTTGCCTTGTTACAATTTATGGGAGAGTGTCCATAGGAACTCTCCCATAAATTGTAGTGAGGCTAAACCACACAGACTAAATAATTTTACTTCAAAGATATCATGAAGCACAACCAAATTTGATGAAGCCATTAAGTTGCAGCACCTGCACTTAATAAAACCCAAATATGGGGTTCCAGCACTCAACCAGTAAATTAAATGAGAAGTTAGGAAGTCCATTGCATCACAACTACTACATGTATTATACTGGAATCCACAAATAAATTTCCAAGAAATCACAACTATAATCCTGATGGACAAATATTCCAACTACATACTCAAGGCATGCTTTCTAAAACAAGAGGCCCAAAGGGGCCTGAGGACGCTCACCTGACATGGTAGCCTAAATATCAACCCAAGGACTTGGCTTGAACAAACTTGAATCTCAAGCCCCTAAGCATGGTGCATACCCAATGTCAAAAGATTCTGCCTGCTGGATCTTGAGAAGAAGATTTTCAAAGAAATTTGCATGAAATGCACTAAGTTCGAATTCGGGCTTCTATAGTGAGCCCAAATATGAATCCAGGGGGCCGATTTGAACAAACTTGAATCAGATCCACCCCACAATGTTGCATACCAAATATCAAAAGATTCTGCCTGCTGGATCTGGAGAAGATTTTTTAAGAAATTTGCCTGAAATGCACTAAGTTCGAATTTGAGCTTCCATACAGAGCCCAAATATAAACCCAGGGGCCGATTTGAACAAACTTGAATCAGATCCACCCCACAATGTTGCATACCAAATATCAAAAGATTCTGCCTGCTGGATCTGGAGAAGAAGATTTTTTAAGAAATTTGCCTGAAATGCACTAAGTTCGAATTCGGGCTTCTATAGTGAGCCCAAATATGAAGCCAGGGGGCCGATTTGAACAAACTTGAATCAGATCCACCCCACAATGTTGCATACCAAATATCAAAAGATTCTGCCTGCTGGATCGGGAGAAGATTTTTTAAGAAATTTGCCTGAAATGCACTAAGTTCGAATTTGAGCTTCCATACAGAGCCCAAATATAAACCCAGGGGCCGATTTGAACAAACTTGAATCAGATCCACCCCACAATGTTGCATACCAAATATCAAAAGATTCTGCCTGCTGGATCTGGAGAAGAAGATTTTTTAAGAAATTTGCCTAAAATGCACTAAGTTCGAATTCGGGCTTCTATAGTGAGCCCAAATATGAAGCCAGGGGGCCGATTTGAACAAACTTGAATCAGATCCACCCCACAATGTTGCATACCAAATATCAAAAGATTCTGCCTGCTGGATCGGGAGAAGATTTTTTAAGAAATTTGCCTGAAATGCACTAAGTTCGAATTTGAGCTTCCATACTGAGCCCAAATATAAACCCAGGGGGCCGATTTGAACAAACTTGAATCAGATCCACCCCACAATGTTACATACCAAATATCAAAAGATTCTGCCTGCTGGATCTGGAGAAGAAGATTTTTTAAGAAATTTGCCTGAAATGCACTAAGTTCGAATTCGGGCTTCTATAGTGAGCCCAAATATGAATCCAGGGGGCCGATTTGAACAAACTTGAATCAGATCCACCCCACAATGTTGCATACCAAATATCAAAAGATTCTGCCTGCTGGATCGGGAGAAGATTTTTTAAGAAATTTGCCTGAAATGCACTAAGTTCGAATTCGGGCTTCTATAGTGAGCCCAAATATGAATCCAGGGGGCCGATTTGAACAAACTTGAATCAGATCCACCCCACAATGTTGCATACCAAATATCAAAAGATTCTGCCTGCTGGATCGGGAGAAGATTTTTTAAGAAATTTGCCTGAAATGCACTAAGTTCGAATTCGAGCTTCTATACTGAGCCCAAATAAAAACCCAGGGGGCCAATTTGAACAAACTTGAATCAGATCCACCCCACAATGTTGCATACCAAATATCAAAAGATTCTGCCTGCTGGATCTGGAGAAGAAGATTTTTTAAGAAATTTGCCTGAAATGCACTAAGTTCGAATTCAGGCTTCTATAGCGAGCCCAAATATAAACCCAGAGGGCCGATTTGAACAAACTTGAATCATATCCACCCCACAATGTTGCATGCCAAATATCAAAAGATTCTGCCTGCTGGATCTGGAGAAGAAGATTTTTTAAGAAATTTGCCTGAAATGTACTAAGTTCGAATTCGAGCTTCTATACTGAGCCCAAATATAAACCCAGGGGGCTGATTTGAACAAACTTGAATCAGATCCACCCCACAATTTTGCATACCAAATATCAAAAGATTCTGCGTGCTGGATCTGGAGAAGAAGATTTTTTAAGAAATTTGCCTGAAATGCATTAAGTTCGAATTCGGGCTTCTTTACTGAGCCCAAATATGAATCCAGGGGTCCGGTTTGAACAAACTTGAATCAGATCCACCCCACAATGTTGCATACCACATATCAAAAGATTCTGCCTGCAGGATCTGGAGAAGATTTTTGAAGAAATTTGCCTGAAATGCACTAAGTTCGAATTCGAGCTTCTATACTGAGCCCAAATATAAACCCAGGGGGCCGATTTGAACAAACTTGAATCAGATCCACCCCACAATTTTGCATACCAAATATCAAAAGATTCTGCCGATTGGATCTGGAGAAGAAGATTTTTTAAGAAATTTGCCTGAAATGCATTAAGTTCGAATTCAGGCTTCTATAGTGAGCCCAAATATGAATCCAGGGCGCTGATTTGAACAAACTTGAATCAGATCCACCCCACAATGTTGCATACCAAATATCAAAAGATTCTGCCTGCTGGATCTGGAGAAGATTTTTGAAGAAATTTGCCTGAAATGCACTAAGTTCGAATTCGAGCTTCTATACTGAGCCCAAATATAAACCCAGGAGGCCGATTTGAACAAACATGAATCGGATCCACCCCACAATGTTGCATGCCAAATATCAAAAGATTCTGCGTGCTGGATCTGGAGAAGAAGATTTTTAAAGAAATTTGCCTGAAATGCACTAAGTTCGAATTCAGGCTTCTATAGTGAGCCCAAATATGAATCCAGGAAGCCGATTTGAAGAAACTTCAATCAGATCCACCCCACAATGTTGCATATCAAATGTCAAAAGATTCTGCCTGCTGGATCTGGAGAAGAAGATTTTTAAAGAAATTTGCCTGAAATGCACCAAGTTCGAATTCGGGCTTCTATAGTGAGCCCAAATATGAATCCAGGAAGCCGATTTGAACAAACTTCAATCAGATCCACCCCCACAATGTTGCATGCCAAATATCAAAAGATTCTGCCTGCTGGATCTGGAGAAGATTTTTTAAGAAATTTGCCTGAAATGCACTAAGTTCGAATTCGAGCTTCTATAGTGAGCCCAAATATGAATCCAGGAAACCGATTTGAACAAACTTGAATCAGATCCACCCCACAATGTTGCATACCAAATATCAAAAGATTCTGCCTGCTGGATCGGGAGAAGATTTTTTAAGAAATTTGCCTGAAATGCACTAAGTTCGAATTTGAGCTTCCATACTGAGCCCAAATATAAACCCAGGGGGCCGATTTGAACAAACTTGAATCAGATCCACCCCACAATGTTACATACCAAATATCAAAAGATTCTGCCTGCTGGATCTGGAGAAGAAGATTTTTTAAGAAATTTGCCTGAAATGCACTAAGTTCGAATTCGGGCTTCTATAGTGAGCCCAAATATGAAGCCAGGGGGCCGATTTGAACAAACTTGAATCAGATCCACCCCACAATGTTGCATACCAAATATCAAAAGATTCTGCCTGCTGGATCGGGAGAAGATTTTTTAAGAAATTTGCCTGAAATGCACTAAGTTCGAATTTGAGCTTCCATACTGAGCCCAAATATAAACCCAGGGGGCCGATTTGAACAAACTTGAATCAGATCCACCCCACAATGTTACATACCAAATATCAAAAGATTCTGCCTGCTGGATCTGGAGAAGAAGATTTTTTAAGAAATTTGCCTGAAATGCACTAAGTTCGAATTCGGGCTTCTATAGTGAGCCCAAATATGAATCCAGGGGGCCGATTTGAACAAACTTGAATCAGATCCACCCCACAATGTTGCATACCAAATATCAAAAGATTCTGCCTGCTGGATCGGGAGAAGATTTTTTAAGAAATTTGCCTGAAATGCACTAAGTTCGAATTCGGGCTTCTATAGTGAGCCCAAATATGAATCCAGGGGGCCGATTTGAACAAACTTGAATCAGTTCCACCCCACAATGTTGCATACCAAATATCAAAAGATTCTGCCTGCTGGATCGGGAGAAGATTTTTTAAGAAATTTGCCTGAAATGCACTAAGTTCGAATTCGAGCTTCTATACTGAGCCCAAATAAAAACCCAGGGGGCCAATTTGAACAAACTTGAATCAGATCCACCCCACAATGTTGCATACCAAATATCAAAAGATTCTGCCTGCTGGATCTGGAGAAGAAGATTTTTTAAGAAATTTGCCTGAAATGCACTAAGTTCAAATTCAGGCTTCTATAGCGAGCCCAAATATAAACCCAGAGGGCCGATTTGAACAAACTTGAATCATATCCACCCCACAATGTTGCATGCCAAATATCAAAAGATTCTGCCTGCTGGATCTGGAGAAGAAGATTTTTTAAGAAATTTGCCTGAAATGTACTAAGTTCGAATTCGAGCTTCTATACTGAGCCCAAATATAAACCCAGGGGGCTGATTTGAACAAACTTGAATCAGATCCACCCCACAATTTTGCATACCAAATATCAAAAGATTCTGCGTGCTGGATCTGGAGAAGAAGATTTTTTAAGAAATTTGCCTGAAATGCATTAAGTTCGAATTCGGGCTTCTTTACTGAGCCCAAATATGAATCCAGGGGTCCGGTTTGAACAAACTTGAATCAGATCCACCCCACAATGTTGCATACCACATATCAAAAGATTCTGCCTGCAGGATCTGGAGAAGATTTTTGAAGAAATTTGCCTGAAATGCACCAAGTTCGAATTCGGGCTTCTATAGTGAGCCCAAATATGAATCCAGGAAGCCGATTTGAACAAACTTCAATCAGATCCACCCCCACAATGTTGCATGCCAAATATCAAAAGATTCTGCCTGCTGGATCTGGAGAAGATTTTTTAAGAAATTTGCCTGAAATGCACTAAGTTCGAATTCGAGCTTCTATAGTGAGCCCAAATATGAATCCAGGAAACCGATTTGAACAAACTTCAATCAGATCCACCCTACAATGTTGCATACCAAATATCAAAAGATTCTGCCTGCTGGATCTGGAGAAGAAGATTTTTTAATCTTTTTCCCATTGCCTACAGTGTTAAAAAGTGCTGACTCAGCACTTTTTCAAAGTCCTGAAAAAAGTACCTTGTGATCAAACTGATAGGGATTTTTTATTACCATTCTATTCTACAGGATAAAAGTAAGCTTTATACAAAATAAGAATTCTCTGTGCCGTGTAGTTTTGGAGATATGGCAGTTTTAAGGTTTTTCCTATTTTTAGCTCCCGAGGTTCCCACGGGGCAATGAGAAAATTTTTTTTGCATCAATCAACTACTTATGACCCATTATCATCTCATATCAAATTTGGTTCAAATCGACCTGACGGTTCTGAAAATAGAAATTTTAGGCGTGGCCAAAATTTTTGCCCCTCCCAATAACGAAGCCAAATAATGCCCGACAAACTTCTCTTGAACAAACTTGATTCTAAACCTCAAATGGACTCTGTATACCACATATCAAGTCTCTGCTACTGGTGGTTCATTGGAAGAAGATTTTCAAAAAATTTGGCCATTTTTTCCCCACACCTCTGCTCAATATGAGCCGAAACCTATTTTGGATAAAAATCAAAATGCCCCTATATAAACACTACTTACATGAAATTTAATTAAAATGTGGCCAGTGGTTTAGGAGAAAGAGGCTCAAACACCACCTTCAAGCCGGACGCCGGATGACGGATGGTCCGGCGGACGAAAAGTGATAAGAAAAGCTCACCCTGACTTTTAGCCAGGTGAGCTAATGAAAGTGTCAATGACACTGTAGCTCAGCTTGACAAACTTGAACTCGGTAAGTTATAAATGAAACGGAAAAATTGAAGATCATTGGTACCAATGTTATTTGATGAAATTTCAACATAACAGCATTGTGTGTGCACAACGTCAGAGTAATCCATGCATTTTTAAATGTAAACTGTAAGACTGGCTAAAGGAAGAATGTTGATATACAAATGCAGTATGTTCAGAGGTTATTGTAAATGGCAACTTTTTTTCACAGAAATGAATGCTAATCAATGAGACATGCCAAAGGAAGATGTTAATGCACAAATGCACTAAGTAGAAGGTCATTGCTTGTGGCAATGTTTTTTTGTTTTTTTTGGAGGGGGTGGGGGGGGTGCTTAAGGAAATTCGTAAATATACCCTGCAGAGAGTGCAAAAGGGATAAGTTGATGCACAAATGCAGTAAAAAAAGGCTTGTGATAACGACAATAATTTTTTATGGAAATGAAAAAAAACAATGGCTCACATCTAGAGGTCACCCTGAACACACATACCAAGTTTCAAAGTGATCCGATCATAAATGTGTCTTGAAGGGTGTGTTAAAGGGAAATATTGAGGTCTGACTAAACTAAGTTCAAAGGTCAGCGGCAACATTTTTTGACAGAAATGGAAGAAAATCGACAGCTCCCATGTACATGTCATCCCACACAAGCACACCAAGTTTGCAAGTGATCCAATCATGCCCTGCAGGGTGTGTCAAAGGGAAATATTGATGCTTAACTGCACTAAGTTTTTACTAAGTTCATCGAAAGTCATTGCCAGTGGCAACATTTTTTGATGGAAATCAAAGAAAATCGATAGCTCCCATCTAGAGGTCACCCCAAACAAGCATACAAAGTTTCAAACCGATCTGATCATAAATGTGCCCTGTAGGGCATGCCAAAGGAATATATTGATGCCTGACTAAACTAGTTCAAAGATCATTGCCAGTCGGAACATTTTTTAATGGACGGAAATGGAAGAAAATTGCTAGCGCCCATCTAGAGGTCACTCCAAACAAGCATACCAGGTTTCAAAGCAATCCGATCATAAATGTGCCCTGTAGGGTGTGCCAAAGGGAAATATTGAGGTCTGACTAAACTAAGTTCTAAGAACGTTGGCCGTGGCAACATTTTTTGACGGGAATGGAAGAAAATCAATAGCTCCCATCTAGAGGTCACCCCAAACAAGCATGTCAGGTTTCAAAGCAATTCGATCATAAATGTGCCCTGTAGGGTGTGCCTCAGGGAAATATTGAGGTCTGACTAAACTAAGTTCTAAGAACGTTTTCCGCGGCAACATTTTTTGACGGAAATTGAAGAAAATTGATAGCTCCCATCTTGGGGTCACCCCAAACAAGCATACCAAGTTTCAAAGCGATCTGATCATAAATGTGACCTGTGAGGGGTGCTAAAGGAAATTGTGGATGTACGTACATATGTATGCCGACAGACAAGAAGTGATGGCAATAGCTCAGCTTGACTTTGTCAAATTGAACTAAAAAGGTTACCTTGGTGATGTAGCTGAAATATTTTATCAGCCAGAACTTGAGCATCACAGCTGAGACAAATGAGGTTTACACATCCTTGTAATGTATGGTGAATTAAGTGTAGTCTGTTGAGATACAATTTTAATACTGCCCTGTATTCTTGTTTCATGTACATTTTGATAAGCTCACTGGTTGATGTCCATTACATCTGACTGTGATTGTGATAAATTACTAATGTATCCACCAACATGACATCTTCATCTTCCAATAAAGTTCTGAAAACTCATCAGAGGTGTCACTGCTAAAGAAGTTTATTGTTATTGTTTTCTGGGTTTTTTTCCCATCAGATCAGGCCTCGAAATTATTAACCTTTCCAGTGCAGTTTACTAGTTATATTCGTCTGGCCAGGTATTACAATGGTTTTTGTCGGATTCTTCAGGCCTTTCTACTCATGGATGTTGATGTTGTTTTAGATCTTGTGGAACTAGTTTCAGATGTTTGAGGTTGATCATTCAGTGATATGCAAATTCAGCAGTTGAAAAAAATATTAATTTTCAGAAAATTATAACAAAACTATATCATGTGATTCCTCATTGGAACGAGCTCATCGAGCTCGTGCAAATGAGGAGTCACATGATATGGTTTTGTTGACATATTTTGAAACTTTTTAAAACATTATACACGTGTATTGAAAATTATAAATCTTGAAATCGTCTGCATTGATTAAAGGGTTAACACATTGTTTGGGGTTTTCTCATTTGTATGTAACAAGTCCTTTTTGTTTCTACTGAACTGTGTATTGCAAGGCATCATTAGTTTGAGCAATGTATGAATTTGGCAAGCTTGAAATGCTTAGAACTTTTGCAGAACACCAAATGTTTCCTCTGCACTCGAACATCACCAACACACAACTAAGACAGTTTCTTTGAGTTATTTGTTAGCTGGCTTTGTGAGCACTGGTTTGAGGGAGCACGGTGGCTCAGTGGTAGACTATGCTAGAGTTCAATCCCCGTCCGGGACGACCCACATTGTGCCCTTGGGCAAGGTACTTTATCCTGGTTGCCTACATGGGGGCACGATGATGCCGTATAATAAGGCATACTGCACGTCGACAGTGCAGATGTCTTCAACCTCTGCAACACCGCTCGAGCGGAGCTTGAACAGAGTTAGAATGTTGAGGAGCTGACAGTTGCTCGTCGGTTCTCTTCAGCTTCCTCCTCCCATAAAACTGTCACAGTCTCGATTAGCCTTTATGCCTAAGTATGTGACCTTTAACACCAATAAATAAATATGTGAGGGGCATGATTGTTGGTACATATGATCAAAGTCATCTACTCATTAACTGTGATGATGGTAATCCATACTCAGTTGGTGTATTCCTCAGCTCTGTAAGACCTCGGTATGGACCTGTACCCTCATGTGCACTCTTTTTTTGCATGTGTTTGACAGTTTGTACAAAATCTTTCTGGAAGTCCAATTAGATTGTGGATAATTTGGACTTGATGTTTTATGCAGAATGTTCCACTCTTGCACGAATTGTTAAAGAAGAAACATTGTTTTCATTGTAAAGTTTTGTATAAACTTTAATACATATGTCACCGTGCCTATAAGTCTTTCTCTTTTTTATTTTAATTTCAGGAGCCAGCATATGGAGAATGCTTCAGTTTTTGAATCATCAGGACTTCAACAAATTCACTTTTTTTTTTTTACTGTTGCTTCAACTTCTTCTCCCTTAGTTTTTGTACAACTTGTTTCAGTCCATGTCATCGATATATACCCAGCTGCATTATGGGAAAATATTTTGAGGTACAAAGAGTTAAACTTCAATAAAGAAACTCTTAACTTGCCATGTACTTTTTTGATACTTCTTTGTAAAATCTGATCAAGGCTGCTATACAGCAGTCATGTCTGGATTTTATTAGAAAAATGAAAGTGTCAATGACACTGTAGCTTAACTTGTGTGTTGTGTTTGATGAAAAGGATAATGTTCAATGTTTATGAAAGGATTATGAAATAAGACAAGAATTGTGATAATTGGGAATATGTTCATTTCTGTTCCCTGTGTGCTATGTTTATGATAAAAATAATATGAGGTGTACACTGTACTAACGAGCTGAGGGGTGGGTTAATATGACCTCACTGTTAATGTATGTGGCCCTCACAGTTAACGTATATCAACAAAAGTTACCAAGTTACAGTGAAATTATTCCAAAACGAGTCATCCTATCAAGTTACATTAAAATCCCCTCATAAATACGGCCTGTAGACTGTGCTAAAGGTTTTCGAGCTTCGGGCCCCTGTAGCCGTCAGTTTCCCAATTGCGTCCAAAGGGGACATTCTCATCTAGACATTATATGAAGTCAATCTACCAAATTACAATGAAATGCCTTAAGAAATATGACCTGTAGACTGTGCTAAAGGTTTTTGGGCTTTGGGCTCTGGCAGCCATCATGGGTGAATGATCGCAACCAAAAGGGGACATTCTCATCTGGACACTATTTGGAGTCATCCTACCAAGCTACAATGAAATCCCTTCATAATTATGACCTGTAGACTGTTCTAAAGGTTTTCGGGCTTTGGGCCCCTGAAGCCGTCACAGTTGCCCAATCGTGTCCAAAAGGGGACGTTCTCATCTAGACATTATATGAAGTCAACCTACCAAGTTACAATGAAATCCCTTCATAAATATGACCTGTAGACTGTGCTAAAGGTTTTCAGGCTTCGGGCAGCCATCATGGTTGAATGATCACAACCAAAGGGGACAATCTCATCTGGGCATCATCTGGAGTGATCCTGCGAAGTTACATTGAAATCCCTTCATAAATATGACCTGCAGACTGTACTCAAGGTTTTTGGGCTTCGGGCACCTGTAGCCATCACAGCTGACCAATCATGACCAAAAGAGGATGTCATCATCTAGGCATTATATGGAGTCAACCTAACAGGTTACAATGAAATCCTTCTATACATATAACCTTTTGCCTATGCTAAAGGTTTTTGGGCTCGGGCACCCATCAAGGCTGAATGATCACGGCCAAAATGGGACGTTCTCATCTAGACATTATTTGGAGTCATCCTACCAAGTTACAATGAAATCCCTTCATAAATATGACCTGTAGACAGTGCAAAAGGTTTTCAGGCTTTGGGCACCTTTAGCCGTCAAAGTTGCCAAATCATGTCCAAAAGGGGACATTCTCATCTAGACATTATATGAAGTCAACCTACCAAGTTACAATGAAATTCCTTCATAAATATGATCTGTAGACTGTGCTTAAGGTTTTCGGGCTTCGGGCAGCCATCATGGTTGAATGATCGCAACCAAAGGGGACAATCTCATCTGGGCATCATCTGGAGTGATCCTACGAAGTTACAATGAAATCCCTTCATTAATATGACCTGAAGACTGTGCTAAAGGTTTTTGGGCTTTGGGCACCTTTAGCCGTCACAGTAGCCCAATCATGTCCAAAAGGGGACATTCTCATCTAGACATTATATGAAGTCAACCTACCAAGTTACAATGAAATTCCTTCATAAATATGACCTGTAGACTGAGCTTAAGGTTTTCGGGCTTTGGGCAGCCATCATGGTTGAATGATCGCAACCAAAGGGGACAATCTCATCTGGAGTGATCCTGCGAAGTTACAATGAAATCCCTTCATAAATATGACCTGTAGACTGTGCTCAATGTTTTCGGGCTTCGGGCACCTGTAGCCATCACAGTTGACCAATCATGACCAAAAGGGGATGTCATCATCTAGGCATTATATGGAGTCAACCTAACAGGTTACAATGAAATCCTTCTATAAATATAACCTTTTGCCTATGCTAAAGGTTTTTGGGCTTGGGCACCCATCAAGGCTGAATGATCAAGGCCAAAATGGGATGTTCTCATCTAGACATTATTTGGAGTCATCCTACCAAGTTACAATGAAATCCCTTCATAAATATGACCTGTAGACAGTGCAAAAGGTTTTCGGGCTTCGGGCACCTTTAGCCGTCAGAGTTGCCCAATCATGTCCAAAAAGGGACGTTCTCATCTAGACATTATATGAAGTCAACCTACCAAGTTACAATGAAATCCCTTCATAAATATGACCTGTAGACTGTGCTTAAGGTTTTCGGGCTTCGGGCTTGGGCAGCCATCATGGTTGAATGATCACAACCAAAGGGGACAATCTCATCTGGGCATAATCTGGAGTGATCCTGCGAAGTTACAATGAAATCCCTTCATAAATATGACCTGTAGACTGTGCTCAAGGTTTTCGGACTTCGGGTACCTGTAGCCATCACAGTTGACCAATCACGACCAAAAGGGGATGTCATCATCTAGGCATTATATGGAGTCAACCTTACAGGTTACAATGAAATCCTTCTATAAATATAACCTTTTGCCTATGCTAAAGGTTTTTGGGCTCGGGCACCCATCAAGGCTGAATAATCATGGCCAAAATGGGACGTTCTCGTCTAGACATTATTTGGAGTCATCCTACTAAGTTACAATGAAATTCCCTCATAAATATGACCTGTAGACTGTGCTAAAGGTTTTCGGGCTTTGGGCACCTTTAGCCGTCACAGTAGCCCAATCATGTCCAAAAGGGGACGTTCTCATCTAGACATTATAAGAAGTTAACCTACCAAGTTACAATGAGATCCCTTCAAAAATATGACCTGTAGACTGTGCTAAAGGTTTTCGGGCTCGGGCAGCCATCATGGCTGAATGATTGCAACCATAGGGGACAATCTCATCTGGGCATCATCTGGAGTGATCCTAAGAAGTTACAATGAAATCTCTTCATAAATATGACCTGTAGACTGTGCTCAAGGTTTTCGGGCTTCAGGCACTAGTAGCCATCACAACTGACCAATCACGACCAAAAGGGGATGTCATCATCTAGGCATTACATGGAGTCAACCTAACAGGTTACAATGAAATCCTTCCATAAATATGACCTTTTGCCTATGCTAAAGGTTTTTGGGCTCGGGCACCCATCAAGGCTGCATGATCGCGATCAAAATGGGACGTTCTCATCTAGACATTATTTGGAGTCATCCTACCAAGTTACAATGAAATCCCTTCATAAATATGACCTCTAGACTGTGCTAAATGTTTTTGGGCTTTGGGCCCCTGCAGCCGTCACAGTTGCCCAATCATGCCCAAAAGGTGACTTTCTCATCTAGACATTGTATGAAGTCAACCCACCAAGTTACAATAAAATTCCTCAATAAATATGACCTGTAGCCTGTGGTAAATGGTTTTGGGCTCGGGCAGTCATCACGGTTGGCAGATCATGCCCGAATGGGGAAATTCTCATCTAGACATCATAAGGAGTCATCCTACCAAGTTACAATGAAATCCCTCCACATTAAACATGACCTGCAGACTGTGCTAAAAGTTTTTGGGTTTCGGGCTTGGGCAGCCATCACGGTTGATAGATCATGCCCAAAAGGGGACGTTCTCATCTAGGCATTATACAGAGGCATCCTACCAAGTTACAATGAAATCCCTTCATAAATATGACCTGAAGACTGTGCTAATGGTTTTCGGGTTTTGGGCTCGGGCAGCCATACCGGTTGCCCAATCGCGACCAAAAGGGGACGTTCTCATCTAGACATGACCCCAAACCTGCATATGAAATTTCGTGACGATCAGACAAGAACTGCGGGGTGTAGCCTGTGCTAAAGGAAAATGTGAACAGACGTCACAGACCAACAGACTCACAGACTAACAGACTTCCGCACGCGTGATGGCAATAGCTTATCTTGACTATGTCAAGTTAAGCTAAAAATCGATAAAATTATGGTAAATAAATCACATATATAAAGAAAGGACTGAACTAAATAACTAACTGTAGGATGTGCTATAGGAATTGTAGACAATTGCAAAATCTGAGATGGCCACTTGTGGCAATGTTTTTTAATGAAATTCAAAAAAACATGATTGCTCCCATGTAGACATCACCCTAAAGCCACATATTTGAGCTGAAAAAGATTGAGTGAGAGATGCACACCATAGGGTGTATGTGTGCGAAAGGAGTTGCGGACAATTAAAATGCCAAATTCAAGATGGCCACTGATGGCCATGTTCTTAAACAATGTTCAGAAAAATTTGGTAGCTCCCATCCAGACATCATACCAAAGTAACATATGAAATCTAAAACTAAACCTGTTCATAAGCACAGCTAATGAAATAACCTCACAATGTGCAGGCCAACCCAAAATAAACATTGCTATCAAGTCGATTTTTAAAAAATATGTTAGCACATTGTGTAGGTGCTTCATTTTGATACTCAGAAAAGGAAAATAAAGTGTCACCATATGGTGACACAAAAAGATACCCCCACGTATTTAACAATGCAAGCCTGGCTGTAGGTGATACAGTTTTTCAGTTTTTGGCTATATATAAATACAAAGTCCATAAAGGGCAATGACTCTGGCAACAAAATATTGAAAGACACCTGCATTTCACTATGGGTATACAGCAATAGGATACACTTGCATGCCAAATATCAAGTCACTCAACCATGTACTTTACAAGTTATTCATGATTGAATTTCGGGATGGATGGACGGACGAGGCGATTCCTATAATACTCCCGGTGGGGGTATAAAAATATCAGGTGAGGGATGCAGCCTGGAATTGGAATGCTAATGGAATTGTTGACAATTTATATGTCAAAACCAAGATGGCCACTGGAAATTCAATAGAATTCGATAACTCCCATCTGGACATTATACCAAAGCAATATATGACATTTGAAAAAGATCGAGTGAATGATGTGCCCTGAAGGGTGTCCTAATGGAATTGTAGACAATTGATATGTCAAATCCAAGATGGCCACTGGGGACGGGGGATGATGTTTTTGAACAAAATTTGATAACTCCCATCTACACATTACCCAAAAACCATGTATGAAATTTGAAATTGATCGGGTGAGAGATGTGGCCTGTCGGGTGTGCTAAAGGATGGATGTGGATGGATGGACGGTCAGATGATGGATTGCAACCCATTCCAAAAGCTCATACTTGAGGTTGTCAACCTGAGCTAAAAAGAAACAAGAGACCCCACAGGACCTGAAGCGCTCATCTTGAACAGAACACAATATAAACAGAGTCCAAGAATGAGTCTACATTAAGCAATCCATCTCCATAGGATACACTGTCAATCCTTGAGTCCCTCAGGAGTGACAAAAATAATCCGGGCATCATGACTTTTCTTCAGTTGATCATAATCTAAAATGTAGAGCTCCCCTATGAAGCCCCTTGATACAACCTATGTGGATTAATCTTAGTTACACACCTGTAGAGGGTACAGAATACAAAATTTTTAATTCTTCACCAACATGGCCAATTTCAGCTCCCATAGGGAGCCCAAATATTAACCCATGCTCTCGATTTGAACACAGTTGAATCTGACTTCCCTAGTGATGTTGTGTACCAAATATGAAAGCATTCTGACTGTTTGATCTGAAGAAGAGAAATTTTAAAGAAATTTCTTCATATTACACTAAGTTAAAATTTGGGCTACCAATGCGAGCCCAAATATTAACCTATGGATCCGATTTGAACAAATTTGAATCTGACCCCCCTAGAGATGATGTATACCAAATATGAAAGCATTCTGACTAGTGGATCTGAAGAAGATTTTTAACGAAATTTCCTCATATTGTATTAAGTTAAATTTCAGGTTCCCATATGAAGCCGAAATATTAACCCAGGCACTCGAATTGAACAAACTTGAATCTGAACCCCCTAGAGATGTTGTATACCAAATATGAAAGCATTCTGACTGGTGGATCCGAAGAAGAAGATTTTTAAAGAAATTTCCTCATATTGCACCAAGTAAAGATTTGGGCTACCACAGCGAGCCCAAATATATACCTAGGGATCTGATTTGAACAAACTTGAATCTGACCTCCCTAGAGATGTTGCATACCAAATATGAAAGCATTCTGACTGGTGGATCTGAAGAAGAAGATTTTTTAAAATTATCCCCCATATTGAACGAAGTTAAAATTTGGGCTTCCTACGGAAGCCCAAATATTAACCTAGGGACTTGGTTTGAACAATCTTGAATCTGACCCTCATAACAATGATGTATACCAAATATTAAAATGTTCTGACTGGTGGTTCTGAAGAAGATTTTTAAAGAATATTCCCCATATTACCCTATGTTAAAAATTCGGGCTCCTGTATTGAGCCCAAATATGAACCAATGGGCTTTATTTTAGCAAACTTGTATCTGAGCCCCCTAAGAATGTTGTATACTGATTATCAAAAGATTCTGATGACTGGTTCTGGAGAAAAGATTTTTTAAAATTTTTGCAAATATGCTGACTCAGCATTTTTTCGATGCCCATTACAGAACACCCTAACATAACTGATGGCAATTTTTTTTACCATTCAATTCTACTGGTCCTAAGGATACTTCATACCAAATAACAGCTCTCTGTTCCGTGTGGTTTGGGAAATATGGAGGTTTGAAAATATTTCTATTTTTAGCTCCCAGGGTTCCATGGGGATGCAGGTATTTTTTATTTTTTTGCATGAGTCAAGTACTTATGACCCAATAATACCACATACCAAATTTGGTTCAAACCAGACCATCGGTTCAGAAAATAGAAATTTTGGGTGGGGCCAAAAATCTTACCCCTCCCATTACAAAGCCAAATATTGCTTCACGAACTTCGTTTGAACAAACTTGTTCTACACCTCAAAAGGAAGCTCCATAGCAAATATCAAGACATTGTACACACTGGTTCATGAGAAGATTTTAAAAATATTTTGGAGCATTTTCCCCGGGGCTGGGCATGTCGAGTTGAACAAAAATGCAATGCCCCTTCGGGACCATCACTCGCACAAACTTTCACTTGAATTGGCCCAGTGGCTTTGGAGAAGACCAAAACATGGTGTTGACGGATGGATGGAGAGCGATGAGATCAGCTCAGCTTGACTTTGTACAGATGAGCTAAAAAAGTTAAAAGGGTACCAATATCCTGGGTAGGAATATCAAACAATATTAAGATATTAATTTTGTTTAGCCACAAGTTTTATAGTTACTTTACAAGTCCGAATTTGATTTGGAGAGGAAGTATGCATTTGGCAATAACATACCTGTAAATTCTCATGAATTTGGTACCAGTCTCTCATCACACCATTCCAATCCAGATCATGATCTCATGCCCTGTTCAGTGAAGTCCATTTAATTGAATATTTCTCAATTAAATAACCCTGTTAATTTCACATCACTTCCTGATATCAACAAGCCAAGACCAATACCGGGTCTGGACCTGCGTCGCTGCATGCAACTGAATCGGCAAACAGGAAGTGCATGGCAGATCTGAAAATTGCTTACATGATACAACTCATCATTATGAAGCAGCAGACCAAATATAAAATCAATCCCTTGCATAGAAGCCGAGAAAACCTTGACGGAAAATTTCAATGTCCAGTGGGTACAGTAAAATTTCAAAGTATCGGCAAACAGGAAGTGGCTGCACGGCAGATCTGAAAATTGCTTACCCGATACAACTCATCATTATGAAGCAGCAGACCAAATATAAAATCAATCCCTTGCATAGAAGCCGAGAAAACCTTGACGGAAAATTTCAATGTTCAGTGGGTACAGTAAAATTTCAAAGTATCGGCAAACAGGAAGTGGCTGCATGGCAGATCTGAAAATTGCTTACACGATACAACTCATCATTATGAAGCAGCAGACCAAATATAAAATCAATCCCTTGCATAGAAGCCGAGAAAACCTTGATGGAAAATTTCAATGTTCAGTGGGTACAGTAAAATTTCAAAGTATCGGCAAACAGGAAGTGGCTGCACAGCAGATCTGAAAATTGCTTACACGATACAACTCATCATTATGAAGCAGCAGACCAAATATAAAATCATCACCTTTCATAGAAGCCAAGAAAACCTTGACGGAAAACGTGTTTCGGATGGACTGACGGATGGACGGACGGACAGACGGAGTCGAGCGATTACCTTGCATAGAAGCCGAGAAAACCTTGACGGAAAATTTCAATGTTCAGTGGGTACAGTAAAATTTCAAAGTATCGGCAAACAGGAAGTGGCTGCACGGCAGATCTGAAAATTGCTTACACGATACAACTCATCATTATGAAGCAGCAGACCAAATATAAAATCATTACCTTTCACAGAAGCCAAGAAAACCTTGACAGAAAAAGTGTTTCGGATGGACGGACTGACGTACAGACAGAGTCGAGCGGTCACTAGACCTGCTCTGCCGCTGGCGACGCAGGTAATAAAAACCATAAATTGTTATTTGCACATGGTTTATCAAGTCAACTCGTGTTATTTATTTATTGGTGTTTAAGGTCACATGTTTCTGCACAATGGCTAATTGTGACCGCAAAACTTGTGTTAACTGAATAAAATGAAAGTGTCAATGACACTGTAGCTCAACTTGTCAAGACAAAGACATGTACATGTATAGTATGTGACACAGCAATGACAAACATCTAGGTAATGACCTGATAACAAAGGTACATATAAAGTATTGTAACGGTCTGTACATAAATACTGACCGTTAAATGTATAGGTAAAGTGTTGTAAAGGTAGGTGACAGTCAGATGCCAAACTAGAAAAGAAATCTTTGAATCGCAGAGTGGGTCTGACTGAACCCCAAAATATTTGTTCTCATAGCACAGTGATAACAAAGGCACCCCAAAACACACTCATTCCTGTCCCAAGGTGAAAACAAAGGTACCCAAGAAGTTTCGTGAAGATCAGTTCACAAATATGAGCTGTGTAGAAGTTGTGACAAAAAACTGATTGGACCTAATTTCGGTACAAAATGGCCACTGGCAGCCATCTTGAATTTTGGACCGCACCCAGAAACACTCATTCTCGTCCCAAGGTGATAACAAAGGTACCCAAGAAGTTTTGTGAAGATCGGTTCATAAATACAGACTTTAGCCCGAGCCTTATTGACATGTGTACTTACTGTTTGTAAGTAGCACTGAAAAAATCAAAGTTCATCTAATTTGCATAATTTCTGCACGAGAAAAAAACCCATACTCTATGTGATGTATTCCATGTTACTAAACATTCATACAAAAATTTATTCAAATCAGAACTTTCATACAGAAGTTCTGTACAAAAGACTGATTGCACTAATTTTGGTACAAAATGGCTGCTGGTGGCCATCTTGAATTTTGGACCACACCCCAAAACACTCGTTCTCATCCCACGGTGATAACAAAGGTACCCAAGAAGGTGTGTAAAGATCGGTTCATAAATACGGCCTCTAGCCTGAGCCGTATAGAAGTTGTGTACAAAAAACTGATTAGACCTAATTTCGGTACAAAATGGCCACTGGCAGCCATCTTGAATTTTGGACCACACTCAGAAACACTCGTTCTCGTCCCAAGGTGATAACAAAGGTACCCAAGACGTTTCGTGAAGATCGGTTCATAAATACAGACTTTAGCCCGAGCCTTATTGACATGTGTACTTACTGTGTGTAAGTAGCACTGAAAAAATCAAAGTTCATCTAATTCACATAATTTCTGCACAAGAAAAAAACCTGTATTATATGTGATGTATCCCATGGTACTAAACATTCACACAAAAAATTATTCAAATCAGCGCTTTCATATGGAAGTTCTGTGCAAAAATCTGATTGCACCAAATTTTGTACAAAATGGCTGCCATCAGCAATCTTGAATTTCGGACCGGACCTAAAAACACTCGTTCTCGTCCCAGGGTGATAACAGAGATACCCAAGGAGTTTCGTAAAGATCGGTTCATAAATACGGCCTCTAGCCCGAGCCGTATTGGCATTTGCACTTACAGTGCTGAAAGTAACAACAAAAAACATCAAAGTTAGTCTAATTTGCATGATTTCTGCACGAGAAAAAAACCTGTACTATATATGATGTATTCCATGTTACTAAACATTCATACAAAAATTTATTCAAATCAGAACTTTCATACAGAAGTTCTGTACAAAAGACTGATTGCACTAATTTTGGTACAAAATGGCTGCTGGTGGCCATCTTGAATTTTGGACCACACCCAAACACACTCGTTCTCATCCCATGGTGATAACAAAGGTACCCAAGAAGTTTTGTAAAGATTGGTTCATAAATACGGCCTCTAGCCTGAGCCATATAGAAGTTGTGTACAAAAACTGATTAGACCCAACTTCGGTACAAAATGGCCACTGGCAGCCATCTTGAATTTTGGACCGCACCCAGAAACACTCGTTCTCGTCCCAAGGTGATAACAAACGTACCCGAGACGTTTTGTGAAGATCGGTTCATAAATACAGACTCTAGCCCGAGCCGTATTGACATGTGTACTTACTATGTGTAAGTAGCACTGAAAAAATCAAAGTTCATCTAATTTGCATAATTTCTGCACGAGAAAAAAACCCGTATTATATGTGATGTATCCCATGGTACTAAACATTCACACAAAAAATTATTCAAATCAGCGCTTTCATATGGAAGTTCTGTGCAAAAATCTGATTGCACCAAATTTTGTACAAAATGGCTGCCATCGGCCATCTTGAATTTCGGACCGGACCCAAAAACACTTGTACTCGTCCCACGGTGATAACAAAGGTACCCAAGGAGTTTCGTAAAGATCGGTTCATAAATACGGCCTCTAGCCCAAGCTGTATTAGCATTTGAACTTACAGTGCTGAAAGTAACACCAAAAAACATCAAAGTTAGTCTAATTTGCATAATTTAAGCACGAGAAAAAAACCTGTATTATATGTGATGTATCCCATGGTACTAAACATTCATACAAAAAATTATTCAAATCAGAGCTTTCATATGGAAGTTCTGTACAAAAAACAGATTTCTGCATCGTCGGTACAAAATGGCGGCTGGCAGCCATCTTAAATTTCGGACCACACCCAAAAACACTCGTTCTCGTCCCACGGTCATAACAAAGGTACCTAAGAAGTTTCGTAAAGATCGGTTCATAAATACGGCCTCTAGCCCGAGCCGTATCCAATTGTTGACGGACAGACGGACAGATGGACGACGGACGACGGGCCATGGCATAAGCTCAAATTTGGCTTCGCCAAAGTTGAGCTAAAAATGAAAAAAAAAATCCTCATATTATGCACACCATTGGTACGTGTATAAATCCCCTGCAAAATAAAATGAAAGTGTCAATGACACTGTAGCTCAACTTGTCAAGACAAAGACATGTACATGTATAGTATGTGACACAGCAATGACAAACATCTAGGTAATGACCTGATAACAAAGGTACATATAAAGTATTGTAACGGTCTGTACATAAATACTGACCGTTGCCTGTAACAAATGTATAGGTAAAGTATTGTAAAGGTGGGTGACAGTCAGATGCTGAACTAGAAAAAATCTTTGAGTCCCAGAGTGGGTCTGACTGAACCCCAAAATATTTGTTCTCATAGCACAGTGATAACAAAGGCACCCCAAAACACACTCGTTCCTGTCCCAAGGTGAAAACAAAAGTACTCAAGAAGTTTTGTGAAGATCAGTTCATAAATACGAGCTGTATAGAACTTGTGACAAAAAACTGATTGGACCTAATTTCGGTACAAAATGGCCACTGACAGCCATCTTGAATTTTGGACCGTACCCAGAAACACTCATTCTCATCCCAAGGAGATAAAAAAGGTACCCAAGAAGTTTTGTGAAGATCGGTTCATAAATACAGCCTCTATCCTGAGCCGTATTGACATGTGTGCTTACATTGTGTAAGTTGCACTGAATAAATCAAAGTTCATCTAATTTGCATAATTTCTGCACGAAAAAAAACCCCTTACAATATGTGATGTATTCCATGTTACTAAACAATCATACAAAAATTTATTAAAATCAGAACTTTCATACAGAAGTTCTATACAAAAGACTGATTGCACTAATTTTGGTACAAAATGGCTGCTGGTGGCCATCTTGAATTTCGGACCACACCCAAAAACACTCGCTCTCATCCCACGGTGATAACAAAGGTACCCAAGAAGTTTCGTAAAGATTGGTTCATAAATATGGCCTCTAGTCTGAGCTGTATAGAAGTTGTGTACAAAAAACTGATTAGACCTAATTTCGGTACAAAATGGCCACTGGCAGCCATCTTGAATTTTAGACCGCACCCAGAAACACTCGTTCTCGTCCCAAGGTGATAACAAAGGTACCCAAGACATTTCGTGAAGATCAGTTCATAAATACAGACTCTAGTCTGAGCCGTATTGACATGTGTACTTACTGTGTGTAAGTCGCACTGAAAAAATCAAAGTTCATCTAATTTGCATAATTTCTGCACGAGAAAAAAACCTGTATTATATGTGATGCATCCCATGGTAGTAAACATTCACACAAAAAAATTATTCAAATCAGGGCTTTCATATGGAAGTTCTGTGCAAAAATCTGATTGCACCTAATTTTGTACAAAATGGCTGCCATCGGCCATCTTGAATTTCGGACCGGACCCCAAAACACTCGTTCTCGTCCCACGGTGATACCAAAGGTACCCAAGAAGTTTCGTAAAGATCGGTTCATAAATACGGCCTCTAGCCCGAGCCGTATTGGCATTTGCACTTACAGTGCTGAAAGTAACCCCCAAAAACATCAAAATTAGTCTAATTTGCACAATTTACGTACGAGAAAAAAACCCGTATTATATGTGATGTATCCCATGGTACTAAACATTCATACAAAAAATTATTCAAATCAGAGCTTTCATATGGAAGTTCTGTACAAAAAACAGATTTCTGCATCGTCGGTACAAAATGGCAGCTGGCAGCCATCTTGAATTTCGGACCGCACCCAAAAACACTCGTTCTCGTCCCACGGTCATAACAAAGGTACCCAAGAAGTTTCGTAAAGATCGGTTCATAAATACGGCCTCTAGCCCGAGCCATAGCAGCTTGGCACTTACAGCTCTGAAAGTAACACTAAATGAATCAAAGTCAGTCTAATTTGCATAATTTCTGCACGAGAAAAAAACCCGTATTATATGTGATGTATCCCATGGTACTAAACATTTATACAAAACTTTATTCAAATCAGAACTTTCATACAGAAGTTCTGTACAAAAAACTGATTTTTGCATCATCGGTACAAAATGGCCACTGGCAGCCATCTTGAATTTCGGACCACACCTAAAAACACTCGTTCCCGTCCCAGGGTCATAACAAAGGTACACAAGAAGTTTCGTAAAGATCGGTTCATAAATACGACCTCTAGCCTGAGCCATAGCCAATTGTTGACGTACGGACAGACGGACAGACAGCCAGACGGACAGACGGACGACGGGCCATGACAATAGCTCAAATTTGACTTCGTCAAAGTTGAGCTAAAAATTCTTGCATTCTAAAGAATTAAAACCATTGAATTGTCCTCTTTTACACTCCTATTTGGCCTCAGAATATCCAATGCAAGCATTTAATCTATTATATCTTGCTTGATGTAGCCTCATGGGCTCTACCAAACAAGACATGATACATTTATTTATTTAACCCTTTACCCAACATAACAGCCAAAACCGGTCAGCGTTACTCAAAAAAACTGCCATTCAGTTTTCATTATTTATCAGTTTTTGCCTCAAAAACAAGGGCTAACTGTGACCACAACATGGAGATTAATTCAAGAAAAGTCAATCATTTATACCCATGCTGCCCATTTTAGAGGACTTCCATCCCAAGCATTGGTGTCTGGGTCATATTTTACCAGTAAAACAGAGTGTACCAGAGTAAAAGTAAACAAGCACTGCTTCACTCCCAGGGTTTCCAAAAGGGGAGATAAAATAAATGCTCAATTTATCACTAGAATACTTCTGTTAACTGAATATTTTTCACTGACAAAATGGCTATTCAATTAACAGTGTTCTCATGAAGTAAAATCTCGCAATTTATCATAAATTTCATATTTTGGGTCAAGTGCAACTGTAACCTTGAACAAGACTGATTACAATATGTGGCAGACCAGAAGTAAATGAAAACAAAGAATGCATGTCGTCACACATGTTAGAGAAAAATTGAAGTGGAAAAAGGCAAGTTTGTGGAATATGATACACCAGTGTATTTCACGCCTTTATTTTTCAAAATCCTTTCTTTCTTTTTTTTTTAATCTCATTCCCCTCCTTTTCCCCAATTTCTACCACTAGACCCAAACTTACAAGTTTCTATCTCCTGAGAATTCAGTGGATGACAGCTTTGCAATAAAATCTTGGCAGAAATGCTTTCTAGGGAATTAGGACTAAAATTTCCATCTGGAATTGTGCTACTGGGGACCATAAGCTTTGGATTAAGTAAAATAAACACAACACACAATTATGAGGCTGTTTATCTAAAACAGAAATTCCCATGATTAATTTCTATTCATGTATAAAATATAAAATAAAACTCAGAACACAATCTTCTCTTCCAGTTGCATGTTCGATTTTTCAACAAAATGCTTTACACCACATGTACACCAGAAAATCACAGTGTGAAATCAGAGATTTATTAAAAAAATAACTACAATAGCAGTAAAAAAAAGTCATCTTTTGTCCATTTACTTTGAAAATGAATGGTAAAAGGCATAAAATTTCTCAACTGTTTATTTTTTAAGTTTCAGTTTCAGCAACCAGGGTCTTAATTTTCAACAAATATCCCCCCTTCTGCCAATAAAGGTTTCAAAGATATGTACGGTAATATCAATCATTTTTTCTAAACAAATTTAACTCTCAACCCGTTGAGTATTTTCTAGATCTTTTTCATCAAATCTAGTCAGGGCTACTTTAAAGCAGCAGCAAGCTTTGAAAATGTTTGATCTAATAAAGGATCCTACACTGTTGAGGGAAATGAAATTGAAAATTAGAATTGAAGGACAATTTTTCAGTATAGTGCTTAGTGGAATTTGCCAATTTGTTTTTGTTTTTTTTAGAGTTATTTCTTCATCATGGTTTAGCAACACTTTCAACAGCCAGGATCATGTTGTGTCAAACAGCTGTACAGGTGGAAGTATGAGTGCCCAGATAGAACCAACGGGCAGCAGTGAGTTACCAATTTGTTGTTGGCCAAGCCATGGAAAAAAATATGAAGAAAATTATGATGTTACAATTTATTGGAGAGTGCCATCTGGACTCTCCAATAAATGCACCAAAGCATTAACTGGTGTAGTGCTGGAAGCCCATATTTGAGCTTTATTTTGAAGAGTAAGTACCATAACATGCAGGCTCCATATTCTCTGGACATGCTTCACATCATCTTCAAAATGAAAGTTTATAGCCTTTTTGAATTTGCTTTGTTACAGTTTATGGGAGAGTGCCTACAGGCACTCTCCCATAAACTATAACAATGCAACATATGAACAAATTTTCACACCCCAAAATAATTCAGCACTCTAACAGTTAATGGGCAATATAATGCTAAACTGAGGCTCCGTTTCCTGCAAGTGTGGTATCTTTGGAAAGAAAACAACTCAGGTTAGAAATGAACATTGAAAGTAATTTAGCATACTACCAGTTAATGGAACTTCCATCAGGCCGAGTCATACATCATTGGACAATTATTTTAGAAATGTGGGAAGCCAGAGTACTTGGTGGGGAATCACCATGTAGTGACAAGTAACTTGCAGACTTTTACAAGTAACTTGAAGTAGGGCTCGGGTTTGACTTGCATTGGCCAGGATTCCTGCAGTTGAATGAAACAAAAGTCATCAAAGATGTTCAGAGACAGAAAAAGGAAGCTATCCTTCAAGAGATACATACAGTTATATGCACACGCGAGCTGAGGAAATTTGTACTCAATGTTCGCATTTTAATGTCACACCACAATTACATTTGCAATCAAATGCATAATTCTCATTCTGCTAGGCAGATATTCTATCAGTCAGGACAAGATCCATTCCAGAAATATGAGGTAAGCTGAATATTGTAGAAATGAAAATGCCTTGATCAGCTATGCCATTTTTCAGGGGTTTTCAAGGAAGGTTTCCAAGTCCTTGACAAGAGATGTCTCAAATATTTATCGGGGTTTGTCACTTTAGGTCATGATGAAAATTGCACTGGTCAGATTTGAACTCATGCTCTTTGGATCCAAAGTTTGTTGCACTAACTAATGAGTAACCTCCTTTTCCTAATTTATTCATTTATATATTTAGTGGTGTTTAAGGCTGCATATTTGTGGCCACAATGTGGATAAAAAGTAGAGTTCAGTCAAATGTTTTACTCGTTTCAGAGGACTTCCACCCCAAGGCACTGATTTACTGTGTTCAATTTTACCAGTAAAAGAGTACTGCAGTAAACAAGCACTGCTTCACTTCCCAGGGTTGCCCTGGGGATCCCTCACCTAACCATTCCCAATTCGTAATAACAAAGTGTTAACTTTCCCAGTTCTGTGCCAAAATTCCCAGTACACTGGAACCCTACTAACCCTTACCTAACTTGAAAGGTGGATGACACTAGGAAACAAATTCTTGAGTAACTAATTTTTTTGTTTTTTCTGCAAAAAACATAGCTTATGACCCCTCACTGGAACGAGCTCCAGGAGCTTGTTCCAATGAGGGGATTATAAGCTATGTTTTGGGGACTAAAAATGAAAAAAAAAACTGAAAATTGAATGGTGAAGGGTTAATTGAATAGCCAGTTAAAACTAGCCAGTTAACATTATAGTATTCAAGCAACATGCAAGAGATAAATTGAGGATTCATTCTATTATATATTTCTATTATATCTTGTTTGACAGAGTTCATGGAGCTCTGTAAAACAAAAGAAAATCGACTGAGTGCTCAGATTGGATATACTGAGGATAAAGAAGTCTACAAGTGTGGGGAATTCAGTAGCTGTCAGAGCAATTCTTCAATATAACACATTATTTCTGTTAACAGGAGTTAACTCTTAACCAAACCAATATGCCATTAACAAATCAAATTTGTATTAAAGGTACAGTAAATGGTTTGGTGTTCGGAAGCTATATGCAATTAATATGACTATTCAATAAATAAAAAATATTCTGGGCTCCATTTTATACCACAATTGCTATGTGTATTCAAATGTTACCAGATATAATATAACCACTGTGAAATGTGCTAGATAAACAACAATTGGAATCCAGTCTATGTGTGAGGACTTCATGTAAGATGTCTGCATCTCATTGGTTGTTATGCATCTCACTAACTTTATGACATAAATGAAACCTCAGACACAAAACAGTTTCACCTAAGAAAGTAAACATACCACCAGAGGCGATTTATTTATTTATTTATTTATTGACATTTAAGGTCACATATTTCTGCAGAAAGGCAAATCGTGACCACAACATGGCTATAAAGTCAAGTCCAGCCAATCGTTTATACCCATATTGCCCATTTTAGATGACTTCCAGCCCCAGGCATTAGTGATTGGGTCCTATTTTACCAGTAAAACGGCGCTTGTTGACCATAGAAAAGCTGAAGGTGATATTTTTCTTAAAAAATCCAAGCTTCAGTCACTTCATGTAATAAAATACGGAACACAATTCTGGTAGAGTATTGGAGGACTTTAATACACAATATCTGCTGGAGATTTTCTTTTATTTCACTTGTGCATGCAGTGCTCATGAAATGCTTAAAACATTCTAATTTGTGTTGGTCAATTCCTGCTCCCGTACTCTACCCTTGTTACATTTTGTCTTAGTACCTTATGAAATACATTAAACATCAGACAAAGGATGACTTTTTAAAACTTGGTGACTGGTTTATACATGTAGTAATGCCATGTTTTTTGCCATTATACTACAAATATTAACAAAGTTTTACAAAATTTCTGTAATTTTATAGACAATTAATTTTTTCCAAAGTAAATTTTTGACTACCCTTTCAACAGATGAAACTTTTCAATGTTATTTTGAATAATTATCAATCAACTGATAAGAATGCCAAATTAACCCTCTGCACCCTGATGTCAGAAGTTTCGAGCAGCAAATTCCTATAATTCAACTTGGAATTTAACTAATTCAGTCTTGTTTGACAGAGCTCTTTGAGCTCTGTCAAACAAGATTGAGCTGGTTCAAGCTGCATTATGGGATAAGTTTGCTTCTTGTAATTTTAAAATTACCACATCAGTATGCAGAGGGTTAATCAATTTTCCAAGTCATAATTAATTCATTGTTGTTTTATTACAGTTTATTAAGAATGCCAATAGGCAGTCGCCATTTACTTATTTATTGATGTTTCAGATCACTTTCAGCATCAATGGATATATCATAACCCCAACATAAGTATGAAGTTAAGTGTAGCCTATTGTTTTAAATGCTTTTCCCTTTTGAGGACTTCCACTCCAGGCAGTGGTTACAAGTTCCTGTGTGTATCAAAAGTTTTAAAACTTCTTTGGTACCAGGTCTTTTTAACCCTTTACCTAACACAACTAGAAGACAACCGTTGCACAAAGATTTTCTTGAATAACTAAATTTCTTAATTTTTTGCCTCAAAAACATAGCTTGTGAGTCCAAATTGGAACAAGCACCATGAGCTTGTTCCCATGAGTCGTCATCAGGTATGTCTTACAGGAAAAATGGGAGAAAAGAAAAATAATTAAATAGCAGTTTTTGAGAATAGTGCTGGCCAGATATGGCCATTATATTAAGTAAAAGGTTACACAGTGCCAACAGAAGATTCTGACATTGGGGCATTTCACCCTTTACCTAATGCACATGATCTAAAAATTGATTTTAATTATTTTTTTTCTTCAAATATTTCGAAATTTCCACAAAACCATATCATGTTACCTCTCGCTGGAACAAGCTCAATGAGCTCGTACCAATGAGGGGTCACATATGGTTTTGCGGAAATTTTTTAAAATACCCTTTTCAACTGCTAAATTTGTAAATTTCGCAGGCATTGCAGTCAATTGTTTAGGTAAGGGTTAACAGACTTCAAACACTTTACTACAAAACAGAGGTTCTGAAAAGACAACTGTGCAGAAATTGAAAATTGATGAAATCTTACGTCAGTATTTCAATTGCCATTTGTTTTATTTATTTATTTAGTGGTGTTTAAGGTCACTTTCAACAGCTTTGTCTACGTCATGACCACAACATAGGCATGAAGTGAAGTTTTGTGACTTGTTTATACATATGCTGCCCACTTTTGGGGACTTCTATTTCAGGCATTGGTTTTTGATCCTATTTAACCAGTGGAACTTGTTTACAGCAGTAAGCAACCACTGGGGAATTTGTTTTATTTAAAACTTTTAAAGTAAGCAGAGGGTGAACTGATACTAAGTAAGCAGAGGGTGAATTGATACTATGCCAACAAATTTTTTTTTCTCATTTTTTTTTTCATTGTTTTTCTTTTAAAGGCAAACCATGAACTCTCACTGGAATGAGCCCACCTAATGATGGGTCATAAGCTATGTTTTAAAAGCAAAAATTAGAAACAATAATTTAAATGGAAATTTAAAAATTGCAGCCTGGGGTGGGTTCAGGTTACACTACAATCAACTGGACCTGCCGAAGTTTCATCAATTGATCAAGATTAATTCTTTACACACCGATGACAAAATACTGGAATTTCAAGTCTAAATTTTATCCACAATGCAACTTTCAATTCAACCAATTCAATCTCAATGAGCTCTGTCAAACAAGACTGAATTCGTTAATTTCTGGTTGCATTATGGGAACAAAGAGCTAAATTTGCTCGGTAGCCATAACTCATGCAAAAATAATTGGACAAGACCCATATTCGAACTTAGCCTGTATTATTATTTTGAAAATACCCATACCAACTGTGGATGAGAACAAATGATCCTAACTGGAGTTAGCGCTTGAAAACCATGTTAAGACACGGTTGAATTCTAAGTCACAAAAGGGCCATAACTCATCTAAAAATAACTGGACGGAACCCAAATTTGAATATGGCCTGTATTATTAGCTGGGTAATACACTTGGCCTGCATTATTATTTGGGAAATACCCATACCAACTTTGGTTGAGTTCAAATAATCCAACCTGGAGTTATCGGTCGGAAATCAAAAATGTTAACAGATAGACAGAAAGACTGATTACATAATACAACTGTTTTTCAATGGACATATAAAAATTGGTTTAATTCCTGGTTGCATTATGGGAATAAATTGCAACAAGAAATTTTTATATTTCGTCATCAGTGTATGAGGAGTTAATTATCAAATTTGTCAACAATTTTCCTGAACACCTTTGTCACATGGGTTTCAAGAAAATTATCATTTTTTTTAGAGCAACAGATTTTTTTCTGTAACTCTCATGCCTCCATTATTTGATTAACCCTTTTCTAATCATGACCTGCTGATGACACCAGGGTTCTTGCACTTGATTAAATATAAAATTCAGAGTTTTCAAGGAATCTCAAGAAAAAATTCCAACAAATTTAATTGGTTAGTTAGCAATAAAATATCGACAAAAGTTACTTCAGTAAACTGTTCACTGATTTGCTGTGAATTATTTATTTATTTATTGGTGTTTAAGGTCACATATTTCTGCACAATGGCTATTCATGACCACGACAGTTTTACGGGTGGAGGAAGCCAGAGCACCCGGAGAGAAACAGCGAGCAACTGTCAGTTCCTCAACGTACTACCACCACACAAGCAGGGTTAACATTGGTTGAAGACAGGTGCACCATCGACGTGCATTATGCCTTAGTGCACAGCGTCACCGTGCCCCCACATGGGCAATGGGGGTGAAGTGTTTTGCCCAAGGACACAATGCGGTTGCTGCAGGTGGGATTCGAACCGAGGACCGATTTGCTGTGATCTATGGGAGATACTATAGTAGAAATTTAACAGGTAAAAAATTGTTGAATATTAACTGATCAGTGTTAAGCATACGTAAATGTGAACTAATTATTTAATATATCAGTTTATTCCCATCTGAATGAATTTATTATAATTTATCTGATACCCAAGTGAAATTATGTATTATACAAACTGAGTGTATTGCAATCAAAACACTAATACATGGATTTTTCACCAGATAATTTTTTCTGCACATTTTTGAAACACATTGAAGGAAGTGTTTGCAACAAGCCAATGGACCACTGGATTATACACATGAGTGTAAATGTTACTAGTGCTTCTTACACTTTGCCCTTAGAATTCGTAAATAACTGATGGAAAATGAATGCCTGCAATGTAAGGTATGTTTATTTGGTCAAGGACACCCATATTTATCATGACACAAATCACATGGAATAAGAAACTCTATTGTTATTTATTTATTTAGTGGTGTTAAAGGTCACATACTTCTGCACAATGGCTAATCATGACCAAAACATGAATATAAAGTCAAGTACAGACAATCGTTATACCCATGTTACCCATTTCCGATGACTTCCATCCCAGAAATTGGTTACCAGGTCCTATTTTACTAGTAAAACAGTGCTTGTTTACCACAGTAAACAAGCACTGCTTCACTTCCTGGAGTTCCCATGGGAAGACAGGTTATTTATGTTGTACTGTCAATAATAATATACTGAGGCAAAAAAGAAAGTATAATAAACTTTGAGGAGCAATTTTTTTTAGTATTATCGACTTTAATCCCAAACAAATTATTTTAAATTCATATTTCGAGTCTAGCTGTATGAATTTGCATAATTTCATGTTCTTACTGTTGCCAGCGTCACATCAGGACGTCGCAATTCAGACATGGGGTAAAATAAAAAGTTCACACATGCAGTCAATAGCATTATGTCCACCGTTTGCCTCTTGGATGGCAAGACATCGACGCCGCATGGACCTAATAAGTCTCTGGATGTCACCCTGTGGTATTGCGTTCCACTCCTGCCTTAGAACATTATGTAAATTGCCTAACGTCTGAAGATCACGAAGTCGTACCCGATGGTCCAACTGATCCCAAAGATGCTCGATTGGTGACAAATCTGGTGAAAGTGGGGGGCCAGGGAAGAAGTTTGATGCTCTGCTCCTCAAGAAAGTCACGACAGATACGCGCCACATGGCATTGTCTTGCTGGAATAACTGCAATCCGACATTAGCGTTGAACAACGGGACAACAACAGTGTTAAGAATTTCGTCCCTATATCGCTGTCCATTCAGATTACCATCGATTAAGATCAACTGCATTTGATGGTGCAAGGAAAATCCTGCCCAAACCATTACACTACCCCCGCCGAAACAGTCGCATTCCCGCACGCAAGCATCAGAAAACTGTTCTCGTTGTCGGCGATACACTCTTGCCCTACCATCAGCGTGCCGTAGACAAAATCGTGATTCATCACTAAAAAAATTGTGCTCCAACGCTGCTGAGTCCAGCGAACACGCTGATGTACCCATTCCATTCTGACGGTACAATGACGGTGGGTCAAGATTGGTCCGTGGTATGGACGCCTACTGCGGATGCCGTGTTCAGCGAGTCTGTTGCAGTTTGTGCACTAATTCTATTGTTAGTTCTACCAGGAGTAATTGCTGCTGTTCTTGTCGCCAGAAGGAAGCGATCCTGCAAGTGAGACATCCTGATGTGTCGGTCATGTGCAGGGATCGTAACTCTTTCGACCTGAATGCAGTCGGTCGGCAGTAGATCCAGTGGTTCTGTACCTTCCAATGAGACGGTAAATAGTGGCCACAGTGACGGTAAATAGTGGCCACAGTGACTCCGACATCAGAAGCGAGCTCATCTGGAGGTATCCCAGCATCATGCAGAACAATGGCACGCAACCTCTGATTTTCAGTTAACCTTGGCATTTTTTTAAATGTCGGAAGACAAAAATTAGCATGTTTTCTCACTAACCCAGGCTCTCTAGCACAACATATCACAAAGAAAATTGTCGGTCACCCATTCAATTTGACATTCTCGATTAGCAGGTGCTATTTTGAAATCCGTAGCAAAATTGTATACATTGGGTGGACAACAACAACATGTCATTAAACTCTTTGCACGACTTCTTGTCCACAAACATGCAACATTAGCACTATTATATTTCATTCTTTATGATATTTTTTCACATTTGTTTCTATTATACTTTCTGTTTTTGACTCAGTATAGATTATTTTACATCCCTGTGCAATTCTAAATGTTACAGACCAACGCAGAAAAATCTGCTGTACAGTACTTGCAGATTAAGTATTCCGCAAGCAACCTGTAACTGCAAAACAATGCTTGAAGAACCAATTTTAAATTAGAAATAAAAAAATTGAAGTTGAAACAAAATTAATGGTGAAAAGTTCAAAGTTTAATCAGGGTATTTCATGTGACAAAAACCCAACATCACACATCTCAGAATGAAAAATCAAACTTGGTTATCCATGAAACTTGAACACAAAACAATGGCTTCGTTTATACAAAGTCCATTTCTGAAATGACATAATGCGCTTCAAACACGCAGCATTTAAAAATGAAACACATATAAAACCATTTGTACTCAAAAACAAAATGACAGCCAGATATTTTTTTCAGTTGGTTAGTAAATGAACACGGCACATCAAGAAACATGTAATTATGGTTTACAGATATAATACAAAATTCAGCAGATATATTCCTCTCAAACTGCACATAGAAGGTAAATATTACCTAAAAGTGTGGCAGAACTGCCATCATCATGTTGGTAATAACTCACAAAATGAGCTCAATAGTGAAATAATTTTTGGCCTGTTGACATTTTGAGATAAATTCTATTTATTACACACTCTGCTACAAAATTTAGTGAAAATGTTAAAGTTGTAAAACTTGAGCAGGAGATCTAGAGAATCGCTTTCATGGTAGCATAATAGTTATCAAAAGGCCAAGCCAAGTTATCCAGATTGCTTTGTTTAGGTTCACTGGAGAATGAATGTGGAATGGGCATGTTATTTATTTATTGCTGTTTATGGTCACATATTTCTGCAAAATGGCAAATCATGACTGCAATATAGAGATAAAGTCAAGTTTTAGTCAATCATTTATACCCATGATACCCATTTTAGAGGACAAAGTAAAAACATCCACACAATACGAAAATAATTCATAAAGTTGTAAAAAACACACCTCGACCAATCATATGCATGAAAATTGGATAACATTAAAGAAAAATAAATAATATGATAATTATATTAAAATGTTGCTCTGTGGTATTTCTCTTATTAAATTCTTATTTTAATCAAATTTAACTCACTTGTGAAGGTTGCAAAGGAAATACTAGAGGACTTTCACACCAGGCATTGGTGATCAGGTATTATTTTACCAGTAAACCAGAGGTTCCCGGGGTTCCCATGGGAAAGTTGATTTTATATGATGTAAGACCATTCTTTTTTAGTGCAGTGATTTAGCATCTACCATTCTCGGTCAAAATCCTTCTGGGAGAAGAATAATCTAGCAAGTTAAAATACATCTTCTGAACTACCTGATGAATCGCTATTATCCATTTTGTAGAATCTGCAGGCTCTTGAGAGTAAGCATGTGGTGGATTTACATCCCAAAAAGAGTGATTGTGAACTAAATAACGTACCTAAAATTGGTCACTATTAGGGGAGCTTAAATTGTATTGTGGGAGATAAAACTGTTAATGCAGATATTCAAGAAAAGTTATTTAGGAAAATATAACTGATGTACTTCATAAAAATAGATTTTTTTATTTCCGTTTATAACACAGCTCCTGTGTCAATAGCTATTGTAACATAAATGTACAATGATGAAAATAAATTGAATGAAAGAAGAAAAGAAAATCCTTTGCTAAACACCTGGCCTACCTTCTATGCCAAGGTTGGCATGATTAAAACGTTAGTACATGTACTGATAGACGGGAACAAACTTTTGCCTCCATTTTACTGCAGCAACACGGACATATCTAATTTACTATTAGTCTCTGCAAGACTGCACTCATGTCAGTACTACCCAGGCCTGGAAACCAGCAGATTGTTATCTGCAGAATGTGATCCCCAGAGGGTAGCATGACTAAATTTACCTTCTGTGAACCACAATCTGAATCACTGTCTTAACCTAATCAGAATGAGGTACTCCGAGTATACATTGGCCCACTTTATGGGATAGCATCAGCAAATTCACCATCTGTGGATCTCATTCTACAAATGACAGATAGCTTATTTCCAGGCTTTGGCCTATCCTTCTGGACTCCTACCTGGACTGTTGTGTGACAGGGAAATTAGTAGATATATCCTACACTGCCGGCATATTAGGTGCATGACAACAGTGTACCTCTGTTACAAATAAAGTGCATACCTCACAAGTAAAGAACAAGAACATTTTCTCTTTTTCCAACTTTCTGAATATCAGCTTTGTTATTTACTCTGAACATCAGCTTTGTTATTTACTCTCAAAAAAAAATGAAAGTGTCAATGACACTGTAGCTCAACTTGTTAAGACATGTACATGTACAGTATGTGACACAGCAATGACAAACATCTAGGTAATGACCTGATAACAAAGGTACATATAAAGTATAGTAACGGTCTGTACATAAATACTGACCGTAGCCTGTAACAAATGTATAGGTAAAGTTTACCCTATGTTAAAACTTCAGGCTCCTGTAGAGAGCCCAAATATGAACCAATGAGCTTTATTTCAACAAACTTTTATCTGACCCCCCTATGAATGCTGTATACCAAATATCAAAAGATTCTGATGATTGGTTCTGGAGAAAAGATTTTTAAAAATTTTTGCAAATATGCTGACTCAGCATTTTTTCGATGCCCATTACAGAACACCCTAACATAACCGATGGCAATTTTTTTTACCATTCAATTCTACTGGTCATAAGAATACTTCATACCAAATAAAAGCTCTCTGTTCCGTGGAGTTTGGGAAATATGGGCGTTTGAAAATACTTCTATTTTTAGCTCCCAGGGTTCCCATGGGGATGCGGGAATTTTTTTTTTTGCATGGGTCAAGTACTTATGACCCAATACTACCACAAACCAAATTTGGTTCATACCGGACCATCGGTTCAGAAAATAGAAATTTTGGGTGGGGCCAAAAATCTTAACCCTCCTATTACAAAGCCAAATATTACTTCACGAACTTCGTTTGAACAAACTTGATTCTACACCTCATATGGAAGCTCCATAGCAAATATCAAGTCATTGTACACACTGGTTCTTGAGAAGAAGATTTTAAAAATATTTTGGAGCATTTTCCCCCACTCCCTCCCTATGGGGCTGGGCATGCTGAGTTGAACAAAAATGAAATGTCCCTTTGGGACCATCACTCACACAAACTTTCACTTGAATTGACCCAGTGGTTTTGGAGGAGAAGATCAAAACATGATGTTGACGGACGATGGACGGAGAGCGATGAGATTAGCTCAGCTTGACTTTGCCAAGATGAGCTAAAAATGTATTCAAATCAGAACTTTCATACAGAAGTTCTGTACAAAAGACTGATTGCACTAATTTTGGTACAAAATGGCTGCTGGTGGCCATCTTGAATTTTGGACCACACAAAAAAACAATCGTTCTCATCCCACGGTGATAACAAAGGTACCTAAGAAGATCGGTTCATAAATACGGCCTCTAGCCTGAGCCATATAGAAGTTGTGTACAAAAAACTGATTAGACCTAATTTCGGTACAAAATGGCCACCATCTTGTATTTTCGACCACACCCAGAAACACTCGTTCTCGTCCCAAGGTGATAACAAAGGTACCCAAGACGTTTCGTGAAGATCGGTTCATAAATACACACTCTAGCCCGAGCTGTATTGACATGTGTACTTACTGTGTGTAAGTAGCACTGAAAAAATCAAAGTTCATCTAATTTGCATAATTTCTGCACGAGAAAAAAACCCGTATATGTGATGTATCCCATGGTACTAAATATTCACACAAAAAATTATTCAAATCGGCGCTTTCATAAGGAAGTTCTGTGCAAAAATCTGATTGCACCTAATTTTGTACAAAATGGCTGCCATCGGCCATCTTGAATTTCGGACCGCACCCCAAAACACTCGTTCTCGTCTCACGGTGATACCAAAGGTACCTAAGAAGTTTCGTAAAGATCGATTCATAAATACGGCCTCTAGCCCGAGCCGTATTGGCATTTGCACTTACAGTGCTGAAAGTAACACTAAATACATCAAAGTTAGTCTAATTTGCATAATTTACGCACAAGAAAAAAACCTGTATTATATGTGATGTATCCCATGGTACTAAACATTCATACAAAAAATTATTCAATTCAGCGCTTTCATATGGAAGTTCTGCGCAAAAATCTGATTGCACCTAATTTTGTACAAAATGGCTGCCAGCGGCCAACTTGAATTTCGGATTGGACCCAAAAACACTTGCTCTCGTCCCACGGTCATAACAAAGGTACCCAAGAAGTTTCGCAAAGATCGGTTCATAAATACGGCCTCTAGCCCGAGCCGTATTGAATTGTTGATGGACAGACGGATGTTCTTACTTGTGGGGTTTTTCCCATGTTAAACCCTCACCCCACAAGGTCAAAAATTAACCCCCACAGTGCAAAAAATAACCCCACAAGTGGCCACTGTACTAACCCAACCCCACAACTACCACTGACCCTAAATTGGAAACCCCACAATGTACCTCTCCTAAGCCCGGCCAGATGGACGTCGGACGACTGGCCATGGCATAAGCTCAAATTTGGCTTCGCCAAAGTTGAGCTAAAAAAAACTTGCAATATTTTTTCAGAAAGGACTAAAGGTTTAAATTTCTGCTTTCAAAATCTAAGAGATTACTCTGAATTTGAGGGCTTACGCTTTCACTTTCCTGATGGGTAGGGTGCTTTGAAGATCCAAGTTATACATATGACCAGTTATATACTTGGCCAATGAAGGGGTAGGTGGTGGAGACATCACAATGTACTTGCAGGAGGAAAATCAACTGAAAAGTGCTAAAAATAGACATTTTATATTTATGTTCATTAATAGGTAGAATACTGGAGGCTAATATTTGGTCTTTATACTGAAGAGCAGGTGTACAACTTAAAAGGATTCATATTCTATGCATGTACTTCCTTTTCCTCCTTCAACGTGCCTGGACATGTAGCTACAAAAGATCTTATACAGTTAAAGTGGGTCGAAATGGGCTTGCCCCACAGCATCCCTGCACGCCTTTGGCATGAGAAACCATTTCATCTGCATGTACTTCATAATAATTCTTTGGCCATCTGCTGTGTTGTCATGGTGAAATTATCGTTCAAGTACAGTGCTGTCCACTTTAGAGAACTTTCAACTCAGGAATTGATTCTATTTTACAAAAAAGTTAACATGATCAAATTTTCAGCTATTGATCTTCGAAAATCTGTCAATTTTTTCTGCAGTTTAATTTTTTTTAAAATCATTTAAACTCATCATGTCAACCTGCCGTTAATATTTTTATATATTGGCTTTTTGAATTGAGAGAAAAGAGAAAAACCTTTTTGAACTGAGTTTCACTTGAACAATATCACTGCATATTCTGTAAATCAATGTCAAAATTTCTTTTACAGTCTCTAATTGTTTACCCTTTATCTAAGGTAACAACAAAAAAGCAATATTCACAAAAATCGTCTTTCAAATTTTATTATTTTTCATAATTTTTCAATTTTTGCCTAAAAAACCAAAGCTTATGATCCTCATGCTATAGACGCAAAGGTCACCAATCAAATCTGGTAATTTTTCCAATTTTTGCTTTTGAAACATAGCTCACAATCTCTCATTAAAGAAGGCTTGATGAACTTTTTTCTGTGAAGGTTCATAAGCCATATTTTTAAAGCAAAGAGAAAGTTTTTATATTCCTTTCGGCAAACTTTTGGGGGTAACTGTCGTATTATGTAATGAATCAAGCAGAGTACACTGTGAAAGCATTTGCAGTCTGTGCTCAGTAAAGAGTTTACCAGACCTGTCATTTTGAGATGAGTGCTTGTCCTCACCCTCTGCAGTCCACTTAATCTGAAAATAAGGAGTGTGGCAAATGCTCACCAAGAAAAATCATGATAAAATAATGGATTGTAAATGACAAGCACTCAGTTCAAATAAGTTTACCTTGCAAAATTACTCAATGTTCAACACAGAATGATGACAGCTCTATACCACCAATGAAATCCAACTAGGAACTGACAATGATCGAATAAAAGCTGTGATTAATATAATAGCTAAACAAATTATGACAACATGATCACTTACCTAAAGTGAAAGAAAAATAATAATCAAAATTGAGGTAAATTTTGTTTTTCAACAAATAATTTGGAAGAAAGTGTTCTATGATTTACTTTTATAAACAGGCCTCAAAATGTTTATAGGTTACCAGTAACATATGACAGGTATAATGTTCAATCAGTCATTCAAAAATACAACTTTGAACACAAATAACATGAGCATCAATTATCAAGTGCATCATGAACATATCACAAAGACACAGTTAGCAAGATTGTTAATTTTTCAGCTGTGGAAGTAAATTATTACAGTAATCTCTTAATATATATGCTGCTCTGTGCCCCTTCCAAAATATTCTCCAAAATAACTGGGCATATCCGATAGGGATCAGACTAGAAGTGTTTTTGAACAGGTACCTATCATGTGTGAGTGACTGACAGGTACAAATATTTTTTGCCCATCACCCCAGAATAGTACCTAGCAACATTAATGACTTAGGATGGATTGTTAATTTGTGCACCAAGAACTTATATCATATCACAGAGGCACTGTGTACCTCTTGTGATATGATGTCATAGGTTACTGGTACACTGTCCAACATCTATTCTTTCTTCATACAATTTAAGAATGCCATGCCTTTTAATATTGAAAAATATATCATGATATTTGCAAAACAGTAAATAAAGGATGTCTACTGCATACATTCTATTTAAAACTTGTGTGAATTAGTGTAATCTCATGGCAATGATCAATGTCCATCCCAGGCATTTGCTTCAATCCAGATTCTACCTGCAATGACTTCCATAATGTAACCACACATTCCAACTGATAAGCGTGTTATGAAGCAATGCATTTCAAGTTTGTGTGTTTTGTTTATGTTGTGTGTTGAATGTTAATACAATATTTCATCATTTGAGTAATTAAACAAGTAACAAGTAATGCAAACATTTCAAGACCTGCTTTTAAAATATTTAGATTATTCTACATCCCAGTACAACTGAGGGATTTTTTTAACTCTATCTAATTAACAATGCTTGTAGACATAAGTCAGCTCAAATCTTAGTTTTTTTTCTCTTTTTCAATATTTTAAAATATTTTTGTTGCTGTTGTTAATATTATCAACTTCTTCGTTTTTCAAGTAAGATTAGAGCTACTGATTCTGCAACAGAATGCAAACCCCAAAAACAAATGAAAATCGTTACAGTTGTGGTTTATCATCACCTCATAACTGGAGTCTTCACAGAAATATACTGAAGTCACTACAATGACTTTTAATTCAAGCAATAAAAGGATGGTGCTCTGATAAACTTGTTCTGTTTCAGTTCATGTGAGAATGCCAAAAGGCACCAACGATTGAAAATTATTAAAATTGTACAAGCTTGTTTTGGCAAGTTATTGCCAATGTTCAGGTGCCTAGATATCCGGATACTTGAAATAACCAAAAGTTTCCTTTTATGACAATGCAAACCGAATTCCAGCACTTAAATAGTGACTTTGCCTATATTACATGCTGTCTTTTATTAAGTGCCTTAAGTACTCAACATTTTATGTCATTTTCGATTAAATAAAAATGCAAAGATTTCCTGATGCTTTCCATTTTCTGTTAAAATGATGACTTTTTGTTGAAAATAAAAGATAACTTTCCCCACATACATGCTCCCTGCCAGATTGGTCAAAGGGGTATGTTGCTCTCACATGTTGGGATTTCCATTCACCATGTTGAGTTGAAGTATTTTTTCAGCCTGTTGCACACTCTCCCACATTGTAACAGAACAATTTATTAAAACTGAATTTTCTGCAAATCATAAATGCCATTGCTAATACAATGCTTTTTTCAATAAATAATAGCAGGTCGCAAAGTACCATTCAACACTAAGACAATAAGCCTTTTGCTTCTACACATATAAAGGATCTATAAGTCAAAATTTGGAAGGAAATTTATGAATCAAGTTCACTAAAGTTGATTCAGGGCCTAGATTTGTCAAGCCTTGATTTGAAATTAGTGGACGAGATTCATAAATTTTGTATTAACTCTTAACCTGCGGTGAATTTTCATTAAATATCTAATCAAATCAATTCATAACTGCTGAAAAGCAGCCATGACTTAATTTAATGAGAAATTTAATAGAGCGTGGCATAAAGAAAACAATGTAAGATGGATTACTGTCAGTTATTGTGGCATATGCCGGGCAGGAAAATCCGGCTGCAGCAGGCAAAGAGTTAAATCATAATAAAATTGTAATAAATACACTGTCAACCTTTCACCTTACAAAATGGCCATATGTGACAAGTGATTTCACAACATTCACCATTCAAATTCTATTACTTTTTCAATATTTTCCTCCAAAACAAAACTTGACGCTTCATTGGAATGACCTCAGGAGTTCATTCATTGAATGGTCATAGATTCTTTATTGCAAGAAATGTTTTGCAAGTAAGAGCTTGCTAGTGATGTAATGTGAAAGGATAAAAGATATCACAGTTTCAATTGAAAAGTTTCGGGAAAGAAAAAAACACACTTCATCATTGAAGCTATATTGTTCACGATGGTATAATGTGAGTTGTTTATTCACGAATATAACACAGCATAATTAAGTGAAAAAAAATTTGGAATACCAATTTTGAGCTAAATTATTATCCATTAACTTTTCAAATTTTGGGGAGTCATACCCAATTAATTTTTCTGAAGCCATTTCCTTTAAACACATGACTTTACCTCCATAGTGAAATAATTTTTTTCAGTTCTCAAATGAAAAATTGTCAAAGGCAAGATGAAAATAAGGACTAGTGACCTCAAAATTATGCTTGACTTATACATGTACACTTGTGTAATTGAAAACAGATGAATACATCATCAAACATTGTGGTATGAGTTAATGTAGAACCATGTATTCCTTTAAAGATGAGAGTGATAATTTGACAAGCTCTGAATTGATAAATTCTCATGAACACAGCTAAAACTTCTAAAGTTATTCACTAACTGGACTAGTTGAAAACAAGAAAGAAAGTGAAAGAAAGAAACATGTAAAATGGAACAGGAAAGAAGAAACACAATCTTCACATGGAAAATACAGTTTATAACACACTCCCTGCCAATGCAACATCTTAAAATTCTCAAAAATAAAAATTTAATTTTCTGTGTACATGCTTCTGGCAGACATTCATACCAGAACCTCAACACCCATGTCACCATAATATGGTTTAACCCTTTGAACATTGGTGGTATCTTCCATGTCAGTTCAATGGAAGCAATTAGACGAGTCCATATTCATTATTTGGGAGCAGAGCAATTAATATTTTTTATGATCAGCCTTAGGAAAATATTGATTGATCTAATCCACACATAAACTAAGCAGCCATCCTGCTTAACTGGTAGAGTGCTAAATTATTTTTGGTCATCCAAATTTGTCCACGTCTCTTTGCCTTGTTACAATTTATGGGAGAGTGCCTAGTGGCACTCTCCCATAAATTGTAACAAGGCAAATCCTCACAGACAAAATATTTTCAATTTAAAAATTGTATGATGCACATCCATAGAATATGAAGCCATTAAGTTGCAGCACCTGCACTTCAGAATAAAGCCCAAATATGGGCTTCCAGCACTCTACCAGTTAATGAAATTATGAAGTAACATGTTTCTGGACTGGAGACGTGGCCTCGCAGTTCAAAGGGTTAACCCGTCACTGCTAAATTTAGCCCAATAAGTTGGGCCAATATTTTGTGGTTGATTTCTGGGTTCAATTTGTTGTTATTTTCATCAAAGCCAATCATGGCTGCTTCACAGCAGTGAGGACTTGATTTTATGAAACAGTCATTACTTAATTCAACTAGAGAAAGTTTGTCTGACTGGATTTAATGAGTCAAACAAGATTAATTAGTTGAAATTGAAACTCAACACGGACAGAATAGTGTGTATTGAAAAATAAAATTTGTGCTTTTGAGGGTTAACAAAAATTTTGAAAGTATATTTGAAGACCTTCATTTTTTATTCAATACACTTTTAACTTGATTGTTATTTCTATGCTTATCCTCATTAACACAGATGGCATATAATTTGCATAGTGCCAATCGTAGTGGATGATTTTTTGCCACATTCAAGTTGTGCGGCAATGAAAACTGACTGTACAGTTCTGTGATTACAAACACTTACTGACATAAAATCACATTACAGAAAATTTGGACGGAATCCCGACTTAGTTGCAATCTGATTGAAACTCGCAGTCGGCTTTTCTGTCCAACATACTGTACAACTCCACCTCTCAAACAGAAATGCAAACCATTTCATCCCAGATGCTATTTTTGTTGGTATTTTTTAAACCAGTTTTCATTTCGCAATATTTTATCTCTGATTTGTCCATCCACTGATGTTAGTGGGTCTCAACCAGGCAACAATACTATGGTCATCAATTTGAGAAAGCAAACATCTGCTGCATTTGTAATCACAGTACTGTATACCATTTCTACATTTTTCAAATAGAAATCAGGGGTGTTTTGCATTGGGTGGGAAGAGTAAGGGGAAGACCCGGGAATACCTTCACCCCTCACTCAGCTGAATTTCAGGGGCAGCTCAGGCTTGAATGAATAATCACAGCCAAAACTGCATGAAATCATATTTATGCACTGCCAGTACCCATGGGAACCTCCTATCAGAGTATCCCATTGCCCCATGCTTCAATCTTTGATGACAAAGGCCATCATACTTATCAACACTGAATGAATGAAATTGAAAAAAATATTTTCAGTGGTACTAGTTTACAAGAAACATTCATTTCAAATTTCATTTCAGTACATTTGGGTGTGACAAGAGAATAATTCTATGTCTTAATTGAATAACCCAGTTTATTGAATATAACTTCCATACACAAAATCATTTCCCATACCTTCAGTAGAAAAAATAAAGTGTTTCACGGCTTTTGAAAAAGTTCTTTCAATCTTTCAATCCAATGTCAGGTCTAGTCCAATACATTAGTCAAAGACACTGCATCATGCTGAACTGTCATCTTTCCATAAGCAGTGAGGGTATCAACTGAGGCTATAGCACAGTTATTGTTAGAGTCCTTCACATGTTATTTATTTCCAAACCAGAGAATTAAACTATTCATAAGAGCATGGATCACGTACAGTACAGCCTGTAACAAAGTGTGCATTAGGCAACATTATCCTCTTAATAACACACCAGGTTATTTGCCTTTTTCTTTCCTACATTGCCTTATTATTCAGTATAATTATGAAGCAATAAGTGGGCATTATAAAGAAAATATTCTTGCACTTTATAGCTTTTGCCTCTGTGTCTGAGAAAGTAATTTTCAGGAATGTTTTCCTGTACATTACTTTAAGAATTTAAAAAACATCTTCATACTTCAAAGACTGATCAACAGCCCTGTATATCTAGTTTTGCAAATATTTAGCAAAGTTTTTCTTTCTTAATATTGCCACATTATGGCAACATTTTTGCCATAAAGCCAATGTCACATGATACAAGTTAAATTAACAAGTTTTAAACATGTTCAATTCCATAATTCAAGTGTCACAGACTGCTGAATATAGTTGAACAATGTTTTTTGTGTGATGTTGAATGTAACCTTGGGCATATTCCAACATTTGTTGTATGATTTTGAATTATGTCGAATACAAGGCCCAATGAACAGTAACATCACAGTCACATGAGGGGGCATGCATCCAACTTTAAACACTGCAGTGTGTTGTCCCATTATTTCGTACCACAATAGTCGAACCTCTCTGTTGTGTCGAGTCATGATGAATTCCACAAACTGAACAGTGAGGCAGGCTTCATACAAGTTAAATACCTGTTTAACTCTTTACCTGCTGCTAGCAGATATTCCAGCCCTGGATAGTAAATCCTTTGCCACTAGAAAAAGTAAAATTTGTGCATTTTTAATCAAATTACCCCTTGTAAATTAAATCAAGGTTTTGCCCAACGATTTCATGAGTTGAATTTCCAAACCCGTTTCATCAAATCTGGTCATGGCTGCTGTAAAGCAGCCATGACTAGATTCGATGAAAATAGTTTTTTAAAATACTCAGCAGGTTAAGAGTTAAAACTTATTGAATTCAACTTGTATCCAGTGTCCAAGGCTTAATATGGTACTATTTACAGCAATAGTTACACTGCAAGCTTTCTATTTTGTTATAGGATATACCAAAACAGTTTCTTGTTTCCTGTTCTTTTCTTTCTCCCACAGAAAAAAATTTCTTTCACGCCGTTTCATTTTTTTTAGTCCACCACTGTGACTACGGTAATTCTGACACTACTACAATGGTTCAGACTGTACACATCACTATGGTGCTCATTTAACTGATAAGGAATTTAATTATATCTATGTGCACGAAAAAACAATCCTACCCTACTAACTAATCTACTAAAATATCTGGCCTTGTATATATAGATATATATATAATAAAATAATGATTAACAACTATGACTGTATCACAAAAGGATGTCACATTTTCTCTGTGATTTTTTCGTCACATGCCCAAACAATGTAAGAGATAATGAAAGACAATGAGATAATGGAAATATGAGTTGTGAAATTGATATAACAACCAGACAGCATAACTCTAGCAACAAAAATGTTTGTTCATTTATAGCATAATCTTCAATAATTTTTGTATTTTTTGTATCAAAGTCAATATGAACCACACCAAAATGTAGTTTCATACTCTGAAAACAATATATGAAATTTTTCAACAGAACCCTTTTGTCTGCTGAATGTTGACAGTTCAACTAAGTAAACAGAAGGTGGAGAGTTATTCCCACTAGTTTTCACCCAGGTAATAACACCCAAACTTCTGTTAACCCAAACCAAATAGAAGACAACTCTTGCATAAAAAATATCTTGAAGAACTAAAATTTTTCACTTTTTGTCTCAACAACATAGCTTATGAACCCCTCATTGGAATGAGCTCACTCAGCATATTCCAATGAGGGTTTGTAAGATTGAATGAGACAAAAATGAAAAAAAAAAATTTGTGATTTCTGTGAACAGCATCAGCTGGTTTAAGTATTGGGTAACCTTTCAAGTATATTTTTTTACTTTTGCCTCCAAAACAAAACTTATAACCTTCCTTGTCAACTTTGTTCAAATGAGGGGTCATCAGCTATGTTTTGGGGATCAAAAGTGAAAGATTTTAGTTATTCAAGAATTATTTTTATGCAACTGTTGTCGTCTAGTCGTATTAGGTGAAAGATTAACAAAGGAAAAGCCAAAGCCAAGTTTCAACCAATGGATCTCTGGGTTCATTTTCATGAAATTTTCAATGCAGATTCAATATACAAGAACAAATCCTGCAACATAAACGCCATGATTTAGAAGTTTATAGACAGTAACCACTGTAAACATAACCTTCTTTCAATGAAGAGACAGTTTACAGAATGCCCTCACATTTTGGGGAGCTGTCCCTTCACCCCAAAAACCTGTGTATCTTGGAAGTGTCCCTTTCGCACCTTGGACCCAATATGCATTCATTTTAAAGGAAAGAAAACATTGGCATTTGGTGGTGGATTGAGACAGTGAACCAGAAATTAATAAGGATGATTAGTAATAGTTTAATCATACAGCCCCAAAGGGTTGTAATATTATTAAATTATCACTTATCCTCCATATAAATGTAAAGAAGATATGATGATCTGCATTCAAGGATACCGGTAGAATGAATATATTCAAAAGCATCAAACTGAACATAGCGAGGAATAAAAATATAGCAAAGGGTTTAAGGTACTAATTAAATGGTAGAGTGCTCGATTAATTTTACAGGTTAAAATTTATTCATTTCATTAACCCTTTATACCCTGATGGTATCTTCCATGTCAGTTCAACAGCAGCAAATGGAAGAGTCCATCTTCATTATTTAGGGGTAGACCTATTAATATTTTCAACGTTTAAAATATTGATTGGTCTATTCCACACATTCACATAGCAGCCATCCTACTTAATGACATTAAGTCGTATCATATTCCTGGCCGGAAAAGTGGCCTCTTGGGTTCAAAGGGTTACTGAGGAATTATTTTATTACATTTTATAGGCACCCTTCAATTGTCTCTTTATTTATTGGGGTTTAACGGCACTTTCAAGTTATATCATGTATGACAGTTTTATGGGTTGAGGAAGCTGGAGTACATGGAGGGAAACCATTGCATAATGACATGTAAATGTCAGACTCTCCAACTTAATAACCCAGTACAAGCAGGGTTAGCGTCGGTTGAAGGTAAGTGTACTGTTGTCATGCCCACATATGTCTTAGTACACAGAGCCACTGGGCTTCCACAGAGGCAATTGCAAGGGAGTGTGTTGCCCAAGGACACAATGCAAATGATGCAGGTCAGGTTTGAACTGTCGGCCTTTCGTTTTTAAGTCCTTTGCTCTAACCAATAAGCCAGAATGCTTCCTAGGCACTATCCAATAATTTAGTAACAAAACAAACCCATATGAACAAAAGTTTGATTTGAACCAAATATGACACTCATTCTCAGAGTATTAAGTCTTTTAATTGCCATAACGGCACTTTTCATAGCCAAAATTTGGGCTTCCAGCACTCAACCAGTTAAGGAGACCAGCCTAATATAGTATACAGTAGGCAGTGTAATTTTGAATTCATCCAGCCAGTGGCTTAAAATTCACCTATACGCTTATCGCTAGAAACTTGAGTACTCTTTGAATACCCTCAAGCAAACTTGCAGTTCTTGGATCACAAGATAGACAATCTGACAGTCCATGAACTTATCAAGGGCCTTCAAGTTTCTATTAACTCAACAGTTAAGGGTCCTAGTTGATGTACAATTGCCGAGTGGCCGAGTACCAAATCCCCTAGTACATACTGTACTTCATTCCTCAATATATTTAAGTTGTACAGGATATCGTTATAAAATAAAGATCCAAGGGTGCTGGAAGCATCTAAGTGCAATTAAGGTTGGATTATGAGTTGAGACTGGGAGTTTACAATGTATCCTAAATTATAATGTGAAATAGTATTGACATCATATATATATATATAACAGAATATATTAGATATATATATATAATGGTTTTGTCATGGTTATATATATATACAATCCCTTGAGAGGAACAAGGTGCCCTAGTTCCACTCAGAGGATGATGTAAAGCTTTAGAAATCACCCTACCAATTGTAAAGCTTCTTTTTGTGACTATTGACCAAACTTGGTTATTGTACCTGATACGCACCCCCTTACCCCATTGGCACACTTAAATATAGGAGATATGAATACTTGAGAGTTTCTCAGTTATAGTTCTTGGTAAATAAAGTTTTTTCCACAAGTGCACTTCTGGCAAAAACGGCATGTATTGCGTGAGGCAAGGGGGATAGCTGCCCCCTCCCTGCTTCCAGCACCTTTGTTAAGACCTGCATTTAGAGTTGCGTTCAACTGTCTGATTGTTATTCCAACTGGCATGTAAACTACAAGCACTCAACAAACCCAATCTAACAAGTGATATATGGCAAATCTCGAAAAGCAGCGTCGATAACATCTTGTGGGAAACTGAGCACATTAATGATTTTATGTTGGGGATTAATTCTGAAGTCAATCAAATGGCCTAATCTGGGTAACATTCTACAAAATTCAAATTTATAAACTTTAAACATCAAAAATTCCAAAACTGAAATGGGTCACCAATAAATTTTTTAAAAACTGTTTGCATTTTATAACAAGAGGCATGTACAATAAATTCATCAACATTGTATGTCCTTTACTAAAAATCAATTTCAAATAATAATGAATTCCTTACTACAATCTCTAGAAACTGTCAACCACCAAAAGTCTATCTCCAATGAATTGGGAGTAAATAATTTTATGAACAAAGCACAATTAAACAAAGATGGTTATAATGTTGGATAAAAATGTGCCCTAAACTTTCTGACTGATATTGTTAATACTGGCCCAATCGTATCAAATTTTCTATTTTATCCTTCAACCAATAAAATGGCTGAATCAGCTCTATGTTGAAAAAGAATTCTTAATAATGGGAAAATCCAAGTTTAAAATTTTCTGAACTCCATCAATGAACCAATCATGTAAAGGACGACACTTGCAAAACATTTTTTGGTATAACTAAAATTTTCATTTAGCTTAAGACCCCTCACTGGAATGAGCACTATGAGCTCATACTAATGAGGGGTAATAAGCTATGTTTTGGAGGCAAAAAGTGATAAAATAATAAAATTTGAACCATTCATTTATTTATTTATTTATTGGTGTTTAAGGTCACATATTTTTGCACAATGGCTAATCATGACCACAACATGGGTATCAACTCAAGATCAGGGGTGAGCGTTAATAAGCCATGTTAACCATTTTAGAGAGGGTTTGCACCTCTCAAGCATTGGTGACTGGGTCCTATTTTACCAGTAAAACAGAGCCTGTTTATCGTAGTCATCAGGCACTGCTTCACTTCCAGGGGTTCCCACGGGGAAAATTTGAATCAGGATTTTTTGTGAATAGTAGAGTGGAATATGTCCATTATGTCAGGTGAAGGGTTTAAAAAAAAGTTTCAAAAAATCTCAACAAAACCATATCATGTGCAAAATTTTCTCTTCGACCACTGTGCATTGAACCCTTTGTCCAATACACACATCAAAATTTATAATTCTGTAAATATTATTTTCGTCAAATTTTTAAAAGAATTTCAACAAAACCATATCATACGACCCCTCATTAGAATGGGCTTGTTCCAGTCAGGGGTCACATGATATAATTTTCTTGATATTTTTTAAAAAAAAAACGTTCTTTTTCAACTGTTCAATTAGTATATTACGCTGAGTGAATTTATTGAACATCACATACTACAGGCCTTGCATTTTGAAATAATGTGGGAGGTACCAATAGGCCTTGTAGAATGGACTGGGACCTATTTTTATTACATTAAATGGTAAAATATTTTTGTTGAGGCCTACTGATAGGTGTTGGAAAAACATTTTCAGGGTTGATCTTAGGGCCTTTCAGACTCAGACATGACAAAATGTAACAAACCTGATACAATACAAAATATTAGGCGTAGCAAGTGTTTCTTTTCAAGCATCATCAGCCTATTTGGGCAGATGACACTTGACTTGAAACAACTGCTTAGATTTTATGACTCTCCCTGCTTACTATTATCCAGATTATCAGTGTCAGAGCACCTGTTGATATTACGGCTTGGGCAAGAGGACTTGACTTCATTTTTTAAGGTGTTAACAAATTATACCTCCTTCGACTGAGCTCACTGAGCTCTGTTAAAGAAGAGATAAATTTCTCTAAATTCTTTGCCTTACTTGTAAAACAAAGTCAACAAAGCAACTTTAATTTTATTACGATAGTGCTAGTAGTTAAGGCTGTTATTTCTGGAAATATTATACTTTCACATCACTCATTAATGTATCATATTTTAATATTTTTTTTCTCTTTGTATATGTAGGGTTCCCACAGATACACAAAAGTATGGCTCTCAAGTGATTACACTTCCTAAATATATGGTTTCCCACAGTTATCGACAGCTGCCCATCAATGAGATTATACAACTGTATTTCTCTTATTTACAATTGTCAAATGTAATTAAAATAATAATAATTAAAAAATAAAATCTAACGTCAGAGCTCCATGTCCTGTGCTTCGTCTTCTGAAAAATCACTCATAGAGCTCTCACTGGATGATGACAATTGTTCATTTTCTCTCAGAGCTTCTTCTGTGCCATATTTTCTAACATATTCTGTAAAAATTAAAACAAAACTGATAAAACTTAACTAACAAGAGGTCCCACGAGGGGCCTGAAGCGCTCACCTTGAACAGAACACAATATAAACAGAGTCCAAGAATGAATCCACATTAAGCAATCCATCCCCATTGGATACATTGTCAATCCTTGAGTCCCTCAGGAGTGACAAAATAGTCCAAGTATCACGCATTTTCTTCAGTTGATCATAATGTAAAAAGTGGATCTCCCCTATGAAGACCCCTGATACAACCTATGTGGATTAATCTTAGTTACACACCTCTAGAGGGTACTAAATACAAAATTTCTAATTCTTCAGCTACATGGCCAATTCCAGCTCCCATAGGGAGCCCAAATATTAACCCGGGCTCTCAATTTGAACGAAGTTGAGTCTGACTTCCTTAGAGATGTTGTATACCAAATATGAAAGCATTCTGACTGTTGGATCTGAAGAAGAACAATTTTAAAGAAATTACTTCATATTGCACAAAGTTAAAATTTGGGCTACCATAGCAAGCCCAAATAATAAACAACGGACACGATTTGAACAAATTTGAATCTAACTCCCTAGAGATGTTGTATACCAAATATGAAAGCATTTTGACTTGTGGATCTGAAGAAGAAGAAGACTTTAAAAAAAATTTCCTAATATCGCCCTAAGTTAAAATTTGGGCTACCATAGGGAGCCCAAATATTAACCCAGGGAACCAATTTGAACAAACTTGAATCTGACTCCCCTAGAGATGTTGTAAACCAAATATGAAAGGATTCTGACAGGCGAATCTGAAGAAGATTTACGAAGAAATCACCTCATATTGTAGTAAGTTAAATTTCAGGTTCCCATATGGAGCCCAAATATTAACCCAGGCACTCGAATTGAACAAACTTGAATCTATCTCACCCTCCCCCTCTTAGAGATGTTGTATACCAAATATGAAAACATTCCGAATGGTGGATCTCAAGAAGATTTTTAAAGAAATTTCCTCATATTGCACTAAGTTAAATTTGGGCTACCATAGCAAGCCCAAATATTAACCCAGGCACTCGATTTGAACAAACTTGAATCTGACCCCCCTAAAGATGTTGCATACCAAATATGAAAGCATTCTGTCTGGTGGATCTGAAGAAGAAGAAAAATCATTCCCCATATTGCCCTTAGTTAAAAATTTGGGTTCCTGTATTCAGCCCAAATATGAACCAAGAGGCTTCATTTTAACACACTTGTATCTGACCCCCCCTATCTGATCAATGGTTGTGGATAAAAATTTTTTTAAAATTTTTGCAAATATGCTGACTCAGCATTTTTTGCCCCCCCCCCCCCCCCCCCCCCCCCCCCCCCCCCCCCCCCCTGTAGAACACCTTAACACAAAGAATGGCATTTTTTTTCAACCATTCAATTCTACTGGCCCTAAGATTGCAGCATACCAAATAACAGCTCTCTGTTCCATGTGTGGATGGGAAATATGGGCATTTGAAAACATTTCTATTTTTAGCTCCTAGGGTTCCCATGGGGACACAGACAAATTTTATTGCATGAATCAAGTACTTATGACTCAATAATACCACATATCAATTTTGGTTCAAATCAGACCATTGGTTCAGAAAATAGAAATTTTGGGTGGGGCCAAGAAACTTGCCCCTCCTATTACAAAGGTGAATATTGATCCACGATCTTCGTTTTAACAAACTTGATTCTACACCTCAAAAGGAAGCTCCATACCAAATATCAAGTCATTGTAACCACTGGTACATGAGAAGAAGATTTTTTAAGAATTTTGGTGGATTTTCCTCCATTCCCTATCTATGAGGCTGGGCAAGTTGGTTTGATAAAAAAAACAAAATGCGATGTCAGAACAAGCCATCACCTCCAATATAACTAAAATTGGTTCAGCAGTTTAGGAGGGGCAAGTGCAAACACCATGTTCACAGATGGATGGTAACAGGGCTTAAAATTTGCTCTGTTTGGCACAAATAAAATAGTACTATTGCATATTGTCTGAAAGATGAGAATCAGATTTTTGATTCTCACAGAATTTTATACCCAGTGGTCAGGCAGTATTGTCCAAAACCACTGACTCTGTAGATAATCACAGGCAAAATAAATATCCAAAGTGATTTAAGAATTTAAGAAAATCATATCATGTGACCCCCTCATTGGAATGAGCTCATTCCAATGAGGGGTCACATATGATTTTTTAAAAACTTTTTTAAAAATGAAAGTGTCAATGACACAGTAGCTCAATTTGTGTAAGACATGTACATGTATAGAATGTGACACAGCAATGACACACATTTAGGTAATGATCTGATAAGGTACATGTAAAGTATTGTAAAGGTCTGCACATAAATACTGACCATAGCATAACAAATGTAGAGGTAAAGTATTGTAAAGATGGGTGAGAGTTATATGCCTCTAGCCAGAACCATATTGAAATGTGTACTTTCTGTGTATAATTAGCATTGAATAAATCAAAGTTTGTCTAATTGGCCGCTGGCGGCCATCATGAAATTTCAGACTGTAACCAAAAACACTTGTTCTCATCCCAAGGTGATAACAAAGGTACCAAAGAAGTTTTGTGAAGATCAGTTCATAAATACAGCCTCTAGCCCGAGCCGTATTGACATGTACACTTACTGTGTATAAGTAGCACTGAATAAATCAAAGTTCATCGAGTTTGCATAATTTCTGTACGAGAAAAAAACCTGTATTATATGTGATGTATTCCATGTTACTAAACATTCATTCAAAAATTGATTCAAATCAGAACCTTTATATATCAGTTCTGTACAAAAAACTGATTGTACCTAATTTCGGTACAAAATGGCCACCGGCAGCCATCTTGAATTTTGGACCGCTCCCAAAAACACTCGTTCTCGACCCAAGATGATAAAAAAAGGTACCCAAGAAGTTTCGTGAAGATCGGTTCATAAATGCAGCCCCTAGCCCGAGCCGTATTGACATGTGTACTTACTGTGTATAAGTAGCACTGAATAAATCAAAATTCATCTAATTTTCATAATTTCTGCACGAGAAAAAAACCTGTATTATATGTGATGTATTCCATGTTACTAAACATTCATACAAAAATTTATTCAAATCAGAACCTTCATATAGCAGTTCTGTACAAAAACTGACTGCACTAATTTTGGTACAAAATGGCTGCCGGTGGCCATTTTGAATTTTGGACTGCACACAAAAACACTCGTTCTCGCCCCATGGTGATAACAAAGGTACCCAAAAAGTTTCGTAAAGATTGGTTCATAAATACGGTCTCTAGCCTGAGCCGTATTGAATTGTTGATGGACAGAAAGACGGGCCATGACATAACCTCAAATTTGACTACGTCAAAGTTGAGCTAAAAAAATCATCAGAATAATAAAATGTAATGTTGTGCGTCTAGTGTAAAGGGTTAAAATGAAACTTTAGCTTATTTTATATTTCAAAAGAAGAAAGGAAAAGCCAAAATTGATGGCAAAAATCATTATGGATGGAAACAGGGCTTAAAATTTGCTCTGTTCAGCACAAATAAAATAGTACTATTGTATATTGTCTGAAAGATGAGAATCAGATTTTTGATTCTCACAGAATTTTATACCCAGTGGTCAGGCAGTATTGTCCAAAACCACTGACTCTGTAGATAATCACAGGCAAAATAAATATCCAAAGTGATTTAAGAATTTAAGAAAATCATATCATGTGACCCCTCATTGGAATGAGCTCATTCCAATGAGGGGTCACATATGATTTTTTAAAAACTTTTTTAAAAATGAAAGTGTCAATGACACAGTAGCTCAATTTGTGTAAGACATGTACATGTATAGAATGTGACACAGCAATGACACACATTTAGGTAATGATCTGATAAGGTACATGTAAAGTATTGTAAAGGTCTGCACATAAATACTGACCATAGCCTGTAACAAATGTAGAGGTAAAGTATTGTAAAGATGGATGAGAGTTATATGCCTCTAGCCAGAGCCATATTGAAATGTGTACTTACTGTGTATAATTAGCATTGAATAAATCAAAGTTTGTCTAATTGGCCGCTGGCGGCCATCATGAAATTTCAGACTGTAACCAAAAACACTTGTTCTCATCCCAAGGTGATAACAAAGGTACCAAAGAAGTTTTGTGAAGATCAGTTCATAAATACAGCCTCTAGCCCGAGCCGTATTGACATGTACACTTACTGTGTATAAGTAGCACTGAATAAATCAAAGTTCATCGAGTTTGCATAATTTCTGTACGAGAAAAAAACCTGTATTATATGTGATGTATTCCATGTTACTAAACATTCATTCAAAAATTGATTCAAATCAGAACCTTTATATATCAGTTCTGTACAAAAAACTGATTGTACCTAATTTCGGTACAAAATGGCCACCGGCAGCCATCTTGAATTTTGGACCGCTCCCAAAAACACTCGTTCTCGACCCAAGATGATAAAAAAAGGTACCCAAGAAGTTTCGTGAAGATCGGTTCATAAATGCAGCCCCTAGCCCGAGCCGTATTGACATGTGTACTTACTGTGTATAAGTAGCACTGAATAAATCAAAATTCATCTAATTTTCATAATTTCTGCACGAGAAAAAAACCTGTATTATATGCGATGTATTCCATGTTACTAAACATTCATACAAAAATTTATTCAAATCAGAACCTTCATATAGCAGTTCTGTACAAAAAACTGATTGCACTAATTTTGGTACAAAATGGCTGCCGGTGGCCATTTTGAATTTTGGACCGCACACAAAAACACTCGTTCTCGCCCCATGGTGATAACAAAGGTACCCAAAAAGTTTCGTAAAGATTGGTTCATAAATACGGCCTCTAGCCTGAGCCGTATTGAATTGTTGATGGACGGGCCATGACATAACCTCAAATTTGACTACGTCAAAGTTGAGCTAAATGAAAGTGTCAATGACACTGTAGCTTAACTTGTGTGTTATGTTTGATGAAAAGGATAATGTTCAATGTTTATGAAAGGATTATGAAATAAGACAAGAATTGTGATAATTGGGAATATGTTCATTTCTGTTCCCTGTGTGCTATGTTTATGATAAAAATAATATTAGGTGTACACTGTACTAAAGAGCTGAGGGGTGGGTTAATATGACCTCACAGTTAATGTATGTGGCTCTCACAGTTAACGTATATCAACAAAAGTTACCAAGTTACAGTGAAATTATTCCAAAACGAGTCATCCTATCAAGTTACATTAAAATCCCCTCATAAATAGGGCCTGTAGACTGTGGTAAAGGTTTTCGGGCTTCGGGCCCCTGTAGCTGTCAGATTCCCAATTGTGTCCAAAGGGGACGTTCTCATCTAGACATTATATGAAGTCAATCTACCAAGTTACAATGAAATCCCTTAATAAATATGACCTGCAGACTGTGCTAAAGGTCTTTGGGCTTTGGGCTCAGGCAGCCATCATGGCTGAATGATCGCAACCAAAAGGGGACATTCTCATCTGGACACTATTTGGAGTCATCCTACCAAGCTACAATGAAATCCCTTCATAATTATGACCTGTAGACTGTTCTAAAGGTTTTCGGGCTTTGGGCCCCTGAAGCCCCTGAAGCCGTCACAGTTGCCCAATCGTGTCCAAAAGGGGACGTTCTCATCTAGACATTATATGAAGTCAACCTACCAAGTTACAATGAAATCCCTTCATAAATATGACCTGTAGACTGTGCTAAAGGTTTTAGGGCTTTGGGCTCGGGCAGCCATCATGGTTGAATGATCGCAACCAAAGGAGACAATCTCATCTGGGCATCATCTGGAGTGATCCTAAGAAGTTACAATGAAATCTCTTCATAAATATGACCTGTAGACTGTGCTCAATGTTTTCGGGCTTCGGGCACCTGTAGCCATCACAGTTGACCAATCACGACCAAAAGGGGATGTCATCATCTAGGCATTATATGGAGTCAACCTAATAGGTTACAATGAAATCCTTCCATAAATATGACCTTTTACCTATAAAATTGTTTTTGGGCTCGGGCACCCATCAAGGCTGAATGATCGCGATCAAAATGGGACGTTCTCATCGAGACATTATTTGGAGTCATCCTACCAAGTTACAATGAAATCCCCTCATAAATATGACCTGTAGACTGTGCTAAAGGTTTTCGGGCTTCGGGCACCTTTAGCCGTCACAGTAGCCCAATCATGTCCAAAAGGGGACGTTCTCATCTAGACATTATATGAAGTTAACGTACCAAGTTACAATGAAATCCCTTCATAAATATGATCTGTAGACTGTGCTTAAGGTTTTCGGGCTTCGGGCTCGGGCAGCCATCATGGTTCAATGATCACAACCAAAGGGGACAATCTCATCTGGGCATCATCTGGAGTGATCCTGCGAAGTTACAATGAAATCCCTTCATAAATATGACCTGTAGACTGTGCTCAATGTTTTCGGGCTTCGGGCACCTGTAGCCATCACAGTTGATCAATCACGACCAAAAGGGGATGTCATCATCTAGGCATTATATGGAGTCAACCTTACAGGTTACAATGAAATCCTTCTATAAATATAACCTTTTGCCTATTCTAAAGGTTTTTGGGCTCGGGCACCCATCAAGGCTGAATGATCATGGCCAAAATGGGATGTTCTCATCTAGACATTATTTGGAGTCATCCTACCAAGTTACAATGAAATCCCCTCATAAATATGACCTGTAGACTGTGCTAAAGGTTTTCGGGCTTCGGGCACCTTTAGCCGTCACAGTAGCCCAATCATGTCCAAAAGGGGACATTCTCATGTAGACATTATATGAAGTTAACCTACCAAGTTACAATGAAATCCCTTCATAAATATGACCTGTAGACTGTACTAAAGGTTTTCGGGCTCGGGCAGCCATCATGGCTGAATGATCGCAACCATAGGGGACAATCTCATTTGGGCATCATCTGGAGTGATCCTAAGAAGTTACAATGAAATCCCTTCATAAATAGGACCTGTAGACTGTGCTCAAGGTTTTCGGGCTTCGGGCACTAGTAGCCATCACAACTGACCAATCATGACCAAAAGGGGATGTCATCATCTAGGCATTACATGGAGTCAACCTAACAGGTTACAATGAAATCCTTCCATAAATATGACCTTTTGCCTATGCTAAAGGTTTTTGGGCTCGGGCACCCATCAAGGCTGCATGATCGCGATCAAAATGGGATGTTCTCATCTAGACATTATTTAGAGTCATCCTACCAAGTTACAATGAAAACCCTTCGTAAATATGACCTCAAGACTGTGCTAAAGGTTTTTGGGCTTTGGGCCCCTGTAGCCGTCACAGTTGCCCAATCATGCCCAAAAGGTGACTTTCTCATCTAGACATTGTATGAAGTCAACCCACCAAGTTACAATGAAATTCCTCAATAAATATGACCTGTAGACTGTGGTAAAGGTTTTCGGGTTTTGGGCTCGGGCAGTCGTCACGGTTGGCAGATCATGCCCAAATGGGGAAATTCTCATCTAGACATCATAAGGAGTCATCCTACCAAGTTACAATGAAATCCCTCCACATTAAACATGACCTGCAGACTGTGCTAAAAGTTTTTGGGTTTCGGGCTTGGGCAGCCATTACGGTTGATAGATCATGCCCAAAAGGGAACGTTCTCCTCTAGGCATTATACAGAGGCATCCTATCAAGTTACAATGAAATCCCTTCATAAATACGACCTGTAGACTGTGCTAATGGTTTTCGGGTTTTGGGCTCGGGCAGCCATACCGGTTGCCCAATCGCGACCAAAAGAGGACGTTCTCATCTAGACATGACCCCAAACCTGCATATGAAATTTCGTGACAATCAGACAAGAACTGCGGGGTGTAGCCCGTGCTAAAGGAAAATGAGAACAGACGTCACAGACTCACAGACTAACAGACTTCCGCACGCGTGATGGCAATAGCTTATCTTGACTATGTCATGTTAAGCTAAAAAATCATCAGAATAATAAAATGTAATGTTGTGCGTCTAGTGTAAAGGGTTAAAATGAAACTTTAGCTTATTTTATATTTCAAAAGAAGAAAGGAAAAGCCAAAATTGATGGCAAAAATCATTATGGATGGTAACAGGGCTTAAAATTTGCTCTGTTTAGCACAAATAAAATAGTAATATTGTATACTGACTGAAAGATGAGAATCAGATTTTTGATTCTCACAGAATTTTATACCCAGTGGTCAGGCAGTATTGTCCAAAACCACTGACTCTGTAGATAATCACAGGCAAAATAAATATCCAAAGTGATTTTGAAGAATATCCAGCAAATCGGGACGAGATGTCTGTACACTTTTATTAAAATATAAGATACAAGTTCAAGAAGAGTGGATTACAATAATAATACAGAAATGCTCTAATCCTTAGCTACAGTGGTGAATACAGCAGTGATCTACCACAATAACCCATAGCTGTGACTACCTGATTATATATATATATCTATTTAACCTTTCAACTTACATAACAGACATATCCGTCCAGCACTATTTACACAAAATGCCAAATTTTATTATTTTTCTTCAATTTTGGCCATAAAAACATAGCTTATGAGCTCATTCCAATGAGTAGTCCTAAGCCATGTTTTTGAAGTAAAAAATGATAAATTTAAAGTAATTTGCATATTTTTTATACTTACCAATGGCCCAGACTAGCTGGTGCAAACTCAAAGTTATCAAGGGCCAAACACAAATTTTGAACTCCCCAAAATTTGCTTGCAAAACCGAAAATTAAAAGTCCTATCTGGTCCTCCGTACTTTTACTCTCCGCGCATGCGCAGCCGTCAGGAAGTGACCAGAATTGGCGCAAACATCATTTTTTGTAGAAAAGAGTACTACATAATAAATCAGCAGGGAGGTATGAGTGCCCACTCATGGGAGGGCCATACCCGTCTGGGCCATTGGTAAGTATAAAAAATATACAAATTACTTTAAATTTATTATATTTTTATACTATAAACCAATAGCCTAGACTAGGTGAATCATAAAAAGGCAGAGGGCCTAGGACTTCAGAATTAGTAGACCAACATAGTTCCAAGCCTGTAATCCAAGGTGAAAGGAAATTAAATTTAAAAGGAATTACATGTATGTGTCTCTATACATTAAGGATATCATAAATAAGGAGCCCAATTCAAGTAATTCCGTATTCTTAGCATGAAGAATATGCTAACTGGATGTAACGAGTTCCCAATTTTTAAGGCTAGTCTGGAGTAAACCCCAAAAATTAGGATGGAATATTTGAGAATGAGAGGTTATCCCCCACAAACATATGCCATATACAATAAAACACAAGCTGTATGCAGGATATAATCTACAGACAAAACAGCTTCACTCATAGTTACACACTTATCAAGCTGGAGGAGAGGTAAAAAATCCCCCCCGCCCCTTTTTGAAGGAATCTTCTTCAAAAAGAAAGGGGGGAGCGCTCTGGAGTCAGTAAAAGCGGTACCAAATAACAATATATATTCGTCACACAAGCACCCAGGTATTAATAATTATTAATGAATTGGTGCTTAATGCCACTTCAGAAGCTAAGGCTATAGTGGGCGGTACCAGTAATTAATGTCGCCCGCTTGTAACATATACCGGACGTCGGTATACGTAGATAGGTTGAAAACCGGTGATATAATATACAACATACACATGTCCAATAGAATCACAATGGACAATCTGTGGAGAGTAAACACACTTCCGAGGTAAAAAACCACAGGCGACACCATTCAGGTGTACATTAAATTCCAATAAATAACACTCCCAGACGTGTTCTATCCGATATCTATGCTCCCAGAAACGTGCGAATATACGAGAGTGTAAAGACAAGTAGTATTCGATTGGGTACCGAAATTAATAGAAACCTGGATTTAGAAATGGAACAAGCTATGATTAAGAGACTCGTCACAGACAGCCCCCGAAATAATTCATTGTTTCTAAGGTCCATAACCAGACATGTTAACTCTCCCGGAATGCCCGGGATTCTCCCGGAATTAGCTATCCCCTCCCACCCGGGAGTCAATTTGGGCCAAAATCTCCCGGAAAGTCGACATACCAGACAAAAACAGAATCCACCAGCTTTTGTTTACAAATACAAAAGCATGTGCTCTACTCTCAATGGCAAGGTCATTAAGTTTGTGTGAAACGTCACCACTTACGTAAGAACTGGTGACCAATCTCATTTCTGTCAATGGCCGTGTTGTGATTATTTGCAACATGTTTGACAGGCGGATTAAATGAATTTGAGATGCAGGATAATTGCTGAAATTGATTATATATTAAAGGCACACCTTTGCTTGTATACAGGTAGCAGTCAAATCGAAAAATAAGTTCCATACGCATAAATTTTGTCCAATCGAACATGTGCAAAAATACGCAAAAATTTATTATTGTGCATTTTGGATTTCACTTTCACTTCAGATAATTATAGCCAATTTTGCAGACAAACGGCTCAAACATATGAGTTGCCGTAATTATCAATATACTGGGAAAAATTTCCGATTCGCAATTTTCTAAAGCAGGCTGTGAAAAAAATTATGTTTTTGGTGAAAAAAATCTCTAAAAAGTTGCTAATTTACGGCACTTGGATGTTTTTTCATTCGTTGTGATAAATGGACAACAAAATAAATTAAATATCCTGGAGATGTTTCGTCCTGGGCTGTCTGTGGCATAATGTTCACGTTTCACCGAAAAATGATCACCCCATGCCAAATCCCCTTCGTAAATGACCAACTACTTCCAGTGAGTACCCGGTGTGGTTAGGTGGGGCGCTGGGCTTTGGCAGATCGAATTACCACAACATCCGGGCTCGGGGTGTGCCTAAACACCACAGATCGCCGCAGGTCACCACAGGTCGCCGCAAGTACCCATAATTTCCCAAATAGATCCAAAACTTTCAACACAGCGTCAAAACTGATATAGTGCTGAAAAGGTCGAAAATATCTCCAAACATTTTGTACATAAAACCATTGAAATATGGATGTCATTGGAACAACTCAGATATTGGCACATGACCACATCCATATTTTTTATTTCTGTTTTTCTCTATATTTCTATGTTTTGGCTTTTGAAAGGACAAATTGTTCAAATAAAACACATTAGGGTGGAATGTTTAATGTATGTGTGTGTGTGTGTGTGGGGGGGGGGGGGGGGGGTGGTAACATGGAAATTATTGATGTGCTGCCCACTGCCCATGTGCAAAAATCTCACTGACAAGCATCCGAGTCTCACTGGGAGCTCATCAAAATCTCACTGACAGTCACCTCGAGAGGTTAACAGGTCTGGGTCACTCACCACCGGTTAGTAGAACGTTGGCGTATGTTCCTTTGATGTATTGTTGTTGGACTGTTTCCTGTTATGTCTGTGTGTGTGTGTGTGTGGGGGGGGGGGGGGGGGTATTTGGTATTAATTTGTATTTAAAATTGATCCACACGTGGCTTCTACGCGCAAAAAAAAATCTCCCTGAAAATCATGTCATCTCCCTGAAAATTTTCTTCAATCTCCCTGAAAAAAATTTTGGAAGGTTAACATGTCTGTCCATAACTGTTTAACATACAATAATGCGTCTGCCTAATAATGCATTTATTATACGTGAGCATTGAAATCCTGCATGCAATCATCTGAATACCAGTTAACTGACTTGACAGCCTTACAGGTGCCCAAAGGCTAGCAATTTATTGATGATGAACCATATGCTCGTATATGACATATAGACGAACAATAACAGGAAACCAACCAACCAAAAAGTGGATGTACCCATGAGGTCGCCATAGAACACGACCCAGCTGCCAATTGAGAAGTCATAAAATGCATGTATATACTTAAATGAATACGAGGCTTACGGGAAGAAAACATCTTGCCTGGTAATCGCCTCTTAACACATTGGCGATGGGGAGGGAGGGGGGGGATTCAAATTCATATCAAACCCCCCTTACCCACATTACTTGAATCGTTCTTGTGTTAGTCATCAAATAGTATAGGAACCGCAAGGCTCCCTCACGTCTGACCAACTCCATAATGCCACTAAGGGCGGAGAAGGATGTGATGAACAAATACAGCGTATTAACATAATAACCACACCAAACCATACCGGTATGAAGAGAATAACCTCCTCTAACAAATGGTATCATGTCCGATAGGACAACTAACTCAGCCTAGATGAAGCACTAAAGTCTTCCTGTACGTGAAGACCATTAAAAGCTGATAACTGAGGCCCTAGAAGCTCACTAGGGAGACTTACAACGCTAGTCATAGCTTATAAGTCTTCATCTACATGAAGACAGATATAACGGTGTAAGTTGCGACCCTGAAAGCTCACTTAATGGAGACTTACAGTTATCGTTGCACAAGGCAGGGAATGAAGATCCGGTATACAAACAGCCCTGAATTCCCAGAGACCGCAGTCCAAAGAGATAATAAATTCAGTTATGCCACTGCATAAAACTGAAAAAATCTCACTCAAGATTTTAGCTAGGCTACTATAGTGTACTCAATGACATAATTGTCTTGACGCCAAGACATCTCTCAGCCTATCTCAGCACTTCCATCTGGATTCAATACGAGAAGCAGGTGATAATAAAAAACTGGAGAATAATTTCGACGACGTCTAATGCTCTTCTTAATAGGAAAGCTTATATATCCAGAAGGAAAGCCTTTCTTGGAAGATTTGTCTAACAAGTATTCTTGTAAGTAGAGCTTGCTCGGGCTGATTGCCAAAGGCCTGCCGAGACTACATTCTCATCCACTAATCTTCTGCAATTTATCCACTTTTGCGAGGTTTGTAACCTACTGCTAAGTGGCAAGCAACCGAAATCTATTCTCGACGACCTCAATTGATCCCTTCAATAAGAGAGCCTTTACCTCCACTAGGGGCAACTCTCTTTGAAAGGATCTTCCATGATTAACGTCCAGTTTCTCGTGAAGTTGATAATCCTCTATCAACTGGCGAGCAATAGAGGTCATTCCATCACCTGTACGACTTACATGCTTACGGGAGGAGAAACTACGTCCTCCCCATGAAGAAGCTCATCTCATCGACCTCAATTGTTCCCTTCAATAAGAGAGCCTTTACCTCCAATAGAAGCGACTCTCTTTGAAAGGAACTTCCGTGATTAACGTCCAGTTTCTCATGAAGCTGATAATCCTCCATCAACTGGCAAGCAATAGAGGTCATGTCCATCACCTGTATGGCTTACGATGCTTATGGGAGGAGAAACTATGTCCTCCCCACGAAGAAGCTCGTCTCATCGACCTCAATTGTTCCCTTCAATAAGAGAGCCTGTACCTCCACTAGAAGTGACTCTCTTTGAAAGGAACTTCCGTGATTAACGTCCAGTTTCTCGTGAAGTTGATAATCCTCCGTAAACTGGCAACAATAGAGGTCATGTCCATCACTTGTACGACCTATGATGCTTACGGGAGGTGAAACTCCGTCCTCCCCCCAAAGAAGCTTGTCTCGTCGACCTCAATTGTTCCCTTCAATAAGAGCACCTTTACCTCCACTAAAAGCGACTCTCTTTGAAAGGAACTTCCGTGATTAATGCCCAGTTTCTCGTGAAGATGATAACCATCCATTAACTCTTAACCCGCTGGGTATTTTATAGATATTTTTCATCAAATCTAGTCATAGCTGCTTTAAAGCAGCCGTTGTAAGATTTGATGAAAAATAAATCTAAATGTAACACAAGAAATCATTGGTGAAAAAATCCATTCCATTTACAGGGAGACAATATGATTAAATATGCACAAATTATACTAATTTCAGAGACAAGAGAAACTCTGTGCTGGGCAGGAATATCTGCCAGCAGCATGCAAAGAGTTAATCATCGGCCTAAGGGTGTCTGATCTATAGCCTTGATCAGACCTATACCCCTTTCTCGAGTCACTATAATGACGACTTCCAGAGTAAATATAAGAGGGTTATTGTACCCTCGCGAGACATTCTCCTAATGCTTTCTTAGAAGAACGGCCTCGCTTACCCTGGTCTGCTGAAGTGTGTTTATTGAGACAGCAACTTCAATAGCAGAACACTGAAGCTTCATGTAGCCTGCACATATATCAACACAAGCTTGTCGTCAAATAGTATATTTCCGGTAACTGGAGTGACTCAGAGAGAGCTTTTCACCTTGTCATCTATAAGTGATGACGACACAAGGGCAGTATCACATCTTACCAATTCCAAATTCACTGTCCGTGCAGAGTTGTACGTGGCATACATGACTGCCCTGGAAAGAACTCTTAGTGAGGAAGCACGTCCTCATATTTCTTTCCATTGCGATGTAGCACCATAGCTCTGGTAAGGTGATCTGCTTAGGACATTGCACCCAGATTTGCTCTTTTCAATGAAATAGCACATTCCATTATTTCCGAGCATATATTAAACAAGAGGCCCCACGGGGCCTGAAGCACTCATCTTGAACAGAACACAATAGAAACAGAGTCCAAAAAGGAGTCTACATTAAGCAATCCATCTTCATAGGATACACTGTCAATCCTTGAGTCCCTCAGGAGTGACAAAAATAATCCGGCATCATGCCTTTTCTTCAGTTGATCATAATCTAAAATGTAGAGCTCCCCTATGAAGCCCCTTGATATAACCTATGTGGATTAATCTTAGTTACACACCTCTAGAGGGTACTGAATACAAAATTTTTAATTCTTCAACAACATGGCCAATTCCTGCTTCCTGCTACGGAACCCAAATATTACCCCAGGCTCTCGATTTGAACACAGTTGAATCTGACTTCCCTAGAGATGTTGTGTACCAAATATGAAAGCATTCTGACTGTTGGATATGAAGAAGAGAAATTTTAAAGAAGTTTCTTCATATTGCACTAAGTTAAAATTTGGGCTACCATAGCGAGCCCAAATATTAACCGATGGGTCTGATTTGAACAAACTTGAATCTGCCCCCCCTAGAGATGTTGTATACCAAATATGGAAGCATTCTGACTAGTGGATCTGAAGAAGATTTTTGAAGAAATTTCCTCATATTGTACTAAGTTAAAATTTGGGCTTCCATAGGAAGCCCAAATATTAACCTAGGGACTTGGTTTGAACAATCTTGAATCATCTGACCCTCATAACAATGATGTATACCAAACATTAAAAGATTCTAACTGGTGGTTCTGAAGAAGAAGATTTTTAAAGAATATTTCCCATATTACCCAATGTTAAAAATTTGGGCTCCTGTATTGAGCCCAAATATGAACCAATGGGCTTTATTTTAACAAACTTGTATCTGACCCCCCCCCCCCCTCCCCCTCCCCCCCTCCCCCCCCCCCCCCCCCCCCCCCCCTATGAATGCTGTATACCAAATATCAAAAGATTCTGATGATTGGTTCTGGAGATAAGATTTTTTTAAATTTTTGCAAATATGCTGACTTAGCATTTTTTCGATGCTCATTACAGAACACCCTAACATAACCGATAGCAATTTTTTTTTACCTTTCTATTGTACTGGTCCTAAGGATACTTGATACCAAATAACAGCTCTCTGTTCCATGTGGTTTGGGAAATATGGGCGTTTGAAAATATTTCTATTTTTAGCTCACAGGGTTCCCATGGGGATGCCGGAATTTTTTTTGTTCCGTGTGGTTTGAGAAAAATGGGCAATTGAAAATATTTCTATTTTTAGCTCCAAGGGTTCCCATGGGGATGCAGGAATTTTTTTTTATTCACATGGGTCAAGTACTTATGACATACCAAATTTGGTTCATACTGGACCATCGATTCAGAAAATAGAAATTTTGGGTGGGGCCAAAAATCTTACCCCTACCATTACAAAGCCAAATATTGCTTCACGAACTTCGTTTGAACAAACTTGATTCTACACCTCAAAATGAAGCTCCATAGCAAATATCAAGTCATTGTACACACTGGTTCTTGAGAAGAAGATTTTAAAAATATTTTGGAGCATTTTCCCCCACTCCCTCCCTATGGGGCTGGGCATGTTGAGTTGAACAAAAATTCAATGCCCCTTTGGGACCATCACTCACACAAACATTCACTTGAATTGGCCCAGTGGCTTTGGAGGAGAAGACCAAAACATGGTGTTGATGGACAACGGACGGACGGATGGATGGAAGGATGACGGACGGAGAGCGATGAGATTAGCTCAGCTTGACTTTGTCAAGATGAGCTAATGCTGCAGGTAGGGACATATTTTCATCCCCAGCCTGCTCATCTAAACGCAGACTTATTCAGATGGAACAATATTCTTAAGAGCTTAAGACTTTTAAAGTGCCCTTCTGTGAGAGATGGAGACTCACACTCCGTATCCCTCTCACCATCCAAATGTTCCATCCGCAAATATGGTCAACTCCATCTGACTAAATGGATGACTGGACTAATGCAGCACCGACTGACAGCTCACCAACGGTGTCTGTTAAACGGTAGTACTAGTCTCAAACGACTAGCTATCAACCCGAACTTGCGAAGTCAGATAGCTAATCTGTGGTCAACGCGCTTCATTAATGAAGCAAGGAAAGATGCCATAGCTGCCACCGAATCCGCCTGCAGTGTGGAAGAAGCGTCCCGAACCGCAAGTGTGAACGGCGTCCCAACTCACTAAGTTTCTCGCACCAAAAACAGTTGACCCTGACTGCTGATGGAAAGGAGAAGGTTCTCCAGCTCGCAGTCTGCTCCAGACTTCGTGGAGTGTTCCGTTCGAAACTTTTTAGGCATCTATCCCTTATCATGCATATCCATGGAAGAAGAGGAAGCCATAACCACAGCCGACCCCGGCTGAAGTGCGGGAGAAGCATCCCGACTTGTCACATAGGACGGATGCTCCTCCTCATTGAAGTTTCTTACAACACAGAACAGTCGTCCCCGATTACTAACGGGATGAAAAACGCTGTGCACTCTCGATCTCTCCTGAGATCTCATTGAGTATCCCGCTTAGAAACATTTAGGCTTAAACCTCCTTTGTGCGCTTCCATGTAAGTAGAAGAGGCCATAACTGTCGCCAGCCCCGGCTGCAGTGTGGAAGGAACGTTTCGATGCGTGTTCCGACTCAATAAGGTTTCACACAACGGACACAGTCGGTCCCAACTGTTAACGGAACGGAGAGGGTTCTCCAATCGGTGATCTGACCCCATATCTATCCGAGCGACCCGTAGAGAAACTTTTGGCTTCTACTACATGCACAATTGACTGGACAAAACCCAGCACCGTCCGACAGCTCACACTGGAGTCTGCTCTTGCATTAGCTGGGATGCTGCTAATAGCTGCGCAACTGGGACAGCAAGTCCATTCCTGAGGCTTGAGGAGCAACGGTCTTGTTTTCCCCACCGCTTGCTGCTCCTGGGACGAAGATCCGGAGATAGATCTCTTCTCCGAGCATCCCGTTGATCGATGTCTCGGATCGCTAGCTACCGGATGGTCCGACTTCAAGGGCAAAGAAAGGCTCCATCTTCACGCAGCTGCCTGGTTAACTGAAGTCGGGTAGCTAGTCTGCGGTCGTGTGTGCTTTAATAATGTAGCGGAGGAAGCCGTGACTGAAGCCGACCCCGGCTGCAGACGATGGAGCGTCCCAAGCAGTGGGCAGTCGTATGCTCCGTCTTGTGCAAGTTTCCAACCAGAAAAATTCATTTCGGCTTGTCAAACGTAGCAGAGGAAGCCGTGACTGAAGCCGACCCCAGCTGCAGACTACACAGAGCAGCCCAAGCGGTGGGTGAATGTATGCTCCGACTCGTGCAAGTTTCTCATAACAACATTTGGCCCCAAATGTTGTTGGTTAGAGAGGGTCCTCTCCCGCTCACAGGCTATTAGACCTCGACGAGTACAAGAAACTTGCTGACCTCCTCCCTATTTCCGTCGTCGATGGGTGAGATTATTTATATTTAAGTGCTCGCTCTACCCACATCTACACTTCCTTCGACCGCAATGGACTTACCTGGTGTCACGGCTCCCACGGACGGAGTAACCGCTTCACCGGTCAAGCTAGCTGCTTGCAAGAGATTAAAACCCTTAACAAAAGGCCTTAACTCTTGCAATCATGAGCACTGCAGCTAGCTCTATCTGCTCAATGGAGCTTGGCGACGATAGCACGCTTGGATGGGTGTCAGAATATCATCACCATGTTCATGTTCCTCTGAAATAGAAACTGAAAAAATGAATAACGCGGTGAGAGGCCTGGCCTCAGAACCTCAACACCAACAACGTACCGCGACACCCGTCCCCAACATTAGTCATCCCAGTGAACACAAGAATGACAAGAGTCTGCAGGAGTGGATCGACTAAAGTCGATATCAGTCCTCCAAACTCCACAACAAAATATATAATTAAGATACATGAATAATAGCAATCAAAATTAAATTCAAAATATTTTTGGAAATTCCCAAAGGGAACATTAAGAGCCCAAAGGGAACATTAAGAGCCCAAAGGCATCCCGATAGGGCCTAAGTGTGGACAAAATCCAAATTTATTGAGCTACACTACCGGAATAATAATCCATGTACCCTACAGTAATTCTACAGTAATAGAATATAAAATACTACCTATATATGAGGACATTGTCAATGTAAACAACGTCAATGAAAAAAACGGAAACAAGACATCAGGCACACAAAAAGGCCCAAAGTCAGAAACCAATTTAAATGCTACCAGATGCAAAGCTAGATCTTCCTATGAAGAAAAAATGATACATCAGATAGAAGATGCAAGACTAAACGACCTAACACCCCTAGGGTGAGGACGTAACCATGGGGAAAAACAGAATAAATATTCTGTAATACATGTTGAACTCCCAAGAAATTTAATAAAAAATTTCAACAAAAAATAGCCAAAAAAGCTTAAAAGTTTAACAGGAAGGGTTCATGGAAGGATAGAGAAGGAATACTTAACAAACAGTGGAATAATCATTATAAAAAATGATGACGTCAGGCGTATGTCCCAAAATTGGGAAACATGAAATAATTTTATAATTATTATAGTTACAGCCCTGAACGTCTAAAACCACCGTTGAACATTTCCATCATCCAATAACAGACTTGGATCCACCAATTCTTGCATTGATTTGGGTCTGGCAACCTCAAACTAGAGGCTCTACAGAGCCTGTAATCGCTCACTTGGAAATACATATAAAAATGTGATTTCCCATAGGCTTTCCATGGTAACTAAGAGCTGCAATTGTGGCCATGTTTGCAACATTGCATCAAAATTACATGAGGATCATTGGTAGAAGGTGTTCCAGTCTTCAATCACATGAAGTTTCAAAACATTTGAATCCATCAAACAGATTCATAGAATGTCTCTGGTGGCCATATTTTCCAGCCAAAACAAAAACAGAACAAAAAGAAGAACATTGGTAGAGGGCCTCCTATAGACCATTCTTGCCAAGTTTTGGTTCACGTCAGCTCAATAGTTCCAGAGAGAAGATGAAAATGTGATTTCCTATAGGTTTTTTCTATAGTAACTATAAACCGCAATTGTGGCCATGTTTGCAAAACGATTAAAATGAGGAATGTTGGTGGAGGGTGTCCCAGTTATCAACCATGCAAAGTTTCAAAACATTTGGCCCTGTGGTTTCAGAGAAGAGTTTTCAAAATTGACCAATCAGAATCAAAGAATGCTTCTGGCGGCCACGTTTTTTCACCCAACAGGAATAAAATGAGTAACAGTTGTAGAGAACCTCTCATAGACAATGCCTGCCAAGTCTGGTTCACATTGGCTCAGTACTTTCAGTGAAGATGATGAAAATGTGATTTCCTATAGGGTTTCTATAGTAAATATAAGCCACAATTACAGCCATCATTGCAACCCGATGAAGATTAAAATAAGGATCATTGGTAGACAGGGTTACAGTCATCAGTCACATTAAGTTTTTTCAAAACCATTTGGCCTTGTAGTTTCAAAGAAAATTTTCTTGAAAATGCACATTTTTGAATTCTGTTTCAACAAAAAAAATCAGTAAAAAAGGGTTAAAATATTTTGAAAATTACAATTTTTTCAGACAGTATTCTCTTTCAAAATTGCTTTTGGATAGGTAAAGGGTTACAGGAATCTTAAAAGATATACAATAATTACTGTCATCTGAGCTGACATGATTGCAAGAAAATAAACAAAACTTCCCTAGATTTTCTAAACAATCTATCAACATGTATCAAACATAATTAGATTACAGCTGAAGATATCAACCTATAGTTGCACTTGTTTTACAGTACAAGTCAAAATAAGTTGTGAAGGATAATCCTATAAACTGTGTATCTTTTCTCTTTATACACTGATAAGACCGGAAGCTGACATCATTTTCTGGAAAGCTCTCACTGATAGCTTTTCCAGAAAATGTCAGATTCTGATCTTGTCAGGGCAGAAGCTGCAGTCTACTTAGTTTATTGCAGTTATGCTACAGCTTATTTTGACTTGTACTGTATACACAATATTTTTTGGGTTTTTTCCCAGTTCTCAGTGGAGAAAAAACTGGAACCAACCCTTACCAGATTCTCAAACTAGAGGGGGTTTCAGTACCCCGAGGCTCACCAACAGGTGGCCAATGTAAAGGGGTGGCTGGAGTAAAAAAAAAAGTTCAAAACCTGCACACAAAAGTACAAAACCTGCACACAAAAGTCCAAAATTAAAGAAAATAAGCAGCTAAAGGGTTAAATAATACAATAATAGCCCCAAGAAGCATCCTAACATAAAATAGGAACCATGGCAATATGCTACAAGGTAAGTCACCACTTAGAAGAAAAGAAAGACAAACCTCAAAACCTGCACATAAAAGTAAAAAAAAGTATCACATTTGTTTCAAGGGGTTAAAACTGAGAAATATACCCTGTCACAGTAACCACAATGGCAATATGCCAGTAAGGTAAAACTCTACTTGAAAAATATCCACTTGGAAGAAAAGAAAGACAAACCTCAAAACCTGCACATAAAAGTCAACAAAGCAACACATTTGTTTCAAAGGGTTAAAATTTAGAAAAATACCCTGAAAATGTTACAGTAACCACCATGGCAATATGCCAGTGAGGTAAAACTCTACTTAAATGAAAGTGTCAATGACACTGTAGCTCAACTTGTCAAGACATGTACATGTATAGTATGTGACACAGCAATGACAAACATCTAGGTAATGACCTGATAACAAATGTACATATAATGTATTGTAACGGTCTGTACATAAATACTGGCCGTAGCCTGTAACAAATGTATAGGTAAAGTATTGTAAAGGTGGGTGACAGTCAGATGCTAAATAGAAAAGAAATCTTTGAGTCCCAGAGTGGGTCTGACTGAACCCCAAAATAATTCTTCTCACAGCACAGTGATAACAAAGGCACTCCAAAACACACTCATTCCTGTCCCAAGGTGAAAACAAAGGTACCCAAGAAGTTTCGTGAAGATCAGTTCATAAATACGAGCTGTATAGAAGTTGTGACAAAAAACTGATTGGACCTAATTTCGGTACAAAATGGCCACTGGCAGCCATCTTGAATTTTGCACCGCACTCAGAAACACTCGTTCTCGTCCCAAGGTGATAACAAAGGTACCCAAGAAGTTTTGCAAAGATCGGTTCATAAATACAGCCTCTAGCCCGAGCCGTATTGACATGTGCACTTACAGTGTATAAGTAGCACTAAATAAATCAAAATTCATCTAATTTGCATAATTTCTGCACAAGAAAAAACCCTGTATTATTTGTGATGTATTCCATTTTACCAAACATTCATACAAAAATTTATTCAAATCAGAACTTTCATACAGAAGGTCTGTACAAAAGACTGATTGCACTAATTTTGGTACACAATGGTTGCTGGTGGCCATCTTGGATTTTGGACCATACCCCAAAACACTCGTTCTCATCCCATGGTGATAACAGAGGTACCGAAGACATTTCGTAAAGATCGATTCATAAATACGGCCTCTAGCCTGAGCCGTATAGAAGTTGTGTACAAAAAACTGATTAGACCTAATTTCGGTACAAAATGGCCACTGGCAGCCATCTTGAATTTTGGACCGCACTCAGAAAGACTCGTTCTCGTCCCAAGGTGATAACAAAGGTACCCAAGAAGTTTCGTGAAGATCGGTTGATAAATACAACCTCTAGCCCGAGCCGTATTGACATGTGCACTAACTGTGTGTAAGTAGCACTGAAAAAGTCAAAGTTCATCTAATTTGCATAATTTCTGCATGAGAAAAAAACCTGTATTATATGTGATGTATCCCATGATACTAAACATTCACACAAAAAATTATTCAAGTCGGCACTTTTATATGGAAGTTCTGTGCAAAAATCTGATTACACCTAATTTTGTACAATACCAAAGGTACCCAAGAAGTTTCGTAAAGATCGGTTTATAAATACGGCCTCTAGCCAGAGCCGTATTGGCATTTGCACTTACAGTGCTGAAAGTACCACTAAATACATCAAAGTTAGTCTAATTTGCATAATTTATGTACGAGAAAAAAATCCGTATTATATGTGATGTATCCCATGGTACTAAACATTCATACAAAAAATTATTCAAATCAGCGCTTTCATATGGAAGTTCTGTACAAAAAACAGATTTCTGCATCGTCGGTACAAAATGGTGGCTGGCGGCCAACTTGAATTTTGGATCGGACCCAAAAACACTTGTTCTCGTCCCACAGTCATAACAAAGGTACCTAAGAAGTTTCGTAAAGATCGGTTCTTAAATATGGCCTCTAGCCCGAGCCGTATTGAAGTGTTGACGGACAGACGGACAACTGGCCATGGCGTAAGCTCAAATTTGGCTTCGCCAAAGATGAGCTAAAAAAATATCAAAACCTGCACACAAAAGTCCATAATTAAAGTAAATAAGCAGCTAAAGGGGTAAATAATATAATACTAGCCCCAAGAAGCATCCTAACATAAAATAGGAACCGTGGCAATATGCTACAAGGTAAGTCGCCACTTGGAAGAAAAGAAAGACAAACCTCAAAACCTGCACATAAAAGTAAAAAAAAAAGTATCACATTTGTTTCAAGGGGTTAAAACTGAGAAAAATACCCTGTCACAGAACCACAATGGCAATATGCCAGTAAGGTGAAACTCTACTTGAAAAATATACACTTGGATGAAAAGAAAGACAAACCTCAAAACCTGCACATAAAAGTCAAAAAAGCATCACATTTGTTTCAACGGGTTAAAATTGAGAAAAAATACCCTGAAATATTAAGGAAACCACCATGGCAATATGCCAGTAAGGTAAAACTCCACTTGAAGACAAAATTTCAAAACCTGTACACAAAAGCCAACTAGAGGGGGTATCAGTACCCCGTGGCTCACCAACAGGTGGCCAACATAAAGGGGTGGCTGGAGTAAAAAAAAAAGAAGTTCAAAACCTGCACACAAAAGTCCAAAATTAAAGAAAATAAGCAGCTAAAGGGTTAAATAATATAATAATAACCCCGAAGAAGCATGCTAACATAAAATAGGAACCATGGTAATATGCTACAAGGTAAGTCTCCACTTTGAAGAAACGAAAGACAAACTTCAAAACCTGCACATAAAAGTAAAAAAAAAAGTATCACATTTGTTTCAAGGGGTTAAAACTGAGAACAAGAGGCCCCAGGGGGCCTGAGGGCGCTCACCTGACATGGTAGCCTAAATATCAACCCAGAGAATTGATTTCAACAAGTTGCATCTGCTCCTCCTAAGAAAAGCTAAAACCAAATATCCAAGATTCTGACCAGTGGATCTAAAAAAAAAAAGAAGATTTTTAAAGAATATTCCTCATATTGAACTAAGTTATAACTCGGGCTCCCACAGGGAACCCATATATGAACCCAGGGACTTGGCTTTAACATACTTGAATCTCACCCCCCTAAGGATGCTGCACACCAAATATCAAAACATTCCGACTGCTGGATCTGAAGAAGAAGATTTATAAAGAAAATTCCTCATTTTGAACTAAGTTACAATTCGAGCTCCAACAGTGAGTCCAATTATGGACCTAGGGACATGGCTTGAACAAACTTGAATTTCACCCCACTAAGGATGCTGCATACCAAATATCAAAACATTCCGACTGCTGGATCTGAAGAAGATTTTTACAGAAAATTCCTCATTTTGAACTAAGTTATAATTCGGGCTACCACAGTGAGCCCAAATATGAACCCAGGGACTTGGCTTGAACAAACTTGAATCTCACCCCCTAAGCATGGTGCATACCCAATATCAAAAGATTCTACCTGCTGGATCTTGAGAAGAAGATTTTCAAAGAAATTTGCCTGAAATGCACGAAGTTCAAATTTGGGCTCCTATACTGAGCCGAAATATAAACCCAGGGGCCAATTTGAACAAACTTGAATCAGATCCACCCCACACTGTTGCATACCAAATATCAAAAGATTCTGCCTGCTGGATCTGGAGAAGAAGATTTTTTAAGAAATTTGCCTGAAATGCACTAAGTTTGAATTCAAGCTTCTATAGTGAGCCCAAATATGAACCCAGGTGGGCCGATTTGAACAAACTTGAATCAGATCCACCCTGCAATGTTGCATACCAAATATCAAAAGATTCTGCCTGCTGGATCTGGAGAAGAAGATTTTTTAATCTTTTCCCCATTGCCTACAGTGTTAAAAAGTGCTGACTCAGCATTTTTTCAAAGTCCTGAAAAAAGTACCCTGTGATCAAACTGATTTTTTAACCATTCTGTTCTACAGGATAAAAGTAAGATTTATACAAAATAAGAATTCTCTGAGCTGTGTAATTTTGGAGATATGGCAGTTTTAAGGTTTTTCCTATTTTTAGCTCCCGAGGTTCCCATGGGGCAAGGAGAAAATTTTTTTTTGCATCAATCAACTACTTATGACCCATTATCATCTCATATCAAATTTGGTTCAAATCGACCTCACCTTTCTGAAAATAGAAATTTTAGGCGTGGCCAAAATTTTTGCCCCTCCCATAACGAAGGCAAATAATGCCCGACAAACTTCTCTTGAACAAATTTGATTCTAAACCTCAAAAGGACTCTGTATATCACATATCAAGTCTCTGCTACTGGTGGTTCATTAGAAGAAGATTTTCAAAAAATTTGGCCATTTTTTCCCCACACCTCTGCTCAATATGAGCCGAAACCTAATTTGGATAAAAATCAAAATGCTCCTATATAAACACTACTTACATGAAATTTAATTAAAATGTGGCCAGTGGTTTAGGAGAGAGGCTCAAACACCACCTTCATGCAGGATGACGGACGAAGAGTGATAAGAAAAGCTCACCCTGACTTTCAGTCAGGTGAGCTAAAAAATACCCTGTCACAGAACCACAATGGCAATATGCCAGTAAGGTGAAACTCTACTTGAACAAGAGGCCCCACGGGGCCTGAAGCGCTCATCTTGTACAGAACACAATTTAAACAGAGTCCAAGAATGAGTCTACATTAAGCAAGCCATCTCCATAGGCTACACTGTCAATCCTTGAGTCCCTCAGGAGTGACAAAAATAATCTAGGCATCATGCCTTTTCTTCAGTTGATCGTAAGTAAAATGTAGAGCTCCCCTATGAAGCCCCTTGATACAACCTATGTGGATTAATCTTAGTACCTCTAGAGGGTACTGAATACAAAATTTTTAATTCTTCAGCAAAATGGCCAATTCCGGCTCCCATAGAGAGCCCAAATATTAACCCAGGCTCTTGATTTGAACACAGTTAAATCTGACTTCCCTAGAGATGTTGTGTACCGAATATGAAAGCATTCTGACCGTTGGATCTGAAGAAGAGAAATTGTAAAGAAATTTCTTCGAATTGCACTAAGTTCAAATTTGGGCTACCATAGCGAGCCCAAATATTGACCTATGGATCCGATTTGAACAAACTTGAATCTGACCCCCCTAGAGATGTTGTATACCAAATGTGAAAGCATTCTGACAAGTGAATCTGAAGAAGAAGATTTTTGAAAAAATTCCCTCATATTGTACTAAGTTAAATTTCATGTTCCCATATGGAGCCCAAATATTAACCTAGGCACTCAAATTGAACAACCTGGAATCTGACCCCCCTAGAGATGTTGTATACCAAATATAAAAGCATTCCGACTGGTGGATCTGAAGAAGAAGATTTTTAAAGAAATTTTCTCATATTGCACTAAGTAAAAATTTGGGCTACCATAGTGAGCCCAAATATACACCTAGGGATCTGATTTGAACAAACTTGAATCTGCCCCCCATAGAGATGTTGCATACCAAATATCAAAGCATTCTGACTGATGGATCTGAAGAAGATTTTTTTAAATTACCCTCCATATTGAACAAAGATAAAATTTGGGCTTCCATAGGAAGCCCAAATATTAACCTAGGGACTTGGTTTGAACAATCTAGAATCTGACCTTCATAACAATGATGTATACCAAATATTAAAAAATTCTGACTGGTGGTTCTTAAGAAGAAGATTTTTAAAGAATATTCCCCATATTACCCTATGTTAAAACTTCGGGCTCCTGTAGAGAGTCCAAATATGAACCAATGAGCTTTATTTCAACAAACTTTCATCTGACCCCCCTATGAATGCTGTATACCAAATATCAAAAGATTCTGATGATTGGTTCTGGAGAAAAGATTTTTTAAAATTTTTGCAAATATGCTGACTCAGCATTTTTTCGATGTCCATTACAGAACACCCTAACATAACCGATGGCAATTTTTTTTTACCATTCAATTCTACTGGTCATAAGGTTACTTCATACCAAATAAAAGCTCTCTGTTCCGTGGGGTTTGGGAAATATGGGCGTTTGAAAATATTTCTATTTTTAGCTCCCAGGGTTCCCATGGGGATGCGGGAATTTTTTTTTTTGCATGGGTCAAGTACTTATGACCCAATACTACCACAAACCAAATTTGGTTCATACCGGACCATCGGTTCAGAAAATAGAAATTTTGGGCGGGGCCAAAAATCTTACCCCTCCTATTACAAAGCCAAATATTACTTCACGAACTTCGTTTGAACAAACTTGATTCTACACCTCATATGGAAGCTCCATAGCAAATATCAAGTCATTGTACACACTGGTTCTTGAGAAGAAGATTTTTTAAATATTTTGGAGCATTTTCCCCCACTCCCTCCCTATGGGGCTGGGCGTGCTGAGTTGAACAAAAATGAAATGCCCCTTTGGGACCATCACTCACACAAACTTTCACTTGAATTGGCCCAGTGGCTTTGGAGGAGAAGACCAAAACATGGTGTTGACGGACGACGGACGGGAAGCGATGAGATTAGCTCAGCTTGACTTTGTCAAGATGAGCTAAAAATATCCACTTGGAAGAAAAGAAAGACAAACCTCAAAACCTGCACATAAAAGTAAAAAAAAGCATCACATTTGTTTCAAAGAGTTAAAACTGAGAAAAAATACCCTGAAATGTTAAGGAACCCACCATGGCAATATGCCAGTAAGGTAAAACTCCACTTGAAGACAAAATTTCAAAACCTGTACACAAAAGTCAACTAGAGGTGGTATCAGTACCCCGTGTCTCACCAACAGGTGGCCAATGTAAAGGGGTGGCTGGAGTAACAAAAAAAAGTTCAAAACCTGCACACAAAAATCCAAAATTAAAGAAAATAAGCAGCTAAAGGCTTAAATAATCTAATAATAACCCCTGAGAAGCATGCTAACATAAAATAGGAACCATGGTAATATGCTACAAGGTAAGTCTCCACTTTGAAGAAAAGAAAGACAAACCTCAAAACCTGCACATAAAAGTAAAAAAAAAGTATCACATTTGTTTCAATGGGTTAAAATTGAGAAAAATACCCTGATAATGTCACAGTAACCACCATGGCAATATGCCAGTAAGGTGAAACCCTACCTGAAAAATATCCACTTGGAAGAAAAGAAAGACAAACCTCAAAACCTGCACATAAAAGTAAAAAAAAGTATCACATTTGTTTTAAGGGGTTAAAATTGAGAAAAATACCCTGTCACAGTAACCACAATGGCAATATGCCAGTAAGGTGAAACTCCACTTGAAAAATATCCACTTGGAAGAAAAGAAAGACAAACCTCAAAACCTGCACATAAAAGTAAAAAAAGTATCACATTTGTATCAAAGGGTTAACATTTAGAAAAATACCCTGAAAATGTTACAGTAACCACCATGGCAATATGCTAGTGAGGTAAAACTCCACTTAAAATCAAGAGGTCCCAAGGGGCCTTAATCGCTCACCGGGCAAAGTGATTCAAACAAAATGGTTCAAAGAAGTATTTGGGGTCACATTCAGTTAGACATGGTTCATCAACATTACAAAGGAATGAAGTCATGAGAGACACATTTTATGGAACTAGGGACATGGAACAAACTTGAATCTTACCCCCCCCCCCTCCCCCCCCCCCCCCCCCCCCCCACACACACCTAAGGATGCTGCATACGAAATATCAAAAGCATTCATCTGCTGGATCTGAAGAAGAAGATTTTTAAAGAAAATTCCTCATTTTGAAGTAAGTTATCATTCGGGCTCCCACAGTGAGCCCAAATATGAACCCAGGGACTTGGCTTGAACAAACTTGAATCTCACCCCCTAAGGATGCTGCATGCCAAATATCAATACATTCTGACTGATGAATCTGAAGAAGACTTTTAAAGAAAAATTCCTCATATTGACTAAGTTATAAATCGGGCTCACAGGGAGCCCAAATATGGGCCCAGGGACTTGGCTTTAACAAACTTGAATCCCTCCCCCCCCCCCCCCCCCCCCCCCAAGGATGCTACACACCACATATCAAAACATTCACACTGCTGGATCTGAAGAAGAAGATTTTCAAAGAAAATTCCTCATTTTGAACTAAGTTATAATTCGGGCTCCCTCAGTGAGCCCAAATATGGACCTAGGGACATGGTTTGAACACACTTGAATCTCACCCCCCTAAAGACGCTGGATACCAAATATCAAAACATTCTGACTGCTGGATCTGAAGAAGAAGATTTTTAAAGAAAATTCCTCATTTTCAACTAAGTTATAATTCGGGCTACCACAGTGAGCCCAATTATGAACCCAGGGACTTGGCTTGAACAAACTTGAATCTCACCCCCCTAAGCATGCTGCATACCTTATATCAAAAGATTCTTCCTGCTGGATCTTGAGAAGAAGATTTTTAAAGAAATTTGCCTGAAATGCACTAAGTTCAAATTTGGGCTCCTATACTGAGCCCAAATATGAATCCAAGGGGCCGATTTGAACAAACTTGAATCAGATCCACCCCACAATGTTTGCATACCAAATATCAAAAAATACTGCCTGCTGGATCTGGAGAAGAAGATTTTTGAAGAAATTTGCCTGAAATGCACTAAGTTCGAATTCGAGCTTTTATAGTGAGCCCAAATATGAATCCAGGGGGCCGATTTGAACTTGAATCAGATCCACCCCACAATGTTGCATACCAAATACCAAAAGATTCTGCCTGCTGGATATGGAGAAGAACATTTTTTAAGAAATTTTCCTGAAATGCACTAAGTTTGAATTTGGGTTTCTATAGTGAGCCCAAATATGAATCCAGGGGGCCAATTTGAACAAACTTGAATCAGACCCATACCAAGATGCTGCATACCAAGTATCAAAAGATTCTGCCACTGGTTCTGGAGAAGAAGATTTTTTAATAATTTTTCTATAATTCATACGGTGCTATCTGAGTTATGCCCCATACAGAGCTCCCATGGGACGTGGCCACTTCATTTGAACAAACATAAATTGCCATATAGTAATGAACATCCACATGAAGTTTCGTGAAAATCTGACCAGTGGTTTCAGAGGAGAAGTCGTTTGAAAAATGTTCACGATGCCGACGACGGACTACAACTGACGACGGCCGGCCTGTGGTAAGTTAAGCTCCCTTCGGTGAGCTAAAAATATCAAAACCTGCACACAAAAGTACAAAACATGCACACAAAAGTCCAAAATTAAAGTAAATAAGCAGCTAAAGGGTTAAATAATATAAAAATAGCCCAAGAAGCATCCTAAAATAAAATAGGAACCATGGCAATATGCTACAAGGTAAGTTGCCACTTGGAAGAAACGAAAGACAAACCTCAAAACTTGCACATAAAAGTAAAACTAGAGGGGGTATCAGTCCCCCGTGGCTCACCAACAGGTGGCCAATGTAAAGGGGTGGCTGGAGTAAAAAAAAAAAGTTCAAAACTTGCACACAAAAGTCCAAAATTAAAGAAAATAAGCAGCTAAAGGGTTAAATAATATAATAATAACTCCTAAGAAGCATGCTAACATAAAATAGGAACCATGGGAATATGCTACAAGGTAAGTCTCCACTTTGAAAAAAAGAAAGACAAACCTCAAAACCTGCACATAAAAGTAAAAAAAAGTATCACATATGTTTCAAGGGGTTAAAATTGAGAAAAATACCCTGTCACAGTAACCACAATGGCAACATACCAGTAAGGTGAAAGTCTACTTGAAAAATATCCACTTGGAAGAAAAGAAAGACAAACCTAAAAAACCTGCACATAAAAGTATCACATTTGTTTCAAAGGGTTAAAATTTAGAAAAATACCCTGAAAATGTTACAATAACCAGCATGGCAATATGCCAGTGAGATAAAACTCCACTTAAAAAAAATATCAAAACCTGCACACAAAAGTACAAAACCTGCACACAAAAGTTCAAAATTAAAGTAAATAAGCAGCTGAAGGGTTAAATAATATAAAAATAGCCCAAGAAGCATCCTAACATAAAATATGAACCATGGCAATATGCTACAAGGTAAGTCACCACTTGGAAGAAAAGAAAGACAAACCTCAAAACCTGCACATAAAAGTAAAAAAAAGTATCACATATGTTTCAAGGGGTTAAAGTTGAGAAAAATACCCTGTCACAGTAACCACAATGGCAACATATCAGTAAGGTGAAAGTCTACTTGAAAAATATCCACTTGGAAGAAAAGAAAGACAAACCTAAAAACCTGCACATAAAAGTATCACATTTGTTTCAAAGGGTTAAAATTTAGAAAAATACCCTGAAAATGTTACAGTAACCACCATGGCAATATGCCAGAGAGGTAAAACTCCACTTAAAAAAAAATATCAAAACCTGCACACAAAAGTACAAAACCTGCACACAAAAGTCCAAAATTAAAGTAAATAAGCAGCTAAAGGGTTAAATAATATAATGATAGCCCCATGAAGCATCCTAACATAAAATAGGAACCATGACAATATGCTACAAGGTAAGTCGCCACTTGGAAGAGAAGAAAGACAAACCTCAAAACCTGCACATAAAAGTAAAAAAACATCAAAACCTGCACACAAACATCAAAATAAGTCCAAAATTTGATTCAAAGGGTTAAAATTAAGACGAAATACCCTGGAAAAGAGTTAAATGTTATCGTGAACCCCCACAGCAATATGCAACAAAGAAAAAATTTTTTTTAAAAGCACAAAAATCCAAACCTGTAAACAAAAGAAGTTCAAAACTGAAGTAATTAAGCAGGAAAAGGGTAAAAGAATACAACGTAGCCCTAAGACGCATGTTTACATACAATAGAAAGCATGGACATATGCTACAAGGTAAATCTACACTTGGAAGAAAGGAACCAAAAAAACAATGAAAACCTGCACGTAAACGTCAAAATAAGTCTAAAAATCTATTCAAAGGGTTAAAAAAATTTTAAAAATGCACTGGAAAGATATCAATGTTATAATAACCACCACTGCAATATGCAGTGAGGTCAAGCTCACTTGAAATTGTTTTTTTTATCACAACCTGTACATAAAAGTAAGAAACTGTAAGCCTAAGTCCAAAAGCTGTACATAAAAGTCCAAAAATGAAGTAATTCAGCAGGAAAAGGGTCAAATAATACAAACATAGCCCTAAGATGCATGTTTACATACAATAGAAAGCATGGACATATGCTGCAAGGTAAATCTCCACTTGGAAGAAAGGAAAAAAAACCCATCAAAACCTGCATGCAAACATCAAAATAAGTCTAAAATTTGATTCAAAGGGGTAAAATTAAGACAAAATACTGGAAAAGAGTTAAATGTTATAGTGAACCACCATAGCAATATGCAGAAACTCTACACTTGGAAAAAAGAAAAAAAAAAAATCCATGAAAACCTGCACGCAAACATCAAAATAAGTCTAAAAATCTATTCAAAGGGTTAAAAAATTTTTAAAAATGCACTGGAAAGATATTAATGTTATAATAACCACCACTGCAATATGCAGTGAGGTCAACCTCACTTGAAATTGTTTTTTTTTATCACAACCTTTACATAAAAGTAAGAAGCTGTAAGCCTAAGTCCAAAAGCTGTACATAAAAGTCCAAAATTGAAATAATTCAGCAGAAAAAGGGTTAAATAATACAAACATAGCACTAAGATGCATGTTTACATACAATAGAAAGCATGGACATATGCTGCAAGGTAAATCTCCACTTGGAAGAAAGGAAAAAAAAACCCATCAAAACCTGCACGCAAACATCAAAATAAGTCTAAAATTTGATTCAAAGGGTTAAAATTAAGACAAAATACCCTGGAAAAGAGTTAAATGTTATAGTGAACCACCATAGCAATATGCAGAAACTCTACACTTGGAAGAAAGGAAAAAAACAAAAAAAACATGAAAACCTGCACGCAAACGTCAAAATAAGTCTAAAAATCTATTCAAAGGGTTAAAAAATTTTTAAAAATGCACTGGAAAGATATCAATGTTATAATAACCACCACTGCAATATGCAGTGAGGTCAACCTCACTTGAAATTGTTTTTTTTTATCACAACCTATACATAAAAGTAAGAAGCTGGTAAGCCTAAGTCCAAAAGCTGTACATAAAAGTCCAAAATTGAAGTAATTCAGCAGGAAAAGGGTTAAATAATACAAACATAGCCCTAAGATGCATGTTTACATACAATAGAAAGCACTGACATATGCTGCAAGGTAAATCTCCACTTGGAAGAAAGGAAAAAAAAAACCATTAAAATCTGCACGCAAACATCAAAATAAGTCTAAAATTTGATTCAAAGGGTTAAAATTAAGACAAAATACCCTGGAAAAGAGTTAAATGTTATAGTGAACCACCATAGCAATGTGCAGAAACTAAAAAAAAATTTAAAAAGCCAAAAAGTCAAAACCTATACACAAAAGTTCAAAATATTTCAGAGCGGACGCAGACGCCGACATGAGGGCTATGCCATAGGCTCACACAACTAACGTTGGTGAGCCAAAAAAAGTATCACATTTGTTTCAAGGGGTTAAAATTGAGAAAAATACCCTGTCACAGTAACCACAATAGTTAGGTGAAAAAAGGTGAAACTCTACTTGAAAAATATTCACTTGGAAGAAAAGAAAGACAAACCTCAAAACCTGCACATAAAAGTCAAAAAAGCATCACATTTGTTTCAATGGGGTAAAATTTAGAAAAATACCCTGAAAGTTAAAAAATTTATAGTAATTTATATATTTTTTATACTTACCAATGACCCAGACATAGCTGGTGCTAACTCTTAAAAATCTAGGGCCAAACACAAATTTTGCCCCCCAATCCCCCAAATTTGCATCTAAAACCAAAAGAAATCATGTCCTGAAGGACCTCCATACTTTGCCCTTACTGCGCATGCGCAGTGTCAAGGACGTTCTGAAATTGGCGCCAATTAACATTCTTATAAGCAGTGCCTGGTCAGCGCTATGTACTCAGCGGGGAGGTATGAGTTCCCAACTCCTGGGAGGGCCATCCCCGTCTGGGTCATTGGTAAGTATAAAAAAGATATAAATTACTATAAATTTTTTAACATTTTTATACTGTACCAAAGACCCAGACATAGCTGAATAGTAAAAAGGCTGGAGGGCCTATGACATAGAGGAAAATCCAATAAGCTCAACTATATAATATAGAGTCAACCCCTCAAGGAGAAAAGGGGTATTAGGCTTTACATGTATCTTTCTTATTTTATGATAAATTAGAAAGATACAATACCCTTCATAATTGAGCACAATAACATTCATGTTCTCTATTAACATCCAGTATAACCCTTTATACTAATTATTTTTAAAGTAAGCCAATAAATAAAGTTAGTCCAGAGAATTGAGACTCTTTATATTCTTTAAAAGTGTCCGAGGATTGTATATTAACGCCCGTTTGACACTTGACATATACAAATGCTTCACACCGAGCTACACTTTAAAAATATGACATGAATGAATTTTTAACATTAATATTACACTTTAAAATCATCCCGGAAACGACTCAGAATTACTGACTCCGGAGGAGGAATTCCCTTGCTTTTCACTATAAAGCAGGTGACCTAAGGGAACACCCTCCCCCCCCCCCCCTTCCCCTTGCCCTGGGTCAAATAGCCCAGAGCGAAGAGGGCAGCAGGACGGAGTCACTGCCGGAACAGAAAGCCTGCATAACTGTAGTTGCAACTGTTTAGTGGACGACATTCTGAGCAACAGATAACGGACCTACAATGCAGTTCTCCAGAAATGGACTCAATATTTCTGAGATAAAAATTCGTGAATGTGGATGGCTGAGACCAATAAGCAGCCTTCATTAAATCTGTAATAGCAACACTATTAGCGTAAGCCTAAGAAGTAGAAAGAGCTCTTACTTCATGAGCCAAAATCTTAAGCACAGACTGCTGAGAAGAAGATAAATTTTCATAAGCAGTACGGATAGTTAACTGAATCCATCTAGCAATAGAATGGACCGAAATGTCCTTTCTATTAGGCATCAGAGACAGAAAGAAACGTTTTCGTCCCTTTCTGATAAACTGAGATCTCTGTTTATAAATACGTAAAGCTCTAACAGGACAGAGTAAAGGCCTACGCCCGTCTGAAGACGGCAGTGCCTTAATAACAATCGGTTCCGGATATTTATTAGGAGCCTGATTCTTAGCTAAAAATCCAACATTAGTAGTGAAGGTGATAGTGTTCCCGACACTACGATAGTGAGAATCGTCCACCGATAGTGCATGAAGCTCACTGACTCTTCTAGCAGAAGAGAAAGCTAAGAGAAAAGCTGTCTTATAAGACAAGAATTTGAAATCTACTGTCCCAAGAGGCTCAAATGGCTTTTCCTTCAGTTTAAGAAGAACCCAAGCTAAATTCCACTTAGGAATTAATCTAAGAGTTCTGGGTCTATTTATCGAGAAGTTTCTAACTAACTTAGATAAAGAGACATTAGATCCAATTTGTAAACTATCGTGGTGTGCATAGGTATCAGATAACATAGACCTATAACCCTTAATAGTAACAGGCTGCAGTTTGATCTCGTCAAACAAGTATACTAGAAAGTTTGCAATGTCTGGTATGGAGGGATAAAAAATATCAACAGAATGATCCCTACACCAATGACGAAAAACCTTCCACTTAGCCACATAGTTTAGCGAAGAGGAGGTCCTCCTACAGTTAGAAATCACGTCCACTGCTCGTCCTGTAAAGTGCTTGCCATGCAAGAAGGACCGCACAACGGAAAAACATAAAGGTTGAGACCTTGCGGGTTGTGATGAAGTTGACGCGATTTCCCCTGCGAAAGAAGATCCTCCCGTGGAGAAAGCTTTCGCGGTAGGTTCCACAACAGACACCTGAGTAGATTTATCCACGGTCTCTGTGGAGACAGAGATGCTACCAACAGAATCTTGCATTGAGATTGTTTTATTTTTAGCAATACTTGCTGAATCAACGGCGCTGTAGGATACGCATATCCTATCATTCCGTCCCATGAGATCGATAGAGCGTCTACTGCAAATGCTTTTGGATCCGGACACTGTGACACATACGTCTGCAACTGATTGTTGAGATGTGTCACAAATAAGTCTATCATTGGCCGTTCCCATTGGTAGCAAATCTGATTGAATACTTGTTTGTTGAGAGTCCACTCTGACGGCAACAAGTGACCCTTCCGTGAAAGGGAGTCTGCTAGTACATTCAGACGACCCGGTATATGACGGACCGAAAGTAGAACTTGATATTCTAGAGCAAACAGAAGGATTCTTTTCGTTAAATTGAATAACGGAACGGAATGAGTGCCTCCCTGGTTCCGTATATACGCCACTACTGTCATATTGTCGGACAGGATTTGGACATGAGCTTTGTGAATAATGTCCATCCAATGACGTAACGCAAGCCAAACTGACATCATTTCCTTGATGTTTATGTGCTTGCTTATGAACTGCGGATCCCAAAGATCCTGGCATCTCAAATCCATTGGGATCAATGATGCATCCCAACCTGTTTTGACTGGCATCCGTCATAATCGTAAAACTCGGATCCGGCAACTGCAGCGGAACTCCCTGAGTTAACCACTGAATGTTTGCCCAAGTCTGAATCTCTTGTTTCACTTGATCTGACAAGAGAACGTCTATGTCGGGCGAATGAATCTTCACACTCCAATTCTGAGTCAAGAAAATTTGGAGAGGACGAGTGCGTAACCGCCCCATCGGAATGAGATCCGCAGCGGCTCCGCACAGACCTATCAGTCTCATGAACTCCCTCGCTGTGACTTTGTCTGCATGAAGACAATAGCGAACGTAACAACTGACTAATTTCGCTCTGGTTAATGGCAGACGAACAAGATTGTTGTGCGTCTCGAAGCTCATTCCTAGATGAGTGAATGACTTGGACGGCACCAGATCCGACTTCTCATTTATAACAAAACCGAGACGTCGGAGCAATAGAAGCAGATTCTGCACATCGTTCTGAAGCGTTAACTCGTTGCCGTACCTCTGAAGAATGTGGTCCAGGTAGGCCGACGTTACCGCAGACGAATGAGCTCGGAAATACATCATTACCGAGTTCATTACCCGAGTGAAAGCCCAGGGTGCTAGGTTCAATCCGAAGCACATCGCCCGGAATTGATACACCACTCCTAGGACTGTGAAGCGTAGATACTTTCTGAATGTCGGATGTACCAACACATGAAAGTACGCATCTTTGAGATCTATGCTTGTAGCATAATCGTTCACCCGAATACTCGCTCTGACCGATCGAATCGTCTCCATATAGAACTTCGGAGCGACGATCAGCTTGTTTATCCAGCTCAAATCTATGACTGGACGTAACGAGCCGACTGGTTTCAGAACCAGAAACAGATGGCTGTAGAATCCCGGTGTTTCCTGGTCTTCTACGACCTCTACCGCATTCTTCATTAAAAGAGACTGCACCTCCGATAACAGAGCGTCTCTTTTCTGTGGATCTGACGGAAGTTGAGTCCATTTTGGACTTCGAGTTAATGGAGGCTTTCGTTTGAAGGATATTCTTAGACCTTTCGAAATCACCCCTCTCACCCAAGGGTCGTCCGTAATCGATGCCCACTCTTCTGAAAAACTCGACAACCTTCCGCCAACCGGAACACGATAGAGGTTGAAGCCATCACCTCCTGGACCTGCGAGGCCTGCGGGAGGAGAAACCACGTCCTCCACGACCCGCACCTCGTCCCGTCGACCTCGGGGCGTCCGACCGGTTGTCCCGGCCCGAAGGACGTCCCGCACGTGAGTTGCTGCCTTGACGGTCTCTTGAATAAGACCAAGAGGACGCACCGGAACCTCTATAGGAACCTCTCTTGGGCACATTAGTCCCAGAAGTGCTTGCCTTATTCTTATCTGCCGTATCCGACTTTTTGGAAGCGGATTTAAACAGCAGAGAATCCGAAGCTTTCTTAGTAATTTTATCGTAGATTGCAGAAAGCTTGCCGTCGAAGAGAAGTTCTCCGGAGACCGAAGCGACTCTGAGAGAGTTCTTCACCTTACTATCCACGCGTGTGGATGTAGCTAGGGCTGTGCCACGTCTAACCAACTCCAGGTTTGCCACTGAAAGGGCGGAGTTATACGTGGAATAAGCTACTGCCCTTGAAAGAAGTCTTAAAGTGGATTGTATATCCTGGAATTTTTTCCCTTGAAGACGCAATGATAACGCCTTAGTAAGGTGGTCTGCGTAAGATAAAGCGTCTAAACTGGCCCTGTTAGACGTAATTGTCGTATCCAACACCGTGGTTGGAATGGACGAAGACGACGGTAATGACAATTCTAAGTCTTCCGACTCGTCGTCAAGATGCAGAGGAACTCTCGGAATACCCTGTCCTGCCGTATCGAATTTATTCCTTGCATTAATGAAAGGCAGGTTAAGAGCATTGGTGGACAAGAAACCAGCTTTGCCTGTTGGAAGCAAGCTTGAAGATAGCGTCGTTCAATAATTCAAATGTTCTTGTGACATTATTGGACTGAGACGGAAACTCAGGGACGATGTCTCTGAACCGCTCGAAGAATTCAGTGTCCAATGACGCTATCAGTCTCTTGTCCGGTACCGCAGCAGTCTGGCCCGACGAAACAACTTGAGGAAGGAAGTGCCGGATGAAATCCACGGCAGCTTTATGTTGTTCCGAAAGGGATAGCTCCAAGTCATCCGTATCCCTTTCGCCATCCAGTCGGACCTCATGATGCTCCCGGTCGTCCGCACCCGATGCTTCGGCGGAGCGTACCGACCCAGCGCCGTCGGATAATTCCCGATCCGACACCGATTCTGTCGATTGCTGGGATGCTGCGATAATTTGTGCTATCTGAGCTAGCACGTCCGTCATCGAGGCCTGCGGAGTAGCGGTCTTTCGCTGCTTAGCCGCGGGAAGCTCCGCATCAACTGACTCCCGCATACTCTTCCTATGCGAACATCCAGAGTCTACCGGCCTCGTGTCCCTGGCTACCGGATGGCGTGACCTGGTCGCCGATGAATCCCTGATCAGCGAAGCTGGTAGAATATCCGCGGTCACGTAGCCAAGGTGCGGCCGTGTGCGCTGGTGAGAGGATGAGGAAGCCTGAGCAGTCTCAGTGGACTGCCTATACAACGGAGCGTCCCGAGCGACGGACGTGTGATCCACTTGCGACACATTTTGTACCACAACATCTGGTCCCAGATGTTGTTGTATGAGAGAGAGGCCTCTCTCGCTCGTGGCCCGGCTGGACCTGGACGAGCTAGGAATCGAACTAGAAGGCTTCCTCCGATCTCTCCTATTATCCGCCGTCACTGGGTGTGCACCTTGTATGTTTATAGTGTTCGCATCACCCAACATTTCCTCCTGGACCGCAACGGACGAACCCGGATGCCGAACCATTCTGTGAATGGACGCTACACCGGACGAGCTAGCAGACGACAGCGCCGTCGATCCTACTCAGGACCTCTTAGGCAACTGTCGTATCTCCATGAGCACTTTTGCCGCTAGCTCTGCATTCAATTGTGACGACGGAAGCGCACTTTTGGAAGATAACATGGAAACATCACCCTGTTCTTGTTCCTCTGAATAGAAACTGATAGACTAGAGTGACCCTGCGGAGAAAGGACCCTTTCTCCACTAACAACATACCGTGACACACGTTTCCAATGTTTGTCATCCCAATATTGACATATTGAACAGGAGTTAGTGCGAGTACACTGACTACAATTAATACAATGATCATGAAAGTCAGAGGAAGATTTCTTCCTATTACAATTTGAACAATATCCTTTCATTGTGAAAAGACAACAACAAGTCCTAGTACTCGCACAAACCCCTAAAAACAAAGATACATAATAACATGATCCATTAACATTGAAAAAACAAATTGAAATTCAAAATAATTTTGAAAAATAATTTTTTCAGCGAAGCCCAAGTTTCTGAAAAGTAACATTGAGCCCCAATGGATCCCAAGGCTAAGTGTGGTCAAAAATTTTAAAATTATTTTAAATAATTAATGCAACAGTTACGGATAATGATAATGTATCTTGTAATGAGATAAACTACCCCAAAGGCAAAAAGCCCCCCTCAAAAGAGACTGTTGCCAATGTAAACAAGAAGTGTATAAACACCAGAAAACATGACTCCAGGCACTGACAATACTGGCCCGAAATCAGTTATCAACAATACATACTATCTGATGCAAAACAGAGACTTCCAGGGAAGAATCTGCAGAACATCAGATGGTAGATGCAGAACACAACGTCTAAACACCCATGGGTGAGAACGTAAACATGGGGAAAATAACAGAATTCATTCTGTAACCAAGCTAATTCTCCCAAGAAATTTTAGTAGTAATCTTACTCAAAAATATGCCAAAAGCATGGGAGAATAGCAAGGGGGGACTTACAGGATAAGGAGAGAGGAAACACTGAATAAGCAGTGCAACTTCATAGCAAGAATGACAACAACAGGCCCATGCCTCGAAAATAGGCAACTTAACATAATTTCATTACAAAATTTTAAGTTACAGCCCTGAATATTTTCTGTCACTCCTTTTTCCTCTCCTCCTTCTATATCCTCCTTAGAATCACCATTTCTCCAATATTTATGTGTCTGGCATCATTTAAACTGAGATTTACAAGCACAAAGATCAGTGAGATGTTGACTGATGAAGGGCCAAACAAAGAATGTTAATTGGCGCCAATTTTGGAACGTCCTTGACACTGCGCATGCGCAGTAAGGGCAAAGTATGGAGGTCCTTCAGGACATGATTTCTTTTGGTTTTAGATGCAAATTTTGGGGATTGGGGGGCAAAATTTGTGTTTGGCCCTAGATTTTTAAGAGTTAGCACCAGCTATGTCTGGGTCATTGGTACAGTATAATAATATGTTACAGTAATCACCATGGCAATATGCCAGTGAGGTAAAATTCCACTTAAAAAAAATATCAAAACCTGCACACAAAAGTCCAAAACCTGCACACAAAAGTCCAAAATTAAAGTAAATAAGCAGCTAAAGGGTTAAATAATATAATACTAGCCCCAAGAAGCATCCTAACATAAAATAGGAACCATGGCAATATGCTGCAAGAAGATTTTAAAATATTTTGGAGCATTTTCCCCCACTCCCTCCCTATGGGGCTGGGCATGCTGAGTTGAACAAAAATGAAATGCCCCTTTGGGACCATCACTCACACAAACTTTCACTTGAATTGGCCCAGTGGCTTTGGAGGAGAAGAGCAAAACATGGTGTTGGCGGATGACGGACGACGGACGACAGACGACGGACGACGGACGGAGAGCGATGAGATTAGCTCAGCTTGACTTTGTCAAGATTAGCTAAAAAAGTATCACATTTGTTTCAAGGGGTTAAAATTGAGAAAAATACCCCTTCACAGTAACCACAATGGCAATATGCCAGTAAGGTGAAACTCCACTTGAAAAATATCCACTTGGAAGAAAAGAAAGACAAACCTAAAAACCTGCACATAAAAGTAAAAAAAGTATCACATTTGTATCAAAGGGTTAACATTTAGAAAAATACCCTGAAAATGTTACAGCAACCACCATGGCAATATGCCAGTGAGGTAAAACTCCACTTGAAAAAAATATCAAAACCTGCACACAAAAGTACAAAACCTGCACACAAAAGTCCAAAGTAAATAAGCAGCTAAGGCTAAAAAAAATAATGTTTTCATTCTCAGGCCCTCCCTCGTTGGATTTGAACCTCCTCATTAGACATTTTTATTATGTCATGTTGTTTTAAGAATTTGTGAAAACTTGGAATGGTCATTTTTTCACATTTCTCGACATATAATTATTTAGCTGTGTTTGCAGTAAATTGGTTTTTCTTGTTGCAGTTTATGTGAGAGTGCCCAGAGGCACTCTCCCATAAACTGTAACAAGGCAAATTCTGATATACTGGATCATGATTTAATTATTTATTTATTTGCTGGTGGTAAAGGTCATATATTTCTGCACAATGGCTAATAATGGCCACAATACTGATATACACTCAAGTTTAACCAATCATTTAGAGCCATGTTTCCCATTTTAAAAGACTCCTACCACAAGCACTGGTTACTGGGGCCTATTCTATATCCTGTCACAGTAACCACAATGGCAATATGCCAGTAAGGTGAAACTCCACTTGAAAAATATCCACTTGGAAGAAAAGAAAGACAAACCTCAAAACCTGCACATAAAAGTAAAAAAAGTATCACATTTGTATTAAAGGGTTAACATTTAGAAAAATACCCTGAAAATGTTACAGGAACCACCATGGCAATATGCCAGTGAGGTAAAACTCCACTTAAAAAAATATCAAAACCTGCACACAAAAGTCCAAAACCTGCACACAAAAGTCCAAAATTAAAGTAAATAAGCAGCTAAAGGGTTAAATAATATAATACTAGCACAAGAAGCATCCTAACATAAAATAGGAACCATGGCAATATGCTGCAAGGTAAGTCGCCACTTGGAAGAAAAGAAAGACAAACCTCAAAACCTACACATAAAAGTAAAAAAAATTACCACATTTGTTTCAAGGGGTTAAAATTGAGAAAAATACCCTGTCACAGAACCACAATGGCAATATGCCAGTAAGGTGAAACTCTACTTGAAAAATATCCACTTGGAAGAAAAGACAGACAAACCTCAAAACCTGCACAAAAAAGTAAAAAAAGCATCACATTTGTTTCAATGGGTTAAAATTGAGAAAAATACCCTGAAATGTTAAGGAAATCACCATGGCAAATGCCAGTAAGGTAAAATTCACCTCGAAGACAAAATTTCAAAACCTGTACACAAAAGTCAAAAACCTGCACAGAAAAGTCAAAAACTGCACAGAAAAGTCAAAAACCTGTACACAAAATTTGTGTTTGGCCCTTGATAACTTTGAGTTTGCACCAGCTAGTCTGGGCCATTGGTTTATAGTATAAAAATAGAAAGTTTTCAGTTTTTCTAGAATTCAAACTTTCCTGCATGTGTCTTCTATAGTTAGGTAAAGGGTTGAACTACATTTCATTGCTCTAAGTTGTTTCTTTATTGGGGTTTAATGACACTTTCAGCAGCCAGGGTCACATCACATCAGTACAGTTTTATGGGTGGAGGAAGCCAGAGTATCCGGAGAGAACCACCGGGGAGCAGTGAGCAAATGTCAGACTCTCCAACTGATTATCATGACAAAGCAGAGATAGTGCACCATCGATGTGCAATATATCTTAGCACACAGCACCACCATGCCCCAGTGCAGGCAATGAGGATTAAGTGTCTTGCCTCAGGATACTATGCAGATGGTGCAGGTCAGGATTGAGCCATCAACCTGTCAGTTTAAAGTTCAATACTCTAACCAATGAGCCACCATGTTCCCCTTCATTACTCTAAATGACCTTCTTCCAACATTTCTATCCTGTTACTCATACAATATTATCGATATTACTATTAGACTGGATGTTTAATGTACAAAATTATTTTTATACCATGATAACCTATTCTATTATATATATAAAAAGCCTATGACATAAATTTTAGCTTTACACACCAACCGTGGTGAACATGTGTGTCTGGTCAACACGCCAGCAATGGGATTTCAATAGTTAACTAGAGGCTCTAAAGAGCCTGCAATCGCTCACCTGGAACTACATATAAAAATGTGATTTCTCATAGGCTTTCCATGGTAACTATGAGCTGCAATTGTGGCCATGTTTGCAACATTACATCAACATTACATAAGGATCATTGATTGGTAGATGGTGTCCCAGACCTCAATCATGTGAAGTTTCAAAACATTTGACTTTGTAGTTTCAGAGGGGAAGATTTTTGCCAAATCCATCAATCAGAATCCGAGAATGTCTCTGGTGGCCATATTTTCCAACCAAGGGGAACAAAAAGAGGATCGTTTGTAGAGGGCCTCCTACAGACCATTCCTGCGAAGTGTGGTTCACGTCGGCTCAGTTGTTCCAGAGAAGAAGATGAAAATGTGATTTCCCATAGGGTTTCTATAGTAACTACAAGCCACAATTGTGGCTATGTTTGCAACACGATCAACATTAAATGATTGTTGGTAGAGGGTGTCTCAGTCATCAACATCAACATTTTGCCTTGTGGTTTCAGAAGAGAAGATTTTTCAAAATCCACAAATCAGAATCAAACAAGTGCACCGCCAGGCGGTGAATCAATATATGGCTGCCTATGAAGAAATCGCAATTATGAAGAAATTTTTAGTTGAACAAAAGGTCAATAATTCCTTAAAAAATAATTGACATTCCTGGCTTACGACCCATTAAAGATGAATATATTGTTTTTAAGTTATTGCATGGTGAATCAAAAGTCACCAAAACTCCCAGATGGATGCCATGGCGGCCATATTGGACATGCCAGAATGCTGGTTATCGAACAGAACCATCCTGTAGTCATGACTAATCAACCATAAAAAACAGTATCTGTTGGATGTATTGTTTTCAAGTTACAGCATGGACAAATAAAAGTTAACGGATGGATGGATGGATGGACAGATGGATGGATGGGCGGCCAGACATTGATGCTGGTTATTGAAAGAACCATCCTCTAGTCATGACTAATCAACCATAAAAAAGCAGAATCTGTTGGATGTATTGTTTTCAAGTTATCACGTGGGCAAACAAAAGTTAACGGACGGATGGACGGACAGACGCTCCAACATTTTGGGTTTATGGGCTACGAAAAAAAAACATTTTGTATGTCCAAAACCTTATTTTACCCAGAACCCCACCCCCTCCACCCTAGAACTTATATTTAACCCTAACCCCACCCCTCCACCCAAAAAACACACCCTAACCCTACCCCACCCTGACCCTAAACCCTAAAAGCCCACCCCAGACCCTAACCCCCACCCACCTCTGGGACCTAACCCCCCCCCCAACCTTAAGCCCTACTCTGGGGCTACCCCAAATCCTACCCCCACCCCACCCCACCCCTGACCCAACCCCACCCTAGCCAAACCAATAGGATTAGGAGCTATTTTTCGGTTTAGGGGCTACTAAAACTAAAACCCCACCCCTGACCCCAACCCTAACCCCCTGGGACCTAACCCTCCCGAACCTTAAGCCCGACTCTGAGGCTACCCCTACCCCCACCCCACTCCTAACCCTAACACTACCTTAATTTGGAGGTAGCCCCCTAATAATAATATCCTCTAAACCCCCAATGTTGGCACGGACAGACGGATGGATGGACAGACAGACAGACAGACAGACAGACAGACAGACAGACAGACAGACAGACAGACAGACAGACAGACAGACAGACAGACAGACAGACAAATGGATGGATGGCCAGACAATGATGCTGGTTATCGAAGGGAACCATCCTCTAGTCATGACTAATCAACCATAAAAAAGCAGCATCTGTTGGATCTATAGTTTTTAAGTTATCGCGTGGACAATCAAAAGTCCCTGAAAATCCAAGATGGCTGCCATGGTGGCCATACTGGATATGCCAGAATGCTGGTTATCGAAAGGAACCATCCTCTAGTCATGACTAATCAACCATAAAAATATAGTATCTGTTGGATGTACTGTTTTCAAGTTATCGCATGGACAAACAAAAGCTAATGGACGGACGGATGGATGGACAGACGGACATCGCCATACCATAATACGGCCCGCTCATATGAGCGGCCGTATAAAAATGCTTCTGGCAGCCATGTTTTTTCGAAGCACGGTAATAAAATGAGGAGCGTTTGTAGAGGACCTGCCACAGGCTATCCCTGCCAGGTTTGGTTCACAACAACTCAGCAGTTCCAGAGAAGAAGACGAAAATGTTATTTCCCATTGGGTTTCTACAGTAACTATAAGCTACAATTGCAGCCATGTTTGCAACCCGATCAACATTAAATGAGGATCATTGGTAGAGGGTGTCTCAGTCATCAACCAGCAAAGTTTCAAAACATTTGGCCCTGTGGTTTCAGAGGATAAGATTTTTCAAAATCCACCAATGAGAATCAAAAAATGCTTCTGACAGCCATGTTTTTCGATGCACAGTAACAAAAATGGTGAGCATTTGTAGAAGACCTCCCATAGACTATCCCTGCCAGGTTTGGTTCATGTCGGCTCAATAGTTCCAGAGAAGAAGATGAAAATGTGATTTCCCATAGGGTTTCTATAGTAACTATAAGCCGCAATTCTGGCCATGTTTACAACCCGATCAACATTAAATGAGGATTGTTGGTAGAGGGGGTCAAAGTCATCATTTAGTTAAGTATCAAAACATTTGGACTGGCAGTTTCAGAGGAGAAGAATTCTGAAAATCCACCAATCAGACTCAAAGAATGCCTCTGGTGGCCATGTTTTCCAACCCACGGGAACAAAATGAGGATCGTTTGAAGCGAACCTCCCATAGACCATTCCTGCCACGTTTGGTTCACATCGGCTCAGTAGTTCCAGAGAAGAAGATGAAGATGTGATTCTACATAGGGTTTCTATAGTAACTATAAGCCACAATTGAAGCCATGTTTGCATCCCAATCAACATTAAATGAGGATCGTTGGTAGAGGGGATCCCAGTCATCAACCATGCAAAGTTTCAAAACATGTGGCCCTGTGGTTTCAGAGGAGAAGATTTTTCAAGATCCACCAATCAGAATCAAAGAATGCCTCTGGCGGCCATATTTTCAAACCCATGGGAACAAAATGAGGATCGTTTGTAGAGGACCTCCCATACACTATCCCTGCCAGGTTTGATTCACGTTGGCTCAGTAGTTCCAGAGAAGAAGATGAAAATGTGATTTCCCATAGGGTTTCTATAGTAACTATAAGCCGCAATTGTGGCCATGTTTGTAACCCGCTCAACATTAAATGAGGATCATTAGTAGAGGGGGTCCCAGTCATCATTTATGTGAAGTTTCAAAACATTTGGCCAGGAGGTTTCAGAGGAGAAGATTTTTGAAAATCCACCAACCAGAATGAAAGAATACCTCTGGAAGCCATGTTTTTCATCCGACGGGAACAAAATGAGGATCATTTGTAGAGGACCTCCCATACACCATTCCTGCCACGTTTGGTTCACACCAGCTCAGCGTTTACAGAGAAGAAGAAAATGTGAAAAGTTTACAAATGCTGGACGACGACGAACGCCAAGTGATGTGAACAGCTCACATGGCCTTTTAGGCCAGGTGAGCTAAAAATTACATGACAGTGGAACTACATCCAAGTTGACCTTTAGTGACCTCGACCTGAATGCAATCTTGTCTAAATTTATCGCTTGTCACCTCACGAAGAATGAAATGAAAGCGGCAATTATTTGTTACGTTTTTTAAATGAGTTTACCTCATAAGATACCAAAAATTAACAAACATGCATTGTCTCATGTTAATAAAGCATCCATAACTCAAAATAGTATGTTATAAAATGAAAAAGGCCAGGTGATTTGAGTGTTTCTTTTTCCATTGCATTTTAGTGATAAAATTGCCAGTGGAAGTACCACCCACAGGTGCTTATGTAAACAACAAGGGGCCCCAAGGGGCCTTAATCGCTCACCGGCCAAAGTGGTTCGAAGAAGTATTTGGGGTCACATCCAGTTAGACATGGTTCATCAACACTACAAAGGAATGAAGTCATGAGAGGCAAATTTTGTGGAAAAACACCAAGGAATGGATTTGAACAAACCTGAACATAACATGCCCCCCCCCCTCCCCCACCCCACCCCTGCCCATAGAGCCCAAATATTAAGCTGAGGACTCAAATTGAACAAACTTGAATCTGATCCCCCTTAAGATGTCATATACCAAATAGGAAAGACTTCTGACTGGTGGATATGAAGAAGGTTTTTAAAGAAATCACCTCAAATTGCACTAAGTTAAACTTTGGGCTCAAAACGGGAGCCAAAATATTAACCCAGGGTCCCAATTTGAACAAACTTGAATCTGACCCACCTAGAGATGTTGTATACCAAATATGAAAGGATTCTGATTGGTGGATCTGAAGAAGAAAATTTTAAAAGAAATTCCTTCATATTGCGCTTAGTTAAAATTCAGGCTCCCATAAGTAGCCCAAATTAATAACCCCGGAACCAGGTTTGAACAAACTTGAGTCTTACCCTCCAAGAGATGTTGTATACCAAATATGCAAGGATTCTGACTGGTGGATCTGAAGATTTTTATTAAAGAAATTTTCTTATATTGTACTAAGTTAAAATTTTGGCTCCCATAGGGAGCCCAAATATCAACCCATGGACTAGGATTGAACAAACTTAAATCTAACCCTCCTAGAGATGTTGTATACCAAATATGATAGCATTCTGACTAGATGGTTTGAAGAAGATTTTAATTAAAAACAAGTTGGAACAGGACCCAAAATTTTCAGGCTATAAATTTTTTTTTTCCATCTCAAATTGAACAAAATGCATAAAAATCCCCCCAAAATGTCCAAATTTTGGTCCAAAATTTCGGAATCCAAACCTGACCCCAAATTTTTTTTTCATCTCAAAATTGAACAAAATGCATTAAAAAAACTAATTTTTTTTTCCAAATATTTGTCCAAAATTTCAGTCTGAACCAAAAATTTTCAGGCTAAAAAATTTTTTTTTTCATCTCAAAACTGAACAAAAAACGCATAAATTTTTTTTTTTAAATTCCGAATTTTGGTCCAAAATTTCAGGGGTCGGAACCGGACCCAAAATTTTCAGGCTAAAAATTTGTGGTGTTTTTTCATCTCCAAACTGAACAAACAGCATAACAAATCCAAAACAAATTTTTTTTCTCAAATTTTGGTCAAAAATTTCTAAGTCCGAACCAGACTCAAAATTTTCAACCCAGGGACCCAATTTGTTAAAGGATTCTGTCTGGTGGATCTGAAGAAAAAGCTTTTTCAAGGAATTTTCTCATATTGCACAAAGTTAAAATTCAGGCTCCCATAGGGAACCCAAATATTAACCGAGAAATTCGATTTGAACAAACTTGAATCTGGCCCCCTAGAGATGATGTATACCAAATATGAGAGGATTCTGACTGGTGAATCTGAAGAAGAAGATTTTTAAAGAATATTCCATGCATTGTACAAAGTTAAAATATTAAAATATTAACCCAGCGACTCAATTTGAACAAACTTGAATCTGACCCCCCTACAGATGTTGTATACCAAACATGAAAGGATTCCGAGTAGTCGATCTGAAGAAGAAAATTTTTAAAGAAATTTCCTCATATTGCACCAAGTTAAACTTTGGGCTCCAATGGAGAGGTCAAATACTAACTCAGGGATTTGATTTCAACAAACTTGAATCTGATCCCCCTAGAGATGTTGTATACAATTGTTTACTACAGGGTTGCACTACAGTGGAAGTCCCAAACTCGGAAAAATATACTCTCTATTTTGGTCTTTCCCAAGCAATTTGGGAAAGAAAAGTGGTACAAAAGCACCAAGAAAAAATAACTCTGAACCAGACTCAAAATTTTCAACCCAAGGACCCAATTTGTTAAAGGATTCTGTCTGGTGGATCTGAAGAAAAAGATTTTTCCAGAAATTTTCTCATATTGCATGAAGTTAAAATTCAGGCTCCCATAGGGAACCCAAATATTAACCGAGAAATTCGATTTGAACAAACTTGAATCTGGCCCCCAAGAGATGATGTATACCAAATATGAAAGGATTCTGACTGGTGAAGATTATTAAAGAATATTCCACACATTGCACAAAGTTAAAATATTAAAATATTAACCCAGCGACTCAATGTGAACAAACTTGAATCTGACCCACCTACAGATGTTGTTTTCCAAACATGAAAGGATTCCGAGTGGTCGATCTGAAGAAGAAAATTTTTTAAGAAATTTCCTCATATTGCAAGTTAAACTTTGGGCTCCAATAGAGAGGCCAAATACTAACTCAGGGATCCAATTTCAACAAACTTGAATCTGACTCCCCTAGAGATGTTGTATACCAAATATGAAAGCATTCTGACTGGTGGATCTGAAGAAGAATATTTTTAAAGAAATTTTCTCATATTGCACTAAGTTAAAATTCAGGCTCCCATAGGGAACCCAAATATTAACCGAGAAATTTAAATTTTATAGTAAATTTCATTTCTTATTATACCTACCACAATTGTTTACTGCAGGCTTGCACTACAGTGAAAGTCCCTAACTCGGAAAAATATACTCTCCATTTTGGTCTTTCCCAAGTAATTTGGGAAAGAAAAGTGGTGCAAAAGCGCCAAGAAGATATAAGCCAAAACTGGGTCGAGTGCAACTGGCACAGACCCAGTAGGGGACGCTCTCTTCCAAGTACAACTCCACGACTTCTGTTGCCAGTGTGCATATGCGTTGCTAATGACTCATTCTTTTTGAATCCGCCAACGTTAGAGTTATGTGATCAGCAGGGAGGAAGGATTCTTACCCGTATAAGAAGACGGGAGGGCCTGAATGTAAACAATTGTGGTAGGTATAATAAAAAGGAAATTTACTATAAAATTTACATTTCTTATCAACCTACCTGCAATTGTTTACTACAGGCTGAATAGACAATAGGCTGGAGGGAATCGCGTAACCAACCCACACATAACCCAACTGCACTGGAACCGTGAACAGACAGAAGAGGTCCCAAGGCTTATCACCCATAGCATCACAATCATTAGTAAAAGACAATGAGAGATGAGGCATATGGGTCTGTGTGACACACAGACAGAAAAAGGCAGTAACAGCACAGAGCTGAAACTGACCTTCAAGAAGCCTAATGGCTAGGGCAGACAGCCTGAGCAGAAGAAAGAGGGCCCAATGCAAAAAGGTCCTCCGGCTGCTCCTGCAACTGATGCAGATAGAAGGTGGAGAAAGTGGAAGCATTTCTCCAGTAGGCTGCCTGCATAACATCCGACAACTTGATGGAGTTAGAATAAGCCCAAGAGGTAGACAATGCACGCACCTGGTGGGCAGAAATACGATTGGTAATACAATCGCCAGCTGCTAAACGAGAGTAAGCCGTACGAATAGCAAGACAAATCCATCGAGAAATGGATTGAGGAGAGATCTTCTGTCGACCAGGAATAAGAGACAGAAAAAAACGTTTCCTGCCTTTCTGTATAAATTGTGTCCAATTGAGATAAATGCGAATAGCACGGACCGGACAGAGTAAAGGGCGATTACTCTCAACAGAAGGAAGAGCCCTGACACAGATAGGAGGAGGAGTAGTAACTGGTATCTGATTCTTGGCCAGAAAGGAGCAATCAGTGGTAAAAGTAACACTGTTGGGAGAGCTCCTGAAAAAGGCCGGGTCAACCGAGAGGGCGTGAAGCTCACTAACCCGTCTGGCAGAAGCAAAAGAAAAGCCGTCTTATATGTGAGAAAACGCATATCCACCTGGGATAAAGGTTCGAACGGCACCCCCACCACCCCCAAGCAAAGCAGCACCCACGAAAGATTCGATCGTGGGGTAAGCTGCGAGGTCAAAGAAAAGTGCCTAACAAGCTTGGAGAGGTAAGGATTAGTGCCGATACAACGCTTCCCCACATAAGAAAGTCTCTGAAAGCATGGACCTGTAACCCTTGATGGTAAAAGGCTGGAGACCCCAAGAATCAAACAGATATACCAGAAACTTTGCAATCTGTGAAATCGAAGGATTGGCATAATCAACAGAGTGATCAGCACACCATCGACAGAAGACCTTCCACTTAGCTGCATACGCTAAACCAGTCGAGTGCCTCCTTGAAGAAGAAATGCACTCCATTGCTGGTCTCGAAAAACCTCTACGGAGGTGACAGGACCTGACAAAAGATATGCGTGATGGCACAATGAAGTCGGGTCGACGTGAAACCTCCTTGGGTGACCTTGGCAAAGAAGGTCGCGACATAGAGGGAGACATGCCGGAACCGCCGCCATCAGCAAGCGGAACTGATTGATCCACACCCGCTGAGGCGACAGGGGAGCGATCAGAATGATTCGACAACTGCAGGTTTGAATTTTGGCTAGAACCTGAGGCAGAATCGGAACCGGCGGAAGGCATAGCTGACTAGACCGTTCCAATCGAGTGACAGAGCGTCCACGGCAAAAGCCAGAGGATCTGGACACGGGGACATGAAAGTGTCCACCTGATGGTTTCAACGAGTCGCAAAGAGATCGATGTGGGGACGACCCCTGAGATCGCAAAGAGACTGGAACACTGCCCTGTGGAGCATCCACTTGGTGGAAATGACCCTGCCTCATCGGGACAGGGAGTTGGCTAGGACGTTCAGACGACCGGGAATGTGACAAACAACCACCCCGGCATTGACGTCCTGAGCAGCAGTAGAAGATCCCGAGCCAATTCGTATATTGGAACCGAGTGCGTGCCACCCTGGTTCCGAATGTAAGCAACCACTGTCGAATTGCCGGACAACAGAAGGACCTGGCGATTCGACAGGTGAGAGATCCACTGCCTGAAACTCAGAAGAAGAGCAAGAAGCTCCTTCTGGTTGATGTGTAGAGCTACCTGATCCTGGTCCCACATCCTGTGAAGGGAAAGACCTAGAGGATCCAACGTCGCACCCCATCCGAGATCGCTGGCATCTGCCGTCAGAACGTGATCGGATGTGGGTAAGTCCAACGGAACACCCTGTGTAAGCCACTGAACATCCGTCCAGGGGAGAAGGTGAGGATAAAGAGATTCTGGTAACTGAAGCACCAGATCCAGAGAATCGACATTCGGCCTCCAACGACTGAGCAGAAAGTGTTGGAGAGGTCTGATATGCAGCCGACCTAAAGGAATAAGATCCGCCACCGAACCGCAGAGACCGAGCAGCCGGAGAATACTCTGTGCCGTCGCGGATGTGGACTGGGACAGAGTCAGAGCAAAAGTGGAGAGAATCACAGCCCTGGCCTGGGGAAACGCCACCGTAGTAAATGGAGTGCGGAAGGCCATCCCCAGATGACAAAACGACTGAGAAGGGACCAGGTCTGACTTCTCGTTGATTCTGAATCCTAGTGACATGAGCAAGCTCAACAGAGTTGCGACATCCAACTCCAGTAAGGCAGCATTGGAATGCCTCTGGAGGATATCGTCCAGATATGCCGAAGTAGTCACCCTGGACTGTGTGCGATGGAAAGCTATCACATGCGACATCAGTCTGGTGAAGGCTCAAGGAGCCAGGTTGAGGCCGAAAGGCATGGCCTTGAACTGGTAAACTCGCTCCAGAAAAGCGAACCTGAGATACTTCCGTGACGCCCAATGAATCAGAACGTGAAAGTAAGCATCTCGCAGGTCGTTGCTGGAAGCGAAATCTCCCTGGTGAATGGAATGGCGGACCGACCTGAAAGTCTCCATGCTGAACTTGGGAGCAATGATAGACTGGTTCAGGATACTCAGATCAATAGAAGGTCGGAGTTGGCCGTCCTTCTTCGGCACCAAGAACAGGCAGGAATAAAAACCCACTGACTGAATGTTCTTGACGACCTCGATCGCCCCCTTTGCCAGGAGATTGTCTATCTCCGTGGACAAAAGTTCCCGACGTAAAACGTCTGAAGGAACTGTGGTTGGAAGAGGCATTCTGGACAGAGTGGGGTGCCTCCGGAAGGATATTCGCAGCCCGGACCGAACAGCATCTAACACCCAAGGGTCGGATGTGATGGTGGCCCAACGGTCTGCGAACTCTGCTATCCTTCCTCCAACCTGGGACGAATCAAGGTGAGGACCTTCATTTCGAGCCCCGACGAGGCCCGCGAGAGATGAAACCCCCTCCTCTACTGTATGAAGAATCCTGAGACTTCCCTCTAGCCTGCCGACGCTTACCCTTACCCTGTGAGAAATAAGTAAAGTGGTGGCAGAAGGATCAGCCCTTTGCTTCGCAGAGGAAGCAGAAGGGTACTTGTTAGGCTTGGAACGGCCCCTGCCTCCCGTAGAAGGCTGATCAAGCTGACAAAACAGCAGCTGATCTTTGGATTGACGTAGGACGTCATCCAGGACCGTCGACACGGAACCATGGAACAGTTGCGGACCTGCCAAAGAAGCAGATCGAAGAGCCTGTGTCCAGCACAGAGTCCCTTCGAACTAGTTCCAAATTAGCCGTGTTACAGACATGCGTGTGAGTAAGATGCATGAGCGCCTTGGACAGCACACGCAAAGGAGCCTGTACATCGTCAAACTTATCTGGAGGCAGATAAGCAGCTAAGGCAGAGACGGCGTGATCTGAGAGAGAAAGCATACCCAGCATCTCTCTCGATAAGCCCAACATGGACTCCAGAGTCGTCATAGGAATGACGGCAGACTTGGGCTTGGAAAGCCCGAGGGAATTGGAGTCCGGATCCAAAATCGTCAAAGTCTGGCAGACTGACGGATTGGCGGAATCGTAGGAATGATAACGCATCGGAGGCAAAAAGGTGACAACCCTGGTGAAGAACGGAGCCTTCATAGCCTTGGAACTCAGCTTAGAGTCCAAAGCTGAAAATGCTTCAACCACCTGTACCGACTGGCAGGGTCGAAAACGCCCAGAAGCAGGTTGCTCCACAGGCTGTAGGCGTGCGACCAATGATCGCGGCCTGGCTGACACTGTCGGCTGGTTTGATGGTTTGAGATCCTGAAGGAACCCAAACACAAAGTCAAGAGCTGCCCCAAGTCAGAAGACTGCTGGCTCTCGACATCAAGCATGTCTGACTCCTCCCCTGAGTTGGAAGACACATAGCCCATCATGGGCAAACCAGCTGACACCTCCCATGATGTAGGAACACCAGGGGGATCAGAAAGCGGCCTGTTTCCAATCCCGGGAGGTGGCGCCATAAGGGGCTCCTGGAAACCACTCGCTGCCTCGCTGGAAGCAACGGGAAGGCTCTTGGACAGAACGTGAGTAAGGAGAGGGCCTCCCTAAGCTCACTGCCCGTACTGGCCGGTTCGACATGGGGACGGACCGGCAAACTGGCTTCTCCTCTGACCCTCTTAACCAGCGAAGGGTCACGATCCTCCAAAACACCTGAAGCAGCGGAACGGGCAGCAGCCGAAACATCTGAAGGCAGACGTGTATAGGGGTACGACACACCTTGAGGATCAACATAGCGGGAACTCAGGAGAGTCGCCACGGACCTCTGCAGGGCAGAAGGTCCAGGCTGCACAAAAGACGATGGTCCCTCAAAACTGGCCATGTGACCAGAATGAGTGGATGGAAGCGCCACGGAGTTCATAGTGTCCCCACTATGAACATCCGAATCCAATGACAAAACTGTGGTGCTCGACGCCGCAGAGACCACAGTATAGGGTTTCGGCCGGCAGCCCCTTCCAACTTTGCCGAGTTGAAGCCAGGGAAGGCTGAGGCCGATATCCCACATCCACACTACCACACATCCCTGCAGTCCCTTGCAGGGATAAGCCGAGGCCGGCTGAAACCGAAGACGTAGCAGACGGACCAGCAGTAATAGTAGATACGTCGGGAGTCGTTGAGGATGGTGGAATTGTGGAGAGAGCACCCCTGCTCGGCTCTGAAGGAGGAGTCATAACCCTAGTGACAGCCTCAGATGTCGACTGGAGGGGGACCGCAGTCCCGGAACCAGGTACCTCTTCACCAGACAACTCAACGGCTCCTGCTGTATCCACTACAGGAATAGACTGCACATCCCCCACGGAGGAGGAATAACTCTCACCAGACATGGTCGGTTCGGGAGCCCCCAAATGACTGGGTTCCCCTTTCCCACGGGAGCGGGAGGTACAGCCACGAGAACCCACAACACGGTTCACGGACGCCCAGAAAGTGGATGACCATGATCCACAGACACCACAGGGTCGATCGGCCAAACAACCATTACAAGAGGAGCATGAAGCATGCGAATCGTCCACATGCTTAGAAAGCAAACATTGCCCACAAGGAATAGTCCTGTGCATGATAGAAGTGAGAGAAGCAGAGAAGGTGAATTCACCCCCAAAGAAGAGAGAAAGGTGACAGAAAAATAGACCTCAGACAGTCAACCGGGAACCAAACAACAGAAGGACCACTCTCAAAGGAGAGAAGAGGATCTGTATAAAAGGTATCCCGCTGACAACTAACTCCAACACAATTAACATTAGAGTGATGTCACGCATGCAGCCCGACTGTCCCAGGAATGGCAATGCTTAAACGCAAAATAGTCGGAGCCATTTTTTGTTAACAGTTTACCTAACGAATCTGCCATATCTGCACTCGTGATATACAAAATTTGCTATTTAAATTTTATTTTTTCATTTCTCTACTTCAAAACATACCTCATGACCTATTAATGGAACAAACTTGATGAGCTTGTTCCAATAAGGAGTAATAAGCCATGGTTAGAAATAAATACAAAATGAAAAAATTTGAGGTTTCAGAAAAATAATTTATACTGTTGGCTTCTACTTGTGTAAGGTAAAGGATTAAAGATGCAGTACATAAAGCAATGTTGGGCTATATGAGTCAATTTTCTTTTTTGCATGTAATAACTCCCAATCCTTCAAAATGCATTTTGGGAATAATTGCCTAAGTGACAATTTGTGTGTGTGTGTGTGTGTGTGTGTGTGTGTGTGTGTGTGTGTGTGTGTGTGTGTGTGTGTGTGTGTGTGGAGGAGGGGGGTTATCAGTCGGAAACCAATTGTTTACAGACAGATGGATGGACCGACAGATGGACGGACGGACGGAAGTCATGACTATAGCCCTGACTATAAACAGTCAGGCTAAAAATGCATTTTGTAGCAAAGAAAAAATATTGCATGTATGGCCCTGGGTGAGGAGGAGGTGGGGTGGGGGATGAGGGGCGGGGGTGTGTTAGGGGAGTCCATTTTGTTTCCACATGTGGTCAGTCTAAATCCTTCAGAATGCATTTTGAGCAGAGAAAAAAAGAAATACCTAATTGGCACCATGGGGATGGGGGGGTGAGTGGTGGTGTTTGTGTGGGTTTTTAACCACAAACATTAACGAAAACAAGGTTCCGCATGTAGTGACTGTAAATAGTTCAAAATGCATATTCTAGGAAAGAAAAAAAAAATGCCTAATTGGGAGTGGGGGGGGGGGATAATTTCTGTCAGGATTTTTAACCACAAACTTTAACCAAAACTGTAAAAAAGCATTTTTGACAAAAGGAAAAAAAGGGTTCTGCATATAGTGATTGTAAATAGTTCAAAATCCATATTGGAGAAAATAAAAAAAATAAAAAATGCCTAATTGGGGAAGGGGGGGGGGGGGGGGGGAGGTGGTGTTTGGGTTTTTAACCAAAACTGTAAACAAGCATTTTTGACGAAAGAAAAAAAAAAGTGCCTAATTGGCCCCTGGCAAGGATGGGGGGTGGGGGGGGGGGGGGGTGAGTGGGGTGTTGGGGGAGGTGGGGTACGTAAGTTTAAACAAGAGGCCCCATGGGGCCTGAAGCGCTCATCTTGTACAGAATACAATTCAAACAGAGTCCAAGAATGAGTCTACATAAAGCAAGCCATCTTCATAGGCTACACTGTCAATCCTCGAGTCCCTCAGGAGTGACAAAATAATCTGGGGCATCATGCCTTTTCTTCAGTTGATCATAAGTAAAATGTAGAGCTCTCCTATGAAGCCCCTTGATACAACCTATGTGGATTAATCTTAGTACCTCTAGAGGGTACTGAATACAAAATTTGTAATTCTTCAGCAAAATGGCCAATTCCGGCTCCCATAGAGAGCCCAAATATTAACCCAGGCTCTTGATTTGAACCGTTGGCGAGGTTAGAGCAAGCTCTGTGGCACTCACTCTAGTTTCTAAATTAAACAAGTTGTATTGTATGCCAAATATTTTCATATTGTCGTGGTTTCGTGAAAGAAATCAAAAATTATATAAACTCAAAATATAAATTAATAATAAAAACATAATCTCTCAAGTATAATTAACTTCAGCTGACCTTTTATATATACTAATGTTATGGGTTCATACCAAATTTATCTTTATATATATTGTAAAAATTATGTAAAAAAAAATATAATTGAAAGTTTGTTGAAAACTGAAAAAAATCTGTTGTGAGATTTCACAAGAATTAAGTTACCTCCCCTTACTTATATACAAACAGATTCAGAACAATCATGTCGAGGCTCCAGCAGAGTATTTTGTCTTCGTTTTGAACCAACAGGATTATTTTGTTTGTATTTTTTTCACAATGGGAGTTATGAATCCTGAGGGCACTTCTCTAATGTGAGTAATACAAAACACAGTCTCAATAATTTTTTATAAAAAAACGAAAACGAAATTACCACAATCACACACAACTTCATTGTACCGGCAACAACAGGTGTTTTTTTTTTTAAACAAAACAATATGTATTGTTAGCATTGAGTAATTTTTATTGTACAATAAAACCTTGTCAAAAGATAATAAGAATGAATATTTCCTCACTAAAAATGTACAGACTGAACAAAGAATTTACATGAATAAATGGCATGAATGAAGAAGGAATGCTTGTTTTGGTTCTTGAACGTTTGGTCCTGGGGCGTTTTGGCCCAAGATGTTTCAGCCTCCATGTTTTGAAGCACCGGGATGGGCTTGCATGAGCAAGGAAAAATGTCCGGACTGGGGTGTGGGGTGTGTGAGTGTGTGGTGTGTGTGTGTGGGGGGGGGGGGGGGGGGAGGGGTGGTGGTGGTCAGACAAGGGCTAGATAGGCAATAGGCATCCACTCACATAAAATTTGTGTGTCGGGGGGTGGGGGGGGAGGGTCATTGTCCCTGGGGCAGGGGCTTGGACCACTGATATCCATATTTTGTATGCTTTTACTTAATGAAATATATAATGCATTTGGGTTGGGGGGGGGGGGGGGGGGGCCCAGGTGGGACTGTGGGAGGCATAACAAGGAAAATATTGATGTATTGGCGACGTGCAAAAATCTCACTGACAAGCATCCAAATCTCACTGAGAGCTCATCAAAATCTCACTGACAGTCACCTTCAGAGGTTAACAGGTCTGGCCCTCACTGTAAACAGTCGGGCTAAAAAAAAACACTTGAACCTTCAATAAAAAACTTTAACCACAAACTTTAAACTCTAAATGTTAACAGAAAAAGGCAGATGGACAGACGGACAGATGGACAGACAGACGGACGGACGGACGGACAGACGGACAAAAGTCATTACTATAGCCCTCACTGTAAACAGTCGGGCTAAAAAATGAACAATTTTAACATTATACAATAATTTTGACAAATTAAGTCCGAAACCGCATGGCTCACAAAAATCGAGCACGACTCGGATAAAGAACATATAATACATTATGGAGAATAATTGTATAGAGAATATAAATAAAATAGTTCCTGACAAGAAAAAGGAGTACAACAAGCAGAATGAACACTGATATGAGTGCAGAAGAATGTCTCGTCACATGGCGGAAAAAAAAGAATGAGTCATTAGCGACGCATATGCGCACTGGCAATGGAAGTCGTGG